>CM028330.1:16793648-18273648 GCA_016647705.1 Eucommia ulmoides | reverse complement strand
ACAGATTTCAACTCTTGCTCAAATCCATCAAGTTCCGAACACAGAAAAGTCTTACGGTCAATGGAAGTCAGCCGTAGTGGAAATTCTAAAAATGCCACTAGGAGTGATCTAACTGTTCTCCTTTTTTTTTTTCTTTTTTTTTTTTTTTTGGCGACACGGTCTCTACATTTTTCTCATAGCGCTCTTTCGAGTTTTCACCATATTCGAGCCGTACCTTTTTATTTTTTTTGAAGCAACAGATAATCACAAATTGAAATAAACTTACTTAGAAAATAAGGATTTTATTAGGCAAAGTATTTCTTTACAGAATCCGAGTTTAGGGGCTCGGGAAATACATCACCATCCATTTTCTGGAGAATCAATACTCCACCGCTCAAAGCCTTATGAACAACAAAAGGACCTTCCCAATTTGGCGCGAACTTACCCTTAGCTTCATCTTGGAAAGGAAAGATTTTCTTCAATACTAACTCACCGACCTTGAAGACTCTAGGGTATACCCGTTTATCATGAGCTCTAGTAATCCTCTGTCTGTAACACTGTCTGTGGCATATCGCTGTTAGCCGCTTTTCATCGATTAAACAAAGTTGGTCCAACCGTTGTTGTACCCATTCAGTTTCATCAAGCTCGGCCTCTATGAGCACTCGTAGAGATGGAATTTCCACCTCGGCCGGTATCACCGCTTCTGTGCCATAGACCAAAGAATAGGGGGTTGCCCTTGTCGAGGTCCGGTAAGCCATCAAAGCATATGGCAGCATATCATCCCACTCTTTATAATTGTCAATCATCTTCCGGAGAATTTTCTTTATATTTTTGTTGGCGGCTTCCATTGCTCCATTCATTTTTGGACGGTAAGGCGCCGAGTTTTTGTGCTCGATCTTGAATGATGATGTGAATGTTTAGCAGTAGGAAATCATCTTTTGGACTTGCCCGGTTGAGATCGCGATAATCCACGCAGACTCTGATTTTTCCCGAGGACTTTGGCACGGGAACGACATTTGAGAGCCATTCACTGTAGTTACAGACTTCAATAATTCGGGCATTGAATTGCTTCACGATCTCCGCCTTGACCTCGAGGCTGACAGCGGGCCTCAACTTTCTCAACTTTTGTTTGACTGGTACACTCCTCGGTTTTAGCGGCAGCTTATGGGCCACGATATTTTTGTCCAGTCCTACCATGTCATCGTAGGACCAGGCAAAGATATCTTGGTAGGAAATTAAGAGCGTTGTCAACTCTTTCTTTTCCAGAGTCATGAGGGCTGATCCAATCTTTACTTCCTTCAACTCTTCCGAGGTCCCCAAGTTTATCAACTCGGTCTCATCGTTACTGGGAATCGGCTTGTTCTCGAACTTCGTGAAAGCTTTTCGGATCTCACCATCGTTTGGCTGGCAAGAGTCATCTTCTGTTTCCACTCCCATCAGGTTATGGTCTGGTTCTGCATTGAAATCATACTTATCGCACTTTAGCTCAGTTATATCGCATGCATCATACACTGGTAATTTAGGCATCCTGAAAGCATAAAATTTAAACAATTAAACCATATGTTGGATAAAACATAATTGCATTCATTAAATATAAAACCATTACAAAGCAAAATCCTTTTCCATCCAGAAGGTTAGGCGGATGGCGGGATGACCAACAGAAAATCTCCCTATATTGAGAGCATCGAGATTTGCGCCGGTGCTTTGCCGAGTTGCTCCACTATCTTGTATTCTGAATTCTTCATTGCCTTTAGGAAGTCGTGAGCCTCCGGTTCTGACACCGGCTTTTTCAGAGCCCCTCTTGGTTCCCTTACAGGAATCCTGATCAAATCATGTGGCGTATACACCCTTCCAGACCGAGTGATTCCACTGGTTTCTCCTACTGAGATTGGCAATTCTTCTCCTTCTCCTGTTTTAGCGATGATCTCATAATTCCATGGAACCTTATTGAGATTTTCCACCATCTTTTGGATTGGGAAAGACAAAACTAGAGATTTCTCCAGTTTTTGGGCTACCCTTTCTAGATGTAATTCGAACCCTCCGTAGAGAACCTCCGGGTGTAAACAAATACCACCGATATCGATCACATCAACTTCTTCCTCGACCTCCTTTGTGAAAATTAGATTGACGCCACTTCCTGAGGAGGCGTTTTCAGGCAACGGATTTTGCTGACAATTTGGCGTACCGGCCTCAGGTTTTTTAGGAAACGTGATGGCTCCGGTCCGTATAAACTCCCGAATTTTGTCTTTCAGCTGAAAGCATTGCTCAGTCGCATGTCCTCTGGTTCCCGAGTGGTATTCACAGAAAGCATTTGAAGAAGCTGCTTTACTCCCAGGTTTAACTTCGTAGAAGGGAAGGGGTGTCAGCATCCCCTGCTTCAAACAATTCCGATACAACCCGGTGATCGAGACCGGAAGGTCTTGTAGCTCTCTGTTGTCGTTCTGGAAATTTCCCCCAGTAGCATGAGGTAGAAGGCCTTGGTGGTATTGTGTTCCTGACCTTGGAGTGTGGTTAGGAATTTGAGGTGGGGTGTTCGGGTGTGGTTGATAGGTATGGTAAGAGGGTGCTGGGTAGGCTTAAGGATAATATTGGGGAATGTGGTTTTGATAAGGGGAAGGTACATTTTGGTAATAGTGGGGGCGGCTTTGGGAATAGGGTTGGTTTTGAGGATAATTTTGGTTTTGGCGATTTTGAGGAGGGTAGTTGTGATATTGGTTGTTCTGGTTCGGGTAGTTTCGGGGACAAGAAGCTTAGGGGTAGTTCTGGTAATGGGTTTGCCGAGGGAAAACGACAACAGCTACTTCATTTTCTTTCATCTTTGGCGGGGCTAACCTTTTCGTCAGATTGGATTGGGCCCCTTCAATTTTTTCGCTCCTTATTCCTTCTTCCGTCACCTCGGCCTGTTTGATCGCATCGCCGAAAGAAACCACTGCTATGCTTGAGAGATCTCGATAGAACGGCGGTGACTGAATTGACTTGAATATCTCTAACTGAGCCTCCTCGCTCAGCTTAGGGACAACTTTGGCAGCCTCTTCCCTCCAACGGGCAGTATACCTCCGGAAACTTTCGTCTTTATTTTTCAGTATCTGGTAGAGGGTATTGCGGTCTGGCGCGGCATCCCTATTGTACACATATTGCTCACAGAAGGCCTCTACCAGATCTTCAAATGTTTTAATCTGTGATAGCTCCAGGGTCATGTACCAGTTGAGAGCCGGTCCTTTCAATGATCTCCGAAACATCTTTAGGCGAAGGTCTTCGTTCCGAGCATGAATTCCTAACACTTCTTTGTAAACGCTGACATGCCATTCTGGAGGGCCAGTGCCATCATATTTTGTGAACTCTGGAACCACGAAATTTTTCGGGTACACAACCCCGGGTGGTGCTGACAACTCCTTGTATGTCGCTTTCCCGGATGGCTTCTCCTTTTTCCATTCTTCCATAGTTTTTTCCAATTTCTCCATTTTCAGAAGCCAAGCCGGTGGAGGGCCATTCTCTTCTCTGTTTTCAGTTTCCATGGCTGGGGCCGGTTGGCTATCATTTGAATTGTTTGGTGGAGCAACGACCCTCTCCGGGTAAATGAGGATCTGCGGTGCGGTGGGGGCTGAGCCCTCTAGCGAGGCCTGATAGACATGCCCCTGGATGGGATATGCCGGAGCTCCATAGGCGAAAGGATGAGGGCCCATCTGAGGTCCATAGTAGACCGGTACTACAAAGTTCGGGCCGACGTGGTTCGGATTCGGCTCTGAGTTCTCCCAATACTTGCAGGGTTTCCATTTGGGGATTCAGTCACAGGAGTCCCGTTAGATGGAGGAATAGGCACCTCCTGAGGTCGGCTAAGTTCGTTGATCCTTTCCATCAACCCGTCAATAGTTTCCTGCATCTGAGCCATCTGGGTCGTTCGAGGAGATTCGGGATTGCTTTTTGATGTCATCCTGGAATGAGCCTGTGCTCGACTGCGTGTAAAGATCGGACTTCGAAAGGGGGAAACTGGATTTGCTTTTCTGGGACCAATTTTCTTTATCTTGTCCCTTTCTTCTTCACCTACAAAAAAAATCCCTTTTTTAGTTTATGTGGGTCTTAGGTGGTCTTAAAGCCCCTTCTAGTTCGAAGATTTCAATTTCGATAACGACCAATTAAAACAAATGATGGTACAAAAAAAAATCCCTTTTTTTTTTTGTCGTTCCCTACCGATATTGAAAACTTTGAACTTGTTTGGTGTGCTTCTTTTTTTTTTTTTTTTTTTAGGACTTCCCAAGACGTCATCAATCCATCAAGTACCAAAAACCCCTTTCTCATCTTGTATCATAGAATCCTAAGGGAATAATATGGATACAAGACAACTTTGGTTTTGTCAGAGGATTTACAACGATATAAGAGCCTGAGAGGAAATAAGAAAAAGAAGGAGAAAATATATAAAATAAAAAAAATAAAAAAAATCACAACTTATTTACTGAATTGAGGGAAAAGAAAATAAAATAAAATTTAACATTCGGACTTTAGATTAATTGGACTTATTCAGACATATTAGGCTCGACCTTCTAATAATCCCCAGTGGAGTCGCCAGCTGAACGCGCCCCGATTTTCCAGAGAAAATAAAAAAAAATAGATATATGCTTGGTACTGGTAAAATGCAAAGGGTTTTTAAAAACGTCGATTTTTTCATTAAAATATACTTAAGCCTGTTTTAGAAAAAAGAGTCGCCACCTAGCATTGGGTTTTAAATGATGTGCTAGGTCACCATATTTTTCTTTTTTGAAAACAATTTTAAAAAAAATGTGGCTTAAGTAAAAATTTGACTCCTAAAATAACATGGTCTGACCAAAGATTCGTTTAAAGAGTTCGGGGGTCAGTTATGCTCGGGGAAGGTGTCAAGCATCCCAAGACGCCCGTTCAAAGACGGTACCTTATCCGATTAAGTCCAATTAGAATTTAAATCCGAATGTTTTTATTTTATTTTGAAATCCTCCTCATATACACACATCCACATACACACACATTGAGGGAAGTGATCTCCCTTCTAAACCTAGACCGTTCTGATGGAAGGTTGAGAATTTTCCACCTCATCTTGTTAGCACATGATATTTAACACAAGTTAAAGAAACATACGCACGCACACACTCACACGCATCGAGGGGAGTAATTCACTTCTAAACCTAAACCGTTCCAATGGAAGGTTGAGAATTTTCCACCTTATCTTGTCAGCACATTATATTTAATACGAGTTAAAGAAACACATGCTCACACACATACGCACACATCGAGGGGAGTAATTCCCTTCTAAATTTAAACCGTTCAAATTGAAGGTTGGGAATTTTCCACCTTATATTATTAGCACATTATATTTAATACAAATTAAATAAAACACACGCGCACACACACACACACACACACACACACACTTCTCAAGGGGAGTAATTTCATTCTAAACTTAAACCGCTCCAATGGAAGGTCAGAAGTTTTCCACCTCGTATTGTTAGCACATTATATTTAATACAAATTAAATAAAACACACGCACACACACACACACACACACACACACACACACATCGAGGGGAGTAATTTCATTCTAAACTTAAACCGCTCCAATGGAAGATCAGAAGTTTTCCACCTCGTATTGTTAGCACATTATATTTAATACAAATTAAATAAACACACGCACACACACACACACACACACACACACTTCTCAAGGGGAGTAATTTCATTCTAAACTTAAACCGCTCCAATAGAAGGTCAGAAGTTTTCCACCTCGTATTGTTAGCACATTTAATACAAATTAAATAAAACACATGCACACACACACACACACACACATCGAGGGGAGTAATTTCATTCTAAACTTAAACCGCTCCAATGGAAGGTCAGAAGTTTTCCACCTCGTATTGTTAGCACATTATATTTAATACAAATTAAATAAAACACACGCACACACACACACACACACACACACACACACATCGAGGGGAGTAATTTCATTCTAAATTTAAACCGTTCAAAATTGAAGGTTGAGAATTTTTCACCTCGTTTTATTTACTCAAAAATAAAAAATAAAAAATAAAAAAAATAAATAAATAAATTAAAAAAAAAAAAGAAAAAAAAAGATTAGTATAATAACAACTTATTTAAAAATAAGAGTAAGATTTACAACAGATGAAAAATTTACCACCTTCTTGGAGATTTCTTTTCTTCTTCAAAATTACAATAAAATGAAAATAATATTATTTTCTTCAAAATTTCTCTCCAGATTTCCTCTCCCTTCAAATTCTCTAAAAAAATCCCTCCTCCCAAAATCTTCCCCACAAAATAAAAATGAGCCTTCTATTTATAGATTCCAAAAAGGGTAAAATGGGAAAAAACACAATTCACTATTCACGCAAAAATACTGTTCACGATCATGCGGGTACTATTCACGATCACGCGGTTACTGTTCACGCATGCGGATACTATTCACGATCACGCGGTTATTGTTCACGATCATGCGGGTACTATTCACGATACTGTTCGTGCATGCGGATACTATTCACGATCACTGTTCATACCTCCGTTTGATTTGTCTTGCTTTGTTTCGTTTTTTCCCGATTTTCTCCAAACAAACGATAATTAATTTCTTTTCTTTTTCTTATTTTTTTGCATTTTTTGAAATAAAATAAAATAAAACAAAGTTAATTATAACAAAGTTAATTATAAAATAAAGTATAAATTTTTTAGGGGGTGGTCAAAATGTCGTGTCTACACTTTCCACTCCTTATTCATTCTTCTATCACATTGGTTTGCTTGATTGCATGGACGAATGAAGCCACCTGCTATAATTGAAAGACCTTGATAGAACAACAACATCTAAATCGATTTGAATATCTCTAACTGAGCCTCCTTACTCAGTCTAGAGATGACTTTAGCAGCCTCCTCCCTCTAGTGAGCAGTGTACCTTCGGAAGCTTTTATTTTTTATTACGATTTGGCGTCGGCATCCTTATTTTACAAATACTACTCACAAAAGGCCTCAACCAGATCCTCGACGGTCTTGATCTGTGATATGTCTAGGGTCATGTACCAGTTGAGAGTTGATTCATTCAATGATCGATAGAACATCTCTAGGCAAAGATCCTCGCTTTGAGCATGGACTCTCAATTCCTCCTTATAAATGTTGACATGTTATTCTAGGGGGCCAGTGCCTTCATATTTCGTGAACTCTAGAACTACGAAGTTTTTTGGATACACCACCTGGATACATCACCTCGGACGGTGTTGACAGCTTCTCGTACGTCGCTTTTTTGGATGGTATCTCCCTCCTCAACTCTTTCACAGTTCTCTCCAATGGACAGAGGAGGTCCACTGTTTTCTTCTCTATTTTTGGTTTCGATGGTTGAGGCTAGTTGATTGGCGCTCGAAGTATTGGGTAAAGCAACGACTCTTCCTCGGTGAATAAGGATCTACGGTGTAGAGAGGGTCGAGCTTTCGAGTAAGGCCTCACAGGTATTTACCTAGCTGGGATATGTCGGCCCATTATAAGCAAAGGGATGAGGGCCCATCTAAGGACTATAGTAGATCGACACTAGGACGTTTGGGCTAGTAGGGTTTCGATTCATGATAGGTGTAAAATACCTATCTACTTCTAAGCCGAATTTTCTAGTTTTCAAGTGTGTTATTAATGTTTTAGTGTGTTTTTGTTAATTTTTGTATAATTCAGGTGTAGGGACGTTAATGAGCTATAAATGAGCGAAATGGTAGGAAAACGACAGAGAAACGATGAAAAAAATACAAGGTTTCAGGACAACTTAGCCACTACCGCAGCAGTGAGAAGCCAAAGAAGGGGTAATTGAGCCTAGCGTCCTACCGCTGTAGCGGGATTCCACCGCCGCGGTGGTAAAATATCAGAGAATTGGTATTGTTTTCACCACCGCGGCACTGATACCCACAGCCACAGCGCTGAAATGACAGATAGATCCTGAAGTTCACCACCTTCTCCACCACCGCAGCAAAGGACAAACCGACTTACCCATCGCCGCGGCGGTCAGCTCTGTGCAAAGAAAAATATCTTTTAGATATTTTTGAAATCTTAGGCCTATAAATACTACTTTCCCACGTCTGAAAAAGTGTTCAATGTTCCTAACCCTAATATAGTGTTCTCAAGCCATTCTTAAGAGATAAAGGAAGAGGTTGCATTAAACAACGAGCTTGCATTAAACAGCGAGGCTTCGGACCTTTGAAAGCTCTTCCAAATGAGTTTTGAAATATTATTCAAGGAAGAGGATGGGAATGATTCTGCAGATCGTCTCCCTCGGGTGACGTAGCACTAGTCCAGGAGTTCTATGCCAATATTGCCGAAGGGACAGACACCCATACAAAAGTCCAAGGCTGCCCAATAGATTTTAGTTTTGATCAGTTTAATGTGCTATTAGAAGTGGCACCATCGACACTAACTCAAGAGCTAGATGAAGATAATGCCGAGACTATGGAAACCGTTATCTGAGCCCTAACGACTGGCAATGTTGAATGGACTGTCAAAGGGTCGGAGCAAGCCACCTTCTTGGCCAAATACCTAAATCCAGTTCCAAAGATTTGGCAGTATTTTATATGTGGGAATCTCCTTCCAACATCTCATCACTCCGATGTTTCAAAGGAAAGGGTTATTACGTTCTACACAATCCAGTCCAAAAAGCTTATTAACGTAAAGTCTTTGATATATTCGACAATTTTCCATTGCATAACGACGAAAGAAAATCTTCATTTTCCTTCTTTCTTGACTGAACTTTTCCGCCAACCCAGGGTCATAATAAGTGCGGATAATTTGTTAGCCCCTGTCTCTCCACTTGATCAACCAACGATAAACAAAATGTGGAAAGAGAGAGCGTCAGGGCAGGCCAAAAAAAGAGATAAAGTACAAGAAGAGCATAGGCCAAATGAGGCAGGGCCCTCTGAGGCCCCAGCTTCCGAGGCACCCAGGCAGGCCCGAGTAATGTGGAGCGTATTTCTCAAGACATTCGGAATATTCAGCTTGATAACCGTATTCTACGACAAGCGCAATATAATACGAATCTTCAGATTACCACGCTAGGGGCTTACATGGATCAATGCATGCAATATCATGATGAGGTGCACCGGTTTACGAGCGAGCATTTTGGCTATGACATGAGTACTTTTCCGTAGAGGTCACACATATCTCCCGATGAAACCACAATTCCCTTTCACACAAGGCAGTGGTAGCGATGATGTTTCCCTAGAAGGACAGTACGTCTCATCTCCTAGGTATGTGTTCCAACCCAATATTTTTTGCTACATGCTATATATTGCAATTGGGTTCGATGCTCAAACAGTGAGGACACTGCCTCGTTTAAGTTTGGGGGGAAGGTGTTATGGTGTTTATCCATGGTGTTCAACTATTTTTTTATTTATTTATTTTTTTCTTTTTTTTGTGGAAAAGAATTAACCAAAATTTGACCAAAATTTTTTGATGTATTATTTTTGGATGTTTATGTATGCGTAGTTACGCTTTGTAGACGTTCTAATTTATAATGTAGATGTTAATTTCTAGTTAAGTGGTATTTTAATCTTTGTTTATATATGTATAATGTTTGGTTAGAGTATGTATGCTAGTTTTTAGATTTAGAGTAGATATGTTAATAAATAATGTTGCATGAGCATGTCAAGTTTTCGAGTTTGTCTGAGCCATGTCCCGATTATGAAAATTATCCCCTAATTGTATATTGAGGTCGGGGGTAATGCCATTCACGTGTGTTTTGTGTGCTTAGCATGTCGATTAGGTAAAAATTATTTTGATCCTAAAATCACACAATAGCATGGACTCATTGTATAATTAGTTGAACGATTTGATGCCAATTATTTAGTAATAAGTTCATGACAGAAATGTGGAATCTAGAACTTAATTAGGGGAGGCTTGAGGTGAAATTATAGGTGAGACAATTTCGGAGGCATGATTTAGGCCTTCTATTTTCTCGCTTGAACTTTTTTGGAACTAACCTGAAAATTTTATTCCCTCGTTCCCTTGTCAAAGCCCATAAACTTTTCAATTCTGAAATCGTTTCTATACTTTAGCCAATTAATTGTTTCCAAACCATTATCGCTAAGGATAGTCAAAATTGAGTGAAATCATGTAGCATAGACTAATGCTAACTTGAAGTGAGCAAGCGGGGTTTCGGACGAAAGTTTATTGGTTCAGTATAAACGTATTCACTTGTCAAAATTTTAGTTCATTTAGCATGCCTCTAAAATTGTAAAATTTGAATAAATTGGGGAATGAGTTTTTTTTTTTTTTTTTTTTTTTTTTTTTTGAAAAAAAAAACAAAACTTTGTGAATATAGTTTTTAATTCCGTTTCTTGGGACAAGTGAATACAAAGTTCTTCAATTCTCGTTCAGGGTTGTATTTTTAATGTGTGGGGTTATGAGAGAGTGATAGAGCGACAAGCGTTTGTGCCTCAGGTATCGTTCATTCTATAACAATTTTCTGTGTTCTATTCCTACGATTCCCTTGGTCATTCTCCAAATCCAAGCCAAACCCTATTGATCTCTGTGAATTTCCAAATCTACATTAGTGGATAGTCGAGCCCAATCAAACATATGGTTTTCCAAGTCCCTTATGGTTTAAGTCATGAACTTAACTATTGAATAATCTAATTCGGTGTTTGAATGGTTATGTATTTGAGTTCTCTCACACACACACATTTCAAACGGATCTAGAATGGTTTTAACTGATATTGAGTGTTAAAATTCTAGAACACCACGTGGTGTGTGTTATTCCTGAACTTGGTCTGATCAGGTGGTGTTGAGGAAAGAACCACTAGGTTTCTTCAATTGAACTTGAAACTTGCATGCCTTTACTTCTTGTTTGTTAATGTTTATGTATTTTTAGATTAATTGTTAGTTAATTAGTGTAGTTAGTTTCTTTTAGTGTTAGGGTGTTTTGCTTGAGGACTAGCAAAATTTCAAGTTTGGGAGTATTTGATAGGTATAAAATACCTATCTACTTCTAAGCCGAATTTACCAATTTTCGAGTATGTTATTAATGTTTTAGTGTGTTTTTGTTAGTTTTTGTATAATTCAGGTGTAGGGACATTAACGAGCTATAAACGAGCGAAATGGTGTAAAAACAACAGAAAAACGATAAAAAAATTACAAGGTTTCAGGATAGCTTAGCCACCGCCGCGGCGAGAAATCCACTGCTACAGCGGTGAGAAGGCAGAGAAGGGGTAGTTGAGCCCAGCATCCCACCATCGTAGCGGGATTCCACCACCGCGGCGGTAAAAGATCATAGAGTTGGCATTATTTTCACTGCTGTAGCTCTAATCCCTACCGCCGTGGCGCTAAAACGACAGAAAAATCCTAAAGTTCACCAACTCCTTCATCACCGCAGTGAAGGACAAACCAACTTACCCACGGCTGTGGCGGTTAGCTCTGCGCAGATGAAAATATCTTTTAGATGTTTTTGAAACGTTAGGCCTATAAATACTACTTTCCCACGTCTAAAAAAGTGTTCAATGTTCCTAACCCTAATATAGTGTTCTTAAGTCATTCTTGAGAGATCGAGGAGGTTTATCATTTGGACAAAGATGAATCATTTGCAGAGCGATCTTTAGCGACAGTGGACCCTTCCATTCTCAAATTTGATCGTTTTTCTCTTATTTTTATCCTTATAACTACTTTTCCATATTTAATGATGTTGAATCACTCTTGTTTTGTATGGTATATGGCTAAGATCATGTAGTATTAGTTAAATATTACTTAGGTGTTGTTGAAATCATGTAGATGCTAGTTTGAATGAATTAATGTTACTTTAATGGATTTTTGTCTAAATCCGATTGTGTTTATCGTTATTTTTGATATTATGCTTGTATTAATAAACCAAGAATATGGGATTTAACACTCGAGAGACATAACCCTGGATTCGGATCAGGGTAAACGCAACGTGACGTTCTAACGACCCCAAGAGGGCGTTAGAACGTGTGCAATCCATGACGTTGGCTCAAGACTCACGCGACCTAGGGTCGTTAAGGCATTGAGGGGAACTTATTTGTTGACACGAAGTCATGTAATCCCCCGTCTTACACTCAGGAGAGGTAACAGAGGAGTTGTAGATACAGAGATTGTCGGAATAGATAAACACCATTATAGCTAACTAAACGAAGGCAAATATGTATTACGTGAAAGAAATCAATACCTAGGTAATTAATGTAATTATTACTAACCTAATAGTTGTCATTTATCTTAGTTGTTAATTAGAATACAAACAATTCTTGAAAAGTTGGGATAATATAAGACTATGCTAATTACAATATTCAACTAAATTACACCATTCCCAGTGGAACGATATCCGATCTCACGATCACTATATTAAAAATTAACCTCGTGCACTTGTGAGTGAAGTCAGATGTGAGCGTCTTAAATAGCCGCATTCAAGTTTTTGGCGCTGTTGCCAGGGACGGTGTTAAATTGGTTGATATTGCGACTAAGTAGTTGAATATTAATATAGACAATTCTTTTGTTTTAATTTTCTTTTTATTTATTTTGTGAAATTGTTTTGTAAGTTGTGGTCAAACAATGCATGCATCGTAGAAGAAATTGAAATTCTTGACTCTTGATCCCAAGATTGAGTGTAAGTTGAAAATGATAAGGAGAGAGACAAGAATCCAACTTCAATACCATGAATCGTGGTCCAACGGAGCATTTTGTTTTTCCAAATTCCTTGTCTGTGAGGGATTTTGGTGAAAAAATACTCAACCAAGTCTAGCTAGGGACGGTAAATCAAGCAAGTCACGTTTTTTGATCCAAAATCGAGGGTATCAAATTTTACCCGATTTTTGCTATTATTTATTTTTTAGAGGTCGGATTGGTCTCGGAACGTGTTTGGAGGTCAATTAAGGAGTGAGGATAATCGGAGATGTGTTTCATACTTAAAAACATTGAACAAGGGAAGTGGAAATGCATGGTATAGAGCCGTTGTGTGAAAACTTAAAGAAAAAATGATAATCCAATAGCAAGCTCACCGCCGCAGCTGTGGATGCACTGCCACGGCGGTGAAAATGAAGTAAGTTAAGTTTCAGCACAAACACCTTACCACCGCATTGGAGAAATCCATCGCCACGGCGGTGAAGCAGCAGAATGTTTAGTTTTTGAAAAAGATGCTCCACTGCTACAGCGGAGAATCCCACCGCCGCGGCGGTGACACAATAGAAAGTTTTGGATTTTTAAAGACCAGCCACCGCTGCAGTAGAGAATACCACCTTCTCGACGGTGAAACGACAGAAAGTTTTGAATTTTTAAAAGCACTATACCGCCACAGCGGTGAATCCCAACACCGCGGCGGTAAAGGCCTCTGTTCGATTAAAAACCTGTTACCACTACATTTGTCCGAATTCCAACCTCCAAAATCCCGAAAACTCTCTAGTTTTCTCCTACCAAACCATTCCAAAACCCAAAAATCCCACCTTCCTCATTCTACCTTAGATATTTAAACCTCAAATCATCTACCAAATCCGAGCATTAAACCCCATTTTCGGATTTTTAGGGTTTGTGAACAAAAGAGGTGATTTCGTCAAATATCAAGCTGTTTGAGCCTAATTGTTCTATCAAGTAAGTGTTTTTCAACTTATATTAAATGTTTATGATGAAATTATAGGATGATTTGCATCTACATTTTAAAAATGGTTGATTTTGGAAAATACCCAAAACCCTAGGCCCTTTTTCTCGATTTTTCTTTTCAAGTTTGGGGTTGATGCTTGATCTTTGGTATTAATTATCATTAGAGATAGAGTTTGTGTTGTGTGGAGATATATTTCTAGCTACATTGTCGATTTTTTGTGAAACCATTATGGTTGGTATGTGCGAATTGTGAATAGGGTGTATTCTCGACGAATTGGATTCTTTATATTCGTTTACGTTGTTTGGTTTTGATTGAATTGTTCTATTCTGTGACTATGATTGCTAGGGAGAATGCCAAAAAGAGTGGCTTCCAAATGGGCAAGAAGAGGAGAAGTTTCGGAGCCAATCTTAGGTTTTGATTCAACTCGATTTATATCAAAAGAAGCAGAAGAACACTATAATCGGCATGAGCACAAGCAAGCTTGCATTAAATAGCGAGGCTTCGGACCTTTGGAGGCTCTTCCAAATGCGTTCCGAAATATTATTCAAGGAAGGGGATGCGAGCCATTCTGCAGATTGCCTCCCTCGGGTGACATAGTACTAGTCCCGGAGTTCTATGCCAATATTGCCAAAGGGACGGACACCCATACAAAAGTCCGAGGCCGCCCAATAGATTTAAGTTCTGATCAGTTTAATGTTCTATTAGAAGTGGCACCGTCGGCATCGACTCGAGAGCTAGATGAAGATAATGTCGAGAGTATGGAAACCGTTATCCAAGCCCTAACGATTGGCAACGTTGAATGGATTGTCACAGGGCTAGAGCAAGCCACCTTCTCTGCCAAATACCTAAATCCAGTTCTGAAGGTTTGACACTATTTTATATGTGGGAATCTCTTTCCAACATCTCATCACTCTGGTGCTTCAAAGGAAAGGGCTATAATGCTCTACGCAATCTATTCCGGGAAGCTGATTAACGTAGAGTCTTTCATATATTCGTCGATTTTCCATGCCTTCAAAACAATGAAAGCAGGTCTTCCTTTTTCCCTCTTTCTTGACAGAACTTTTTCGTCAACCCAGGGTCGTAAAAAGTATGGATAATTTATTAGCCTCTGTCTCTCCACTTGATCAATCAAAGATAAATAAAATGTGGAAAGAGAGAGCGCCGAGGCAGGGCGAAAAAATAGGGAAAGCACAAGAAGATCATAGGCTAGATGAGGCAGGGCCTTCTAAGGCCCCGGCTTTTGAGGCACCCAGGCAAGCCCGAATAATGTGGAGCATATTTATCAAGACATCCAGAATATTCAGCTTGACAACCGTGTTCTACGACAAGTGCAATATAATATGGATCTCCGCAATACCGCGCTAGGGGCTTATATGGATCAATGCATGTAGTATCATGATCAGGTGTACCGGTTTATGTGCGAGAGTTTTGGCTATGACATGAGTACTTTTCCGCAAAGGCCGCACATGTCACCCGACCTTTCGCAACCACCACAATTCCTTTTCACACAAGGCAGTGGTGGTGATGATGTTTTCCCAGAAGGACAGTAGGAGGTGAGACTTCTACGTCTCATCTCCTAGGTATGTGTTCCAACCCAATATTTTTCGCTACATGCTATATATTGCAATTGGGTTCGCTACTCAAATAGTGAGGACACTGCATCATTTAAGTTTGGGAGGGGGGGTGTTATGGTGTTTATCCATGGTGTTCATCCATTTTTATTTATTGTTTTTGTAGAAAAAGATGAACCAAAATTTAACCAAATTTTTTTGATGTATTAATTTTGGATGTTTATGTATGCGTAGTTACGCTTTGTAGATGTTCTAATTTATAATGTAGATGTTAATTTCTAGTTAAGTGGTATTTTAATCTTTGTTTATGTATATGTAATGTTTAGTTAGAGTATGTATGCTAGTTTCTAGATTTAGAGTATATATGTTAATAAATGATGTTGTATGAGCATGTCAAGTTTTCGAGTTCGTCTGAGCCATGTCCCGATGATGAAAATTTTCCCCTAATTTTATATTGAGGTTGGGGGTAATGTCATTCACGTGTGTTTTGTGTGCTTAGCATGTCGATTAGGTAAAAATTATTTTGATCCTAAAATTGCACGATAGCATGGACATATTGTATAATTACTTGAACAATTTGATGTCGATTATTTAGTAATAAGTTCATGACAGAAATGTGGAATCTAGAACTTGATTGGGGGAGGCTTGAGGCGAAATAATAGGTAAGGTAATTCCAGAGGCATGATTTAGGCCTTCCATTTTCTCGCTTGAACCTTTTTGAAACTAACCTGAAAATTTTATTCCCTCGTTCCCCTGTCGAAGCCCATAAACTTTTCAATTCTGAACTTGTTTCAATACTTTAGCCAATTAATTTTTTCCAAACCATTTTCGCGAAGGATAAAAGTCAAAATGGAGCGAAATCAAGTAGCATAGACTAATGCTAACTTGAAGTGAGCCGGCGGGGTTTCAGACGAAAGTTTATTAGTTCAGTATAAACGTATTCACTTGTCAAAATTTTAGTTCATTTAGCACGCCTCTAAAATTGTAAAATTTGAATAAGTTTGGGAGTGTGATTTTCTTTTCTTTTCTTTTTTTTTTTTTTATATTTAAAAAAAAAGCCAACAACAACTATGTGAATATAGTTTTAAATTCTGTTTCTTGTGACAAGTGAATACAAAGTTCTTCAATTCTCGTTCAAGGTTGTATTTTTAACGTGTAGGGTTATGATAGAGTGATATAGCGAAAAGCGTTTGTGCCTCGGGTATCTTTCATTCTATAACAATTTTTTGTGTTCTATTCCTACGATACCCTTGGTCGTTCTCCAATGCCAAACTAAGCCTTATTGATCTCTGTGAGTTTCCAAACCTACATTAGTGAATAGTCGAGCCCAATCAAGCATATGGTTTTCCAAGTCCCTTATGGTTTAAGTCATGAACTTAACTATTGAATAATCTAATCCAGTGTTTGAATGGTTATATATTTGAGTTCTCTCACACACACATTTCAAATGGATCTAGAATGGTTCTAACTGATATTGAGTGTTGAAATTCTAGAACACCACGTGGTGTGTGTTATTCCTGAACTTGGTTTGACCAGGGGTTGTTGAGGGAAGAACTACTAAGTTTCTTCGATTGAACTTGGAACTTGCTTGCCTTTACTTCTTGTTTGTTAATGTTTATGCATTTTTAGATTAGTTGTTTGTTAATTAGTGTTTTACTCGAGGACTAGCAAAATTCCAAATTTGGGGGTATTTAATAGGTGTAAAATACCTATCTACTTCTAAGCCGAATTTGTTAGTTTTCGAGTGTGTTATTAATATTTTAGTGTGTTTTTGTTAGTTTTTGTATAATTCAGGTGTAGGGACGTTAACAAGCTATAAATGAGCGAAATGGTGGAAAAACGGCAGAGAAACGACGAAACAAATACAAGGTTTCAAGACAGCTTAGCCACCGCCGCGGTAAGAAATCCATCACCGCAATAGTGAGAAGGCAGAGAAGGGGTAGTTGAGCCCAATGTCCCACCGCCGTAGTGAAGGACAAACCGACTTACCCACTGCCGTGGCAGTAAATCCCACCGCAGTGGCGGTCAGCTCTGCGCAGAGAAAAATATCTTTCAGATATTTTTGAAACCTTAGGCCTATAAATACTACTTTCCCACGTCTTAAAAAGTGTTCAATGTTCCTAACCCTAATAAAGTGTTCTTAAGCCATTTTTGAGAGATCAAGGAGGAGGTTCATCATTTGGACAAAGAGGAATCATTTGCGGAGCGATCTTTAGCGACAGTGAACTGTTCCATTCTCAGATTTGATCGTTTTTCTCTTGTTTTTATCTTTGTAACTACTTTTTCATATCTAATGATGTTGAATCACTCTTGTTTTGTATGGTATACGACTAAGATCTTGTAGTATTAGTTAAATATTACTTAGGTGTTGTTGAAATCATATAAATGCTAGTTTGAATGAATTAATGTTACTTTAATGGATTTTTGTCTAAATCCGATTGTGTTTACCATTATTTTTGTATTAATAAACCAAGAATATGGGGTTTGACACTCGGGAAAGGTAACCCCGGATTCCGACTAGGTTAAACACAGCGTGACGTTCTAATGACTCGGGAGGGCATTAGAACGTGTGCAATCCATGACGTTGGCTCAAGACTCACACGACCTAGGATTGTTAAGGTGTTGAGGGGGACTTCTTCATTGACACGAAGTCATGTAATCTCCCATCTTACACCCGAGAGAGGTAGCGTAGGAGTTGTAGATACAGAGATTATTGAAATAGATAAATACCGTTATAGCTAACTAAACGAAGTCAATTATGTATTATGTGAAAGAAACCAATACCTAGGTAATTAATGTAATTAGAACTAACCTAATAGCTGTCATTTATCTTGGTTGTTAATTAGAATACAAACAATTCTTGAAAAGTCGGGATAATATAAGATTATGCTTATTACAATATTCAACTAAATTACACCATTCCCAGTGGAGCGATATCCGATCTCACGATCACTAGATTAAAACTTAATCTCGTGCACCTACAAGTGAAGTCAAACATGAGCGTCTTAAATGGACACGTCCAATTCGGCACTGATTTCTCCATCTCGGAGATTGGAGGATTTTCATTCGGTGATTCAGTTACGGGAGTTCCACTAGACAATAGAGTCGGCACCCCCTAAGGTTGCTGGCTTAGTTCATTGAACTTTTCCATTATTAGTATGTCAATGATTTCTTGTATCCGAGCTATCTGGGCCGTGTATGGAGATTCAGGACTGCTTTTGGATGTCATCCTGGATTGATTCTAGGCCCAAATGCGATTGAAGACTGAACTTCGGATGGGAGGAATCGAAATTGATTTTTTGGGATCAAATTTTTTTGTCTCATCCTATTCTTACAACCAACTCATTTATTAGTCCATATGGATCTTTGGTAGCCTTAAAACCTATCTAAGTTCGAAGTTTTCAATTCCGATGACGATCGATCAAAACAAATAATGATTTATGAAAATTCTTTCATTACTTAATTATCATCGGTATTGGAAACTTTGAACTCAATTTGTTTTTAAGACTTCCTAAGATATCATCAATCTATCAAGTATAAAACCCCCTTCCCCATCTTGCATCATAAAATCCCATGGGAACAATATGGATACAAGACAATCGTATTTGCGTCGGAGGGTTTACTACAATATAAAAGTCAGAGAGAAAAACAAAATAAACGAAAAAACATCACAACTTATGTAGAAAATGGAATGAAAAGGTACCAAAATAAAAAGCTTAAAGGAGAAGGGGTTTTTAAAGCCTTGATTTTCTCCAAAAATACTTAGGTCATTTTAGAAATAAGAAGTCGTCACCTAACATGGGTTTTAAATGGTGTATTAGGTCACCGAATTTTTAGGAAACAAATAATTTTAAAAAGGCCTAAGTAAAGATTGACTCCAAAAAAACATGGTCAAAACCAAAGATTTATTTAAGAGCTCAGAGGTCGGTTACATTCGAGGAAGGTGTTAGGCACTCCAAGACGTCCGTCCGAAACCGGTACTTTATATCCAATTAAGTCCAATTAGGTTATTCCAAACGTTTTATTTTATTTAGAAAATCTTTCCTTCTGATAAAATATTTTTGGCATTTTCAAAAATAAAATAGGACAATTTTTTGTATTTTGGGAATGTTTCTCCCGGTATGACCTCTCATCGAATATTTAGGATTTGGTAAGGATAGTCCCCAGGGAGTGGTTTTATATATGTTTCTAAGAGATTTCTTTAATTTAAATTAGTGAACTAAAATAAGTGAATAATTATGAAAATATGAATGTAAAAATTAACACGTTATGAATTCTATTTTATTTATGTAAAAGTGACCTAAAAAAAAAACTACTTATGTGATTTTTATGCAAGAAAGATTTTCACTTAAACATGCTAATGAAAAATATTATGAATATGGGAATTAATCAGGGAAAACTACATCAATTAACGTAATTATGTATGGTAATGATTTAATTATTTACTATATATGAAAAAGTGCAAGTAATATACGTGTCGTGACTAAATGAGAAGAAGTAGCATGGATTATGAATTCTACAAAACCTATATGTGTGAAATATAAACGATATAAATGATGAAAGTGTCCTTAATGTCTAATATAAGAAATAAATATGGATTATGATGTCTAAAATGAAAAAGTGTAAGCGGTGAAAGTGTCTTAAACATGTCGTCTAATATGGATGCTAAAATCTAAAATGACCTATATGTAATAAAATGTAAAAAAAGTGTAAGTGGTAAACTTTTCCTAAACATGTCTTCTAAATAATACAACTAATGTCTATTTTAAGTTTGCCCAATTAATTTGACGAAATCCCAATTAGAAAAATTCCCTCAAATTTTGTGGAGATGAGAATGAAGGGAAGATCACGGAAACAAAGTTTGTTGAAATTGATCTTTCCAGAACTTAGGTAGAATCCCATGAAAAGGTTTACCGATGGAAGATATTTCTTAAAATTAAACGTTTCTAAATTCCACTCTACTTGAGGAATTAAAACGGGGTCATGAAAAACTCTCCCACGATTTATTGAATTGTTAGATTCATCCTAAGATTTGTAAAGATTAATTATCACAAATTAAGATTTTATTATTTGTTTGGATTTTTATATTTTTATTTTTTAGGGGTCTTTTTATAACAAGAAAAAAATAAAACAGAAAAAATAGAAAAAATAAAGAATGAAAACATCATTTACCTAACGCTCAAAGTTAAGTTTAAGAATGAGAAAACCATCCTAGCATTTTCATCGGATCATCAGACGACTTATTTTTTTTTTTTTTTTTTTTTTTTTATGAATTGCAAACAAAATAAAAACAAAAAAACAATAAAAAAAACAATTAAAATGTAAAAAAAAAAATACAGTGAGATATGGGTATCCTCTTCCAGAAGCTCAAAGGTTCAGATTGAAAATGGAAAACCTCATCCCGACATTTTCGTTGAGTCATCGAACAATTAAAAGAAAGAAACTTGCAGTAATTTAAATTGCAAGAAAAATGAATAAGCAGAAAAAAGAATTAAAGATTAAAAAAAATTAAAAAAAAATACCTATTCTAGGCCCAAAATCATGATACTCGGGTCTTTTCTCTCTTGCTGACAGCTTCTCGAAAGAGATTTCGATGAAAACTCTTCTAGGGGTTGTTTCTCACAATTTTTGATTGAATGAATTAGAATGAGGAGGATCCTATTTATCGGGAACGATAGAGCGTGAAAAACACTTAGGAAACCGTAAAAATTAGGTCTGTCTGCCTTAACCCAGTCCAAGTTGGACTAGAAATGGAAAAATTAGAAAAATGGGCAAAAAGAGGGTTATAGGGTCGCGAGGTGTATGAAATCACACGCCCAATTCACTACCGCCTAATATGTAGCGTTGAATAAGGCAAAGGCTTTTTTTTTTCTCTCGTCTGACATGGCAATGAGTGCCCATCTTGTTTTTGATGACATAGCAAGTGACCCCACCCTTTTCATTCTCTCTTTTACTTCTCTCTCTCCCTATATATATCTCTCGCTCATAATTAGCCGACCTAAAATGGGGTAGGGCCCATGGTCCTCCCCCCCCCCCCCCCTCTCTCTCTCTTTTGGCCAACTCTCTCTCTCACTTTCTCTCCTCACTCACTCTCTTGGTTGACCACATGAGGGGCCCATACCCCTCTTTTCCTTTTTTTCTCTCTTTCTCATCTCCTTATTCTCTATTTAGTCCTCTCTTTTTTTCTTTTTATATTTCTCACCCCCTTTTTCTTAATTTTGATTTTCTTTTTCTTTTTCTTTTTTCCTTTTCTTTATCTATTATTGTATTTTTTGAAAAAAAAATAAAGTAAAAAAAGTAAACATAAAAAAATAAAGCATAAATTTTTGTGGGGTGGTCAAAATATCATGTCTACATCTTGCTTACGTCTAGTCCCCCAAACTCCATGGAGATTCACAATCCACTAACCCCTTGATTCATTTACTAGATAGAAACCAAACCCTTACAATTCACAAATTTTTTACAGGCACAGAATCAACATTTACAATATACCCTTTTCACGGGTCAAGGATGAACCCTATCTTTTTACCAGGTTAAAGATAAACTTAACACTCTTTCATTTATCTTTTTCACAGGGAATGATGAACCTTTACGAATCACTCAAAAAATATAATTTAATTGTAGGATGAATCAAAACTTAATTCTTTTCTAGGGAAAATAATAACCTAATCTTTTTACTTGGACAAAAATTAAACCCTAATTTTTTCACAGGAAAAATATCAAAACCTAACTATACTAATTAGATACCATCCCAAACATGTCTAATCCACTCAAACTCACAAAAACAAAAAATATGAGTTTTTTCCTATAAGGAGTTTCTACCACCTCAATACGAATATTCCCAATTAATGTTCCAAATAATTACTATGTGAAAGATACAATGTGAGACAATTCAAATCTGATTAATAAATAAAATAGGTAGCACAAATTTAACACGTAATTAGATAATTAGGCAGAAATCGTTTAAAAAGATTTTTAGGCTTTTAAGTTCAAAGAAAATTAATAAAGTTTGGATAAATCTCATCGGAAAAACACCTAAGGCAATGAAAATATAGCAAGTAGAACTCAAATCGGTGACACCAAACAATAAGCGCTTTAAATCAAGAATTGATAACAAATTTCTCGTAAAAAATCTCAGCGTAAATCTCACTCTTATAAAAGGTCAAACTGATATTCTTGATGTATATAATTCAATTCTGGCAAGTCTCTATTAATAGACGCAGTAGCTCTCCAACGGCTAGTTTTTCAAAGATATTCCATAAAATGACACTCTAAGACCCCATATTACATTACTTTTCATTTCAGGTATATTCTACTTAAAAATATCTTTCAAATCTCTCAGTTAAGTCCTTAAAACTATTCTTAATTTAAAATTATAGAAATATGAAGTATTAGATCATTTAAATTAAGATAATCTCAAAATATATGGACCATATCAATATAGATAACTAAATAGGTTGTTTAAACTTGAAATATACTAAAATCTCATAAATCCTTCTCTTGGAATTATAAAAAAACGGATAGTTTTTTTACCAAAACACCAAATCAGCCAAATCTGTAATTGAAACAATCGGTTAACTGACCTGCCCTATTCGGTTGACCGATTACGCTAGGCTTCCAAATTAGCTGTTGGCATAACTCTAGTTGGTTAACCAATCCTGCCCAGTCAGTTAATCGATTAGATCAGTGTGTTCCTAATTTCTTCCATTTCATCTACTAACTTAAACTATTGATTGGCTATCTTCATTCGGTTGACCGATTGGATTAGTGTGCTCACTTCCTTACCTATTTCAGCTAATGTTTCAAGCGGTTGATCGATTCTCTTCATTTGGTTGACCGACTGGATCAGTAGCACTTCGTTTTAACTATAAAACTCATTGATTTAATTAGTCGATCGATTGTTGTTGTCAGTTGACTGAATTGACCTGAAAACACAATTTTTATACTTTAAAACACATTTTTCAATTAGGTCAATTATCAAAATTATTTCACATAAGGAGCACATACAATATCTCAGTTTAGGATATCAAACTTATTACTTCTTATCATGCTACACATAGAATTAACTCATTTTAAGTGTCGTGTGTGATTCTAATTCATATTGCATTAAGAGTAAATAAGTAAGAGTTATTTTCACCTATTTTTCTTCAACGTCTTCAAAACTCTTCATATCTTCATTATGTCTATCTTGAACATTTTATGTTTTCTTCATCAAATCTTCTTCTTAATCAAATACATGGGACACTAAATCTGACATACTCAATAAAACTATTAGTTTCACAAAAAATATCAATATTTACTTGTTCATCAAAACCTTGGATTCAACACAATCATCAATAAAAGTAACAAAGTATTTTTTTCCTCCTCTAGTTTGTATAAATTTTAAATCACAAATATCTGTGTGCATTAACTCTAGAGGTTCAGATTTTTTGTTAATTGAATGAAAAGAAGTTCGAGACAATTTTAACTCCACACAAGTCTCACATTTGTGACTTGTATTATCTTGACATTTAATAATTAAATTCATATCAATTAATTGACGTAAAGTATCATAATTAAAATGTCCTAAACGACCATATTACACATCAAAAGGCACAATCATATAAGCAGAAGAAGTATTGTATTTATAATTATTGTTATTGATTGGGATTACAGTCACAACATTGAACTTGAAAAGGCCTTCATTCATATAATATTTTCCAACATATATACCACTCTTAGTAAGTAAAAACTTATTAGATTCAAAGACTATCCTGAATCACGTTTTACTCAGTAATGATTCAGAAACCAGATTCTTACAGAAATTTGGTACATGTAGCGCATCGTTTAGAATAAGTTCCTTACCAGATGTCATCTTCAACATGGCCTTTCTATGTCCTTCAACCTTATAAATTAAAGAGTTCTCCATAAAGAACTTATCCCTAGATTCAATCGGTTGATCAACGGTGAATATCTTCTTATCTGAGCATATGTGGAAGGTAGCACCAGTATCCCATTACCATTCTCTGGGATTGTTAACACAATTGACTTCAGATACAACCACTAACAAATTCATCTCGAAAATTGAATCAGTAAGGTATTTCTCTTTAGTCACATAAGTCTGATTTTTAGGTTTATTTCCCTTCGGTACAACACTCTTGCGATAATCTTGAGCATGATGTCCCATCTTGCCACAAGTATAGCAGTTTCCCTTAAACCTTTTGTTCTCACCTCTTTTGTTCGAGCTTGATTAAGTTTGCTTCCTCTTTTTTTTGAGTTTCATTGACATGGACTTTGGACATCATAGAATTACGATCCTCACATTTAGAAAAGATCTGATGTTCTTCTTCAATTCTCAGTTTGAGAACTAGGTCTTCAAGAATCATCTTGTTTTGCTTATATTTGAGATAATTCTTGAAGCCACCCCAAGATAATGAAAACTTCTCAATCATAACTTCCACTTGAAATGACTCACTAAGAGTCATTCCTTCTGCTTGAATGTCATGTAAAAGGACTTGGAACTCTTCAATCTAACTGATGACTTTCTTAGAGTCCTCTATTTTGTGGTCTATAAATCTTTCGGCTACTAATATTTTTGTCCCAGCATCTCCAATCTTGTACTTCTTCTCTAAGGACTACTACATTTCTTTTACCGTTGTGACCGAGTAATACACATAGTAGAGTGTATTACTCAGTCGATTCAAGATATAGTTCTTTAATAAGAAATGGAGTATTTTTATTCATCAACAGTACTAACAGTTGGAGTGTCACACTGTTCAGTCATGTCAGGAGCATACTGGCAAAAGAATCTTACCAAATTCAATGTTGTCAGGTAGAACAACATCTTCCGTTGCCATCTCTTGAAGAAACTTCCATCAAACCTTTTTTACTTCTATCCATGTGAAGTAGGCATAGGATGCGCAACAGGAGCACACACAGCAGGTAGTGCAACACCTTTATTTTCAACTGTAGCAGCGACAATAGCAACATAATTTGAAGACATATTTATAAAACAAACAAAGAATATAAGGAACTTTGTTAGTGGAATGTTTTATAAACAAAAAACCTAAATTTTATAAATTTATTCTAGAAATCTGCTTAAAGGTTGTTGGTTAAATATGATCGAGAAATTAATTAAATAATTAAATAAATAATTATTTAATTAATTATTAATTGAAAGTAAATATAAATAAAAAACGGTTCTGGATTCTTTGTTACAGAAATATTTAAGATGACATTACAAAAAAAATATTACAATCTAGAATGGAAAAGCAGAAAGAAGAATAGTTGTCATATAATAATAAAAGAAACAGAAATAGAAATACTTACTATGTGATAAAAACAAACAAAAACAAAAGTACCATAAGAAAGGATTGAGACAATCATTTGACGATTCGTACTTGAAGTAGATTTAGCTCCCGCTAGGTGCTTACCGTTGAATAAGTGTTTGTCTCCTAGGATACAACGATAAAGCTACTATTGGTACCAGTACTAAAAATCAAAAGCCAAAAAACTAGAAAAATACTGAACTCTCTCAAGAACTCTAAAAAATAAGAACAACGAAACAAGAAAAAATCTTTGCTAGAGATCTAGAATGCTATGCAAGCTTATAAGATGACTAATGCTGAGAATCCATGCCCTTTATAGAGAGAAAAAACTAACCTGAAAAAATCTGAAACTTTAAGGCATTCAATGGATAGTAGTAACTTTCAAGCAGTTACACACCTGAAAAGACAAACTTCAGGTTTATAACTTCTTTCAAGTTATA
Source organism: Eucommia ulmoides (assembly GCA_016647705.1). Classification (NCBI taxonomy): domain Eukaryota; kingdom Viridiplantae; phylum Streptophyta; class Magnoliopsida; order Garryales; family Eucommiaceae; genus Eucommia; species Eucommia ulmoides. The sequence continues at coordinate 18,247,756 of CM028330.1, read as the reverse complement.
AAACCTACAATTTGTACATTAGGTTGTGTTTGGCTTGAATGTTTTTCCAGATTCTGTACAAAGCATACCAAGAATAAGCCAAGCATGCCTCAAGAGCCCCAAGATCCACAAGGTCCAGGCCCAAGATCCGGACTTGAGCCCAGCTCGGCCTGGTTGGGCGGGCAATTGAAGGCAGTAGCGCACGCATGTATGGCTTTATTTATTTTATAACCTTTAGCCTGTTTTTTGTCTATATCATTTCAATGCCCTCAAGGGTTTACCTACAAGTACTAACTCGAGTCTTAATAAATGACTTTTCATCTTCTTAGGTTACCGATATAGGGTAACTTACACAACACGTCAATCAATGTCTTTAAATAGGTATTTTAATGAACAATTTTAATACACCTCTTAAATAATTTTACACAAATAAATATACCACATTCATCTCCTAACCAAGGAGAATACATTAGTATATTTATATATCCCAAATTATTATTGGGTTTCACAAATAATTGGGTCAGAAAATATCCAAAAAAAAATATTATTTAATATAACAGATCCTTGATACCAAGAGCCGCACACATTCACATGGTGGCTATTCATGGAATTTGGGGCTAAGCATCCACGGGTTGACCTGACCCGCTCCATAATCTAACAATTTTCAAATTTGTTTTCTTGTTACCAAACTTTGAGAATAGCAAAAAAAAAAAAAAAAAAAGGCATTTTTTTGTTCTAGTTAAGTTATGCTTACCTAAATTTGAAAAATTCTTAAATAATATTTTACAAAGTTATTAAAAAATTGAGTAAAATTTAATGCTTGTGTATTTTAATTGTTACTATATAGTAGCAACAAGAATAAAATTTTATCGAGTTTCAAATGGAAAAAAAATTAAAATAGAAGAAAAGAATATGAAAAAAATATTATTTACATTTAAAGTTCGTCATTTAAGGTGAAAAAACAAAATATTAGGTTGTGTTTGGATGAATGATTTGTAGGAGGGATTTCAATTAGTTAGGGAATTTTTAAATTCACTTTTGGCAAATCCTTTGTTTGGAGAGTGGAAGAATTTTAAGAAAAATGATTTGCCAAATCCTTTTTGGGGCAAAAGGAAGGATTTCAAAATAACTTTGGGAGAGGCTGAATTTGTGAAATCCTTCTTCTGCTTCTGTGCTTCGTTCATGTCTTCTGTTTCGTCTTCGTTCATGTCTTCTGTTTCATTCATCGTCTTCTTCTACTTCAATCTTTTGCTTCTTCTTCGTTCTTCATTTTCATTGGCTGCATCATCGTCTTCTTCGTCGATTTCATGGTCGTCGTCTGCTACTTTGTCGTCGCCATCGTCTACTACTTCGTTGTCGTCGTCGTCTGCTACTTCATCGAAGTTGTCTAGTTTCGATTGATTTCGAAAATGAAATCGAAACCAAATCAAAAGGGATACGATTGATTTCGATTTCGTTTTCGAAATCGAAATCGAACAACAGGTTTGATTTCAAAAACCAAATTGACGTTTGTTTTTTTACTTCTGTTTCTGCTCCTTCTTCAACCTTCGAAATCGATTTGGGTTTCGATTTGGATTTCGAAATCGAAATCCAAAAAGGGTTCAAAATCGATTTCGATTCTTCGTTGTTCTTTGTTCTTCTACTTCGATTCAAAATCGAAATCCGAATAGGGTTCGAAATTCAAAATCGAAATCGATTTGAGTTTCGATTTGGATTTCGAAATCAAAATCCAAAAAGGGTTCAAAATCGATTTGGGTTCTTCATCGTTCTTTGTTCTTCTGCTTCGATTCAAAATTGAAATCGATTTGGGTTTTTATTTGAATTTCGAAATTGAAATCCAAAAAAGGTTCGAAATCGATTTAGGTTCTTTGTCGTTCTTTGTCTTCTGCTTGGATTCGAATATCTTCCTCGTTCTTCTCTTATGTTCGTTGCTTATCTGATTATTTGTTTTTCAAAAGTGATAAAAAAAAATAGAAAAAAAAAAAAGAGTATATATTCTAAATACTTCACTTCAAACAATTATCCAAACAACAGATTTGTGAAATGAAGGGATTTCAAAATTCAGGATTTTAAAATCCTTTCATTTTACAAATCCCTTGGATTTATCAAAACTCTTACCCAAACGCAACCTTATTGTCACTATAAAATTAAGGGGTGTCATTGACACAAATCATTTTATTATACTTTTTTTAATAAATGGTGTCAAATTTGAAGCCAAGTTAAGGAGAAATTGATTTTTGGCCTTTAAAAATATGGGGTGGGTTACTATGTGAATTTTGAAGTTTATTAAATTGTGCATTTAATCTCTCAAGTTTTACATTTATTTCAATTCAATAAAATAAAAAATATTGTTAATGATTTTGAACAAAAAATTGAGTGTACTCAGCACATAATCTTCTAATGAGGATATTTCTATCATTTTACCACTTTATTAAATCTAAAACATTTTCCTTTAACAGTGATTCAGACTTCTCTCTTTAATTCTATAGATGAATTAATTGTTATTTTGAAAAAATTAAAAAGAAACGTCTAACGTTAGTTCTGGAGTGATTAAAAAATATTCCAATGAAAAGTTTAAGTGTTAATCACTTTTGCGGGATTGAAAAAAATGTAAAACTCGAGACACCAAATGTACAATTTGACAAACCATATCATTTACATACACACATATTTCATACTTTAACAAACTTGAGAGACCGAATATATAATTTGACAAACCATAGCGTCTAGATACACTTATTCCATACCTTAAGGTACAACAATATAATTTTCCCTATAATTAATACTTACTATTATAAATTAGGAAGGGCCCCCAAATCATGTGGTGGTCCGACTTGATACACATCCATTTTGTGCTACACGTGGTAGATTCATTGCACACGTGGTAGATGACTTACCTACAAGAAGTATCTCGAGCCTTAATAAATAATTTTTTTATCTTCTTAGGTTATCAATGTGAGATAACCCACATTACACATCAATCAATGTCTTCAAGTGGGTATTTTAATAAACAATTTTAATTCACCTCTTAAATAATTTTACACAAATAAATATAATACATTCATCTACTCACCAAGGTAAACACATTAATATATTTATATATCCCAAATTATTATTGGGTCCACAAATAATTAGGTTACAAAATACCCACAAAAGCATTTAATAAAACAAACAATTGCAAAATCGAGATAATGAAAACGTGAAGAGTTCTGAAGATATTAAAGACAACTAGGTGAAAACAATTATTTACTTATATACTCTTAATGCAACCTGAATCAAGATCATGCATGACACTTTAAAATGAATTAATCTTATGTGTATTAATTTAGAGGTTTAAAGTGTGTTTTACAATGTGCTAAGTGTGTGAAATGGTTTTGGTTGAGGACCTAAGTAAAAAATTAATTTTAATTCTTAAAATGATAAGTTTTTTGGTCAATTTGGTCAACCAACGAAAGGGGTTGGTTGACTAACCAAACCAGTGTGTTTTGGAAGTAGAATGGGTGACCTACTGGTTCATTCGGTCAATCGATAAAATGGGTCGGTCGATTGACAAGAATAGTAACCGAATTTGGGAGAATGAAGGACCTTCTGGTCAAATCGGTCAACTGACCGAAACGGTCAGTCAATTAACTGGACTAGCACAACAGTTAGTTTAGTGGCCGTTATGAATGGTCGGTCCATCAATGGCATAATGCCGGTCGACCGACTAGGTCAGTCAAAAAGTTTGATTTATCTGTCTTGGTCAATCCAATTCGGTTTTGATGATTCCAATGGTGGTTTTTAAGGGGATTTAAAATATTTTAGTTATCTACCATGAAATATATAATTACTATTTAATTGGTTCATTTAATTAAATATTCTTTTAATTAAAGTGATTAAATACTTCTTATTTCTTTGGATTTCGATTTAAAAAAGTTTTGTGGACCAAAATGAGTTTTTCCAATAATATTTTTAAATGAAAAATATCTACTTCAAATATATTTAATATATGAGGTCTTAGGATGTCATTTTTAATAATGACATTTGAAAACTAACCGTTGGAGGTCTAGTTTTAGGTATATTTATAGAGACTTGTGGGACTAGAATTAAAAACATCAAGAACATCAACCTTCTATCATTTTAAGAGAGATATTATTGTTGAGATTTATAAGTGAGATTATGTTCAAAGTTCTTGATCTAAAGCGCTTGTTGTTTGTGTCATCGGTTTATGTTCCTTATTATGAAATCATTATTACTTTCGGTAGATCCCAATTAGATTATTCCAAACTCTATTTATAGCTTTCTTAGATTATTCATTTATTTCTTGGTTAAGGTGTTTTAGAAAATTATTTTTGAACTTAATTCTTGAAAATCTTTAAAACGTTTTTTATTGAAAATTTTGATTACGTGTTATTTGTGTACTACCTGTTGTTTTTTATAATCAGATTTATTTGTCTCACATTGTATCTATCATGTAGTATTGATGTTGCCAAAAATCTCTCACACGTACAAAGATTTAGCCACGTGCTAAAGACCTTTGCAACCTGCAACTATAACTTGGGAAACCAATTAGCTCCAAGGGACACCGGTGTGGTGTCAGCTAAAGATCCTTCGGCATGAGAATAAGTTAGTCTGTTTTATGTTGTGAAGCTATCAGTATATAAAAAACCCTACCTTTACACCTTGATACCTGCCTTCATATATACATTGTTTATTTTACGTTGTCCGTTTATGTTACTACCCCCTCCACGATCCATTCTTTAACTGCCTAGAAACTGTCCATGATCTCACTACGAACCATAAATTAGTTTCGTCTCTCTGTATGCATGGGATCGTAGGGCTTTAGGTCAATCGCCTAGTGGCCTTCCACTATTGATCTTACTTGCTTACAATCAAGCCCCATTTGGGAGTCTTCTTCTATTCATGTCAGCCCATACACAATTGAGCCTCTTATGGATGCTTTTATCTATTCATGTGTTGGGCTTCTTCAGTGGGCAAACCCAACTCTATTATGGTCGATACACATGGTCAAGGGATGATCTGGGTCAATTCCTATAGGTCAAATTTTACTACCCAACTCGACCCATCAATCTCCTACTGGCTTCTATCAAATGTGGGCGAGAATTCTCCCCATATCAAGTATTATTCGGGACATTAATTGAGTATATGTATATTGAGGTGGTAGAAACTCCTTATGGGAATAAATTTGTTAATTTTGTATTTGCAAGTTTGAGCAGATTAAACACGTTTGGATCAGTGTCTAATCAGGGTGGCTAGGTTTTAACCTATGAAAAAAATTAGGATTTGATCTTTGTCCTGCTAAAAAATTAAGTTAGTCTTTTCCCTTGAAAAGATTAGGTTATGATTCTTCTTGTAATAAAATTAGAAAGAGAAAAGGTTATTCTTAAACCTACGAAAAGGATAAGTGTAATAGAGTGAGATAGTGATAGGTTTATTCTGTGAAAGGCATCATGATAGTTAGGGATGAGATTTTGAGCCTACAAAAGAATTAGGATAGTTAAGGTTTGATTTTGAGTAAGGGAAAAGAATTAGATTAATCTTCAACCTTTGAAAAAGATTGCAAGGGTTTAGTTTCTACCTATGAAAGGAATCGGGGTTTAGTGAATTGCAAATCTCCGTGGAGCTCAGGAAATTGAATGTAGGTAAGAGTAGCTTACCGAATCAGGATATATCGTTGTGTCCTACATTGTTATTTTTCTATTTGTTAGGGTGTGCACTTAGTTAAACATATTTTCGTTGTTTAACAAGATAATAATCAATTAGGAAAATTGATAATTTGTGTTTGATTTAATTAGTTATATTTTTGTCACTACCCAATTCACGTTCCTTCTTGAGTAGCTCTTAAGGCCAACGAGTGTCATTGACTTAAATCATTATTTTATTTTTTTCTAATAATCGGTGTCAAATTTGAAGTAGAGTTAAAGGGAAAATTATATTTTTTTGTCCCTAAAATATAGGATGAGCATGTATGTGAATCTTGAAATTTATTAAATTATATATTTATTTTTTAAACTTCAAATTTGTTTCAATCGGGCAAAATGAAAAATGTTTTTAATGATTTTGAATAAAAGAGAGGTTGTGCTCAATATGCGGTTTTCTAAAGGAGACATTTTCATCATTTTCATCATTTTACTAAACTTATGATGTTTTTCTTTCATAATTATTCAAACTACTTTTTATGATTTTTTGTTGAAAAAAATTTAGATAAAAAATGTCTTAAATTTTTTTCTGAAATGATGAGATAACAAAAATATTTCCATTAGAAAGTCTGACATCGATGATAACTCTTTTTTCTTTTTTTTTTTTAATCCAAAATCACTCGATTTAATTTTACAATATTGAAATAAAAATAAAATTTGAGAGGACAAACCACATGTTATACACCTACCCCAAGAAGGACCAAAAACATAATTTTCCCTACAGTTAATACTTTCCATTATACAAATCATATGGAGCAGTTCGGTGATCCGACTTGACACACGTCCATTGTGTTACGCGTTGTAGATTCATTGCACAAAAATTTGAATCCATTTTCTTATCTGTCCCCCCTTCCCCCACCCCCCAAAAAAAGTGTCATTTTCTTTGGACTCGGACCCTCCGAATCATACTTCCAAATAATTGTATACAACTTGTTTTTATGTTTTTCACACAATTAATAAAATTTTGTAAATACTCGGGGTTAGTTCGGTTGGCAAAGTAAGAAGGGATATCTCATTTCATGAATTAGAATTGTATTGCTCTCTTTTAAAATTTGATGTTTGAGGTAGCGGCGGGTTTCGAAATTCAGTCCAGAAAATTTTACATAGTTACTTTAAAAAATGAGTGAAAAAAAATGAAACTTTACAGAGGACATGACCTAGGCCTTATATGGATCCGCCCCTAGGTTGAGGTGATAAATATTCATAAAATAGTGTTTGTTGATTTTGAATTTAGAAATTGTGATTTGAATTCGGTGGTTAATTAAGATTTTTAAATCAATTTTAAGAAAATATAAGGTTGTGTTTGGGTAAGGGATTTGACAAATTCAAGAAATTTGTAAATAAAGAGGTTTCAAAATCCTGAATTTTGAAATTCTATCATTTACAAATTTCTTATTTGGACTACTATTTTAGATGAATAATTTAATTGTTTAATTTTATAATTTCCTTATTTAGATAACTATCATCACCACTGTGAGGGTTGTCGATGATGGTGACTGGCAGCTGGCGGGGACAGCAGCAGGCGGCGTTAGTCCTAAAATATCACATTTCCATTATTTTCCTTATTACTTTTCATTTAATTTTTTTTGTCCTTTAAAGATTTTTATTTAAATTCAGGGATATATGTATAAATTTTTTTAGAATTTTAAATATTTTTTAATTAAAATTATTATTATTATCATTATTATTAGTATTTGGAGTAACAAAAGGGTTTGAGATTGTCAGATTTACCGTATGAATATTATGATAAAAAATAAAGAGAATAAAATATAATTTGGTTTCGTGATGACAAAATATATATATAAAATGAGAAAAATTAAATTATTTGTCTCTTGATTTGTTCTCAATATCACATTAAACCAAAACGATTTTTTTCTTTTTAAAGAAAATACCTAAAATTTCGATAGTTTACTAAGACATTATTTGTAATATTTGTTTATAAATATTTTTATAGAAACAAAAAATAATCTATCAAAAAAATATTTTTTACTTATCAAAAACTTGTTTGACAGTATAAAAATAATATCTTATTTTAATCCACACCTAAAATCTCTTCGTCCACAAACATATATCAGAGTAGTTAGATGGATTACATGGACACAAAACTTGTAATTTTTTTTGCTTTTCCAAAAAAAAAAATTCTAAAAACAATATTTTAAAGTTTTTATTTTTAAATTTTCGATACAAAATAAATAAGTGTTCTAGTATATATATATATATATAGGACTCAAACGCGTGTTCATCCTCGCCGTAACATGGACGTATTCCAGAATCCACAATAACACGCTAGAGCATACGCCGACCAAGACTCATCCTTGGAATCCCCTTTGCACCCGGGAAGGAGCAAGGTGCCTCACTACTTCCCTGCCTTGAGCTTTGCACCATGCTCTAAATATCCAACTTTAAGGATTTAGCCATTCACCTTGATCGGCCCCTCATTCCAGCTCGTTTTTCCTCCAAGACTTCACAGATCTCCTCTTTTCTCCACCAGATTATCTACTAAACACATGGATTTTCAACTGTCAAATCCACTTCAGCGAAAGGACATCTGTCACCTAACCGGATCATACTCGAGATGTTGATCACTTTGGGACACCAACATATGTTATTATAAATTTCCTTAAAAATAAATTTACAGTCTTTCTTGATTTCTCCCCAAATCTTTTTAAACTCGAAATAAAAGAAAAATTTAACTTAAACCCATACGGTATCAAGTGGTGTATCTCTTTTAATTTATATGGTAATATGGACACTCTCAAAAATAAAAATCTATAAATTTTAGTAATTAATGACGTTTTATAAATATTGAAAATAAATATATTAATAAAAATTAAATAAATAATAATAGTAAAACAATATTTCTATAAATTATTTTTTACTCAAATACTATAAAATAATAAACAAACAATCATAAATTAAAATTAATTTTATCAATTTTAGAAATTCAACAAATTCTAATTTTATATATAAGAAATAAAAATAAAAATTAGAACCTGAAAAATATGCTCTTTAACATCTCATTAAAATATTCTCTCTCCTTCCACTTTTAAGTATGTAGATATCACACTTGTTTAGTTTTTATTTTTCTTTAAATTTGTACTTTATTTTGAATTTTTCTTTTGTTTTCTTATTTGTGGTAAATAAAAAATAAAAATAAATAAATTTTAGTAATTAATGACGTTTTATAAATATCAAAAATAAATATATTATTAAAAATTACATAAATAATCATAGTAAAATAATATTTTTACAAATTATTTTTTACTAATGTACTTTAAAATAATAAACCAATAATCATAAATTACGATTAATTTTATCAATTTTTCAATTTTTGCAAGTCAACAATTTTTAATTTTATAAATAAAAAATAAAAATTAGAATCCACAAAAAAACCTTGAAAAATGTATTTTTTAATCTCATTAAAACATTCTATCTCCTTCCACTTTTAAGTACTAGATATAAATAAAGATATCACTCTTTTTTTTTTTTCTTTCTTTTTTTTTTTCTTTCTTTTTTTTTGTACTTTTTTTTTTGTGGTAAATAAAAAATAAAAAATAAAAATCAATAAATTTTGAGAATTAATCACGTTTTATAAATATCAAAAGTAAATATATTATTAAAAATTGCATAAATAATCAATAAAATTATATTTCTACAAATTATTTTTTATTAATGTATTATAAAATAATAAATAAATAACCATAAATTAAGATTACTTAGAAGCCATCAAAAAAACCTTAAAAAATATATTTTTTAATCTCCTTAAAATATTATCTCTTCTTCTAAGTATTAGATTTTGATTTCTCTCTCTTCTTCTCTCTCTGTTCCAGCCATGCAGGAAAATTAACCAGCCAACCCAGAACTTATTCGAATTCAACCCCACCAATCTGTCATCGGAAAAAATTACTTTTAAGTTACAACAAAACTCCTCCCTTTTCTCTCCCCAAATTTTAATCTTCTCTCTATATAATATACGGTTATCTAGCGATGTGTCAATCAAAGAAAAATTCGGAATGGCGTTTCCCAACCCACTCCGTTCATTCTCCGGCCGATTGTGGGGGAAACACCATATCCTTCCGAATTCATACCATTTGCTGCCGGAATCGGTCGAATCGGGCGGAGGACATGGGGATTACCGGCGACCCAAGAAGCCGTTAGTCATAACTGGGATAGTGGCGGTTGCGTTGTTGTTGGGCTTGATCATCGGTGGAGATTTCGATGCCGCTAACGGCATGTCGCCGGGGGCGCCGTCCGTGACGGAGCAAATGAAGCCGAGGGTGATGGGGTTAGATGAGGGGGTATCGGACAAGTCGAACACTTTGCTGGTCGGAGAAAAATCGTTCCGGTGGACCGAAAAGATGTTGAGTTGGCAGAGGACTGCTTTTCATTTTCAGCCGGAAAAAAATTGGATGAATGGTAATTTTTTCCTCCATTTTTTTTTTTTTTTAAATGGATTTCTTCTTCTTCTTCCTCCTCTTTTATTTTATATATTTTTTTTTATTTTTTTTTTTCAATTTAAAAATTTTCAAAAGAGGAAAAAAATTGTAATTAATTTATTGAACGGCGCAAATATTATCACATTATGTAGGGCTCCTTCAATTTCTTGAGTTGATTTTATTTTCGCCAAAAAAGTTATTTTTTTGGTAATATTTGTTGAAATATAATTTTTAAACAAACAAAGATTTATTTTTGAAACTAATATTTGTTTTACACTTAAAAATAAAATAAAAAATAAAAAAATGATTTTTTAATATTACAAGAGATCTATAGATATCTCTTATAGATTATGACCTTTTTAATTTTTTTGAAGTTAATAAAAAATCTTTTTTCAATATATTTTTAGTTCTAAGTAAAATTATTTTTTTTAAAAAAAAAATTATCAAATAATACCTAAATCATTTTTTTTAGGGAAAAATTTTCTACAGTTCCAAATGGCCAAAAAATAACTTTTCAAGGATCATGAGTTTTTGAATCATCCCAAAACCCCCATGAAAATCGGATTGCCGATTTTGCCCCCCTCTCTCTGACACTGTGCACTGGGCAGACGGGCCCCACGCCTGCCCTCTCTCTCTCTCTCACTCATGGTTTTGGACATAAAAAATGGACCCACTCTATTTTTTCTCATTTTTATTTTACTCCTTTTATTTAGCATTATTTTAATTTTAAAATCCCATTTTTTTATTTTTCAATTTCACACATTTTTCTTTATTCTATTTTTTTTTTTTTTTTTTTGGAACAAATGATAGTTCTTAAAAAGTTGTCTCTTGAAGAAAATATAAGTGGTATTTTGTGATATTGTTCAGTTTATTAGATATCTACTTAATTTCACCTACAAGTCTTGTAAAAACATATTGAGTTCTGTAATGTTTAGTAGATATCTACTTAATTTATTTTCAATAGATATCTCCTTAATTTATTTCCAGTAGATATCTACTTAATTTATTTTCCGTAGATATCTCTTTAATTTATTTTCAGTAGATATCTATTTAATTTGGAACAAATGAAATGTTTCGAAAAGAAAAATAAAAAAAGAAAAAGGTGTGAAATTGAAAAATAAAAAAATGGGGTTTGAAATTGAAATAATATTAAATAAAGAGAGTAAAATAAAAATGGGAGAAAATAGAGTGGACCCCTTTTTTGGGTCCAAACCATGAGTAAAAAAGAAAAAACTCTTGCTTGTAATGAACTAGGAGTAAAAAAGGAAAAGAGAAATATTTGACAACTCATCATAGGACTTTTTAAATCAAAAATCTTAAAATAAGAATTTTGATCATGGAAAAAGAGTGGGACTTGAAAAGTTGTCCACTTTAAAAAGATGACTTTTGGAGAAAAATCCCTTTTTTTTACCACTGTCAAATATCGTTTAAAAAATAAAAAAATTGACATATAAAGTTTACAACTCCTATATCATTTTATTGTTATATTTATAATTTGAGTGCTAATTTGTATTTTTTTTTTATCAATGTTGGATGAAATGGAATGAAATTGTTGATGACGGGGATTCTGCTACCACAGATCCGAATGGTAAACAACTCTCTCTCTCCCTGTTATGAGTTATGACCGGTGCAATCCATTATATAATAATTTTAGGAAAATTGATATTGTTTTAGCTGTCATTTGTTTAAGTGTTTATTAGATCTATTTATACCTAATAAATAGAATATAATATTTGGCAGATACTTCAAGATGTATAGGCAATCCCTATTCATAAAAAATGTATCATATATCACTCCAAATATTATATTTATATCTATTATATAATTAGCAATCTATACAAATTTAAGAGGTGTTAATTTAGTTGACAAAGAGATGTCTCATTTCCTTGTCAATAAAAAGAAATGATTAGTCAAAATGCACGTAAGCTGACCCAAATACATATTTCTCTAAAAAAAAAATTTAATACACACCTCCTAGATATTTTTTATTTGAATTTTCTATTATTGTGCATATAAAACATAAAACTTGAATAAAACTTAACAATTTTGTTTTGTTTCAAAATTTTTTTTTTTTATTTTTTTTATTTTTTTTATATCCTCCTATTTTTTTTAGGGGTGGGTGGGGGTGGGGATAGAAATAGAAATATGAGTAGAAATGCTAAACACAAACCACCTCACCATTTTGGTTACCATATTTCTATTCTTTTTCAAAACAGAAATGTTAGAATAAAAACAAAAATTTGAAGCCCCGGTGGTCACGGATTCCTAGAAGGAAAAACTGTCTGATCTAGATCTTATCCGGTTTGGACTTCTTTGGAAGTCATTTGATCACTGTGGGTGACCCTATGCTCCAAGAAACTCAATTAATACCCTCTCAGCAAAAACGTTATGCACGTTTAAACGGGCTAAGTGCGCGAAGGCAGTTACATTGCAAAATATAAATAGTTTTTTTCCCCTCGTATATTTGTTTTTTGGTTCTCACAACAAAATTGAACCCTTATATCCTATAGGTCCGGTCCACTACAAGGGATGGTACCACTTCTTTTACCAGTACAACCCTGATGCTACAGTGTGGGGCAAAATCGTCTGGGGCCACGCCGCATCCAAAGACCTAATCCATTGGCGCCACCTCCCTATCGCCATGCTTCCCGACCAATGGTACGACTCCGGAGGCGTCTGGACCGGCTCCGCCACTGTCCTCCCCACCGGCGAACTCGTCATGCTCTACACCAGCTCCAGTAATGCCTCCATCCAAGTCCAGAACCTCGCCTACCCGGCCAATTCATCCGACCCGCTCCTCATCCACTGGGTCAAGTACTCCGGAAACCCGATCCTGTTCCCCCCGCCCGGAATTGACTCCAAGAATTTCCGTGACCCAACGACGGCGTGGTCGACGGTGGATGACAAGTGGCGGATCACGATTGGGTCGAAGGTCAACCGGACCAGTGTTTCGCTTGTATACGAGACCAAGGACTTCAAGCAATATTCACTCCTTGACGGGTGGCTCCATGGGGTATTGGGTACGGGTATGTGGGAGTGCGTGGATTTTTACCCGATTTCGGAAGTGGATGAAAACGGGTTGGACACGTCCGCCAACGGGCCTGGGCTGAAACACGTATTGAAGGTCAGTGTTGGTGAAACGAGGGATGACTATTATGCACTTGGGGCGTACAATTCCACCACAGGAAAATGGGTTCCAGAAGATTCTAGAATGGATGTGGGTATCGGATTGAAGTACGATTATGGAACATTCTACGCGTCGAAAACATTCTACGACCAATCGAAGAAGAGGAGAATTTTGTGGGGTTGGATTAAAGAGAACGATAATGAAGATTCCGACGCGAAGAAGGGTTGGGCTTCTCTTCAGGTACATATATAGCCCCTAAAGTTTCGGTTTAATTCCAATTTGGTCCTTAATGTTATGATTTTCTAAATTGATACACAAAAAAAAAAACAAAAAAAAAAACAGGCAATCCCGAGGACCGTACTGTTGGATAAGAAGACTGGGAAGAATTTAATTCAATGGCCAGTGGAAGAGGTTGAGAAATTAAGAGCAAATGCGACTGGATTTAACAATGTGGAGCTTCTTCCTGGGGCTATGGTGCCTCTAGATATCAGCTTAGCCGACCAGGTATTTTTACTATTTTTTTTCCTTTTTTGTATATTTAGAAATTAAAATAAATTTCAATATATACATTATTTATTTAAAATAATTTATTACATATTTTATAGAAAATAATTAATAAATTGATGTAATTTTCTAGTTTAGATTTTATTTTTTATTTTATTTATTTATTTATTTTTAGTATCATTAATGATTTTTGAGTGAATAATGTAGATTATTTATTCTACAATTCATGGAATCCTTTTTTTTTTTTTTCGCCATAAAATTCATTATTTCCTCAAATTTTTCTCATGATGTAGAAATATGAAACGCGTTTCATCATTTTTTTTATTTTTTTTTGAAATGGGTTCTTATTATATAGTTATATATGTCTGATTTCTTTATTTTTTTTATTCTAGTTTTTGAATTTTTTTTTTTTTTTAAGTTTCATCAATTTTTTATTCTTACCAACATATTAGTTGTTTTTACCTATATTATCAAATAAAAATTTAATATATATAGTTAATATCAAATAGATTGATTCAATATTTTAACCGAAGAACTAAAAATATATTTGAAGGACTACACATTAAAAAATGAAAACAATGGTAACAATGATGAATGATATAATAATTTCCATTTTTAAATCCTGAACAAAATCCACATATTTATGAAAAATAAATTATGTCCCCAAAGTTTTTAAGAAAACTAATTACGTTTTATAATATATGGATTATATATATATGAACAAAGATTACATATAAAATAAAGAAAATGGTCTCTCTTACTACTCGATACCGAGTATATATGGATTATTTTTTAGTAGTACAACAATAATGCTGGTCATTTATGCACCAGTTGGATATTTGGGCGGAATTTGAGCTAAATAAGGAGGACTTGGAGAAAATAAATGGCACTAATGAGACCTACAATTGCAGCTTAGGCGGTGGAGCCACCAGTAGAGATGCATTGGGACCATTTGGTATATCTGTTCTTGCCAATCGGAAGCTCTCCGAGCAAACTCCGGTCTACTTTTATGTTTCTAAAGGAATCGACGACAATCTCACCACATTCATCTGCGTGGATCAAACCAGGTCTATTTTCAATTACTCGTCTTTTTTTTTTTTTGAATTCTTATAATATAGTCATTCATTTTTCAAAAATTAAAAAAAGAAAATTATTTTATTTATAGATCAATTTATTTTTTAATCCTTAAATTATTTTATAATTTTTATCAATATTAAAGTCAAATGTAATTTAGTTGATATAAAATGTTGGATTAAAAGGTTATTCTAAGAATTTAAAAATAAAATAAAATACAAAGATAAAATATTATAAATATAAAAACAATTTAATAATTTCTCTTTTTAATAAAATAATTTTCATTAATATTCCTATGTCTTTAAGAAAACTTTAGAGGGTAATCCAATTTAATATTTTGTGTGGCAACTTGATTAACTAAAAGAAATATTTATTTATTTAATTTATATGCAGATCTTCTTTGGCAAATGATGTTATAAAAGAAATTTATGGTAGCATTGTTCCAGTAATCAAGGGCGAAAAGCTATCAATGAGAATATTGGTAAGTGTACTTCACCTTCACCTTTCTTTTGAAACATGTCCTTGTTAATAAATAAATAAATAAAATTTATCAAATTATAATTAAAAAGACTGTTCATATTGTCTATGTTATGTGTATATATATACTAGGTGGAGAGCACGTGCGACACACGTGTTTGTTATCTTATTTATTTGACATATTTATAATTTTTTACATTATTTATTCATTAAAGATCACGTTGAAAAGATGTTTTTTTTTTTTTTTTTTAAATCAATAAAGAAATATGGTATATAATTTTTTTTTTTATTTCTTATAATATTAAATGTCAACACTTGTTTAAAATAATTAATGAAATTCACTTCATGTAAACAAATGACAAAATTATAATTAACTAAAAAATTAAAATTAAGTTGTATACAAACATTATGCTTTAAATTAAATGATGATAAGAAAAAAAATATATAAATATAGTGTAAATGAAATTTATCGTGTCTACTAATTACTCGAAAAGCCGCCCTGTCTCGCCCTACTCTCCCAACCCGATGGCGGGTCGGTCGTTTATGAATAGTTTGTTTTTTTCTTTTTCATATTATACTCGAGCTCGACCTATTCATACCCAGAAACTCTTCGGCTTGGGTACCTATCTACCCATTCTTGATGCATTTGAACTCGTCTCGAACAACCCTAATAATATATATTTACTAAATATCCCCTTAGAACATGAAATATTACGAAAAGACTGTATATATAAATATAACCCTAATAAAATTCACATCATTCCATTTCCAAATCCCAACCCTCGCCACTCCCCTTCTCTCTCTCTCTCTCTCCCCCCCCCCCCTCTCTCAATCCTAGAGCCATCGTTATCTATCAAACCCTAATAGATGATTCCTCAATGATTCATGCGCCGATAATTCTGGCGGTGATGATTTCTGCGTCATCTAATAATTTCGCCATCAAATAATTATGCATTTATCAAATCCTAATAATCTCGACGTCAATGATTCCTGTAATGTTGTTGTTCATTGCCGTCGACGGCTCCTGCACTTTCTTCGTCTTCTGTTTCGATCTGACGATCTGTAAGTTTTTTTTTTTTTAAATATGTTTCTAGATTGTTTCTCCATTTCCGTCTCAGATCTACAAAATTTTCCAGATCTACAAATTTTTAGTATTTCATGTTTGATTTTTTGTTCTTGTTACTCGACAACGAACCGACCTGACTAACCTCGAATTAGATTGGGGTACTGAAGCCACATGGTTGACTTCAATTGGGAGAGCTGCCGAAATTTTTCTTTGGGTCCATTGACTGAAATCCTTCAATCTCGATCCGACCGACCAATGATACCCCTACTACTAATAATAAGCATGTGCACATGACATGATCAAAAGATGAAGGATACTTCTATAGACAAGAACTGGGATTTTGAAGCTATCTAAGATGCATGGCCTTGCATATATATATGTGTGTGTGTGTGTGTGTGTGTGTTATGATAAAAAATAAAATAATTGATGAAATAAATTTAGCAACAAAATATTGAGATTGTAATTTTCACCAAATAGTATTACTTTTAAGTATACACTTTTTTCTAGGTAGATTAATTTTTTAAATTCTTTAGTGCAATTTATAAATCTACTTTGTGTATAAAATTATTGTACAAAAAAAGTGGTCTATGTTTACATATATATCATTATAATATATACAAATATTAAATACATTTCTTTTTAAAAAATTGAATTTTTAGTTTTAAATTTTTATGAATAAATTTATGATTTTATTTATACATAGGAATGGTAAAACAAAAAAAAATAAAAATAAAAATTGACTTTGATGATTATAGATATTAATAGTCAGATACATATATATGTATATAATATACATAAAATATGTGAAAAGGTTGACCTTTAATTTTTACAAGTTTTGAGGACAAATATGTAATTTCACATATACAAATGTATAGGGAAGTCAAGCTTACTTTGTATAATAGTATAGCACATGGAGAGAGCACTCAAGAGGTGTTTGTCTCGTTAGTAAGGGAATGTGTCTCTTTCTTTGTCAACTAGAGTTTGACTCTATTACAGAGCACTTCAGGAATTAAATTTTGAATTTAATCCTGAATACATCAGGTTGATATGGAAGAATGCGTCACTAAAATTGTCCAGAGGAGTAATTAGTCGAAGTGTGCATAACTGACCTAGACACACATTATCGTGGAGAGCAAAAAATAGGAGCACTACTTACCACATTAGTAATATATTGCTTCATAAAATCAAGTCAGTATGTTAGTAAAAAAAAAATTCTTTCTTCTTCTCTCTTTTATTTCTTTCTCTCTTTTTTTTTTTATCCTTTTTTTTTTAGGTGGATCATTCAATAGTAGAAAGCTTTGCTCAAGGCGGAAGAACATGTATAACCTCAAGAGTTTATCCCATAAGAGCAATTTATGGAGAATGCAAGATCTTTCTCTTTAACAATGCTACATCAACAAGGGTTATTACTTCACTCAATATTTATCAAATGGATTCTTCCACTCTACACTCAACTCCACCTATTGATATCGTTTAGATAAACCCTAAAACCCCATCTGGGTGGTGAGTATTTCAGCTTCTGTTTTCGTTATGTTTTTAGAAACATAACAAAATTCCAGAATTAGAGACAAAAAAAAAAAAAAATTATATTTTTTATTTTTGTTCTCCAAAATAGAAGCGGTTAGCAAAAAGTATGATCAACACCTACTTTTTTCCCACAATTTTTGAATTGTCCATTTTTATGACACATTGTTTATTTTTTGTATCAATGATCGTTGTCTCGACTGATTACAAAAATGTACAGAGTGGAGGATTGGTGGAAATTTGAATAAAATTTAAAATTCTATTATGATTTATTTATATGGTGAATGTTCGAATCTGCATTTTTATTTGGCTATTTATTGTGGGAAGTCGTTTGTTTTATCTTTAATTTTAAAAAGGTCTCATATGCAATTACAATTTGTATTTTAGTCATGTGCATTACAAAAAGCAAAAGACTCAATATACGCGTTATACTTTCATAGTTACATGTATCTGGGTTGTGTGTACAATATTTGTTAAATGTAACAAATATTATACAAGTATATATAACATAATTACTTATAATTTATAACCAGTAACTAATATTTGTTGTATATACTTATAATTTATAACCAGTAACTAATATTACACAGAAATGAGCGCATGTGGAACTAATACACAAACAAAAATAAATTTAAAGAACTAAATCAAAACTTATGTTTTAAATGAGACTAATAATATATTACACTCGTTATTTAAAACTAATCACCAATTATCCTTTTAATTTATTATATTATGTATAATTTTTTTTAGTGATTTAAATGAAGTAAGTAAGGTTTGAGAGATTATGTTTGTGTGGGGGTTATTTAAAGCTAATAATATTTAAGAACGAATGGAACATCCATATAATAAATCAGGTAAATCCCTTGTACTTGTCGAAAGGAATAAGTCTTGGTTGTTCATTATTCATTCCTCTCTTGTAATTAATTGGTTAATCATCCAAAGTGGGAAAATAATTGAAATAACTCAGAAGGAGAAGGAAAAGGCTGCGTTAAAAAATAAAATAAAAATAAATTTACAAAAATGGGTAAAACCCTTATCTTTGGGTAAGAAATTTGGGGGAGGGATTTGATTTGGATAAAGTTTTTCAAAATTCTCTTTAGTAAATACCTTGTTTGGGTATTGAGTAGCAGAAATTTGTAAAATTCGTTTCAAGTGTCAAATAGTGGCAAAAGAGATATTTAAAAATCCTTTTGAAATATGCGTTATTTACAAATCCATCAAGAGGAGGTATTTGCAATTTCTTCGTCAAAGCTCTTTGCTCCTGACCTTCTTATTCGCTGTCTTCTTCTTCGTTCTTCTTCATTGAAGCTGCTCCTGCTCGCCATTCTCTTCTTCAATCGCAACCGTTGTCGCCGTCTCGCCACTTCTTTAATTGGATCTTCGTCGTTTGTTGCGCGCAATCGCATTTTTTGGACGAGAACACCATAGTTGAAGGTGTACCAAGCTCTATGCCTTGCTGGAGAGCGAAATCAAAGGCCGAAATCGCTTCTAGAACTGTCGAACAATGCGAAATGAACCGATGAATCACTTTCCGAGAATGGATTGCACGGATATTGCCATTTCCGGAGCAGTGGCGACGAACGATGAAGAACCCTAGATTTTTTTGTTTTTCGTATTTTTTTTTATCCTATTAACCTCTGAATTCACCGTCCCAATATTAGCTTCTGGGTATCAATTATTTTTGGCACAATTAATAAGCTACAAGTTTATGAATTTCGTTTTCTTTTTTCTGGGTTTTGCTTCGAATCTTGTTTGTGTTTGGAAATTTGGGAGAGATGATGGTGACGACGAAGAGAGAGAAAGAGAAGATGATGGCTATGACGGTGGGTTGGAGGTGGCAGTGATGGTGGTCGAGTTAGGTTGATTGTAGAGAGAGAGAAAAGAGGAAGTTAAGAAGATAAAATTGCAGAGAGATGAAATAGCCGACAGAGAGAGAGATGTTAGGTTGAAGATGAAAGAAAAATACACAATGGCCCCTTAAAATTTAATAATTTGTAAATTACATTTACAAATATTTTACTATCCAAATAAGAAAATTATAAAATTATACGATCAAATTCTTCGGTTAAAATAGTTATCGAATCAAGGGATTTGTAAATGAAGGGATTTTAAAATTCAAAATTTCGAAATCCCATAATTTATAAATCTCTTGAATTTGTCAAATCCCTAACCGACACGCAACTTTATCCTTTGTTGTGTATATTTTTCAATATTCAAATTGTAATATGTTCTTCAATTTTACTTTTTTTACTTCATTGTGTATTGACTATTATGTGTGAATTTTGTATGCCAACACCAACAATTGAGAGTTATTTTTGTTATATACTTAAAAAGAGTGTTTAAAAGTTTTTGGGCATCCTCGTGGGGCAAATGCACCCCTCTGAGGTTAGTCTCGCTGAAGAAGATGACGTTGTGTGAGACAACATCTACCGTGCTCACCTTGTATACTTCCTTATCGGCTTTTCTCTTAGCCTTCTACTCATGTCGTCTTCTAGAGGAGGCTGTGTCTCTCCCTGAGCTGAATCCTCCATGGATAACGTTATTATCTCCATCCACGCGCTGGTCATCGTCATCACTAGCATCGGCCTCTTAGGGCAGTATCCCACCACGATTTTTCCTTCTTCTCTGACCCCGATGTTATTCTCGGTAGTCGTTCTCTTTATACTTCGATTCTCTATTCTCTCTCCTGACATAATTGACAAGATAACCTCTTCGAATGAGGGTTTCTATTTTCTTCTTGAGTTAGAAGATGTCCTCCGTTGAGTGGCCCCCATCTAGGTAAAATTCAAAATATTTGTTTAAGGACCTTCCTATCGGCTTTCCTTTTGGAGTTGGAAGACAAGGGAAGAACTATTTCCCAGAGTTCTCTTCATAGATAGTGAACACCAAGATCGTGAGCGGCGCAAACCCTTGCTGGCGATGCCTTGGAGGGGAAAATGTATTCGGTCTTCAGTAGAGGTCCTAACCTCTTCTCGGCTTGTAACCTCTTCGATCCCTAAGTTATGCTCGGTATATATTCCACCTTACCTCTTTTTCTTCAAGTTTCTCTCCTCGTCCTTCTTGACGATTCCTTTAGGTCGACATTTTGAAACCGGGTACTTCTGTTTAGTGCTGCTGCGAGATTGGGGGTGGGATTCAAGCAGAGGTCATACGACAGCCTACTATGCCTGAGGTTGTCGATGAAGGCATTCATTATGACAACGTCAGAAAGCCCATTACACACAATGGCCTTGCTGTTAAACTACTCCACATAGTCGCCTAGGGTTTTGCTGAGCTCTTATTGAAGGGCGATAATGTGTGCCATGATCTTTAGTCGTAGGCGTGAGCAACTAAACCAAGCAAGGAACAACTGCTCAAGCTCGCGGAATGTGGAGACAGATGCGAGATCTAGGCTTTGGAACGAGGACCTAGCCACTCCTGCGAGGGTAAGCGGCAAAAACTTTCACCTCAGAGCTGTAGAGGCCGTGTGCATATCCATATGCGACTTCAAGATGGATAGATGATCTACGGGGTTTAAAGTCCTATCATAAAGACTTATCTGAGGGTGGGTGAATCGTTTAGGCACCACTTCATCCAGGATGTTCTCTATAAAAGGATACCTCATCTTAATGGAGAGCATTATTACTTATCTCATGCCTTGAATCTGACAGAGAACCATTTTTACGTCGGCGAGGTGACGCTCCACCATGGCCTTTCCTTGGGGCGCTGCCCTGACATAGCTGGCTGCAGCCCTGACATAGCTGGCTGCAGCCCTGACAACATGGCTCCTCGAGGACGGAGAATAAAAACCCACTTCCCACTTGTGCCAGGCCTTGTGGGCGGATCTCGCAGTATGCTAGGTGCTTGGGCTAAAGGAGACTCTGAACGGTTTCCACCCCTATGCCCTCGGGGGGTGGTAAAAGTCATCCCGAAGCAGCTAGAGGAGCCATGTCTAACTTCTTTGGTCCTTGGTCATGGGGCCGGGGTAGGGCCCTCGGCGCATGTTTATTGGAATGGATCATGCGGTCCCTTGATTCTTAGGCACACTCCGCTCGCCCTACGGGCTAGAGTATTAGTCCCCTTAGGGTAGGGGTCGACAGCAGGTAAGTCGACCATTTTGTCAAACTTGGTCAAAATTTCCATGCATGTGTAGGGCTTCGAGTGGGCTTGTTAGGGATGACCAAATTTGCTCACATCAACATTCTTTTTAACATTCTTTTTGCAGTTTGTTTTTTTAACTTTTTTCTCAAAAACAAAAATATAGATATGGGTAGCAAATAATTGAGCATGTAATCAGATGCAATAAATTGTTTATAAAAATTTTCTTCAATAAAAATCAGAAACAATTTCTAAGATCAATTTCCAAAAAATAAACAAGTAATGCAATAAAAGAATATAATTGGAAAGAGCTCACTCGAAATCCACAGAAAGAATAATTAGAACGATGTAACTTTAAATCTGGTAGAAGCAAAGATTAGTCGCAATTAATTTTCAAGATCATCTCTTAGAATTGCTCACAAACTCTCAGAAAGATAACTCTTAGAAAAGATCACTCTTATGATATGATACGATTTCTCTTGTTATTCATGATATAAGAAATTCGCAGGTCTATTTAAAGGAGAATGAAATCAGCCTTCTAACGGCTAGTTCCAATGTGTCATGACATTTAATAACTCTTATAGACCCCTTATATCATAATAACTTCATTTTGGTTCAATTCACTTAATAAATGACTTTTAAATCTTTTAATTAAGTCCCCCAAATATTTCTCAATCCCAATTAATTAGAATAGAAATAATTTCTAAGTACCAAATTGAGAAATATTAAAACTTAATGAACCAAATCAATAGGATTTAAATATGAGGTAAAGTATATCTTAAATATAAAAATATCCCCGAAATCTCTCTCAAATCCTAACAAAAAATGACTACTTTTGGATATAATCTCGGAATAAACAAAATCCTGAAACAATGCGTCTGGTCGACTGGTCAGTCGACTACCCAATTCAGGTTATAGCCAAGCCATCATTGCTGCGTTCATCGATCGACCTGTCTGTCGACTTGCAGATTCAGAGAGTTCATTTTGCCTTCATCGGTCGACCTACCTATCGACTTGGAGATATACAGAGTTTATCTTTTCTTGGTCGGTCGACCTTCCGTCGACTTAGAGATATAGGGAGTTCATGCTGCTTGGTCCAGTCGACTCATCAATCGACCTACGTCTTCTGGATCTCTTTTCTGAACTCATTTTTAACTTATTCTCTTTTACGTTTTCGTCCTTTTAAACATTTTCTTTTCTAAATTAGCCCACTAATCTTCTTATATTTCTTTTTAGTTAATTAAAACTATTTTTTTTCAAACTACATATTGGAGCAAATAAATCCACTTAATCAAAACAAACATAAATAATAAAAACTTTTTGTCCCGTGTGTGTTCCTAATTGGGATATTAAGAGTTGAAATTCACCTGAGTTGTTTTCCCTAATTTATTCAAACTCTTAATTCTTCATCATCTTCGACATCATCATTTAGCATCTATTTAATTTGTCATAATCTTCATCACTGGAACTTAAATAACTGAAACACTCAATTAAACCATTAGTTCCACCAAAACATCAACACTTAATTATTCATCAAAATCTTAGGATCAACAGTTTTAGTTCAATTTTAGAGAAATAGAACAAATTCTCAGTTATTGTATTTGAATTTTTTTTCTTGTTTCCAATATAGGAACAAAATTATTTTCAAATTTGTTTTCTTGTTTTCAAACTATGGGAGCAAGTTTTTGTTCTAGTTAAGTTATGCTTAACTATATTAAAAAAAAAAAAAAAAAAAAGTCCTAAATAAATTTTTACAAAGTTATTAGAAAAATTGAGTGAAATTTAATGCTCGAGTGTACTTTAATCATTAATAAATTGCACCAAATAGACGGAAAAAAATATCTAAGAGTTACAAATAAAGAAATAAAAAGGAAGAAAAAATAAAGAAAAAAGGGAAGAAAAGAAAATGATTTTTTTTTTTAATTATTTTAATTTAAAATTTGTCATGTAAACATTTATTCAAGGGAAAAATTATATCATTGTCACTATAACTAGGTGGACAGTACATGCTTTGCACGTTCCTATCATCTCCTATATTCAATATATATTTTGTACAAAATAGAAGGATATATACTTAAGTACGAAGAATTGAACTGTTCAAATTTGTATACATTACGATATTCCAATTCTCGTACAATCACTTGCATTAAATAATAAAATATCTAAATCTTATCATTCACCATGAACAACCATACTTCAATATAGTAATTTCAATAAATTTAGGAGTATGAATATCTCAATAAGGTGGTCTGATAAAGAAAAATAGTAACAAAGTTATTGTTATCTGTATTCGGTATTGTATAACTCTAATTTTCTATGGTCACAGTCGAGAAAATAGATCCATTTGATAAGAGTATAAAAAGTTTGTAAATATGGTTATACTGTTTCAGGTATTCAGTTTTAAAATAATAATAATAAAAAATACTAAATATACCTATCAATGCAATAGTTTATCTAATATATATATATATATATATATATATATATATATATATAATCACAAAAGATAACATGTAATGTACTTTGAATATTTAGTATTTTTAAAAACGCAGTTTTATAAAAATAGAGATATTAAAATGTCCACAATTATTTTTAATTAAAACTATTTCAATTGAAAAGTCAAAATCTAAATTTAATGAGAAAACAAAATATTACTTTAAATTGAATATATATATATATATATATATATATATTATGTTTTTGGTGTTATAATTTTTTCATAATTTTTATACTTTTTGTGTTTCTATATATAGTTGGAGTATTTATTTTTTACACAAAATGAAACTATCTACTTTTTTATTCCAAAAAGTACAATTTAGAAATCTATTTTTTAATAAAAATATTTGTTGGTGTATAAATTAGTACACACTTCAAGTATGGTCCAGTCGGATGACAGATATTCTTCTGGGAGGACTGACCTGTTGTGTCCAGAGTCCTACTCCTCAGGGAGTGGTACCTGCAGAAGGCTCAGATAGGGATTTATTCCGGTAAAACCCTTCTGGCGTGAGAATAAGAGCTCAAAGAGAAAATGTACATAAATGCGTTAAGTAAGCAAGTGAACTCAATGCGTGCGAGTAATAAAGCATACCTCGAGCTTTCATAGCCCCTGGTATATGTAGGCATTAGGGATGATTAGTCAGGCCTAAACACAGTTAATTAGTCGAAACCCTGTGTTTAGCCAATTATCCAGGGCGTTTAGGAGATAATCGCTAAGCTGGGGCTTTCAGGGCCCATTTAGCAAAGCCCACGAGCCTTTATCAGGCCTGTGATGATGATCTGGTAGAGAAGAGTGGAAATCCATGGAGTTTTGGAGAAGAAACGAGCTAAAATGAGGAGCCAGTCGAGGTGAACGGTTGAAACCCTGAATTTGGCCATCTAGGGCACGACGTAGAGTTTAGGGAACAACGTTCCTGTAAGCCACCTTGCTCCTTCCTAGGTATAAAGGAGATTCCAAGGAGGAACCGTGGTAGGTGTATGTTCCAGCGTAAAGCTTCGGATTCCGAAATACGTCCACATCACTATGAGGATAGGTACGTGGCTAAATCCCAGGTGCTAACTCAATGATGCATGAAAATACCCTCATCAGTTGCTCTTCTCGCCCTATACAATAAGGAAAGTGAGACGGTCATGGATATCAATTTCTGGCCAGAACAAGTTCCCTCGAGACCTCGAGGCATGAGAAACACCTCTGATTGATATTTTTCCAAGAGTTAACTTTTTCTGGGGAGCGAACTTGGAATAGGCCCCCATATGGCTAGGGTTCGGGATCAAATAGCATAGCAGGGCGACCCCAAATTTATTCGATTTTTAGGGCAATACTTTTTCAACAGTTAACCTTTTTTTGAGTAGCTAATTTGAAATAGACCCCCATATGGCCAGGGTCCGAGATCAGGTAGCACCACAGGGCGACCCTAATTGTTTTTTATTTTATGGATGACACTTTTCCCACAGTTAACCTTTTCTGAGGAGCTAATTTAAAATAGGCCCCCATATGGCCGGGGTCTGGGGTCGAGTAGCATGGCAAGGTGACCCTGAATTTCTTCGATTTTTTGGACGGTACTTTTCCCACGGTAAGTGAATTTGAAATAAGCCCCCACACGGTCGAGGTCTAGGGTCAGGTAGCACAGTAGGGTGACCCCAAATTTCTTTGATTTTCAAGACGACACTAGTTCACCGTGAACAGGTCTTTAGCACCGACTAGCCTTCCCCATGGAGAAAATAGAGGCGTTCCCCCAAGAGGGTGTGCACCGCAAATAGGTAGGGGACGAGGTGGTGCGCCCTTTGGGGGTGCCGATGATTGGCCGACCAGGCGGGGACATGTCGACCACTGCAAGGCCGGGCACGCTGGCCCTCCTTGAGGCTAGCAGGTGGCCTCAAATGGGGATAGCGACTGAGCCCCAAGAGAGAGATAGCATACCTTGGGGCCAGTGCCCTTACCAGAGGCCCTGGCTCTAGTGACCTCCCAAAATTTGTTGGGCTAGCTATAGTTTTTTTTCTTTTACCTTGTTGTTTTAGCACCCTTGTTCCTGATAGGTTGAAAATACCTATATATTTCTAAGCCGAATTTGGTAGTTTTCGAGTGTTTTAGTAATATTTAATTGCGTTTATGTTCATTTTGATGTAAATCAGGTGTAGGGATGTAATCGATTGATAATCAAGGAAAACGATGGGAAAGAGGTAAAAAAATGATGAAGAGGATAAAAAGTTCAATGCAGCAGTTTCACCACTACAGCGGTCAGCCCACCGCTACTGCGATGAAACAACGGAGAGTGGCCAAACTTTCTGGTTGCTCACCGCTGCAGCGGTGAAACAGCAGAAGGCCCACCGTTATAGCAGTCACAAGCCAGATGTGTTTAAGATATTTTTAGATATTTTGAGCCTTGTCTTATACCTCTTTTCTCTCCCACTTTCCAAGGACGTTCAACACTTGATCTTAACCTATTTTTGAGAGCTTGAAGAGGAGATTTCATATTTGGATAAGAGGAAACATTCCCGGATCGATGTTTGGTGAAAGTGAACCACTCCACTCTAAGATTTTCCCTTTCTATCTTTGTATCTAAACATTTTATCTGGAATGATGATAAATCTCTCTTGTTTTAATGTTTGTATGGTTGAGATCATGGTAGGCTAGATATATATTATCTAGGGGTTGATAGAGTTCGTGTATATACACGATTGATTGAATACACGTTTCTTTAACGGTTGTTTATCTAAATTTGATTGTGGTTACCGTTTTATTACAATATGGATATTCTTGTTATAGTATTAGGGTTGGTTTTGAGAATACTGGGTTTGACACTCGGGAGAGGTAACCCTTGATTCAGACTAGAGTTAAACACATCACGACGATCTAATGAACCGGGAGGGCATTAGAAAGTGTGTCATCCATGAGGTTGGGTCAAGACTCATGTGACTAAGTGTCGTATAAACATTGAGGGGGATTTTAGCATTGACGCGAAATCACATATTCGCTAACTTTACAATCGGGAGAAGTAGTGAGCGAGTTTATAATACCTAGATTGTCGGATAGGATAAACACCATTATTGTAAACTTAACAAATTCAAACATGTATTAGTGAATGAAATCAATCCCTAGGTAATCCATTTTATTATAACTAATCCAATAGTTGTTAGTTTAATTTAGTTTTTCAAATTAGCAACTCGAACAATTCTTGAACCGTCTAGATAATATAAGACTATGTCATCCCAGAGGAAGACATCCAATCGTAAGATCCACTATATTAAAAATTGACCTTGTGCACCTGCAAGTTAAATCAAGGCGTGAAAAAGTCGCGTTCAAGTTTTTGGCGCCGTTGCCGGGGAAATGGTGTAGTGATTTAGTTGATATTACTACTAAGTAGTTGAATATTAATCCTGACAATTCTTTTATTTTATATTGTTTCAATTTGTTTTTGAATTTTCTTCATTTGTTGTGATCGAGCAGTGTATGCGCTGTAGTAGATGTTTGGAATTCTTGAATCTTGATCCTGAGATCGAGCATACCTTGAGAAGAATAAGGAGAGAGAGAAGAAGCCAACTTCAAGCCATGGCCGACGGAGGAGATGTTCGTATGCTATTTATGCCTCAACAACCGCCGGTTCCACAGTCACTATCGCAGCAGCCTCCGGAGCCAGAAGTTCCACAACCTATCCTTAGGGACTACTATCGACCCATTATGTTTAACAACTGATAGGTGTAAATTACCTATCTATTTTCAAACCAAACATTGTTAGTTTTCAAGTACGTTTAGTACGTTTTAATATATTTTTATTATTTTTGTACTAAAACAGGTGTATGGGTGAAAATGTATGAAATCAGAGCGCAAACGATCAATTTGGACTAAAGATGGTCAGAGAACGGTGGAAAAACAAACACGGAGGCAAGATTCTGAAAAGAAGCCCACTGCCGTGGTGTCCAAACCACCGCTGCGGCGGTGAAAATGCAGAGTAGGCTATTCTTGCTGAACATCCACCACCGCAGTGGTAAAACTATAGGATGGTCCTTAATCTACCGCCTAGACAACCATCAAAACGACTTACCTCACCGCCGCAGCGGTCAACCCTGTACAGTTTAGATATTTTTTTAGGATATTTTGAGCCATATTTAAACCCTCATCCTCTCTCCTTTTCCTTGCCCCGGTCATAGGAGACCCCTTAGGGTTCTTATGATTTTGAGAGTGTTTCGGGGTGTGCTCAACCAATTCCGAAGGAGAAGAACGTGTTGCAATAAAGGAAAAGCGATCATTGGACGATTTTAGAGCTGAATCTTCGGACTACGGCTAAGTTCTTCCATTACTCACTTTATTTTCTTAACTTTGGTAGGATGTTAAGAATGTTTAGCTCGGTTTTTAATTTATAACCGGTTATAACCATGAGTTAAACATGGATTGTAATAGGGATTAACATGTTATTTATAAAACTGTGATTTGGTTAAGTTTGTGTTTCATTTATGGTTGTTCCTTATAATTTCGATTGTGTTGTCGTGGTTTCTATGATTATATATTAGTTTAGATATATTGAGAATACGGGATTTGACACTCGGGAGAGGTAACTGATAGGTGTGAAATACCTATCTATTTCTAAACCGAATTTGCCAAGTTTTCGAGTGTTTTATTAATATTTTATTGTGTTTTTGTTAGTATTTATGTTATTCAGGTGTAGGGATGTAAACGATCTATAAATAAGAAAAACGGTAGGAGAACGGTGAAGAAACGAAGGAGAAAGATAAGGTTTCATGACAACAAGTTACCATCGCAGCAGTAGATACACCGCTGCAGCGGTGAAGGTGCAGAGATGTGGAGTTTTCCTTCTGAAGCCTCACCACCGTAGCGGTAGATCCACTGCCGCGGCGGTGAGACAATAGAGAATTGTAAATTCTACTCAAAGGCACCACCGCCACAGCGATAAAAGCCACCACCGCAGCGGTGAGGCATAAGAGAATTCATAAAATGCTTCAATGCCATAGAAGGAATCCCACCGCGGCAGCGGTGCACTAACCAACTCAACCCATTGCTGCAGCGGTGATCCCAACCGCCGCGGCGAACAGCTCTGCACAGAGGAAAATATCTGTTTAGATATTTTTCAAACCTTAAGCCTATCAATACCACTCCCACACGTCTGAAAAGAGTTGTTGATGATCCCTAACCCTAGTATAAAGTTCTTAAGCTATCTTTGAGAGATCAAGGAGGAGATTCATTATGCGGGTAAGGAGGAATCACTTTCGGATTGATCATTAGTGACTGTGGATTGTTTCACTTTCAGATTTGATCGTTCTTCTCTTATTTTTATCTTTGTAATTACTTTTCCATATCTAATTATGCTTAATCACTCTTGTTTTTTATGGTATATGGCTAAGATCTTGTAGTATTAATTAAATGTTACTTAGGTGTTATTGAAATCATGTAAATGTTAAGTTAAATGAATTAATGTTACTTTAACGTGTTGTTTGTCTAAATCCAATTGTCTTTACCGTTATTCTTGATATTATGCTTGTATTGATAAACCGAGAATACGGGGTTTGACACTTGGGAGAGGTAACCCCGGATTCGGACTAGGGTAAACACGACGTGACGTTCTAACGACCCGGGAGGGCGTTAGAACATATGCAATCCATGACATTGGCTCAAGACTCACTCAACCTAGGGTCCTTAAGGCATTGAGAGGGACTTTTTCGTTGACACGAAGTCATGTAATCACCCGTCTTACACTCGGGAGAGGTAGCGGATGAGTTGTAGATACAGAGATTGTCGGACTAGATAAATAACTAACTAAATGAAATCAAATATTCATTATGTGAAGGAAATCAATACCTAAGTAATTAGTGTAATTAGAACTAACCTAATAGTTTTCATTTATCTTAGTAGATTAAATAGAATACAAAGAATTTTTTATTAGTCGAGATAATATGAGACTATGTCAATCACAATATTCATCCAAATTACACGTGTTCTCAGTGGAACGATATCCGATCTTACAAGATCCACTATATTAAAACTAGACCTCGTATACTTGCGAGTAGTCAATACCGCAAAGATTTCATGAAGAATCCTCGTGCGTATAGTAACCCCGGATTCGGATTAAGGTAAACACAACACGACGATCCAATAAATCGGGAGAGAGTTGGAGAATATGCAATCAATGACGTTGGGGCGAGACTTACATGACCTAGAGTCGTCAAGACGTTGAAGGAGACTTCTTCATTGACACGAAATCGCATATTCCCCAGTCTTACACTCGGGAGAGGTGACGAGGGAATTTACGAACTGAGATTGTCAAATACGTCGAACGCCATTAATGTTAACTAAAACGAAATCAAACGCATTTAAGTAAAAAAAGTTAATACTTAGGAAATCTACTCCCCTAAACAATCTCAATATAGTATCTATAGTATAGGTAACTTAATTAGTATTTTAGTTTAGTATTAATTAATAATTAAATACATTTTTAGTTCCTAGATAAAGTTAGGTTATGATAATCGCGGTACTCGATAGTAATCTCAACCAATCCATGAGGATACGATACCCGACCGAAAGGTCCATATACTAAAACTTGACCCGTACGCTTGCGATGAAAGTGGTGACGCGTAATTGCGACCACCAACGACTACTCAGGGATTTAGAGGCAGTCGATTCCAGCCAATAATTTCGAGTTGAAACTTGCCCTAATTAATATGGTCCAACAAAACTAGTATGGAGGGAATCTCCACGAAGACCCCAATATCCACCTGGCTACTTTTCTTGAAATTTGTGATATAGTGAAAATCAACGGTGTTGCTGAGGATGTGATATGGTTGAGGTTATTTCCGTTTTCACTTCGTGACCGAGCACGGGGTTGGTTCTAATCGGTTCAACCAGGAAGTATCAACACTTGGGAAGACCTTTCTCAAAGGTTCCTTACCAAGTTCTTCCCGCCTTCACAGACATCGCAGCTAAGAGGTGAAATTGCATAATTTTTCCAAAGGGATTTCGAGCCATTATTGAAGCGTGGGAGAGGTTCAAAGATCTATTGCTTAAGTTCCCCCAACACAAGTACCAAGATTGGTTTCAAATACAACTCTTATATAATGGGTTGGATGGACAAACAAGAACCATCGTTGATGCCGCCTCGGGAGGAATGTTGTTGTCAAAACCCTCGAATGAAGCTAATGCGTTATTGGAAGAAATGACGGCTAATAATTACCAATGGCCAAACGAGAGGAACACGGGACGAAATGTAACTTCAATTCATGAGGCCGATCTTCTTACTTCCTTATCAGCCCAAGTCTCAAAACTCACGAAACAATTGGTTATCTTTTCTACTAAAAAAGTTTCATCGAGTCGTGAAGCAGAAAATGTTGCAAGTAGTTCGCAACCGAGAGTCAATAGTGAATTTGAAGAGTGTCATTTCGTCAACAATAGGGCTTATACCTTTAGGCCCACTGCCAATATTCCAACTCACTATCATCCCGGAATTTGCAATCATACAAAATTTTCATATACGAATAGTCAGAACACGTTGCGACCACCTCCCGGTTATAGATCACAAGCTCAAGGATATTAGTCCATGGAATAAAACCATAAAATACAACAACCTCCAATGCAAAATCAAAATTCAAACTTGGAAGACATGCTTGGTTTATTTATGAAGGGGACTCAAACAATTATGCGTGAGACGCATAATCGGCTCAACAAACACGAGATGAGGCTAGACACGATTGAGACCACGTATACCAACACGAATGCCACTGTGAAGTCGTTTGGAAACTCAAATCGGTCAACTTACAAATGCAATCCAAGAGCAAACCAAGGGAAAGTTTCCAAGAAATAAAGAGACTAACTCGAGGGAGTGCAAGACAATTACACTAAGGAGCGGAAAGGAGGTCGAAGGAAGTAAGCCAATGGAGGAAGAGTTGGGAGTAAATCATGATGTTGAAAATGATGAGAAAATGAGGAATGTTGAATAGGAAGTTGATGAAAAAATTGATGAGAGAAAGGAGGAGAGAATTGAAAAGAAAATAGAGGAGAAAGATAGGGAGAAAAAGCAAGTCGTTCCGGTTGAAGGAAAGAAGGAAGACCAAAAGGTAATTCCAGGAAGAATTACATTTTCGGACAATCCACCAATTCTCACCACACCTTTACCATATCCACAAAGGTTCCAAAAGAAGAAGTTGGATTCTCAATTTGCAAAATTTCTTGACGTCTTCAAGAAAATTCATATTAACATACCTTTTGCGGATGTTTTGGAACAAATGACCAACTACGGAAAGTTCTTGAAAGACATTATGACAAAGAAGAAGAAGTTGGATGAATACGAGACGGTCAAGATGACGGAGGAGTGTAGTGTTATACTTCAAAGAAAGTTTCCACAAAAGTTATAGGATCCCAGGAGTTTCATGATTCCGTGCACTATTGGGAAATCTCACTTTGACAAAGCACTAGATGATCTAGGAGCTAGCATCAACCTAATGCCATCATCCATTTACCGAAAGTTGGGATATGGTAATGTGAAGCTGACTATAATCTCTTTTCAAATGGCGGATCGCTCGTTGACCTATCAGAAGGATATTATTGAAGATGTCTTGGTGAAGGTGGATGGTAGGGGCGGATTTTGTGCACGCCTACTTATGCTTGTAAGTATACGAGGTCTAAAGTTTTAATATAGTGGATCTTTGAAGATCGGATATCGTTCCCACAGATAAAAGTGTGAATAATTGAATTGAATACCGCAATTGACATAGTCTCGTGTTATCCTAACGACGTAAGACGTGAATTGAAATTGAACTAAGCTAAACTACAATTAGTGGGTTAATTCTAACTAGTTTGATTAATTAGGGATTGATTTTGTTCACTTAATACACGTTTGATTTTGTTCGGTTAACAATAACGGAGTTTAGGTATCCGATAATCTCGGTTCGTAAACTCCTCCGCCACCTCTTTCGAGTGTAAGACGAGGGAATATGCAACTTCGCGTTGACGAAGAGGTCCCCCTCAATGTATTAATGACTCTAGGCCATGTGAGTCTTGACCCAATGTCATCTTTTGCACACTAACTAACGCCCTCCCGGGTCGTTAGGTCGTAACGATGTGTTTACCCTAATCCGAATCCAGGGTTATCTCTCCCGAGTGTCAAATCCTAGATTCTCAAATCCAACCCTAATACCGTTACAAGCATATTAAGATTGTCATAAAATGATAAACACAATCATTCTTGAAAGCAACAACCGTTAAAGAAACGTATATTAAACCAAACGAGTATTTACACAACTACATCTTTCCCTAACTAATCTCCAAATTACACTAACATGTTCTTAACTAATACAACATTAAATCAAGAGGATATCATCATCATCAACAATAAACATTAAATACAAAGATGGAAACAAGGGAAGAAAAGCCAAATCTCAAAGTGGAGTAGTCCACTTTCGCCAAAGAACAATCCTCCCGAGCTTCCTCTTCTCACTTGATGAACTTCCTCTTCTTGCTCTTCAAGGATTGGCCAAGAACACTCTTTACAACTAATCTAATCTACTTCTTAAACTAATCTAATCTAATTAAGGTGGAAGAGAGCTCTCAAGAACAACCAAGCCCTCTCCCATGTCTAAGGAATGTGTAAGGTCTTTTTAGGTTTGGTGGAGAAAAGGGTTAAAAGGAGGGATTTGGAAAAATATCTTCAAAATATCTAAAAATAGATATTTCTGTGTAGAGTATCACCACCTAAGCGGTGATTTACCGCTTAGGCGGTGGACTTAAGTCGGTTAAGTTCTGTCGGTAACTTCTCTTAAGCGGTGGTTTTTTCGCTTAGGCGGTGGCTGCTAGCATATCATTCTGTCCTTTTCTCACCTAGGCGGTGGTTCAGCCTTTCAGCACTCCAACATTCTGCCTCTTTTCTACCTAAGCAGTGGAACTTCCGCCTAGGCGGTGGTCTTCATTCACCGAAACCCTATTTTGCACATTTACTTCACCGTTTCTCCACCATTTTCACTTGTTTCTCGCCCTTTGACGTCCTTTCACCTGTTCTACACTAAAACACACTAAAACACAATTAAATATAATTAAAATGCTTGAAAAACTAACAAATCTGGTTTAGAAATAGATAGATTTT
The DNA here is from genome assembly GCA_016647705.1 of Eucommia ulmoides. NCBI lineage: Eukaryota > Viridiplantae > Streptophyta > Magnoliopsida > Garryales > Eucommiaceae > Eucommia > Eucommia ulmoides. The sequence goes on along the minus strand of CM028330.1, from coordinate 18,213,215 downwards.
GTACACCTATCAATACCCCAAAACTTAGAATTTTGCTAGTCCTCAAGCAAAACACTAACGCTAAACTAAACTAACTAACGAACTAACCACCTAAAAATGAAAAACTAAACTAACATGAAAGAAGTATATGCATGTAAATATAAAGTTCAATCGAAATGACCAATTTGTTCCTCCCTCAACATCCCTAAATCGGATCAAGTTCGAGAAGTAACCCACACCAAGTGGTGTTCTAGAATTTCAACGATCAATATCAATAAAAACCATTCTAGATCCATTTGAAGTGTGTGTGTGAGAACTCAAATATATAACTAGTCAAATACTGGATTCGATTATTCAATCGTTAAGCTCATAATTTAAACCGTTGAAGGATTCAGGAAAAACATAAGCTTGATTGGAGTTTACTATCCACAAATGTAGGCTCGGATATACATAGAGATCAATAGGGCTTGGTTTGGTTTTGGAGAATGACCACGGGTATCACTGGAATAAAAATAGCAATTTGGTTTAATCGATCGATACCCGAGGTAAAATCGCTTATGGCTATCCTCTCTCATGACCCCACATTTAATGTAAAATTCTGAATAACAAATGAAAATCCTGGTATTCACTTGTCGAAAGAGAAGAAAATGAAAAATTATATTTATTCATTTCATTTTTTCATTTTTTCATTTTTTTTTATTTTTTTACACTAATATATTCCTAAATTAACTCGAATTGTTACAGTTTTAGGAGAGTGCAAAAAGAAGTTCGAGAAACACACCCCCAAACTTATTCGAATTTATAAAATTTTAGGAATATGTAAAAAGAAATGATAGAAACACACCCCCAAACTTATTTTAGGAGCGTGCAAAAAGAAATACGAAAGTGACAAGTGAATACACTAATACTGAATCAATAAAAATTTATCAAAAACTCGACCGCTCACTTGATTTCACTCAATTTTTAAAATTAGGCTTAGTGACATTGGGTTAGGAAAAATTTAATTGAAAGGAGTATTTGAATGTTTTCAGAATTTGATTACGTTATCGGCTTCGACAGGGGAAATAAGGAATTAACATTTTCAGGTTAGCTACAACGGTTCAAGCGAAAAATTGACGGCCTAAATCACGTCTCCGGAATTACCTTACCTAGGATTCCACCTCAAGTTTTCCCCAAATCAAGTTCTAGTTTCCTCATTTTCTATCATGAGCCTAATATCGAATAATCAACGTCTAATCGTTCAGATAATTATACTTTGAGTTCAAATGTCGTGCAATTTTCGGATCGAGATAATTTTTACCTAATCGACATGTTAAGCACACAAAACACACAAGGAAGGTATTACCCCCCAACCTCAATATGCAATTTGGGGATAATTCTTATTATCGGGTCTTGGCCCAAATGAACTCATATCTAACATGCAAACACAACTTTATACATACACAATACTAAACTAATTCTAATACTAACATACATAATTTAATCTAACACTAAACATGCAAAAACAAAAATTAAACTAACTAAACTAAAAAATTTAAAATTAAAACATTCAAAATAAAATACATACATAAACTTAAATTTGTACATCAAAAAATTTTCATTTTGTTCAAAAAATAATAATTTGTTCATCATTTTCTACAAAAAATCAAAATGGATGAACATCCACTAAACTATCATCCAATCCATACCATCCAGGCTTGAACATGGCAGTGTTCCAATATCAGCGAACCCAATAAACATATAGCATGCTTTCACACAAAATGGGTTGAACACATACCTAGGGAATAAGACTTATTCCCTACTGTTCACCTGAAGACGAATCATCACCATCATCACTTTGGGAAGGAGAGTATGGTCTCTGGAGTAGATATGGCGGCACAGATGGCATTGGAGGGTAATCGTCCATCTCAAGGCCAAGGCCCTCCTAAATCTTCCGTTGGACTCGATCTTATTGCCTCGAAAATTGGTCCAGGAAAGAAGCAATCTTGTATTGGTTCTAGAGGACGGTCTGAAGCTTGTTATCTATCCTCTCTTGGGAGTTTTCATCTCGGGCTCCAGAAGGTCCAGCTGTCTCGTCTGCTTGCTCTTCCCCTTCCTCAGGCTCAGGCTCGGGTGCCTCTTACGCCCCAGTTTTCCACAACCAGTTTATTGCTGATAGAGTAAGTGGAGAGATAGGGTCACACTGGCTTCCCCCAGATATAGTCACAATAGCTAATCTAAAAATATAGGTCAATAGTGACGGAAACGGGAGCCCACCTTTTATCGTCTTCGTGGCATGAATGATCGATGAATAGATCAGAAATCCAACGTTGATTGGTTGTCCTGTCTAAATTTTATAGATCAAAAAGGCCTTGTCCTTTAAGACGTCTGACAAATGTGACGTTGGTAGGAGGCTTCCGCAGATGAAGTGGTGCCAGATTTTTGAAACTGGCTTGAGGCAACTCACCGAAAAGGTAGTGACGTTCGGCCCTTGGTGTTTCTACTTTACCATGCCAGATGTGATCTTTTGGATGACACTATGCAAAGTAGGGTCTTGGCTTTCAAGTGACTCCGGTGTCGACAGCCCAAAGAGATGGTTAATGAAGTCGAGGCTGAAGATAATAGGTTGGTTTCGAACCCTTGCTAGATCTTTAATGGCCTCTGTAGCATTAGCATAGAACTCTTTGACCAAAGCGATCTCGCCTGGGGGTGGCGATTTACAGAATTGCTCCCAGTAGCAGCTTCGAATTTCATTCTGAAATTCCACTGGGAGATCTTCAATCGGACCAAAACCCCGTTGACGTATGCAGGCACGATATTTTTTGTGTTCTTTAAAGTGCTCCGCCGCTTGTTTTGACACAAAGCAGGTGGCATCGTAGTCAACGTCGGTCGGCACCCTAGGGTTTGAACTCAACCCTTCTCCTCTGGCCCTCTTCTTTGCTGCTCTTTTCAGCATTTCCTACAACCAAAATCACAAAAACCCAATACAACCTCATCATATATGAACAATTGAAAAACATAAATCTCCTTAATCACTTTGTTAAGAACACATTCATCCCAAAACGAATACCCATTTGAATTTTTCAAACAAATTTCACAAATGTGACATCCTATATTAGTTCACACATTCAACCAATCCAATTATACATGTTTATCACCAAGAATCAAACCAAAACCCATTGAACTTTGGAATCGCGAAACTAGGGTTAAGGGGTTTTGGGAAAAATTTCAAAATCGATTGATTTCTTTGATATAATCATGCAAACCAACCAATAATTTCAACAACTAGACTAAATGTAATGTAAAATAAACTTACTTGTTGAGAATTAATGGTACAATCAAAAGAGAATGAAGAAATTGCACCTTTCACGAAAAACCCTAAATTTTCGGAAATAGGGGTGGAGATCCGATTCTTGGAGGTTGAATTATGATGGAAATGACTAATTTTGGTAATGGATGGATGATTTTTGAGGATTGGAATGGTTTGGGAGTGAGGTTTTCGAGAGAAGGTGGAGGATTTGGGGAGGGAACCTTGCGTTTTTAATTTTTGAGCAACGGGCGGTGGTTTTCTCGCCTAGGCGGTGGTTCAGCCTTTCAGCACTCCAACATTCTGCCTCTTTTCCGCCTAAGCATTGGAACTTCCTCCTAGGCGGTGGTCTTCATTCATCGAAATCCTATTTTGCACATTTACTTCACCGTTTCTCCACCGTTTTCACTTGTTTCTCGCCCTTTAATGTCCTTTCACTTGTTCTACAATAAAACACACTAAAACACAATTAAATATAACTAAAATTCTTGAAAACTAATAAATTCGGTTTAGAAATAGATAGGTGTTTCACACCTATCAGTGGACAAGTTCATTTTTTCGGTAGACTTTGTCGTATTAGAAATGGAGGAGAATTAGGAGATTCCAATCATTCTTGGGAGGCCTTTTCTTGCAACGGGAAAGGCGTTAATCGACGTGCATAACAATTTGACGTTGGGGATAAATAAAGATGAGGTTAAATTCAATATTTTTCAAGACTATGAACTTTTCAGATAAATACCCAAAATACAACCTAGTGGAAGTTGTTGACTCATGTGTTGGGGAATTCTTTCATGAAAATGTGGATCGAGATCCATTGGAGCATGAAATCACAAATTTCCTATCTATGGGGGATTTTGGTGAGAAGGGATCAACCACAAAAGACGGTGTTGTGGACTACGTTCTATCTATAGAAGCTTAACCTAAAGATGTAGAGGATTCGATTTATGTGGCCATGATTGAAGATGAAGTTAATTCTCCCGAACCATCAAATCCGCCTCACGGTGGATTAATTCTCAAGCAATTACCGAATCACCTTCGGTATATTTTCTTGAGGGAGAACTTAACCAATCCAGTGATCATCTCATCATCCTAGACAGAAGAGGAAGAACACAAGTTACTGAATATTCTGAAACGGCATAGATCCACCTTCGCGTGGTCTATTTCCAACATCAAATGAATTAGCCCAACAATTTGCATGCATAAGATCTTGATGGAGGACTTGTTTAAGTCATCCATTAAGCATCAACGAAGGCTAAATTTGGAGATGAAAGAAGTGGTTCAAGCGGAGGTATTGAAGCTCTTCAATGTCGGGATTAGTTATGCTATTTCTAATAGTGAATGGGTAAGTCCGGTGCAAGTAGTGCCCAAGAAACGCGGCATGACGGTAGTAAAAAATGAGAAGAATGATCTTATTCCTACACGAACCATCACTGGATGATGAGTGTGTATCGAATACAAAAGATTGAATAAAGCTACTCGGAAAGATCATTTTCCTCTACCATTTATTGATAAAATGTTTGAACGTTTTACTGGCTATGAGCATTATTACTTTATTGATGGCTACTCAGGATACAATCAAATAGCCATTGCACTGGAAGACTAGGAGAAGACTACCTTCACATGTCTACACGGAACATTTGTCTACCATCGTATGCCATTTGGTCTTTGCAATGCACCAGCCACATTTCAACGGTGTATGATGGCGATTTTTTTGGATATGTTAGAAGACATAATGGAAGTTTTTATAGATGAATTTTTGGTCGTTGGTTTGTCCTTCGATTATTGCTTGTACAATTTGGCGCTTGTTCTCAACCGTTGTGAAGAGAAATACTTAGTTCTCAATTGGGAGAAGTGTCATTTTATGGTCAAGAAAGGGATAGTCTTGGGTCATTGAGTCTCTTCAAAGGGGCTTGAGGTGGACTGAGCCAAGATCAAGATGATTAACAAACTTCCACCTCCGATCAATGTGAAGGGAATCCAAAACTTCTTGGGCCATGTCAGCTTCTACTGGCGTTTTATAAAGGAATTTTCTAAAATGGTGAAGTCGTTGTGCCATTTGCTCGAGAAATAAGCCGCATTTTATTTTGATGAAGCTTGTTTGAAAGCTTTTAATGCTATAAAGAAGAAGTTGATCACGACTCCTATAATAGTCACTCTGGATTGGAACGAGCCATTTGAAATAATATATGATGCAAGCGACTATGCAGTTAGAGCAGTTTTAGGCCAATGCAAGGAGAAGATCTTCCAATATATCTATTATGCAAGCAAGAATTTGAATGATGCCCAGGAGAATTACACCACAACCAAGAAAGAGATGTTGGCTGTTATTTTTGCGTGCGATAAGTTCCAGTCCTATATTATAGGATCCAAAGTAATTGTCTATACGGATCATGCTGCCATCAACTACTTATTCACCAAGAAAGACACCAAGCCACGTCTAATTAGGTGGATTCTCTTGTTACAAGAGTTTGATGCGGAAATACGAGATAAGAAGGGGAGCAAAAATGTGGTTGCTAATAATTTATCACGACTTGTGCAAGAGGACGTTGGTGATGATTCCTATAACACAGAGTTATTTCCGGATGAGCAATTATTTAAAGTTGACACCGAACTTCCGTGGTTTGCTGATATCATCAATTTCTATCATGCAAAGTGTTGCCACTGGATCTTTCAAGTGCCCAGAGGAAGCAATTCATATTCGATTCGAGGCATTATATGTGGGATGAGCCATTGTTGTTCAACAAGTGTGATGACCAAGTGATCCGGAAATGTGTTCCAGAGGAGAAATAACTAGTATTCTATACCATTGACATTCATCACCATATGGCGGGCACTTTGGAGTGACGCAGATGGCTGCTAAAGTGCTTTAGTCAGATTTTTACTGGCCGACATTGTTTCGTGATGCTTATACTTTTGTGAAAACCTGTGATTGATGCCAACGGGTTGACAACATATCAAGAAGGCATGAATTTCCACTGACGTCCATTCTTGAATTAGAACTATTTGATGTATGGTGTATAGACTTCATGGGTCGGTTTCCACCGTCCTTCGGTCAGGAGTACATTCTACTGGCGGTGGATTACGTGTCTAAATGGGTTGAAGCTATGGCAATGCCTACTAATGACGCCAAGGTGGTTCTGAAGTTCCTTCAGAAGAATATCATAACACGGTTCGGGAAACCTCGGGCTATTATCATTGATGAAGGGACCCATTTTTGCAATAAAATATTCAATATGTTGCTTACAAAGTATGCGGTAAGGCATAAGGTGGCGCCACCATACCATCCACAAACAAACGGCCAAGCCAAAGTGTCAAACTGTGAGATCAAGAAAGTTCAGGAAAAGACGGTTCATTCTAATCGCAAAGATTGGGCGGTGAAGTTGGATGATGCATTATGGGTATACTGCACAGCCTTCAAGACACCGATCAGCATGTTGTCGTATCGGTTGGTGTTTAATAAGGCGTGTCACTTGCTCATGGAGTTAGAGCACCATGCCTACTGAGCGATCAAGAAATTAAATTTCAATCTAAATGCTTCGGGTGAACGTCTTCTCTAATTCAATGAGATGGAGGAATTTCGAAATGAAGTGTATGAGAATGCCAAGCTTTACAAAGACAAGATGAAGAGGTGGCATAACAAGAAAATAGTCAGAATGGAGTTCAGCCCTGGCCAGCAAGTTCTGTTATTCAATTCTTGGCTGAGGCTCTTTCCCGAAAAATTGAAGTCCCGAAGGTCTGGATCGTTCCAGATCAAGCATGTATTTCCATTTGGCTCTGTCAAGTTGGAAGGCAATGACAATGACAGACGTATTTTTCGAGTCAATGGGGAGAGAATTCAGCATTACTTTAGAAATGAAGAACGAGTTGTGGAGACTATATCCCTTGTTGACGACTGAGGTAAAATTTTCTAAGTCCAGCTGGGGATGATAAATCAAACGCACATTTCGTTGTAAAACTGAGGGTATGATGTTCGTCCTCTTTTTTATATTAAGTACTTTTTGGAGGCCGGATTGGTCTTGAAGTGTGTTTGGAGGTCATTTGAGAAGTTCGAATATTTGTGGTAGTGTTTCGTTCATGAAAACGTTGAAGTAGCGAAGTGGAAACGAGTGGTGTGAAGCCTTGTTGTGAAAAAATGCAGAAAACAAGAAAAACTTGCAGGGTTAGCACTGTTGCAACGATTAAAATGACCATTGCAAAGCCAGAATGTCAATAGACATTCTAGCATTCTACCATTGCAGTGGTGAGACAGTAGTATACCCATTGGGCTATGACTACTACAACGGTGACGCCCCCGTTATGATTTAAGGGGCGTTGCTTCATTAAACTGCCACAACCACACCCTAAAAGCTCAAAACCTCTCAAAAATTTTCCTCCCAAACCGTTTCCAAGTCCCAAATCCATCCTTTCATTTTCTCAATCATAGATTTCCACCACAAATCATCCACCAAAAATTCATTTTCATCCACCAATTTGAGTTTCTAGGGTTTGAGGAACCAAATGGGTGATTTCTTCTATTTTCAATCAAAGTTAACTCAATTTTTCGACAAAGTATGTGGTTTTGAACCTACATTTCATGTTTATGTTGAAATCTTGAAGTGATTTGCATGTACATTACAAGAATGGTTGAATATAGATTATTCTCATAAAACCCTAGAATGCCCATTTTGTGATTTCTACATGACATTGTGTTTTTGGGTTGATTTTTGGTTAAGAACATGTTGTTTAGGGATGGTTTAATTGTGTGATGAAAGATTTGATGCCAAAATGTTGAAATTTTGTTGAAATCGTTGTGATTAGTGTGTGCACATTTGGGAAATTTTATATTCTTGGCAATTTGAGATCGTTATGTTGAAGTTTATTGTTCCAGTTGGCCCAGTGAGCTACCTAAGAGGGGGTGAATTGGGTAGATAAAAAATTATCAGAGAAAATACTTAAAAAATTCAAATAATTATTTTTAATCCTAAATTAATTATTATATTTATATAACAACGAAAATATAATATCAACTAGGTGCACACTAAATAACAAAAATAAATAATGAAAAATAGCAGCACACCAGAAATTTATACTGGTTCACCAAACTACTCTTGGCTAATTCAGTCCCTTTGAGCTCCATAGAGTGTCGCACCCACTAAACTCAAGATTTCTTTAAAGGTAAGAGCCAAACCCTCACAATAATTCTTTTCGCAGACTCAGAATCAACCTTTACAAATTCATTTTCTCAAGTTCAGGAATAACCTCTACTTTTACAAGCTCAAGAATAACCTAATTCTTTTTGTACCTTAGGTTAAAGAATCAAAACCTCACAAACACTTCAAATATCCTTTTATCCGGTAAGGATTGAACCTTTAAAAAATTGCTCACATATCAATTCAATCAAGGAAGAATTACTACCTCAATCTCTTTACAGGAAGAGACTGAAACCATCTACCATTTGATTAAATACTCCCAATAGTATTCAATCTGTCACTCAACTCACCAATTACAAATTGATAAGCGATTTTTTTCACTCGGAGCTTCTATCACCCCAGATAAATTAGAAGTCAATTAATATTCTAAAACTAGTGATAAAAAAGTGAGATATTCAAAATCTAATTTTAAACAAAAATTGGGTAGCACGTAATTGAGCACGTAATCAGATTTCTTCAAAAAAAATTGTTTCAAAAATATTTTTCAATAAAAAAAATCGAAAAACAATTTCAAAGATCAAATTCTAAGTAAATAATAATTATAGCAAATAAACAAATAACTTGAAACAATCTCACTAGGAGTCCACCGAAAGAATAATTATTAGAATAGCAATGACACTTCAGATCGGTAGTAGCAATAATCCGCAACAAATGTTTCTCAAGAAAAAATCTCAAGAAAGATCTCACAATACACTCAGTATGATAACTCTTAGAAAGACAATCACATTTATGAAGATCCGATGTGGTTCACTTGTTCTCTACCGCTTCTAGCACCGTTTGTTCAAGCTTTCCAAGAAAACGAGACGCCAACTAATCAAGTTGAAAGTATGGGCCAAATAATGCCAAATCTCGCCAGTCTTGAGGGCGTTTTGAATCAAGACCCATACGTAATTTTGTATGACACATACTATGGGCGAAAGTCACTCTTTGAAGAGCCCTTCTCTGTGTCAGGCAGAGGACAATAAACTAAACGCTTCTTGGGAGGGAACCCAAGTCTCAAATAAATTAAATCCATCACCGCCAACTTCATTCGAAGGAAAGATTGTCTTGCCTCCCAGGTACATGTTCTAAACCCCCTTCGTCGGCATGCTATATTTTAATTGTTGAGAACGATGATTGGGTCACTGTGGACACTGCCCGTTTTAAGTTTAGGGGTGATGTGTAGTATACTTGTATGTTTTATTGTTGTTAGTAATATAGTTTAAATGTTTTATTGTTTAACTGTATACATGCTTGTTTAGTTTAGAGTTAGTATGTTTATATTTGTAGTATATTTGTTGTTGTGTGCTGAGTTTTGTAGTTCATTTGGGCTATTACCCGATGATGAGTCTATTCCATAGTTGTTTATTGAGGTCATGCTTAATGCCCATTCATGTGTGTTTGTGTGATTGATGTTTCGTTGTGGTAAAAGTTATTGTGGATCCTAATTTTCACGAGCACTTAAACTCAATGTACTAGCTATCTATTGATTTGATGTCGATTATCCGTTAGCCAAGTTCATGACAATAGGAATTCTAGAACCCGATTTGGGGGAAATTCGAGGCGAAGTAATTCAGGAGATATGTGTACGACGAAGCATTTGTTACACGCTTGCATATTGACTACTCGCAAGTGCACGAGATCCAGTTTTAATATAGTGGATCTTTAAGATCGGATATCGTTCCGACAAGGACGATGTGAATAATTAAATACCGCAATTTACATAGTCTTATATTATCTAGACGGTTCAAGAATTATTTTAAATTAAACTAATTAAAACTAAGTTAAACTACAATTAATGGGTTAATCCTAACTAAGTTGATTACCTAGGGATTGATTTCGTTCACTTAATACATGTTTGATTTCGTTTAGTTAACAATAACGGAGTTTAGGTATCCCACAATCTCGGTTCGTAAACTCACTCCCCACCTTTCCTGAGTATAAGACGAGTAAATATGTGACTTCGCGTTAACAAATAGGTCCCCCTCAATGTCTTAACGATGCTAGGTCATGTGAGTCTTGCCCCTAACGTCATCGATTGCACACTCACTAACGCCCACCCGGGTCGTTAGATCCTAATGATATGTTTACCCTAGTCCGAATCCGGGGTCACCTCTTCTGAGTGTCAAACCCCGTATTCTCAAATCCAACCCTAATACCTTAACAAACATACTAATATTGTCATAAAATGATAAACACGATCGAAATTAAAAGCAAACAACTGTTAAAGAAACCTATATTTCATCAAAGTAGTATTTACACAACTACATCGATCCCTAGCTAATATTTATCTAATCTAACATGATCTTGGCCATTGAAACATTAAACCAAGAGGTATTCATTGTCATTTACAATAAAAAATTAAGTTACAAAGAGAGTAATAAAGAGAGAAAGATCAAATCTTAAAGTGGAGTGGTCTCCACTTTCGCCGAAAATCGGTCCGCTAGTGTTTCCTCTTTTCCGGATGATGAATCTCCTCTTTGAGCTCTTCAAAAATGGCCAAGGACCACCTCCTCAGGTTAGGGACGTTCCAACCTTCCAACCTTTCTAATGGAAGTGGGAGAATGGGTATTTATAGGTGCAAGGTTTCAAAATATCTGAAAATATTTATTTTACTGTGCACAGCCCACTGCCGCGGCGATGGGATCACGGCCGCGACGGTGGGTAAATGGGTTAGCTCACAGATATTTTACCACCGCGGCGGTGGCCTTGTGCCACGGTGGTGGAATAGCATCCAAACTCTCTGATCTTTAACTGCCGCGGCGGTAGCCTTACGCTGCAGCAGTGGGACTTGTTCAAATTCAACACTCTCTACAATATCACCACCGCGACGGTGGTTCTTGTGATCTTGAAACCTTATTTCTTCATCATTTCTTCACCATTTTCCTACTGTTTTTGCTCGTTTATCGCTTGTTTGCGCCCCTACACCTGAATTACATAAAAACTACAAAAATGCAATTAAATATTACTAATTTACTCGAAAACTACCAAATCTGGTTTAGAAGTAGATAGGTATTTAATACATATCAATATGATTTAGGCATTCATTTTCATCGCTTGAGCTTTGAAGCTTACCATGTAATATTATTTATCCCTCGTTACCTTGTCGAAGCCTGTTAGCCGTTTCAATTCTGAACACGTAACAAATGCCCTGGTCAATTGAATTTTTTCCAAATCTTTATCGCTAAACCTAAGGCACAATTTGAGTGAAATCAAGTTAGCATTTTTTTATACTACTTGAAGTGAGCAGTTGAGTTTCGGGCAAACTATTGATTAGTTCGGTATTCGAGTACTCACTTGTCATTTTTCTATCGTATTTCCACACTCGCCAAATTGTACAAATCAAATAACTTTGGGGGTGTGTTTGTTGAAAAAAAAAATATAATTTTGTTTTTGTTTTGTCTTGACAAGTGAGTATTACGTTTTCAAATATAAATTCAGGGTTGTTTCGAATTGATCTATGTGGGGTTACGAGTGTGATTGAGCCAAGCGTTGTGCATTGGGTATTGTTAAGTTAATAACGCTAACCTTTTTTTATATTCCTAATATACCCTTGGCCATTTACCAAAAATCGAACCTAGTTCTATTGATCTTTTTAAATTTCCAAGCCTACATTAGTGGAAAGTGGAACCCAGTCTAGTATATGGAATTTCTATACATTTTTGTTTTTAGTCATGAACTCTGTTGGTAGATAATCCAATCTGGTCTGTGGATGGTTATATGATTGAGGTCTCTCACACACACTTGAATAGGATCTAGAATGGAGCTTACTACTATTGAATGTTGAAATTTAAGAATACCACATGGTGCATTTTACTCTTGAAATCGATATGATTGGGAGTTGATGAGAGAAAACGTTTTGGTCGTTAAATGAATTTCAAAACTTACACGTTGTTATTTTTTTTTTAGTTCATTTGTGTTTTTCATTTTTAGTAATTAAATTCATTAATAGTTGTGTGGTAGTTTATTTTATTATGTGAGTGTTTTGCTCGAGGACTAACAAAATTTCAAGTTTGGGGGTATTTGATAGATGAAATTTATCTGTCTGTTTTCAAACCGAATTTGGTAGTTTTCGAGTATTCTTGTTATGTTTTAATACGTTTTTATTTGTTTTTGTTCAAAGCAGGGGTTAGGAGTGAAAACAGTCGAAAAACTAGAAAATCGATAGGAAAGCGGTGGAAAAATTATGAAGAAGATTAAAATTTGCGTGCAGCAAATCCACCGCTACAGCGGTGAAACAACAGAAAAGCAGAAACATTCTAATCGCTCACCGCTGTAGCGATGAAAGAGCAGAATGCCACTGACTGTCCACCGCTACAGCAGTGAGCCTGCCGACATACCCACCGCTGCAGCGTTGAAGTCCCTAGTTGTAAAGTGTTTTTAGGATATTTTCTAGATATTTGTTTTTGTTCCTTTTGTTCCCATTTTCGCTCCCACTTTTGTAAGAACATATTGGGATTATTTTTTAGTGTTCTAAAAGAGCTCTCAACCAACCAAACAGGAGGAACGCAATTGGAGAAGAGGAAACAAGATCGGAGCAGTTTTTACGGACGCCACCTTCAAATAACGGCTATTCTTCCTTGTTTCTCTCTTTATTATTAACTTGTTTTTGGTTGTTTGAACATGTATATATGGATTATTATTGAACATATGGTTATGGTCAAGAGCTAAACACTGATTATCTATGGGATTGATGTAGTTTATTGATATACGTTGTTTGAGTAAATCATGTTTCGTTAACGATTGTTTATCTTTATTCGATTGTGTTTATCATTCTTTTACCTCCATAATATGCTTGTTATGATATTATGGTTGATTTGAAAATACGGAGTTTGATACTCGGTAGAGGTAACCCCGAATTTGGATTAGGGTTTAAACACAACGCGATAATCTAATGACCCGGGAGGGTATTAAAAAATGTGCCATCCGTGAGGTTGGGGTGAGACTCATGTGACCAAGTGTCTTATTGATACTCAAAGGGGACTATGGCGTTAACACAAAGTCGCATATTCATTCTCTTTATATTCGGGAGAGGTAGTGAGTAAGTTTTCGATACCTAGATTGTCGGATAGATTTGAATACCGTTAATGTAAACTAGATTGGATCAAACACGTATAAGTAAACGAAGTTAATCTCCAGATAATATATTCTCATATAATATATTTAGTATTATAGTTTAATTAATTGTTAATTGAGTATATTATTATAAAAACAAAAACTCATTTTTTATCGCCTAAATAAAATTCGATTATGATAATTGCAATACTCAACGACCATCTCATCCAATCCTTGTGGATACGATAACCCTTGTCATTCACTATTCTATAAAACTTGATCCATACACTTGCGGTAAAAGTAGTGACGTAATATTCTACTACCACTAGCATATCGTCAATGTAAACTTCCATGGTTTTACCGATATCCTCTTTGATTTTATTTTTTACCAACCTCTGATAGGTGGCTCTGGCATTGCGCAGGATGAAAGGCATTACCTTGTAATAGTAAGTTCCCTTGTCTGTGATGAAGGACGTCTTACTCTTGTCCAGGTAGAAAAAGGGGATCTGGTTATAGCAGGTATAGCAGGGCTCTTGGCTTTCCGTAGCGTCGATGATTAGATCAATCCTGAGTAGAGGAAAGAAGTCTTTGGGGAAGGCCTTGTTAAGGTTCTTAAAGTCAACACAAAGTCTCTACTTACCTCCAACTTTAGGAGCGAGCACAACATTGGGCAACCAATCCGAAAATGTCACCTCCTCCACAACATCAGACTTGATCAATTTCTGCATTTCTTCCTTGATGATTTTCTGGCGTTCATGGTAGAACTTCCTCCTCTTCTGCCTGACTGAAGGATGGTATAGATCTACGTAGAGCCTATGCATAGCCACTTTTGGATCGATTCCTAGGAGCTCATCATTGGACCAGGCAAACACATCAACATTCTCTCGCATGAGCTTTGTGAGTTCAACCCGTTGTTCTTGGATGAGATTGGCCCCTACGCTGACAGTCTTTTTTCAAGAGTTGGGTGAATCAAAACTTCAACCAAGTCTTCATGTAGGCGGGGGTTCGGCTTCTCATCCATAGGGTTATCAATCGACACCAAGGTTTTCTTCTGCATCTAGGGTCATAAGCTCAAGAGTTGCTAGCTCAGACCCTTGGGGACTAGGCCCCACCGCTGGTTGTTATTTCTTTTGTTGCAGTGCCCTTTGGGCATAAGCTTGTGATAGCTCTTGGTCACTTCTGACCTCTTTGATCCCTTGATTAGTGGGTAATTTCATGACTTGGTGGTACGGAGAGCAAACGTCCTTTAATTTTGAGACGGTTTGTCACCCTAGATAGCGTTATAGGGCGACGGTCTTTCCACAATTAAGAACTTAGTCCATACCGTCTCAGACCTTGGACTTGTCCAAATCATGACGGGTAGAGAGATCCATCTGAGGGAGTTGACCATCTCTCTCCCAAAACCAACTAAGGGACACTTGGTGGGTTATAGAGCGCCAGCCTCGGTCTTCGGCTAGTCAAAGGCCCATTTAAAGATGATGTCAACTGAGCTCCCTCCGTCGATTAGGACACGCCCTATCTTGGAATGATTAACCAGGGCAGTAATGACTAAGGCGTCATTGTAGGGCATATGTATTCCCCAGAGGTTAGCTTTGTTGAAGGAGATAATATTGTGTGAGGCAACATCAGCCGCGCTTACCTCGTATATGTTCTCGTCCGCTTTTCATTTAGCCCTTCGCTCATGCCTTTTTCTGGAGAATGAAGTTTCTCCTCTAGATCTAAATCCATCGTGGATGACGTTGAACTCACCATCCATGCATTATTGATCGTCCCTGACCCCTTACCCTCTAAGGCTGTGGACGGGCGCGATTTTCTTGTTTTCTCTAGGCCTGAAGCTCTACCAACAATTTCTATTCGATAGGGCGCTGCTGATTCTCTCTCCAAACATAATTCTCAAGATATCCTCTTCGGATGAAAGTTTTAATTTCTTGACGAAGCTAGAAGCAATCTTCAATAGAGTGCCCCCAGTCCCGATGGAACTCACAGTACTTGGTTATTGCCCTTTCTGTCAGATTTTCACTCAGGGGCGGTAGATGAGGGAAGAAGTCCTGCCCTGAATTCTCCATGAAGATGGCAGCCACTGTCACAGCCTACCCCGAGCACCCGTCACCCGAGGTCGGGCGTGACGTCAACCTGACGTTACCAGACCAATCCACGAATATCCAAACAAACACACTCGCCTACTTGTAAATTTTCCTTATAAAATATATATATATACCTGAACCTTCCACGGTTCACGTCCGACCGACTCACCTCCAACACGACACTGCCTCCGCACTCTCCCTAATGCCAATAATGGACCACTCCTAGCCGCGGTACCTACACCCCAAAACTTTTATCGGTATACTGTTGTCATAACAAAAAAATATTTCATGGATCAAATATACATAATAAACACCATACTTCGAAATATAACATAATATAATCACATACCTGGTTCCATTGCCACCAATGAGAAGAAATAATATAACGATAATACCACATATCGCACACCATATTCAGAACCAATTCCCCTCTGTCCACAATGTAAAAAAATAATATATTTAAAACACCCAATATAAATATAATAAAATCACATACCGTACAGAAATCCAGTTTCCTTGTCTCCAATGAAATAAACCAATATATATATATTGAAAATATTCAATCCAAATATTATAAATCAATCAACCCGATTATTTTAGATCAATTAATCCAGATATTTTAAAACAACCAGTTCAAAATATTTTAAATCGATCCGTCCAAGTATTTTAGACCCATCAATCCAACATCTCGTCACATGATAAAATATCTCACCAGTCAACCAAAATAATAGATACACCAATATATATGGATACACTAATCCAGTGTAAAGTAATATAAATAAATTTATCCAACCGGTTCACCGTATACGACAAAACACCACACCATCCTCCGACTAGCCATAGGATCGTTTTAACCTCACGATCAGGAGTTGCAACAGTACCGTACCCTCCGTAGGATTTTCTTTCCTAACGGGTCATAACAACGCTCTGCCGGAGTTTGCTTAGCAGATAATCAACACTCTGCAAAACTATGCTTAGCAGGTAAACAACGCTCTGCCGGACTATGCTTAGTAGGTAATCAATGCTTTGCCGGACTTTGCCTAGTAGGTAATCAACGCTCTGCCGGACTTTGCCTAGCAGGTAATCCACATCCCTTTCGGGAAGAAATACTATGGCATAACCGGACCAAACATTAATTTCCACCTCAAAGATAAACGACTCGGTCCACAATCATTTTTTCACCCTTTTAGAAACCAACTAAATTCAACAAATCATTTTTTTCACAAACACCCAAAACCGCTCGATCCATATCAGTTGCAAATTTGTCCAATTTTAAATAAGCACATTTTCCATAATATATACGAAAATACAATTTGTAATTTACGTAGAAGACAATTGGTGGCCGTAAATAATGCGCTGCCACTTACACCGCAAGCGTACGGATCAAGTTTTAATATAGTAGACCTTTCGGTTGGGTATTGTATCCACAGGAATTGGTGTAGATTACTATCAAGTACCGCGATTATCATAACTTGACTTTATCTAGGCGACCAAAATGTAAATTTAATTAATTACTAATACTAAACTAAAATACTAATTAAGTTAATTATACTATAAATACTCTATTGAGATTGTTTAGGGGAGTAGATTGTCTAGGGATTAACTTTATTTACTTAAATGCATTTGGTTTCACTTTAGTTAACATTAACGGCGTTCGGCGTATCCAACAATCTTGGTTCGTAAACTCCTTCGCCACCTCTTCCGTATGTAAGACGGGAGAATATGTGACTTCGTGTCAACACCAAAATCCCCTTTAATGTCTTAACGACTCTAGGTCACGTGAGTCTTGTCCCAATGTCATCGATTGCACACTTTCTAACGCGCTCCCGGGTCGTTAGATTGTCGTGTTGTGTTTATCCTAATCCGAATCTAGGGTTACCTCTCCCGAGTGTCAAACCCCGTATTCTCAATATATCTAAACTAGCATATAATCATAGAAAACACGGCAACACAATCGAAATTATAAGGAACAATCATAAACGAAACAAAAATTCAACAAAAACTACATTTACATAAATAATATGTTAATCTCTATTACAATCCATGTTTAGCTCATGGCCCTAACCGTTTATACAATGTAAAACGAGCTAAACATGCTCAAACAATAATCCTAAGATAAGAGATAAAGAGAGAAACGAGATAAACTAACCATAATCTGAAGATTTGTTGCTAAGAGCATTCCAAGATTGCTTCTCCTTTGTTGCTTTGTGTTCTTCCCTTTTGGATTTGTTTGAGCTCTCCCAAAACACTCTCTAATATCATAGGAACCCTAAAGGGTCTTCTATGGCCGGAAGAATGAAGAGGAGAGGAAAAGATAAGGGTATAAATAAGCAAAATATCCTAAAAAAATATCTATTGTGCGTAGAGGCTGACTGCCGCAGCGGTGGGATCCGCGGCGGTAAAGTATGTCGGTTAAGGCTTCGCCGAGGCGATGGAGACAGCGATGGCTTGGAAGAACTTTCTGCTGGATTTCCGCTTAGGCAGTGGAATTTCCACCTAGGCCGAGGGCAATCAGTAGAAATTTGTCTTTCTCAGCATTTTCACCGCTGTGGTGGTGGTCTGGACGTCATGGCGGTGGGCTTGTTTGCATAATCTTGCCGCCTTGCTCATTTTTCCACCGTTCTCCGACCGTTCTCAATACGAATTAATCGTTTATTCTCCGATTTCATACTTTTTCACCCCCACGCACCTATTTTAATACAAAAAAAAAATAAAAACTTATTAAAATGTATTAAAAACACAATAAATGTACTCGAAAACTAACAAATTCGGTTTGGAAATATAGGGGTAATTTACACCTATCAACAGTACACTCACCTCGTTCTCCGCACTGCAAAAATGTCACTAACTAGAACCTACTAGGACACTGGTGCCTGTGAACCTAACAACAATAGGCCTAAATTAATACTTTATTTTAAATAACCTAATATGCAATACAGATTCTAAATTCTATATTTCCCATTCCTAAAATTTCATTAGGAAAAATTATTATTTTCCTCATTTCGTTATATTAATTTTCACCGTACCACGATTATTAAAATTAACACTACCAAAAATTATCGTAGCGATTACAAAATTTAGTGCTAATAATTTAATTTGACAGAAATTAAAAATTAACGACTAAAATATTAACCAACAGAATCATTACTTATTCCGAATCATCCGTCGGCCGCAAATTAGGTTTTTAATTTTTATTTGGGGTGTTTGTGTAATTAATTTTTTTTCTTTTCTTTTTCCCTTCTTCTTCTTTCCTTTTTTTTTTTTTTTTTTTTTTTTTTTTTTTCCTGCTTCGGGAGTTTCTAGTTCAGCCGGCCGACCCCCCTCTCTTTCTCATTCTACTGTCACCGTCCACCAGTGACTTCCCACGCTCAGCCGACCCTCACTGTTGATCCTGCACAACACCGAACACCGATCAACCACCACCGGCCACCCTACAGTCAAACACGCACACCCACAAGATCATTGAGCTCTCTCTCTCTCTCTCTCACACACACACACACACACATACACACATACACACACACACACACACACGCTGCAACACACGCACCCATCGCAACGACCACCTACTCTCATGCTGAAAGACCTACACCCCTCTTCATCTGATCGAATGGACACTCACATGCACATACACACACACATACACACAGTCGGTACAAAAATAGAGCACACACACACACCCTCACAGCCGACCAATAGCACACATACACCCGCCGTCGTCTAACCGGCATACCCATACACCGTCAACTCTCACACACACCCACGCAATTGCCGGCACACCCACAAACCCACTGGAGACTGATCACCCATTGTCGTCGACTACCAACAGCCCACATACTGTCGACTGAACAGTGCCGATTACAGACACACACACAGCATCCGAACCCACACCCCCTGGCGATGATCACGGTCGACAGACAGCCCATATCGCCGCCGAAACACACATATTCACCCATGCTCTCTCTCTCCAACCGCCGAACACAGAACCAAACTCATTACTGCCGAACCTCTTTCCCTCTCCCCTGTTTTCCTCATTTCTGATTTTTTTTATTTTTTTATTCACATCACGATTTTGCATAGGAAATTTATATGCATGAAAGAAATGGAGCTTCCTTAAGCCAAATGAAGCCACGTTATGATCTTTCTCTCTCTTCGATTTTTTTTTTCCTTTTCTAGATTCTTCTTGGTTCTATGTTTTGATATATGTGTGTGTGTGTGTGTGTATATATATATATATATATATATATATATATATATATATATATATATATATATATATATTTAAATTACATTCATCCCTCCTTAAGTTTCGTTAAGTTTTTAATTAAAACCAAAACAAAAACTTAAGTTTTGTAAAAATTTCAGATTAATCCCCTAAATTTTTTAATTGAATTTTATTTACGAAATCGCCCCCATTATTTTCTACATGCTTCTTCAATGCAGCTAAAATTATGTGTATACAAATATTCGGGTCTTACAGCCACTGAGACTGTCAGTGAGGTAAACCCTTGCTGGCAACACCCCAGGGTAGAAAGTGGCCTCCTCTCCCTAAGTAGGGGTCCTAATTTCCCTTATTCTTGTAATATTCTTGAGCCTTGGGTTTAATTTGAACATCTATTCATTGGTTCTTTCGACTTGTTTACTCATTCCCTCTCTCTCCTAGTTGTAGCATAGAGGTTAGAACCATGGAATCGAGTCCCATGGTCTAGATCTTGATCGAGAGTAGGAACAAGGTTGGAGTAGAGGACATAGGACAACCTTTGATGTTGGAGCCCGTCAACAAATTCATTCAGTGCTACACTCTTAAGGAGGTCGTTGCACACATTTGCTTCTCGATTGAAGTGCTCAACGTAGTCTCCCAAAGATTCAATGGGCTCCTACTGAAGAGTAAGGATATCAGTCATAGTCTTCGACCCCCTCCAAGAGTAGCTTGAGCAAGCCAGGAATAACTACTCGAGCTCCCTAAATATAGAAATGAATGCTAGCCTCAGACATTGGAACTAGGACCTCGCTGCACCTATGAGAGTGATGGGAAAGGCTCTCTACTCCAGAGCTACAGAGGTCACTTGCATGTCCATATGAGACTTGAACATGGATAGGTGGTCAATGGGATCCAACGTCCCATCATATAGATTTATCTGGGAGTGAGTGAAGTGCTTAGGCGCTACTTCTTCCAGAACTTCCTCCCCAAAAGGAGACCTATCCTCCAGAATAGCACCCGGTCCTACTCGACCTCCTTGAACCTCCTGGAGGTGAGCTTCCATGTCATCCAGGCGATGCTCCACAGTCTTCCTTGCTCGGGTCTCCCCCCTGCTCGTAGCTCAAGCCACAATGTGACAGGAGGGAGGTGAGTAAGAACTAATCTCACACTCACGTCGGCCTTTGAGATCGAACATGGCTAGCCGATGAAGAGCTCGACCATAAGGGGATACTTATAGGTCCCTTGACACAAATTTGCATGGTGGAGAAGATAAAGATCTCAACATTGCTGGGGGTGCCCTCTCTTGTCTCGCAAACTCAGGGTTGCGAGGCGATAAGCGGACCTTAGGCACCTGCCCATTCAAAGTGGTCATGAGAACATCACGGTTTTGAGGTGGCTCCTTGGATGCTACGGTCTAGAGAGTTGGTACATCCTGAATAGGGAAGAACGACAAGCGCGCAAGGAGAAGTTGTACACACAACTTGAACTCACTTATTTGGCATTCAAGGAGATTAACCCAAGATGCCTCCATGATAATCGAGGTTTGTCCCGCAGCCCCAAGTGACAGAGTGGATGGTCTTTCCTAGTCCTAGGGGGTAGTTATCCTTGTTTGTGGAAGCTAGGGGGTATGTGTACGCCGAAGGATTCTACTATCCTTCACGTATATGACTACTCGCAAGTGTACGAGGTCAAAGTTTTAGTATAGTGTGATCGTGAAAGATCGGGTTATCATATCCACAGGGATTGGTGTCGTTACTATCGAATACCACGTTTGTCATGACCTAACTTTATCTAGGCGAAAAACAATTGTATTTAATTAATTAAACTAATATTAATATAACCTAAATTAACTACACTAATATGCTAATATGTTTTAGGGTGAAGAATTGCCTAGGGATTATCATGTTTACAAATACATGTTCGATTTCGATTTACTCACGTTTACGGTGTTCAACCTATTTGACAACCTCGGTACGTAAACTCTACCGTCACCTCTCCCGAGTTGTAAGACGGGGGAATACATGACTTCGAGTCAACGAAAAAGTCCCCCTCAACGTCTTAACGACCCTAAGTCACGTGAGTCTCGCCTAGCGTCATTGATTACACACAATTCAATTCCCTCCCAGGTTATTGGATCATCGCGTTGTATTTACCCTATCGACAATCTCCGTTCTAAAACTCCCTTACCACCTCTCCCGAGTATAAGACAAAGGATATAATGCAATTTCGAGTCAATAAAGAAGTCATCCTCAACGTCTTAACGACCTTAGGTAGCATGAGTCTTGCCCCAACATCATCGATTGTCTACGATTCAAACCCCGACCGGGTTATAGAATCGTGGCGTTTGTTTATCCTTATCCGAATCTGGGGGTTTTCAAAATCTCGTATTCTCCATTTATTATTCTAAGTATGATAAACAAACAATACGATAAATACAATCAAACTACGAAGAACAATCACAAACGAAACATTGAAATCATTCAAACAACGTATTTATAAATTATATGTTAATCCCTATACAATCCATGTTTAGCTATGGCCTTAGCCATATTTATAATGAAACAACAAGTTAAACATGCTCACATGATCCTAAGATAAAGAAATAAGAAAAACCAATCGAAGAACTTAGTCTCCTCCGAAGATAAACTGCTAAGAACGCTCAACAATCGATTCTCCGTCTTCTCCACTTCGGGATGTGAGCTCCACCTCTAAAACTCCTAAACCCTAGCCTAAATATGGCCCAAGGTTCCCAAATGGTCGGGGAAGAGTGGAGAAGAGGGAAGAGGGGGGATATTTATAGCCAAAATATCTTAAAAATATCTTCAGACTGTGCAAGAGGTTTTCGCCTAGGCGAAGTTAGGTCGGTTCGGCTGATTGCCTAGGCGGTGGACGTGGAAGAACATTCTGCTGGATTTTTGCCTAGGCAGAGGAATTTTGACCTAGGCGGTGGGCTGTCAGTAGCCTATCTTTGATTTATCTGCTGGATTTCTGCCTAGGCAGAGGATTCTCTGCCTAGGTGGTGGTCTGTCAGTAACATTTGCTCTTTTCTCAGCTTCTTCACCACCTAGGCGATGGTCTGGACGCCTAGGCGGTGGGCCTATTTCATATTTTAGCCTTCGAGCTTGTTTATCCACCGTAACTTCGTCTGCTTTTGATTCGATCTCATCGTTTTTGCTCCAGTTTCTTATCATTTTGCCCCACACACCTGATTTAATACAAAAAGATAAAAACTAATTAAAAAGTAATAAAATACTATTTAAACGCTCGAAAACTAACTTAATTCGGTTGGAAATACGTAGGTGGATCACACCTATCAGTATGCCCTTTGAGTTCTTGACATGTCTTTTCTTTCTTCTATTCTGGGTTTTTCTGTCCGACAAGACTTTACGATTATCTAGGCTTAGCTAAGCAGAGAGAAATTGAGTATGATCTAGTCGGATGACAGATGTCCTTTTATTGATGTAGAGTCGTCGATTGAAAATTCTTCATGTAAGTTATACTGGGTCCTAGGAGGACTGACCTATTGTATCCAAAGTCCTACTCCTTAGAGAGTGGTACTTGTAGAAGGCTCATATTAGGATTTGTCCCAGTAAAACCCCTCTGGTGTGAGAATAAGAGCTTTAAGAGAAAAGGTATAAAAATACGTTAAGTAAGTAAGTGAACTCAATGCATGCCTATAATAAAATGTACCTCGGGCTTGCATAACATCTGGTATATATAGGCGTTGTAGATAATTAGTTGGGCCTAAATACAGTTAATTCGAAACCCTGTATTTAGCTGATAATCTAGGGCGTTTAAGAGATAATCGCTAGGCTTAGGGTTTCAGGCCCATTTGGTGAAGCCATCAGGCCTTTGTCAGGCCTGTGCTGATGATTTGGTAGAGAATAGTAGAGATCCGTGGAGTCTTGGAGGAGAAACAAGCTAGAATAGGGAGCCGATCGAGGTGAACAATTGAGTCGCTAAAGTTGGCCGTCTAGGTCACAACACAGAGCTTAGGGTGACACATCCCTTGCAAGACACCTTGCTCCTCTCTAGGTGCAAAGGAGATTCTAGAGAGAAGCCGTAGTCGGCGTATGTTCTAGCGTGGAGGTACGGATTCCAGAATGTGTCCACGTCACTACGAGAACAAACACGTGACCGAGTCCCAGATGCTGACTCAGTGGTCTTCAAAAATACCCTCATCAATATTTAATTATTTATAGTATATAGTTATGTTAAAAGATTTTTCTTTAAACAAGTTTTAGTTTAAACTAAATCTTCATTTATATGTACGATATGATTATTGATAGATTAGAGTTTCCTTGTAAATAATCAAAGATAACGAGGATAATGATGTAAATTTACATAAACAAATGAATAGTAACTTAACCTTTCTTTATATGATAGCTATAGAAATAAACGGGTGTCATTGACTTATATTATTTATTTTTTTAATAATCGTGTCAAATTTGAAGTGGAGTTAAGGGAAAATTATATTTTTGTCCTTAAAACATAGGATTAGTGTTTATATGAATTTTGAAATTTATCAAATTTATATATTTAAATTTTTAAATTTGTGTTTAATCCGGTAAAATTAAAAATGTTGTTAAAGATTTTGAACAAAAAAGAGGACGTGCTCAGCACGTGAATTTCTAATAGGAATATTTTCATCATTTTATTATTTCACTAAACCTATTATACTTTAAAAAAAAAAAAATGATTCAAATTGTTCTCTCATTGTTTAGATGAATAGTTGTTGAAAAAAATTAGGAAAAAATGTCTTAAGTTTTGTTCTTGAATGATAAAAAGACAAAAATATTTCTAATGAGGGTATTTATTGTCACATCTGAATCAGCACTTAGGACTTAGTCACGTGTCCGTCCTCATAATGACAAGAATGCATTTCGGAATTTACAATACCACGCTAGAGCATACGCCGACCACAACTCATCCCTGGAATCTTATTTACACCCAGGGAGGAGCGAGGAGCCCTATAGGGATGTGCCGTTCTGAGCACTACGCTGTGCCTTGGACGATCAACTTTAGGGACTCAGCCGTTCACCTCAACCAACTCTCTCTTCCAGCTTGTTTCTTCTCCAAGACTCCACTGATCTCCACTCTCCTCCACCAACTTACCGTCACAGGCCTGGAAAAGGCCCGTGGACTTTGCCAAATGGGCCCAAAAAGCCAAGGCCAGCGATTAACTCTTAAACGCCCTAGATTATAGGTTGAACACAGGGTTTCGACTAATTAACCGTGTTTAGGCCCAACTAATTATTTCCAAATCCTATATATATCAGGGGCTATGCAAGCCCGATGTACGCTTTACATTATGCGCGAGTTCATTGGTTTACTTGTTGCATTACTGTATCTTTTTTCTTTGAGCTCTGATTACCATACCGGAGGGGTTTCATCGAGACAAATTTCAATCTAAGTTTTCTGCAGGTACACTCCCTGAGAAGCAGGACTCTGGATGTAGTAGATCAGTTCTCTCAAGACCCAGCACAGTTCACGTGAAAAAATTTCAACCAACGACTCCACCTCAGTAAGAGGACCCACATGTCATCTGACTGGACCATACTCGAGTGTGTATCAGTTTTACGCATCAACAATTTCAATTAGAAGGTTAGGTACTAATCACTATCATGTTTTATCCAAAATCACTAATGATTTTAATTTTACAAGATTAAAATAAAAATTGAGAGAGTAAATATATAATTTGACAAACCAGGTGTTACACATATTCACCTAGCCAAAGAAGGAAGAAAAATATAATTTTCCCTAGATTTAATACTTTCTATTATAAATTAGGAAGGCCCCAACCAAAAAAAAAAAAGTCTCATTTTTTTGGGAGTTTGGACTTGGAACTTCCTAATCATACTTCAAAATAATTGTATACAATTTGTTTTAATGTTTTTTACATAACTAATAAAATTTTGTAAATATTTGAGATGCTAGTCTGGAGTCTGGTTGACAAGAGGAGGTGTCCATTTTTTTTAGCAACCATGGTTCGACTCTCCTAAGATCACTCCAAAAATTAAATATTGAATTTAATCTTTAATGCACCAAACCAATATGCGGAGTGCATTCTTAAGATTTTAAATTAACTATTTAAGTTGATAAGATATTAATTAATATTCCAAATATAAAATAAAATGTATAACTAATTAACCTCTAAAAATTTTAAAAAAAAAAATCTTTAAAAGAATTTTTGTATTCTAAATTGGTGAATATGAATTTAGAATTATATTGCCATCTTTTAAAATTTAATGTTTGAGGCAAGAGCGGATCTCGAAATTCAGTCTAGGCATTACATGGATGCGGCCGCCCCTGGTAGAGGTAACAAATATTCATAAAATAGTATTTGCTGATTTTGAATTTAAAAATCATATACATTAAAACTAAGAATTAATCGTATTTTAAAATAAAATATCTCTCCAATCTTTTAATTCTTATCAAATCAATAGTCGATATTTTCATTTTCACTATTAATATTTTGATTTCAAATCTTCTATGAATTAATCACCCCTAATTTTTTAAAACAATACATTTTCCTCTTAAAAAAAATACAATTTTTAAAATTTTGTATATTCTTTTTTTTTTAATTTATATAAATTTAAAGTGAACTCTAAAAAAAATTATTTTTAAAAAAATGTTCTATATTTTCTGTTATATGTTCAATATTATAATATCAAAGTAGTCAGATTAAAAATATATATATCAATATATTTTTTCTAGATCCAGAATAAAATTAGTTGTGATTTGAATTCGGTGGTTAATTAAAATTTTTAAATCAAATTCAAGAAAAACATAAGAATAATAAGTTGGAAAACTAGAGGTTGTTTTTCATGTGAAAACACGTGAAATCATCATGTTACATAACGCCCAGAAAAAACTAAAAATAAAAAATTAACCTTGTCGCATATGTTTTTTTTTATTTTTTTTCAGTTGGTTTCAGGTAAAATATAAATTATCATAAAAATTAGGTGGAAGAGACAAAGAAACAACCCATTGTGGATCAAAATAAACTCATTTGATTGATTGATTGATTGAATTCACATGGCCAAGCACATGCACATGCCTTCACCTGCAACTACACAATGGATGTCTTCATTTCACATTTCCATTACTCTACCTATTATTTTTCACTTAATTTTTTGTTATTTAAATTAAGGGATATGTATAATTTTTTCAGAATTTTAAATATTTTTTTATTAAAATTATTATTATTATTATTTTATGTTTTTTTTTTGAAGAAGTGAAAGGGTTTGAGATTGCCGGATTTACTGTATGAATATATTATGGTAAAAAATGAGGGTGCATGAAATTTTTAAAAATAAGGAGAAGAAATACCACATTAAACCAAAACAAAAAGATTTTTAAAAAAAAAAAAAAATACCTAAATTTTCATTGGTTTACTAAAACACCGTTTTTTAATTTTTATTTTTTTTAATAAAAAAATTACTCTTTCAAAAAATATTTTTATAGAAATAATATCTTATTTAAATCCGAGCATAAAATCTCTTCATCCAAAAAGCGTACTTCTTAGTAGCTAGATGGATTATGTATTCGTAAAACTTATCTTTTAATATATAAAAATAAAAGAAAAAGAAGTAACTTTTTTTGCTTTTCCAAAAAATAAACTTTTTATTTACCTTTTTTTAAAATAAAATTGTTAGTTTTAAAAAATAAAATATATGTACATTAAGAAAAGCGGTGGATGCCTAATATATTATATTTTATTTTAATTTGTGATTCCTTAAAAATGATTTGTTTGTCTCTCCATTTATCCACGAATCTTTCAAACTCAATGTTAATATAATAGTGAGCTTAGCGCATTTGGTCCATAGGGTAAAACTCTAACCCTCAGTTGTCTATACAATAAATTGTGTCTCTTTCGCTGCAATCCAGAATCAATCTGTATTTGAGCGTCTTTTTAATAAACCTCTCGATTACTTTGAACTCGAACTCTTTGGTTGCGCTTGTTTTGTTCTTCTCAAACCATATGAAGACAACAAACTGGAACCAATGGCTCGTCTGTGTTGTTTTCTTGGATATGGCATCAAACATAAAGGGTATCGGTGCGGAGATCCTATTTCTAAAACTTTTCGTATCTCTCGGCATGTCGTTTTTTGGGAACATCAAATGTTTTCTTCCTTATGGTCATTTAACATGTCAACCATCACCAACTCTAGATTCTTTATTAATTCATCCATTGAGTTATTTCCTGATGATATAGGTTCAGGTATTGTTGAGTCCACTCCAACACCACCAATCGAGCCTAGCCCTACACCTTATGCTGAGTCCACCCTAGAATCACTAGTTGAACCTACTCCAGAACTACTAGCTGATCTCACCCCTCCAACCCCAACACCCATGCCTGAGACTTCTCATGTGGCTAATGATTTTGTATCGACTTCCTCTTAAACCCATTCCCCAAATTACCCCAGCCGCTCTACCAGGGTAACTCATTCTTTACCTTACCTTACCAATTTTCATTCCTTTTCCACTATACTTCATCTGCATGAGCCTCAATCCTATAAGGAGACTAATACTAATCCTCTTTGGCAGAAAACAATGGATGAAGAACTTTAGGCCCTAGCCAAAACTCATACTTGGGATATTGTTGATCTGTCCCCTAGAAATACTCATTTTGGGTATAAATGGGTGTTTAAGATCAAGACGCTTTCTGATGGCTCTGTTGAATTATACAAAACCCGACTTGTTGCTAATGGATTTGCTCAAAAATATAGCATTGACTATGAAGAGATATTTGCTCTAATGGCGAGGCTCATATATGTTCGTACACTTCTTGTCGTCACTGCCATTCGAAATTGGACTCTATTTCAAATGGATGTCAAAAATGCATTTTTCAACGATGATCTTCTTGAGGAAGTCTATATGCATACCCTTCCTAGCCTGGTTGCTCCTCAAAATAAAATTTGTCACATTCATTGTACCCTATTGGTTTGAAACAATCTTCACGTGCTTAGTTCACCAAATTCAGCACTACTATTAATCAATTTGGGTTCACACCTAGTGTTCATGATTCGGCTCTGTTTATTCGCCACAATACCGACGATATTATCCTTCTTTTATTGTACGTGAATGACATGGTTATTACTGGAGATGATTTATGCGGTATTTATAAACTCAAAAAAAATTTTAATTGACAATTCGAAATGAAAGATCTTGGCGTGCTCACCTATTTTCTTAACCTCGAAGTCTCATCAGGTTTAAATGAATATTTTCTCTCTTGGGCCAAATATGCCTCGGATCTCCTTTCCAAGACTAGGATCACTGACTCAACCACTGCTACTACTCCTCTCGAGCCGAATATCAGACTTACTCCACTCAATGGTTCATCTCTTCAGGATGCTATTCTATATTGCTAACTGGTTGGAAGTCTTGTATATCTTATTGTCACTAACCTCGATATTGCATATGTTGTTTATCAAGTCAACCAGTTTTTATCCGCTCCTCGGACTACCTATTACTTGGTTGTTCTTCACATATTTTGATATGTCAATGGTTCCTTATTTCATGGACTTCATTTTTCTGCTCAGTCTACTCCCAACTTACAAGCTTATTATGATGCTGATTAGGCTAGAGACTCCACCGACAGACGTTCAACCACTAGTTACTGTTTCTTCTTAAACTCTCATTTCCTGGCATAGTAAGAAACAAACTGTAGTTGCTCGCTCCAACACTAAAGCTGAATATCGTGTCATGACTAATGCAATTTAAGAACTTCTCTGGTTTCTTTAGTTACTCGTTGACATGGGCATCTCTTCTCCTACTGCCACTACCTTACATTGTGACAATAAGAGTGTTATTCAGATTGCTTACAATGATGTCTTCCACGAGCGTACAAAACACATCAAGATTGATGATCACTTCATCCGTCATCACATTCTTTATAATACGGTTCGTCTACAATCCATCAGTTCAGCCGATCAGACAACAGATATTTTCACTAAGGCTTATCCACCTAGACGTTTTCACTTTCTGGTTTTAAAATTCAAGTTCACCTCCCACTTACTGCCTTGAGTTTGAAGGGGGATGTTAATGTAATAATGAGCGTAGCCCACTTGGACCATAGAGCAAAACCCTAACTCCTACTTCCCTTATAAATACTCATGTATATGTTGTAGTCTTGTATCCATTTTCATATGTAGTCTTGTATCCCTCTCATAATATCAATGCGATGTTCATATCTTCCACTTCTCAATCATCTTAACACTCAAAGTAAAAGAATAATTTAACTTAGTATCAATTGGAATCTTCTTTAATTTATATAGTGATTTGGACACTCTTAATTTGGAGACATAAATCTATCCATTTTTAGTTCCATTTTTTGATATTCGAAAAATACAATTTAGTCCTTTGTAGGAATTTGATCACGAAGGGCAAAAGTAAAAAGATGGGGTTTACAAAATTTTGCACAACATATATATTAGGGATAATACACAATTTTTTTGGTACATACGTCGGGAGAATATTAAACTCTAGACTTTCACAAGTAAATTAGATATCTTGTGATAAAAGTATAACTAAATTTTAACTAAATTACTTCCACTAAATTATAACTAAATTACAAGCCTTGTGATAAAAATCTTCGGATAAGGATGTACACATAATTACACTATATAAACGGGATCTTTAAATTTTGGTTGACTATTGTCAACCCTAGCCCCTTCTTCGGTCTGCCACTGCTTTCAATTATTACCAACATGAGTTACTAGAGTTGAAAAGCACTCTTAATTCTCACTACGCTATGAACTCAAATTTACTATAGATATTGATTTATACTGTTTTTATTAATAAACAAAAAAATGAATTAAATTAAACCATAGGTTAAATTTTCTTTCGATATTTTAAAAAATAAAAAATAAAATAACTTTAAAATAAGATTAAAAAAAAATACAAATGATAATTCATCAATATTCTCAATTAGAAAGTATAATTCATAATTTGTCATATTTTAATTTTAATTTAAATATAAATTTTTTGATTACGTTTTGCCTTTCGCTTTAGTCCCATTATCAATACTGCCTTATATTTCCAATCAAATGCTTCCATTTAAAGTTTGCACCGTCAGTCTTTGGCACTATCCTTTGCTGCCACCCACCATCAGACCTTATGCCTCCAATTGTCGAAGTCTAACCATCCGCCACTGAATTTTTTTAGTTACATTTTGATTACATGTAACTATTTATTTATTGCATTTTTCAGTTACATATAATTATTTTTTGAGGTAATTTTTAATGTATTTTATTTATTTATTTTTGTTATATTTTAATATTTTTTTTAGTTAATATTGTAGTGCTTTTTATAATTAATTTTTCGGCAAATAGCAATCTGAAAAATTAATTGAATGTTAAAAAAAACAGGAAAACAAATTAAAAAGAATGTTATTAAAAATTAGTTGAATCTAACTAAAAAATTTTTGACAACCGGTATCCAGTAGTGACCAGAATTTATTAGAAGACGGTTGACGACACAATCCTAATTAGAATATTAGTAATTCTATAAATTCTACTAGATGAAAATAAAATAAAAGTAATTATTTAATTTGAAAGTTTTTTTTATTATTTAGTGTCATTATTAATCCAAAAGCAAATCACTTTATCTCACTTGTCGATTTTTCATAATTAAAAAGATGATTTAATTTTCTCACAAAAAAGGAAAAAAAAAAAAAAAAAAAAAAAATCTCAATCTATTGCGCCGCCATTAACCATTAGATTTTGACATTGGTTCAATCTTATTTTATGGTAAATATAAATAATAGTAATGTCAACAAACTAATTGATTTTGACAAACTCTCCATTTTTGTATTATTATTTTTTTATTAGTATCTAAAGCTATTATTAATTTGAAAAAAAAAAAACACCAAACAAACAAACAACCATACAACCATACAATTATTTTGAAGGGTTTATACCAAAGATCTCTCCTGTCTTTTGGTCTTATACTAAAAATTTCTTCGGTCATTTGACAAATACCAATCGCTCCCTATAATTTTACAATTGAAATCACTTATCTTCCTTGTCAATGAATAGTTTTACTGACAAAAATACCCTCAAACTTATATAACTTCAATAAAAAAAACATAAATGCCCTTTCTAATTTTTTTTTTGACAAATATACCCCTTGATTCTCTTCCACCTTTTCCCCCTTTTCCCTGCATTTTTCTATTTTCTTTGACAGATTTTTCTTGCTCTTTTTTTCATCTAGTTGATTGTACATTCCCATTTTTTTTTTTCAAGCAAAAAAAAAAAAAAAAAAACCTTAAAAACAGAACATAAATCACCCTAAAAACTATAAAAATTGCAAGAAACAAAGAGGCAAACAGAGGCCAAAAACACTTAAAAAAATAAAACACAAACCATCCAAAAGAATGCAAACGATTATTTCCAAAATATGGGAACCAATGAAAAATGCAGAAAATCAAATGCAAATCAAATGTGAAAAATGCATTTGATTTTCCAGCATATAATAGGTGTAAGTAATGTAATACAATTATAGTTTGAACATTCCATTTTTGAGACACTATGTTACAGGAAGGTAAGTGGTGATGCTGCCGAAGCAAGATCATGGTTTGGTCCAAATGAGTAGTGCATCAGAGAATTGCCATGACCACGCTACAGAGGAAAGGGCTAAAAATATGATGAAATTTGAAGTCCATCGGAGGAGAAAGCTCGCCCTATGTACTTCTTCTTCTTCTTCAATCGTTCAATTCGTGTTATAAAAATTTGAAGTTGCTTAATTATAAAACCTAGTACTGCCATATATTCTTTTACAGTTCGCCGCTAAAAGTTAAGGAAGACGATGAAGTGGACAATTTAGACATTAAGCTCGATTCAAAGAGAAAATCGAAGCGTGTATCAACCTCCAACTCCCAAAGTTGGTTTAAAGATCAGTAGATAAGAGGTGAAAAATCCAGTAGATAAGAGATTGGAAATCGGAGAAAAAAACAGGGTTTTCGGATTTCGGAGAATTTACCTGCCATAACAACTGATTAATTAGAGATTTGAAGAAAAAATTCTTCAAGAGCTTCACAATCGAACATCTTGTTCTCCGACGAACGATTGAACAGAGGGCCTTCTCTCTCTCGACGAATCGGCTTAACAGAGGCCCTTTTTCTTCCAACGAACGATTTCGTTGACGATCGAACAACCGTCCTTTGACGAGCTTCAAAGTCCACAACCAAGTAGCCTCCTCCGACGATCTTTCTCCGACGACCCCAATGATGTTTCCACTCTTCGACGATGACGATGATGACACCAAGCAACCTCCAACGACCTTCACGGCTTCGGTGGTCTCTCTTCCCCTCTCTCTCTCTACCCCTCTCTCTCTCTCTATCTATGTAACGCAATGCACAGATGGTGGAAATGGAAATGGAAATGAAAATGAGATGAAGAAATGATTTGTGCACGATTAGTTTCTAGCCAAAAAAAAATTAAGAGGGTAAATCAATAATTGTACTTAGAATTTTTTTAATTGTATAATATCTGAACAGAAGTAAGGGGTAAAATGGTCTTTTATACAAAAATATTAGTCAATGGAGTTGAATGGTATTTGTCAAATGATAGGGGAGGTTTCTAGTATAAGACCAAATGATAGGGGAGATATTTGGTATAAACCCTTATTTTGAAAAGTTCATTTAGATAAATATCAAGTTAATCCCATATTATTTTTATAATACTTCGTACATTTTTTATCATACTTTGTTGAGAAACAAATTTATATTTTATATTTTTAAATTAAAGTAGCTCCATTATCTTATAAAATTGAAAGCTAAAGCTAAGAATAAAACACATCTCAAAACAAAATATCTCTCTAATCTTTTTATTCATACCAAATTAATGGTCAAGATATTCATTTCTACTATTAATATTCTCACCTTAGATCTTTTATGAACTAATCACCCTAATTTTTTTGAAAATATATATTTTCACCATTTTATTTGTAGGAAAAATCAATTACGATCTTTAAAATTTCTTATACTCCTCCTCTAATTTATCCTTTAAAAATGCTTTATATTTTTTGTTATATGTAGATCAATTAAAAATATAAATTAATAGATTTTTTTTGGACTCTCATATTATACGGACCTAAAACTAGTTAGAATTAAATAGTAATAGTGTCTTTAAACAAGAGTAAACACTAGTAATCCATAACATATAGAGAGAATAGTAAAAATGGCATTCCCCCTTTCTCATTGAGTAGTGTGAATATATACACGAAGTTAAAAATAGGAAACTACCAAAAACTAAATGATACAAGATATTGATAATAATAATACACAATTAAATGATACCAAAATTAAATGAGACGTTATAACAGGAAATTGCCATAATTAGAGGAGACTTTATTCACCTATATGCCCCTGCAAGATGGAGCTTCATGAGGAGAGTCCAATCTTGAACATGAGTATGTGAAATCGTGTGCTCGGTAGAGGTTTGGTGAGTGTGTCCGCTAGTTGGTCTTTAGAGGAGACGTGTGAGACGCGAAGAGTACCACCTTGAATTTGTTCCCGAATAAAGTGATAGTCGAGGGCAACATGCTTCATCCGGGAGTGGAAGACTGGGTTGGAGCATAGGTTGGCTGCTCCCATGTTGTCACAGTATATAACCAGTTGGCATGACAATGATAGACCAAGTTCTTCAAGTGATGAGCAAATCCAACGAATCTCAGTTGCAGTTGAAGCAACTAAGTGGTACTCGGCTTCAGTAAACAATTTTGCCACTGTTTTTTGCTTCTTTGAACTCCATGAGATTGAGTTACTACCAAGGTAGACAATGAAGGCACCAACGGAGGTGAAGTAGTCATTGTCTCCTGCTCAATCCGCATCAGAAAAGGCATGAAGGGAGAGAGGTATGTCACGCCGGATAATTATACCATGATCAAGTGTCCGGGCAAGGTATTGAAGCAGGCGTTTGGCAGACTGCCAATGATCATTAGTGGGGCGATGCATGAATTGCGGCAGTTTGTTGACCCCATAGGCAATATCTGGTCGTGTGAGAGATAAATATTGCAGACTTTCATTCACAATTCGATACTCCGTAGGATCAGGTATTGGCAACCCAGTGTTAAGGGCCAGGGTTAGCGAGGTAGCAAAACGTGTAGCTACGGGTTTTGCCCCCGTCATGTGTGTCCGAGCAAATAAGTCGGAGATATACTACCATTGTGATATAAGGATTCCATTTGGGTAAGGAGTAACTTCGACACCAATGAAGTAGGTGAGAGGACCCAAATCCTTGAGAGAGAATTTGGCAGCTAGTTACTGGACAAAGCTGGTAATTAGATCATCGCGAGACCTGGTGGGAATTATATTATCTACATTTACAAGGAGAAAACAAGGTAGTGTCAGCTAAGCCCCAGACAAACAAAGATAGGTTTGCAAGAGAGTTGCGGCAGCCCGTCCTATTGAGAAATTGGCGTAGTTCATGATATCAAGCACACAGAGCGAAACCTTACAAACACTGGTAGGACATCAAATTTACATTTTAGTGGGTATAACCAGGTGTATTTTGTGTAATGGTCAACAAAGTTGACATAGTATTTGTATGAGTCAATAGAAAGCACTAGGGAAGTCCACACATCAGAAAATATCATTTCAAGAGGGAACGAGGTAGTAATAGATGAAATTGAGAATGGAAGCTTGTGACTTTTATTGCTTAAACAAGATTTACAATGAGAAGACAATTTTGAAGAGTTTGACAGATTTAGAGAACAACCAGAGACAACATGACAAAGAATAGACGCTGAGGGTGACCGAGTCTATGATGCCATGTGTTAGAATCGGTCTTGACATTGGAGAAGGCGACTAGGAGAAGGGAAGATGCTGGCGATGTAGGCCACTCATAGACACCATCTTTACTCCGATCCTTCGAAAGGATTGCCCCTGTATGGATATCCTTCACAAAAAAACCAAGGGGTAAGAATTCAACATAGTCCGACAAAATTGTGAGATTGAAATAAGATTCTTTTTCATGGACGGCACACACAAAACAATAGTAAGCCAAAAAGAATGTGAAGTGGTGCAGAGAGAATGAGAACCAATATGTGTGATAGGCCAACCTGAACTGTCGCCAATTACAATGTCGTCAGACCCTTCATACGGAGTGTGAAGGAATAGATTATTGAGATCGGCAGTAACATGATGAGAGACACTATTTTCAAGGAGCCACCCTGAAGTGGCGGGTTGGATACGGTTGCTATATGTGCCCGAGGTTTCCATGGGGCCGTTGGACGCGACGAAGGGTGTAGTGGTTGGGATGTCAAGTGCGCTTGATGAAATAGAGAACAACAAGGAACAGAGTGTCCTTGTTGACGGTACCATTGACACCGTCCTAGGTAGGGTCGTTGCGAGGGGCGGTTTCCTCGCGGAGCGGAGGGGTTGACGCCGAACAACTGACTAGAAGATGGGCCCCACATAGGATGATTGTGGCGTAGGGGCAGGGTGTGTAGAGGTTGAGCGTTTAGTAGTCAGGTTGGCAGTCACCGGGAAGTAGGTCGGGATCATGGTGAGTGAGATACCTAGGGAGAGTTCCCGATTGATGAGTTTCTCGTGAAGCTCATCGTTTATCAATCGGGATAGGGGTGTCATGAGTGTTGACCGCATCAATAACAGGTTGATATTCATCACTAAGGCTATCAAGGATCTTCTTAGTGATATCCTCTGGATCCATGAGTTTGCCAAGGACGGCAAGTTCATCTGTGCGGGCCTTGATGCACTGCATATACTCTGAGATAGAGAGAGACCCCTCGGTGATGCTTTTCGTGTGTTCTTTGATTTGTTTGATGTGCCCACGTGTCGGGCGAGCATAGGTGTTGGCGAGAGTGACTCAAGCATCACTAGACATCGGAGAGGCAGTAATGAGAGAGATGAGAGCGGGTGTGAGAGAGCCCACATGTGCATTGAAAATAAGACGATCTTGACGACTCCAATGGGCGATAGCCTGCATAAGTGGTTGGTGGTTCCGGTTTGGTGCCATCAACGAAGATGAGGAGAACATAACTGTCAATGATGGATTTGAATTGTAGCTTCCACGCAATGTAATTGGTGGATGTCAGTTTGATGGGGTTGTGAATTTGCATGACAATAAGTGGCGTAGTGAGTTCTTGTGGGTTCGGGAGGGTCGCCAGAAGGTTGGCGTTGGCCATGGCTTGCGGTGGAGAGAGGGAAGGAGATGGGCGGCTGGGGTTTGGGAATTTTTTTTGGATCTAAGTTGTTGATACCATATAGAGAGAATAGTAAAAATTGCATTCCCTCTTTTCCATTAAATAGTGTGAATATATACACGAAGTTGAAAATAGGAAACTACCAAAAACCCAATGATACATGATATTAACAATAATGCACAATTAAATGAGACGTTATAATAGGAAACTGCCATAATTAGAGGAGACTTTATTCACCTATATAACATTGCCAATTGAAATTAAAAATTTATAAACCAAACTTAATTTTTTTAAAATTTATATTTTGTTTTGATAAATATGTTGGGGAGGGAGTAAAAAATCCAATCTTTCACAAGAGAGTTAAGTTAAATAGTCACAGTACTACAAACCACCTTCTAAAAATCTATATGATGTGGCAATAAGTATATCCTTTCATGGTAAACATTCTCTCCCACACAATTTTTGACAGAAAATAAAATTTTGAGATTTGAATTAGATTTGATCTCTACCGAAAGAAGAGCTAGATTTTTTTAGATTTTTCCCAACAGAATTTTATCCCTTATAATTATCACCAAAGAACTTCCTTAGTTTCTGTATTTTTCTTCTATAATTAGATTCAAAATTCCCTTCATCTCTCTCTATTCCCCCCCCCCCCCCCCCCCCCCCCCCCTCCTCTCTCTCTCCCTAGCTCCTTCTCTCTGTTCCAGCCATGCAGGATAATTAACCAGCCAACCCATAATTTATTCGAATTCAAACCCCACCAACCTGTCAACGGAAAAAATTACTTACAAGTTACAACAAAATTCCTCTCTTTTCTCTCTAAATTTTAATCTTCTCTCTATATAATATGCGGTTATTTAGCGATGTTTCAATCAAAGAAAAATTGGCAATGGCGTTCCCCAACCCACCCCGTTCATTCTCCAGCCGATTGTGGCGGAAACACCATATCCTCCAGAATTCATATCATATGCTGCCCGAATCGGCCGAATCCAGCGGAGAACACGGGGATCACCGGCGACTCACGAAGCT
The DNA here is from genome assembly GCA_016647705.1 of Eucommia ulmoides. Taxonomy (NCBI): domain Eukaryota; kingdom Viridiplantae; phylum Streptophyta; class Magnoliopsida; order Garryales; family Eucommiaceae; genus Eucommia; species Eucommia ulmoides. The sequence continues at coordinate 18,175,244 of CM028330.1, read as the reverse complement.
TTTATTCATACTAGCATCTGGGATTGTGGCGATTGTGTTGTTGTTGGGGTTGATCATCGGTGGAGATTCCGCTGATGGTAACGGCAAGTCGTCGCAGGCGGCGGCGGTGACGGAGCAAATGAGTCCAAGGGTGGACGGGGAAAATGCGGGGGTGTCGGACAAGTCGAACTCTTTGCTTCTCGGAGAAAAATCGTACCGGTGGACCAATAAGATGCTGAGTTGGCAGAGGACTGCTTTTCATTTTCAGCCGGAGAAAAATTGGATGAATGGTAATTTTTACCTCCACTTTTGTTTTTGTTTTTTTTTTTTTAAATGGATTTTCTTTTTTTCAAATTTGAAAATTTATTCCTATTAAATATACACGGTAATGGATTTTTTTCTTCTTAAAAAAGGGAAAATTGTAATTAATTTATTGAACGACACAAATATTATCACATTATATATATTTTTTAAGCAAACAAAGTTTTTTTTTTTTAAATAATATTTGTTATATACTTCAAAAAGAAAACATTGCAAAATAAAAATATAATTTTAACTTTTTTTCGACAAGTAAAAAAAATTATTTTTGTTTTTTCTTTTTTAATATTACAAGAGATCGATGGATTATGACATTTTAAAACTTTCTTAACTTAATATATTTTTTTTTTTTTAAGTAATATTTTTTTTTTCTAAAACAGGGAAAATTGTAAGTAATTTATTGTACGCACAAATATTATCACATTATGTAGGGTTTCCTCACTTTCTTCTAGTTAATTTTATTTTCACTGAAAAAATAATTAAATTATTATTTGGTATTTCTTGTTGAAACATAATTTTAAATTAAAAAAAAAAAAAAAATCAGATTTTAAGCATGTTTTGGACAAATCAAAATAATTTTTATTGTTTTTTTATTTTTCAATATTACAAGAGATGGAAGGATTATGACTTTTCTATGTTAAAAATATTGTCAAATAATACCTACATCATTTTTTAGCACTCTCAAATTTCTTGGTACTTTCATTTTATTGTTATATTTATAGTTTGAGTGCTAATTTGTGTTTTTTTTTTTTTTTAACCTATGTTGGATGAAATGGAATGGGATTGTTGATAATGGGGAATCTGCTGCTACAGATCCAAATGGTAAACAACTCTCTCCCTCTTATGAATTATATAACCTGTGCAATCTAATAATAATAATTTTAGAAAAATCGATATTTTTTAGGTGTCATGTGTTAAGTGTTTATTATATCTATTTATACCTAATAAATAAAATATAAAATATAATATTTAGCCAGCCGACATTTCAAGATGTATAGGCAATCTCTATTCATTAAAAAATAAAATAAAAATTATCTTATATCAGTCAAAATATTATATTATTAGTAATGTATATCAATCCAAGAGATGTTAATCTGGTTGACAAGAGAAAATGTCTCTTCTTGAAGAATATTTTAGGAAATAATTTTTTAATTTAATCTTAAATGCACTAAGTTGATGTGAGAGAATGTGCCATTAAAATCGTTCGAGAATGTGATTACTCAATGTATGGTCACTACACAATTTAACGTAAAAAAAAAAAAAAAAAAAAAATTAGTGATTTCTCGTGACTATATTTGAAGATAGTAAATATTAAAAAAAAAAAAGAAGAAGTTTTAATTAGATACAAGTAAAATTTTAAAGGGTACAACATCTAATTTTATTTATTTGTTTTAAAAGTTAGGCTGTCAATTTTTTATAAAATATTTTAAGATAGATCGTTAATTTGTTGGAGATATTATATGATATAAGATTATAAGAATTTGAAATATTAGTTGATCTCAACTATTAGATCTAAAGTTGACTCAACGATTCAAAATGTCAAAAAAATAAAATATGTCATGATTTATAGAATAGATGATTAGAGGGAGTGCATTTAGATGAGATTTGAGGATAGTTGATTTAAAGTTGACTCAACGATTCAAAATGTCAAAAAAAATAAAATATGTCATGATTTATAGAATAGATGATTAGAGGGAGTGCATTTAGATGAGATTTGAGGAAGATTTGTTAGGGATAAAAATTAAGGTAAAAAGTTGTAAGAAATTTATGGGAGATTTCTTGAGGGTAAAAATATTATAAAATATTATTTGATCCTAAACATTTGATTAAAAATAGATTCAATAGTTAAAATATCTAAAATACATATCCTGATTTACAGAATAAATTATATATATATATATATATATATATATATATATATATATATATATTTGTGTTAGTGGAAATGATAGAAAATTATAGTCATATAGATAGATATGTATGTAGCCTTTCTGGTGAGTTCTCTAAATGATACAGAATTGATCCCGTATATCCTTTTCTTTCTCTATCTATGCCACATCAAATGTAGGTCCGGTCCACTACAAGGGATGGTACCACTTCTTCTACCAGTACAACCCTACTGCTGCAGTGTGGGGCACCATCGTCTGGGGCCACGCCGTATCCAAAGACCTAATCCACTGGCACCACCTCCCCATCGCTATGCTTGCCGACCAATGGTACGACTCCAGAGGCGTCTGGACCGGCTCCGCCACCCTCCTCCCCTCTGGCCAACTCGTCATGCTCTACACAGGCTCCACCAACGCCTCCGTCCAGGTCCAAAACCTCGCCTACCCTGCCAATTCATCCGACCCGCTCCTCATCCACTGGGTCAAATACTCCGGAAACCCGGTCCTGGTCCCCCCGCCCGGAATCGACTCCAAGGATTTCCGTGACCCAACGACGGCGTGGTCGGCGGTTGATAACACGTGGCGGATCACGATTGGGTCCAAGGTCAACCGGACTGGGGTTTCGCTCGTATACGAGACCAAGGACTTCAAGAACTATTCGCTCCTTGACGGGTGGCTCCATGGGGTATCGGGTACGGGTATGTGGGAGTGCGTGGATTTTTACCCGATTTCGGAAGTGGATGAAAATGGGTTGGACACGTCCGCCAACGGTCCTGGGCTGAAACACGTATTGAAGGCCAGTCTCGACGAAACGAGGGATGACTATTATGCGCTTGGGGCATACAATTCCACCACAGGAAAATGGGTTCCAGAAGATTCTAGAATAGACGTGGGTATCGGATTGAAGTACGATTATGGAACATTCTATGCTTCGAAAACATTCTACGACCAATCAAAGAAGAGGAGAATTTTGTGGGGTTGGATTAAAGAGAACGATAACGAAGATGCTGACGTGAAGAAGGGTTGGGCTTCTCTTCAGGTACATATATAGCCCCTAAAGTTTCGGTTTAATTTCAATTTGGTCCTTAATGTTATGATTTTTCTAAATTGATACAAAAAAACAGGCGATCCCGAGGACTGTAGTGTTTGATAAGAAGACTGGGAAGAATTTAATTCAATGGCCAGTGGAGGAGGTTGAGAAATTAAGAGCAAATGTGACTGGATTTAACAATGTGGAGCTTCTTCCGGGAGCTATGGTGCCTCTAGATATCAGATTAGCTGATCAGGTATTTTTATTATTTTTCTGGTTTTTTCATTTCTCCTTTTTGTTTATTTCGAAATTAAAATTATTTTCACAATATATATATTATTTATTTAAAATAATTTATTAAATATTTTTAAGAAAATGATTAATAAATTTATGTAGTTTCCTAGTTTAGATTTTTTTAGTAATTTTGAATGATTTTGAGTGAATAATGTAGATTATTTATTCTATATTTCATGGATATATTTTTTTATTTTTTATTTTTTATGTTGTAAAAATCCATTATTTCCTCAATTTTTTCTCATGATGTAGAAATGCGAAACTCGTTTCACCTTCTTCTTCTTCCTTATTTTTTTTTTATTTATTTATTTATTTATTTATTTTTTCTGGTTTTTCAATGGGTTCTTTATCATATGGTTATTTATGTCTGATTTCTTTATCTTTTATTCTACATTTTGATTTTGATTTTTTTTTTGAATTTTGTTTTTTATTCTTACCAATATATTAGTTGTTTTTACCTATAATATCAAATAAAAATTTAATATATAGTTAATATCAAATAGGTAGATTCAATATTTTAACCGAAGAACTAAAAATATATTTAAAGGACTACATAATAAAAAAAATGAAAACCATGGTAAACATGACGAATGATATAATAATTTTCATTTTTAAATACTAAACAAAATACATACTTTAAAAAAAATAAAAAATTCTCTCATTTCCCAAAGTTTTCACGAAAATTAATTACATCTTATAATATATGGATTATATATAAGATAAGGAGAACGGTCTCCCTTACTACATGATACCGAATATATATGGATTATTTTTTAGTAGTACAATAATTATTCTAGTCATTTATGCCACAGTTGGATATCTTGGCGGAGTTTGAGCTAAATAAGGAGGACTTGGAGAAAATAAATGGCATTGATGGGAGCCACGTTTGCAGCACAGGTGGTGGCGCCATCGGTAGACATGCGTTGGGACCATTTGGTATATCTGTTCTTGCCAATCAGAAGCTCTCCGAGCAAACACCTATCTACTTTTATGTTTCCAAAGGAATCCACGGCAATCTCACCACATTCTTTTGCGTGGATCAAACTAGGTTTATTTTCTATTACTCTCGTTCGTTCTTTTTTATTTTTATTTTTATTTTTTGGATTCTTATCATGTAATCATTCGTTTTCAAAATTTTATTTTATTTATAGAGAAATTTACTTTTTACTTTTTATTAATTTATTTCATAATTTTTATCAATATTATAGTCAATTTTAATTATAGTAAACACAAATTTAACATGCAATTGATATCAACTTGATGATTCAATTTAGTTGATATGAAATATAGGATCAAAAGAATATTCTAAGAAAAAAGAAAAGAAAAAATATAATAAATATAAGAACAATTTAATAAGTTTCCTGTTAAATAAAATAATTTTCATTAATATTCCTATGTCTTAAGAAAACTATAGAGGGTAATCCAATTTAATATTTTGTGTGGCAACTTAATTTGATTAACTAAAAGAAATATGTTTTATTTATTTATTTATATGCAGATCTTCTTTGGCAAATGATGTTATAAAAGAAATTTATGGTAGCAGTGTTCCAGTAATCAAGGGCGAAAAGCTATCAATGAGAATATTGGTATGTACTTCACCTTTCACCTTTCTTTTGAAACATGTCCTTGTTAATAAAAAAATAAATAAAATTTATCAAATTATGATAAAAAGATAAAAATCAAATATATATGTGTGTGTAGAGAGAAAAAAAACAGGAGAGTTCATTTTTTTTATTTAGATAAAAAAAAAAAAAAAAAAAAAAAAAGAACAACAAAACTAAAGACTACGCGAACGGGCTTCTTTCTTCATATCGACTATGAGAAGTCTTTCCAACCCGTTCGGGGATTCCTAAAAAAAAAATACTGTTCCACTATAGCCCTACTATCGCATTAATAATTTATTGCTTCATATAATATCTATTTTACTCTTAACTTAGTATGTTGATGGTAATAAAATCCATCCACATAAAAAGAATGGGGTATTTCGGTATTTTTTAAGTACAGAATATGTTTCTTCTAAATGCAGTACATTGTTTCTCAATTTTTTTACCGAGAGAGAGAGAGAGAGAGAGAGAGAGAGAGAATCCTTTTACAAATTACTTTTTGTCTTAAATTGATGCACTATGCACTTCCTGTTTTTTACCTTACGGTAAAATTTCTCTATTTTTTTTTTTTTTTTAAATAGGTGGATCATTCAATAGTAGAAAGCTTTGCTCAAGGCGGAAGAACATGTATAACCTCAAGAGTTTATCCCACAAGTGCAATTTCTGGAGATTTCAAGATCTTTCTCTTTAACAATGCTACATCAACAAGGGTTATTACTTCACTCAATATTTATCAAATGGATTCTTCCACTTTACACACAACTTCACCTATTGATATCATTTAGATAAACCCTAAAGCCCCATCTGGGTGGTGACTATTTCTGCTTTTGTTTTCATTATGTTTTTAGAAACATAACAAAATTCTCGAACTAGAACAAAAAATAAATTGCCTTTTTTGTTTTTGTTCCCCAAAATAAAAGTGGTTACCAGAAAGTCTGATCAATACCATTTTCCCCCACAATTTTTTGATTGTCCATTTTTGTGACGCATTGTTTGTTTGTTGTATTTATGATTATTTTCTCGATTGAGTACAAAAATGTAAAGAGTAGCGTAGCTGAATATTTATTTGTTTGTTGGAGGATTGGTGGAAATTTGAATGAGATTTGAAATTCCATTATCATTTGTTTATATGGTGAATGTTCGAATCTGCATTTTATTCTATTATATTATGTATAATTTATTTATTCTATTGATTTAAATGAATTAAGTAAGGTTCGAGAGATTACATTTGTGTGGAGAGTTATTTAAAGCTAATAATATTTAAGAATGAATGGAACATTCCCTAGTACCTACTTGTCAAGAGGGATAAGTTTTAGGTCAAGTTTGATAACCACTTAAATTTTAAGTGACAAAAATTTTAAGTGTTAAATTTTAAGTGCTGAAATTATTTACTGCCGAATTTATTAAGTATTCAATTTTTTAATACAGCTTCAAAAAAATTATTTTTGTACAAACTTTTATTCCTAAAGTAATTTTTGCAATTTTATTTTTCTAAAATATTCTCTTTACAACTTTCTCTCTCTATTTTTTTTGAATTTAATATTTTCTCTATCTATAATTTTTTGTATATAAAATTTTTATGAGATTTTACAGTATTGGTGTAAAATGTTAGTTGTAATAATTAGATATTCTACTGTATTAAATGATAAGTGCTAAAAAATTAAGGAAATCACACATCACTTAATTTTTTAAACAATTTTTTAAGTGATTGTTTAATTTTGTTATCAAACACACTTAATTTGGTAAATATTTAATGCATTCAATTTCAAGTATTTAATTGCATTATCGAACGGGGCCTGACTTAGAAGGAAAAAAAAAAAATCAAATTTGGAAAAACGCATAAAACTCTAATACTTTGTTGTGTATATTTTCAATATTTAGATTGTAATCTGTGTTGATTAATTCTCATAATCACAATAATACGAAAATTAATTAAAGATTTTAATCACACATTATTAAAAGGACACAATAATTTTAAGAACGGTTACTGAACATGATGATTGATCGTCGCAGCGGATTACACACTAGGCATTCATCTCTATAATTTAGATTTACTATTGTGGCGGCTTTCAATAAAAAGAAACCCTTAAATCTAGATTAGAGATGAGACTTAATATTTTATAATTAGGATTTCTCATTGAGCCCTCCCATAATGGGTTTCAATGAGCCTCAAAACCTATACTTGTCACTCAACTGGGCTTCTACACAAAAAGATGTCACAATTCAAATCAAAATGTGATAACTATTTAATTGGATTACTTATATGATATACTATTCATTAACCCGTTTTCATAAAATAATTAATTTAATTAATGTTAGACCATATTTAATGAAAAAATTCAACATTCTACCACTTGGGCTACATTAATTGATTTTTAAGTACTTATAAATTTAATTTTGAAAATAAGAATCTCGGGTTAAAAGAAAAAATTTATTTTGTGTGGTCATACTTTTTAAAGAAATGATAAGTATAAGTAGCATCTTGAGAAACTTATCTGATTCAACATGATCTTAATATTGTACTATGATAGTTTATATGTTAATCTCAACAAATATAAAACACTTCATAGTCACAAATATTTATAATTATATCGACATGGATCGTAAACTCAGTAGTGTAGTAAGAAACAAATGCTAACATGTAATCATTATCTATATACATTGTTTATTATCGGTCCTCATTATAATTTCTTAATAAAATAAAATTATAATTGCAATTTCTCAACAATATGAAATTACTACGATTTCTTAATAATATGAAATTGCTGCAATTTCTCAACAAAATGAAAGTATTTGACTTTAACAAGTCATACATCACTAACAATTCACCACGAGATCTCAAAATAGTGTTTTGTGATAACCAAAACTTTAATAAGTCATACGTCACTAACAATTCACCACGAGATTTTAAAATAGTGTTTTGTGACAACCAAAAGTATACAACTGTAATTCTTAAGGCACAATATCTTAAGATACTATATTATATATTCAATTCAAATAATACAGTATGCAATAAATATATAATTGTAATTCTTAAGGCTCGCAATACCTTAAAAGAGAATGTTACTACGTTTAGAAATTTTGAAGAAGAAAATGAAATTTGAAAAAAGGATTTCAAGAAATAAAAAATTGAGCATGAAAAACTGTTTTGAAAATTCAATCACTTCAACATAAATAAAGAATCATGAAAATGATTTTAATTTTGTTTCTTCGAAAAATTCTGGACTTGAGATGAATATTGAAATTTTAAGACAAAGTCTTAAAAAATGGAAATCTAATCAGAAAGCTATTCCGGATAAAGCTATATGGACTTTGATTCTTCACTAAAAGCCTACCATGACAATATTTATGTTTCATTGTCTCATCGTTCATCACATATCAGTGTTTTGCTAAATTATCTATAGTTAAAAATGATACATGCTATACTTTCAAGTTTAATTATGTTAGTAAAAGAATTAATTATGATTCTAAATTCAAGTTCCATTACTGTAATAGTGATGGTCATTATAATGTATCATGTCCGTGTAAGAAAATTAAATTGGATATTAACAAAAATGGATACAAAATAATTTGGATATAAAAGAGGAGCACATATTGATTTTTTTTGGCAAAAACATGTACCATAAGTGCTAGAATAAAAGGCAAAACTACAAAGGACTTACCAAAGAAGGTGGGTAACAATAAGAATCCAAAAGCAATGTTTGTTTGGAAGAATGCCACGAACTCTAATTGGTACAACAGCAAGAAGAGGCTTCGACGATACAGAAAGATTGAGCAGATAAATATACCTAAGCCGATGTAGGGTGCTAAGGAGCTAAAAGGTGAACTCATCACCCACTAAAGGTTAGGGGTGGTCATTGGCCGAGCCGGATTTTAGATAGGATATTACAAAAAAAAATACTAGGTCCTAACCCGGCCCGACTCTATGATCCGACCTTATTTTCATGCCAAAATCCGGTCCTACTAAAAAAAAATTCAAACTCAAGTTCGGCCCTATTTTTTTTTTTTTATTTAAAAAATAAATATTAAAATATACACATAACCACTAAAACATAAAACCAAATCAAACTAATATTGTCATTCACATTTACATTTACATGATATCAAACCAAACTAACATTGTCATATAAATTAGGTTTAGGTTTGTTTGATATATATATATAGTCCTCGGGCTGATCCGGCTTAAAAAAATTTGATCTTATCCAAGTCCGGCACTAAATTTGCCCAGGGCTGAAAATCAAAGCCCAAGCTCTAACCATGGGCTTAAAACTAAAGCCCATGACCTAGGGAGAGTCTAGTGTTCAAAATCACCTCCTCAAACCATCTATACCAAAATAAAAATAAAAATTACTTGCCTAAACTTCCCCCAATTATTTTCCATGATTTGTAATTCCATTTTCCTATAGATTAACTTAAGGGCCATTCGGTGGTAAATTTCTTAATTTGTCCTTAATTTTAAAAAAAATTCCGAGGTAGAACCAACTTGTGTTTTAATCATGCCTATTAAAAAAGGCGAAAGCCCAATACATACGCAATTACATGTAACTATTTTGTATATAAATTTTTGTTAGATATAACAAATATTACATAAAATACATATAATTAGTTACATGTAATTAAATTTACACAAATATATGTCACTAATATTAAATTAATTTCTATGTATAATATTTGTTAAATATTACAAATATTACACAAATACATCTAATTTGTAACATGTAATTAATATTACATAAGTATATGTAATCAAAATTATACAGATATATGTAATATATATTAATTATTAAATTTTAACTGATATTCACTATAATACAAATTTACTCACCAAAGTTTTTTTTATAACCCTTGCAATGCCTGCACATGCAGGACTAAAAATCAAACAAAACCAAACTTAAGAGACTAAATAAAAATTTATATCTTAATCGAGACTCTTTTAATATTAGGTCTGTTATTTGGGACTAATGATCAATTAAGGGCCTTTTTTTAATCCGCTAACCTTACCCAAATCTGGTATCAATGATCAATTATTGATTTGCATGTTGATCTTGCGGCGGCACCACAGGAGTGGCAGCAGTTGGAACCTCTGGCGGTTTAACCACCGACCGCCGACAAACCGGACAATTCGAATCCAAACAAAACCACTTGTTAATGCACTCGTCGTGAAACATGTGCATACAATCTGGCAAAACCATGGTCATCTCTCCAGCCGCTAGTACACTGAGACAGATCGGACATTCCACTGTTTCCATCTTGACATCTTGGAAAATGAATTTCGGCAGGGAGGTGATTACTGTAGGGTCCAGGCCGGACTTGGGTGGCACGGCAGCGATGGAGGCGGTGGCAAAGCGTCGGAGGGCAGCAATCCGACGGAGGTGGTGGCGGCGGTGGACGCAAGAGACAAATATGGGAAATCCAGAGAGTAACACGAAAAGAATCGTTAGTATGGGGAAGGACGGCAGCGGCGGAAGGAAGGACATTTATGAAGGGGGTGGAAGATGTAGCTAAAGTAAAATATATGTTGAGTTGTGATTTCCGTATTCATAAGGGTTGTGTGATGGAAAAGAAGAGGAAACCAACAAAGAGAAAATGGACTGAGGTTTCAAGAGCACATGTTCACTCTTATTCCTTGTTATCTATGTTTTATTGGTTTTTTCTTGTGCGCTCTGTCTAAAGGTGTCCTAGAATTTCAGTAAACAAATATCTAAAATAGAAGTTTAGTTTTTTATTTATTTTTCCCTCTTTTCCCCTTATATATTTTATTGTATATATTGAATAAAAAATTGTTCGGATGTGTGGTTGCCCCTTAAGAATATGCATTTATAGCCTATATTTTGTATAATCTTCTAAATTTTGGATAGTGTTTAAGCCACTTACTTTCCATGTTTTTTTGGCCAATAAGTAGATATCTTCATGTCGTTTTACATATACTAATCAACCCATTTGATTATTTTTTTCTTGTAAAAGAACTTGAATGCCCTTAATTTTTTTTTTTTTTTTTTTTTATTCTTTACTTTTTTAAAATTGACTAATACCTTTTTTTTTTTTTTTTTTTTTTTAACCCCTCATTTTTTTAACAATTACATTTACCCCTATTTTCTCCGATCTTTAAAGTTCATGTCGTTGAGCATTGGAATATAATTCATGTTGCCAATAATGGTAGCAGTAGAAGTATTAACTAGACAGAAAACAGTGACGAACACAAGCTCATAACATAAAAATTTAAGTTAAATTAAAACTTTAACACATACGACATAAACAAAATGATTGTATTGGTGGAGCCCATCACAAGATATCTAACACAACATTGATGTTTAGCATTTGAGTAGAAACACCAACTTATAAGTGACACTCTCAATGTAGTAATCAAATGTTGACAATGAATCTTGTCAAATAATAAACCTTTCTTTAGACTGACTTACTGTTCACATGGAAACTTGATAAGCATCACACATTTATTCTCGTAGGTACGTTTATTATTTGGCCAAACAATGACCTTCATTTGGGCCGATTATTGATTGCATAAATATATCAATCTCAAATCAATGTTTATTATTTAGTTGAACAATAATCTTCCTTTGGGCCGGTTACGGTTCACATAAACAACAAAACATCAAATTAATATTCATTATTTGGCCAAACAATAACCTTTCTTTGGATAGGTTAATGCTCGCATAAATAAAAAATATCCAATTAATGTTCATTATTTTACCAAACAATAACCTTCCTTAAGGTCGATTATTGCTTGCATAAATAATAAACATCAATAAATACCAATGCTTATTATTTGGCCAAATAATAACCTTCCTTTAGGCCGATTATTGTTTGCATAAATAATAAATATCAACATCTTAATATCCTAAAATAAAATTGATAAGGGTATTTTTGGGCACCTCTGAGTCAGCACTTGGGACTCAACCACGTGTCAACCCTCGCAATGACAGGGACACATTTCAGAATCCATAATGTCACTCTGGAGTATACATTGATTACGGATCCTCCCTGGAATCTCATTTGTACCCAGAGAGGAGAGAGGAGCCCCGTAGGGACGTGTCGCTCTAAGCTCTGTGCCGTGCCCTCGACGATCAATTTCAGAGACTCAGTCGTCCACCTCGACCGGTTCCCATTTTCACCTTGTTTCTTCTCCAGGACTCCACAGATCTCTGTGCTCTTCCACCAACTCACCATCGTAGGCCTGACAAAGGCCCGCGGGCTTCGCCAAATTGGCCTAAAAGCCCAAACCCAACGATTATCTCCTAAAAGTCCCGAATTATCGGCTAAACACAGAGTTTCAACTAATTAATTGTGTTTTGGTTCGACTAATCATCTCCAACGCCTATATATATCAGGGGCTATGTAAGCTCAAGGTACGCTTCAATACACTTTCATTACGCACGAGTTCATTTGTTTACTTGCTATATTCTATACCTTTTTTCTCTGAGCATTGATTACCACGTCGGAGGGGCTTCATTGAGACAAACCTTGGTTTGAACCTTCTGCAGATACACTCCCTGAGGAGCAAGACTCTGGACACAGCAGGTCACTTCTCCTAGGACCTAGCATAACTCACGCGAGGAATTTTCAACTGACGACTCCACCTCAGCAAGAGGATCCACCTGTCATTCGATTAGACCATACTCGAAGTGTGTACCAGTTTTATGCACCAACAGTTTGGCGTCATCTATGAAAACCGAGCAAAAAGCCTTCCCCTGATCATTGCTCTCTACTTAGCTGAGCTTGAGTGATCACAAGGTCTAGTTAGATAGACACAAAATAGAATAACGCGAAGATATGTCCAAAAATCCAAGTGCATACCCTCCAGCTCCTACCAACGAGGATAACTGCCCCCCCATGGTCAGGTAGGACCATCCACTTGGCCACCTGGGGCTGCGGGACATACATCAGGAGCTATGGAGGCATCTCAGGTTGATTTCCTTGAACGCCAAATGCAAGAGTTCAAGTCGAATGTATAACTCATCATTACACGTTTGCCACCGCCCCTTGCTTAGGGTGGACCAGCCCTCCAGCCTGCAATGCCCAAGGGGCTACCTCCAGACCGTGATGTTTTCGTGGAAACTTTGAATGGGCAGAAGCGAGAAGGCCGTCCTCCGCCTGGCAATCCTAAGGTTGTAGGCCAGGAGAGGTCCCCCCTGCAATGTTGAGATCTCTACCTCCACCACCACATGAATTTGTGCCAAGGGATATGTCGGTGTTCGCTAATAGTCAAGCTCTTTATTGGCTAGCCTGGTCTGATCACAGAGGTCGGCGTGAGCGTGAGGTTGACTCCTACTTACCTCTCTCTCATCACCTTATGGCCCGAGCTATGGACAGTCGAATCCAGAGAAATCCTTGAGCAGGAGAGGCTGTAGAGCACCGCTTGGAAAACATGGAAGCCCGTCTTTAGGAGGTGAAAGGAGACCGGGTAGGACCGGGTGTTGTTCTGGAGGTGAATTCTCCTTTTGTGGATGACGTTTTGGAAGAAGTAGGATCGAGGTACTTCACCCAACCCCAGATGAGTCCGTATGATGGGACCTCAGATCCCGTTGACCACCTGTCTATGTTTAAGTCTCATATGGATATGCAGGTGGCTTCTGTAGCTTTGCGGTGCAGAGCCTTTCCCATCACCCTTATAGGTGCTACAAGATCGTGGTTCTAGAGTTTGAGGCCAACATCCATCTCCATCTTCAAGAAACTTGAGCAGTTGTTCTTGGCTCGTTTCAGTCATACCCGACGGAGGCCAAGGACTGTAGTTCATATCCTCACTCTTCGGGAAGAGCCCACCGAATCTTTAGGTGATTACGTTGAGCATTTCAATCGAGAAGCAAATTTGTGAGATGACCTTCCTGACACTGTTGTGTTAAATGCCTTTGTTGACGGGCTCCGGCATTAGAGATTATCCTACGATCTCTGCTCTAACCTTGCTCTCACACTCAATCAAGTTCTAGACTGTGGGACTAGATTCCTATGAATCAAGCCCTGGGCTCAAGAAGATTACGAGCTAAAGGGAGGTTTAGACCCCTGCCCGGAGACAAGAGGCTACTTCCTCCTCCAAGGAGTCATCAACCAGAGTTTACCCTGCTCACGACCTCAGTGGCTACCGTCTTCGCAGAAAACTCAGGGTAAGACTTCTTTTCTCCTCCGATGCCCCTGAGGGGAAGGCCAGTCGAGAGATCGATGACCCAATACTATGAGTTCCGCCAAGATCGAAGTTACTCAACAGAGAACTGGGTCTAACTCTGGCAGGAGATTGAAACTCTTGTCCAAAGAGGCTATCTTCAAAACTACGTCTAGAGAGGAAATTAGGAGTATCCTGACAAGGATGAACCACAGGGAGAGCCCCGGGCCTAGAGAAGAAGGGGGAACTGCAACTGTCCACCGCCCCGGGGAGGCCGAGGCCGGAGGGAATCGCCAACGCATGGATGGTAAAATCAACCACATCCACGGCGAATTCAACTCTAGAGACATACAGAGTCACTAGGGTTACACGTCCGGGCACATACGATTTTGAAATAGAAAGGAATGTGCCGCTCAGGCACCCGCAGAATATTGATAAGCTGAAGTACAACTTCTATAGGGATGATCCACTTTTGTGAACAACTTCCAGTTTGTACAAAGTGTTGTAGTTTTGCATATCAAAATAAAGAATTTGTTTTGTGCAATATGCCTTGTGTTTTCTCCGGTCAACGACATTTCGACCCCCTAAGTCGCGTCCCGGCTCCGGGTGTCATGAGTGATTCTCCATGGTTATATTCTGACCCCTTGAGTCACATCCCAACTCTTGGCATTGCGAGGGATTCTCCACGGTTGCATTTCAACCCCCTGAGTCGTATCTTGGCTCTCGGCGTCGCGAGTGGTTCTCAATGGTTACATTCCAACCCCCTGAGTCGCATCCTGGCTCTTAGCATCGCGAGTGATTCTCCACGGCTACATTTTGACCCCCTGAGCCATATCTTGGCTCTCGGCGTCGCGAATGATTCTTTACAATTGCATTCTAACCCCCTGAGTCGCGGATAATTCTCTACCTAACGTCCCAATTCTTGGCGGCGCGAGTAACTCTCCGCAAGTCTTATCTTGGTGCTCAGCGTCGAGGGTGACAACCAGACCCTCTCTGGAAGTCAATAATCCATACCCGGGGATAGACTTAGGTCATCCACCAAGGGTGGGGCATTGATTGGGTATAAGGGGCTGCAGCCAAGTACCTCTCTCTACTATTTGACTATGAGTCCGGCGTTCTAAAAGGGAAGATGCTCCTGCATGAACTAAATGTAGATAACCTGAAAGGGTTCTTGAATGAGCTTGACTATGGAGAACTCTCCGATGACCGGCCATAGGGGTCCAGCCACCGTGGACCGAGAGGATCAGCCACTGTGGGAAACCCTACTTCTAAGTCCACCACACGATTCCCTTGCAATCAGTTCGTGTCCCGGATTGGGGGGCTAGTGGTCTATGGTCCTGGGCAGAGACGCAAGAAATTTTTAAAATTTTACAACTCTGAAAATAGGATCAAGCAGAAAAGTGACTTGGTGAAAACGTTGAGAAAAAATAGTAGACTCTGAAGTATCCTGGCTATGCCGCTCAAAAGCTTAAATGCTCGCACGCAGAAAATAAGAGTAAGCGAAAAAGAGTCTACAAAATCCTAAGTCCTGAAAGAGCAATGGTCTGAGCTGAATCCTCTCTACCCTCATTGTGAGAGGCGTCCGTGTGAGGGGAGGTGGAGTCAATCTCTCCCTCCTGGGGGGGGCCCCTCGTTAGCATTGTTCGCCTCCACGCTCTTGTGCAGGGTACCGTCCAAGGGTTCCCCCTCAATGCCCCGTAACCGGCACTACCCTGTCATGCTACTCCTAGCTGGTATGGTCCAAATGGTGACTGACACCTCCTTGTCGTGCTATTCCTGGTCGATATGGTCCAGATGGAGACAAACACCTTGCTCCGCTCTCCAAGTGTCCAAACTTGTGCAGGGAGAAAAAATTCTCTAAATATCCAAAATTGTGTGAGGAAAAAAATTTCTTTGAAGTGTTCAAAATATTCCCCACCAAATTTTAGAGGTGCAAGATGAGTGGAGCTCAAACTCCAAGAGGTGCAGAGTAGAAAGTTAACTAACAACTCCAAGAATTTAAAAAAATAAAATAAAAATCTAAGTATGAGAGATACTCCATACTCCAAGCTCCATGCTCTATGCTCCTCCTCTTTGCTGCCAAAAAAAAGAAAAGAAAAGGAAAGGAGGGGTTACATTAAAGTTAAAGTGGGAGGGGGCAAGCCCCCTTGGGACTGCGCCCCACTTTGGGGATGCAGTCACTAGCGCCCTGCCCACTTTGGGCGCTGTCCCCAGCTCCCCATAATTGGGTGCTGGTCCAAGTGTCCGCTTTGGGGGCTGGGGTTACTAGCGCCCAACATAAGTGGGCGCTGGTCCTAGTGTCTACTTTGGAGGCTGGGGTTACCAGCGCTTAGCATAAGTAGGCGCTGTCCCTAGTGCCCAAAATGGGTGTTGGTCTGACCAGCGCCCAATTGGGCACTAAGGACAGCCCAACGCCCACTTGGGTGCTGGTCAGCTCGGTTGGGCGATGACCAGTGCCCATTTTGGGTACTGAGGACAGCCTAGTGCCCACTTGGGTACTAGTCAGCTCGGTTAGGCTATCGCCCATTGCACGACAACAGTCGGCGAGCTCTTGGCCACTCGCCATATGCCCACCATCCTGTGGTTCACCTTTATTTTTCCCGCGCTGAACGCCGGTCCATGCTCAGGGTGTGTTCACAGTTAACGTGTGTCGCCCTGAAAATAAAAAAAACTCGAGACCGCCCTGCCATGTTACTTGACCTCGGACCCTGGCCATATGAGAGCCTATTTCAAGTTGGCTCCTCTAAAAAATTCTAATCGTTGAAAAAACGTTGCCTTGAAAATCGATAAAATTCAGGGTCGCCCTACCATGCTACCTGACCCCGGACCCCGGCAGTATGGGAGTCTATTTCAAATAAGCTCATCTAAATAACTTTAACTTTTGAAAAATTGTCGTCCTGAAAATTAAAAAAATTAGGGACCGCCCTGCCGTGCTACCTGACCCTAGACCCCAACCGTATGGAGTCCTATTTCGAATAAGCTCCTCAAGAAAAACTAACTCTTAAAAATATGTCAATCAGAGGTATTTCTTGTGCTCTGAAGTCTCTAGGATGCCCATTTAAGCCAGGAATTGATATGCCTGACCGCCTCACTTCCCTCTCCGCATAGGGTTAAGGGGCAACTGATGAGAGTATTTTTGGGTACCTCTGAGTCAGCACTTGAAACTTAGCCACGTGTCAACCCTCACAATGACAATGACATATTTCAGAATCCACAATGTCACTCTAGAGCATACGTTGACTACGACTTCTCTCTGGAATCTCATTTGCACTCAAGGAGGAGAGAGGAGCCCCACAGGGACGTGTCGCTCTAAGCTCTGTGCCGTGCCCTCGATGATCAATTTCAGGGACTCGGTCATCCACCTCGACTGGCTCCCATTTTCACTTTGTTTCTTCTCCAAGACTCCACGGATCTCTGCGTTCCTCCACCAACGTACCGCCGCAGGCTTGACAAAGGCCTACGGGCTTCGCCAAATGGGCCCAAAAGCCCAAACCCAACGATTATCTCCTAAACACCCCAGATTATCGGCTAAACACAGGGTTTTAACTAATTAATCATGTTTAGGATTGACTAATCATCTCCAACGCCTATATGTATTGGGGGGCTATGTAAGCCCAAGCTACACTTGAATACACTTACATTATGCACGAGTTCATTTGTTTACTTTCTATATTATGTACCTTTTCTCTCTGAGAACTGATTACCACGCCGGAGGGGCTTCACCGGGACAAACCCTGATTTGAACCTTCTACAGATACACTCCCTGAGGAGCAGGACTCTGGACACAGCAAGTCAGTCCTCCTAGGACCCAGCATAACTCACGCGAGGAATTTTCAACCGACGAATCCACCTCAGCAGGAGGACCCACCCGTCATCCGACTGAACCATACTCAAGGTGTATACCAGTTTTATACACCAACAAAAATAAACTACACAATATAGATTACTTTGATAATATATTGTTTCATTTTAATTCATTTCTGGATACTAGATTTTATTAGTCGACCGTCCTTATGGTCCGTTGATCGAATGTTGTGCAATGAGTTAAAGTTTCTGACGTTGGAGCATCCAATCGATTGACTAGCTTTGAAAATCCTGTTGACCAAATTAGACATAGGCTAATTGCCTTTGTTCTGAAGCAGTCGGTCTACTGACCATGAAGATTTGGTCGACTGAATCTGTTAGAACCGAAAAGGTAGCATCTTGAAGAAGTTGGTCGATCGGCTATGAAGGGTTGGTTGACCGATTCCATCAGAACCCAAAAACAATCGTGGTGTCCTGCAGTAATCGATCGACAGACCATGAAGGTTCAGTTGACCGATTCATTTAGAAACCAAAACCTTGTGAGCCTCTAACCAAATTGGTTGACTAATTTTTAAGAATTGCTTAACCGATTTAGTCATATCTGAAATTGGATTAGTCTCTGCACGAATAGGTTCACCGAATTTTCGAATTGGTTAACCGATTCGTTAAAATTTGGATCTACTCTAAAATATCTGTAGTGACAAACACCCAAAAAATTCAAAAAATAAGGTTTTTCTTTCCTTAGATCCGTAACAAATCCGTAGTATTTAGAAAAAATTGAATCAAATCACATGAACGACATACAATCTTAATTATTTCTTCTACTACTTTACAAAAAATCAAACTTTAATGGAGAAAACACAAACCCTAAAATTCTACGAACTTGAAAAACTCAAGAACCCTAATGATTCAACATGAAGTAGGCTCTGATACTACTTTTTGGGATTTAATCCCTACAGATGTGAATCTATAACACCTAACGCAACATGTTAAATCATCAAGAGTTCTATTGAACATGTAAATCTCGTACTTGGTATAAGACCCTGATTTTTTTATGCACACATAATTTGAGTCGCATTTTAGCACATTTAGAAATAACGGGGTAGATGGTGTTATTTATTATTTAAATTTAAAATTTTAGGGGTCCATTTGAAATTTTCAAAATATTAAAATTAGAACCTGGGTCTAACTAAGAACTTAAAGAAAGTGAATATAATTTGGAAAAAAGAAAAAAATAATATATATATATATATATATATATATATATATATATATATATATATATATATATATATGTACTGTCAGGATAAAAAAAAAAGGGTGAAGAAGAATCGAGATCCGATCGACATGGCAGCATAGGAGATGAAGGCAAACCACTATAATCATGTATATATATAAACACTCATGCAGATTGTGAAAAAAAAAAAAAAAAAAAACCTCAAAAAGAAAAAATTAGAAAACAGAGGAGAGAGAGAGGATCGAAGGTGGTGTCGTCGGCTGACAGAGTGTGATCGTCAGCAGGGGATATGGGTCTGTGTGTATTTGTGTTTTATGGGTGTATGTGTATGTGTCTAATTGTTTTGAATATGTGTGTGTGTTGTTTCAGTCATAGGTGAGTCGCCGGAGTAGGTAGAGAGAGAGAGAAGTTCGGTCCGGCAGTGTGGTCTGTCTGTCGATAGGTGATCATCGCTGGGTGGTTTGTCAGCTGTGTGGGTGGATGTTTTTGATCGTTCGTGTACGAGTGTGTTGTTCCGTCGTCTGGCCGTCGTCATCGTTGCTACGTGTGTATGTGTAATCAGTTGTGTTTGTCAACGGTGGGATGATGTCAGTGGGTATGTATGGGTTTAGTTGTGGGTTTGTGTTTCAGTTGTGGGTCTGTGTGTTTCGGGTGTATGTGTGTCGTCGTCGATCATTTGGCTGGCGGTGAGTGAGAACTAGTGAGAGAGAGAGAGTGTCGTCGGTCGGTGGGTTTGCGGGTGTGTTTGTGTTCAGCCGTGATGTGACTGTGTATATGTGTGTGTGGTAGGTTTCGGTGTGTGTGTGTGTGTCATCGGCGATAGTGTGGTCGTTCGCTCCGGTCGTGCGTGATTCGTCGCTGTCGTTCGGTAAGGGTATGTGATCGTTGTGTGTGCGTGTGTGTTCTGTGCGGCCAGAGGGTGTGTGTATGTTCAAAAAATTCGGAAGTGGTAGAATTCCTAACTCTTTTAATATATGCATTTAATTTTCTCAATGTGACATTATGTTATCATTGTCGGGGGTGTTTAGCGTTATTTGTTTGCAAGAAATCTATTTAATTATATTTTGATTATATGGAAATGTCGCGTGAATTCTATTTGATTATATGGAAATTAAATGAAAGCATGCTAAGGTGTTTTTATGTGGCGTATTAAATTTAAATGCATGTATTAGAAGGGTTGGAGTTCTATTGAGCGTTGGCTCACAACTCCATAGTTTTTGGTTGCAGGGTCGGTGGGGACAAAACGACGAAGAGATATTTTACTTGAAATTTCTATCTGTAAAAATTG
Source organism: Eucommia ulmoides (assembly GCA_016647705.1). Taxonomy (NCBI): domain Eukaryota; kingdom Viridiplantae; phylum Streptophyta; class Magnoliopsida; order Garryales; family Eucommiaceae; genus Eucommia; species Eucommia ulmoides. The sequence goes on along the minus strand of CM028330.1, from coordinate 18,154,692 downwards.
TATTTATTATTTATTGTTGTAATCGGGGGAAACGATAAGTATAATTATCTTAGTCGTTGTGAAATCTCTCTATTTTGAAAACATCGAACATTCGGTTTTAATATAAGTGTTTCAAGATATCAGATTTGATCAAATGTTGGAAACTCCGTTTTAAACTTTTGAGTTCGGTAATTATTAGTTGCTACTGGATTGTAAATTGGAAATATTTTTACAAATTAAATTATTAATTATCTGTCACCGACATATTCAAAAAGCTATTGGATTTTCTAGAAGTTAAATTCGGTCGATCGGTTTTATAAAATCTTTAAATTTTGTAACTATTAAATATACGGTTTTTATAAATTATTAAATTATAAGTTTTGTCCTTATTATTATAAAATTTACTGAAATTGGTATATAAATAAAACTGATTATTATTATAGATAAAGAGTTGGATAACAAATTTGTTTTGAATATAATTTTAATTATCGTTGTCGATATATATATAAAAGAAATTTGTCGCTGTAGTAAATGAAATTTGTTCGGATTTACACCTAATAAATTATCGATTATTCATTTTGGGTAGAAATTCTCTATAGGAGAAACCGGAGAAGCGGCCTTGGGAAACTCGGCCGTTACAGGTGGTATCAGAGTGGGGTTTGCGACTGCCCTGAGACGGGGTTATGATACCCATCATTGGTAATAAATTGTTTAATAGGTAAAAAATACTAATTTTAGTAGAAATGGTGAAAATAAAAATGAATTACGGTAAACAATTCATGGGACAATTAAATTGTAAATGGTAGGCTTTGATAAGCTAACTCTAAGTTTAATTTGGTGATTGTTTACGTGTTACAAATGATTGGGACTGTAATGACTCATACTTGTATACCTGCTTTATTGATTATGTGGACCTTTTTGCATAATTTGATCCATGTAGATTCTATTTGATCATATTAAATTGTTAATATTAACATTAACTTGACAAATTGGGGACTTGATATTAAGCTACGCTTGTGAGAATTGGATAAACCGTTAATGTTGAATTTTTTTTATTCGATTAAGTGATAAACTTCTCGAAATTTCATACATGAACTATTGGGGATTTTACTAAGTATTAATATGTGATAGTAAATGAATTCCTATATGTGATGGTGGATAAAAATATTAATATGTAGCGGTAGGGGTTAATAGTTTATATACATATAGGCATTGATGTCTCCGTTATGTTTTTGGGTGGTTGGAAACTTTGCACCGATATGTTATTACCATTATTTCACTTTGGTCCCTATCGTTTTAAGTTTGAACATATTAACATCTAAGCTGGTGGTTGATAAGTTAAATAAGCCTAGGTGAGTGCCGTGTTAGTTGTGGACCATTGAAAATTGTCGCTAAATTTGAGTTATTAATGCAAAGATGTATATTGTCTTTTATATAAATCATGAAATTATATTTTTGTATTAAATTATGGAAAAAAATGGGGTTTGATAAAATAGACGGTTTTACGATGATTCATGGATTAAGTAAAATTTTAAAGAGTGGAAAATGATTTTATTATCCTGCTATGCCATAGCTTTCTTCTCGTTAGGCGGAGACCTACGAGATGTGGTTTATTCTCGTTAGGCGGAGACCTATGAGATGTGGATTTCTTCTCTTTAGGCAGAGACCTACGAGATGTGGATTTTTTCTCGTCAAGAGGATAGCCTGTGATAGGTGTGAAAAACCTATCTATTTCCAATCCGAATTTGTTAGTTTTCGAATATGTTTATTGTTATTTTTATTATGTTTTAATTAGTATTTATACTTTTTGTATAACTCAGGTGTGTGGGTCAAAAAGATAGGAAACTAGAGCTAAAATGATGAGATCGAACCAAAGTGGTTCGAAGTTACGGTGGATAAACAAGCTCGGAGGCTAAAAGACGAAACAGGCCCACCGCTTAAGCGTCCAGACCACCGCTTAAGCGGTGAAAATGCAGAGAAGAGCAAAATGTTACTGACGGACGACTACCGGAGCGGAAATTCTACCACTTAGGCGGAAATCCAGCAGAGGACGAAGAAGGGCTACAGACAGCCGCTCGCCTAGGCGAAGTTTTCTTCGCTTAGGCGGAATTTCAACAAAATGTTCTCCAGTCCACCGTCTACTTCACCGCCCAGGCGATCAGACTTAACTGACCTAACTCCGCCTAGGCGCAATTTCTACCGCCTAGGCGGATTTGCCCTGTACAGCCTTTAGATATTTTTAGGATATTTTTGCTATAAATATCCCCTCTTCTCCCCCTTTGGTCGGATCTCTCTTCCCTCTCATGCATTTTTGAGCCCTTTAGGCTATAGTTAAGCCAATGGTTAGGAATTTTAGTGGTGGAGCTCACATCCCGAAGTGGAGAAGACGGCGAATTGATCGTTGAGTGTTCTTAGCGGTTTATCTTCGGACGAGGCTAAGTTCTTCGATCGTTTTTCCTTATTTCTTTATCTTAGGAGCATGTGTGCATATTTAGCTCGTTATTTCATTGTATATGCGGCTATGGCCCGAGTTAAATATGGATTGTAGTAGGGATTAACCTAATATTTATAAATTCGTTGTTTGGATGATTTCGGTGTTTCGTTTGTGATTGTTCTTCGTAGTTTGATTGTATTTATCGTATTATTTGTTTATTATGCTTGGATTAATAAATGGAGAATACAAGGTTTTGACAAAACCACGGATTCGGAATAGGGTAAACAAATGCCACGATTCTATAACCCGGTCGGGGTTTGAATCATAGACAATCGATGACGTAGGGCAAGACACACGCTACCTAGGGTCGTTAAGACATTGAGGGGGACCTCTTCGTTGACTCGAAGTCGCGTTATATCCCTCGTCTTACACTCGGAAGAGGTGGTGAAAGAGTTTTAGAACGGAGATTGTCGATAGGCTATATACAACGCGACGATCCAATAACCCGGGAGGGAGTTGGATTGTGTGCAATCAATGACGCTGGGCGAGACTCACGTGACCTAAGGTCTTTAAGAAATTTATGGGGACTTCTCCATTGACTCGATGTCATGTATTCCCCCATCTTACACTCAGAAGAGGTGGCGGCGGAGTTTACGTACCGAGGTTGTCAAATAGGTCGAACAACATAAACGCGAATAAATCGGAATCGAACACATATTTGTAAACACGTTAATCCCTATACAATTCTTCACCCTAAAACATATTAACATAATAGTGTAGTTAATTTAGGATATATTAGTATTAGTTTAATTAATTAAATACATTTGTTTTTCTCCTAGATAAAATTAGGTCACGACAAAACGCGGTATTCGATAGTAACGACAACAATCCCTGTGGATACGATAACCCGATCTTAACAATCACACTATACTAAAACTTAGACCTCGTATACTTGTGAGAATAAGTAGCGGCGTATTTCGCGCGCTACCAGCTTGCGAGATTTGGATTGACCCGTCTGAAGTGCAAATCCCACGGGTGGTACCCCTACCATTGGGAAAAATAAATGGCCCTGACACTATTGATCATATTAGATGATACAGTTGGACAGGTCACGGTACTATTGTAACTCCCAATCATGAGGTTAAATGATCCTATGGTTAGTCAGAGAATGGTGTGCGGTATTTTATTATATGATGAGATGTTTGGATTGATGGATTTAAAATGTTTGAAATGGTTGACTTAAAATATTTGGATGGGGTGTTAAATATATTATTTCAATTCATTGGTGGCAGTAGAACTGGATTTTCAACATTGTATACGGATATATATTATATTATATTTTGAAAAGTGGTGTTTGGAAAAAAAAATACTTGATCCATAAATTCTTTTTACATTATGGAGGCAGCATGTGCACTATCTTCTATAAATTACAAAATTACATTTTCATATAAAATGTGAAGAACGTGTTTATTTAAAAATAGATGAATTTGCAACTTATATGGATCAAGTGAGATTTAATTTTAAAAGTGGAAGAGGATTTTTTGGACTAGGTTGATTTTAAAAATGTGAAAAATGATTTTTGGATCGTGTTGGTTTTAAAGGAAAAAAAAAAAAGATTTTTGGATCGAGTCATTTTTTTTAAGGTGGAGAGTGATGTTTGGTCCAACTATGCCATAGTTTCTTCCTGTAAGAGATATGGATTTTCTTTCCGTAAAGGATGTGGATTGACTCGTCAGGAGTGCAAATCCTATAGGTGGTTGCCCTTACCATTGGGGATATATAATGGCTCTGACACTGATAGTCACTGTAGATGTCACAGTCGTATAAGTTACGACTGCTAGTTATTATAGATGACACAGTCATACAGGTTGCAATACCGTTGTAACTCTCGATCGTGAGGTAAAAATGATCCTATGGCTAGCGAGGAAGTATGTTATTTTATTTTATACACGTGAGTTGATTAGTCAATTTAAAACTGGTTCTATGTTGAAAATATTTGGCTGAGATTTTAATATTGACGGTGCGTTGGTGATATTTTGTTGAGATTTGGATACAGCCAGTGTGGCTACATTTTATTGGAAATGGGATTTTGATAAAAACTTGATCCATGAAACGCTTTTATATTATGAAGATAGTACACCGATAAAAATAACTCAACTATATGTATTGGTCCACTACTAACATTAGGCAGAGCCGGAATGTAGGGTCATTGGGATTTTATGGGGAAACGATAATCTGAATTATCCTTGAGTTGATAAGTATTGTAGAAATTTATTGATATAATATTTTCTATACAGTGACTATTGACTTTTTTGTGACATATCGAATTTTTGTAGTTGGAATGTATTTATGTATTTTGGTACATATCTATATGTGGTTATATGTCAAGGTGTCTTTATGTGGATTGAGACGTATTTATATGGTTGACATGTATTTAAGTGTTTTGATACGTGTTTATGTGGTTTGGTGATATTTATGTGTTTTCAAAGATGTTTATGTGATTTTGATGTATTGCGAAAAATTTATTATTAAAGTTGGATTGTGGTAGAATTTATGAAACGTTTACGAGATTATTGAACTTTTGGATGCAAATATTGCGATTGATGATTTTTGGTCTCACGGGCCAGTTCACGTGGAGTTGAGCTATATGTTGCTTATAATATTGGTAGCGAGTATTGTTGGTTTAAATGGTGGATGTAAATATTGTTGCGAATTAGTTGACTGAAAATGTTGGATAAAATGGATAAATGTTGGTTATAGAAAAATGACTAAGGTCGTAGATCTACTGGAAATGAGATAGATCCAATCTTGTGAGACTACCGTGATATTTTAAGAATATATTGTATTTATATTGTAATTTATTGTGATTTTATCAGAATAGTGCAGCGGAAGCGTTTGGAAACATGAGATTCTTTGACAGTTAGTTATCTGTGCCAGGTGTTATCGACCAAAGTGCATCCTGATTGTTGGTTTTTAGATATAATGTGGGCCACTGCAAATGAAAATATTGCGATGTATGGAAATGATTTGATGGATTTGACGATTAAGAATTTTGGGTGACTTTTGATTATGGGACCCTACATAGAAAACAATTACTCTAGAATCAAGTGTGACTAACATGACCACGCAGTGCGAATTTGAAATATTATTGTTTTGACAAAAAAATTAATTCCTATTGTTTTGAACGAAAATTTCGAGACGAAATTTCTTTTAGGGGGAAAGGGCTGTAAGACCCTGATTTTTTTATACACACACAATTTGAGTCGCATTTTAACACATTTAGAAATAACGGGGTAGATGGCGTTATTTATTATTTGAATTTAAAATTTTAGGGGTCCATTTGAAATTTTCAAAATATTAAAATTAAAATTTGGGTCTAACTAAGAATTTAAAGAAAGTGAGGGGAGGTTAATGTAATTTAGAAAAAAGAAAAAAATTAATATATATATATATATATATATGATCAAATGAAAAAAAAAAAAAAAAAAAAAAAAGAAGGGAGAAGAAGAATCGAGATCCGATCGACGTGGCAGCATAGGAGATGAAGGCAGACTACTATAATCATGCATATATATAGACATTCATGCAAATCGTGAAATGAAAAAAAAAAAAAAAAAAAAAAAAAAACCTCAAAAAGAAGAAATTAGAAAAACAGAGGAGAGAGAGAGGATCAAAGGTGGTGTCGTCGGGCGGCGGAGTGTGATCGTTAGCAGAGAATGTGGGTTTGTGTGTATTTATGGGTTCTGGGTATATGTGTATATCCAATTGTTATGAATATGTGTGTGTATTGTTCCGATAATAGGTGAGTCGTCGGAGTGGGTAAAGAGAGAAAGAAGTTTGGTTCGGCGGTGTGGGCTGTCTGTCGACAAATGATTGTTGCTGGGTGGTTTGTCGATTTTGTGGGTGGATGCTTTTGATTGGTTCATGTGCGAGTGTGCTGTTCCATCATCCGGCCGTCGTCGTCGTTGCTATGTGTGTGTGTGTGTGATCAATTGTAGTTGTCGACGGTGGGACGTCGTCAGTGGGTATGTGTGGGTTTAGTTGTGGGTCTGTGTTTCGGCTGTGGGTGTGTGTGTTTCGGATGTGTGTGTGTCGCCGTCGATCATTTGGTCGGCGGTGAGTAAGAACTAGTAAGAGATAGAGTGTTGTCGGCTGGTGGGTTTGCGGGTGTTTCCTTGTTCAGCCGTGATGTGGCTGTGTATGTGTTTGTGTGGTGGGTTTCAATGTATGTGTGTGTGTCGACGGCGGTGGTGTGGTCGTTCGCTCCAGTGGTGCGTGATTCGTCGCCATCGTTCGGGAAGGGTATGTGATCGTTGTGTGTGCGTGTGTGTTCTGTGCGGCCGGATGGGGTGTGTGTGTATGTATGTCGTCGGTCGGCCGCTACGGTGTGGGTGTGAGGTTGTCGGCTATTGATCGGCATTAGTGTGTCGGCGAGAACCCAACCGGCGGTACAGAAAACAAAAACAGGGAAGGAAAACAGAAAAAAAAAAAAAAAAAAAAAAGGAAGAAAAAGGGAAAAAGGAAAAAAAAAAAAAAAAAAAGAGAAAAAATACACAAACAACCCCAATAAAAACCAAACACTCATCTCACGGCCGGCAGAAGATTCGGAAGAGGTAGAATTCCTAACTCTTTTAATATATGCATTTAATTTTCTCAATGTGACATTGTGTTATCATTGTCAGGGTATTTAGCGTTATTTGTTCGCAAGAAATCTATTTGATTATATGGAAATTAAATGAAAAGCATGCTAAGGTGTTTTTACGTGGTATATTAAATTTAAATGCATGTATTAGAGGGATTAGAATTCTACTGAGTATTGGCTCACAATTCCATAGTTTTTGGTTACAGGGTCGGCGGGGACAAAACGACGAAGAGATATTTTACTTGAAATTTTAATTTGTGAAAATTGTATTTATTATTTATTATTGTAATCGGGGGAAACGATAAGTATAATTATCATAGTCGTTGTGAAATCTCTCTATTTTGAAAATATCGAACATTCGGTTTTAATATAAGTGTTTCAAGATATCGGATTTGATCAAATGTTGGAAACTCGGTTTGAAACTTATGAGTTCGGTAATTATTAGTTGCTACTGGATTGTAAATTGGGAATATTTTTATAAATTGAATTATTAATTATCTGTCGCCGACATATTCAAAAAGCTATTGAATTTTCTAGAAGTTAAATTCGGTCGATTGGTTTTATAAAATCTTTAAATTTTGGAACTATTAAATATACGGTTTTTATAAATGATTAAATTATAAGTTTTGTCGTTATTATTATAAAATTTACTGAAATTGGTATATAACTAAAATCGACTATTATATTCGATAAAGAGTTGGATAACAAATTTGTTTTGAATATAATTCTAATTATCGTTGTCGATATATATATAAAAGAAATTTGTCGCCATAGTAAATGAAATTTGTTCAGATTTACACCTAATAAATTATCGGTTATTCGTTTTGGGTAGAAATTCTCTATAGGAGAAACTGGAGTAGCGGCCCTGGGAAACCGGGCCATTACACCTGGATCCATTATGAATAATCGACTACCAATGCAGAAATCTGTGATATTCCTCAACCAAATCACCTAAATTCCTCAATATGATTGTCTTTGATTGATTTGGTATGTTGGGGACCATAACCTTAATCTTTTCTTTATATATTATATGATTAGGGTTCATTAGAGTTCCCATAATCCCCTAATCGCCCCATAATAATATGATATCTACACATTTAATCCACATTCTTTTGAGTAGTCTACGGGCTTACCCAAATTAATTAGATCACTTGATTTTAACTAGCAAATATAATTAAGTAACAATAATTTGTTGCCCAATATAGATTAGGAAACAAAGATTTCCTAACAGAAGAAACTCTTGGGTGAATCCATGTTTGAGAGCTTCCAATGATTATGAATCATCCAAAAAAATGAAGAAAATCTAGATCTGTGCTCACCGGCATAGATTCGGCACCATGCGATAAAGAGAGAGAGAAAAAATGAGGAGGAAAAGGTGATGGTGGGAATGTAAACACGGCATTTTGACCTCACTCACAAAATTTTAATTGATTTTACAATTTATTTTTTTGGGGAAAAAAAAATAGAAAAAAAAAAATATATAACAAAAAAAAAGAAGAAAAACAAAAAAAAAATAGAAAAAAAGAAAAATGGAAAAGACAAAAATAAAAAATAAACAAAAAGAAAAAAAATGAACATTGCTGCCACAGTGGCGCTTGCGCAGCAAGCCATAAGGCTTCTAGAAGCTTTCTTTTTTCTCTTCCCATACAAGCCTAGGGTTAGGTGGCCAATTAGGGTTTCCTAGGGTTTTTAGTATTTTTTCATTCTCCACCTTATCCTATAAATAAAATCTTTATTCTCACGATTGAGATAGACAAAAATTCAGAGAGAAATTCTCCTAGGGAAAACCTATTTGGGAAGCCACCTTTGAGAGAGAAAAACCCGTGTGTCAGGAAATTTCACTAAAACATGTATGTTTCTTATATTATAAGATTCAACACGCTCCTCACGCGTAGGGTGAAGTTTTTGATAAACTATTGTGAACGGATATCAAGGGTGTAATATCCAAGAAAATTATATTTTTGAAAATAATATTCTATTTAAATAAGTTTTAGTTTTTATGGGGTAATATTGATAAATTATGAAAACTTTAGAGTAATTTTTTTTATAACATTTGGGGTTATAAGTGTAATTAAAGGATTTAATATCAATATTGTAGAAATTGTAAGGGTATTGGTAAGAAGTTGAAAGAAAAAGGAAGGAAGAGAGGAACAAAAGAATTAAAAAATAATTTTCTACAACATATTATAATTTCGGATTTCAGATAGGATTCTTGATCACTTTAATATTTGTGTTGAACTTCTCTATTTATTGAATAATTTATGCTATAGTAATTGTTTAATTATAATTGTCAATGTGTATGGAATAATTATAATCATGTATTATGTGGCAATTGTATGAGAAACATGCCAACATGCTATTTATTAGATTGATTGGATGCGTCTGCTAAACGGGTTAAAATTTAACTGGGCATTGGCTCATAACGTCATAGTATTTGTTGTAAGGTTGATGAAATTAAAGCTGCACCATGGATGGATGAATAGATTTCCTATGTTTTTAAAGAAATGTTTAAATTAATTTTGTAGTTTTGAAATATTTGTATTTATTTTTTATTGTTGTAAAATTAATTGAAGATATTTATATTTTTAGATATAAAATTAGTTAAAAATGAAATTTGGTGACAATTATAATTTTTGACACTAAAATAAAATTTTCAGATTTATAGGTAAACAATATATATATGTATTATTTAGTGTTATTTAATTTTCTTTAGGAGAAATCGAGTGACGACCCTAGGAGACTGGGTCGTTATAGATGGTTAATGAGCTTAAGTTATAGATTCGGTAGACTAGGTGAGTATTGTGTAAGTAGTGGATCATAGCATAAGCCGTTCAGTGAAAGGTTTGTTTAAAAGTGATTATATTATCTTCTATGCAAATTATCAAATTATATTTTTGTATTAAATTGTGAAAAAAAAAAAAGATTTATTAAAATGAACTATTTTATAATGTTAAAAGGATCAAGTAAACATCTAAATATTGAAATTGATTTTTATTAATATCATGTTATGTCATAGTTGTGTCTCGACAAAAGGACATGTCCTGCGAGCGGTTTTTGGTCCTAACAGGAGAGTATGTCTTGTAGGACGTTATATTGAGACCTTACAAGACGAGAAGTTTTGCAGGTGATTAAATATTTTTGGCCCACAAATCTACCCAAGAAGGGGAGTTAATTGGCTAGTTACAAAAATTTAAACCATAAATTATCAAACAAACAATTACCAAATTTCCTTTTCCAATTTTCATCTTGAGTTATAGCGGAAATGTGTTTATCTAAATGCATAACCAAACAGATAGAGATAACAAAATTGAACACGAAGATTTATCTTGATTCGATAAGCTACTCTTGCTTATGTCCAGTCCCATGAGCTCTCGCGGGGATTTCATAATCCAATAACTCTTATTCCTTTCTTAGATAAGAACAAAACCCTTACAATCCTTTTCTCAGGCTAAAGATTAATCTAATTCTTTTTCTAGACTCATAATCAAACCTTTACGATTTTCCTTTTACCAAGCTCAGGAAGAATCTAATTCTTTTGTAGGCTAAGAATCAAACTTATCTATTTTTTTACCATGCCAAATACTAACCTAATTCTATTACAGGCAGAATCAAACATAATCATTTTACAGGCTCATAATCAAACTTAAACCCTAATTACACTACAAGAAAAATGGGATTCTGCTACGAATGTTTTGGTGAGGACACAATAATCGTCACCAAATGTGTCTATTGGCTACAAAATTAACAGTTATAGCCAAATGTGATCTCCTTTTGGCGACAAAGTACAAATTTGTAGCCATAGATGGTTAATAGGCAATGAAATTTTATAATTCGTCGCAATTGGTCCGATAAATTCTTGAAGCCAAACAAAAAATGAAAAATAGTTCCCCCTAACGTATTGGCGAAAAAATGTTTTGTCGCTAATTTGGCACAAGATATTTTGTTATTTGGCGATGAACCATTTTCAGCGCGATTTGTCATTCCAAATCTTGGCGCCAAACTAAAAATTAATATAATTATCCCGCTAGTGTATGGGCAACAAAATAGGTTTGTTGCCAATGTGGCCGCATATATTTAATATTGGGCGACGAACCGATTTCATCGCGAGTTGTTTCTCCCCACATTAACAGTCTTAAAACGACATAGTTTTGAACAAAGATTGTAGCCAAAATTTAACTTAATTTTTTTATTACTCTATATAGCTAATAACCACCTTTCTTTATCCTTCAAACAGATTCTTTCTATCTTCATTCTCTTTTCACGAAGACGAAGGACAACGAACAAACAATCCTTCTCTCTTCACAAAAACCTTCTCTCTTCACCCATTAGGTGGATGACAAAGATGAAGAAATTGATGTGACAAGCAAGAAAACAATCGAAACATAGTAGAAGACAAAGACAACGAACAAGAATCAATTGGTCACAATTGAAATAGGAATCAATCGGAAGCAAGAATCTTAAGTTTTCTACCACTGCTACAGTTTTGTTTTCCATCCTATTTGTGCCACTTTTTACATATTTATGTGATTTTTACATGGATGTGTACCAATTTTTACTTAGGATCATCAAATTTCTATGTATTCATGAAAATATGTTTGTGTAGTTTACGATCTTGATCCAATAGCTAGTGTGAGTGCCCGATTTAATCATCTGTAAACCCTAAATATGACATGAATCACTTGGAGCTATGAGCAATGTACTCATCCAATCCATCAAACAGAAATGAACAAAATTCATCACTTAATTTCTTTAATTTATACATTCATATTGAATTATTCCTCCATTTCATACATTCATATCGAATTATTCCTCTAATTCATACATTCATACAACAACAAATATGTACAAGAAGAGAGAAAATGAGTATAAAGAATCGATTTTATGCAGAAAATTGATTTACAGAAAATTATTTCATATTTGTTTAATAATTAAGGGTTTTAGGCAGAAAAATGATTTGCAATTTGTATAACTTCCATTTGAATCGTTTTAGGGGTTTTATCTTAAAAATGGTCGACTCAATCTATACATGTTTCTATGTTTTCTGTTTCTATTGGTTTCTATTTATATATAGTTTATATATCATGTGCCTCTTGATGGAGTAATGGTGTGTCACAATGTGTTCGCAACTCGTTTACTAAGGGCCCGTTTGGTAACCGTTTCGTGCCCATTCCATGTAGTGGGATGGGAATGAGATGGGATGTCACGAGAATTTTGTTTCCTTCTTGGAATACAGGGGCGTTTAGTAACGACAATTTTCTATCTGGTAACAAAATCGCGTTTGGTAACGATTTTATCCAAGAAATATTTAAACAAGCATATAATGGAAATACAAGAACGGTAAACACAATCGAATAGTGAAGAACAACCGTTAAAGAAACACAATTCAAACAAATCACATATTCATAAATTATATTTATCCCTAGACAATATCCGTTTAACTAATGGTCATAATTGTATATACAATGATGAATGAGCTAAACATGCTCAAACCAACTATCAAAATTAAGAAAGTAAAGAAAGAAATGAAGGAACTTAGCCGTATTCCAAAGATCCGCCGCTAAAACAGCTCCGAGATCGTTTTTCCTTCTTCGTTTTGTGTTCTTCTCCTTCAGATTTGGTTGAGCACTCCCCAAAAATCTCTCAAATCTCTATTCTATCTATATGAGCTCTCATGGACGAAAATTGAGAAGAGAAAGGAATTTAAAGGGAACAAAATATCTAAAAATATCTAAAAATCTACTTTACATGTGCAGGGGTCACCGCTGCAGCGGTGGGCATGTCGGCAAGGTCACCGCTGCGGCAGTGGAATAGTAGGCATACTCTCTGTATTTTGACTGCTGCGGTGGTGGTCGATTTAGCCAACTCTCTGCATTTTTACCGCTGTAGCGGTGGTTTCATCGTTGCTGTGGTGGATGCAGGCTTTTGAACCTTGCCTTTTTGTTTATTTTCCCACCATTCTTCCATCGACTTGCTCCGATTAGCTTGATTTTCAATTGTTTTAGCTCATTTTTATCCCAAATACCTGATTTGTACAAAAACAAATAAAAGCTAATTAAAACATAATAAAACACAATAAAAATACTCAAAAACTACCAAAACCGACTTGGGAATATATAAACAAATTACCCCTATCAAATACCCCTAAACTTAGAATTTTGATAGTCTTCGAGCAAAACACCCACACAATATGAGAAAATACAACAACTAATTATGAAATTACAGGCTAAAAATAAAAAACACTAAAAACAATAATGTGCAAGTTTTGAATGTCATATACCGGTCAAACGATTTTTCCCTCATCGGCCCCCAATGTTATCGAGTTCAAGAATAAAACACACCATATGGTCTTCTAGAATTTCAACATTCGATAATATTAAACACCATTCTAGATCCTTTCAAAGTGTGCGGTAAAACTCAATTATACGACTATCCGTTGATCGGATTGGATTATCCCCAAATAAGCTCATGACTAAAACCAAAAAGATATAGGGAATCTATAAGCCTGACTGGGTTCTATTCTCCACTAATATAGGCTAAGCAATTCCAAAAGATCAGTAGGACTTGGTTTGATTTTGGAAAATTGCCAAGGGTATATCGAAAATAGAAAATAGGTTAACGACGTTAACTTGACGATACCCAAGGCACATGCTTGACACTCTCACTCTCGAACCCCCATAGATAAATTTGAAACAACTCGGAACATCTTTTTAAGAATGTTGTACTCACTTGTCAAAAGAAACGAAAATTGAACTATACTTTCATATGTTTTTTTTTCAATGAACCACACCTCCAAACTTATTCGATTATTACAATTTCACGGGTGTGGTTAAAATAAAAGAAAAAAATACAAGTGAGTACTCAAATACGGAACTAATTTAAAAGTTCGCCGTAAACCCAACTGCTGACATCAAGTAGCATACACGAATACTAACTTGATTCACTCAAATTTGTGCCTTTGCTTCAGCGATATAGGTTTGGAAATAATTCAATTGGCCATGGTATTAGTTAAGTGTTCAGTATTGAAATGGCTTTCCAGTTTCGACAGGGTAACGAGGGATAAATATATAACAAGGTAAGCTTTAAAGGCTCAAGCGATCAAATGAATGCCTAAATCATATCTCCCAAACTACCTCACCTAGGATTTTGCCTCGAATTTTTCCCAAATCAAGTTCTAGAATCCCTATAGTTATGAATTTGGGTGATAGATAATTATTTTCAAATAAATTGGATAGTTATACATTGAGTTTACGTGCTCGTACAAGTAGGATCTACAATAACTTTTACTAAAACGATACGTCAAGCACACAGAACACACATGAATGAGTTTTAAGTTCGACCTCAATAAAAAATTAGGGGACAGACTCATAATCGGGTAATGACCCAGATGAAGTATAAAACTCAGCACAAAACAACAACTAACCTAAACAAACTAATCCTAAACAAACATGTATACATGGAAAACAATAAAACATAACTAACAACAATAATACATAATAAACATACTACACATCACCCCCAACTTAAAACGGGCAATGTCCACAATGACCCATAAGCAATCCCATTGACAACATAAAGTATTATAAAGAAGACGGGAGTTTACAACACATACCTGGGAGGCGAGAAAATCTTGCCTCCGAATTAAGTCGGTAGAGATGGATCTACTTTATTTTTGCCTTGGGTTGCCTCCTAAGAAGTGTTGGATTTAAGGTCGTTGGTTTGACACGATGGAGGGCTTGTCAAAGAGCGGCTTCTGCCCATAGTAAGTGTCATATAACACTACGTATGGGTCTTGGTTCAGAACACCCTCAAGATTGGCAAGATTTGGCTCTATTCGGCTCGATCTTTCAACTTGATTCTTCTCCGGATTTTGTGCTTGGGGAGCTTGAATGTATTGAGCTGGAAACGGGATAGGATAGGTGAGCTACATCGGATCCTCATAAATGTGATTGTTATGGCTCGGGGGTGGCATCACCAATTAGAATTTAAACGGTGAAAAATCACAACTTAACATGTGATTTTTCGTCACCAATCCACACTTGGGTTGTAGCATCTTCATGATCGTCTTTGATCTCACCCAACTACCTTCCGCTTGGTTCCGGTTCCTCACGATGGCTTTCACATTCAGATGTAATTTGTTCATCTCTCAGTACCACCGTCTCTAATTCGGTCTCAACAAAGTAGATAAGCTGACCGATTTGCGTTTGTAGAGACGTTACAGTCACATCGATATCGGCATAGATCGTCTCAATATAATCAAGACGATTCTCGTGCTCGTTGAGCTGGTCATGTGTTTTTCTCAAAAATATTTGAGTCTCCCCCATAACGGTAGCGATCATTTCATCCAACGTGGGAGAAGACTCCACATCTTGAATCGGAGTGTCAATCTACGACGTCATGGTGTTGGAAAAATCCCCCAAGCTTTGGTGACTTGGTGAATAATTTCAACTCTGATAATCGAAGTCTGCCAATTCCTCCAACGACCAAAGGGCTTCATTCGCGGTTAGGTCGTAGAAAGAAGAGGTACCATTTCCTCCTTCAACCCATGTTCTAGTTGCGGCTTGTAACCCATCGAGAAAATTAGAAAAGTTGACATTCCCTTAGGAAACCATGATTCGAGAACCGGAATAGCAGCTCGTTGTAACGATCTCAAGCACAATAAAACGTCTTGGAATCTTGTTAAAAGAATTGCATAAGTACTTATTGATCTAACATCTCCAAGTACCCTACAGGGAAAATAAAAACAAAATGATAAACAAAAAATTATACACAAAAGAAATGCCTAAATTAAAATTAGGTCATTTACTCACAATATCAACAATAATCTAAAACACAATCCCCGGAAACAGCGTTAAAAACTTGGTATCGTATAAATACGTCGCTACTTTCACCGCAAGTGTACGGGTCAAGTTTTAGTATAATAGGAAGAGTAGAGGTTGTCGTATTCACAGGGATTGGTCGAGATTATCGTTGAGTACCGTAATTATCATAACCTAACTTTATTTAGGGGATTAAAATTAAGTTTTTAATAAAATATACTAAACTAAACTAAAATACTAATTACACTATAATACTATATTGAGATGTTTAGGGGAATAGATTATCTAGGGATTAACTTCATTTACTTAAATGTGTTTGATCTCGTTTAGCTATCAATAACAGTATTTGACCTATCCGACAATCTTTGTATCATAAACTCAATCACTCTCTCTTCCGAGTGACAAATGAATAAATATGTGACTTCGCGTTAACGCCGAAGTCCCTCTCTAGCATTTTTTAGAACACATAATCACACAAGTCTTGCCCCAACGTCATGGATTGCACACTTTCTAATTTCTTCCCGGGTTATTAGATCGTCAAGTTGTATTTAACCTCTAGTCCGAATTCGGGGTTACCTCTCCCGAGTGTCAAACCCCGATTTCTTAATATATCTAAACAAGTATATAATGAAAATACAAGAACGGTAAACACAATCAAATAGCGAAGAACAACCGTTAAAGAAACACAATTCAAACAAACCACATATTCATAAATTATATTAATCCCTAGATAATATCCATTTAGCTAACGGCCATGACCGTATATATAATGATAAACGAGATAAACATGCTCAAACTAACTACCAAATTTTATAAAATAAGGAAAGAAATCAAGGAACTTAACCCTATTCCGAAGATCCACCGCTAAAACCGCTCCGAGATCGTTTCTCCTTATTTGCTTTGTGTTCTTCTCCTATTTGTTGAGAGAGGGATACTTTGCCATCCAATGTTGTTTGTTGATTACATAAATCCTTATATGGCCTTAAACAAGCTTCTTGATAATGGTTCTCCAAATTTTCTGGTGTGTTATTACAGGCAGGGTTCTCACAATCAGCCAACGATCATTCTCTTTTTATTAAGAACACTGGCCATGTCTTGTTCGCACTCTTGGTTTATGTAGATGATATTATTGTTGCTAGCAATGATCAAAAGGCTATTGCAGCCTTAAAATCTTTTCTTTATGATCGATTCAAACTTAAAGATTTGGGAGATCTTAAGTATTTCTTAGGCCTTGAAGTGGCCAGATCCCAATCTGGGATCTCTGTTTGTCAACGAAAATATGCTTTGGAATTGCTTTATGAAACTGGTTACATAGGTTCTAAACCTGCACCCATACCAATAGAAGCAAACTTGAAATTGTCTCAAGATGATGGGGAGTTGCTTGAAGATCCCACCAGCTATAGACGATTGATTGAGAAACTTTTGCATTCAACCATCACTCATCTTGATATCTGCTACGCCATTAATCACCTTAACCAGTTCATGCAATCACCGCGAAAACCCCATTTAAAGGCTGTTGTTCATATTCTTCAATATATAAAGAGTTTTCCAGGGCAAAGCATTTTCTTCTCCAGTAGCTCCACCATTTAGCTTAAAGCTTTTGCTAACTTAGATTGGGCTACATGTACAAATTCTCGATGATCAATCAGTGGTTTTTGTGTTTTCCTTGGATCTTCTCTTGTGTCCTGGAAGTCTAAGAAACAACACACTGTCGCTCATTCTTTCGCAAAAGCCGAGTACCATTCCATGGAAAATACTACTTGTGAACTTGTGTGGTTACTTGCCCTGCTCAAAGACTTCAGGGTCACTCACCATAGACCAACTCTACTATTTTGTGATAATCAAACTGCTCTTCATATTGCAGCCAACCCAGTTTATCATGAGCGTACAAAACATATCGAGATTGATTGTCATATCGTCCATGAGAAGATTCAAGTTGGCCTGCTAAAAACTTTACATGTTACAACTCAAAACCAGCTTGCTGACATATTCACCAAAGCTCTTCATCCACATCAGTTTCGATTTCTTCTCGGTAGGATGGGAGTTCATAATACCTACTCTCTATCTTGAGGGGGAGTATTAGAAATTGAGATTTTATTTTCCATAGAAGCTTCTTCTACTTCTAGATGGAAAGTTGGTTAGTTTGTTAGCTTAGTCAAATTTGTTGAAATTTGTTATTTCTCTTCTTGTTATGCCTATAAATAGATGTTATTTGTATTTGAGAAATTTAATGAGAATGAGCATATTCCATTCCATTCTTTTTTTAATGGGGCATGCACCATTTAGTCCTAAAATATAAAAGAAATTACCAAATACTCCCATCACTTTTTTTTTTTTGCACCAATAAGTTCTTTTGTCTTTTTATAACCAAAATACCCCTCACATGGATGTTGAATATAACATCAAAATTATTAATTTTTTTTTTTGTTTGTTTGTTTGTTTTTTTTTTTTTGTTTTTTTATTTTATTTTATTTTTTTATGCTATTTTTTTCTGATCAAAATACCCTTCATGTGGATGTTGAATGTAATATCAATTGTTTGGTTTTTTTTTTAATGCTATTTTTTTCTGACCAAAATGCCCCTCATGTGGATGTTGAATGTAACATTTAACATCTGTGAGTGTTGAATGTAACATCAACTGTGTTTGTTTTTTTTTAATGTTATTTTTTTCTGACCAAAATGCCCCTCATATGGATGTTGAATGCCCCTCATGTGGATGTTGAATGTAACATTCAACACCTGTGGATGTTGAATGTAACATCAACTGTGTTTTTTTTTTTTTAATGTTATTTTTTTCTGACCAAAATGCCCCTAATGTGGATGTTGAATGTAACATCAACTGTTTTTTTTTTTTTTTTTTTTTTTTTAATGTTATTTTTTTCTAACCAAAACATCCCTCATGTGGATGTTGAATGTAACATCAACTGTGTTTTTTTTTTTTAATGTTACTTTTTTTCTGACCAAAATGCCCCTCATATGGATGTTGAATGCCCCTCATGTGGATGTTGAATGTAACATCAACTGTTTTTTTTTTTTTTTTAATGTTATTTTTTTATAACCAAAATACCCCTCATATGGATGTTGAATGTAACATCCATTATTCTTTTATTTTTGTATGCAAAGTAAAATACGTATGATATTATATTGAACACCTGCAAATGTTGAATATAACATCAATTGTTCTCTTATTTTACATTACGTTTAGTAACGATTTTATCCTAAAATTAAGATTTTTTTTTTTTTTTTGGAACATATAAAAGTGACAAAAAGTGATAAAGTTTGGGGTAAAGCTGTAATTTATGGCGGCGGCGACCGGCGACTGGCGGCGGCGACCGGAGACCGGCGGCGGCAGGCGGCTGACAGCGGTGGTACACCAATTTGACGATCTTCCTTTTCAATGTGAAACTCATGGGAGGGTATTTCGGTAAACTCAATTCTCACCATTTTTTAAAATGAGACTAATTGGTGCAAGGAAAGGTGTTAATAGGACTAAATGGTGTAAGAAAAACGTGTTGATGGGACTAATCGGTGCAAAGAAAAACCGATGGGAGTAGGTGGTAAATAATTTTTTTTTTGAGATTAATTGGTAATTTTCCCTTTTTTAATTTGTAATAGCAAGTATACGCGTGGAATCATAGCAATAGGGATTAGCATGCAAAGTAATATATGTGGAAGCTTGAGAATGTGCAATATCATGCAATGCATTTACTCTGTTTCTAGCAACCTCCAATTCCTTAACCATAAACCCACTGCAACCCATTGAAGTGAAAGAAATTGATATTAGGGTGGAGATTTTAGAGAGACTGGATTGTGTGCGTTCTGATGGGAATTGGGAGCGCCGGGGCATTCGTTCACGGCTGTGCGTTGCGGTTGTTCCTCCCATTTTTTTTGCCCATCTCGTCAATACTTTTGGGCATTCGTTCACGGCTGTTCCACAAGTTTTACATGATCAAGATGGGATCGTCCAACAAGTCAAATAAGAAGAAAAAGAAGAAAAAAGTAATGGAAGACGAAATAACCGTAGAGTTATTCGCCGGCGACGGTGGTGGCGACAACGGCGATAGCGACAATGAAGAAATCGATGAGATGTTGGACTCTGTCAACCCCTCTCTCGAAGCGGATGGAGATTACGATTACGACGATCTGGACAAAATCGCTGACGAGGATGATGATGATTTGGTCGGTAATGCCAGCGACGACGAACTGATGTTCCCGTCAGACATTGCTGAGGGAGAAGACGGTGCTGGTGGCGATGATGATAATGAAGTAATTGTCGGCCAGCATGATGACGATGCTGACGATGATGATGTCGACAGAGGAATTGATTAGAAGAAAAGGAGAAAGAATTCTGGCTGCCGTGCCGGAGCTTCTCCTTTTGCTAGTCTAGAAGATTATAAGCATCTGTTGAAAGAGGAGGGGAGTTCATAGAAGTGAATTTGAATTCTCTCGACTGTATTACTCCCCATTGGTTCAGTTTAGCTGAGAAAGGAAGGAGGAGATAGAGAGAGAGGAGAAGAAAAAAAATAAAGAGAAGAAATAAAGAAAAAGAAAAAGACTATTTTACCTCTTAAAAATGATTTTGCTCTTAGTTTGGATGGAAAAACTAACATCAATACTAATTAAAATTGATTACATACTAAAACGGTTTGAGTTGAAACGAATAAACTTATTAAACTATATAGAAACGTATTAATAATTAGGGATTTAAAATGTAATTTGCCCTATAATGTATATGTCTATTTTTTTAATTTAATAGTCTTTTAATTTTTTTTTATACAAATGTTTATCCAATGCTGATTACGTGTTTCTCTCTTTCAACAACCACTTTTTAACAAATTTAAGAAACAATTCATTTTTAACCACTCTTTTATTTTTTTTATTTCTTTTTGGGGTTAAATAACCACTCTTTTCAACGACTCATTTTTAACTGCTCATTTTCAATTGCTCATTTTGGCAAGCTTTAGGGAGCAAAACTAAGCGTTAATTTCACAAGTTTTTTACATGAAAAAGTAAATATGTCCTATTTTTATACTTCTCACATATTTAAAAAATAAAATAAAAAAATCCATGGCTCTTTGAAATTTTAAAGATATTTTTATTGTTTTATCCGTACATTAAAAGCTAGTCTGGAAAAGTAATCTTAATTAATGTTTTGTTTTTAGAATAACCTTTTGTTAATTGTGTTCAATATGTAGTCCCTGATAGTTAATATGTGTGGAGGAGGTCGTATTCACTCTGGGACTGGGACTGTAGTGGGTAAACTTGAGGGGAAAGAGATATTACTTTGAGCTTTGTTGATTTACTGTAAGATCCCATTTCAATTGGAAACCTAGAGCTATTTCTATTACTTCAAAGGCTCTTCAACCTCATTCATCGAAACATACACAAGAGTTGACTTATAATTCAATCACATATACCTGGTCCTACCCTCCTTTCCTACCCAAGCTTCTTTTTCTAGTTGTGAGTGGGGGCATCAATAACTAAATGAGCTTTCCCAATAGCAAAGACTATAACCATGAAAAACTAATCTAGTTTTATTCCTAGTAACAATGTCAGTTTAATAATGAACCCACTTGGCCCATAGGGCAAAACCCTAACCTCACTTCCCCTATAAATACTCATGTATAGTTTCTATTCTGTATATTCATAATACATGTAACCTTATATTTTTTTCTCAATATATCAATACATGGTTCATTCCCCACTTCTCAATTATCTTAACATGGTATTAGAGTAAGTCTTTCATGAACCTGTTCTCAATAAAATTTTCGCAACCCTAACGCTTCCGCTGCCGCCCATATTCTCCCGTGACTTTCATCACTATTGTAGGCTTCATCCTTTCTCCGATATCAACAAAT
Source organism: Eucommia ulmoides (assembly GCA_016647705.1). Taxonomy (NCBI): domain Eukaryota; kingdom Viridiplantae; phylum Streptophyta; class Magnoliopsida; order Garryales; family Eucommiaceae; genus Eucommia; species Eucommia ulmoides. The sequence goes on along the minus strand of CM028330.1, from coordinate 18,132,963 downwards.
ATCATACCATCGCATTCGTCTTGCAGAGACGAACATAACTCCACAAAAATCACCGCCATCGGAGTCCAGACGCGCTCTCACGCACCTCCAACAGCCAACAGTTCCACCATCATTCGTCGTCTCAGATTTTGGGCTCTATTGCCTCAACTAGGGCTCCAAATTCACTCGACAATATATCATCGGAATGGTCTCGATGAGACGATTCCAACGACGCAAAAATTAACCCGATCATATATCTAACGCGCCTACACGCACGGCCTAAGTAATGGCGCGTCAGATTTATGCACCATCTTCTATCGTTTGCCACGTCAGCTGCTACGCAAGCGTCACGTCAGCGCGACTTCAGCCACATCAGCGTTGACCAAGACACGTCTGGTGCTACGTCATCAATTTTGGTTTGATATTTTGCCACGTTATTGACACGTGTCTGCCATGTTATCTTTGACTCTCCTGCCACGTTACCGTTGACCGCCACATCCGCGTGCAGTCAAACCATCTCCTGCCACGTCACTGGTTCACTGAAAAATATTCTTGGTGCTAGTTCAGGCATTTTTTGACCAGTTTTCTTCGAACTTGGACCGGTTCCTGGGGTTTCTTGACATTATGATTATGTTTCCCGCCTCTATTTTGTGGTTTGAGACTCACATAATATACTTTTTGTTATATCCGTGTAGTTCCTACACCGGTTCACCCGTTTTTCACCCGATCCTTGAAGATTCAATATTGGTTCCTGGATAATTTCAGCATCCTAAATCCATCCGTGATAATAATTTTTTCAGGCTCAACAACGATGTCTGTGGGTTCTTCGCTTATTATCAATGCCAAAGAGGGTTCGGATCCTACCTCCACTACTATCACCATGTTTATTGCAGATTTGGCCACACCTCTCCTTCATATCTTCTCCAACATTAGTAATGATATAAACATTTTCCCTGCTCTCTCACTTACTATAGGTAACTCCTCTTGATTCTTTGATTATACTTGTTGCAATCATATGACATTCAATCCCTATATTTTTTCAACCAAACTCTCCGCTATGAATATCCCTAGTATTTATACCGCTGATGATTCTTAAATGCTTGTTACTCATACCGGTCAAGTTTTGACTTCTCATCTTTCTATTCCTGACACGTATTTGATTCTGAAATTCACCTTAAATCTCTTGTCTGTTGGATAACTTTGTGAATTGGGATTTGAAGTCATATTTTCTAATAGTGGTTGTCGTGTGCAGAATTCTCGAACAGGAGAAACTCTTAGGACTGGTCATAAGGTTGGATGCCTATTTGAACTTATCAGTTTGCACCTTCCATCTCCAACTCCATCACCACCACAACCCCAAGTCCCTTCATCAACCTGTGTAACCTCACCACCACCACCGGTATCCTCATCTTTATCTCCACAACCACCAGTTGATCTCTTACTATCCCAAATGTGGCATTGATATCGCGTAAATACGTCGCTACTTTCACTCGCAAGTATAAGAGGTCAAGTTTTAGTATTGGTAGGGAGAGTAAAGGTATCGTGTCCACAGGGATTGGTTGTGATTATTATTGAGTACCGCGTTTATCATGACCTAACTTTATTTAGGCTAAAAACAAATGTATATAAAATTAATATAAACTAATACCAAAATACTAATTAAACTAATTAACTATACTAATACTAATATGAGATGTTTAGGGAAAGTATTGCCTAGGGATTAACTTTGTTTACAAAAATGTGCTTGGCCTCGTTTTAGTTTACGTTAATGGCATTCGGGTATCCGACAATCTCGGTTCGTAAAATTACTCGTCACCTCTCCCGAGTGTAAGCCAAGTGAATACAAGACTTCGCATCAGCGAATAAGTTCCCCTCAACGTCTTAACGATACTAGGTTACATGAGTCTTGCCCCAACGTCATTGATTGCACACTTTCTAACGCCCTTCCTGGTCGTTAGATTGTCGTGTTGTATTTACTCTAGTCCGAATCCGGGGTTACCTCTCCCGAGTGTCAAACCCTGTATTCTCTAATTATCTAAATAATCATAATAACATGACAACACGGCAAACACAATTAAAATTATTATAAAATACACATTAACAAAACACAAACTCAAACAAACAACACTTTTATAAATTACATTAATCCCTAGACAAAAACTCATTTAGCTCATGGCCATATCCGGTTATACAATGAAAATAGAGCTAAACGTGCTCAAACAACAATCCTAAGCTACGAAATAAGGAAAGGAATGAGAGAAACTTAGCCTAGTCCGAAGATTTGTCGCTAAAAACATTTCTAGATCGCTCCCCCTTCTTTGCAACGTGATCTTCTCCTTAGGATTTGAATGAGCACTCCCAAAACCTCTCTCTAAAATATACTAACCCTATTAGGGCTCTAATAGCCGGAGGAAAGGGGAAGAAGGGGTATAAATAGGAAAAATATCTAAAATAAATATCTAAACTGTAAAGAGGTCACCTAGGCGGTGGGTATGTCGGTTAGAATGATCGCCTAGGTGGTGGATTTATCGCCTATGCGATGGAACAGTGAACCAAGTTTCTACATTTTGACTGACTAGGTGGTGGTTTCATCGCCTAGGCAGTGAAACTTTAGGGCCCTATCAGCATTTTCACTGCCTAGGCGGTGGTTTCACTGTCTAGGACGTGAAACTGCATTTTTGCTTTTTGGCTTCTTTGCCATTTTTCCACCGTTCTTCCACCGTCTTTGATCCGATGTGATCATTTTTTATCCGTTTTCATCCCGTTTCACCTCAAACACCTGATTTAGATAAAAACATATTAAAACATACTAAACATACTCGAAAACTAACAATATTCGGATTGAAAATAGATAGGTGATTTACACTTATCAAATACCCTCAAACTCGGAATTTTGATAGTCCTTGAGCAAAACACCCAAGCAATAAAAGGAAATATAACAACTAGAAACTAAAAATGAAAAACATGAAAAACAAATATGTGCAAGTTTTGAGTATCATCAACCGGCCAAACAAAATATCCCTCATCGGTCCCCAATCCTATCGAGTTCCGGCATAAAAACACACCATGTAATGTTCTATAATTTCAACATTTATAATAGAAAATGCCGTTATAGATCTTGCTAAAGTGTGTGTGTGTGTGTGTGTGTGTGTTTAAAACTCAAATATATAACTGTCCATTAATCGGATTGAATTATCCACCATATAAGCGCATGACAAAAAAAACTTGAAGGTATAGGGAATCCATAGGCTTGACCCGAGATCTATTCTCCACTAATGTAGGTTTGGAAGTTCAAAAAGATCATTAGGACTTGGTTCGATTTAGGACAAATGGCCAAGGGTAAATTTGAAAGAAAAAACAGGTTAACATCGTTAACTTGACGTTACCCAAGGCACATTACGTGGCACTCTCTCTCTTGAAACCCCATAGATATAATTGAAACAACCCTGAACATAATTTTAAGAACTTTTTACTCACTTGTAAAAAAGAAACGGAAAATAAAAACCGTATGTACAATTGATTTTTTTTTTCCAAACAAACAAACACACCCCCAAACTTATTTGATTTGTACAATTTAAGGGGTGTGTGAAATATGAACGAAAAATGACAAGTGAGTACTCGAATATCGAACCAATTAATAGTTTGCCCAAAACCCAACCGCTCACATCAATTAGCATAATGACTGCTAACTTGATTCACTCTCTTTGTGCCTTCGGTTTAGCGATATAGGTCTGGAAGGAATTCAATTGGCCATGGTTTTGGTTAAGTGTTCAGAATTGAAATGGCATTTTGGCTTCAACAGGGTAACGAGGGGTAATAATTTAACAAGGTTGGCTTAAAAAGGCTCAAGAGAGAAAATGAATGCCTAAATCATGTCTTCCGAACTACCTCGCCTAGGATTTAGCCTCGAATTTCCCACAAATCAAGTTCTAGAAACCCTAATGTCATGAATTTAGGTGACAGATAATCGTTTTCAAATCAATTAGATAGTTTTATATTGTGTTAACGTGCTTGTGCAAGTAGGATCTATAATAATTTTTACTAAAACGTAATGTTGAGAATAGAGAACATACACGCATGAGTTTTACGCTCGACCTCAATAAACAATTAGGGGACAGACTCATCATTGGGTAATGAACCAGATGACGTCAAAACTCAACACATAACACAAACTATCCTAAACAGACATGCACACATATAAAAAATAATAAAGCATACTAATTAAAACATACTAAAAATATACTACACATCATACCCGACTTAAACAGGAAATGCCCAAAATGACCTAGTCAGCGATCCCAATGACATGATAAATCATTATAATAAAGACTAGGGTTTCGAACACATACTTGGGAGGCGAGAAAATCTCACCTCCGAATCAAATTGTCTATAACGGATCTAACTTATTCTTTTCCTTGGGTTACCTTGCAAGAAGCGTTTGGTTTATGGTTGTCAGCCTGACACGCCGAAGTGCTCGTCAAAAAGAGGCTTCCACCCGTAGTACGTGTCAAATAACACTACAAATAGGTATTGGTTATCAATGCCTTTAAGTTTGGCGAGATGTTGCTTTGGATGGCTCAAGCTTTCAATGGCATGCCTCACCGGCTCATGTACTTGGTGGGTATGAAAGAACGTTACTAATGGCAGTGAGGGACATGTTAGACACATCGAATCCTCATAAATGTGATCATTTAGAATCGATGGTGGCATCACAATTTAGATCTCCAACGGTGACGAGTCACAATCAGCGATACGTGCTTGGGTTCGCGTCTCATTTAGATAAACATAATTGAACTCTCCTAAGCTCTTTCTGCTCGTCTTTAGTTCCTCACGGTGGCTTTCACAAATGAATTTTGCTTGTTCGTCTCTTAGTGCCACCGTGGTTGACTCGGCCTCAATCAAGCAGACTAGCTGACCGGTTTGCGTCTGCAAAGACATTATGGTCATATCAATGTCAGCGCAGACAGTCTCGATATGATTAAGATAATCCTCATGCTCGTTGATCCGGTCAAGCGTCTCCCTTAACAATCTCTGAGTCTCCCCCATAACGGTTGCAAGCGTTTCTTCTAGATTGGGGGAAGACTCCTCGTCGTGGTCCAAATTGTCAATCTATAGCACCAAAGTGTTGGAAAAATCCCCTGAGCTTTGGTAACTCAGTGAATGACTCCAACTTTGATAATCATAGGCAGCCATTTCCTCCAACGACCAAATGACTTTGTCCATGGTTAGGTCGTAGGAAGAGGGGGATCCATTTCCTTCTTCCATCCATATTCTGGTTACGGCTTGTAACCTGTCGAGGAAATTGAGGAGTTGACTCTTCGTTGGGAAATGATGGTTCGGAAACTGGAGTAACAAATCCTTGTATCGATCCCATGCACAGTAAAATGGCTCAAAATCCCATTGAAAGAACTGCAAGAGTACCTGTTGATCTACCATCTTCAAGCACCCTGCGGGAAAAGAAAAACAAAAATTACAAAGAAACAAATTATACACAAAAGAAATGCCTAAAGTAAAATTTGGTCATTTACTCACAATATCAATAATAATAAAAAAGCTAATCCCCGGCAACGGCGCTAAAAACTTGATAGCGTGTAAATACGTCGCTACTTTCATTCGCAAGTATATGAGGTCAAGTTTTAGTATAGGTAGGGAGAGTAAGAGTATCGTGTGCACAAGGATTGGTTGTGATTATTATTGAGTACCGCGTTTATCATGACCTAACTTTATCTAGGCTAAAAAAAAATGTATATAAAATTAATATAAACTAACATTAAAATTCTAATTAAACTAATTTACTATACTAATACTAATATGAGATGTTTAGGGAAAGTATTGCTTAGGGATTAACTTTGTTTACAAAAACATGCTTGACCTTGTTTTAGTTTACATTAATGGCGTTCGGGTATCAGACAATCTCGGTTCGTAAATTCACTCGCCACCTCTCCCGAGTGTAAGACGAATGAATACATGACTTTGCTTCAATGAAGAAGTTCCCCTCAATGTCTTAACCACACTAGGTCACGTGAGTATCACCCCAACATCATTGATTACACATTTTCTAACATTCTTCCGGGTCATTAGACTGTCGTGTTGTGTTTACCCTAATCCGAATCCGGGGTTACCTGTATTGAGTGTCAAACCCCATATTCTCTAATTATATAAACAAGCATAATAATATGACAACACGACAAACACAATCGAAATTATTATAAAACACACATTAAACGAAACACAAACTCAAACAAACAACATTTTTATAAATTACATTAATCCCTAGACAAAAACCCATTTAGCTCATAGTCATAGTCGGTTATACAATGAAAATAGAGCTAAACATGCTCAAACAACAATCCTAAGTTAAGAAATAAAGAAATGAATGAGAGAAACTTAGCCTAGTCCGAATATTTGTCGCTAAAAACGTTTCAAGATCGCTCCCCCTTCTTTGTAATGTGATATTCTCCTTAGGATTTGAATGAGCACTCTCAAAACCTCTTTCTAAAATATACTAAGCCTATTAGGGTTCTCATAGCCCTAGGAGAGGGGAAGAAGGGGTATAAATAGAGAAAATATTTAAAATAAATATCTAAACTATGCAAAGGTGATTGCCTAGGCGGTGGATATGTCAGTTAGAATGATCGCCTGGGCGGTGGCTTTATCACCTAGGTGGTGGAACAGTGAACCAAGTCTTTGCATTCTGACCGATTAGGTGGTGGTTTCAGCGCCTAGGTGGTAAAACTTTAGGGCCCTCTCAGCATTTTCACCACCTAGGCCGTGAAACTGCATTTTGGCTTCTTTGCCCTTTTTCCACCGTCTTTGATCCGATGTGATCGTTTTTTATCCATTTTAATCCCGTTTCACCTCCAACACCTGATTTAGACAAAAACACATAAAAACATATTAAAACGTACTAAACATACTCGAAAACTAACAATATTTGGATTGAAAATAGATAGGTAATTTACACCAATCAGGCATGCTCGGTTTGGTCACACTTCATCTAACCAACTGAAATCTCTTATCTCTAGTGGTCAGTTAGGTTCAGTTCAACATGAGTTCATAAAATGTATCCATTTCCAACTTGCCAAACAACCAGCCCTACCTTTCAAAGAGAGTCAGTCTATTTCTCTTGCATCCTTTGATCTAATTCATTCTGATATTTGGGGGCCTTCTCCTCAAGCCTCAATGGGTGGCCTTCATTACTTTGTATCTTTGTGGATGACTATTCTCGATATACATGATTGTTTCTTATGAAACATTGATCCGAACTATTCCAAATATATTTTGAGTTTTCTTCTATCGTTCAAACCCAGTTTTCTAGAAATATCAAAGTTTTTTGCTCAAATAATGCAATGGAATACAGGGATCGTGCTTTTCTTAATCTGCTTCGCAAAAATGGCACACTTTCCCATTGTTCGTGTCCTACTACATCCCAACAAAATGGATGAGTCGAACACAAACATAGACATATTCTTGATACAGTTCTTACTTTCCTCATTTCTTCATCATGTCCTGAGCTTTTTTGGAGTGAGGCTGCCTTTACAGCCGTCTACAAAATAAACTGTGTCCCTTCCACTGCAATCCAAAACCAATCTCCATTTGAACGCCTTTTCAGTAAAACTCCTTATTACTCTAAACTCAGAGTCTTTGGTTGTGCCTATTTTGTTCTTCTCAAATGACATGAACATAACAAACTAGAACCAAGGGCTTGTCTGTGTTGTTTTCTTGGATATGGAATCAAACATAAAGGGTATCGGTGTTGGGATACGATTTCTAAAACCCTTCGTATCTCACGACATGTTATGTTTTGAGAATATAAAATGTTTTCTTATTTACAGTCATTTGACATGTCAACCCTCACCAACTCCAGACTCTTTACTGATCCATCCATTGAGTTATTTCCAGATGATACAGTTCCAGGTACTGTTGAGTCCACTCTAGCACAACATGTTGCGTCTAGCCCTGCACCTGATGCTAAGTCCATCCCAAGCCTACCAACTGAACCCACTCTACAATTACTAGCTGATCTCACCTCTCCCGCTCTAGCGACCATGCCTGAGTCTTCTCCTATGGCTGATAATTCTGTACCAACTGCCTCTGATACCCATGCTCCAGAACACCCTCGTCGCTTTACCAAAGTAACTCATCGTCCACATTACCTTACTGAATTTCATTATTTTTCTAATATACTTCATCTGCGTGAGCCCCAATCCTATAAGGTGGCTAGTACTAATCTTTTTTGGAAGAAAGCAATGGAGGAAGAGCTTCAGGCCATCGCTAAAACTCATACCTGGGATATTGTTGATTTGCCCCCTAGAAAAACTCCTATTGGGTGCAAATGGGTGTTCAAAATAAAGATGCTCTCTGATGGCTCTGTTGAACGATATAAAGCCTGACTTGTTGCTAAAGGATTTGCTCAGGAGTATGGCATTAACTATGAAGAGACATTTGCTCTAGTAGCGAGGCTAACATCTGTCCTTACACTTCTTGCCCTCGCTGCCATTAGAAAATGGACTTTTTTTCAAATGGATGTAAAAAATACATTTCTCAATGGTGATCTTCTTGAGGAAGTCTATATGCATATACCTCCCGGCCTAGTTGCCCCTAGAAATAAAGTTTGTTTCCTTTGCCGTGCCCTATATGGTTTGAAACAAGCTCCACATTCCTGGTTTGCTAAATTCAGCACTACTATTTATTGTTTTGGGTTCACACCTAGTTCTCATGATACGGCTCTGTTTATTCGCCATACTGCCAATGGTATTATCCTTCTTTTGTTGTATGTGGATGATATGGTTATTACTGGAGATGATATATGTGGCAATTTTTTAACTCAAAAAGTTTCTTAGTGGCTAATTCGAGATGAAAGATCTTGGTGTGCTCACCTATTTTCTTGGCCTCGAAGTCTCATCTGGTTTTGATGGATATTTTCTCTCTCAGACCGAATATGTCTTGGATCTCCTTTCCAAGGCTGGGATTATTGACTCAACCACTGCCACTACTTCTCTCGAGCTGAACGTTCGACTTACCCTACTCGATGGTTCATCTTTTCAAGATGCCACTCTATATCACCAGCTAGTTGAAAGTTTTGTATACGTTACTGTTACTCGCCCTGACATTGCCTATTCCGTTCATCAAGTCAGCTAGTTCTTGTCTGCTCCTCGGACTACTCATTACGCAGCTGTTTTTCGCATTCTTCGGTATGTCAAGGGTACTTTATTTCATGGGCTTCATTTCTCAGCTCAATCTGCTCCCGTCTTATAAGCTTATTCTGATGCCAATTGGGTCGGAGACCCCACCGATAGACGTTCAACCACTGGTTACTTTTTCTTTTTGGGTAATTATCTTATTTCCTGGCATAGTAAGAAACAAATTGTGGTAGCTTGCTCCAGTACTGAAGTTGAATATCGTGTCATGGCTGATGCAACTCAAGAGTTTCTCTAGCTTTGATGGCTACTAGCTGACATGGACATCTCTTCTTCTACAGCTACTATCCTACACTGTGACAATAGGAGTGCTATTCAGATCGCTCACAATTATGTATTCCATGAGCGTACAAAACATATCAAGACTAATTGTCACTTCATCCGTCATAACATTCTCTAGAATATAGTTCATCTACAATCCGTCAGTTCAGCCGATCAGATAGCAGACATTTTCACTAAGGCTCATCCACCTGGACGTTTTTACTCTTTGGTTTCCAAACTCAAGTTTACCTCCCACTTACTACCTTGAGTTTGAGGGGGTATGTTAGTGTACTAATGGGCTTAGCCCATATGGCCCATAGGGCAAAACCCTGACCCCACTTCCCCTATAAATACTCATGTATAGTTTCTATTTTGCATATTCATAATACATGTAATCTTGTATTTCTTTCTCAATATATCAATACATGGTTCATTCCCCACTTCTCAATTATCTTAATAAGATTCATATTTCTTATTCCTACATTCCAATTTACTATCAATTATAGAATGGTCATCAGACCTACACACAAAGATGTATAATAAAATGAAAAGAAAAATATGATGAAAAAAAAATTTGTTTAGTAACGAAGGAAAAATTGAGAAAAAAGAAAATAGAAAGGGAAATACATAAATTCCAAAGCAAATTGTTTTCCCCAACAATTTAAAAAAATAAAGAAAAATGAGGGATAGTTTTTTCAAGAAGAGAGTAAAATTACAATTATACAATTGAAAATAAAATCTATAATTTATTTTTTAATATAAGAGGAGAAAATAGTAAATTACATTAAAGTAAAAAAAAAAGAAAAATCTTCATTTCATTTTTCTTTCTTAACAAAATAATAGTAGAGATTTTTTTTTTTTTCCCTTTCATAATGAATAAAAATATTATTCTCTCATTTTTTTTCATCCTCCCAACTAAACATACCCTAATACTATCATATCAACTCTACTCTACCAGACATTTTTTTATTTTTAAGTAACAATAATTTTTTTTTATCATTTAATTCTTTTGTGACCGAAAAAACGTAACTTCAACGTGTCTAAATTAGCTCAATGTTTATAGCCTAGTGGTTATTTATGATGCCTCTCCAAACCATTTGTACCTAAACAGAAAAAAGTTCCTAAATGACCCCCAATTATTTCCATGATTTGTAATTCCATTCTTCTATAGATTAACTTCATAACCATTTTCAATCCGCCAACCTTAGCCAAATTTGGCATCAATAAGCAATTATTGATTTGCATGTTGATCATGCGGCGGCACCGCCGGAATGGCAGCTGTTGGAACCTCTGGCTGTCCAACCACCGATCGCCGACAAACCGGACAATTCGAATCCAAACAAAACCATTTGTTAATGCACTCCTCGTGAAACATGTGCAAACAATCTGGCAAAAACATGGTCATCTCTCCAGCCTCCAGTACACTCAGACATATTGAACATTCCACTGTTCCCATCTCGACATCCTGAAAAACAAATTTCGGCAGGGAGGCGACTACTGCAAGGTCCAGGCCGGACTTGGGTGGCACGGCGGTTACGGAGGCAGCGACAATGAGTTGGAGGGCAGCCATCTGACGGGCATGGCGGTGGCGGCGGATGCAAGAGACGAATATGTGAAGTCCTGTGAGTAACACGAAAAGAATTGTTAGTATGGTAATGGTTGTGATCTTTTGTTGGGTTGGATTTGGGTTGGAGGAGGAATCTGGCAAGTGGGCGGGCAAGGCCGGCAGCGGCGGAAAGAAAGACATCTATGAAGGGGGTGGAAAATGTAGCTAAAGTAAAATCTATGTTGAGTTGTGATTTTCGCATTTATAAGGGGGTTGTGTGAGGGAAAAGAAGAGGAAACCAACAAAGAGAAAATGGACTGAGGTTTCAAGAGCACATGTTGACTCTTATTCCTTGTTCTCGATGTCTTATTTATTTTTCTTGTGCCGTCTGTCTAAAAGTTGTCTTAGAATTTCCCCGTCTGAAGGTGTCTTAGAATTTCAGTAACAAATATCTAAAATAAAAAGTTTAGGTTTTTAGTTCTCTATCCCTCCCTTACCTACCCCCCCCCCCCCCCCCTGTTTTCCCCTTCTATTCTTTACTGTATTTCTATTGAATAAAAAATTGTTTGCATGTGTGGTTGCCCCTTAAAAATCTGCTCTTATAGCCTATATTTTGTATAATCTTCTAGAAGTATACACATTATAATTATTAGTAATTTACATGTTCACGAAACACCATTACAAATTGTCCATATTTTATGAAAATATGCACATTTAAGTTTAGTTTGGTCCTCTTCTTTGGGGGCTTCTCCTTCTAAAAGGGAAGCACGTGTGTTTGATAATCATTATATATATAAAAAATACTACAGGTATGCTCCTTTTTTGGGGTGCTTTTAATAGTTTGGAGAATGATACTTTTAAAAGTCAAAATGAGTTTTTCTAATTGATGAAATTTTGTATGACTAGATTACCCTTGATGAAGCCAAAATATGTTCCGTTAGATATGGGATTTTAGTATTGGGAATAATGCAATTCTCCTAACTCTTGTTCTTGTAAAACAATGCACCGTGGATGAGACTGATGGCGTTGCACATCTAATGTGAGAATCAGTTAGGATGTTCTGAAATGGATTTGACAGAGTGCTAGCTAGGAAATATTGTGCTTACCTAGCTAGACCCCCCCCTCTCCCCTTATGTTATTTGTAGACGATGGGAGACTTTTTTTTGGCAAGTCTTCCCCTGAATGTCGGCCCATTATCATTAATGAAGAGGATTTAGTGGGATATGAAGTAATAAGTCATTATTTAGAGAACAATAACGACTTTTTCCTTAATGAGTGTGAGACATTACAACTGTCCTTGAGCGGGAATAGCAGTGCAGACATGTCTCGGGGTTTCTAACCCTGATCAAGATATAGTGTCGAGCCCAAGGCCGACCTTCCCTCATCGGGATGATGTTGGGAGCAATTTTGCTCAGTAGAGGTGTTGGTCGGGCAAGTAGCCCGTTCTCTGGGATAGTGGTATTGCTCAGTGTTGTAGGTTTTTGGTAGCTTCTCGTGCATAACACATGCTTAGTGGACATGTGGCGATGATTTGGATCTTACTAAGATTTTCCCCCATCAACCGTTTTTTTATTTTGATCATGGAAATTATTTCCAAGTAATAGTTCCATTTTTTCGTCTTTATCAATATGTATTGGATAAGTTATTTCTTTGTTTCCATTTATTAATGAGACATTAGCAGTTTGTGTAATGGTGTGCTTGAATCCATTAAGATCTTTATAGATATATGGTTCAGCAAGTTCTCTTCTAGGTACTAGGGTTGTTAACTTATCTGGTGAAATGTGACTAACAGAAGCACCTGTGTCAATCAAAGCATCTACCTCATGGTATTCTTTTCTATTAAATTTAATTCTAATTTTATAAGTGGGAGTATCAGTTTTCTTAGTAATCATTCGTCTATCCATAGAACACTCTCCTATTTCTCCACCAGTTATTTTTAAAAAAGATATAATCTTTTAATACTAGATAGATTTCTTGCATTAGATAATCTATCAATATCTAGATCTGGTTTTTTATTAATATCTAGTTTCCACTCAACATGTAGATCCGTTTCATCAACAATTTCTGGTTTATAAATATTAGCAATTGGTTCGAAGACCTTATCAATTTCTATAAATTCATGATTTATAAACTTATCACTATAATGGCTATTGCTTAAAAAGTATCCAACGTGATATGTTATTGTATAAGGAAATCTTTCATCTTCCATAAAATATTTTTTAGCACATTCATGAGCGAGACTAAAGACTTCATTTATCCATGGTTCTTTTAGACTAACAAAATATTTAGGAAAAAAATTTATTCCTAAAATTCCTTGGTTTAAATTTCCATGAACAACACCTAGTAAAGCATCCGATCTGTTTTTCATTCTATTATCAAAGACAACAACTTTTATTGGAAAACTAATTCATTTTCTAAATAGGCTTTTAAAAACAATTTGTATTCCCCCAATGTGTATGTAACCAATTTTATCTTTATTTTTCCCTATTTTTTCCAATTGTGTATCTATCGTAGCACGATTTATTAAAGGGGTATTCATTTTTCCTCGAGTCTTCGGTGTTAAGAGCAACTTCAAATTGACAGGTTCCATAATGGTAAATATTTTTCCTATTAAAAGTTTCAACATAATTTGTTTGGAAGAGTTCATTATGTTTAAAAGAAAATCCTTCTTTTAAAATCTTTTTAAGCATTTTTTGATCAACTAGAGCATCGGCTCTATAATCACCATTATCTTCAATAGATTCAATAAAGTAGTCAAAACTTGTACTTGTACTCGTTTTTGGATTCATCGCCCGTCTCTTCAAGAAAATAAAATTCCTCTTCAGAATCTCTATCAGAGATGCTTTCAGTTTCACTTATATCAGACTCATTTTGTTCAAGAAACATTTTAACCTTAGCACTATTTTTATTCTTAACATTAGGACACTCATTAGCGTAATGTCCTATTTCGTTACAAGCCCAACATTTGCAAGTCTTAGCAGGTTATTCTTGAGTCATTTTTACCCTTTGAGGATTTTTAGTAAATTTCTTTTTTCTGAAAAACTTTTTCGACTTAAATGGTTTTCTTGGCCTAAAATTTCTTTTAAAGGATTTCTTTAATTTATATTTAATCTTTTTAGTATGCCTTGGCTGGGAATAAATAATAGCGCATGCAAATTGTTTTGGGGCTTCATTTTTGTTATCACAGCATAGTCCTAACTGATTATCTTTCCTATATAACTTAGCGTTTTTAGCAGCAGGACACCAAATTCCAATATGTTTTGTAGCATAGTCAGTTCTAGTTCCCATAGAATCAACAAATTGCCAATCTAGTAAAGATTTATATCCGATCATTAGTTGTCTAGAGTATGGAGGGTAGTCTTTCAAAATACATGTCTAAATAGACATGTATTTCAAAATCATTAAAATCAGCCTTGTCAAAATGTTTCGCAAATTCATTAGTGTATTATTCAAAATAATACATATTACAAATTCTTATATTCATCCGGTGACTAATAACATTCATTCGAATTCTCTTTTGTGTTTCATTAGAATTTTCTATCTATTGTTGCCATATAAATTCCTTTCTAATCGAGTCATCAAATCTCCCAATTATTTTCTCAAAGTCTTCTTCAACAAGTATAATATTTGGGTTTTGAGAGAATATTCCAGTTCTAATCCTATTCTTAATTGGTTAAGCTAATTCGGACCACCAGTTACTAACGTTTCCTTCAAAAGTCATAGGTATCCATTTTGAAAAGGCATCAGTAGTTATCTCATCACTTCCTACAACATTTTTAAACAAAGCTACAGAGTATAAAGATTTTGCCCATTTTGAAATTACCTTCTCAAGAATGTGTTTATTCCCTATATAATTATCAACATTTAAATAAATTCCTGATTCAGAAACATTTTCAGTTCTAGGTTCTGCAAATCTTCGCCTTAATTGTTCTCTTCTAGCATCTTCTATTCCGCGCTTGGAATCTTTAAAAGCAGTTTCTCTGTTTGGTTTTTCTAGAAACGTTTCAAAAACAGTAGGTGTGGTAAAATTAGCAGGATTTCTTAAAAATTCTTTTGGGGTCACTCTTTTAGTAGGTTGTGTTCTGGGTGGCTGTGGTGGTGAAGTATTAGCACTAGTAGATGGTTGGTCAATTTGAGTACTAGTTCCAGCTTGTGTATCTATTGGTTGCCTAACACCACTAGCTTCAGTATTCATTAGCACATTAAGTTCTTCAAGAATCTCAATGGAATCATCATGGTCTACTGAGGCTATTTCATCATCATCAATATTTAGCATTCTTAGGCTTCTACCATAAGGAGGCATTTCTCTGATTCCTTGAATAATTGGAGACTTATTATCTACTTTCTGAATAATATTTTGTTCACTATTTTTTATGGCTTGAATTATTTTTTCTTGATTAGCAGCAATAATGGCTAAGCCTTTAGGTAACTCAGTATCTTCATTAATTTTTTCAGTCATATTGATCCATTAGAATAGTAGTATTCCAAATCATAATCATCAAATATATAATTGAATCCTTATCAGCTTCCATGGCCTTCCCTAGATAAAAAAAATTAGCCAATATATTATTTCTACCAGCTCGATGAATAATATCAAAATTATAATGCTGAAAGAATGTTTGCCAGCCATTCATTTTATTATATTCTGGACTTGAAGGTAACTTGTTAAAGGTAAATAATCTTTAGACTGATATGTCTTTGGAGATTCAAACTCTAATAATCTTCGATAATATGATATCTTTGGAATTAAAAACTATAAAAAACTCTAGCTAATTTATCCTTGGAAGAACATGACGCTTATCGAAGAAAACTTACGAATAAAATAAAAATGGAAATCGAGTTAGTAGAAGCTATTAGTAAAAAACAATTTCTCGATTTAAATAATATGGATAATGAATTTGAACAAGTAATAGTCTTGATTTTGATAAAATGCCAAATAGTATTGGATTACCTAAGTTTCGCGATGTATATCTACGCTCAACATCTATCTTGGGATATCATTCTATAAATTGGGTGTGTGTACATGAAACTAAAACTTGTAAGATAATTTCCTTAGTAAATTATGCTTTAAGTGAATCTAATATTTTGAAAAAGATAAAAAAACTGATAAAATGGATGGTGTTAAAAGACTTAAATGATCAATGTGTTGAAGAAGCTAAAAAAGAATCTGTAGAAAATAAAAGGGATTTTTCAGAAAATATATTTGATGATTATGATTTTGTATACTACTATTCTAATGTATCAATATGACTAAAAAAAAATTAGCGAAGATATTGAGTTACCTAAAGGCTTAGCCATTATTGCTGCTAATCAAGAAAAATAATTCAAACCATAAAAAAATAGTAAACAAAATATTATTTAGAAAATAGATAATAAGTCTTTAATTATTCAAGGAATCCGAGAAATGCCTCCTTATAGTAAAAGCCTAAGAATGTTAAATATTGATGATGATGAAACAACCTCGGTAGACCCGATGATTCCATTGAGATTCTTGAAGAATTTAATGTGCTAATGAATACTGAAGCTAGTGGTGTAAGGCAACTAGTTGATACACAAGCTGTAACTATTACTCAAACTGACCGACCCTCTACTAGTGCTAATGCTTTACCACCACAACCACCCAGAACAAAACCTACTGAAAGAGTGACCCTAAATGAATTTTTAAGAAATCCTGCTGATTTTACCACACTAGCTTGTTGGCCCAGTGAGCTACCTAAGAGGGGAGGTGAATTGGGTAGTATTAAAACTTATCAGAATATAACACTTTAAAAATTAAACAATTAATTTTATCCTAAAATTAATTATTATCTTTTATAACAGCAGATTATGTGTTATCAACTAGATGCACACTCAAATAACAAAATATATACAATATAAAAAATGCAGCACACAGAAATTTATATTGGTTCACCAAGTTACTCTTGGCAAATCCAGTTCTCCGAGTTCCGTGGAGAATCGCACCCACTAAACTCAAGATCCCTTTAAAAGTAGAAACCAAACTCTCACAACAATTATTTTTGCAGACTCATAATCAATCATTACAATTCTTTTTCACAGGCTAAGGAATAGCTTCTATCATTTTACCAAGTGGAAGATTAACCTAATTCTATTACAAGTAGAATCATGACCTAATTCTTTTTATACCTTAGGCTCAAGAATTAAACCTCACAAAAACACACTCCAAATATCCTTTTACCTGGTAAGGATTGAACCATTACAATTCAATCACAATTCTATAAAGGAAGAATTAAAACCTAATCTTTTTATACTCTAGGCAAAGATCGAAACCTCAATCTCTTTACCAGAAGAGATTGAAACCAGCTACCATTGATTAGACACTCCTAGTAGTATCTAATCTGACACTTAACTCACCAATTACAAACAATTGATAAGTGATTTTTCCACTCAAAGCTTCTACCATCTCAGATAAATTCAAACTCAATTAATGTCATGATACTAGAGATAGAAAAGTGAGAATTTCAAAATTTGATTTCAAATAAAGATGGGTAGCAAGCAATTAGGCACGTAATCAAACTTTCTCAAGAAATTGTTTCAAAAAATAATTTC
Source organism: Eucommia ulmoides (assembly GCA_016647705.1). NCBI lineage: Eukaryota > Viridiplantae > Streptophyta > Magnoliopsida > Garryales > Eucommiaceae > Eucommia > Eucommia ulmoides. The sequence goes on along the minus strand of CM028330.1, from coordinate 18,115,410 downwards.
GATAAAAAATCTAGAAAATAATTTCAAAGATCAAATTCCAAATAATAAATAATAGAATCGAGCATCAATTAATAGTAAGTTATTTGGAATGATTTCACCAGAATTCCATCGAAAGAATAATGATTAGAATAGAAATGACACTTCAGATCGGTAGTAGCAATAATCCATAGCAAATGTTTCTCAAGAATAAATCTCAAGAAAGATCTCACAATGCACTCAGTATGATTACTCTTAGAAAGCACGATAGCTGAATAACTCAGAATGATTTGGATTATCTTAATTCATTAAAACCTAAAAAACGCAGATTTACTTATAATGGAATAAAACAAGCCCTCCAACGGCTAGTTCCCATAAATCATGATATGTGATTACACCAATAGACCCTCTATATCATAATAATTCATTTATGGTATAATTCACTTAAAATATATCTTAAAATATTCAATTAAGTCCCTCAAACTTTTACTCATTCTCAATTAGTTAAGATTGAAAGCATTACATGTACCAAATTGAGAAATATCAAAACTACTTGAACCATATCTATAGGGATATTTAAATATTCAATAAATAGCTCAAAATATATCAGATCCCTAAGATATCTCGTATATCTTAACCATAGACGGCTAGTAACGGTTACTGTTTGAATAAAATTTGAAATTTCATAAATCCTACAATTGATCCATCTATCGACTGGCCAAGACCCATTAGTCGACTGCCTAATTCAAGATGTTGCCAAGCCAAAAATCCTTCGCCCATCGGTCGACCACCCATACTTCATCTATCGCCCGGACGATTCAGGATATTTCACAGGTCGACCGGAAGATTTAGAGACTTCTTCTTTTGTCTATAGGTCGACCTACCTGTCGACCAACCGATTCAGAGAGTTTGATATTTAAGCTCAGGCCAACCTACCTGTCGACCGAGAGATTCAGCAACTTCACTTATCTTTCATAAGTTGACCTACAAGTCGACTGATCAATGTTGGAATTCTCTCCTTAATTCAATTTTAATTTATTTTCTTTGACGTTTTTACCCCTTTAACCAATTTCTTTTCTCGGTTAGCTCCACTAAAATCTTAAATTCAATTTTAATCAATTATCTTTATTTCTTTTCAATTACACATAGGAGCAAATAATTTAACTAATTAGGATCCTATAAAAACACACATAATTTTGAAAAATATTTTGTGTCCTGTATGATCCTAACCTAAATACATTAAGAGTTAAAATTTAACTTGAATTGTTTTCCCTAGGTTCTACAATTTCTTCAAACTCTTAATCTTCCATCATCTTTAGTATTGTCACAATATCTTCATGATCATTTTCATCACTGGAACTAATAAACTGAAACACTCAATAAAATTGTTAATTCCACAAAAAATATCAACATTTAATTATTCATCAAAATTTTAGGATCAACAATCTCCCCCCTTTTTATGATGACAATTAACTTTGATATTTTCTTCAAAACAAAAATATATCCACACACTCCCTAAATCCGAGGACGGGTTCTTTAACTCGTTAAAACAAAGTAATGAAGATAATCATAAGATTTTCAGCAAAGAACAAATTTCAATATATAATAAACTCCCCCTTAAGATATTCAACAAAATAATTCAAGCTCCTCCTTTAGATATTCATTAAAACATCAACTAATTCTCCCTTTTTGTTATCTCAAGAATAATTAGGGAGGGGAACTACAAAGAAACACTACTCTAGGCATACATCATTATGCCTGGCCATACCCAAATCAAGAATGATTTTCATAAACTGATCTTCCGCTAATGGTTTGGTAAAAATATCAGCTAGCTGGTCGGAGGTATCAATATATTCAATAACAATGTCCCTCTTTTTTAAATGTGATCACAAATAAAGTGATGTCTAATCTCTATATGCTTAATTCGCGTATGTTGTGTAGGATTCTTACTTAGACAAATAACACTTTTATTATCACAATAAATCGGGACCTCTTCCATATAGATTCCAAAATCATTTAACTATTGCTTAATATATAAAATTTGATCACAACAGTTATCAGCTATCATATAGTTAGCCTCAGTTGTGGATAATGCTATCGAATTCTGTTTCTTGCTTGACCAGGAAACCAAGGCATGTCTTAACAAATGACATGACCCACTTGTATTTTTTCCCTCAACTTCGTAACTAACAAAATCAGCGTCCGAGTACCTTATTAATTTAAAACCACTCCTCATAGGATACCATAATCCTAGGTCAGTCGTCCCCTTTAAATATCGAAAAATTCGCTTAATCGCAGTTAAGTACGATTCTTTACAACAAGACTGAAATCTAACATATAAACAAACACTATACATGATATCAGGTCTACTAGAAGTTAAGTATAACAGGCTACCAATCATACCTCGATACATTTTTTCATTAACACTTTTGCCCGTATCATCTTTGCCTATCTTTATAGTAGTTGCCATGGAAGTTTTGTATTCTTTAGCACCATCCAAATCATATTTTTTTAACAGCTCCTTAGTGTATTTAGCTTGGTTTATGAATATCCCCTCTTTGGTTTTCTTAATTTGCAACCTAAAAAAAATAAAAAAATCAACTTTCCCATCATGCTTATTTGAAATTCGACCTACATTATCTTAACAAACTCTTGGCAAAGATCCTCATTAGTAGATTCAAAAATAATGTCATCAACATAAACTTGTACTAATAGGATATCAGAGTTAGTTTACTTAACAAATAGTGTTATATCACAAATACCCCTACGAAAACCTTTTTCAATCAAATATCGGTTAAGTCTCTCATACAAAGCTCTAGGAGCTTGTTTGATCCCATACAAAGCCTTACGAAGTTTAAATACGTGATCAGAAAATTTATCACTTTCAAATCCCAAGGGTTGTTCTACATAAACTTCTTCCGCTAGAAAGTCATTTAGAAATGCGCTCTTAACATCCATTTGATATAGCTTAAAATTTCGTGAGCATGCAAAATAGAGTAGCATTCTTATAGCTTCTAATCTAGCCACAGGAGCATAGGTTTCATCATAATCAATTATTTCTTCTTAATTATAGTCCTGTGCTACTAATCTTGCTTTGTTTCTAATTACCATACTAGACTCATCATTTTTATTTCGAAAAACCCATTTAGTACCAATAACAAGATGAAAATCTGGTCTCAGAACAAGACACCATACTTTGTTCCGCTCAAATTGAACTAACTCATCTTACATTGTGAAAATCCAAGATTCATCAGTTAATACCTCATTTACATTTTTAGACTCAATTTGAGATAAGAAAGCAAGATTAATTATATTTCTAATAGATGAACGAGTACTTACACCTCCTTCAAAATTACCAATAATTTCTTTTACCGAATGTCCCGGTACTGTGTTTATAACTCGTAGTAACATCAAATCCTCTTTCTTAGCCTCCTTCTCTTTTTGAGACTCCTTAGCCGTATTTTCACCTTGGTTTTGGTTATTTGAAATACATGCATTATCATCATCCAAAACCTTTCTCGACAAAAATGGGCCAGCTTCCTCAAATACAATATACATAGATTCTTCTACTACTAACGTATATTTATTGTAAACTCTATAAGCTTTACTGCTAGTAGCATATCCAAGGAAAATTCCAAAATCAGATTTAGCATCAAATTTACCTAGATTATCCTTGTCATTCAGAATGAAACATTTACACCCAAATACTTTAAAATAACAAATGTTAGGAGTCTTACCATTTCAGATTTCATATGGGGTTTTGTTAAACCCTCTACGAATCGATACCTGATTCACCACATGACAAGCTGTACTTACTGTGTCGGCCCAAAAGTAGGTTGGTAGGCGATTTTTATTAAGTCTTGTTCTGGCCATTTCTTGAAACGTCTTGTTCTTCATCTCCACTATACCATTTTGTTGTGATGATCTTCTTACAGAGAAGTTATGAGCATAACCATACTCATCACAGTAATTGATAACATCCTCATTCTTAAACTCTCTTCCTTTGTCACTACAAATATTAATAATAGAACATTACTTCTCATTTTGAACAAGTTTACAAAATTTAGCAAATACAAAAGCAACTTCACTTTTCTTAGCAAAGAAAAATACCCAGGTAAGTCTAGAATAATCATCAACTATTACTAAGGCATAAAACTTACCACCAAGACTAGCAATAGAATTTGGTCCAAATAAAACAAGATGCAACAATTCAAGACATCTAGACATGGACGTGTGCATATTTTTCATAAATGATGATTTAGACTGCTTGTCTAATTGACATGCATCACATACTTTATCTTTCAGAAATTGCAAATTAGGTAGGCCACGTATGAGTCTCTTCTTAGATAATTTAGAAATTAGCTCCATACTAGGATGCCCAAGTCTTCTATGTCATAACCAACTATTTTTAGATAAAGCATTCAAACAGAAAAATTTTTGAGAAGTAAAATCATCAAATGAGCAGGTATAAATATTCTCAAAACGTGATGCAATTAACAAGATACTACTATCATGACCATTCTTAATAATGTACTTATCATGATCAAATATCATATTATAGCCCTTGTTACATAGTTGACTAATACTAAGTAAATTATGTTTGAGTCCATCGACTAGTAACACATCTTTAATAATAGTAGTACCATTACCGATATTACCTATACCGATAATTTTATCCTTTGCATTGTCTCCAAAAGTCACATGACCTCCATCCTTAGGTGTCAAAGATGTGAATTTTGATTTGTCTCTCATCATGTGTTGAGAACAACCGCTGTCTAGGGACCATTTGTCTTTGTATATTGATGCTTTTAGAATAACCTACAAGGAGAACCTCAAATAGTTTCTAAGTGGTACCCAGTTTACGTGAGTCCGATCTTGTTAGTCGAAACAATTTTAGTTCCTTTTATAACCCAATCTTGTCTACATTTAGATATTTTAGCAAAATATTTACAAATAGTATCCCCACAACATTACATTTAAAATATATAACGAGATCCTTGGTTTCAGAAAATAATTTTTGAAAACGTTTTTGTTTAAGATTTTTCTAAAATCCAATACCGACTTTATAAAAAATTCCACGTGCACTTCCCAAAAGCATTTTCAAGTTATTCTCACCGTCGGTGAATTTGAGAAAAATTGAATGTAAATCCGACATCTTGGATTTCAATTCATTGTTTTCAGATTCGTAGTCCATTACTTGCTTGTTTAATGCATTAATTGTACTTTGAAGGGTATTTATTTTAGAACACTGGTTTTTATAATCATGCAAACGTTCTTGATAAACATCAAATAATTCATCAAAATCTAAAGGACAAAAACTTGAACATTTTGTTACTTCACCACCAGTGGCCATCAATGCAAACATGGATATTTCTTCACTTTCTGATTTTTCGGAGTTACTTGATTCGGTATCATCCTAAGTGGCCTTCATAGACTTTTTCTTGCTCTTCTTTCATTTTTTTCTTCTTCTTCTTCTTCTTCTTATTTTCTTTATCCTTCTTCGGTTCGGGACAATCAGCTTGAAAGTGACCGGTCTTGTGCCAATTGTAGCATTCCACATTGTTCATGTTGAAGTTTTTTCTCCCATGGAATGTGTGCCGTGTCATTCTTCTAAAATAAAATTGTGAGAAGCGCCACGTCTTTCTCTTGCTCACTGTCAAGACTTTCATAATCACTGTCATCATTTTCTTCAATTTTCTGAGCCTTTAGCGCTAAGGATTTTCTCTTGCTATTTTTGGTGTCATCCTCATATCCTTTAATCGTTGTTTCATGAGTCATCAAGTTGCCTATGAGATCATCAATTTTGTATTTGCCAAGATCCTTAACTTCCTCAATTGCAGTCACCTTCGACTCCCATACTTTTGTCAAAAATCTTAGGATCTTTCGAACTCTATCCTCCATGGAGTATGGTTTTCCACGTTGACTCAAGTGATTGCAAATGCTGGTAAAACGAGTATACATCTCTTGAATCGATTCAGTTTCTTCCATTTTGAACAATTCAAATTTCCTCACAAGAGCGTTGATTTTCGATTGCTTCACTTGACTTGTCCCTTCATGAATAACTTGTAGTTTGTCCCACATCTCCTTTTCTGATTTACAACCTGAAACTCTCGAGTATTCATTAGCATCCAAATAACAAAATAAAATATTAATAGCTTGAAAGATCATAGAAAGTATCTTCTTATTGGAAGCAGTCAGCTATTCTTTCGTCTTCTTGACTCCGTTTTTCATTGGAACAAACGGACCATCCTCAATTGTTAGCCACACATTATAATTGGTAGCCTGAAGGAAGGTTATCATTCTGTCTTTCCAGAATGAATAATTTTTACCTGCAAACAACGGTGGTCGGTGCATAGACTATCCCTCAGCTAGTGTGCCTATTAAGTGCGCCATGTGATTTTTGTTAGCTAAGTGTGTCGAGCTAAACCAGCTCTAATGCCAATTGTTTGCCCAGTGAGCTACCCAAGAGGGAGGGTGGATTGGGTAGTATTAAAAATTATCAGAATATAACACTTCAAAAATCAAACAATTAATTTCATCCTAAAATTAATTATTATATTTTATAGCAGCGGATTATGTGTTATCAACTAGGTGCACACCCACACAACAAAATATAAATAATGCAGCACACGAAAATTTATATTGATTCACTAAGCTACTCTTGGTTAATCCAGTCCCCCAAGCTCCGCGGAGAGTCGCATCCTCTAAACTCAAGATCCCTTTAAAGGTAGGAACCGAACTCCTATAACAATTTTTTTTCGCAGGCTCTGAATCAACCTTTACAATTCCTTTTAACAGGCTAAGGAATAACCTTTATCTTTTTACCATGCGGAAAATTAACCTAATTCTATTATAGAGAGAATCACGGCCTAATTCCTTTTATAACTTAGGCTCAAGAATTAAACCTCACACAAACACGCTCCTAATATCTATTTACCTGGTAAGGATTGAACCGTTACAATTCACTCATAATTCTATAAAGGAAGAATTAAAACTTAATTTTTTATACTCTAGGAAAATATCAAAACCTCAAACTCTTTACCGGAAGAGATTGAAACCAGCTACCCTTGATTAGACACTTCTAGTAGTATCTAATCCGACACTCAACTCACTAATTACAAACAATTAATAAGTGATTTTCCCACTCGGAGCTTCTACCACCTCAGATAAATTCAAACTAAATTAATATCCCGATAATAGTAATAGAAAAGTGAGAATTTCAAAATCTGATTTCAGGTAAAGATGGGTAGCAAGTAATTAAGCACGTAATCAAACTTTCTCAAGAAATTGTTTCAAAAAATAATTTTCAATAAAAAATCCGGAAAAAAATTTCAAAGATCAAATTCCAAATAATAAATAATATAATCAAGAAACAATTAATAGTAATTAATTTGGAATGATCTCATCAGGATTCTACCAAAAGAATAATGATTAGAAGTGCAATGACACTTCAGATTAGTAGTAGCAATAATCCACAACAAATATTTCCCAAGAACAAATCTCAAGAAAGATCTCAAATTGTACTTAGTATGATTACTCTTAGAAAGCACGAGAGTTAAATAACTCAGAATGATTTGGATTGTCTTGATTCATTAAAACCTCAAAAATGCAGGTGTACTTATAAGGAAATAAAACAAGCCCTCCAACAACTAGTTCCCATAAATCATGACATTTAATTACACCAATAGGCCCTCTATATCATAATGATTCATTCCTAGTATAATTCACTTAAAATGTATTTTAAAATATTCAACTAAGTGCCTCAAACTTTTACTCAATCTCAATTAGATAAGATTGAAAGAATTATATGTACCAAATTGAGAAATATAAAAACTACTTGAACCATATCTATGGGGATATTTAAATATTCATTAAATAGCTCAAAATATATCAAATCCCTAAGATATCTCACATAACTTAACCATAAATAGCTAGTAACGGTTACCGTTTGAATAATATATGAAATTCCATAAATCTTGAAACTGATCCATCTGTCGACCGACCAAGACTCATTAGTCGATCACCCAATTCAAGATGTAGCCAAGCCAAAAATTCTTCACCCATCAGTCGACCACCCATACTTCATCTGTTGATCAGACGATTGAGGATGTTTTAAAGGTCGACTCACTTGTCGACCGGAAGATTTAGAGACTTCCTCTTTTGGCCATAGGTCGACCTACTTATCGACCCAACGATTTAGAGAGTTTACCATTTAAGCTCAAGTCGACCTACCTGTCAACTGAGAGACTCAACAACTTTACTTATCTTTCATAAGTTGACCTACAAGTTAACTGATCAATGCTGGAATCCTCTTCTTAATTCAATTTTAATTCATTTTCTTCGACATTTTCACCCATTTAACTGATTTCGTTTCTCGATTAGCTCCACTAAAATCTTAAATTCAATTTTAATAAATTATCTTTATTTATTTTTCAATTAAACATAGGAGAAAATAATTTAACTAATTAGGATCCTATAAAAACACACATAATTTTGAAAAACATTTTGTGTCGTGTGTGATCTTAACCGGGATATATTAAGAGTTAAAATTTAACCAGAATTGTTTTTCTTAGGTTCTTCAATTTCTTCAAACTCTTAATCTTCCATCATCTTTGTCATCATCTTTAGCATTGTCACAATATCTTCATGATCATTTTCATCACTGGAACTAATAAATTGAATCACTCAATAAAATCATTAGTTCCACAAAAAATGTCAATATTTAATTGTCCATCAAAATCTTAGGATCAATAAGTTGTTTTTGAAACGTTTCCTGAAAAAACAAATAGAGAAGATGTTTTTAAAGATTCCAGGCGCGTAATAGAAGATGGTAGAAGAGAACAATTAAGGCAAAGTCTGTAGAACCTAGAACTGATAATGTTTCTGAATCAGGAATATATTTAAATAATTCTAATTATATAGGGAATAAACACATGCTTGAGAAGTTAATTGCAAAATGGATAATATCTTTATACTCTGTATCTTTGTTTAAAAATGTTGTAGGAAGTGAAGAGATACTGTTGATGCCTTTTCAAAATGGATACCTATGACTTTCAAAGAAAACGTTAGTAACTGGTGGTCAGGATTAGCTTTATTAGTTAAGAATAGGATTAGAACTGGAATATTCTCTCAAAACCCAAATATTACACTTGTTGAAGGAGACTTCTGAGAAAATAAATGGGTGATTTGATGACACGATTAGAAAGGAATTTCTAGGGCAATTCTGGGTAGAAAATTCTAATGAAACACAAAAGAGAATTCGAATGAATGTTATTAGTCACCTAATGAATATAAGAATTTGTAACATGTATTATTTTGAAGAATATACTAATGAATTTGCGAAACATTTTTACAAGGGTGATTTTAATGATTTTGAAATACAGGTCCATTTAGACATGTATTTTGAAAGACTGCCATTTCCATACTCTAGAGAACTAATGATCGGATATAAATCTTTACTAGATTGTCTATTTGTTGATCCTATGGGAACTAGAACTAACTATGCTACAAAACATATTGGAATTTGGTGTGCTGCTGCTAAAAGCGCTAAGTTATATAGGAAAGATAATCAGTTAGGACTATACTGTGATAACAAAAATGAAGCCGCAAAACAATTTAGATATGCTAATATTTATTCTCAGCCAAGGCATACTAAAAAGATTAAATATAAATTAAAGAAATCCTTTAAAAGAAATTTTAGGCCAAGAAAACCATTTAAGTCGAAATAGTTTTTCAGAAAAAAGAAATTTACAAAAAATCCTCAAAGGGTAAGAACGACTCAAGAATAACCTGCTAAGACTTGCAAATGTTGGGCTTGTAACAAAATAGGACATTATGCTAATGAGTGTCCTAATGCTAAGAATAAAAATAGTGCTAAGGTTAAAATGTTTCTCGAATAAAATGAGTCTGATATAAGTGAAACTAAAAGCATCTCTGATAGAGATTCTGAAGAGGAATTTTATTTTATTGAAGAGACGAGCGATGAATCCGGAAACGTGTACGAGTACGAGTTTTGACTACTTTATGGAATCTATTGAAGATAAAGGTGATTATAGAGTCAATGCTCTTGTTGATAAAAAAAAATGCTTAAAAAGATTTTTAAAGGAAGGATTTTCTTTTAAACATGATGAACTCCTCCGAACAAATTTTGTTGATAATTTTAATAGAAAAAAATATGTACCATTATGGAACCTGTCAATTCGAAGCTGCTCTTAACATCGAAGACTATAGAGGAAAAATAAATATCCCTTTAATAAATCGTGCTACGATAGTGGTAGCGCAGGAAAAACACGCCGCTACTTACACTCGCAAGTATACGAGGTCTAAGTTTTAGTATAGTGTGATCGTTAAGATCGGGTTATCGTATCCACAGGGATTGTTGTCGTTACTATCGAATACCGCGTTTTTCGTGACCTAAGTTTATCTAGGAAAAAAAAATGTATTTAATTAATTAAACTAATACTAATATATCCTAAATTCACTACACCATTATGTTAATATGTTTTAGGGTGAAGAATTGTATAGGGATTAACGTGTTTACAAATACGTTTTCGATTTCGATTTACTCGCGTTTGCGTTGTTCGACCTATTTGACAACCTCGGTACGTAAACTCCGCCGCCACCTCTTCCGAGTGTAAGACGGGGAAATACATGACTTCGAGCCAATGAAGAAGTCCCCCTCAACGTCTTAACGACCCTAGGTCACGTGAGTCTCGCCTAGCATCATTGATTGCACACAATTCAACTCTCTCCCGGGTTATTGGATCGTCGCGTTATATTTACCCTATCGACAATCTCCGTTCTAAAACTCCCTCGCCACCTCTTCCGAGTGTAAGATGAGGAATATAACGCAACTTCGAGCCAACGAAGAGGTCCCCCTCAATGTCTTTATGACCCTAGGTAGCGTGTGTCTTGCCCAATGTCATCGATTGTCCACGATTCGAACCCCGACCGGGTTATAGAATCGTGGCGTTTGTTTACCCTAATCCGAATCTGGGGTTTTGTCAAAATCCCGTATTCTCCATTTATCAATCCAAGCATAATAAACAAACAATACGATAAATATAATCAAACTACGAAGAAACAATCATAAACGAAATAGCGAAATCACCCAAACAACATATTTATAAATTATAGGTTAATCCCTATTACATTCCATATTTAACTCGGGGCCATAGCTGCATATACAAGAAAATAACGAGCTAAACATGCTCACATACTCCAAAGATAAAGAAATAAGGAAAAACAATCGAAGAACCTAACCTCGTCCGAAAATAAACCGTTAAGAACGCTCTACGATCGATTCGCCGTCTTCTCCACTGCGGGATGCGAGCTCCACCACTAAAATTCCTAACCCTTGGCTTAACTATAGCCTAAGGGGCTTAAAACTGCAAGAGAGAGAAGAGAGATTCGGCCAAAGGGGAAGGAGAGGGGATATTTATAGCAAAAATATCCTAAAAATATCTAAAGGCTGTGCAAGGCAAATCCGCCTAGGCGAAATTAGGTCGGTTAAGTCTGATCGCCTGGGCGGTAAAGTAGGCGGTGGACTAGAGAACATTCTGTTGAAATTCCACCTAAGCGAAGAAAACTTCTCTTAGGCGAGCGGCTGTCAGTAGCCCTTCTTCATCCTCTGCTGGATTTTCGCCTAAGCGGTAGAATTTCCGCTCAGGCGGTCGTCCATCAGTAACATTTTTCTCTTCTCTGTATCTTAACCGCTTAAACGGTGGTATGGACACCTAAGCGGTAGGCCTGTTTCGTCTTTTAGCCTCCGAGCTTGTTTATCCACCATAACTTCGAACCGCTTTGGTTCGATCTCATCGTTTTAGCTCCAGTTTCTTATCTTTTTGACTCACACACCTGAGTTATACAAAAAGTATAAATACTAATTAAAACATAATAAAAATAACTATAAACATATTCGAAAACTAACCAATTCGGATTGGAAATAGATAGGTTTTTCACACCTATCAATACCCCCAAACTCAAAACTTGGCTAGTCCTCGAGCCAAACATACACACTAAAATGAAAAATACACAAATGGAAATAAATAACAAACAACGTAAAAATAATCTAAATATAACAACATGCGAGTTTTAAATTTTTCTAACGGCCTAGTTATTGTCCCTCAACAATCGCCAGTTATATCGAGTTCAGGCTGTAATACACATCATGAGGTTCTAGATTTTTGACATGCAATAATGGTGAACACTATTCTAGATCCTTTAAACGTGTTAGTGCGAGACTCAATAATATAACTATACAACAGTCGGATTGGATTATCCACCAACGAAATTCATGACTTAGACCTTAAAGGACTAGGATTTCCATAGGCTTGATTGGGGTCCACTCTCCACTAATGTAGGTCTAGTAGTTCATGAAGATCATTAGGGCTTGGTTCGGTTAAGGTTAATTTGGCCAAGGGTATTTTAGAATAGAAAACTGGTTAACGTTGTTAGCTTAACGTTACCCAAGGCTCAATGCTTGGCAAATTCACTCTCGAACTCTCATAGAAAGATTGGAAACAATCCCAAACATGCATTGAAGACCTACGTACTCACTTGTCAAAAAGAAAAGGAAATAAAAAAAAAAGGGTATTTACATTTGATATTTTTTTTTTCTATTTTTTTTTCTTTTCTTTTCAACGAACACACCCCCAAACTTATTTTATTGTTACAATTAAAGGGGTGTGTGAAATACAAATAAAAAAAATCGACAAGTGAGTACTCATATACCGAACCAATTAGAAGTTCGCCCTAAACCCAACCACTCACATCAAGAAGCCTTTGCAACGGCTAACGTGATTCACTCAAATATGCCTTTAAATTCAGCGATATAGGTTTGGAAAACGATCAACTGGGGAGGGTATTAGTTTATGTGTTCTGAATTGAATTTGCATTTAGGCTTCGACAGGGTAACGAGGGATAAACATATAACAAGGTAGGCTTCAAAGGCTAAAGCGACAAAAAGAATGCCTAAGTCACGTCTCCTAAACTACCTCGCCTAGGATTTTGCCTTAAGCTTCCCCTCAATCAAGTTCTAGAATCCTTAAATGTCTCATGAATTTGGCTAATCAATAATCGTCCTCAAATCAATTGAATGACTATACATTGAGTCTATGTGCCCGTGCAAATTAGGATCTACAATAATTTTGACCAAAACGCATAGTCAAGCACACAGAATCACACATGCATGGGTATTACCCTTGACTTCGAAAACAACCAGGGGTAATTTTCATCATCGGGTGACGGCCCAGATGAACGCAAAACTCAACATATAACAACAACACAAAAACATAAACACATTCTAACCTAAACACACATGCAATACGAAAAACGATAACACATAAACTAACATACTACTAAATACAACACATCACCGCCAAACTCAAAGTGGACAGTGTCCTCAGTGAACCCAATCATCATTCTCAACATATGAAATTTAAAGCATACTGACGAAGGGTGTTTAGAACACTTACCTAGGAGGCGAGAGGATCTTGCCTCCGAATTAAGTCAGATATGATGGATTTAACTTATTTGACCTTGGGTTGCCTCCCAAGAAGCGCGTGGTTTAATGTCCTCTGCCCGACATTTTCAGAACACCTTCAAGATTGGCGAGGTTTTGCTTTAGATGGCTCAATCTTTCAACGAAACGCCTCACCGGCTTATGTGCTTGGCCAAGCACAATAAACGTCTTGGAATCTCGTTGAAAGGGATGCATCAATAACTGTCGATCTAACATCGCCAAGTACCCTGCATAAGAAACAAAAACAAAACTACAAACAAAATTTATATACAAAGAAATGCCTAAAGTAAAATTAGGTCACTTTCACACAATATCAATAATAACAACTTCGCCAATCCCGGAAATACGAAACACTTGTTTCTCCTATCTAAAACTCAAGTCTGGAGCCGTTACCGCGTTTTTTCGACAATAACATCAAAACAATACCCAGCAACGGCGCCAAAAACTTGGTAGCGCGGGAAAAACACGCCGCTACTTACACTCGCAAGTATAAGAGGTCTAAGTTTTAGTATAGTATGATCGTTAAGATCGGGTTATCGTATCCACAGGGATTGTTGTCATTACTATCGAATACTGCGTTTGTCGTGACCTAATTTTATCTTGGCAAAAAACAAATGTATTTAATTAATTAAACTAATACTAATATATCCTAAATTAACTACACTATTATGTTAATATGTTTTAGGGTGAAGAATTGTATAGGGATTAACGTGTTTACAAATACGTGTTCGATTCTGATTTACTCGCGTTTACGTTGTTCGACCTATTTGACAACCTCGGTACGTAAACTCTACCGCCACCTCTTCTGAGTGTAAAACGGGAAAATACATGACTTCGAGCCAATGAAGAAGTCCCCCTCAACGTCTTAACGACCCTAGGTCACGTGAGTCTCGCCCAGCGTTATTGATTGCACACAATCCAACTCCCTCCCGGGTTATTGGATCGTCGCGTTGTATTTACCCTATCGACAATCTTCGTTCTAAAACTCCCTCGCCACCTCTTCCGAGTGTAAGACGAGGGATATAACGCAACTTCGAGCCAACGAAAAGGTCCCCCTCAACGTCTTTATGACCCTAGGTAGCGTCTGTCTTGCCCAACGTCATCGATTGTCTACGATTAAAACCCCAACCGGGTTATAGAATCGTGGCGTTTGTTTACCCTAATCTGAATCTGGGGTTTGTCAAAATCCCGTATTCTCCATTTATCAATCCAAACATAATAAACAAACAATACGATAAATACAATTAAACTACGAAGAACAATCACAAACGAAACACCGAAATCATCCAAACAATGTATTTATAAATATTAGGTTAATCCCTACTACAATCCATATTTAACTCGGGGCCATAGTCGCATATACAATGAAATAACGAGCTAAATATGCTCACATGCTCCTAAGATAAAGAAATAAGGAAAAACAATCGAAGAACTTAGCCTCGTCTGAAGATAAACCGCTAAGAACACTCCACGATCGATTCGCCGTCTTCTCCACTTCGGGATGCGAGCTCCACCACTAAAATTCCTAACCCTTGGCTTAACTATAGCCTAAGGGGCTCAAAAATGCCAGAGAGAGGAGAGAGATGCGGCCGAAGGGGAAGGAGAGGGGATATTTATAGCAAAAATATCCTAAAAATATCTAAAGGCTGTGTAGGGCAAATCCGCCTAGGAGGTGGAAATTCCGCCTAGGCGGAATTAGGTCCGTTAAGTCTGATCGCCTGGGCGGTGAAGTAGGCGGTGGACTGGGAGAACACTCTGTTGGATTTTCGCCTAGGTTGTAGAAATTCTGCCTGGGTGAGCGGCTGTTAGTAGCCCTTCTTCGTCCTCTGCTGGATTTCCACCTAAGCTGTAGAATTTCTGCTTAGGCGGTCGTCCATTAGTAACATTTTGCTCTTCTTTGCATTTTCACCACTTAGGCGGTGGTCTGGACGCCTAAGCGGTGGGCCTGTTTCAGCTTTTAGCCTCCGAGCTTGTTTATCCACCGTAACTTCGAACCGCTTTGGTTCGATCTCATTGTTTTAGCTCTAGTTTCCTATCTTTTTTACCCACACACCTGAGTTATACAAAAAGTATAAAAACGTATTAAAACATAATAAAAGTAACTATAAACATATTCGAAAACTAACCAATTAGGATTGGAAATAGATAGATTTTTCACACCTATCAGATAGATAGACAATTGGAAAAAAATAGGGAAAAATAAAGATAAAATTGGTTACATATACGTTGGGGAAATACAAATTGTTTTTAAAGCCTTGTTTAGAAAAGGAATTAGTTTTCCAATAACAGCTGTTGTCCTTGAAAATAGAATGAAAAATAGATCGGATGCTTTACTAGGTGTTGTTTACGGAAATTTAAACCGAGGAATTTTAGGAATAAAAGTTTTTCCTAAATATGCTGTTAGTCTAAAAGAACCGTGGATAAATGAAGTCTTTAGTCTCGCTCAGGAATGTGCTAAAAAGAATTTTATGGAAGATGGAAGATTCACTTATACTATAACATATCACATTAGATACTTTTTAAGCAATAGCCATCATAGTGATAAGTTTGTAAATCATGAATTTATAGATTTTGATAAGGTCTTCGAACCGATTGCTAATATTTATAAACAAAAAATTGTTGATGAAGCGGATCTACCTATTGAGTGGAAATTAGATATTAATAAATAAATAAATTAAAAAAAAAAAAAAAACCAGATCTAGATATTGCTAGATTATCTAATGCTAGAAATCTGTCTAGTATTAAAACATTATCTTCTGTAAAAATAACTGATGGAGAAATAGAAGAGTATTCTTTGGATAGACGAATGATTACTAAGAAAACTGATACTCCCACTTATAAAATTAGAATTAAATATTTTAATGGATAGGAATACCATGAGGTAGATGCTTTGATTGACACAAGTGCTTCTGTTAGTCATATTTAACCAGATAAGCTATCAACCCTAGTACCCAAAAGAGAACTTGTTGAACCATACATCTATAATGATCTTAATGGATTCAAGCACACCATTATACAAACTGCTAATGTTTCACTAATAATTGGAAACAAAAGAAATAACTTATCCAATACATATTGATAAAGACGAAAAAATGGAACTATTACTTGGAAATTATTTCCATGATCATTGTTACCCTTATAATATCGGCTATGATAAAATCATGCTTACAATCGAAGAAGAACAAATAAATATTCCTCGAATTATATGAGAAGTCCTATTATTTTTTAAGTCGGAATAAAAATTGATAAACAAGATATATATATATATACCATGCTTATTAGATTTAGGAGCTAATATTTTCTTAATGAATAAAAAAGTACTACAATATAAAATGTGGAGAAAAAATGTTAAATCTGCTATTCAAGCTAAAGATGTTTTAATAATACTAGGTGATAGATATATTAAAATGCCAATAATATGTCAACAAAACACTATGGGAATACTTCTACTACTTGGAAATGATTTCATAAACTTATTTAAGAAAACATGCATTACTCATAAACTTGTTGAATTCCTCACACCTTGCTCACACTAGATAAGAATACCATGCTTACATAACACAAACATCATTTGTACACGAAAATGTGGTGATATTTACCTTGCTACATAAATTGATGGAAATCTTTGAAAAACTTGCGAATAATTTTTGAGAAAAACCAACTGTACTCTGGGATATTGATAAAGTCTATGCTCATATTGAGTTAATTAATCCTACTGATATTATCAGAGTTAGACCAAAGAGATATTCTGATGAAGATATAAAATAATTCACTATGCAAATCCAGGAACTACTTGATTTGAAACTAATTCAAGAAAGAAAAAACTCTCATTCAAGTCATGCTTTTATGGTTAGAAATCACTCTAAAATAAAACGCGAAAAAGCTAGAATGGTTGTTAATTATAAAAAGCTTAATGAAAAAACCAAATTTGATGGATATTTCTTGCCCCATAAAGAGAGTCTTGTTAATAAAACCAAAGGCAAAAAGATATTCTCTAAATTTGATTGTAAAAGTAGATTTTGGAAAATTAAGTTAACAAAAGAATCTGTACCAACAACTGCTTTTAGCACGCCCGGTGGTCATTATGAATAGCTTGTGATGCCCTTCGGATTAAAAAATGCTCCTCAAATATTCCAGCGAAGAATGGATAAAGTGTTTGGTAAGATACTTGAATTTTGTATTGTTTATGTCAATGATGTACTTATATTCTCTGATAATGAAAAAGGATCATCTAAAGCATCTTATGATTTTTACAGATTTATGAAAGAAGCATGAAATCTTACTTTCTAAAAAAAAGACAGAAATAGGAAAACAAAAGATAGAATTTTTAGAATTAATAATTGATGCTATTGGAATAGAAATTCAACCTCATATTTGTGAAAAAATAATTGATTTCTCAGATAGTCTTGAAGACAAGAAGCAAGCACAAAGATTCTTGGGAGTTCTAAATTATGCTAAAACATTGATTGAAGGATTAGCTAAACACAGGCAACCATTCCAAAAGCTATTAAAAAAAGGTGTTAATTTTGTCTGGACCAAAGAAGTTTCTAACAAAATCAGAGAAATTAAAAGCCTAACTGCTCATCCATCCAGATTAACATTACCAACGTATGAGGATGATTTAATTCTAGAAACAGACGCTTCAAACGCATATTGGGGTGCTATTCTTAAAACTACTACCGAAAAAATTTGCAGATATACCAGTGGAACTTTTACTGACACACAACAAAGATATCATAGCAATCTTAAAGAACTACTTGCAATTAAAAAAGGGATTGAAAATTTTAGATATTTTCTTATTCCTAAAAAGTTTACAGTTATTGCTGATAATACTCAAGTTAAAGAATTTATCTTTAAGAAGTTACTCTCAAGTCCAAAATATAATAAAATGAATGGCAGGCAAACATTCTTTCAACATTATAATGTTGATATTATGCATCGAGCTGGTAGAAATAATATATTGGCTGATTTTTTATCCAGGGAAGTCCACGGAAGCTGATAAAGATTCAATCCTAATCCCTAAAAGTGTTATTGAAACAATTAAGAAATACTTCTCTTAGGGATATTACTTCTTAAGTGCTGTGGAAAAGTTGATTTACAAATATGAAATTAGTAGTGCTAAAGAGTGTGAGAGAAAGGAAGCCGAGACTTCCAATGCTAAAACAAATGATGAATTTTCATCCAGTGCTAAGAAAAATGATGATTTCTCATCCCGTGCTAAGGCCTCTAATGCCTTGAAAAAATGCTACTGAGCATTCAAACTCTTAGAAAAGTCAGATCGTCAATGATCTGCAAATTGCTACTCTCATTCGCTATCCTAATCAGTTCGTTGAAACTCCTACAAAACCTGTTACACCCAATAAAAAATTCTTTGAAATTGCTTCTCCATCATCGGACATTCGTAAAACAATGTTCAAATTCTTCGCTGAAGACTTTTATGCTGAATATCTAAAAACTCTTAAATTCTCTTATGAAATTCGTGTTCTTGAAGAAGATATTAACATTTTCTCGCTCCATAAAGGAAGATATCCCAGAATGGCTTGTATGCCAGAAACCTCTATTGAATCAATGAAAAGATTTTTAATTTTGGATTTTTTGACACTTTAATAATGGATTCAAACACCAGTGCTGAGAAGGGACTCCCAAAGAGGGTGGAAAAAACTATCAAAAGCTTTAGAGAACAAAGAAGTGTTAATACAGTTGTTATTAAATGTTTTACTGTTGCTCTTGAAAAAGGATACGAGGCTTATCACATAATCACCCTTTCGAAAAATCGTCCCCAAGCAATTCCTACATTTAAGCTTGATCAAATCTACAAGGATTACCCCATACTCGAAATTGCTAAAGAAATTGAATATTTTGTTAAGTTCAGAAAAAGCCTGGGATTTTACGTTCTTAAAAAAAAAACTTAAAAAGTTTCTTGCATGGGACAGAGGATATGTCTATCTCATGAGTACTGAAGGACTGTTGATTCTTACAATCGAATGTAAGGAGTTATATGGTGCTACTAAACAAACTGCTGGAAGTTTACTTCAGATTTTCCCCTATCAACCCTTTTATTTTGTTATTACAAAATAATATTTAATTTTTTTTATTTAACAATATTTTAATTTTTTATGTGCAGGATGTAAGATATTTATATTGTCTATTTTATGATATTTAAATTTTTTTTCCCAACATATGAGATAGTTTCATTTATAAATTTTTATATTAATCATAGGTTAATACAAATAAGTATTTCTTTTATATGTATCTTGTTTTTATATTAATTTAATATTAAGAATAAATAATTGAATATAATATATATCTATTTTACTAATTTAATAGTTTTTCAATGTTTTTATAAAATTGTTTATCAAACGCTCATTGCGTGCTTCTCCTTTTCAACAATTACTTTTTAACAAATTTACCAAATAATTTGTTTTTAACAACTCCTTTCAACAACTCATTTTTAACCGCTCATTTTTAATTGTTCCTTTTCACAAGCCATAGGGAGCCAAACTAAGCATTAATTCCCCAAGTCTTTTATGTCAAAAAGTAAATATGTACTATTTTTATACTTCTCAGAAAAAAAAAAAAAAAAAAAAATCAATGGGCCCTTTGAAATTTTAAAGATATTTTTATTGTTTTATCATACATTAAAAGTTAGTCTAGGCAAATAATCTTAATTAATGTTTTGTTTTTAGAATAACCTTTTGTTAATTGTGTTCAGTATTTAGTCCCTGACAGTTAATATGTATGGAAGATGTCCTATTCACTCTGGGACCGTAATGGATAAACTTGAGGGGGGAAAAGAGACATTACTTTGGGCTTTGTATATTTACTGCCAGATCCCATTTCAGTTGGAAACCCAGAGCCGTTTCTGGCACTTCAAAGGTTCTTCAACCTCATACGTCAAAACATACACAAGAGTTGACTTGTGATTCAATTACATATACTTGGTCTTACCCTCATCTCCTACCTAAGCTTCTTTTTCTAATTATGAGTAGGGACATCAATAGCTAAATGAGCTTTCCCAAGAGCAAAGTCTATAAGCATAAGAAACTCATCTAGCTTTATTCCTAGTAACAATTCAGGATTCATATTTCTTATTCCTACATTCCCATTTAGTACCAATTATAGGATGGTCGTCAGGCCTACATACAAAGGTCCACACATTGTTACACTCAAATTGGTTAAACTCTTCTTGCATTACTAAAACCCAAGACTTATAATCTATTGATTCTTTAACGTTTTTAGGCTCGATTTGGGAAAGAAATGTGACATTTACTAAGTTACATAATCAAGAGGGTGTACTTACCCTGCTATGAATATCGTCGACGATTAGCTCGGAAGGTGCCTAATTACCTTCTTTATGGATTTAGGCAATTCGAAATCTCATCTTATGGACACACTTTAAGAGAATTACATCAACAATTTCAATATTGTGATCCGGAGGAAGTTCTATTTCACCTGCTTCTTCCTCATCCAAATACTTTCTCTAAACAAAAGTATTTAAATCTCCAAATACCACATGCATAGATGTTTCAACAACAAGAGTCCTTTCATTATACACCCTATATGCCTTACTATTTGATTCATAGCGAAGAAAAATACCATAATCAAATTTGGCATCAAATGTTCCTAGATTATCTTTATCATTAGTAAGAAAGCATATACAACCAAAAACTCTAAAATAAGTAGGCAATTATAGGTTTTTTACCCTTCCAAAGTTCATATGGGATTTTTCTAACACTCCAATGTAGTGTTAACGAATTCCACCCATAAATACTTAGTGAGTGCGTGTTCGTTTACAATAGCTCTACTTGTTAACTAAAAATTATATGGTGTCAAGTGGAGTAATTTCTTTCATATATAGACTACTTTTGGAAGCCTCACAAATTCAATGTGGGATTCTAACACCCACCTACAAGTGCAACCTTGCCTCACACGTGATATAATCAAACAACTGAAAATAAAAGACAAATATTCAAATAATCAGGGACAAACAAATGATACTTTCTAAACCTAGCTCTGATTCTATGTTAGGAGGTTCTAACTTAAAACTATATGGTGTCAAGTGGAGTAACTCCTTTCATATATAGACTACTTTGGGAAAGCCTCACAAATTCAATGTGGGATTCTAATACTACCTATTTCCCGAAGTGATCTATTTTTAAGCTCAACAACATCATTTTAGTAAGAAGTCTTGATAGCACAGAAGTTATAACTAAAGCCATGTGTATCTCAAAAGACAATAAATTTATCACTTTTGAATCACCTTTTCTTTTACTCCTAATATGCTTAATGCTCAACATTTTTCATTTTGCACTAACATGGAAAAAATTACAAATTCATATATAGCATCACTTTTCTTAGCCAAAAATATAACCCATGTAAACCGAGAGAAATCATCTATAAGTACAAACGCATAATGTTTCCAACCTAAACTAGTAATGGGATGGGAACCAAATTAGTTTGTTATAAATGTATCTTAAATAGGGTCTATATATGCTATTTTTGTATATATCATTTTGAAATGTAGTTGTTATAGGCATTATTTGAAATCTCTATATATAGACCTGTGGATTTTCATTAATAATTGAGAATAAAAACAAATTCAGATTTCTAAAAGTGGGAGTTTATATTTTTCAGAAACATTTTTATAGAAAAGTTTTTGAAAATTCTTTATTTAGAAAAGGGCTATCATTGCGAAAACCGGGTTTGCTTTTGCTTACATCGTTCTTAAGGAATTCTTGCTGAGATCATTCTTACTATATTTACTTGCTCAAATTTATTATGTTTGACGTGAAATATATATATATATATATATATATATATATATATATATATATATAAATTTCTGAGCTATTCAAAAATCGTTTGTTGCTGAAATTTTATTGGATATCTTTTAGAAACAAATTTTCTTGAAATCTAGTTGAAAAAGTATTTATACTTAAATTGCTTAAGCCCATATTTAGTGTCTCGCATATTTTATATCACTAGTATTCGGGCTATTAATTATGTTTATAGTAAGTTTAGGTGGTAGAAGTTCTTGTGAGAAAAAATTATTTTTTTTTTTTTTTTTTGTATTTCAAGGAGATTGTAGTTAGACATGTTGGGAAAATTTTGCATAGTTATATAAATACAAATTAAATAATAAATATATTTTACATGCAATGTTAATCTCTTTAAATAATTAAGAATATCAACAATTAAATAAATAAAATAAAAACATAGAATAGAGAGAAAATACATATTTGGTGGATCGAGGCATATAAACATTGTCCTAAGAAGATATACGCTCCCTCTATGCACAGAATTGAATGGTGAGCCCTTCCGAAGATATAACTATCCAAGGAGTCAAAGTACAAGTAGGACATCTCTATATTGAACCAATCGTGAACCCTATTATTCGTAAATCATCAACGATATAATATACGTGAAATAATACACAAAATATCACTTCTCTTTATTTATATATTTCAATAAAAATATACTCACTATTTTATATATTATCATTGTATAGTATTACACACTTTTTTTTTAAATTTCTCTACATCGCTTTATATTATTTTATATCGCTATATATATTTTCTTTTATATTCACACACCTATATATAGTGTATGAATTATATAACTCTTAATATAATATTAAGCACTCATAATATTATAATTAATTAAATCACTAATTATACGCATAAATATTATAATAATCACATGTATCATATATTTATAATAGAACTCATAAAGTTATTTTAATAAATTTTATAATTTAATTAAATAAAATAATAAAATTTATGTATAATATAACAAATAAAATATTTAATTTTAAATTATTTTTCTAACAATCCCTCACATAATTTAAAATTATAAAATAAAATAATAAAATGGAAATAAAATAATCAAATAAAAATATTGGGCAATATAATACTGTGTAATAGGTGTAAGTGTCTACAAAACTTGAACCTCACTTAGTGTAACAAACATTCATCCGAAGGAGCCGTAGTGAACTATATCTTGAACTAAGTCCTTTTAGTCTAACTTCAATAAGTACACACGCAGTATGGGTATTAGATCATGTTCACGGTATTGCAGTTTTATGGCCATACGCATGTATCTTGATTCTCATGAGAGTTACTACAGAAAGCTTAATCAAATAGTCATAGCCTCACGACAACTCTCACTTAAGGTGAGTCCTCCAAGGGTATATATGACGTGTACCCTGCAATAGTTTTCTTGCCTTGGTTTCATTAAAGGTGAAACCCATCCTTAACATCACATTATATAACACTAGCACCTTAGGGATGAGCAAGAGATATTGAATTGTCCTAGCACTGATAGCAATCTTAGATTGGACAGTTGTACAGGTTACGGTATCGTCGTAACTCCCGATCGTGAGGTGTAACGATCCTATGGCTAGTAGGAAAGTATATTTCAATTATTTTATTATATAAAAGTAATTTAATTGGTTGATTTATATTCAGTTGACTTAAATTAAAATTATTTTATCATAATGATATTCGCGGGATTTTGCAACTGCTCATTATGTGGTTATATTCTATTTTGAAAAGTGGTATTTGATAAATATACTTGATTAATAAATTATTTTTATATTATAATGATAGTACACCGATAAAGTGACTGTATTGTCTTTTATGAAAATTGTCAAATTATATTTTTGTACTAAAATGTGAAAATAAAAGGGTTTATTAAAATGGATTATTTTATAACGTGATGCGGATCTAATAAATTATTTAATTGTAGGAAGTCATTTTATTATCCGACTATGCCATAGTGTAATACCGATAGGAGGACATGTCTTGCAGGATGTTGTTGGTTCTAACAGGAGGGCATATCCTATAGGATGTTATGTTGTGACCTATTAGGAGGGCAAGTCTTGCAGGTGGTGGTTGTTGTTAATGACGATGATTATCATCTATGTTGATCCTAAGATTTTGATGAACAATTAAGTATTGATGTTTTGATGGAACTAATATTTAATTGAGTGTTTCAGTGATTTAAAGTTCCAATAATGAAGACGTCAAATTGAATGGATGAGAAATGAAGATGTCAAGATGATGAAAAAGAATTAAGAGTTTGAAGAAATTAAGAAAAATAACCCAGATGAATCTTAACTCTTAATATCCCATTTAAGAACACACACATGGCACAAAAATGTATTTTATCTTTTATGTGTGTTTTGATTAAGTTAAATTATTTGCTCCTATGTGAAATAAGAAGAAATAATTTTGAATGACTAAAATGGAATATAAGAATGACTAAAATGGAATATGTGTATTTTCGACCGACCAAGAATGTTGAACTCTTTGAATCAACAAGTCGACTGATAGGTCGATCGGTGAAGTAATACTGAACTCTCTGAATCTGTGAGTCGATCGGATAGTCGACCTATGCACGCCGTGGTGATAGTTTGGTTGCAACTTGAGTTGGACAGTCGACCGAACGCGCCATTTCAAGATATAGTTTGATCCGAGGTTATATCCAAACGTAGCCGGTTTTGGTTGGGATTTGAGAGAGATTTTTAGGATATTATCTATATTTAAGATATGGTTCATATACTAATTAAATCCCATTAATATGGTTTATTAAATATTAATATTTCTCAATTTGGTACTTAAAATAGATTCTATACTTATTTATTAAGATTGATAAATACTTTGGGGGTTTAATTAAGAGATTTGAAAGATATTTTTAAGTGAAATTGAACCTAAATAAAGTCCTTATGATATAAGAGGTCTATAAGAGCTTTTAATTGTCATGACACTTGTAAATTAGCTGTTAGAAGGCTGATTACATGTTCCTTTAAATAGACCTGGGAATTTCACTAGCAAGGTTAATCATTCTAAGAGAAAAAATCATTCATTGAGAGAGAGCTAAAAGAGTTTATATCATTTGTGAGTTTTTATAAGAGTTATCATTCTACGATATTGTGAGCTTTTCTAAGAGTGATTTTGAGAATCAATTGCAATCAATTTTTGCTGATACCGGATTTGAAGCTAAATTATTCTAATAATTATTTTTGTGGATTTCGGGTGAGATCTTTCCATATTGCTTATTATTTGTTTATTATTCTATATTTGGAAATTGATCTTAGAAATTATTTTTGATTTTTGAAGAAAATATTTTTTTACAAACAATTTCTTGAATCTGATTACATGATTCAATTTGCTACCCATATTCTTGTTAAAACCCAATTTTTGTATCTCACGTATTTCTATCGCTAGTTGGGATATTGATTGAGTTAGTGTTTATCTGTGGTGGTAGAAGCTCCGAGTGAGATTTACTTCTTATCAATTTGTGTATTGGTGAGTTGTGACGGATTAAATACTATTGGGAGTATTTAATTAGGGGTAGCTAGGTTTCAGTCTCTTTCTATAAAGAGATTGAGGTAGTGATTCTTCTTGGATAAGAATTGCATTGTGAGTGATTTGTAAAGGTTTCATCCTTACCTAATAAAAAGATAGTTGGAGTGTTTGTAAGAGGTTTTGATTCTTGTTCCTTAGTGTTAAAAAGAATTATGTTATTCTTTAACTTGTAAAAAGTAGAGGTTCTTCCTTAGTCTGAAAAAAAGATATTGTAAAGGTTGATTCTGAGCCTGTAAAAGAATCAGTGTGCGAGTTTGGTTTCTAGCTTTAAAAGGATCTTGATTTTAGTGGGTGCGACCTCCATTGAGCGCGGGGGACTGGATTAGCCAAGAGTAGCTTGGTGAACCAGTATAAATCTTTTGTGTGCTGCTATATTTTACTTTGCTATTTTTACTGTTTGGGTGTGCACTTAAATTTATTATAATTCCACTGTGATATAAACATAATAATTAATTTAGGCATAAAATTAATTATTTGATTTATTTAAGTTTTATTCTGATATATTTTTAATTACCCATTTTACCCCCCCTCTTGGGTATTCTATTGGGCCAACAATCTTGATATGGTGGTTTATACCATGTGTCGGCTTCTACCATTGGAGATATTAAATAGTCTTGACACTGATGACAATCTTAGATTCCACAGTTGTCTAGGTTACGGTACTGTTATAACTCCTGATCGTGAGGTAAACGATCCTATAACTAGTAAGGAAGTATAGTATTTTATTATATAAAAATGAGTGTATTTTATTATATAAAAGTGAGTTGATCTATTGATTTAAATTCGATTGTTCTATGATATTTATAGAATTTTGATATTTTCCAGTATGGTAATATTTGTTAAAAATAGGTTTTAATAAAATATACTTGATCCATAAATTATTTTTTATTATGAAGATAATACACCGATAAAATATTTCGGTAGATATTAGTCTGCTACTAGCGATAAGTAGGGTCAAAGTATAGGATAATTGTTGAGTTCTTTTTGGAAAACATTATATACATTTATTGATTGAGACTACCGTGATATTTAAAAAATATAATTATCGGGTATATATAGACATTATTGTTATTTTTATCAAAATAGTATAATGGGAGTGTGGAAATGACTTTCGGTTATTATTGTTTAATTGGAAATGACTAACATGACAGTGCAGTGCGATTCTGAATTATTATTGATTAGAAAAAAAATTCGAGGATGAAATTTATTTAAGGGGGATAAATTATAATACCTCGAAAATTTATATTTTTAAAAATATTAGTTTATATAAGTTTAATAGTTTTGGAGTTGTTTTGAAAATTATGATATAAATAATATTTGATAATTTTTCTAGGTTAAATGGTATTTTTAAATTGACTTTTAAAGATTTTGGGATTATTGTGCTATTTAAAATATACTTTTAAGAGTTTTGGAATATAATTAATATTTTTTTTTATATTTTAAGGGGCATTAGTGTAATAATTTTTAAAAAAAAATGGTATGTGTTGTCAACAACACATATCATAACTTGTGTATTTGTGCAACGTGTATATAATAATAATAATAATAATAATAATAATAATAATAATAATAAATTAATATATATATATATATATATATATATATATATATATATATATATATATATATATATATATATATATATATTTGAGTATTTCGGTTCAGATTTCGATTTCGATTTTCTAACTTTTTTAATATATTATTTAATCTCTACATGTATTGTGTGGTTTATGTTATTATTGTGATAATTGTTGTTTTGTACAAGATATTTACGAGTACGTATTATGTAAAAATTATATGAGATATACGTTTATATGTTTATTTGGAGTTTGATTAGATATATGTATTAGAGGGGTAGAAATTCTACTGAGCCATGACTCAAACCCCACAATTTTGAAAAAAATTATAATTGTCACCGTCGCATTGTAAAAAATTCTCACATTTTTATGGAATGAAATATTAGATATTGGGTTTTAGTGTTAATTCTCCAAGGGGAGAAATCATGTGGTGGCCTTGAAAAATCGGGTCGTTACAGCTTTAGTAAAGACATCGACTAGTTGGTCTTCAGATTTCACAAAAGAAAACGTAATAATCCTAGCTTCAAGTTTCTCTTTGATGAAGTGGCTCTACATACTTTGTTCGATCATGTTGAACTGGATTATGAGCAATTTTTATGGCTAATGTATTATCACAATACAAATTCATTGCATCTTTGGATGTAACGCCTAAATCCTTCAACAAGTTTCTTAACCGAAGTAACTCACATACCCCAAATGCCATTCCTCTGTACTCAGCTTCTGCACTAGACCTTGCAACTACCGATTGCTTTTTACTTCTCCAAGTCACAAGATTTTCCCCTACAAATGTAAAGTACCCCGAAGTAGATCTTCTATTGTCAGCTAAACCAGGCTAATCTGCATCAGTATTGCCTTTTACCTTCAAGTGATTATGTTTAGTAAATAGTAACCCTTTACCAGGAGCAGACTTCAAATATCTATGTGAGACTTACGAGGATTATGCATAAATTGACTCACTACATACACCGCATAAGAAATATCTGGCCTGGTGTGAGAAAAATAAATTAATTTTTCCACAAGTCTCTGGTACCTTCCTTTATCAGTAAAAGTAGTATCCAAACAGTGAAATAACTTGTCTCCTCAATAGGAGTACTAACAGGCTTACATCCAAGCATTCTGATTTAAGATAATAGATCGAGAATATATATTTCCATTGACGTAAGAAAATACCATGTTGATAGGTGTAATTTATCTATTTATTCCCAAGCTGATTTTGGTAGTTTTCGAGTATTTTTATAACATTTTAATATGTTTTAATACGTGAAAGAACGGTCCATAAACGAGCAAGTCGGTGAAAGAACGGTGGAGAAAAAATGCATAAATGTCAATATCCTGAACCTGCATCTACCGCTGTAGCGGTAAAAATACAGAGAGTTACTGATTCTCCACCGCTGCAGCGGTCAAAATGCAGAGAGCTCTATCGCTGCAACGGTGAAACCACCATTGCAGCGGTCAACTACAAAAAACCTACTGACCTCTCCACCGCTGCAACGGTCAGGCGCCTGACAGTTTAGATATTTTAGAATATTTTATTGATATTTTGGATCCTATAAACATTGTCTCTTCTCTCCCAAACACAGAGTAGACATTTTCGAAAGTCTTCAAAGCTCCAAGGCCATTCAACCAAGAGAAGATCATTAAGGCCAAGAGGATGAAGCATTCTCGAATCGATTTTAGCGGCGGATCTTCGGATAATGGCTAGTCTTCTTATTTCTCTATTTTATTTCTTAGTTTGGTTGAATGTTTTGAATATGTTTAGCTTGTTTCTAGTTGTATATAGGGTTATGGCCATGTATAGCTAAACATATATTTTCTAGGGTTTGATTGAATTCATAAAAATGTTGTTTATATAAAATCGATGTTTTGTTAACGGTTGTTCGTGTTTATCCGATTGTGTTTACCGTTTTTTCACGTTTATATGCTTGTAATGATATATTGCGAATACGAGGTTTAACACTCGGAAGAGGTAACCCCGGATTCAGACTAGGGTTTAAACACAACGCGACAATCTAATAACCCAGGAGAGAGTTAGAAAGTATGCAATCCATGATGTTGGGGCGAGACTCATGTGACCAAGTATCGTATAGACGCTCAAGAGGGACTTCGGCGTTGACGCGAAGTCACATATTCATTCGCTTTACACTCGGGAGAGGTAATGAATGAGATTTCAATACCGAGATTGTCAGATAGATTAGAATGCCGTTAATGTATACTAGATTGAAGGGAACACGTTTAAGTGAATGAAGTTAATCCCTAGGCAATATTTTCCCATAAACGTCATACCACTATATTAGTATATTAGATTAATAAGTTTAATTAGTTAATTACTTTAGTATATTAATTTTATTTACAAAATTATAAATTTAGTCGCCTAGATAAAGTTAGGTTATGATGATCGCGGTACTCAACGACCGTCTACATCGATCCCTGTGGATACGACAACTTTTACTCTTCCCACTTTACTAAAACATGACCCGTACACTTGCGGTGAAAGTAGCGACGTAATTTACACGCTACCACATGTATTGATCCAACTACTTCAATTCCAAGAAAGTATTTCAAGTCACCGAGTTGCTTCATCTCGAATTCTAAGCCCAAGTGTCATTGTAAACTATACCTGGAGGAGGATCCATATACACTTCTAAGGCAAGATCTTCATGCAAGAAAACATTTTGAACATCGAACTGAAGAAGTGGCCAATCTCGATTGATTGCCAATGACAAGAGTGTTAGCCCAAACAACTACCCAAGAGGGGGGGTAAATTGGGTAGTTACAAAATTTAAACAACTAATTCCTTTAAACACTTAATATCAAATAATCAATTTTTCTAAATTAATTATTATCTTAGTTACACAGCAGATATGTATTTAATACTAAGGGAAAAGTACGATTTAGACCCTCTAACTATTGACACATTTCTAAGTGGTCCCTCTAAATTTAAACGTTTCATTTTAAACCCTCTACGTATCATAGCGTTTCAAATTCGTCCCTCCGTCAAAGTTGCCATTAAAATTAACAGAATCTCAGGGGCAAAATGGTCTTTTCACGTTTTTTTAATTTTTTAATCATTTTTAATTAATTTTTTTTCTCCCTCTTCCTCCCCTTCCTCTTTCTCTCCCGCCACCTCCCTCTCCCTCCTTCCCTCTCCCCGCCACCTCCCACTCCCTCTCCCTCCCCTTCTTCCTCTTTCTCCCCTTCCCCTCTCTTCCTCCCACCCCACCCCACCCCCTGCAACAGGGGGTGAAAAATCATCCCCTGTTGCAGGGGGTGGAACCACCCCCGTAACAGGGGGCGAGTTCACCCCATAAAATAGGGGATGGCGCCACCCCCGCAACAGGGGGTGAGTTCACCCCCTGCAACAGGGGGTGGAATCACCCCCTGTTTCAGGGGGTGGCAACCACCCCCTACAACAGGGGGTGAACTCACCCCTTGCAACAGGGGGTGGTGCCACCCCCTGCAACAGGGGTGATTTTTCACCCCCTGTTGCAGGGGGTGGGGTGGGAGGAAGAGAAGGGAAGGGGAGGAAGAGGGAGAGAGAGAGGGAGGTGGCGGAGAGAGGGAAGGAGGGAGAGGGAGGTGGCGGGAGAGAGAGAGAGAGGAAGGGGAGAAAGAGAGAGAAAAAAAAATTTAAAAAAAATTAAAAAAAAAATTAATGAAAAATGATTAAAAAATTATAAAAACGTGAAAAGACTATTTTGCCCCTGAGATTCTGTTAGTTTTAATGACAACTCTGACGGATGGACGAATTTGAAACGTTATGATACGTAGAGGGTTTAAAATGAAACGTTTAAACTTAGAGGGACCATTTAGAAATGTGTCAATAGTTAGAGGGTCTAAATCGTACTTTTCCCTAATACTAAATCCACACCCAAATACAATATAATAAAAAATAAATAATGCAGCACACAATGATATATCCTGATTCGGTCAAGCGAATCTTGCCTACGTCTAGGTAGGAATCATAACTAAACCCCTTTGATCCCTTTACCAGGTAGGAATCAAAATCTTACAATAACTCTTTTATAAGCATATAATCAACCTTCACAAATTACTTTTTTTCTTGGCCAAAGATAAACCGTATCTTTTTATCAGGCTAAAGATTAACTTAACACTCTCTCACTTATCATTTTCATAGGGAAGGATAAACATTTACAATTCATTCAAAATAACAATTCAATTACCAAAAGAATCAATACCTAATTCTTTTCAAGGGAAAAGAATAACCTAATTATTTTGCAGGATAAAGATCAAACCCTAATTTTTTTTACAAGAAAAAGATCGAAATCTAACTACCCTAGCTAGACACCGTCCCAAACGTGTCTAATCCTTTCAAACTCACAAATATAAAAAAATGTAATTTTCTTCCCACAACGAGCTTCTACCACCTCAATACAAATATACTCAATTAATGTCCCAAATAATTACTATATGATAGATACAATGTGAGATAAATAAAATCTGATTAATAAATAATATGGGTAACAAAATTTAGGCACATAATCAGATAATCAAATAAAATCATTTAAAAATATTTTAGGTTTTTAAGTTTAAAAAGATTTTCTAAACAATCTTATACCACGCCAAAAAAAAAAAAAAAAAAAAAAAAAAAACAACTTCAAATTAAATAACAAAGCTTAGAAAGATCTCACTAGGAAACACCGAAGATAATGATAGTATCACAATAAAACACTAGTTAGTGACGCTAAACCATAAGTGCTTTAGATCAAGAACATAGAATGAATATCTCACAAAAAATCTCGGCGTAAATATAACTCTTAGAATAGCTTCAACTGATAGTTCAAAATGTATTGATCTCAATTCCCGCAAGTCTATATTAATATACAAAAATCAAGCCCTTCAATAGCTAGTTTCCCAAAGATATGCCTCTAAAAGAACCAGAATTTTTTGGTTTTGGTTTTGAATAATATTTTTTGACGGTTTTGCTGTTTTGTCTTGATTTTGAAGATAGCGCTTGGATTTTTCTGTACTCGTATTGACTACAAAAGTCTCATAATTCATTTTTACTTTGAAGGAGTTCGTTCTTCATTTTTTATTGCAGTTTTAGGTTATTATATATAATTAGTCCTCCTTTATTTATTGCGGTTATTATTTGTCCATAAGTTAATTCACTATAGTCAGTTCCTAGCTCCTTTCGTATTCTTTCCTTGACATTTTGAGCAAACAATTTTGGCAATTCTGCTATAAACCTTTCTTTCTAGTTAACTTCTCTACTATCCACTCCAAAAAATATTTTTGACAAAAATATATCTTTATGCCATCTAAAATCTTGAATTTTGGGCATCTAAGATTTGCTAAAATTTCATCATTTTTATATGTTACATTATTGGGATCTCCAACGATTGCTTTTGTTATTTTCCAGATTAGAGTGCTAACAGCATCTGATTTTGGTTGTTGACTTGTTCCTTCTATTTTGACGGCATTAATAATATTAGCCTTTTCTTGACCGGTGCAGGTATTATCTCACCATCTCCTTAATTGTCCTGTAAATCTTGGAGTCATTAATTTAACTATTGAGACTTTCCCTTTATTTCTCATTTTGTAGGCTACTGCTGTCATACCCATTTCGTTACGTACTCCTAATATTTGATATTCTGTTAGTCCGTCTATATTCCATTCGTAAATAGATGAACCATCATAAGTCGATCTATCTCTAGTTTTTTCTTCGTACAATAAGTCAGGAAAAGATGGTATAAGATAATATGGTTTTTGAGTTTGTCTCCAATTTGAATTTTCTCTTGAATATTGTATCCTATTGACTTCTGAAATATTATTTTCATCGAATTGACTCCTAAGTTCTTCTTCTATTGATAAAGTGTTAACAGTATTTTCTTTTATATTTAATTTCAATAATTTTTCGTTAACAGTGTCTAATAGTTCATTTACTTCTTTTGAACTTTTAATTCCTAAATTAAATTTGAAATCATCATCTACTTTGAAAACTTTATGAATTGGGTTTTGAGATTTTATTTTATTCTTAACCTCTTCATTATCTTGAGATTTTGATTGTTTTGTTTCCATTGAAGTTTCAAGAGTATTTTCTATTCTATTTAGTTGTTTTAAAGTGGTATGTAGTATTTGATTGGTATTATTATTTTGACTAATAATATGATCGGTATTATTTTGAGAGTTAATTTCAACCTTTTTAAAGGGAGAGGCTATAATTTTGAAGATTTTGTGTTCAATTTCAATTTTTTCAAAAGGTGGATGTATTGAATTAATATTTTGATTATTATCTATTATTTTCAATGTTTTCGTATTCGGTTGAATAGTTTGAATATATTTTTTCTTGTAATATTTATAATAATCAAGGAAGTGAATTTTTTTTTTCTCTAATCATTTTCTTTTTCCATCTTAACTTAATTTTTTCTCTTTCTTCAGTAGAATGTTTTTTGAAAAATTTATTTCTTTATTTGGTGTTGCTTTCTTGCCAAAATTCTTTTCTTAAATAGTCCATGTCTATTTTGAATTCTTTATTAATTGTTAATATTTTATTTGGTTTTGTAGAAACGTTTGAAAAACGTTTTTTTACTAAATTTTGATGTTTTTAAAAGATTTGAGTAAAATTAAGGCCAATTGATTTTATTATAACATCTTTTGTTAGTAACTTTAATTTTTGTCTTGAATTGTCAGAGTGCAAGGTTGTTGAATTATTGAAAGTCTTGATAGCATATTCTTGTTCCTTTTCTATAGATCCTATTTGTGTGATAATTTTTTATTCAGATTTTGACATTTCCCAAATTTCTTTTGCATTTTGTTCTGGAAGACTTGTACCTTTCCAATTTAAGTCTTTTTTCAATATCACCGAGAGACATAGGGAATTCTTTAGGACCTGATCTGGAACTAGAATCAACTGAGCCTGATCCTAGGTTGGGGTTTGAGATGGTGTTCTCACCTTTTTTAAAGATGTTTCGGAATAATTCTTCCATAGTTTAGGGCTTATATTATTTTCTTTCCTTACGGAGGTCAAGAGTTTGTAGCCTAGACGGGAACACCAACAGGACCACCTCTCCTGAGCTGATCAACGGACTTACTGGCTTACCTATGCCTAGCAGTTCTACCCACTTTACCAGTTATGATTCAAGAAGACAATATAAACTTAACAATACGAAAATAACATCCTAAGAAAATTGCACCTCTAGAACAAGCAAGAGCACCGGCCTCTCACCCCCCCGGGGAACAGGGCTCACTGACTCTAATACTAGAGTCGGGACCGGGATCGATAACGGGAACGGGGCGATGGCGGAAGGGTTGAGGTAAGAGTAGATATTTTATTGAAAAAAATAATTACAATACAAGTAGATAATATATAAAACAAATATTGAAATACATGAAAGAAATTATTAAAAACTTATAGTGGAAATCTTGAATAAACCTTTACAAGTAGTGGAATGATCTTGAAGGGTACAAGAGAAATATAAAATATTTGAACACTCCTAAATTTTGTAGTAATATTTTTCTTGTGCGGTTTTTTCCCCTCCTGAATTAAAGAACCACTTCTCCTTTTATACAAAAGTTTACCGACATTTGAATCTTTGCAGACGAATATTTTCTAAAAAAGTGATAGCTTCCTTTTGGAATAGTGACCTTTTCTTTTGACAAATTTGGCCTGTTTCTTGAATCTTGAATTTGAAATCCTCCGTATGTTGCAATTGAGAAGAATATTTAGAGCCTGTAGTAGCCTTTTGAAAATAGTGTCCACTCTAGTCTATGTACTAGTGTTCTTAGAATATTCCTTTTGAAAGGAAATGATATTGATATGGACTTGATGCGTGATGATGTAGGTGATGAAGATTTATTGATACAATTATTGAGATGATCATACCACACATGGGTGATGGACTTTGGGCGTAAAACACATGATCATGAACAATATTATATTAATAATAATTGAATTTTCGAAGGAATAGTTTTTTTTTTTTTTTTAGTTTTTCCTTTTTTGGCAGCTTTCTATTTTAGGGCCTCTTCTTCCATTTCATAGACATCTGCCCAGTTTTCTAATAGAGAGAGATGAACCGATTCTTAGGATGAAGTCGATGAATGAATCAGGGTTTTCTTACTGTGTGGATTAGAGGTCAAATCTGTTATTACATTTTGAAGCTAGTTTAGCTGAGACTGAATGTTGTTCAGTTGAGAAATGAGTTTTTTGGTTTTTCAACAGGAAGCAATTGGTTCTCTGGACTTGGATTTTGAAGGGGTGACTAGATTTGAGGGTTTGGGAGAGCCTTGCTTTGGGTAATTTTCATGAACCCATTTCATGACTTGTCCATTAGGAAGATCAAATTTTTTCCACCATTAAATTTTGAAAATTCTCCTAAGAGTTTGGAATGGTCCAAATGTGCTAGAACTCTCAACAATTGTATAGTCCCAGCAAAAAATCCAGGTGATCATGAAATAGGAGCAGAAGAACAAGAATTTTGATTATTCTCTTTGTAGGATAGAGGGATCGAGACCAAATTTGAAAAACCATGAATGGAACCATAGATGAAAAACTTTGTTGATATTCTTGTCAAAGTGGAGGAACCAAGAGTGATCAAAGTTTTTTAAATATAAAAATTTTGTCTAGACTTGGATATAATCATGATAATCATAAAATTGAGGTTCAAATCTTTCTGTGAAACTTTTGAGACAACGAGGATTGTTTACCCACTCCTTTGGAGATAGGATTTTACATATTCGGAGTTTGGAATAAGTGATTTTCGTGGGTATTTTTTTTTAATCAAAAGCATGGGAAATGACAATTGAATTGATTTCCATGAGGATAAGTTCATAGTATTTTTGAATTTTTGAATTGCTGACCGAGAAATGATTATTTGGAGAAAAAACTTTTTTGACACAATCAAAAAGAGTAGAGGAGAGCCACTCTGGCTCAATGATAAATAGATCCTCATAGACTTAATTTTTAATGACATATTATTCTTTTGAAGGATTTTGAGTGAATGAGGATAGTTATTGGACTGCTTATTTGTAATCAAGGGGTAGATATTTGTTTCGAGTAAAAGTTTGAGAAAATAGATTTTGAGAATATCCTGTGGGACAATTATCATAGTAATCGGTGATTTTACTAGGTCTTGAGGTCATCTTTTTTCATTCCCTAAATAAAATCTTTAGTTAGAAAATTAGGTAAAGAATTAGATGACCCTTTGATGAATTCAATTTGAAAATAAAATACAAATACAATAGCTTGCCATGTAACAAATATTTGTTTTGAAACTAAACTTTTTACATCTTTTTCTAAAACCTCTTTTGCACTTTTGCAATCAATTCGAAGTAAAAATTCTTTATTATATAAATCATCTTGAAATTTTTGAATACATAAAACAATTGACAAAATTTCATTTTTGATAGTAGAGTAATTGAGCTGGGGGCCTGACCAAGATCCGCTATGATATCTGATTATGGACTCTTTCCCTTCTAATTTTTTCTTAAGGATACCTCTATATCTTATGTTTGAGGCATCAGTTTCTACTATCATTACCTTGACTTGTTTGACTACCTTCGTATGTTCGTCTGACCAAGGAGGACGATTCTTTTTTAGTCTTCTAAATAAGGGTTTGAGAAAAATCCTGATATTGGGAATAAAATCAGCAACATAATTAAGACATCCTAAAAATCTTTGTAGTTGAGTTTTATCTTTGATTTCATCTGGAAATTTATCTGCAAATTAAATTGCTCAGTAAATTGGGGTGATGGTTCCTTCATAAATGTCATGTCCTAAAAATCTAATTTTTGTTTGGAATAATTTTAGTTTTACTTGTGAGATGACTAAACCATTTCTTTTGATAATATTGAAGAAAATGTGTAAGTGTTTGAAATGTTGCTTTATTAATTCTGAAAATACTAGAACATCATCAATGTAGACAATGATGAATTTTGTATAAGGGTTGAAAATTTCATTCATGACATTTTGAAACTCAGATGAAGCATTTTTTTTAGTCTGAAAGGCATTACGTTCTATTTATAGTGACCAAATGGCACCGTAAAGGCCGTTTTGTATTTGTCTTCCTCACAGATTTGGATTTGTCAGAATCCTGACTTCATATCAAATTTTGAGAATATTGTTACATTAAAAATTCTGCTTAGTAGGTCTTTTTTATTTGGTATTGGATATCTGATCCATTGAAGAACTTTGTTTAGGGTTTATAATTGATAACTAGTCTTGGTGTTCCTCTTTTGATTTCAACTTGATTTCTTACATAGAAGGCTGAGCAACTCCAGGGAGATTTACTTTTTCTGATCAATCTTTTGTCAAGTAATTCTTTAATTTTCTTTTTGCAATATTCTAGTAATTCTTGATTCATTTGAATTGGTCTTACTTTTGTGGGAATTTTATCTTCAGTAAATTCTTTGATGTAGTGTAATTTTACAGAATGTCTTTTTCTTGACCAGAAGGCATTTGGAAGATTAGAGCAAACTTCTTTTTCTAGTAATTCTTTGAATTTATTTATTTTTACCTCAATTTCTTTTGACTTTAGCTGTTCTTCAATCCTTTTATAGCGGATTTTCTTCCTTAAATATTTAATGTGTCTTCTCTTGTTTCTAATAAGAGTAGTAATTTTTATTTTTAGCGTATTAATTTCTATTTGTTTTGCTTCGTTATTGAAATAAAAATGTATATCTAGTTCAACAAATTTAGTATGAATACCTTCATTATCAACTTGAAAGGAGTAAAGCGTAGTAAAAAATGGCATTCCTAGAACTATGGGTTGTTGTATGTCTTTGACTAAAATGAAAGTAGTTCGAAGGCATACATTTTCATTGTTACAAATATGGATATTTGATATTTTCTAATCTATTTTTAATTTTGAATTATTTACCCCATAAAGTTTTTCAGAGGTTTTTTCATTGTATTGAGTTGGAATAAGTCCTTCTTGAACACAATTTAAATCGGCTCTTGTATCTAATAATACTTGAGTTTCTATAATGAAATTATATTTTATAATTAGTTTGATGTTTCTATACCATTTTTGGAAGAAAAGTTTTGGAGGGTGTTCTTGTTGATTTTTGTCGTTAGTTTCTAATTCTTCTTCTTCTTGTAGGGTTTTGATTTGTTTTTTGACATGGTTAATTTCTTGTTGTAGTTATTTAATTGAGGGGTTTCTAAATTTTGATTTTGGTTTTAATCCTTTAGATTTATTGCCTATAAGTGGGTTCATTTTTTGTAATTCTGGTGTTTTGAAAACTTTTTGGTTTTTATCATGATTTATCTCTGTTGGGTTATGTTGGCCTTTTATTTTATTTTCTTTTTTGGTTGATTTGGATAAAGTATTAATAGTGTTATCAGTTAATCTTAATTTAGATAATTTCTTGTCTATGGTGTTTATTAAATCATTTCTTTCTTTATTGGTTAGAATTTTTTATTGCTCTAAATCAGTAAGTAATATCTGGTTGTTTTGATTATTACTCTTTGTATTATTTTGAGAGTTAGTTTCTATAGAATTGATATTATGGTCTATTATTTCCCAAGTTTTTTTGTTTGTTCGAATAGATTAAATAAATTTTCTCTTATAATATTTATCAAAATCAAGGAGGTGTATATTTCTTTTCTCTCTAATCATTTTCTTTTTCCACCTTGCCTTAATTTTCTCTCTTTCTTCTGAAGAATGTTTTTTGAAAAATTTATTTCTTGCTTTGGCGTTATTTTCTTGCATAAATTCTTTTTCTTAAGTAGTCCATATCTATTTCAAATTTTTTATTGATGGTTAAGATTTGATTATTTCTTTGATTTTCATCTAAGATTTGAGAAGCAGTAGGAAAGAAAGAACCATCAGATTCTTCTCCATAAATTCTCTAAGGTGTGTTTGATTAGAAATTAACAACTCCTAATTTGTAATATTTATTTTCTTTTGTATAAATACTTGAAATATTTTTTCTACCTAGATCTTGATAATTTTCAAATGTTTGAGTAGATTTAAGACTTTTTGATTTAATTAAGGGTGTTTAAAAATTTATTGTAACATTTCTATCTTGATCTCGACTAAAACTTGTTGCTATGGTTTTTGACAATCCTACCGTTTTGACTTCTTCAATTAATTCTTGAAAATTTCATTCTCCTCCAGTTATGATTTCAATCCATTGAACTTTTCTAGGTTGAGAGATCAAAACAGTTCTATCTTCATTAACTTGAATAAATATTATTATTCATTTAGGACTTTTTCCTTTTGCGTTAGGAAAAACTGTTGATGTTGTTACTTTGTAGTATACTTTATAAATTATTTCTAAATTTCTTGATCCTTTGCTCAGTTTTATAATTTTTTGATTGAATATCTAAGGTTAGAATTTTTTCTAATGATTCGTCATTCGAGACTGGGACCAGGAACGGGGCGACGGCAGAAGGGTTGAGGGAAGAGTAGATATTTTATTGAAAATAATAATTACAATACAAGTAGATAATATATGAAACAGATATTTAAATACATGAAAGAAAATATTAAAAACTTACAGCACAAATCTTGAATAAACATTTACAAGTAGTGGAATGATCTTGAAGGGGACCAGACAAATATAAAATATGTAAACACTTCAACACTCCTAAATTTTGTAGTAATACTTCTCTTGTGTGTGTTTTCCCTCTCGAACTAAAGAACTACTTCTCATTTTATACAAAAAATTTGTCGACAGTCTAAATTTTGCATATGAATCTTCTCTGGAAAAGTAATAGAAGCTTTTTTGAATAGTGACTCTCTCATTTGGCAAAATTGGCCTAACTTTTCCATTTTGAATATTGAAATGTGACTTGAGAATTCCATCCGTAGGAATATTGTGTAGTCTTGTCCTTTTGAAATAGTGTCCTTTTAATATTTGGGCACATGAAACAATAGGTAATATTTTTGAAAATTTGGTTACCTTCAGTAGAGTGGGACTGAAATATTCTTGGGATATTTTTCTTGAAGAGAGTTTATGTTGACACGTGGACAATGTGATGATGTAAACGATGACGAATTATTGAGATGATCATACCACACATGGGTAGTGGCCTTTGGGCGTAAAACACATGATCACTAACAATATTATATCCATAATTATTGTATTTTCATAGGAATAGTGAGAGGAATAGTGAATAGTGATTTTTTTTAATGGAAGTCAAGGTCAAGCTGATGATATTCTTTGTAGAAGGGAGCGAGTGCAATATCTTGTTTTTTGAATTCTTCTTCATATCTACCCATTTATGGAGTTCTTGGAATATCAATGTTGAATTCTACTTCTGGAAACCTTTCTCTATAATAAATCTTGTGGTTTGCATCTTTAGTGATTAAATGAAATGGTCCATAAGCATATTGAATGCCCTTGAAGTCAATGTTGCTGATAATATTTCTGATGTTCCAAATTTTTATTTGATATTCTATTAAGAGAGTCTCACATTTCTAGTAAGTATCATTGATGATTTCTCCATGAATAAAAGAGTCTTCATCAGTCTTTCTTTTGAGTAACGTTTTGTGTTTGGCTTGATGTGGAATGAGTCTATCAAAGATCGGACCAAGAGATTTGATCATAGCTACGACTGTTTTGGTTGTTGGGTTTGAAAAAAGATAACGAACACATGTAGCTAATTTCCTTCCTACAAGGTTTGTTTGATCTGGATTAGAGAAATGAATT
The DNA here is from genome assembly GCA_016647705.1 of Eucommia ulmoides. Taxonomy (NCBI): domain Eukaryota; kingdom Viridiplantae; phylum Streptophyta; class Magnoliopsida; order Garryales; family Eucommiaceae; genus Eucommia; species Eucommia ulmoides. The sequence continues at coordinate 18,074,353 of CM028330.1, read as the reverse complement.
GCGGCTAAGAACCCATGATTGATGAGGTTTTGTATTGATAGTTAAATGAAGGTATTATTATGGTAGAGGAGCATGAGTTTGTAATGTTTGATATCAATTCCTACACGAACAATGTTGTAAGTGAGGTTCCACGTACAATCAAGTTGTTCGAGAAGGATATTGTGGCATTTGGGGGTATTTTGGCAACAAGTTGTAAGGCCATAGTAAGTGGAATTGGTATATTTAAGACCGAGATAAAATGTACAGGTTTTGAATGAAATTTTGAATATGGACATGGGTTTGGAAATCCGACTGGTTTGAGAGATGTATAATATGAGTTTTTATTTCTGGTGGTAATGGATTGAGAAAGGTGTGAGGAAAGAAGAAGGATCTTATTTTTTGTCTCTTGGTTAGGTCATTTGAAGAGTCTTGAGAAGTCACTTTTGAAGAAGAGGGATCGGAAGAGAGATCTTGAATAGAATTTTTATAATCAGGTTACTGAAATCTATTTTGAGTGAGTGGGCTAGACATCTTAACAAAGGTGCCGTAGTAGTCAATCACTTTACCAGATTTTGATGCCATCCTTATCTTTCCCTGAATCAAATCACTGGTTAGAAAATTAGATAGAAAAAATCGTTTGATCCCTTGATGAATCCAATTTAAGAAAAAAATAGTCGTTAGCCATTTAGCAAATATTTGTTTTGAAACTGAATTTAAAACTTCAATTTGGAGTAAAAAAAATATATTATACAAATCATTCTGAAAATTTTGAGCAACTGATGAAAATTTTCTTTCAATGGTAGAATAATTGGGCTGGGGGCCAGACCAAGATCCTTTTTGAAGAAGAGGCAAACTGAAAAATGTTTTGACCTGTTTAACTTCTTTCATATGTTCTTCTAAGCAAGGAGGAGGATTTTTCTTGAGTTTTCTAAATAAAGGTGTGGGTTTATATTAAAGTTATTGTGAATGGGCTTTGGTTTTAATTTCATTGGGGAATTTATTAGCGAATTTAATTATGTTGTAAGTAGGGATGATAGTTCCTTGGTGATTATCATGACTTAAAATTTTTATTTTATTTTCTTCTCATGTTCCTTAAGATTGTTTTCCTTAGAGAAGATTATACCTTTGTTTAAGTAAGTACTTTCTTTTGTCTTGATTGTGTTCTATCTTTTCAAACATGATTTTGCTTTCTTTTGAAATTACATTTATTGTTTTAAACAATTGCAAAATCCTATATCTTTGTGGCATGATTTTATTGATTCTTGATCAGAGGCTTCGCTTTTGGTTTTTACAATTTCTTTCAATTCTTCATTTTCTGATTCACTTGATGAATCTTCAGTTTCAATGTTTATGAGTAAGTTCATTATTTGTTCCTTTAATTTTTTGCTACAGTCTAATGCTTGTATTTTTTTCTTTCATTTTACAATTTTTACTATAATGTTCAGGTTTTTCACATTTGTAACATATTATTTTTTTTTTATTAGATCTTGGTTTTAGTTTAATGACACGTTTCTCATTTTCAAAATATTTTTCCCATTTATTAGTATTTCTTGATTTTGGTTTTGAATAATATTTTTTGACAGTTTTACTTTTTTGTCTTGATTTTGAAGATGGTGCTTGATTTTTTTTTTTTTTCATACCTGTATTGACTACACAAGTCTCCTAACTCATTTTTGCTTTGAAGGAGTTCATTCTTCATTTTCGATTGCAATTTTAGGCCATTACACAAAAATAATCCTTCTTTGTTTATTGCGGTAATTATTTGTCCAAAGGTTAATTCACTATAGTCGGTTTCAAGCTCATTTTTTTATTTTTTCTTTGACATTTTGAACAAACAATTTTGGTAATCCTGCTATAAATCTTTCTTTCCAATAAGCTTTTCTGCTATCTTTTCTAAAAAATATTTTTGACAAAAATACTTCTTTATACCATCTAAAATCTTGAAGTTTTGGGCATCTAAGATTTGCTAAAATTTCATCGTTTTTATGTATTACATGATTGGGTTCTCCAACAAATGTTTTCGTTATTGTCCAAATTAGGGTACTAAAGGCATCCGATTCAGGTTGTTGACTAGTTCCTTCAATTTTGACGCATTCAAAATATTAACCTTTTCTTGACTAGTAAGGGTATTATCCCACCATCCTCTTAATTGTTTAGTAAATCCTTGGGTTATAAATTTAACTATTGAGGCTTCTTTCTTATTTCTCATTTTGTGGGCTACTGCTACCATATCCATTTCGTTTAGTACTCCTAATTTTTGGTATTCTGTTAATCTGTCAATATTTCATTCGTAAATAGATGTAGCATCATAAACCATTCTAATACTAGTTTTTTCTTCATACAACAGGTCAGAAAAAAAGGGTCTAAGATAATATGGTTTTTGAGTTTGTCTCCAATTTGAATTTTTTCCTGAGTGTTGTATCCTATTGACTTCTGGAATATTATTTTCTTTGATTTCACTCCTAAATTCTTCTTTTATTGATAAAGTGTTAATAGTGTTTTTTTTTTTAATAATTTAAGGTCTAACAGTTCGTTTCCTTCTTTTGAAATTTTAATTCCTAGATCAAATTTGAAATCATCGTTTTTGAAAACTTTATGAATGGGATTTTGAAATTTTATTTTATTCTTAGTTTCTTTATTGTCTTGAGATTTTGATTGTTTTCTTTCTACTAAAGTATCAAGAGTATTTGTTATTATATTTAGTTGTTCTGCTGTAGTATATAATATTTGATTACTAGTGTGATTGGTATTATTTTGAGAGTTAGTTTCCCCTTTAAAAATAGAGGATATAGTTTTGAAGATTTTGTGTTCTTTTTCCATTTTGTCTAGGGGTGGATGTGTTGAATTAATATTTGGATTATCATCCATTATTTTCCTGTTTGTTTGAATATATTTTCTTTTGTAATATTTATAATAATCAAGGAAGTATATATTTCTTTTTTCTCTAGTCATTTTTTTCTTCCATCTTGACTCAATATTTTTCTCTTTCTTCAGCAGAATGTTTTTTGAAAAATTTTATTTCTTGCTTTGGCATTATTTTCTTGCATAAATCCTTTTCTTAAGTAATCCATATCTATTTCAATTTTTTTTATTGATGGTTAAGATTTGATTATTTCTTTAATTTTCATTTAAGAATTGAGAAGCAGTAAGAGAGAAAGAACCATCAGATTCTTCTCCATAAATTCCTTGAGGTGTGTTTGATTCAAAATTAATGCCTCTTAATTTCTAATATTTTTTTGGTTTTGTATAAATACTTGAAATACTTTTTCTTCCTAAATCTTGATAATTTTCAAATGTTTGAATAGAGTTAAGGCTTCTTGATTTAATTAAGGGTGTTTAAAAATTTATTGTAACATCTCCATCTCGATCTTAACTAAAATTTGTTGCTACAATTTTTGACAATCTTACTGTTTTGACTTATTCGGCTAATTCTTGGAAATTCCATTCTTCTCTAGTTATGATTTTATTCCATTGACATTTTCTAGGTTGAGAGATCAAAATAGTTCTATCTTCATTAGCTTGAATAAATGTTGTTATTCCTTTAAGACTTTCTCTTTTTGCGTTAGGAAAAACTATTGGTGTTGTTACTTTGTAGTATACTTTATAAATTATTTCTATTTTTTTTTTTATCCTTTTCTCATTTTGTAATTTTTTTATTGAATATCTAAGGTTAGAATTTTGTCTAATGATTCGTTATTTAAGTCAGCTCCAATATTTGGATAACATTCAAAATATATTGATCCTTCAGCTATATTTTCTTCTAACATTCCTAATAAAAACTTGTCAAATTCTTGATGTCTTGAATCCCTAAGAACTATGCATATGGGTTTATTTAATCCTTCTCCAGTTAAAGGAAATATTCTTACTTGAACTAATCCTATGTCGATTCTATCATAAATTTGATTAAAAGTTCATAAGTCATATTTTGTTAGTAATCTTAATTTTTGTCTTGAATTATGATAATGCAATGTTGTTTTATTATTGACAGTCTTGATAACATATTTTTGTTCCTCTTCTATAGATCCTATTTGTTTGATAATTTTTTATTCAGATTTTGACATTTCTCAAATTTCTTTTGCATTTTGTTCTGGAAGACCTGTACCTTTCCAATTTTTAAGTCTTTTTTCAATATTAGCGAGAGACATGGGGAATTGTTTAGGACCTAATCTAGAACTAGAACCAACTGAGCCTGATCTTAGGTTGGGGTTTGAGATGGTGTTCTTACTTTTTTTTTTTTAAAGATGTTTTGAAATAATTCTTCCATAGTTTAGGGCTTATATTATTTTCTTTCCTCAGGGAAGTAAAAGGTTCGTAACCTAGATGGGAACACTACTGGGACCACCTCTCCTGGGCTGACTAACAGACTTATTGGCTTACAAATGCCTAGTAGTTCTACCCATTTTACCAGTTATGATTCAAGAAAACAATATAAACTTGCCACTACGAAAAGAACATCCCAACAAAATTGCACCTCTAGAACCGATAAGAGGGCGACAACGGAAGGGTTGAAGAAGAGTAGATATTTTATTGAAAATAATAGTTACAATACAAATAGATAATATATGAAACAAATATTGAAATACATGAAAGAAAATATTAAAAACTTAGAATGCAAATCTTGAATAAACCTTTACAAGTAGTGGAATGATCTTGAAGGGTACAAGAGAAATATAAAATATTTGAACACTCCTAAATTTTTTAGTAATATTTTTCTTGTGTGGTTTTTTCCTTCTTTCCCAAATTGAAGAACCAGTTATCCCTTTATACCGAAGTTTGTCGACTGTCGACCTTCAAATCTTGGCAGACGAATATTTTCTGAAAAAGTGATGGAAGCTTTTTTGAATAGTGACTACCTATTTTGACAAAATTGGCCTAACTTTTCCATTTTGAATATTGAAATGAGACTTGAGAATTCCATCCGTAGGAATATTGTGTGGTCTTGTCCTTTTGAAATAGTGTCCCTTTAATATTTGGGCACATGAAATAATAGGTAGTCTTTTTGAAAATTTGGTTACTTTTAGTAAAATGGGACAGAAATATTCTTGGGATATTTTTCTTGAAGAGAGTTTATGTTGACACATGGACAACGTGATGATGTAAGCGATGTCAAATTATTAATATAATTATTGAGATGATCATACCACACATGGGCGGTGGCCTTTGGGTGTAAAACACATGATCATGAACAACAGTATACCAATAATTATTGGATTTTCGCAGGAATAGTGAATATTATGAATAGTGATTTTTTATTTTATTATATATATATATATATATATTTGAATTTTCTCTGATTTTTTTTATTCCATCATATTATTCAAGTTAAATTCTTCAAAGTTGGATCCATATCCTGGAGGGATAACTTCATCTTCAAAAACAGGGTTATGATTAAGTTCTTGAATCCATTCTTCTTTGTAATGGTTGAACAGAAGGGATTTGATATTGACCGAAAATTTGACTTTGGTAAGATAATCTTGATCGTGATAATTTTTTTGAATTGAGTCTTATGCTACCAATTTGAGGGGACCATAAAGATAAATAATATGTCTGAAGTCAATTTTTCTAATGGCATTCCGGATAATCCAATGTTCTATTTGATCTTCAAGAGGAACGCAGTAATTGATCCAGGCAGAATTGATCCAAGGCATTTTGAGAGGAGTTCTACCTTTATCGAACAACAAACTCTTTTTTCTTTTGATTAGGGAACTTTTATGCTTGGCTGAAGTAGGATGGAGTCCGCTAAAAATTGGGCCAATAGATTTCGTATAGACTTCAATTCCTTGAATATAGTTTTGAGACAAAATATTGAACATATAGGTGACAAGTCTTTTTCCAAATTGAAAAGTTTGATCTGGGTTATAAATATTGAACTAGGCCAAATAACCGTAATCAAAAAGTTTTTGGAGTATAAGGATATTGGTTTCATTTTTGAAGGAAAGCTCAATGGGTTGATAATCGTTCAGGTCAATGGCCACTCGAATGATATTATAGGTAAGATGGCATGGACAGTCAATACTGGATTGGTATTTTGGTTCGAAGTGGTGGAGGTCATTTTCGCAGCAGGAAGTAAGATTGTAGTAAGAATCATGTTGGATCTTGAGGCCTGGAATAATAAGATTTGCTTGATTAATGCGCTGAAGATGCGCTTGAATATAGGTTTGGATTTTTTTATCCATTTGATTGGCACTTTGAATGATATTTTGGGTTATGTGGTATGGCAATGGGCTTAATAAATTAAGTGGAAAAGAATAGGCTCGAGCTTTTTGTTTCTTGAGTTCTTTTGAAATGAAGGCGAGGTTATTTTTGAATTCGAACAGGTCGAATCTGGATGAGGATGAGCATAAAGGATTTCACGGATGTTGGTATTTAAAAATTTCAATAGTTAAGTCGGAGAGAGAGTGTTGGAGTTTTAAAATTTCTTTCTTTAAGTCCAAATTTTCTTTGAAAAACTCTTCTCTTTTATGAATATTTTCAAAACATTTTGCGAGGACTTCACAATTTTGATAAATTCCAAAGGGTTTTGAAGACAAAGATAATGAAAATTCATTTTTTGCAAAATATTGAATAGGTGCTAAAATGGTATTGACTTTTATTGGTGAGGGATCTTTGAGATTCCAAATATTGTCAATTATGCATTGTAATTTATCATCTATTTTTATTAAAGACTTGAATGGTTTTTTTGAATTTTTGAAATCGGTTGGAAGAAACAAAGTTTTCCCAAAATCCTCACAACGGCCATCCATTTGCAAAAATGAAATGAAAATTAGTTATATAATATTCATTGCTAAATCTTTTAGAGTGTTTGTTTCCTTTTGCTTCATTTTGTTAGTAAAATAAAAATGTATCTTTTGTCAGGCGATAAATGCATGAATTCTTTTGTTATCAACTTGAAAAGTATATAGAAGAGTAAAGATGGAGTTCCTAAAATCAAGGATTGTTGTATATCTTTGACTATCATGGGAGTAGTTCTGAGGTAAACATTTTTACTGATACTAATAAGAGCATTTGAAACTTTGTAATTCATTTTAATTTTGTGTTATCTGTGCCATAGAGTCCATCTGAAGTTTCTTCCAAATACTGAGTTGGAATAAGTTCTTCTTGAACACAAATCAAATCAGCCCCCGTATCTAGTAAGGCTTGGGTTTCTGTTACAAAATTATTATTGATAATTATTTTAATATTTGAATACTACTTGTGAATATAGATTCTTGACATGTATCCAAGAAAAGTTTGTTGATTTTCGTCGTCTTGACTGTTATATTTTTCTATTTCTTGGCTAATATTTGTTTCTTCTTCTTTATTTGTTTCTTCTTCTTTTTCTTCTAAGCTTCAATCTTCTTTGAATTCTTTTTCCTTTTTGATAAGATTGATTTCTTCCTGAATAATTTTATTTTGATATTTGAGATCATTGATCTCTTTCTTTAATTTGTTATTAATGTTATTAGTTTCTTGTTGAAGATGTTGAATTGTGGGCTGTGACTTCGGTTTACTTAGTCTTTGGATTATAATTTTTACATTATATTCTTCATCTATTTCCCTAAGTTGTTGTTCTCTGATAAGATTATGCTTTAATTTGAGTAGGTATTCCTCTTTAACAACAGGCTCTTGAATGTGTTCTAGCATCTTTAACATGATCTGGTTTTCTTTTGAAATTACATTTATTGTTTTTTAACATTTGCAAAATCTATTATCCTCGTGGCATGATTCTGTTGATTCTTGATTAGAAGCTTCGCTTTCAGTTTTTATGATTTAATTCAATTCTTCATTTTCTGATTCACTTGATGAATCTTCAGTCTCACTATTTATGAGTAAGTTCATTATTTGTTCCCTAAATTTTTTGCTATAGTCTAATGCTTGTATTTTTTCTTTCATTTTACAATTTTTACTATAATGGTTAGGTTTTCCACAATTGCAACATATTATTTCCTTTTTGTTAGATTTTGATTTTGATTTAATGATAGGTTTCTCTCTTTCAAAATATTTTTCCCATCTACTTGGATTTTTTTGTTTTGGTTTTGAATAATATTTTTTCAAGGTTTTGCTTTTTTTGTCTTGATTTTGAAGATGGTGCTTGGATTTCTTTCATACCCGTATTGACTACAAAAGTCTCCTAATTCATTTTTACTTTGAAGGAGTTCGTTCTTCATTTTTTATTGCCGTTTTAGGTTATTACATAAAATTAGTCTTTCTTTATTTATTGCGGTTATTATTTGTCCATAAGTTAATTCACTATAGTCAGTTCCTAGCTCTTTTCAAATTCTTTCCTTGAAATTTTGAGCAAACAATTTTGGCAATCCTACTATAAACCTTTCTTTCTAGTAAGCTTCTCTATTATACAGTCTAAAAAATATTTTTGTTAAAAATATATCTTTATGCCATCTAAAATCTTGAAGTTTTGGGCATCTAAGATTTGCTAAAATTTCATCATTTTTATATATTACATTATTGGGATCTCCAACGAATGCTTTTGTTATTGTCCAAATTATAGTGCTAACATCATCTGATTCTGGTTATTGACTTGTTCCTTCCATTTTGACGACATTAATAATATTATCCTTTCCTTGACCGGTGAGGGTATTATCCCACCATCCTCTTAATTGTCCTGTAAATCCTTGAGTCATTAATTTAACTATTGAGACTTCTCTTTTATTTCTCATTTTGTAGGGTAATGCTGACATAACCATTTCGTTAAGTACTCCTAATATTTGATATTCTGTTAGTCCATCTATATTCCATTTGCAAATAGATGAACCATCATAAGCCGATCTATCTCTAGTTTTTTCTTCGTACAGCAAGTTAGGGAAAGATGGTCTAGGATAATATGGTTTTTGAGTTTGTCTCCAATTTGATTTTTCTCTAATATTAAAATAATTATCAATAATGATTTTATAACAAAAACCCAAGTCTTGCTAAATACGGGGGTTGATTAGAATTGTGTTCAAGAAGGACTAATTCCAACTCAGTATTTGAAAAAAACTTCAGATAGACTCTATTGCGCATATAACAGAAAATTAAATATGAACTACAAAATTTCAAATGCTCTTATTAGTAACAATAAAAATATTCGCTTCAGAACTACTCTCATGATAGTCAAAGAAATACAACAATCCTTCATTTTAGGAACTCTATTCTTTACTCTTCTCTATATTTTTCAAGTTGATAACAAAGGAATTCATGCATTTATCGTCGGACAAAAGGTACATTTTTATTTTACTAACAAAATGAATCAAAAGGAAATCAACACTCTAAAAGATTTAGCAATAAATATAATATGACTAATTTTCATTTCATTTTTGCAGATGGACTGCCGTCGTGGTGATTTTGTGAAAAAATTGTTCTTCCAACCTATTTCAAAAATTCAAAAAAATCATTCAAGTCTTTATTAAAAATAGATAATAAATTATAATGCATAATTGACAATATTTGGAATCACAAAGATCCCTCACCGATAAAAGTCAATACCATTTTAGCAACTATTCAATATTTTGCAAAAAATGAATTTTCATCATCTTTGCCTTCAAAACCCTTTGGAATTTGCCAAAATTGTGAAGTCCTCGCAAAATGTTATGAAAAGTTTCATAAAAGAGGAGAAGAGTTTTTCAAAGAAAATTTGGACTTAAAGAAAGAAATTTTAAAACTCTAACACACTCTCTCTCTACCTTAACCATTGAAATTTTTAAATACCAACACCCTTCAAATCCTTTATGCTCATCCTCATCTAGATTCGACCTGTCTAAATTCAAAAATAACCCTGCCTTTATTTCAGAAGAACTCAAGAAACGAAAAGCTCGATCCTATTTCTTTCCACTTAATTTCTTGAGCCCGTTGCCATACCACACAACCCAGAACAGAATAGAATGCAGTTATGTTTCTGTTCTGGATGTTTTGGAACAGAATAACACATAAGCAATGTTTCTGTTATGGAACAACACAAAAACAAAACTTTGTTTGATTATGGTCCAATTTAGGATCTCTTTTAGGTCCAATTTACCGTAGGTTTAGTAGAGTTCATTGTGCTTGATTGGGTCCTCGTTCTGATTCTCTATTTAGATAACAAGAAAGGCTAGTCAACAAAATCCACTATTTAGCAAGATATATAATATCTATACTATCTATATCTGTAATTTTTCTGAAGCTTACATGGAAATGGTAAAAAAGGCTCTTTACAAAATCCAAGAGCTTGCCTTGATGGGTTCATATGTGCTGGTAATGTTCTCTATTCCTATTTTGTTCCTACCCTTGTTCCTATTTTATTCATTCTTTTTGTTTTCTTCCCAATTTACCTGGATTTTTCGTATTAAGTTCTTTTTTTAAGCCTTATTGTCTACTTTTGTGTCCCATAATTTAAGAAGGCTACGTTTTGATTTCTTGCTGGAACAGAAACAGAACACAGTTGTGAAATATATTATTGATATGTAATTTCATTTTGGATTGTAGATGAAAAAGCCAAAGTGAAAGGGATAAATGATTCCTTGTAAATGAGATAAGAGAGATGGTATGGTTTAACGATGCAAACTTAAAGATATGTTCCATCCCTGGGTGGTGGGCTTGTATATTGTTTATATTCTTCATTTAAAAAATAATTGTTAGAAATTGCTTTAGTTGTGTAGGTTATTGTCTTGTTTAAAGTTGGTTGTATTTGATATTGTGTTACTTAGGTGACAAGTATTTTTAGAATGTTGCATAAACAAAGAAGATTATGTCAAAATGTTTGTGTAAACAGGTGCATTTTTTCTGGCTAATTGAACGTTTGATGTTGGTTCCTCTCTTTCAAGAGAATTTAGAGATTATCAATTTAAATTATATTGATTTATTTAAATCAGGAGTTTGATTCAATATTGTTTCATTGATTTAATTTTTTGGCATTTGTTTTATTGATACCAGGTTTACATTTTCAATTACTTGTATTCTCCTTAGGAGTTTTGTTGGTGATTAATAAAGTTCATCTTATTTTATTGAGATTCTGTTAAAACAATTACCGGCTAAATTGTTATTTGTCACTGAATATAAAAATAAAAAATGCAATAAGTAAATGTAAAACATTTAGTGGCGAAATCGTTATTTGTCAGTAAATATAAAAATAAATATTTAATAATATTTATTTATTTATTTTTAGTGGCAATCCAAATAGCTGCTAAATCTTTTATATTTAGCGGCTAATCATTATTAGTAGCTAAAATAAAATAAAATATTGTGATATTTTTATTTACTTATATTTAGTGGCATTTAAAATTGCCACTATGCACAATTTAAATAGCCTCTAAATCTTTTATATTTAGCAGTTAAATTTTAGCGGTAATTATAAATTAGTTATTATATCTTATAGTGACTGCAATATTAGCGGCAGTTGCATGAATTGCCGTTAAAATCTTTAGCGGCTAAAAAATGAGTTTTTAGCAGCTAATTGAATTACTGCTAAAGCCCATTTTTGTTGTAGTGATGAAGCTACGATTATCATCAAGGGGTGCAAACAATACAATATTCTAATTATGCGTTGATTGGTCAGAACAATGCCAATAGTTACACCACGTGACCTTTAAATGGCCTTGCAACGTCATCATGAAGAAAACAATAGAATAAAATTTTGAATTCAAAGAGATGCAAACGACAATTCATGAGTGTGTTCATGAAGGTTTGATAAAATAAAAAAAAACACGTACTTACATGACAAATTTGAGTGGCCCTGAACATCAATCAGATATCAAAATGTATTGTTTTTCTTTTTTGGTAGATAAGAAAGGGAACAGAATCAGAAAAATCAGAAAAGAAAAACACAAACAAGCAGTCCAAACAAACAACAAAACGCAAAGCTCAGCCTAGCTAGAAGGGCTAGAATCTGAGGTCCTTTGGTCCATTTCTTCTACAACCATGTTCGCAATTTCCAGAATCGGCTCCTCCAAGATCTTTAGGGCACACATCTCCTTGGCTCCTTTTTTCGCAAGAGCGTCTGCATATCTATTCGCTTTACGAGAGATGAATTGCATATTATAATCATTGGCTAGTAGGACCCTTTTACATTCCGCAATCCAATCCTTGTATTGGTGGTTATCGAGACAAGGGTTGAGCACAAGATCCATGACCTCCGCCGAGTTGGTTTCCACAAGCACTCGCGAGAAATTCCTATCAACCACCAGTTTAATCTTCGTCACGAGGCTTTTTAATTCAGCTTTGAGGGGAAAGCAATTCTCAAGACTTCCGAAATGCCCCAGCTTCCACACGCCTTGGTTGTCCCTCAAGATACCTCAAATTCTTCATTTGCCCGGGTTTCCCCTAGCGCTTCCATCCATGTTGAGCTTTAAAAAATCTGTATAGGGGGGAGACCAATTAGTTCAAGGAGAAGAATTATCATTTAGGAAATTCAGCTCAAGAAAGGTTTTCCTAAGATCACTAGCGTAATTCGCAATCTTATGAAGGGCGGCACTAGGGGGTTTGTTATTACCGTTAATAACCTCATTATTTTTGTCTTTCCAGATTTCCCAAATGGTAGCAACAAACAAATAGAAAGAGGTTTTCGGAAATTTCCCTTTGAGGTTATGTTTGATCTAACCCTAACTATCTGATGCATCATCATACTTGCCAAAATGAGACCAACCCACTTGGCTCCAAATAGTCTAAGCTTTGGGGCACAATCTCAAAACATGCTCAATATCACAATTGCACCATTGGCACAAATTTGAGACATCATGGTTTCGAATAGCTTGAAAAGCATTAGTAACCAGACTTTTAGAAAAATAGACCAAATGAAAACTTTAAATTTTGAGGAATTTTTAAATTCCAAATCCAACTCCACTGACTAAGGTTTTGAGTATTATCTTGATTATCCATAACCAAACAATAAGCAGATTTCACAGAGAATACTCTAGAATTATTAGGCCACCATAGAGGTTTATCTAAATTTATAGAGACCGAGGGGTTATTGTTGTGGATACAATTTTCTATATCATCATTGATGAGATAAAGAATTGGATTAAGGAACCAATTATCCTCCTCATCAATGATATGCACCACTTTAAGATCAACCGAAGCTTGGAGTAGGTTACTACCTAATGACTTTTCCCCACACCACCAATCAGGCCAGAGATTAGTTGTAGTACCATTACCCGATTGCCCTTTAATACCTTTAACAAGAATATCTTTCATGGACATAATGCCTCTCCAAATGTGAGAACAACCCAGATTTTTCTTCCAGGAAGAGGGGTTGTTACCCATAGTGTATTTAGCCCTTAAAACTTTAGCCCGTAGGCTTTGATCATCATTAGCAATTTTCCAACCAAGTTTAGCAAAGAAGACTCTGTTTTGATTAAGAGCGCCTCTAAGCCCAATACCTCCATGATCTTTATCCTGGCACATTTTTTTCCAATTAATGAGATGATATTTCTTTTTAAGTTCAGTGTCACCCCATAAAAAATTCCTATTGATCTGGTAAACTTTAGCCCAAATATTTTTAGGCAAAGGGATTGTCTGTATCGAGTAGCTAGGAATTGAGGCCGTGAAAGTTTTAACCAAAGTAGCCCATCCAACCACTGAGAGTATATTAGTTTTCAAGTTGGATAATCTAAGTTGCATTTTCTGGAAAATATTCTAAAGGTGATTAATACTCAATCTCCCATAAACCAATGGAAAACCTAGATGTTTTCCTAAATCATTAGTAATGGAGATATTAAGTAACCTACTGAATTCTCTAGCTTTATGTCTCTGAACAGACGGGGCCACAAACATTTTTTATTTGGAAAAGTTAATTTTTTGGCCCGAAGCATCAACAAACATGTTAAGCATATCTTTGATAATGGTGGTTTGCTTATAATTTGATTTAGAGAACAAAATAATGTCATCAACAAAAAATAGGTGGGAGATTATACCACCATTTCTCCTAGTTTTCAGCCTCTTCCAATCCCCTTTCTCCACACTATCATATATCATAAGAGATAGTCTCTCCATATATAGAGTAAATAGATGGGGAGAGGGGGGGGGGGGGGGGGAGGACAAGGGATCACCTTGTCTAAGACCCTTAGAGGGATTAAATTCCTCTAAAGGTTCTCCATTCCATAAAATTGGCATCTTAACCCCCGTAACACAAGTCATGATAAAAATAATCCAAGAGGGAGGAAAAATAAAAAACAATAAGGTGTCTCTAAGGAAATTCCAGTTAAGTCTATCATAGTCATTTTCTATATCAATATTGATTATGAGACCTCCATCTTTGCCTTTGGATTTTCTAAGAGTGTGAATTAATTATTGGGTAACAATAACATTATCAGTTGCCATACAACCCAGAACAAAATTGCTTTGAAATGGGCCGATGAGATTGTTAAGAAAGGGTCTTAATCTGCCAGCAATGATTTTAGTAGCCAACCTATACACAGTATTGCATAGACTTATAGGTCTGAATTGGTTATTGCTTTCAGGGTTCTCAATTTTTGGGATTAAAGAAATGAAAATTTTATTGAGAGAAGAAGGCATAATTGAATTAGTAAAACAATTTGTCACACATTTTTGGACATCTGGTCCAACAACTCCTCAATTTCTTGTAAAAAATATAGGTTGAAAACCATCAGGACCAGGAGCTTTCATATATTTTATATCTTTTAGCATACCCCATATTTCGGCCATAGAAGGCATCAATTCAAAAGAAGAATGCAAGGCATGATCAATTCTAGGGTTACTACTTTGAGATTAATTTAAATTAGTGTCAACATCACACAAGAAAAGATTGACAAAGTAATTCCTAACTACACGTTTAAGGTCAGGAGCATTGTTAATCTAGTTGTTACCTTCTTTTAGCATGGTAAATTTATTCTTTCTACGTTATGTATAATCATTTGATAAAAGAGTCTATTACTCAAGTTGCCCAATTTTAGCCAGTTAATCCTGGATTTTTACATCTAGAGGATTTCTTCCTTAAACAGAATATCTTTATTCTCTTTTTGAAGATCAGATTCTAGATTGCCAAGGTTATGGGAAAATCCTTTATCTTGAGCAGTTTGAATGCCTTTAAGTCTAGCAAGAAGCAATTTCTTAATTTTAAAAATATTTCCAAAGACTTGGGTATTCCATGTTTTCAAATCCGAGGCAAAACTAGTGAGTTTCAGGTTCAGAGGAGAATCATCATTAACCCATTTATCTTTAACAAAAATTTTAAAGTTATTATGCATAAGCCACATAGCTTCGAACCTAAAGGGACGATTTCCGGGAGGGGGGGAGGGGGAGAAGGAACACCATAACAATTAATGAGGATAGAAGAATGGTCAGAAAACGTCGAGAAAGAGTTTCCACACTCGCATTTGGTTAGACATCATTCTAATTATCGTTAGTGAGAGTATGGTCAAGCCTTTTCTCAATTATGATTCCGCCTCTAACAGTTCCGGACCAAGTCATTCTAGGTCTATTGGACCCCAGATCCTCTAAGCCACATTCATTCTTAACCCGGTTGAATCTGTTAATACAAGTGTTATCAGAAGAATTGCAAAGACTAGTTCTCTCATTTTGGGAGGCAATTTTGTTGAAATCACCAGTCGCCAACCAGGAACTATTAGAGCTTTGAGCAACGTTTTTCATATCGTCTCACAGACCTTCCCTGATCCTGGGGTTTGGCCTCGCGTAGACAGCAGAGAGAAGTCAATCCTCAAAATTGTTACGGGTGACCAAAGCATGGATAGCCTAGTTGTTGGTAGAAATATTTTGCAAGTGTACCTTATTAGGTATCCACAGGACCCAGATCCCACCAGTTCTACCATCAAGGTGTACATGACTATAAGCAGTGAGCCCCAAGTTATTAAAAACGTTCCCAAGGGAGGCTAGGCCCACCTTTGTCTCAAGAAGAATGAGAACCTCAAGTCTATGGGAGTTAAACATATCTCTACAGGTATTTTTAAAGACATGGTTACTTGCCCCTCTACAATTCTAGGAGAAAATCTTCATGGATCTATGATTGGTGAGTTTGGAAAATAGATTAGGCACTTCTACTCCTATCAGGTATAATATTTTCTTAATGTTCAGATCCCATGATCTGGTTGCTTCCATAAATATTTCCCAAAAGTGGGGTTGGGAAGTTTCCACTCCCGCGACTCTAGCTACCATCCGGACTGCTTTAATCGCCCACATTACTTCAAGGAGAAGGACAACGTTCTCCTTCTTCTCTAGAAATTGGGAGTATGAGTTTGTCAGGAGTGTCTCCTCTATATCCATTTCCAAGTGAATGAGGATTAGGTGGTTCAAGAGGGGTGAGAGAGAGAGGGAAGAGAGGATTTGAGGAGGAAGAGGCAGTGAAAGAGAAAGTGGTGGAAGATGTATAAATCGGTGGCATGGGATTAATGGTTGAAATGATGATTTCCATCGCATCAACTCCCATCCATTTCCTGGGCACGCTATCAGAGATAGCCTTAGGTTTAGAGGTTGAGAAGACATTGGAAATACTGGCAGACGCAACTAGCGACGGACTAAATTGGGGCGTAATGGTAACCGGCGCATGCGCCTTTTGATGTGGGTTCATTTTTCCATGAGTTATCATTAGGGTCTGGTTCTTATCCAGAAGTGGAGCATTTGAAGTATTTTTTCCTTATTATTATTATTTTTTGGGACATAGGTTTTAATTTGAGCTTTTGGGGGAACTAATTTCCCTATCCTAAATGGATTCTGGGCCTGGGTAGGGTTGTCCTTGCACTTTGGGAGGCCCACCTCTGAATTATTTTGTTAGGCTGGGCTACTCTCATTTCTCACATTTTTCTTACCCCTATTGGTTCCATATTTGACATCCTTATATTGGGGGATAAATTTATTATAGGTTTTGGTTGGCCCAGATGGTTTAGCCTCATTAAAGCCAATTTTTCTTAATTTTTTTTAACAAGAAGCCATGGCCTAAATTCTGCCTCATCTGCTTGCTCAGTAGTCAAAACTTTTTTGTTTTCCTTTTTCTTCTACAGTACTAGTCTTATCCTTCACGTTAGCTTCTACATTGCTAGACATTTCCTCATTAATTTGATTTGATGTTTGAGTTGGTGTGTTACTGTTGGTACCAGCTGCAGGATTGGGTTTCGAACTTCTAGTTTCTAGAGCTCCGGCTCCGGTGTTCTCCGTTTTAGGTTTGAAAGTGCAGAATTTTCCCTATGATTAACATGCCCACAAGAATAGCATATAGCATGAACACTTTCATATTCCAATCTGAAAGTTTTTCCATCAAGGATAACTTTCGGAACTAAAGGTTGGTTCATATCGATTTCCACACAAACACGGGAAAAGTTACCCCTATAAGAGGTTGCAGTGTTGATATCTATCTTAATGGGACACCCTAAATAATTCGCTACAGAATATAGAATGGAAGTTTAAAAACAATCCACAGGTAAGTTAGGGAATCCTACCCAAACAGCCGTCTTGGAGTCCCAAGCCCTCTCCGGTCTGAACATGGGCTCCCATTTTCTTACCTAAGGTAATAATGCAGGATCACCCATGTTCCTTCTGTGAGCACATGATGGTCGTCCGAAATCCTGTTGAATTTAACTAGAAAAAAACCATAATTCAAATAAATTAAGTCGAAGTTACCTTGAGTTTTCCATAGGGCTTTCACCTTGGATAGAAGCATTTTGTATCCAACAGGTCTCCTCGTTAGCCTAATGATTAGCGCGTCTTGCTATTTCTCTTTGATTATTTCATAAATATGTTGAGGAATTTGAAAGGATGGGATCCTTATGCCTTCTTTAGGTGATACAAAATCTTCCATAGATAGAATTGGTTCCATAATCGAACGCTCATCTAGATCAAAATAGACATCATCTAGCTTAGGTTTGGTTCCAACTTAGGTTTGGGTTCCGTGGAGCTTCTTTTCAGAGCATCCCCGAACAATTTTGGGGATGGATTTCCGTTACTCTCGTCCCGCTTTATAGCTTCATGGCTTTCTTTACTCATGCTTTGGTTTTGAGCATTTGACCTTTCAGTCCCCATGCTTACCTTTCATTTTCCTCCATTCGAGGTGGTAGCAGCAGTTTATGCAAGCTTTTGGTTTTCTTCAATGGCTACTATATTTCCTTCCACCTCCATGGTCGTTGAAGGAGAAGATACCTGATAGTGCTTGAGTTTCTTGTTGGTTCTTGCCAAGACATCGCTTTCTCCTTTTTAGAGGATTTGGAGAAAGTTTCTCTCTTTAGCTCCATTTCTTAATATATATTGGAATGGTATTCTGATATCAAAATGTATGATGATAATATGTAATATTACTTCATTAATGCATTGTATTTTTAATTAATATTTGGTTCTATTGTGCTTAACTAATATAAAGTTATTACCCTTTTACAGTATTATTTTGTGCATTAATTTATAATCATTCGATGAGAAATTGACATAATTTATATTTTTTTTCTTCATCTAATTAAAATTTAGTACAACATCAACAAGAAACTAAAACGTCATTGAAATTAAGGTTTACAAGACCGCCAGCTTAAACCGGAACAAGCACATGGCACATTACTGTTGTGCGGAAGCGTGTCGGGTAGACCCAACACATAACAAATATTATGGGAGATGAAAAGAAAACACACACACTCACAAACAAGAACACAAGTTTTAACGAGGTTCGGCAATTTCGCCTACTCCTCGGGAGCAACTATGGAACTTCTTTATTTGACAATAAAATACAAATAAAGAATACAAAACAAGGTCTTAAAACAACTTAAGACACTTGTGCAAAAATTCACTCAATTGTGCCTATTGAGGAATTGAACTCTCTCTCTTAATGTACTTCTTCAATTGAGAGATATTGTTTTCATCAATTGTGAGATGATGATTTATTCTTCAAAGGTCATAGCCTCTATTTATAGTAGAGGTTTGAGCTTTGTTTTCAATCTGAACCAAAAACATGAACCTTCAACAATTTCTGCAGTCCAAAATTGCAGCTCCTTCTTTCAACAAAAATGGCCACTTTCACATGCTGATTTTTCTCTTCAAAAAAATCTGCTACTGCTTTCATATTGTCAGAAACAAAAGTTTTCATTTTTCAAACCCAAAAAGTGTTGCCAACTGGAATTGAAGCTGCTGAAATTTTGTTTAATTCAAATAAGGCTGCATCAATAAGAATAAGGCTCACCATTTGAAAAGAGAGCCACTAACCCAACAATCTCCACCTTGACGAGATTTTCAAATGCCACCATCACCACAATGTTAATATGAATTCTCATACTACACATCCAATAGAACCAATAGTTGTTCCTCCAAAAATCATACTTATGTATGAACAATCTTGGCCAAGTTTAGGCAGTGCTGAAACTTGGCGCTTCCAACGACTTTCGTCAACATATCTGCAAGGTTATCGACTGTCCCAATCTTCGTAAGAAGAATAACACCTGCATTAACAATTTCTCGAACAAAGTGGAATCGAACATCAATATGTTTGGTCCGAGCATGATGAATTTGGTTCTTCGCTAGATGTATTGCGCTTTGACTGTCGCAATATATCTCCACCTGTTTCTGATGAAGACCCAAGTCTGAAATCAGTCCATGTAACCAAATGGCTTCCTTCATGGCTTCTCCAGCAGCCATGTATTCAGCCTCCGTGGTAGACAATGATACAGTGGACTGCAAAGTAGACCTCCAACTGACTGGACCACTAGCCATGGTAAATAAATACCCGGTAGTAGACCGTCGCTTATCCAAATCACCAGCATAGTCCGAATCCACATATCCAATGAGAAATCTTTTGACTTCCATTTGATTTCTCACAAATTTCAAACCCAAATCCTCAGTACCTTTGATATACTTCAAAATCCATTTTGCAGCTTCCCAATGCTTCTTTCCTAGATCATGCATGTATCTGCTAACCATACTAACAGCTTGAGAAATATCAGGTCTTGTGCATACCATTGCGTACATAAGGCTTCCAATCAAACTTGCATACGGTACTTGAGCCATATACATTCTTTCTTCATTTGTACTCGGTGACAGTTCCGCACTTAATTTAAAGTGAGGAGCCAAAGGTATACTAACCGGTTTGGTATTTTCATCTATACCAAATCGATTTAGTACATTTTTCAAATACTGTGTCTGTGTCAGCCACACAGTCCCAGCCATTCTGTCACGAGTAATTTCCATGCCCAAAATTTTCTTGGCTTCGCCAAGATCCTTCATTTCAAATTCCTTCTGAAGTTGGGCTTTTAACTTCTCAATCTCCACCAAACTCTTAGATGCGATTAACATATCATCAACATATAAGAGCAAATAAATGAAGGTACCATTTTTTAATTTACGGAAGTACACACAATGATCGTATTGACTTCGCGTAAAGTTATGTACCTTCATAAATTTGTCAAATCTCAAATACCACTGTCGTGGAGATTGCTTCAAACTATACAGGGACCTCTGCAACTTGCACACCATTTGTTCTTTGCCAGCAGCTTTGAAACCATCAGGTTGCGACATATAAATTTCCTCATCCAAATCTCCATGTAGAAAAGCAGTTTTCACATCAAGCTGCGCCAACTCCAAGCCAAATTGTGCGACCATGGCAAGTAAAATTCGAATGGAGGAATGCTTTACTACCGGTGAAAAGACTTCATTGTAGTCAATCCCTTCCTTTTGAGCATACCCCTTTGCAACCAGTCTTACCTTGAATCTCACACTGTTTTTCCCATGAGAGTCCTCCTTCTTTGCATATACCCATTTACACCCAATTACTTTTTTTCTTTTTGGTAACTCTACGAGTTCCCAAGTCATATTCTTATGGAGAGAATCCAATTCTTCATTCATGGCCTTATTCCATTCCACACTTTCAGAACTTTGCACAGCTTCTTTATATGTGGTTGGAATATCTTCACTGACAATTGGTAGGGCATAAGCAACCATATCCGCAAACTTGGCTAGTTTTCGAATTGTTCTTTTTGGTTTGCTAGCTGCTATCGATTCTTCAATTTGTGGAGGCCTTTGAGGAGAAGGCTCCACCTCACTTCTATCTTCCGTATCCCCGTCATTTTCATCATCTGAAGAAGTGTCTTCTGAAGGAGAATCTATTGGACTTTGAATCTCCACCTGCCGCACTAGACTGCCTTTTTTATTCTCTTCATTGGACACTTTCTTCTTCATAAATTTACTTTCATCGAAAGTAACATCCCTGCTCAAGATCATTTTCTTCAATGCAGAGCACCATAATCTGAACCCTTTCACTCCATTGCTGAAGCCCAGAAATATGGCCTCCTTTGCCCTTGGATCAAGTTTGCTATCTTCGGTCACGTGAAAGAACGCCGAGCAATCGAAGATACGCAAAGAATCATAATCTGATGCAGGTGATCCTGACCACACTTCAATAGGAGTTTTTCCATCAATTACAGTAGAAGGCAGACAGTTAATTAAATGACATGCATAAGTAACCGCTTCTGCCCAAAAACTCTTCGTCAAACCGGAATTGGATAGCATGCACCTTACTTTTTCAAGTAAAGTCCGATTCATACGTTCCGCTACACCATTCTGTTGTGGAGTCTTTTTCACAGAAAAATGCCTCACTATTCCTTCTTGTTTGCACAAGGAATAAAATGGATCGGACGTGTATTCACCGCCGTTGTCCGATCTCAACACCTTGATCTTCCTTCCGGTTTGATTCTCCACCCTCTTCTTCCAAGTCAAGAAGATCTCTAGGACTTGATACTTGTGTTTCATAGTATACACCCAGAGTCTTCTTGAGAAGTCATCTACAAATGTAACAAACCAGTGCCTTCCACTCAAAGATGCAGTCTTCATTGGACCCCAAACATCAGTATGCACATAGTCTAGGATCCCTTTTGTTTTGTGGATGGTCGTGCCAAATTTAACTCTGGTTTGCTTGCCCAGCACACAACGCTCACAGAAGTCCATCTTACAAGTCTTGGCACCCTTCAAAAGACCCTGCTTTACTAGGCCTTGCATGGCCTTCTCTCCAGCATGCCCAAGCCTCACGTGCCAAAGCTTGGTTGTATCAATAGCAGTTTCTATGGTAGCAGCTCCACCGATAACAGTCTTTCCTTGTAAGAAATACAAATTATTTCTCCTTAGGCCTTTCAAGACAACCATAGCACCTTGTGTGACTTTCAACGATCCAGCTTCCATGATGACTTTGAAACCATTTGATTCCAAAGCACCCAAAGAAATTAGATTCCTCTTCAAATCTGGTACATACCAGACATTGGTCAGATCCCTCGTGGTTCCGTCGTGCAGCTTCAATCGGATCACGCCAACCCCTTTCCTTTCACACGTATGATCATTTCCCATAAGAACTGATCCACCACTACCGAGATCCAAACTGGTGAAACAATCCGTATCAGGACACATATGATAGGAGCACGCGGAGTCAAGAATCCACTCGTCTGAGCCAACTCCAGCTGTAGTAGCCAGAGCAAAATTTGAATCATCATCTTCAATTTGGGCCACGTTTGCATTTGTATTACCCCTGTTTTTCAGCTTGGGGCAATCCTTCTTCCAATGACCCTTTTCACGGCAAAAAGCACATTCATCCTTTGCCGGAATCTTCCTGCCATTTGATGAAACTCCTCTCGACTTGGAACGAGAGTTGTTTCTACCTTTGTTGTGCTTTTTGGTCTCCGATCTGCCCCTCATCATCAAAGCAGTAGATGTATCAGTTTGAGACACCTTGTCACGTCTACGAACTTCGTTATTCATCAACGCGTCTGATACATCCTTGAATTTCACCGAGTCTTTTCCGTAGATCAAAGTGGTTGCCAAGTGTTCGTATGAATCCGGTAAGGAATTCAACAACACAAGGGCTTTGTCCTCATCCTTGATCTCTTTATCCAGGTTCAATAGATCGGCAATCAACTTGTTGAAGTCATTCAAATGATCCATCATAGATGTACCTTCTTGGTATTGAAATTGGAAAAGCTTTCGCTTCAGATACAACCGATTCTCAATACTCTTTGTCATGTACTTTTCTTCAAGTACCCTCCATAAGTCCTTCGCCATCGTCTCTCTCATTACAAAGTATTTGATGTTCTTTACAAGACAGAGACGAATAGAACCGCACGCCATTTTGTTGATCTTCAACCACTCTGCTTTCTCCATAAAATCTGGTTTTTCCTCCAGGGTTATTTCCAAACCCTGTTGAACCAGCATATCCATCATCTCACATTGCCACATGCCAAAACTGTTTGTTCCATCAAATTTTTCAATATCAAATTTGCCATTTGATATTGACAGTTTTGTTTGTGAACTGGAAGAGGTTGATGGCGATTCATTCTCCTCCGTTTTCGATTCGATCTCCGCCATAATCCCAAGTTCTCAACCGTGGCTCTGATACCACTTGTTGTGCGGAGGCGTGTCGGGTAGACTCAACACAGAACAAATATTATGGGAGATGAAAAGAAAACACACACACTCACAAACAAGAACACAAGTTTTAACGAGGTTCGGCAATTTCGCCTACTCCTCGGGAGCAACTATGGAACTTCTTTATTTGACAATAAAATACAAATAAAGAATACAAAACAAGGTCTTAAAACAACTTAAGACACTTGTGCAAAAATTCACTCAATTGTGCCTATTGAGGAATTGAACTCTCTCTCTTAATGTACTTCTTCAATTGAGAGATATTGTTTTCATCAATTGTGAGATGATGATTTATTCTTCAAAGGTCATAGCCTCTATTTATAGTAGAGGTTTGAGCTTTGTTTTCAATCTGAACCAAAAACATGAACCTTCAACAATTTCTGCAGTCCAAAATTGCAGCTCCTTCTTTCAACAAAAATAACCACTTTCACATGCTGATTTTTCTCTTCAAAAAAATCTGCTACTGCTTTCATATTGTCAGAAACAAAAGTTTTCATTTTTCAAACCCAAAAAGTGTTGCCAACTGGAATTGAAGCTGCTAAAATTTTGTTCAATTCAAATAAGGCTGCATCAATAAGAATAAGGCTCACCATTTGAAAAAAGAGCCACCAACCCAACAATTACGAACACAACTACCATAAAATAAAATTAAAATTAAATTAATAATTAGACAGATCAACAACCTGTCGTGCTTTGATATCTCCACTGGCAATCAATAGTTCTAAAAAAAATCATTGGGACAACATTTAAATATATTTATACGACCAACACATCCCAACCCTTTAACTCCATTGAAGCTGCCATGTTGCTCAGCGATTTCAGTAACTACTTCATCAAATTATGAGTCTGAGATAGCAAATTTACAAAGAGACCACCATTTTCCACTTTCTTAACAATTGACTCTCAGTAACATAAATAATATAAATCGAGAGCCCTCTATACGGTAGTAGAAAAATAGTTTAGTGAATACTTCATACATAGCAATCGGTTCGACGAGCAGTTAAGCTGTCACCATTGCACAAGTTTTTCCTTTCACATTTAACAATCCAGTTACTTCTTTTCTTTCTAGTCAATCCTTTCATTGCTCCGACATATTACCAGGTATCAGGGGACTTATGTTGACCAATATACGGCCTGAACAAAAAATAATCATCTAATAATTAATTAAAGCATTAAACATAACAATTATTAGTAACAAATATTAACTATAGTCATCTTTGTAGATCATGTTATTCATTTTATTTGCGTACAAATTCTATTAAAAATGGCAAACTTCTTAATGTTAACTCAAGTGACAAAAACAAATTCTAGAGTTTGTCTATTTATAGAAAATTTAGGGAGGGAAATATGGGGAGGAAAAATAGCAGGAAATTTAGTGGCGGAGAGTTGGTCGTGAGAAGTTTTCGGCAGGAAAGGGCGGTGGGAATTTCAGCGATTGAGGTTGGCGGGAATTTTGATGCCAATATAGGTCAAATAAAAAATGGAGGCAAAGTTTGGTGGCAAAGTATGTCTTATATAAAACCATGTCAATCTCTCATCCACATTGCATTCACATTGCTTCCCAAATTTAAAACCATTTTACATATCACTTTAAACGACAAGTGTGTCAGGAAACGATAAAGCTAAGAGTAAAGAACCTATGCAAATTTATTGCATTGATGAGGGTTCAAGGATAAAGGACAATCCTAAGTTCCAGAATGAGATAGGAACATGGTATGACATTAGATACTGCTAAAAAAAAAACATGTTTTGGGTCAAGATAAACTACGATGCCAACAAATCTGGTTGGATGACCGAGAAGACATATGTAACCATGGTTGTTTGCGAGGTCCGTGGGATTTTGCTTTCCAAAAATATGGTGTACAA
This sequence comes from Eucommia ulmoides, assembly GCA_016647705.1. Classification (NCBI taxonomy): domain Eukaryota; kingdom Viridiplantae; phylum Streptophyta; class Magnoliopsida; order Garryales; family Eucommiaceae; genus Eucommia; species Eucommia ulmoides. The sequence goes on along the minus strand of CM028330.1, from coordinate 18,049,219 downwards.
AGAAAAAACTGATGTCTCTGGCACATGGCTAAGTCCTATGATAGGAAAACGAAGGTTTTTTTTGTTCAGATGATACTTTTGTAAACATTGTTAGATTGGTCAATCGTTGTTATCACGATATGTACAACTACTCAATAAGAGAAGGATAATGAAGAGGTAAAGAAATTACAATAACTAACGCTAGTGGCAAAGAGAAACCTATATAAGGCATGGTATTGCTGGTACTACCTCAAGATTCTAAAATTACTCTCTCCCAAAATCTTGAACAATAAACTGAATAACGTTGATAAAATTTATAGCATATCAAAATGATAAATACGACAAATGGAGAAGCGGATTCGTGTGAAACAAAAAATCTAACAGAATTAGAAGAGCGATGCTCCAGATACAAACAAGTATAAGATAAAGTATTTTAGCAATCCACGATACACAAATGACCTAACATTGTCCGATTACAAAGGTGGAGCTAATCATTATGAATGGTTTGATCAAATTGTTTGGTTACTAATGAGTGGTTTATTTACCAACAAATCAAGTATTTTTGGATTCAAATATTTGTGTATTTTCAAGTACTTTTATTAGTTTAATGTGTTTTTGTAGTGTTTTATAGGTTTTTTGAATAAATGGGTGAAAAGAGACAAAGTTGGTACAGGTGCAATAACTTCAAGACAAATTTGGAACATGATGCATTTCGATTTTGGTAAAACTCAAAACATGAAAGTTGTAGAACTTTTTCTTAGATTTCCATAGGTTTTTTAATCACCTCAATCGGAGTTTTGACACAAAAATTAAAGCCAAAATACCAACGGGTGTCACCGTCGCGGCGTTAAAACAGCAGAGAGTTGCTAAACTCTCTCAATTTTCACCGCCGCGGCGGTCACTCTGCATCAGATTAGGATATTTATTAGATATTTTGAGATATTTAGCCCTATCTAATCATTCCTCTTCCCTTATTTTCGACCATATGGCTCCTTAGAGCATATTTTGAAAGGATTTTGGGGAACTCAAGCAAATCCTAAGGAGAAGAACACAAAGCAAAGAAGGAGAAGCGATCTTGGAATGTTCTTAGCGACAAATCTTCAGACTAAAACTAGTTTATCTCTTTATCTCTTAACTTAGGATTGTTGTTTGCGCATATTTAGCTCCTTTTACATTGTATAAACAGTTATGACCATGAGCTAAACATGGATTGTCTTAGGGATTAACATATATTTATGAAAATATGATTTGTTCGAGTTTGTGTTTTGTTTATGGTTGTTCTTTATAATTTTGATTGTGTTTGCCATGTTGTCATGTTACAATGCTTGTTTAGATAATTAGAGAATACGGGGTTTGACACTCGAGATAGGTAACCTTAGATTTGGATTAGGATAAACACAACACGACAATCTAACGACCCGGGAGGGCGTTAGAAAGTGTACAATCAATGATGTTGGGACGAGACTCACGTGACCTAGTGTCGTTAAGACGTTGATGGGGATTTCTTCATTGACGTGAAATCATGTATTCACTCGTCTTACACTTGGGAGAGGTGGCGAGTGTGTTTATGAATCGAGATTGTCAGATACGCCGAACGCCGTTAACATAAACTAAAACGAAATCAAACGCATTTTAAGTAAATAAAGTTAATCCCTGGGCAATCTACTTCCCTAAACCATCTCATATTAATATTAGTATAGTTAATTTAATTAGATTAATTAAATTAGTATTAGTATTTAATTATATTCCATTTTGAGCGCCTAGATAAAATTAGGTTATGAAAATCGCGGTACTCAATGATAGTCATAACCAATCCATGTGGACATGATAACCCTAACTCTGTCGATCTATACTAAAACTTGACCTCGTATACTTGCGAGTGAAAGTAGTGGCGTATTTATGCACTACCAAGTTTTTGGCTCCGTTGCCGGGAATTGTGTTATTTGGTTATTATTGATATTGTGAGTAAATGACCGAATTTTACTCTGGGCATTTATTTTGTTGATAACTTTTTCGTTTGTAGTTTTTATTTTTTATTTCTCCTGCAGGGTACTTGATGATGTTAGATGAACGAGTATTGATGCAATTCTTTCAACGGGATTCTGAGACATTTTATAGTGCTTGGAATCGATACAAGGAATTGGTACTCCGGTTTCCGAACCATAGCCCCCCGACAAAGTGTCAACTCTTCCATTTCCTCAACGGGTTACAAGCCGCAACCAGAATGTGGGTAGAATGAGAACTTACTAGCACCTTGTTCTACGACCTAACTGCAGACGAAGCCATTTGGTCGTTAGAGAAAATGGCGGCCTATGATTTTCAGAGTTGGAATTATTCACCAAATCACCAAAACTTGGCGGATTTTTCCAACACTTTAGCGTCATGGATTGACAATTCGGATCACGATGAGGAGTCTTCCCCCAATCTGGAAGAAACGCTCATAACTGTTATAGGGAAGACTCAGAGATTGTTGAGGGAGATGCATAACTGGATCAACGAGCATGAGGATCATCTTGATAATATCGTGACGGTCTGGGCCGATATTGATGTGACTGTAACGTCTCTTCAGATGCAAATCGGTCAACTAATCTGCTTGATTGAGGCCGAGTCTGACGTGGTGGCACCGGGAGATACACATGCCACAAGCATTGAAAGCCACCGTGAGGAGCCCGAAACAAGCCGAAGGATCTTGGGAGAGTTCAACTATGCTTATCCGAATGAGCTGGGAACCTAAGCCTGGATTGACTATTGTGATTCGTCACCATTGGAGATCTAATTAGTGATGCCTCCATCGATCTCAGACGATTATATTTACGAGGATCTGATGTGGTTCACTTGTTCTCCGCTGCAGCTAGCAACGTTCTTCCATGCCCACCAAATACATGAGCCGGTGGAGCATTCTGTTGAAAACTTGAGCTATACATTGCCACATCTTGCTAGTCTTGAGGGCGTCTTAAACCAAGACCCGTATGTGGTGTTGTACGACACTTACTACGAGCAGAAGCCACTCTTTGATGAGCACTTTGGCGTGTCAGGCTGACGATCTTAAACCAAGCGCTTCTTGGGAGGCAACCCAAAGAAAAATTAGTTAGATCGGTTATAACTGATTTGATTCGGAGGCGAGATTCTCTCGCTTCCCAGGTATATGTTGTAAACCCTAGTCTTCATTATAATACTTTATCATGTCATTGGGATCGCTGACTAGGTCGTTTTGGACATTTCCTGTTTGAGTCAGGTGTGATATGTTAGTATAGTATTATGTGTTTAGTTATAATTTATGTTTTACTGTTTTTACGTGTGCATGTTTGCTTAGGGTAGTTTTTGTGCATGTTCTGAGTCTTGACATCATTTGGGCCATTACCCGATGATGAGTCTGTCCCCTAGTTGTTTATTGAGGTCGAGTGTAAAACTCATGCATGTATGTTATGTGTGCTCAACGTTATGTTTTAGTAATAGTTATTATAGATCGTACTTGCACGAGCACGAAAACTATTATATAATCGTCTAATTGATTTGAAAACGATTATCTGTCACCTAAATTCAAGACTTTAGGGTTTCTAGAACTTGATTTGGGGGAAATTTAAGGCGAAATCCTAATCGAGGTAGTTTAGAAGACATGATTTAGGCATTCATTTTTCGCGCCTGAGCCTTTTTAAACTAATCTTGTTAAATCATTATCCCTCGTTACCCTGTCGAAGCCTTTAAACCGTTTCAATTCTGAACACTTAACCAATACCACGTGATTGATAAAACTTCTTTCCAAACCTACATCGCTAAACTGAAGGCACAATCTGAGAGAATTAAGCTAGTAGATTGCAAATGCTACTTAATGTGAGTGGTTGGATTTAGGGCGAACTTTTGATTGGTTCGGTATTCGAGTACTCCCTTGTCGTTTTTGTTTGTTTTTCACACACCCCTTAAATTGTAGCAATCAAATAAATTTGGGGAGGGGTGTTAGTTGAACAGAAAAGAAAAAAAAAAGAAAAAAGAATCAAATGTAAATACGGTTTTTATTTTCGTTTCTTTTTTACAAGTGAGTACGTCGTTCTTAATATATATTCAGGGTTGTTTTAAATCTTATCTGTGGAGTTTCGAGTGTGAGTGTGCCAAGCGATGTGCCTTGGGTAACGTTAAGTTAACAATGTTAACTCGGTTTTTCTTCACTAGATTAGGATATTTATTAGATATTTTGAGATGTTTAGCCCTATTTAATCATTCCTCCTCCCTCATTTTTGGCCATATAGCCCCTTAGAGCATATTTTGAGAGGATTTTGGGGAACTCAAGCAAATCCTAAGAAGAAGAACATAAAGAAAAGAAGGAGAAGCTATCTTGGAACATTCTTAGCGACAAATCTTCGGACTACGGCTAGTTTCTCTCTTTATTGTTTAGCTCGTTTTACATTGTATAAACGGTTATGACCATGAGCTAAACATGGATTATCTTAGGGATTAACATATATTTATGAAAATGTAATTTGTTTGAGTTTGTATTTCGTTTATGGTTGTTCTTTATAACTTCTATTGTGTTTGCCGTGTTGTCATGTTATTATGCTTTTTAGATAATTAGAGAATACGGGGTTTGACACTTGGGAGAGGTAACCCCAGATTTGGATTAGGGTAAACACAACACGACAATAAAATGATTCGGGAGGGCATTAGGAAGTGTACAATCAATGATGTTGGGGCGAGACTCACGTGACCTAGTGTCATTAAGACATTGAGAGGGACTTCTTCGTTGACGCGAAGTCACGACTTCACCCGTCTTACACTCGGGAGAGGTGGCGAGTGAGTTTACGAACTGAGATTGTCGAATACGCCGAACACCGTTAACGTAAAATAAAACGAAATCAAACGCATTTAAGTAAATAAAGTTAATCCCTAGGCAGTCTACTTCCCTAAACCATCTCATATTAATATTTGTACAGTTAATTTAATTAGATTAATTAAATTAGTATTAGTATTTAATTATATTCCATTTTTAGCGCCTAGATAAAATTAGGTTATGAAAATCGCGATACTCAATAATAGTCACAACCAATCCCTGTGGACATGCTAACCATAACTCTCCCGATCTATACTAAAACTTGACCTCGTATACTTGCGAGTTAAAGTAGCGGCGTATTTATGCGCTACCAGTTACCTCGTTAGAAAAAAATCAATATTTGGTGATGTATTTTCGATGTTTTTATGACATATTTTGTTTTTCTTATTACTTGAATTGTTAACCCCTTCAAATTTAATATATTTTTTTAAAAAAATTTATCGATGCAATACTTTTATTTTTCACGCTAGTTCGATTGAATTTAGGATCTTTATATATGTTATAAGGCCAACCATGGAAATAAATTAAAATTTTGAAAATACCAACTAAGTAATTGTAGAACAAACTCTTAAATTTCATTGTCACTTATTTAGAAATAAAAATGGGAAATAAAATCAAACAATAACTTATAAAACAATTAAGGGGAAAAAAAAAAAAAGAACAAAAAAGAATTGTCACCCCTTTTTCTAATTTAAAACACTATTCAAAATAGTGTTTTTTACTTCACATGTGAAAACACTATCCAGAATAGCATTTTTAATAATGAAAATGCTATCCAAAATAGCATCTTCATTAGTAGAGACATTATTTTAAAGGGAAAATTACCTATTAATCCCAAAAACAAAGGAAATTATTTACCACCTACTCCCATCAACTTTTCTTTGCACCGATTAGTTCCATCAACATCTTTTTCTTGTACCAATTAGTCTCATCAACACCTTTTTTTGTACCAATTAGTCCCATTTTAAAAAATGGTGAGAATTGAGTTTACCGAAATGCCCTCTCGTGAGTTTCACATCTAGAAGAAAGGTCGTCACACTGGTGCACCACTACCGCCGTCGCCGCAGGTCGCCGATCGCCACCGCCATAAACTATAGCTTTCACCCAAAATTTTATGACTTTTTGTCACTTTTTATATGTTCCAAAAAAAAAAAAAAAAAAGTCATGATTTTAGGATAAAATTGTTACTAAAGGTAACGTAAAACAAGAGAACAATTAATGTTATATTCAACATTTACAGGTGTTGAATGTAACATTCACAAGTGTTTAATGTAATATCATATGTATTTTCTCTGCATACAAAAAAAATAAGAGAATAATAGATGTTACATTCAACATCCACATGAGGGGTATTTTTGGTCAGAAAAAAATAATGTCATAAAAAATAAAAATTAAAAATTAAAAAAAAAAAAAAAAAAAAACAAACAAAATAGTTGATGTTACATTCTACACTCACAGGTGTTGAATGTTACATTCAACATTCACATGAGAGGTATGATGGGTATTTTGGTCAGAAAAAAATAGCATCATAAAAAAAAAAAAATAAATAAAATAAAAAAATAAAAATTGATGTTACATTCAACATCCACATGGGAGGTATTTTGGTCAGAAAAAAATAGCATAAAAATTAAAAAATAAAAAAAGTAATAATTAATAATTTTGATGTTATATTCAACATTCATATGAGGGGTAATTTGGTCAGAAAAAAGACAAAAGGATTTACTGGTGCCAAAAAAAAAAAAAAGTGATGGGAGTAATTGATAATTTTTTTTGTATTTTGGAACTAAATGGTGCATGTCCCTATTTTAAATTGCATTTTCTTTAGTGAATACGCTATTTCAAATAGCATTTTCATGTAGAAAACGTTAATTCAGGTAGTAATTTCTACAGGGACAGTACTTGGAGAAATAATTAAGTTCCCAAGTAATGTATAGAAAGGTATAATTTTTTTCCCTAGGGGGGAAAAGCTTTAAGAGCAACATCCGGTTAAGTTAAAATAGTGATTAAAATCTGCATGAATAATAGATACACATTTCATTAGCTGATTACAACCCTAACGTGATGTTGACTTTGCAACGAGTATTTTCTTCGAACGAAAAGGGTGATCAGCAATGGGGAAGTGTTGAAAATTGGCTCAATTTGGTAAACAATTTTGAGTCATTTTTGGAGTCTTTTGTGCATGTGCATCCATTTAAGGAAAGAAGATAAAAAGAAATCATGATAAATGGTGGTCCAATTTGGTAAAAAATGTGGGATGATTTTTTCTTATTTGATGAACAATTTTGTAAGTTGATTTTTCTCTTTAAAAGAGTCTTTGGTTGAATGGTAGAGTGTGTGGAAGTGTATTGGAAATTTCGAACATAAATTTTTTTTGCCCATCCCAAAGAGAGTGTATTTGTTAAGATAGTTTTTTTTAAAAGAGTTTTTGTTGTTAGTTTTTTTAGTTCAGGAACTTATCTCCTATGTGTAAATTTTAATCATATTAGTGAAATCATTCGTTGTTCTTCACCTGTGGACTTAGGCAAGTTGTGCCTAACCAAGTTATATCTCGTGTCTTTTTTTGTCATTTTCTTTGTTTCCGCATATTTTCTATATTCATATTTTGGTCGCCGCGAGCACAATAAGTGGCATCAGAGTCGAAGGTTCAATGGCTTCCGAAAAATCTGAAATAAAAAAGTTTGATGGAGTGAACGGATTTTGTTTGTGGCATATCAAAATACACGCACTTTTGCGATAACAAGGTTTGACAAAAAATTTGGATGCAGATGAGGCATCCAAATTATCCAAGGAGTAGGTAGCAGAGATAAAAAAAAAAAAAAAAAAAAAAAAAAGGCATATAGTGCGATTCAACTATCTCTTTAAGATCCAGTGCTTAGGGAGATTCTAAATGAAGAAACAACAAGGGGCTATGGGACAAACTAGAAATCTTTTATACGACGTAATCTCTCACGAACCAATTGTATTTGAAACAACGGTTGTATACTCTCACGATGGAGGCAGGTATGTCCATACACCTACACCTTGATAATTTTAATCAAATTATCATGGATTTGAAGAATATTGACGCTAAGGTTGAAGAGGAGGACCAATCTCTTATTGTTTTGTGTTCACTACCTGTATCCACTGATTCATTTGTTAATTCTATGTTATATGGGCGGAATTCAATTTTCTTAGTCGACGTTAAGGTATCCTTAAACACAAAAGAGTTAAGAAGTAAGTTGAATGACAAAGGTAGTAATGATCAGGCTACAGGCTTGTTCGTTAAGGGAAAGAATGGTTCCGAGAAAGGCAAGGGTAAATCAAAGAAAAATATTAAGTATCATTATTGTCATTAGTTTGGGTATTACAAGTCGGAGTGTCCAAAACTCAAAAAACTTGTTTGTCAAGAGACAGATGCAGAGGTGAATATTGGTTTGGGTTAAGATTCACAATTTGTTATTTATGTTACAGTTCGACAAATTCACTCCAACGAGGAGTGGATTTTAGATTCGGGTTGCTCCTATCATGCGTCCGATAAGAGGGATGTGTTATTATAATTCTACCAATAGTGGCACAGTCTTGATAGGTAACGATACTTGCTGCAAGATTGTTGGGATAGTCTTAGTTCGGATCCAGTTGTAAGATGGAGCTCTTAGAACATTAATGGGTGCCCTTCATGCACCAGATTTGCAGAAGAGTCTCGTGTCCTTGAGTAGTTTGGATTCCAAAGACTACAGGTTCTCCATGAGAGGTACAGTTTTAAATGTAAGCAAAATAACCATAACAATTATGATAGGGAAAAAGATTGGCAGCCTTTATGTTTTTCAAGGTGGTATAGTTGGTACTACAATTGGGTATCAAAAACAGGTAGAGCTTTGGATGAGACAATTAGATGGTGTGCGAGTTAGTACTCCAATTCATTTCGTGGAAGAGAAATTTAAGAGAAGACAGGTTGGTCATTCTCGGATGAAAAACACAGATTTAGAAGCACTTACTGTAGCAGAGAATATGAAGATTCCATGTTCCAGATTTATCAAAGTAAGAGACAAGTTCAAAGAACTATTGGAGTTGGTCGGATTTAATCTATAAAATTGAGATTGTGTTGGAGAAGACAAAATAAGGAAAAATGTTCTCAAGTAAGAAGAAAATTTTGTTAGCTTACAAATCTCGACAAGGTGGAGATTGTTGAAAATTGGCTCAATTTGGTAAACAATTTTGAGTCATTTTTGGATACTTTCATGCATGTGCATGCATTTAAGGAAGAAGAAAAAAAATAGATCATAAATGACGACTCAATTTGATAAAAAAATATGAGCTGATTTTTTCTTCTTTGTTGAATAATTTTGTAAGTTAATTTTGCTCTTTAAAAGAGTCTTTGGTTTAATCGTAGTGCGTGGAAGTGTATTGGAAATCCAAAGAGAAAATTTATGTGCCCATCCTAAAGAATAGTGTATTTGTTGTGATTCTTTTTCTTGAGATATTTTGTTGCTAATTCTTGAGTTCAAAAACTTATCCCCTATGTGTAAATTTTCTTAAACTTAGTGATTTTAATGTAATAATGAGTTTAGCCCACTTGGCCCATTAGGGCAAACCCCTAACCCCCACTTCCCCTATAAATAGTTGTGTATACTATGTATTCTTGTATCTTTTTTTTTTTTTTTTTTTTTTTTATTATTATTATTATTATTATTATTATTATTATTATTATATATCAATATATGATTTATTCTCCCACCTATCAATCATTTTAACATGGTATCAAGAACAAGTCTTTCCTGGATCTGTTCTCTCTAAAATTTTCGCTACCCTAAAGCTTCCACCACCGCCTTCCTTATTCTCCCGAGACTTTTGTCACTACTGTAGGATTCATCCCAGCTCTGGTATCAACAACCACCATACTACTGTCTTCATCTTGCAGAGACGAATACAATGCCACCAAAATCACTACCATCGGAGCTCAGACGCGCCCTCACGTGCCTCAAATAGCCAGCGGTATCACCGCCCTTTGCCGTCTCGAATTTTGGGTTCCATGCCTCAGCCAGGGCTCCAAATCCATCTCACAATATACCATCAGAACTGTCTTTATGAGACGATTCCAACAATGCAAAAACTAACCCGTTCTCGTCTCTCACGTACCCTCACGCACTCAATAACCTCCGCAGTATCCGGAAGTGTAGATCAGATGCATTTCTGCCTGCTGTCCTTTACCACCTTAGTTGCCAACTCACTGCTCTATCTGCCTTAACAGCCCAGTCAGTGCCTAGTCACCTACCACATCAACTAATGTGTCATCGCCATATCAACGCCACGTCATCACCACCTCAACGCCACGTTAGTTGTTTACCGTCACGTCACCTTTTTGATTGGCACGTCAGTGCTAGTCAGCAATCCGGTGTCACGACATCAGTTTATTTGAGTAATTTTTCTTGGACTGGTTTAGGCCTTTTTTGACCGGTTTTCTGCAAACTTGAATCGGTTCTTGGGGTTTTTCGACGTTCTGATTCTATTTTGGGCCTCTGTTTTGTAGTTAAAGGCTCAAAGTATATACTTTCTATTATATCCGTGTGGTTCTTACACTACTTCACTATTCTTTCACCCGGTCCTTGAAGATTCAATATCGTTTCCTGAACAATTTCAGCATTACGGATTTATCTGTGATCTTTGTTTAATTAAATTTGGATCATACAATATAGTTCTCTTTATATTATTGATTTGGTACATCATGAATATTTGATTGGTTCAAGAAGTTCTCGATCGGTTCTTCATGAGTATAGACCGGTTCCTGAACAATTTCAGCATTCTGAATCTATCTGTGATAACAGTTTCTCCAGGTTCAACAGTGATGTTTGTGGGTTCTTCACTCATTATCAATGCCAAAGAGGGTTCGAATCCTACCTCCACTACTGTTGTCATGTCTATTATAGATTTGGCATCACTTCTCCTTTATATCTTTTTCAGAAATGGTAATGGTACAAATATTTCCCCTGCTTTCTCACTTACTATAGGTAACTCTTCTTATTTCTTTGATTATCCCTGTTGTAATCACATGACATCTAACCCCAATATTTTTTCAACCAAACTCTCCATGATGAATATCCCTAGTATTCATACCGCTAATGGTTCTCAAATGCCTGTTACCTATACAGGTCAGGTTTCTACTTTTTATCTTTCTATTCCTGACATGTATTTGATTCCAAAACTCACCTTAAATCTCTTGTCTATTGAAAACTTTGGGAATTGGGATTTGTAGTCATATTTTCAAATAATAGTTATCGTGTGTAGGATCCTCATACAAGATAAACCCTTGCAACTGGTTGTAAGATTGGACGCCTATTTGAACTTACCAATTTGCACCTACCATCTCCAACTCCACCACAACCACAATCACATGTCCCTTCATCAACCTATGCAACCTCACGACCTCTACCAGTATCCTCTTCATCATTATCATCCTTATCTCCACAACCACCAGTGTTTCTATCACTATCCTAAATTTGGCATTCTCGGTTAGGCCACACTTCATCTAACCAACTTAAATTGCTTATCGCTAGAGATTAGTTAGGTTCAGTTCAGCATGAGTCCTTCAAATATATTTATTGCTAACTTGCAAAACAACCAACCCCACCTTTCAAAGAGAGTCAATCTATTTCCCTTGCACCCTTTGATCTAATTTTTTTTTTTTTTTTTTTTTTTTTTTTTTTTATATTTGGGGGCCTTTTCCTCATGCCTCGATAGGTGGTTGTCGTTACTTTGTTATCTTTATGGACGAATACTCTTTATATACATGGTTATTTCTTATGAATCATCGATCCGAACTATTCCAAATATATTCTGAGTTTTCTTCTACGGTTCAAACCCAATTTTCTAGAAACATTAAAGTTTTTTGCTTAGATAATGCAATGGAATACAAGGATCATGCCTTTCTTAACCTACTTTGCAAAAATGGCACACTCTCCCATCGCTAGTGTCCTAATACATCCCAACAAAATGGACGAGCCAAACGCAAACATAAACATATTCTTGACATAGTTCGTGCTCTTCTCATTTCTTCATCATGTCCTGAGCGTTTTTGGGGTAACGCTGCTTTCACAACCGTCTACATAATAAACCGTGTCCCCTTTTGCTACAATCCAAAATCAGTCTTTATTTGAGCCTTTTTTTGGTAGACCTCCTGATTACTCCGAACCCAAAATCTTTGGTTGTGCTTGTTTTTTTATTCTCAAACCATATGAACACAAGAAACTAGAACTAAGGGCTCGTCTATGTTGTTTTCTTGGATATAGCATCGAACATAAAGGGTATCGGTGCTGGGATCTCATTTCTAAAACTCTTCGTATCTCTTGATATGTTGTTTTTTGCGAATATCAAATGTTTTCTTCCTATGGTCATTTGACATGTCAACCATCACCAACTCCAGAATCTTTACTGATCTATCCATTGAGTTATTTCTTGAGGATACAGTTCCAAATACTGTTGAGTTCACTCTAGCATCACCAATTGAGCCCTACTCTGCACCTTATGCTGAGTCCACCCCAGAACCACTAGCAAAACCTACTCTAGAATTACCAGCTGATCTCACCCCTCTACCTCCAGCGACCATGCCTGAGACTTCTCATGTGGCCGATGATTTGATACCGCTTTCCTCTGAAACCCATGACCCAGATCAACCCCGCCACTCTACTAGGGTAACTTATCCTCCACCTTACCTTACTAATTTTCATTGCTATTCCACTATACTTTATCTGCATGAGCCTTGATAGGTGTGATCTACCTATAAATTTTTAAACCAAATTAAGTTAATTTTCGAGCGTTTATATAGTATTTTTATTATGTTTTAATTAGTTTTTATCTTTTGGTATTAAATCAGGTGTGTGGAGCAAAACGATAGGAAACTGGAGCGAAAATAATGAGATCGAACCAAAAACTATTGAAGAATGGTGGAAAAACAAGCATGGAGGCAAAATTGTAAAAGAAGCCCACTGCCGCGGCGTCCAAACCTCTGCCGTGATGGTGAAAATGCTGAGAACACACCTTTGCAACTGGACACTCATCGCCTATGCGGTGAACCAATAGAATATTTTCCAAATCTACCGCTGTCCTCACCACAACGGCGATTAACTAACCAACCTATTCCACCGTAGCGGTGCTGAATCCCATGGCCACGGCGGTGACCCTCTGCACAACCTAGATATTTTTATTAGATATTTTGTCTATAAATACCAACTCCTTTCCCCTCCTCTTGACCTCTCGGCCATTTGGGCACCTTAGGCAATACTTAGGCTTAGGTTTAGGAGATTTAGAAGTGGAGCTCACATCCTGAAGTGGAGAAGATGGCGAAACGATTGTTGAGCGTTCTTAGCGGCTAATCTTCGAACGAGGCTAAGTTATTCGATTCTTTTCCTTATTTCTTTAACTTAGGATCATGTGAGCATGTTTAGCTCATTCTTTCATTATAAATGAGGTTATGGCCGTAGTTAAACATGGATTGTATAGGGATTAATAATAAATTTATGAATACGTGTTTGGATGATTTCGGTATTGCATTTTTGTTTGTTCTTCGTAGTTTGATTGTATTTACTGTATTGTTTGTTTATCATACTTAGTTAGATACATAGAGAATATAGGGTTTGACAAATCCCGAATTCGAATTAGGGTAAACAAACGCCACAATTCTATAACCCGATTAGGATTTGGATTGTGGATAATCGATGACGTTGGGGTAAGACTCACGTGACCTACAGTCGTTAAGACGTTGAGGGGGACTTCTTCGTTGACACGAAGTTGCATTATATCCCTTGTCTTACACTCGAGAGAGGTGGAGAGGGAGTTTTAGAACGGAGATTGTCGATAGGGTAAATACAACGCACGATCTAATGACCCGGTCAGGAGTTGGATTGTGTACAATCAATGAAGCTGGGCGAGACTCACGTGACCTAGGGTCGTTACGACATTGAGGGGGATTTCTTCGTTGACTCGAATTCATGTATTCTCCCATCTTACACTCGGGAGATGTGGCGGTTAAATTTACATACCGAGATTGTCAATTAGGTCGAACACCGTAAAAATGAGTAAATCGAGATTGAACACGTATTTGTAAAGACGTTAATCCCTAGGCGATTCTTTCCCCTAAAACATATTAGTATATTAGTATAGTTAAATCAAGATTGAACACATATTAGTTTTAGTTTAATTAATTAATTACATTTATTTTTAGCCTAGATAAACTTAGGTCATGACAAACGCGATACTCGATAGTAACGACACCAATCCCTGTGGATACGATAACCCAATCTTTCATGATCACACTATACTAAAACTTTGACCTCGTACACTTGTGAGTAGTTATATACGAGGAGGATGCGAATCCCTCATCGTACAAGTTTTTGGTGCCGTTACCGGGGATTGGTTTGTCGAATATAGTTTTCGGCTATTGCCACCAAGTTTTTGATAACGATTACCGGGGATTGTGTTTTGTCATTTATTGTCGATATTGTGAGTAAATGACTAAATTTTACTTTAGGCATTTCTTTTGTATATAATTTTTGTTTGCAGTTTTGTTTTTATTACTTATGCAGGGTACCTGAAGATGTTAGATCGATGGGTATTGATGCATCCATTTCGACGAGATTCCAAGTTGTTTTATTATGCGAGGCCACGCACATAAGCCGGTAGGGCGTGTCTTTGAAAGATCGAGTCGAACAAAGCAAAACCTCGCCAATCTTGAGGGCGTTCTGAATGTCAGGCTGAGGACATTAAACCATGTGCTTCTTAGGAAGAAACCCAAGGTCAAATAAATTAAATCCATCTCCGTCGAATTTAAACGGAGGCGAGATCCTCTTGCCTCCCAGGTACGTATTCTAAACACCCTTCGTCTGCATGCTTTAAATTCATATGTTGAAGAATGATGATTGGGATCGCTAAGGACACTGTCCATTTTAAGTTCGGAAGTGATGTGTAGTATGTAGTATGTAGTATGTTATTTTATGTGTTATCGTTTTCTCATATTGCATATGTGTTTAGGTTAGAATGTGTTTATGTTTTTGTGTTGTTGTGTTGCAATCTGAGTTTTGTGTTCATCTGGACTGTTACCCAATGATGATAATTAGCCCTGGTTGTTTTCGAAGTCAAGGATAATACCCATGCATGTGTGATTCTGTGTGCTTGACTATGCGTTTTGGTAAAAATTATTGTAGATCCTAATTTGCACGAGCACATGGACTCAATGTATAGTTATTCAATTAATTTGAGGTCGATTATCGATTAGCCAAATTCATGACAAATTAAAGATTCTAGAACCTGATTGAGGGGAAACTTGAGGTGAAATCCTATGCGAGGTAGTTCAGGAGACGTGATTTAGGCATTCTTTTTGTCGCTTGAGCCTTTGAAACCTACGTTGTTATATGTTTATCCCTCGTTACCCTGACGAAACTTAAATGCAAATTCAATTCTGAACACATAAAGAAATACCATGGCTAATTGATCTTTAAATACCATTTATTTTCTATTTCTTTTTGACAAGTAAGTACTACGGTCTTAATTGCATGTTCGGAATTGTTTCTTATCTAAGTATGGGGGTTCGAGAGTGAATATGCCAAGCGTTGAGCCTTGGGTAACGTTAACCCATTTTCTATTCCAAATTATCCTTGGCCAAATAATCCATAACCGAACCAAGTCCTTCTAATCTTTTTGAACTATTGAACCTACATTAGTGGAGAGTAGACCCCAATTAGGCCTATGAAAATCCTAGTCCTAAACGGTCTAAGTCATGAGTTTCGTTGGGGTATAATCCAATCCGGTCATTTTATAGTCATACTATTGAGTCTCGCACTAACACGTTTACAGGATCTAGAATGGCGTTCACTATTATTGCATGTCAAAAATCTAGAACATTTTACGGTGTTTGTTACCGCCTGAACTCGATATGACTAGCGGTTGTTGAGGGAAAAAATAAATAGGCCATTAGAAGAAGTCAAAACTCCCATTTTGTTATGTTCAGATTGGTTTTAGGATGTTTGTTATTTTATTTCAATGTGTTTTTTTTCATTTTAGTGTGTGTGTTTGGCTCGAGGACTAGCCAAATTCCAAGTTTGGGTGTATTTGATAGGTGTGATCTACCTACATATTTTCAAATTAAATTAAGTTAGTTTTCGAGCGTTTATATAGTATTTTTATTACGTTTTAATTAGTTTTTATCTTTTCGTATTAAATCAGGTGTGTGGGGCAAAAAGATAGAAAACTGGAGCGAAAACGATGAGATCAAACCAAAAACGGTCAAAGAACAGTGGAAAAACAAGCACAGAGGCAAAATTGAGAAAGAAGCCCACCGCGATGGCGTCCAGACCTCCGTCGTGGTGGTGAAAATACTGAGAAGACACCTTTGCTACTGGACACTCACTACCTAGGCAGTGAGATTCACCGCCTAGACGGTGAACCAGTAGAATGTTTTCAAAATCCACTATTGTCCTCACCGCCACGGTGATCAACTAACTAACCGACTCCACCGCCACAGCGCTGAATCCCACGGCCACGGCTGTGACCCTCCACACAGCCTAGATATTTTTATTAGATATTTTGTCTATAAATACCTACTCCTCTCCCCTCCTCTTGACCCTCCCTCCCCCGCGGGCCGTCTATTTGGTCACCTTAGGTTATACTTAGTCTTAGGTTTAGGAGTTTTAGAGGTAGAGCTCACATCCCGAAGTGGAGAAAACGGCGAAGCGATCGTTTAGCGTTCTTAGCGGATAATTTTCGGACGAGGCTAAGTTCTTTGATTATTTTCTTTATTTCTTTAACTTAGGATCATGTGAGCATGTTTATCTTGTTCTTTCATTGTAAATACGGTTATAACCGTAGTTAAACATGGATTGTATAAGGATTAACAATAAATTTATGAATACGTGTTTGAATGATTTTGGTGTTGCGTTTCTGTTTGTTCTTCGTAGTTTGATTGTGTTTACCGTATTATTCGTTTATCAATATTAGTTAGGTACATGGAGAATACAAGGTTTGATAAATCTCGAATTCGTTAGGGTAAACAAACGTCACGATTTTATAACCCAGTCGGGGTTTCGATTGTGGACAATCAATGACGTTAGGGCAAGACTCACGTGACCTAGGGTCATTAAGACATTGAGAGGGACTTCTTTGTTGACACGAAGTTGCGTTATATCCCTCGTCTTAAACTCGGGAGAGGTGGCAAAAGAGTTTTAGAACGAAGATTGTCGATAGGGTAAATACAACGCACGATCTAATGACCTGATCGAGAGTTGGATTGTGTGCAATCAATGACGCTGGGCGAGACTCACATGACCTAGGGTCGTTAAGACGTTGAGGGGGACTTCTTCGTTGACTCGAAGTCATGTATTCCCTCATCTTACACTCAGGAGAGATGGCGGTGGAGTTTACGTACTGATATTGTCAAATAGGTCGAACACCATAAACGTAAGTAAATCGAGATCGAACACGTATTTATAAACACGTTAATCCCTAGGTGATTCTTTCCTATAAAACATATTAGTATAGTTAATTTAGATTATATTAGTATTAGTTTAATTAATTAATTACATTTGTTTTTAGTCTAGATAAAATTAGGTCATGACAAACGCGATACTCGATAGTAACGACACCAATCCCTGTAGATACGATAACCCGATCTTTTACGATCATACTATATTAAAACTTTAACCTCGTACACTTGCGAGTAGTTATATATGAGGAGGATATGAATCATTCGCCATACAAGCCTCAGTCCTATAAGGAGGCTAGTACTAATCCTCTTTGGCAGAAAGTAATAGACAAAGAACTTCAAGCCCTAGCCAAAACTCATACATGGGATATTGTTGATCTGCCTCCTGGAAAAACTCCTATTGGGTGCAAATGGGTGTTTAAAATCAAGACGCTTTCTGATGGCTCTATTGAACAATGTAAAGTTCGACTTGTTGTTAAGAGATTTGCTCAAGAGTATGGCATTAACTATGAAGAGACATTTGCCCTAGTGGCAAGGTTAACATTTGTCCTTACACTTCTTGTCGTCGCTGCTATTCAAAACTAGACTTTCTTTCAAATGGATGTCAAAAATACATTTCTCAATGACGATCTTCTTGAGGAAGTCTATATGCACACCCCCTCCTGGCCTGATTGCCCTTTGAAATAAAGTTTGTCACCTTCGCTATGCTCTATATGGTTTGAAACAGGCTCCACATGTCTGGTTCGCCAAATTCAGCACTATTATTCATCAATTTGGGTTCATACCTAGTGCTTATGATTTGGCTCTGTTTATTCGCTATATCATCAATGATATTATCATTCTTTTATTGCACGTGAATGACATGGTTATTACTAGAGATGATCTACGCGGTATTTCTGAACTCAAAACATTTCTCAATGGACAATTCAAGATGAAAGATCTTGGCGTGCTCACCTATTTTCTTGCCCTCGAAGTCTCATCTGGTTCAGATGGATATTTTTTCTCTCAGGTCAAATATACCTCGGATTTCCTTTCCAAAACTGGGATCATTGACTCAACCACTGCTACTACTCCTCTCGAGCTGAACATCAAACTTACTACACTCGATGGTTCACCTCTTCAGAATGACACTCTATATCTCTAACTGGTTGGAAGTCTTGTATGTCTCACTGTCACTCGCTCCGACATTACCTATGTTATTTATCAGGTTAACCAGTTCTTGTCTGCTTCTCGGATCACCCATTACTCGCCTGTTCTTCGCATCCTTCGGTATGTCAAGGGTACTTTATTTTATGGACTTCATTTCTCAGCTTAGTCTGCTCCCATCTTACAAGCTTATTCTGATGTCGATTGAGCTGGAGACTCCACCGACAGACGTTCAATCACTGATTATTGTTTCTTCTTGAATAACTCTCTCAATATTTCTTAGCGTAGTAAGAAACAAACTGTGGTTGCTCGCTCCAGCATTGAAACCGAATACCATGTCATGGTTGATGCAACTCAAGAACTTTTCTGGCTTCGATGGTTACCCGCTGATATGGGCATCTCTTCTCCTACTGCTACTACCCTACACTATGACAATAGGAATGCTATTCAGATCGCTCACAATAAGGTCTTCCACGAGCATACAAAACACTTCGAGACTGATTGTCACTTCATCCGTCATCACATTCTCTAGAATACAGTTTGTCTACAATTCGTCAGTTCAATCGATCAGACAGTAGATATTTTTACTAAAACTCATCTACCGAGACGTTTTCACTCTCTAGTTTGCAAACTCAAGTTCACCTCCCACTTACTGCCTTGAGTTTGAGGGGGATGTCAATGTAATAATGTGCTTGGCCCACTTGGTCCATTAGGGTAAAACCCTAACCCCCACTTCCCCTATAAATAGTTGCGTATATTATATATTCTTTAATCTCTTTTTTATAATATATCAATACATGATTCATTCTCCTACTTCTCAATCATCTTAACAAGTGAAATCCTTCCTTGTTTCTCGCCCGTGGACTTAGACGAGTTGTGTCCAACTACGTCATATCTCATGTCATTTTTTTGTCATTTTATTTGCTTCTGCAAGTTCTCTATATTCATATTTTTGTCGCCGCGAACATAAGAGGAAGGAGAGAAAGAAGTCTAAGAATGAAGGTTCCGGGGGTGGGTGGTGGTTTTGAGGACCTTGGAGGGGAATTCGGGGAGTTACAAAGGGGGTTAGGGTTAGCGGTTCATGTGACGAGGAGACGATGGAAGAGAGAGAAAGTCCAACCAAAGCCAGAAGGTCATAATTTAGCGAAAAAGATTTGGTAGAAAATTCCCTTCCACCAAAGTCCAATACAAAGGGTCGGCTCATCCATAGGCCTTGCCGTGATTTTCAGTAAACAACCAATAAAATTTTTCATTGGAATTTAATTTATTTTTCACGTAAGAACATGTAACCTAAGACTTCATGGATACATGGGATTGCCAGAAAAATGAGGTTGGAGGATATATAATAATAGAAATCGACAGACTTCGAGACAGATCTTGACGGGGCTTATTCCTGATTGTTCGTTCAAGAAGAGCTCAATAATGACCCACCATTTCATTATATGGCAACGCCCTCGTCGGATTGGGGCTGGTCGGAGCCACCAGATACTGAACTACAAGCTGCCGACAAACCGGGCAGTTCGAATGCAAAACAAACCACTTGTTAATGCACTCGGCATGGAATATGTGCTCGCATCTCGGCAAAACCAGAGTCATCTCGCCAACCTCCAGGGCACTCAAACAGATCGAACACTCCACCGTTCCCATCTCACTGTCCACATTTGATTCCCGAAAAATGGATTTCGGCAGGGAAAGTAGTACCGACGGGTCAAGTCCGGTCTTGGGCGGCTCATTGACAACTATCTGTCGGCGGCGGAGGCACATAGATAAATAAAGTATGGTGTATATGACGATAACACTTGCTATTGTGGTAATACATATGATCCTGAGCCGGTGGGTTCGAGGTAAGTCGAATTCATATTGTTTTTGGTTGGCGGTGGAATCTGGCAAGGGGCGGAGGAAGGGCGGTGGTGCAATGGTGATATGGGTGGTGGACATATTAAGTGTGAAAATGTGAAATGTGACTTTGTTCCATAAGATGTGTGGTTTTTATTTTTTTTGGGGGGCGGGGGGGTGGTGTCCATGGCAAAAGAAAGGGAAACCGACAAATAACATGGTTGTGTCCATGGCAAAAGAAAGGGAAACCGACAAATAACATGGGCTGAGGTAGCAAGAGGTCTCGTTCCTTGTTATCTACGTATCTGTTTCTTTTTTTCATTTTTAACGACGGTATTTATTCTTCTTTTGCTGTCTGAAAATAAGGTCGGAATTAGGCCATACTATTGGGCTGTGAAGACGTTGTAGTGGGTTTGAAGTTGAAGCTCAAAGACAGAAAATCAAAACCCAAGTGAGAATTGGTCTGTTTCAAGGGAGAAAATCAAACTCTAGTGGATTTTAATACAAAAATGTAGGACGCTTATACTCTCAATATCTTTGGGAGACTGAGGACTGAATTGATTTTAGGTTAATTGTCTCTTATCTCTTTATATTTTAATCTAATTTAATTTAAATTCTAATATTTTCAAAACTTAGATATCACCCCTTCTACTATTAATTAAAAGTAGGAACTCATATTTTATTTAAAAAAAAAAAAAAAAAAAACATTTACCACCCGATTCTATTTAGGTATCAAACTACAGAATGAATCCAATCGTATTTCAATGAACCGAGGGATATCATTTTACTAAGTATGGCATGATTTGCCCCTATTGAAGTGTCGTTACCTTCCATTCCAAACTAATCAATATTTTCGTTTATACACCGCTTGAATTTGCGAAACAGTTACGCAACAAATTGCACAGAAAAACATTTCCAAAATATCACATATTTTTTCTCCACTGTATTTACTGATCCATTATCCATTTATACAAGAATGATCGTCGTTCACTATCTTCAAAATGAGATGTCAATTGTTTTTTTTTCGACGGTTGGATAAAAATCGATTGAATTCAACAATGTATGCATTATAAAACGTAAAAATATAGTGTTATCGAACCCCCCCCCCCCCCCCCCCCCTCCCGTTTATGTTGAATTCAACATTACTAATATTATGTGTTCACGACGGGTTTGGATTCAACATGAGCGATTTTATGGTGTTTGCCCCGTTCATGTTGATAAACCTGATTCTTTGATTCTTTGTTGAATTAAGTTTCAACAAAAATAAAACTAGAAAACTGAAATCAAGTCAGCTATGATTTTGTGTTGGTGTTAAATATAACATGAACTCATTGCAAAAAGGAAACATATATTTTTCCCGAAGCACACAAACAAATCTCCTTTTTTGTTTAGATGTTGAATTTTTTAACATGCACCGACTAAGATGGCACACATGTTCTGCGAAGCTCACAATCAAATCTCTCCATTTGTGTCGATGTTGAATATAACATGAACTTAATGTAAATTTAACACATGTACCCGCGAAGCACACGATTATGTTCCTGTATCACCTCCAATTTAAAAATGTCAGAAACAATTGGGATTGAAATGACCGCTTTATGAAAGACTAATCACGTAACTCATCCCACGTTTCAAACCCTTACAACTTCCCTGATCAAAACTCCTACTCTCCTTCCAGTCCTGAACAATATACCTCCATATGCTCAAACAAACTCATACATCAACAAGATAGTTTCCACTCGAAGAAGAATGGCAATGAAGAATCCTAACACCACTGTTGATCCAGTGACGTTGTCAGATTCAGGTAATACATTTTTTATGTCTCTTCAAATTCCTTTTCCGTTTTTACGAATCAAGAACAAACTTCTTTTCTTTTTTTTTACATAATACGATCTAGATTTTTGGGTAAACTATGATTTATTTGACATGCAATGCAACTATGAGATTATTTATCCATAAAGTTTAAACTTAATATCCAAGATAAACATGTGTTTGATTTGTGTTTGTGACACGTGCGCTTGAAATTCACTTTTGCTTGTCATTGTCATATTGTTGGATTTAATATTTTGCTTGCGTTATATTCAACATTGTATTAATGAGTTCAGAAAAATCGTCATCATTTGATATTCGCCCAAATTTTCTTTTGTTTTTTACTCTTGGTTGACATTTTACTATGATTTGGCTGTGATGCTTCCCTGTTCATGTTTGATGAATATAAAACACTGATGTAGTTAATTTATGATGTTAAATTCAACATGATTTGAGATTGTTATGTTTATATTGAAATTAATGTGATTTGTGATTTTTATTTCTATATTGAATTACCGTCATGACAATTGATTGTTGATGTTGAATTCAACATGATTTGGACTTGTAATGGCAGTGTTGAATGTAATATCATGGCAATTGATTGTTGATGTTGAATTCAACATGGTGTGCAATTTTATTTGTGTGTTGAATACGACATCTTCTTTTTTCACTCATTGGATGATGTCTTCGACCCAAAAAAAATATTGTTTTTTGTACAGAACAATATTCTCCAAGCTCGTATTTTGATGATAGTAATGTCACAAGATCAACTCAACCATTTGATTTTTTTTCTCTAAAAATTGCAATGGTATCCTTCATTGAATTGCAAATTTTGGGTTTTTGTAGTTGCTCAACATTCCCAGGCTGCTGGTCCATCAAAAACACATGTTGCATATGCTCCTCTTGTTAAATATTGATCCAATCTTTCTCAGATATGTTCTCTCGTTCCTGGCCTACCTCTCGGACAACACCACCTCAACTACCTTAAAAAACACCTTTTTGGAACACCATTGCAGCAGCACGCCATCCAGACACTAGGCCGGGATTGTTCCACAAAATTGACAACCTTATGACCTCCATAATACAATCATGCCACCCACAATGCAAAGCCTTTAAGACCGGTCCAAAATATATTAAATTCACCAGCAATGACGTGCAACTAATTTTTGGTCTAACGTCAGGCCATGTGCAAATCGGAGGTTGGTATGTAATGAATGATGGTTGTTCATTTCTATCCCATTGTGGGTTTGTATGAAAAAGTTGAGCATTATCGGAGTGAAGAAATAAGTGTAGGCTGCGCTAGATGGTGATGAGGAGGATGATATTGAGGATGTTGTTCGTTTGTTCGGTCTACATGTAACTCCGACATAATACTTGTGGAAGACTTAAAAACGATGGTGTCTTACAACTAGGTTCAGATCGAGTCAGGTTACCAACGGTTGTCGTCTTGTGTCATTGCATTACAGGTTATGGAAGTTTTTTATCTATGTATTTTTTGAGTATAGTATTACATTTACCAATGATATGTTATGTTAATAATTACGTGCGTATATGTCATTTACTTTGTCTATATTTTTACCATTAACCAAAAATCTCTTATATCATTTACTAAGGTAGCGTTTGATATGCGGGATTTAAGATGGGATTGGAATCACCATGGGAATGGTCATTCCATTCCTATGTTTGGTACATAGGATTTAATCACATTCACATTACTAAGGAATCCTTAATTCCATAAAGCATGGGATTAACCAATACCAAGATAAACTTGGTATTGGTTAATCCCAATTATATAAGATTATGCTTTGATCAATAATTGGCCAAAAAATGAGACCAAATACTAAATAAATATTTAAATTCAAATGAAATTTAATTAAATTAACTATTATACCATTTGAAAATTCAATAAAATTACTATTTTACCCTTTGATGTCATTCCAATACCATATGTAATATCTTTCGTCACCAAACATAGGAATGGTAATGACCATTCTATTCCATTACCATACTAATTCAAATCTTATTGTCATTTCATTTCTTTTCATTCCATTCCAACGTACCAAATGCAGCGTAAGTGCTAGCCAATCCCTTATCATTTTTGGTTAAATGCCACTTAGTTTTCCTATAGGTTAAAATTGCTATTTTTTCTTTATTATTATTATAATGACAACTTTACCCCCAGAGACGCCAACGGCTCTAATTAGGTAATACGACACTACCGAAGAGGTAGCCATGGTTTACGACCACACGGCTATTCGACTATGTGGATTTGACGCACTCACCAACTTCGCCATGCCGTCGTCCAAATTCACTCCGAAACAAAAAGTTGTTGCGGCAATGTGTTTCGGTTACAACTCCGGGGCAGAGTCCTACAACAACGGCTCTCTAAGATCGATTCTTCTATTTATTTCTCCTCTCGTTCAGAATGAACAGTCGTTGGAGAAAGAAAACAACTCGCTAAACAATGTTTTAGAAAGAGAGAGAAAGAGCTGCGAAACATAGAGAGAGACAGAGAGCACTCCGAAAATCTAGAGAGAAATATAATTGTTTAAAAATTAAGAGTGAAAAATAATTTTTTAAAAAATAGGCGGTGTTAGTCAATTTTATAAAAATAAAAGCATAAAAAAATTATATAAGAACAACGCATTTATGTTTTTTTGTTTTTTTTTTTAAATGATAAAAAAGAGTGATTGGTATTTTTAAAATGAGAAAGGAGATTTGTGATTTTGGCTAAAATGACGAGAGATAAACAATATAAGCGCATAATTTTGTTGCCAATTAGTTTTGGTTGTGTGAACACACAACTTCGATTAATCCTGTTCGTGATAGATCCGTATTTGTGCCAAGGTGAGCACAATGGGACATGATGTGGCTAATGAGCATTACATCCGGGATACAGCTTTCCAATCTCCAAGGGGAACATGTAAAAATTTGTAAAAAAAACATTGATATACTCGTAAGTTGAATTCAACATTATTGTCCTTCCCCATATTCCATATTCCGCATTAATCGCTTATTTTCTTGAGAAAAATATATTTTAAACCCTCTAGATATTGACATATTTCTAAATGGTCACTTTCAATTTGAGCGTTTCATTTTAAACGCTCAATGTATCAGTACGTTTTTAAATGGTCTTTCTATCAAAAAAATCTGTTAAAACTAACAGAATAAACATTTTTTTTACTTTTTTTTAGTTTTTTAATGATTTTTTTATTTATTATTTTTTTCTTCATTTTCTCTCTCTCTCTCTCTCTCTCTCTCTCTCTCTTCTCTCTCTCTCTCTCTCTCTCTCTCTCTTTTTCGATCATCGCTATCTCTTTCTTCTTTTATCTCCCTCCCTACCGACTGGAATCACCCCCCGTTACAGGGGGTGGCACCCTTGGTTACGGGAGTGAACCACCCCCTATTCCGGGGAGAGTTCCACCCCTGTAACAGCAGGGTGTTCACCCCCCTTAATAGGGGGTGGCACCCCTTGTTACGAGAGTGAACCACTCCCTGTTACAGGGGGTGTTTCAGCCCCCCCCCCTCCCACCCCCGCAACAGGGGGTGGTCACCCCTATAACAGGAGGTGAAACAGCCCCTTGTTACCACCCCTCATAACAGGGGGTGATTCACCCCCTGTTACGGGGGTTCTGGCTGACGGGAAGAGAGAGAGAGAGGAAAAGAGGAAGAGGAAAGGTGAAATAGAAGGAGAGAGAGAGAGAGCGAGAGAGAGAGGGAAAGAGGAAGAGAGAGAGTGTTGAGTAGGAAAGAGAGAAAAGACAAAGAATAAAAAAATGAAAAAAGAAACATGAAAAGAAAAAGAAAAAAATAATTAAAAATGTAAAATGATGATTTTGCCCTCAAAATTCTATTTAGTTTGGATGAAATTTCTGACAGGAGGACCAAATAAAAACGTGCTTATACCTAGAGGGTTTAAAATGAAACGCTCAAACAAAAATAAATCATTTAGAAATGTGTCAATACTTGAGGGTTTAAAATCTATTTTTTCCTATTTTCTTAAATGTTACTTCCAGATTTGTGTCTACTATTAAATATGTATTTTAATGAAAATATTGAATATAACAATTCCCAACATGTTACACCCCACCTCAGACCCCCATTGCTTGAGGCTAGGCATGACCTCGACTTGATGTTACCCGACCAACAACAAATATATATAAACAATAATTGACATAGTTTTTTTTTTTGTTTTTTTTTTTTTAAATATTTATCAACTAAAAATTCAAAAATACACATGTCCCAAATATCCCATAACAAAACTCAAAAAACAAAACTCTTTGTGATTCACACCTGTCCTGAAAACAATTTATGAATTAATTACATTTGTCAGAATTCACTTTCCAAAATAAAATATAACCACAATGATATTTTCTAAAACAAAATATAACTGCATTGAATAGTAACGAAATTCTTAGATATCTGGACGCGTTTCTTTTTTTTCACGTCTTAATTTACTCTCAAGTGCATGAGGTCAAGTTTTAATATGGTGGACCTTTCGATCGGATATCGTCCTCAGGAAACGTGTTTAATTAATTGAATATTGCAATTTGCATAGTCTTATATTATCTCGACGGTTCAAGAAATATTTGAGTTTGAATATTTAAAAACTAAGTTAAACTAACAACTATTGGGTTAATTCTAATTAAGTGGATTACCTAGGGATTGATTTCATTCACTTAATACATGTTTAATTTCGTTTAGTTAACAACAATGATGTTTATCCTATCTGACAATCTAGGTATCTCAAACTCGCTAATTACCTCTCCCGAGTGTAAAATGAGCAATTATATGACGTCACGTTAATGCCGAAGTCTTCCTCTAGCATTTTATATAACACATAGTCACATTAGTCTTAACCCAACCTCATGGATTACACATTTTCTAATGCCCTCCCGGGTCGTTAGATTATCGTGATATGTTTAACCATAGTACAAATTCAGGGTTATCTCTCCCGAGTGCCAAACTTCGTATTCTCAAAACCAACCCTAATACTTTAACAAGCATATTATAATTTTAATAAAACAGTAAACACAATCAAATTTAGACAAACAACTGTTAAAGTAACATATATTCAATCAAACATATATTTACAAGAGTTATATCAATCCCTAGATAATATTTATCTAGCCTACCATGATCTTAGCTATACAAATATTAAAATAAGAAGGATTCATCATCATTTGATATGAAAAGTTAAGTTACAAATATAGAAACAAAGGAAGAATGATCAAATCTTAGAGTGGAGTGGTCCACTGTCGCCAAAGATCGGTCCTGGAATGCTTTCTCTTCTCCAAATGTTGAATCTCCTCTTTGAGCTCTCAAAATATACTTAAGATCATATATCTAATGTGTGGAACCTCTTTGAAAAATAGGGGAAAAAGGGACTTAAATAGAATGCTTCAAATTATCTAAAAAAATATATATTTTTTGCACAGAATAACCGCCGCGGTGGTGAGTCAAGTCAGTTAACTTCACCGCTACGGCGGTGAAGCAAACCCTAAACTCTCTGGACTTTCACCACCTCGGCGGTGAATAACCGCTACGGTGGTAAAGAAAGCCCTAAGCTCTCTGGACTATCACCGCAGAGGCGGTGAGACTGGCACAATTCTCCTTGCATCTCCACCGCTTCGGCCGTGGGTTTTTTATCCTAAAACCTTATTTCTTTCACCGTTTCTTCCCCGTTTTTCCACTGCTTCGCTTCTTTATCACTCGATTACGTCCCTACACCTGATGTACATAAAAACAAACACAAAACGCAATAAAATATTACTAAAATATTCAAAAACTACCAAATTCGGCTTAGAAGTTGATGAGGCAATTTTTGGGCTTCTCCGAGTCAGCACTTGGGACCCAACTACGTGTCTGTCGTTGTAGTGACAGGGACGCATTTTGAAATCCACAAATGCCACACTGGAGCATACGCTAATCACGGCTCTTCCCTGGAACCTCATTTGCATCCAAGGATGAACGATAAGCCCCACTGGGATGTGTCACTCTGAGCTCTGCGCTGTTCCCTGGGTAGTCAATTTCAGGGACTCAGCCATTCACCTCTCGACCGGCTCCCTCTTTCACTTTGTTTCTTCTCCATAACTCCATTGATCTCCGCTCTCCTCCACCATCTTACCGCCGCAGACTTGACAAAGGACTGCAGGCTTCGCCAAATGGGCCCAAAAGCCCAAGCCCAACGATTATCTCCTAAACGCCTAGGATTATCGGCTAAACACAGGGTTTCGACTAATTAACCATGTTTAGGCCCGACTAATCATCTCCAATGCCTATATATAACAGGGGCTATGTAAACCCGAGGTACGCTGAAATACACTTATATTACGCGCGAGTTTATTTGTTTACTTGTTATATTCTGTACCTTTTCTCTCTGAGCGTTGATTACCACGCCAAAGGGGCTTTACCGGAATATACCTCGATCTGAGCCTTCTGCAAGTACACTCTCTGAGGAGCAGGACTCTGGGCACAATAGGTCAGTCCTCCTAGGACCCAACACAGCTCACGGGAGGACTTTTCAACCGACGATTCCACCTCAGCAAGAGGACCCACCTGTCATCCGACTGGACCATACTCGATGTGTGTACTAATTTTATGCACCAATAGTTTGGCACCGTCTGTGGGAACCGAGCAAAAAGCCTTCCCCTGATCACTTCTCTCTGCTTAATTGAGCCTGGATTATCACAAGGTCCGATCGGATAAATTAGGTGACGAGATCAACCTCCTGCGATAGACAGTAACTGGGCGGTCAACCCTCTAGAAATGTGTTGTAAACTCTGAAGGCTTACCCCTTAGCTCCCACCAGCGAGGATAACTACCCCAAGACCTGGTAGGATCACCTACTCTGCCACCTTGAGGTATGGGATAGACCTCGGGAGTAGGAGGGCCATCTCGGATGGATCCCCTTGAGCACCGGATGTGTGAGTTCAAGTCGTATGTACAGTTCCTCCTCGCGTGCCTACTGCCAACCCCCGTCCAAGAAGGACTATTTCTCTTGACCGCAGGGCCCGAGAAGTGACCCCAAGATCATGACGCTCATGTGGAATCTTTGAATGGGCTTGTGCCCAAGGGCCGCCCTCCACCTTGCCATACTAGGGATACTTGACTGGAGAGGGCTCCTCGGCCACGTCAAGACCCCGTTCTCCACGAAGACATGGTGCCAAGGACTGACTAAGGCTACCCTTGGGCTCAGCTTCCCAGCTATGAGATTAGGTCCGACCTGAGGGCCGGTTGTGGACAGGGCCAAGTGCCTACCCGTCACCCTCGCGCCACCACGACGCCCGAGCAACGGCCAACTATGAGCATACAACTTAAAGGCAGAGATGAGCAGCCCTCTATCCTACCAAAAATAGAGATAAGCGCCCTCCATCCTGTCTCTTCAATGGCATTCCGACCTCTTGAGTCACATCTCGACTCTCGGCATTGTGAGTGATTCTCCAAAGTTACATTCTGACCCCCTGCATCGCATCCCGCCTCTCGGCATCGCGAGTGATTCTCCACGGTTACATTCTGACTCCCTAAGTTGCATCCCCACTCTCGGCGTCGCGAGTGATTCTCCACGGTTACATTCTGACCCCTTGAGTTGTATCCCGACTCTCGGCGTCGCGAGTGATTCTCCACGGTTACATTCCGACCCCCTGAGTTGTATCTCGACTCTCGGCGTTGCAAGTGATTCTCCATGGCTGCATTCTGACCTTTGAGTCGTATCCCGATTCTCGGCGTCGCGAGTAGTTCTCCACGGCTGCATTCTGACCCCCTGAGTTGTGTCCCAGCTCTCGGCATCATAAATGATTCTCCTCAACGGTATTCTGACCCCTTGAGTCGCAGATGATTCTCCGCCCAACATTCTGACTCTTGGCATCACGAGTAACTCTCCACAAGCCTCAACCCGACGCTTAGCGTCGAGGGTGACAACTAGACCTTCCGAAAGTCAATAGTCCGTACCCGGGGACAGACCAAGATCATCCACTAAGGGCGGGGCATTAATCAGGTCTGAGGGCCTGCAGCCAAGTACCTCTCCCTACTAGTCGACTATAAGTCTGACGTTGTAAAAGGGAAGTTGCTCCTGCACGGACTAAATGGAAAAAACCTGAAAGGGTTCTTGAATGAGCCTGATTATGAAGAACTCCCCAATGACTGGCCGCGGGGGTCCAACCACCGCGTTACACCCTTGCGGACTGAGAGGACCAGGCACCCTAGGAAACACTCCTCCTCAGTCCACCACACGATTTCCTTGCAATCAGCTCGTGTCCCGGACTTGGGGGCTAATGGTTCACGGCCCTGGGTAAAGACAAGAAATTTGTTTGGCAGAGAAGGTAACAAATTTCAACAAAATTTTTAAAATTTTATAACTCTGAAAATAAGACCAAATAGAAATCGACTTGGCAAAAAACATCGGGAGAAATGAGTCGACTTTGAAGTACCCTGTCTATGCCGCTCAAAATCTTAAATGCTCGCATGTAGAAAAACCGAAGTAAGCGAAAAAAAAAAGTGTAAAATCCTAAGTCCTGAAAAAACGACGGTCTGAGCTCAGTTCTCTCCGCCCTCGTTGTGAGGGGTATCCATACGAGGGGAAGTGGATTTAATCTCACCCTCCTCGGGGGGCCCTCGTCAATACTGTCCGCCTCGGCGTCCTTGTGCATGGAACCATCTTGAGGTTCAGCCTCAGACCCGAACTACCAAGTGCGACTGACACCGCCCTGCCGTGCCATTTCTAGCCGGTAGGGTCTAGTAACGACCTTTTCCAAAAAAGTCATCAAGGAGTGTCGTCCAAAAATTTCACCACATCTTCTCGGGCTGGCGTCGTCTAATCCGACTCCCCCTGTCCTAAAGTGCTGCCTCAGGCCGACTGGGCGCAGATAAGGGTCCGTCGGAAATTCTCCCCTCAAAAAATCCATAAGTATAAAAAAAAAAAAAAAAAAAAAAAAGAAAAAAAAATTATTAAAGTTAAAGTTGGAAGGGGGAAAGCCCCTTGGGATTGGGCCCCACTTTGGGGGCGCAGTACCCAGGGCGCTGGTGTCACCAGTGCCCAGCATAACTGGGCGCTAGTGTCTGACCAGCGCCCAAAATAGGCGCTAGGGACAGCCCAGCACCCACTTGGGCGCTAGTTAGCCCGGTCCGGCCATCGCCCATTACACGGCGGCAATCGGCGAGCTCCCGGCCACTCGCTGTGTACCCGTCCCCCTATGGCTCACCTTTATTTTTCTCGCACTGAAGGTCGGTCTGTCCTCAAGGCTTATTCATGGTGAATGTGTGTCTCCCTGAAAATCAAAAAAATTTAGGGCCGCCCTGCTGTACTACCTGACCCCGGACCCCAGCAATATGAGAGCCTATTTTAAATTGGCTTCCTATAAAAAATCAACTCTTGAAAAATCGTTGCCGTGAAATCAAAAAAATTCGAGGTCGCCCTGTCATGCTACCTGACCCCGGACCTCGGCGATATAGGAGCCTATTTCAAATTAGATCTTCTAAAAAAATTCAACTCTTGAAAAATTGTCGCTGTGAAATCGAAAAAATTCTGGGCCGCCCTGCCGTGCTACCTGACCTTGGACCTCGGCGATATAGGAGCCTATTTCAAATTAGCTCTTCTAAAAAAGTTTAACTCTCAAAAAATTGTCGCCGTTAAATTGAAAAAATTTGGGGCCGCCCTGCCGTGCCACCTAACCCTGGACCTCGGCGATATGAGAGCATATTTCAAATTAACTCCCCTAAAAGAGTTCAACTCTTGAAAAATTATCGTCCTAAAAATCGAAGAAATTCGGGACCTCCCCACTGTGCTACCTGACCCCGGACCCCGACCATATGGAGGCCTATTTCGAATAAGCTCCTCAAGAAAAAATTAACTCTTAAAAAAATATCGATCAGAGGTGTTTCTAGCGCTTCGAAGTCTTCAGGATGCCCATTTAAACCAGGAATTGATATCCCTGACCGTCTCGCTTCCCTCGTCGCACAGGTCTAGGAGGGCTATTAATGAAGGAATTTTTGGGCTTTTCCGAGTCAACACTTGGGACCCAGCCACGTGTCCATCGTTGTAGTGACAGGGACGCATTCCGAAATCCACAAATGCCACACTGGAGCATATACCGACCACGGCTCCTCCCTAGAACCTCATTTGCATCCAAGGAGGAGCGAGGAGCCCTGTTGGGATGTGTCGCTCTGAGCTCTGCACCGTGCCCTGGGTAGTCAATTTCAGGGACTCAGTCGTTCACCTCGATCGGCTCCCATTTCCACTTTGTTTCTTCTCCAGGACTCCATGGATCTCCGCTCTCCTCCATCATCTTACCACCGCAGGCTTGACAAAAGCCCGCGGGCTTCGCCAAATGGGCCTAAAAGCCCAAGCCCAACGATTGTCTCCTAAACGCCTTGGATTATCGACTAAACACAGGGTTTCGACTACTTAATCGTGTTTAGGCCCGACTAATCATCTCCAATGCCTATATATAACAGGGGTTGTGTAAGCCCGAGGTACACTGGAATACACTTACATTACACGTGAATTCATTTGTTTACTTGCTATATTCTGTACATTTTCTCTTTGAGCGTTGATTACCACGCCAGAGGGGCTTCACCGGGATAAACCCCAGTCTAAGCCTTCTGCAGGTACACTCTCTGAGGATCAGGACTCTGGGCACAGCAGGTCAGTCCTCCAAGGACCTA
Source organism: Eucommia ulmoides (assembly GCA_016647705.1). Taxonomy (NCBI): domain Eukaryota; kingdom Viridiplantae; phylum Streptophyta; class Magnoliopsida; order Garryales; family Eucommiaceae; genus Eucommia; species Eucommia ulmoides. The sequence continues at coordinate 18,016,520 of CM028330.1, read as the reverse complement.
ACATAGCTCACGCGAGAACTTTTCAACCGATGACTCCACCTCAGCAAGAGGACCCACCTATCATCCGATTGGACCATACTCGATGTGTGTACCAGTTTTATGCACCAACAGAAGTAGATATGTATTTTCAACCTATCAATATCATCAAGATATAGCAACTGAATATAAGTCAATCAATTAAATCACTTTTATATAATAAAATACCAAAAACGTACTTTCCTACCAAACATAACATCGTTTTACCTCACGATCGGGAGTTATAACGGGACCATAACCTGAACAATTGTACAATCTAATGGTGTCACCAGTGTCAAGGTCATTCAATATCTCCAATAATATGAGTCAATACGTGGTATAAACCACCATATCATGATGATAATCATCATTACCAATAACAACAATATATATCAACCACCTGCACGACTTTTCCTACTGTCAGGTCGTAACATAACGTTCTAAAGGACATGCCCTCCTGTTAGGATCAGCAACATCCTGTAGGACATGCCCTCTTCTCGGGACCACACTATGGCATAGTAGTATAATAATAAATATCATGTTTTCACATTTAATCATTCACTTGATCCATTTGACAATATAAAATAATCCATGTTAATGAATCTTTTTGTAAGACCCCAACTTTTCATATACGAATAATTCAAGTCGCGTTTTATAATATTTTGAAAATATCGGGGTGAATTATGATATTAGGTATGTGAATTAAAATTTTAGGGGGGTTGTATTGAAATTTTTATAAACATTAAAACATAGTTTTGGGTTTAATTTCTACCCCAACATAAAATAAGGGGAGGTTGGTGTAATATTACAAAAAATATCTTCATTATCTTTACATATATTTATAGAGAGATGGAGATTTGGTGAAGGGGTAAGGGGGGCATGGGTTTTGTCGGCTGTTTTGAGCATATATATATATATACATACATACGGAAGAGGGAAGGCGAGAAGGATCGAGAGAAAATGAGAAGAGAGAGAGTGAGGGAGAAATAGGGATCCGCCAGTAGGTAATGTTGCCGATCGTGTGGAAATTGTCGGCGGTGACTTGTGCGTTTCGTTGTGTGTATGTGTGTGTTGTGTGTGCTTGCTTATTTGTGTTTCCCTATTTCCTGTTTCTGTTTTGGTGAGGCGGTGTGTGCATGAGTTCCGACGGCGGTGTGTGTGTGAGTGTGTATTTTGTGTGCTCAGTGTGTGTGTGTAGGTGATCACGGACCAGGTGTGTGTATGTACCGGCGGTGTGGGTTTTGATTATTTTCGGCAGTGGAAAGTTAGAGAAAAAAAGAGATGTCAATTGGGAGGTTCCGTTGTGTGTGTTGGTGCGTGTGCGTGTTTCCTGTGTGGGAGTGGTTGCTCGGTTTGTATGGGGGTGTGCTCTACACTGCCGACGGTGTGCAAGTGCGTGTGTGTTGTGCTCTATGTGTGTGTGTTGTTGAAAAAATAGATAAAAGAGAGAAGTGAATGTGGGTTTGTTGGTAAGTGTCCAGTGGCCGGCGATTGTGTGGGTTTGTGTGTGTTGTATGGTGTGGGTGTAAGTCGATGGTGAGAAGAGAGGAAGAGAGGTGACTGAGATCTCAAATAGAGCATAAGGAGAAAGACGTTTACCGCCTAAGCAGTGGATTTTTGCTCAGGCGGTGAAAATGCAGTGTGCAGTTGAGAGAAAGGGAGAAGCAGTCACTCGTTCTCTTAGGCTGTGGGATGTCCCTTTGGCGGTGGGACGTCGCTTAGGCGGTGGGGAGCAGAATTAGAAAATACATAGAATTTTAAGGAAATCCACGATCGGTTCGGAATGGGTAACCTTTCTAATTTATTTTGTGAATTCTAAATTTAGTTTTTCTAACCTTACAGTAATAAAATGAAAATAATAAATCCCGAGATTATTTATAAGAACAGAGTTTATAAATAGTAAACCGTAATAAAACGATACTAGTTGAATAATTATATTTCATAATAAAATATGGGAAATAGGAAATTAAGGAAATTAAGGAAATTACAATTTTATGGCGTGATTAGTTTGTTTTTATACAAAAATATTAATTTAGGCCCTGTCACCGTTAGGTTCGCAGGCACCGGAGTTCGGATAGGGGATAGTCGGTTAAAGTTTACAGAAGCGGATATCAGGTGAGTGTACTATCCTTCTTGCTAAACTATTTTCATATAAATATGATGAGGTATGTATTTATTTAATTGCATGAAGTTTATAAATTATATGGATCAAGCCACTTGTGCATGAGTTGGTAAAATGGATATCCATTGAAATGTTTGGGTTTAAAAAGAAAGACTTTATAAATAATCTGTTAGATTTGGTGGTTTTAATAAAAAGGTGGGAAAAACATGATTTTTAAATTTAAAAGTGGGTTTTGTTAAAAAGAGGTGGACAAGGGTAATTTTGACGGTATTGATGAAATGGTGATTTTGTCGATATTATTGAAATGTTGATTATTATTATGATCTGTTCGGAGGGTGGTCTGACAGAGGGATATTTATTTGTGATTTGGTGATAATATTATTGAATTGACTATGCCATAGTTTATATTATGATCTGTCCGGAGGGTGGTTTGGCAGATGGATATTTACTATATGGTGATTGACGTTATGTGGTGATTTATATTATTGGCCTCTGAAGACATCCGGTTGGCGGTGATCTGCGCAGTTAGGTCCGCTAGGAAGGCACATCCTACAGATGGTTACGGTACCGTTGCAACTCCCGATCGTGAGGTTAAAACGATCATTATGGCTTAGTCAGTGGGTATGGGACTAAGATGTGTATTTGAGTTGGGGTGATATATATATATATATATTGGGTGATTTATTATTGATTATGGAGTTTGGAAACTTATTTATACTGCTTTACTTTCATTGCTTATCTGACACTAGGGATTTTACCAACTTTGTGTGGTGTTTATAATTATTTACGCTTGATCCATTTAAATGTTGGATTTTATGAAATGTATTGTTGCTATAATAAAAAATGGTTTTTACTAAGAAGGTAGTACACTCGCAGGTGAATCTTTAAGGAGACGGTCCCCTACTGACATTAGGTAGAGTCATCTGGGAATATATTTGAGTTGAGCTGTCAGAGAGGAATAATAAGAAAGTAAAAGATTGTGTATATATTGTAAAATGAATTGTATAGTAATTTATGAAATTTTGAAATGTATAAGAAAATTTAAATGCAATGGGTGATATCATGTTGTCGTCACGCCAGTCCTGGGATGACGGGTGTCCGGGACGGGTCATGAAAATTTTGGTATCAGAGCCTAGGTTATAGGTTCTGTAGACTTGCCAGTGGTTGGGTCAGTAGAAGACCATGAGATAGGAAGACGTGCCAGTTATCTAGTCTGTAGGGGACATAAGATAGGGTGTCAATAGGTGAATTAGATACGTGAGTATTAGTTCTTTCATTACCTTAGTTAGGGCATTGGCCCTGTGCTTGGAGGGTTGTCTTGTTGGCAAATAGTGATACGACCTGTGGTGATATTGCTAGTATCGAATTTGAGTAATGTTACAAATGTTAAGTGAGGGTAATGGGTGCATCGTGATGGTGAAAGAATACATTATTGGAAAATGTAAGCTATAAATTGAGAAACAATTATATGCAAATGGCGTAAGAATGAGATAATGATCGGTGGTACTTAGTAAGTTGTTCTTAATTACTAGATAGTAAAGTAGAGCACTGAAGTTGGAAAGAATCTTATAATAATATTAAGAATGGAAGTTGAATAGTTGGAACTAAGAATGTGAGAAAGCTGTGGTGAGAAAAATGTTTTGATTGACAAAAAGGTAGAGTAAAAAGTGTGGGAACGAGAAAATATAACAAATAAAATAAATTATGATATGTAGAAAGTGGCTGAGAATTGTGGGCCTGGAAGGTTAGTAGGTGCGTGTAAATATAATATATTTAAGTGAGTAATATAAAGTTGCGTGTTGACGAAATATGAGAGGGCCTAGAACATGTGACTGGAACTTGAAACCTTTTGGAGCTAGTAGTGATTGTATTTGTTTTAGTGTTTAGCGACATTTTTAGTATGACGGAATTTGTGCTTTAGTTGTAGGGCTGACTATAGCACAAACTTTGGGTCGGATATTGTTAAGTGGGTTGTCTATATTAAATTATGGGTCGAGTTGAGACCCTTATAAGTTTAGTAGGGGGATTGGTCAGATGGTAATATTGTGTGAAAGTTGTTTCGAAAATGGCATTGATTTGAGAGTCGGACATTCAGCTAAGAAGGTTTTGAGATACCATAAGGACTTGACTGTAGAACTGATAAGTGTGTCCAAACGAATAATGAAATTGTGAGGTTTTGGAAATTAAAATGTGTAGGGTTAACAATGTCAATTGACGGAGGAGACCTTAAAAGAGGTAAATAGAATAATTAATAATTATATGTAATGCCCGATGATGCTAAATTATTGAAATTGTGTAAGTATTTTATTAATTTGTAACGGAAATGGAAAATCGCAGTATTTGTAATTAGGCGTTTTTGGTTGTTAGTAAAGTTAAGGTTGAAAGGTAGTGTAATCTCTAGGTGGGTTTTAGTAGCTTTGACCTCTTCCAGAAAGAAAAAAGGGAGAGTAATTCGAGGAATATTCTCCTAGTGCGTATACTCAGTATTTATACATATATGTGTTGATGGGATTGTTTGATTGCATGATGCACCAATTCAATGAAAATATTAAATTAAGATGGGATATAATATTCCTTTAAAAAAAATGATAAGGATTAGTGACTTGAAATTTTATCGGTTATTTGAAATTTCGGAAATAGAATTTTGAAATTATAAGTGTTGTCATTGTAGTGTGAATTGGGAAATAATTTTTTATCACATCAAAGTAAGTCGCCATTGTCTGATATAATTCGTAGAGGAGTTTGAAATATAGTACTGAATGGTAGTATCTTAAATAGTGAAATTTTATATGAAATAATTATCGCCGAAAAAGCCGACATGTTGTAAATATGGAAAGGCGGATAGTTGTTTTCAGATAATAAACTCTCTACTGAAAAAGCTGCATAAGGGAAACTATAGTATCAAGAACTGATAGTTATTTTAACGTTGGGGTCAAATTTCCATACTCCTTAAGGGCCCAATTGGAAGTTGATACCTCACTACATTTATGGGATGAACGGTTTATCAGGAAATGCGATGCAGGTGATGAAAGATATGTGGAGGGGTTGCGTCATGGAAGTTTCGGGTAAGGGCGATGATTGTGCAATGTTAATAAAAAAAATCTGTTTATGCTAATAACTATCTTGTCGTCAATCGTGGTGGTATCGTATAAAGCGTTATATGAAAATGATACAGGATTCCGGTTTAATAGACTGAACTGAAATAGGAAGACGAAACTTTTGCGGGACTTAGAAATAGCCCGATGTAGCTGTATTTTGGAAGTTATTGAGAGGTTATGGGACAAGGAGAATTTGAAATATCCTTGAGATGATATAATATTTTATAGTTAGTAGCTAGTAATTATTGGAAGATATCGATTTCTTTTTTACTAAGGCGTACCTTTGTCCTTTGAGTCGTAAATATATACGTGGATATATGTTTGAAGCATGTTAGGCAGGTGGAAACGAACTTGAAGCACGTGACCATGTCAGGGACTGGGTAAAATGTGGAAGCATGAAAGAAATTTTTATAAATTATCTGTTTGAGATATTAGTTACGTGGGTTGATAATATTTAGGTATTATGAAAGATATCGATATGAGTATTAAATAGTTGAGGTAGGTATCGAGGGTAAGTATAGTTGAGCTATCTGTGCTTATAAGACGGGTGGCGATTATTGTTGAGTTAAATGTGAATGGAAAATGTTGTTGCAATGGGTGACTGGAAAATATCGGATGAAATGGATAAGTGTCAGTTACGACGGAATGAAATAGACTTAATGTACTGAAATATTTTTCAGCATATAGTGTTGTTACTGATTGTTGATTTTATCAGTATAGCACAGCGGAAACATTAGAAATATGAAATCGTTGCTTGTTAGTTGTGAGAATACCAAATCAAGACGCACGCTAATTATCATGCTGACATTTCTACAAGAAGAATATTTGGAGATTGAAGCGGAAATTGACAACTATGAACTAAGGTGACTTCCTGTTATGGGACCTTGTATCTAGCATAACCTTGCGGTATAACTCGAAACATTAAATAAAATTCTGTTAGTTTAACGCGAAAATTTCGGAACGAAATTTCATTGAGGAGGGGAGAGTTGTAAGATCCCGACTTTTCATATACGAATAATTCAAGTCACGTTTTATAATATTTTGAAAATGTCGGGGTGGATTACGATATTAAGTATATGAATTAAAATTTTAGGGAGGTTGTATTGAAATTTTTATAAACATTAAAACATAGTTTTGGGTTTAATTTCTATCCCAACGTAAAATAAGGGGAGGTTGGTGTAATATTACAAAAAATATCTTCATTATTTTTATATATATTTATAGAGAGATAGAGATTTGGTGAAGGGGATAAGGGGGGCATAGGTTTTGTCGGCTGTTTTGAGCACATACATACATACGGAAGAGGGAAAGCGAGAAGGAACGAGGGAAAATGAGAAGAGAGAGAGTGAGGGAGAAAGAGGGATCCGCCGGTAGGTAATGTTGCCGATCGTGTGGAAATTGCCGGCGGTGACTTGTGGGTTTCGTTGTGTGTATGTGTGTGCTTGCTTGTTTGTGTTCCCCTGTTTCCTATTTCTGTTTTGGTGAGGCGGTATGTGCATGAGTTCCAACGGCGGTGTGTGTGTGGGTGTGTATTTTGTGTGCTCAGTGTGTGTGTGGGGGCGATCACAGACCGGGTGTGTGTATGTTCCGGCGGTGTGGGTTTTGATTATTTTCGATAGTAGAAAGTTAGAGAGAGAGAGAGAGATGTCAGTTGGGAGGTGTCGTTGTGTATATTGGTGTGTGTGCTTGTTTCCTGTGTAGGAGTGGTTGCTCGGTTTGTATGGGGGTGTGCTATGCGCTGCCGACGATGTGCAAGTGCGTGTGTGTTGTGCTCTGTTTCTGGTTTGGGCAGGTGAGTAGCGTGCTTGATCGCCACTGCTGTGTGTGTGTGTGTTGTCGAAAAAACAGAGAAGAGAGAGAAGTGAAGATGGGTTTGTTGGTGAGTGTCTGGTGGTCGGCGATTGTGTGGGTTTGTGTGTGTTGTATGGTGTGGGTGTAAGTCGATGGTGAGAAGAGATGAAAAAAAGTGACTGAGATCTCAAACAGAGCAGAAGGAGAAAGACGTTTACCGCCTAAGCGGTGCATTTTCGCTCAGGCAGTGAAAATGCAGTGTGTAGTTGAGAGAAAGGGAGAAGCAGTCACTCATTCTCTTAGGCGGTGGGACGTCACTTAGGCGGTGGGGAGCATAATCAGAAAATACATGGAATTTTAGGGAAATCCACGATCGGTTCGGAATGGGTAACCTTTCTAATTTATTTTGTGAATTCTAAATTTAGCTTTTTTAACCTTAGAGTAATAAAATGAAAATAATAAATCCCGAGATTATTTATAAGAACAGAGTTTATAAATAGTAAACCGTAACGAAATGATACTAGTTGAATAATTATATTTCATAATAAAAGTTGGGAAATAGGAAATTAAGGAAATTAGGATTTCATGGCGTGATTAGTTTGTTTTTATACAAAAATATTAATTTAGGCTCTGTCACCGTTAGGTTCGCAGGCACCGGAGTTCGGATGGGGGATAGTCGGTTAAAGTTTACAGAAGTGGATATTAGGTGAGTGTACTGTCCTTCTTGCCAAACTATTTTCATATAAATATAATGAGGTATGTATTTATTTAACTGTACGAATTTTATAAATTATATGGATCAAGTCAGTTGTGGGTGAGTTGGTAAAATGGATTTCCATTAAAATGTTTGGGTTTAAAAAGAAAGACTTTATAAATAATTTGTTGGCTTTGGTGGTTTTAATAAAAATGTGGGAAAAACATGATTTTTAAATTTAAAAGTGGGTTTTGTTAAAAAGAGGTGGACAAGGGTAATTTTGACGGTATTGATGAAATGGTGATTTTGTCGATATTATTGAAGTGTTGATTATTATTATGGTCTGTCCGGAGGGTGGTTCGGCAGAAGGATAATTATTTGTGATTTGGTGATAATATTATTGAATTGACTATGTCATAGTTTATATTATGATCTGTCCGGAGGGTGGTTCGGCAGATGGATATTTACTATATGGTGATTGACGTTATGTGGTGATTTATATTATTGGCCTCTGAAGACATCCGGTTGGCGGTGATCTGCGCAGTTAGGTCCGCTAGGAAGGCATATCCTATAGATGGTTACGGTACCGTTGCAACTCCCGATCGTGAGGTTAAAACGATCACTATGGCTTAGTCAGTGGGTATGGGACTAAGATGTGTATTTGAGTTGGGGTGATATATATATATATATATGGTACCGTTGTAACTCCCGATCGTGAGGTTAAAACGATCACTATGGCTTAGTCAGTGGGTATAGGACTAAGATGTGTATTTGAGTTGGGGTGATATATATATATATATATATATATATTGGGTGATTTATTATTGATTATGAAGTTTGAAAACTTATTTATACTGCTTTACTTTCATTGCTTATTTGATACTAGGGATTTTACCAACTTTGTGTGGTGTTTATAATTATTTACGTTTGATCCATTTAAATGTTGGATTTTATGAAATGTATTGTTGCCATAATAAAAAATGGTTTTTACTAAGAAGGCAGTACACTCACAGGTGAATCTTTAAGGAGACGGTCCCCTACTGGCATTAGGTGGAGTTATCTGGGAATATATTTGAGTTGAGCTGTCAGAGAGGAACAATAAGAAAGTGAAAGATTGTATATATGTTGTAAAATGAATTGTATAGCAATTTATGAAATTTTGAAATGTATAAGAAAATTTAAATATAATAGGTGATATCATGTTGTCGTCACGCCGCTCTTGGGATAACGAGTGTCCAGGACGGGTCGTGACACTTTTCTTTTGACACTTAAATAAGAAAATACAATTTGATAATTTATATAGAAGACAGTACACTCACCTCAATAATTACGCTATTTTTCGCACTACCGTCATAACACTGACAAGGTCGGCCTCACCTGTAAACCGAACAACGACAAAGTCTAAATTAAAAATTTAACTAAATAACTCGAATATGACATAAAATGCGTAAAATACGTGACACTAAAAATACAATTTCTTTCATTCCCAAATTTTTCTAATTAAATAAAATTTATTAAACGCCCTATTTTTTAAGTCAATATTAACTTTACAAAAAAATCATAACAACAATTACAAAGTTTTTCTAAGTAATAATTTTATCTACCTAAAACTTACTAATTATTAATAATGTTTATTAGTCAACAAAATATCAAAAATTACCATTTTAATAAAATTTAGAATTTTTACTATAAATTAAATTCTTCACAAATTAAATATATCTGTATATAAATATAAACCTGTTATATTTTTCAAACTCATTATATATATATATATATATATATATATATATACACACACACATACATATCATACTAGAAAAAACAAGATTTCATGCTTAGCGTATATAGCAGTAAAAAAAAAAGGACAGAAAAAGCTAACGAGAGAAATAAAATCTTGATATAGAGATCTAGAGAGAGAGAGAGAGAGAGAGAGAGAGAGAGAGAGAGAGTAGTAGTAGGGAGTAAAGAGTTAAAAATGAAAAAGAAAAATATGTATGTGCATGTTAAAGAATTTTTACCGCCAATGTTTTTTTCCTTAGTCTTTAACACATTTAATAATAAAAATATGGCAAGGACACGTGTGTCCTTGCCATAGATTTTTTTTTTTTCTATATATACATATATATATATATATATTAACTATCTACACTAATTATCCTCCAAAAATAAAATAAGTATTAATTATATCTCAAAAATTTAAAAATTATATTTTAAATAGACAATAATCCCAAAACTTTTTAATAGTCAAATTTTAAAATTAACATTTAATCCACAATTTTTTTTTAAAAAAAGTATTTTTTAAATACCATAATAACCCCTTAAAAATTTTTAAATTCAAAATTTAAATATCAGAATGGACCCTATTATTTTCTAAATATTCTAAAATACAAGTACAAAAATGCACATGCAAAAATAGGGTCTTACAATCCTTCCCTCCTAAAAGAAATTTCATCACAAAATTTAGTTGCCTCAACAAACAAATGTGGATACTTATTTCTCATCTCATCTTCTCTTTCCCACATTGTTTCGTCTACTGAATGGTTGCACCATAGTACTTTCACTAACGGAATTATTTTTGTTCGCAACACGTGATCTTTACGATTTAAAATCTACACTGGCTCCTCAACGTATGTCAAATCTTCGTTAAATTCAATTGGATAAGAAGTCAACACATGTGAAGGGTCTAGCACATATTTCCTGAGCATCAAAATGTGAAAAATATCGTGCAATTGAGACAACTCCGGCAGTAGGGCTAGTCGATAGGTCGTTATACCGATCTTTTTTAGAATCTTGTACGACCCAATTTACCTAGAACTTAGTTTTCTATTTTTTTCAAATCTCATAATGTCTTTCCACGGATATATACGTAAAAATAAGTAATCACCTTCTTTAAATTCCAACTGACGACTACGCTTGTTGGCATAGATCGTTTGTTGACTTTGGGCAATCTTCAATCTTTCCTGAATCACTTTCACTTTTTCGGTCGTTGTCTTTGCTATGTCAGACATCAATAATTTTGTTCCCCAACTTCAGTCTAATAGACCGGAGTTCTACATTTTTTCCATACAACGCTTCATACGGTGCCATTTCAATTGTTGAATGATAGTTGTTGTTATAGGCAAATTTCATCAACGTTAAATGATTATTCCAACTGCCAGGAAACTCTAGAACGCAACCCCTTAACATATCCCCTAGTGTTTGAATTGTAGCCTCTGATTTGCCATCTGTTTGAGGGTAAAAAGCTTTATTGAATCTTAATTTAGTACCTAGAGTAGCCTGAAGACTCGTCCCAAATTTCGATGTAAATTTTAAATCTCTATCCAACACTATGGAAACCGACGCACAATGCAATCTGACAATCTCGTCAATATACAATTTTGCATACTCATTCATGGAGTACATGATTTTTACAGTCAAAAAATGAGTAGACTTTGTAAGTCTATCAACAATCACCCAAATGGAATTATGTCCTTTTTTAGTACGGGACAATCTCAAAACAAAATCTATCATGATATGTTTCTATTTCCATTCCGGTATAGACAAAGGCCACAATAATCCTCCTGGATGTTGGTACTCGATCTTGACTTACTGACAAATAAGACACCTAGTAACAAATTTTGTAATTTCTTGTTTCATTCCATTCCACCAATAATGCTTTCACAAATCCTGATACATTTTGGTGCTCCCTAGATGCATTGCATATGCTGAGTTGTACGTTTTTTCCAAGATATTTTTCTTCAAATCAACATTGTTAGGCACACAAATCTATTCCCAACCATCAAGGCTTTATAATTATCTCTAACACAATAGTTGATTCTCTGTCTATTCTTCACTTCATCCCTAATATTCTCTAATTGGGAATCTGACTTTTGTGCTTTTATAATACAGTCAATTAACGTAGGTCTCAAGGTTAAAGTCACATGCAATGATGCAACATGACCCACTTCCAATTGGACTCATAGGAATCTCATTCGGTATATAGGTTACTATGAACAATTCGAAGGTGCACAATCGAACCTATCAATTTTCGACTTAATGCATCTGCTACAATATTGGTTTTTCCAGGAAGATAATGGATAGTACAATCCTGATCCTTGATTAATTTCATCTAACGCCTCTACCTTAGATTCAATTTCTCCTAATATTTCAAATTCTGGTGGGCAGTGTATATCTCGCCAGTCTCGCCACACATATAATGTCTCCAAAGTTTTAAGGTAAACACAATCACCGCTAGCTCCAAATCCTGTGTTGGGTAGTTACGCTCATGATTCTTTAATTGCCGAGAGGCGTACACAATCACATGACCATGTTATATCAATACACAACCTAGGCCCAGGTGTGAAGTGTCACTGTATATCAAAAAGTCACCACCTTCTGTCGGGAGAAAAAGTATTGGCGCTGATATTAGTCTATTCTTTAACTCCTCGAAACTCGATTCATATTTAGCAATCTACTCAAATTTATCTTCCTTGTAGGTCAAACGAGGCAGCTATAACAGAAAATCCATGTACATAACCAGCGATAATAACCTACCAATCCCAAGAAATTTTAAACTTTTGGCACACTTTTTGGCCTTTCCAACTAAACAACGGCTTCGACTTTCTTTGGATCGACTTGTATACCATCACCAGAGATAAGATGCCCCAAAAACATAACTCTATTCAACAAAAACTCACATTTACTGAACTTCGCATACAATTGCTTCTCTCTCAAAATCTATAACACAATTTTGAGATGTTTTGCATGCTCTTTTTTATTTTGGGAGTAAATTAGTATATTATTAATGAATACAATAATAAATCGATCTAAATAAGGATGAAAGATCTGATTCATAAGATCTATAAAGGAAGTTGAGGCATTCATCAACTCAAATGGCATAACTAAAAATTCATAATGTCCATACCTCGTACGGAACGCTGTCTTCGACATATCACTGTCTCTGATTTTCAACTGGTGATATCTTAATCGAAGATCAGTTTTTGAAAATACCTTAACCTTTTGTAACTGATCGAACAAATCATCAATTATAAGAAAATGGGTATTTATTAAGAATCGTCACCTTATTTAGTTGTTGGCAATTGATGCACATCCTCAAAGTGTCATCTTTTTTTCTTACAAACAATATCAGAGCTCCCCATGGAGAAACACTAGGTCTGGTAACCCCGGGTCTAATAGATCTTGTAATTGAATTTTTCGTTCTTTCAGCTCGGTAGATGTCATGCGATAAGGTACAATTAATATAGGAGAAATACTGGGAATTAATTCAATAGTAAATTCAATTTCTCTATCCACTAGCAACCCTAACAATTCTTCGGGAAATACATCGGGATAACCCCCCAACCATTGGGATATCTGCTAACTGTACCTCATTATGACTGATATCAATCACATGTGCGAGGTATCTCTGGCATCCCTTCTTTAATAATTTCCTGACCTCTAGAACTAAAACCAAACCAATAGGGGTAATGATTATGTCCCTCAAAAACACAAACTCTGACTATCCTTGGACTCCAAAAGTAGTTTTCTTTTTAAAATAATCAACTTTGGCATGATAGCCGGATAGCAAATCCATAGCCAATATCACATCAAAATAGTAAATACTTAGAGGTAATAGATCCACCGGTAATTCTCTATCACCAATACGAAGCAGATTGTTTTTATACAGACTACCTATCAACATTGACTCACCCACAGGGGTAGAGATAATAATACCATATGACAAAGAAGTAGAAAATTTCCCTACATGCATCATAAAGCTTGTTAAAATAAATGAATGAGTAGAACTTGGATCGATAAGTATATATGCATCCCTATCATATAAAGACATGATACTTGTAACCACATGTGGGGTAGCCTGAGCATCCTATTGAGTAGTAAAAAATACACACCACATGTTGGAGGTCTACAAGTTGATCATCTACCTCGCCCCTGAACACTGTTAGGGCCAATACTGCCGATACTACTTGCATAAGGTATAAGAGTAGCTGCAAATTTCAAACAAAACGGGAGATATATGGCCTGGCTCATGACAATGATAACATATTGGGCATACCATGGGAAAATCTTTAACGAAATGGTCTGGTGAACAGCATTGATAGCATTCAGTTGTCCCAGCTCGGCTAAACGTTTAGCCCCTACCCTACCCCTGCTAACCTGAACTCTGTCCAGGTACATTCTGTCGGTACCCAAAATATGATTGTCGTGGGCCTAGACTCCTAGTCGACTAATTAGCTGTCGGGGTCAAAAGCCAGATCCCTGAAATATGTCACCTGGATATGTTTCAGATGGATCGAATCTATTTTTCTTGTACTGCTCAAGATTTTGAAAGACTTCCTACATATTTTTCTCTATAATTTCGTTGTATTTACAAGTTCAATGTAACTTTTGATCTATTTGGTAGTCAACGTCTTTTCAAATCTAATTCTTTTTGGAATCGTCTACATCACATTCTTCGATTTTTACCAAATCAGGAGCAAATTCGGACAAGGCATCAAATTTGATTTCATATTGCGGAATTGACATCTTCCCTTGTTTCAGTAATATGAATTCCTCCTCCATCTCGTACTGATAAGATTTAGGAAAATATTTTTCATTAAATACTACCACAAATTGATCCTAGGTGATCTTCTGGTCCGGAATTGAAATTAACCTCTTCATTTCCTCCTACCAATGTTCGGTTTCCCCCTTTAGCCGGAAGGTGTTGAGACAACGTCAATTATCATCAGTAATGCCCATCACCTCGAATGCGTACCCTATGCTCCTTAACCAATTCTCAACATCAACAAGACTTACAGTTCTCGTAAAAGTTAGGGAGGCCCAACTGCTTGAATTTTTTCAAGAGTACAGTCCGAGGATTAACCATTTCGGGTTTAGACCTTTGGCATTCCATCATCTTCATCTGCTTATTTGTCAATTGTGCAGCAACCTGTAATTTTTGTTCTACAACATCCAATCATTTCCACGCCCTACCCCATTTTCTTTGGAGTCTAGAATCCCCACTACTTATATTTTCATGATCCATATGCAAGATATGAAATGAAATTTAATAAATAAAAATGCCAACATTGCAACAAACTGTGCATGATGTAAATGTACTATTTAATCAAGTAAAAATTACTACAAATCACTTGCTGAATCAACTTATCAACCCCTATCTTACGATCCACAATTGAAGAGACAATCTAACAACTCTACAGAACATAGAACTTATAACCTAGGCACTGAAACCAAAAGTTGTCACACCGTACCCTGGGTCCCCAACGCTTGAGGCCAAGCGTGACCTCGACTTGATGTTACCCTACCAACAACAAAAATATATATAAACATTAACTAACACAGGGTTTTTTTTTTTTTTAAATATTTGTTGGCCCAGTGATCTACCCAAAAGAGGGGTAGGGTGAATTGGGTAGTTATAAAATTAAATCAAATTATAACACCTGAAAATTTAAATAATTAATTTAATCATAAATCAATTATTTATCTTTATATCGCAGAGGATAAATGTTATTAACTAAGTGCACACCCAAACAATAAAAAATAAATAAATTAAATAAAGCAGCACACAGGGATATATCCTATTTCACCAAATTACACTTGGCTAATCAAGTCCTCCGAGCCCCACGAAGATTCGCATCCACTAAACTCAAGATTTGTTTTCCAGGTAGGAACCAAACCCTTACACTGATTCTTTTCACAGGCTCAGAATCAACATTTATAATCCATTTTCATAGGCTCAAGAATAACCTTTTCTTTTTTCAAGCTCAAGATTAACCTAATCCTTTCACAAGCAAAGGATCAAGTCTAATTCTTTCATATCTTAGGCTAAGAATCAATTTCACCAAAAGCACTCCAAGTATCCTATTTACCAGTAAGAATGGAACCGTTACAAATCACACAAACTAATTCTAATCAGAAAGAATTACGCCTATCTCTTTTCACGAGAAAAGAGTAACCTAATCTTTTTTTATACACTAGGTAAATATCAAACCTCTATCTCTTTACCAAAAGAGATTGAAACCCAATTACCCCTAACTAGATACTCTCAATAATATCGAATTCACACACAACTCACCAATTACAAAAATTGATAAGTTTTTCCTACTCGGAGCTTCTACCACCTCAGATTAATTTAAACTCGACTAATGTCCCCAAATGAATAGCGATAGAATTTTACGTGAGAAATTTAAAATCTGATAATAAAATAATGTGGGTAGCACAAAATTGAGCACGTAATCAGATCCAAAAATCATTTCAAAAGACTTTTTATACTTTTAACGTTAAAAAACGATTTCACAAGATCGAATTACCAAACAAGAAATAATAATAATAAACTCAATGAAAATATTCCTAGAACGATCTCACTATAAAAACATCGAAAAAATGCAAATAATATCACTAGATAGCTCAGATCGGCGACACCAAATGAATTAGCACTTTAACTCAAGAACTCCAACACCAGAATGATCTTACGATAATATATCAGTATAATATCAGAATGATAACTCTCAGAAATCTCAAGAACCGAATAGTTCGTAATGGAAATTATTACTTATCTCTAAAAAAATGCAGGTATATATATATAAGGATTTGAAATAGGCCCTCCAATGGCTAGTTTCTTAATATCATGACACTTAATTGCTCTTATAGACCTTTTATATCGATATGACTCAATCCTGGTTCAATTCACTTAATTACAGCTTTCAAATCATTCAATTTAGTCTCAAACATATTTCTCAAACTCAAATCAATAGGATATAAAGAATTAAATGTACTAATTTGATAAATACTATATATATATATATATATACCATATATTTAAGGATATCAAAATAACAATCATCTATCTATAATATCATCAAATCCCTAATCTCTCAGATTTTAACTAAAAAACGGTTAGTAACAACTATTTTTTTATTAAATCCACGAAATCCTCAAATCCTGAAATAGAGTCATCGGTTGACCGACTAAAGTCCATAAGTCGATCGATTGATTCAGGTTGCAGCCCAAGCCAAAAATACTCGCCCATCAGTCGATCGATACTCCATAGATCGATTGACCGATTGATTCATGATGCTCTTCAGGCCATTTCTCGGCCAGGGTCTATCGACTGATTCTCCATAACCTGTTGACTGATCGATTCAGAGAGTTATGCAGGTCGACTGATCCCTTTTGGTCGGTTAACCCATCAATCCAGAGACTTCACCATTTTCCAGCCTCCACCCATCAGTTAACCGATCCTCCCAGGCTAGTCGACTGATCAATGTTGAAATTACTTCTTCCTTAGTTCATTTTAACTCCAACCTTCAACGTTTTTGCCCCTTTAACCGATTTATTTTCTCAGTTGACACTATTAATCATTTTAGGCACTAATCTTTGTTAAGTCAATATCTCTTCTTCAATTTTACATTGGAGCAAATATGTTAATCAATTAGGATCCTAACAAAAAGACACATAAACATAAAATCATTTTTGTGTTGTATGTGATCCTAATCGGGATACATTAAGAGTAAAAATTAACTTGAGTTGTTTTCACTTAGATTCTTCAAAATTTTCGGTCTTTTAATGTTCGTCTCTTTATCAGTCTCTTGCATGCTTAACCATCTTCAACAATTTCTTCATGATTAAATCATCAATGGAACTTGTTTACTGAAATACTCAATAAATTCGTTAGTTCCACAAAAAAACGTCAACATTTAATTGTCAATCAAAATCTTAGAATCAACAATCTCCCCCCTTTTTATGATAACAATTAATTTTGATGTTTTCGTCAAAATAAAATGCAACCACACTCCTCCTAAATCTGATGATGGATTTTTTTAACTCATTAAAGCACAATCATGAAGAATATTTTCAAAAATACATAAGATATTCAACAAAGCATAAAATATAATCAATAAACAATAAACTTCCCCTACAGTAGTGCAATGCTTAGGTGATCAAATCTAAACATTAACTAATCTCATTTTAAGCACAACTATGGTTTTCCCCTTTATAGATATTCCACAAAACATCAATTAATTCTCCTCATTTGTCATCTCAAAAAGTGGAAAAGGGGAACAAGTAATCACATTAATTCTAGACAATTATCATTATGCCTATCCATACCAAAAACATCATTCTAAGCATGCAATCTCTCCCTATATAATTGTAAATAAGCAAATTCATGCATAGGAGAATAAACTTGAGGTAATCAAAATATTTCAACAATATAGCATGCAATCATATAATTTCATTGAAGTCTACATACATTACTCATGCTACTAAATAATGTCTTCCTATTAGATAGAATCAAGCCATGTAATATTCAATACACTAGAATACGAAGTTTTTCTCCAGAATAACTTGCATATTTAAGGTGTTATCTCATAACATGCTAAATCCCTTCCACAATAATAATCATTTAAAAATAAAAAGATATGAAATGTATGAGAATAACATACTATCATGCAAATAGCTAAGTACTTCATGCCTATAAATATATCCTCGTGCAGAAAAATATCAACTTGAAACATTAAGCACAGATTAGTATGTCATATATTCAAATACTCATATGTATGGTATCAAAATGAATTATTATGTTTTCTTATTAATATTAACCATACAAGTTTTATCAATTTTATGCATCAATTAAATCATTAAGAGACTTTAATATATCAAAATATTTTGCATTATAATGAATCAAGATACCATTTCAAGATGCATAAAATATCAGCTCAATTCACTTAATTCATTTTCTAAATCGCGTAACATGTTTAAAAATTAAACACGTGATCACTACTTGATATAAGTACATAAAAATATGTTAATACCCCTTAACTAAATGTGATTTTCATAATCACCCTGCAATATTTCTAATACAACAAGTAAACACAGCATATAAAATATGTCTTAGAAACCAGTATCAACTTACATATTTGGAAAGTCCGACACCTCTCTCTTTAATAAATTAAATAAATTTAAACTACGAGAGGTTAGGAGTACCTTTTATATCTTTTGGGAAAACTTTACTCTTTACCTCATTCATAGCGATGATTGATTTGGGTGTAAAATTTCTATTAGCCTGTCTGTATCTTCTCAACCTTTGATTATTGCCATTTGATTTACTAATACTTTTATTTGCACGTATCACTTGTGGCTTCTTGGAGATATCCCGTCTTAGATTTGGTATATCTTTTCTCTTTTCACATGTCTCTTGTGGCTTATTTGCAACTTCACCTCTTAGCTTTGATAAATCTTTTCGCTTTACACGCGTTGCAAGTGGAAGGGATGCCACAAAAAACTGAACCGATAGGTAACCGAGAGAAACTGAACTGAATGGTCCGATTTTAAAACTGACTAAATGGTTTGGTTGCGCTTTTGGTTTTGAAATTAGCAACCAAAGCGGTTTTGGTTTTGGTTTTCATTTTGGGATAGAAATCGTGAAACCGAACCACGAAACATTGAAACTGATATTTTAAAAATATTTTTATTACATATATACCCTTATTTTTATATATATTTACATTTTAACCTCAATTTATTTATTTATTTACACTTTTAGCCCCTTTATATCTATGTGGGTAAAGAGTGTTAAGGTTTCATCATTTTTATTTCACAAATCGTCGCAGCCGTTCGGATCTGTTCTCCCAGAGTCTCATTCCTCCGTTCTTTTCCACTCTCAGTCCCTCTATTATGAGTCTTTTTTTTTTTCTAATCAGTGTCACAAGCTCGCAATCAGCCAACTACTCAATCTGGACCTCAGCCACCACCAACCCACCACCGTCGTAGGCGACTCAGCGTTAGAACCACACTGACCAGATCTAGATCTTAGCCACTAGATGTTTACCTCACTACCATTTGGATCATCTGTTTTCGTGGAATCAAATAATAGGTTAGTGGTTACCTCATATCTGTGGATCTTATAAGCACTCGCTATGCTATGTTTTAGTTGATGCCTAGAAGGTTATCGGTTGACAATTTTCTATTGTTACTTACTAGAAATAGATCCATTTTGTTTTAATACATTTACTTGCTAATAGTTATATAGCTAGATTAAATATTTTGTTGAATTCTCATTTGGGTGTTCATGAATCTACCTCTGCCATCTTCGTTTTTGTTTTCTTCTTTCGCTTTCTTTTGCAATTTTTGTTATTGTGTTTTTCATATTCTGTTTAATTCGTTTGTTTCTTAAGCATCTTTGTGAGATGACATGTTCAGTAGAGCATGACCTCTCTCATCAAGCAAGCACTCGTGGTTCTAGAAACTCAAATACTAGTTTATGTGTTTATTTTGGAATAGATCTAAAATGTTTGAGATTTGGTTTTGATTTTGATTTCATGTAGATTTTGAGTTTGTTTTTTATTTGGTATAGGTTACAATGTCTTCTAAAGCATCTGCAATTTTGGTTCTGTTTTGGTTTTTAAAAAATTGAAAAATCTTAAATGGTTTTGTGGTTTACGTTTTGGTTTTGTGTAAATTCTAATGGTTTGGTTTTAAAACTGTTTAAAAAAATTTGGCAGTTTTGGTTGCGATTTTGGTTTGATATATTTTTAGTGGTTTTGGTTTTGATTTTATATGAAATCGGATCAAAACTGAACCAGTGGCATCCCTAGCTAGTGGATCCTTGGTGACTTCCTGTCTTGACTTTAATATAACCTCTTTGTTCGTTCCTTCTTGTCTACTTCCGACGTTATATAACTTTGCACAAGACATTTCAACAGTTCTCTTCAGTATCCATTTCATTTTGAATCCGTCCTTGTTAGACATAAACTTAGGGTTCCTGAACGGATATGATAATTTAAAATGCACAACCCTATTGCAATAATAACATCTCAAATCGGGTTTATCATAGAAAGCACAAGATGTAAAATAAGAATAATTTCTAACAATATCAATAAAATTATCACTGGCTTGTGATAAAGGATGAGACGATGAAATATATCCACTCTGCCTAGAAAAGTCATTTTCAGAAGCTTTTGAAACACAATTGAGGTTGGATTTTGATTTTCCAAAAATTTTTCTTAAGTAAATTGGTTTTTAAATTAAGATCTGACCTTTACTTAGAAATTATGTCAAGATTATTTTTTAAAACTCTTTTTTCCTTTTCAAGAGAATCTACTTTAGAGAGAAAATTATTAATTTCAAATATAACGTCCAAAAACTCTTTTTACCACAATAATTATCCAATTGCACTTTAGATTTTCAAACACTTTTTCTTTTATTTTCAAAAGAATCAATTTTTCTTTTTAAACTCAAACTCCCTTTAGCAAAAAGTAGTATGAATGAAAGTAATTTTTCCATGATAACATGAACATTTTCATTATCATCATCTCCATCACTACCACTAATACCACAACAATCATACTTCACATTATTATATAGAGATTGATCACCATCAAGAGATGATACATAAAAAATATCATCCATAGTGTGTGCACGTGACCGATTTAGCTAGGATGTTAAGTCTAATCCTTTCACAGGCTAAGGATAAAATCTAATTCTTTTATACCTTAGGCTAAGAAACCTCACCAAAAACAATCCAAGTATCATTTTCACCAGTAAAGAAGGAACCGTTACAAATTACACAAACTATTCTAATCAGGAAGAATTACGCTTATCTCTTTTTCACGGGAAAAGAGTAACCTAATCTTTTTTTATACACTAGGTAAAGATCAAATCTCAATATCTTTACCGAAAGAGATTGAAACTCAGCTACCCCTAACTAGATACTCCCAATAGTATCTAATCCACACACAACTCACCAATTACAAAAATTCATAAGTTTTTTCCACTCGCAACTTCTACCACCTCAGATTAATTTAATTTCGATTAATGTCCCGAAATTAATAGTGATAGAATTTTACATGAGAAATTTAAAATCTGATTACAAAATAATGTGGGTAGCACAAAATTGAGCACGTAATCAGATTATCACCAAAAATCGTTTTAAAAGACTTTTTGTACCTTTAACGTTCAAAAATGATTTCACAAGATTGAATTACCAAGTGATAAATAATAATAATAAACTCAAAAAAAAATATTCTTGGAATGATCTCACCAGAAAAATACCGAAAGAATTCAAATCAGATAGTTAGATAGCTTAAATCGGCGACGTCAAATGGATTAGCCCTTTAACTCAAGAACTCCAACACCAAAATGATCTTACGATAATATATCAGTATAATATCAGAATGATAACTCCCAGAAATCTCAGGAACCAAATAGTTCGTAATGAAAATTATTATTTATCTCTAAAAAACACAGGTTTATATATAAGGATTTGAAACAGGTCCTCTAATGACTACTTTCCAAATATCATGACACTTAATTGATCTTATAGACCCTTTATATCGATATAACTCAATCCTGGTCCAATTCACTTAATTATAGCTTTTAAATAATTCAAT
Organism: Eucommia ulmoides; assembly: GCA_016647705.1. Lineage (NCBI taxonomy): Eukaryota > Viridiplantae > Streptophyta > Magnoliopsida > Garryales > Eucommiaceae > Eucommia > Eucommia ulmoides. The sequence goes on along the minus strand of CM028330.1, from coordinate 17,994,416 downwards.
TTAGTTCCTAAAATATTTCTCAAACTCAAATCAATAGGATAGAAAGAATTAAATGTATTAATTTGAGAAATACTTAAAATATACATACCATATCTTTAGGGATATCCAAATAACAACCATCTATCTATAATATCATCAAATCTCTAAGATATCTCTCAAATTTTAACAAAAAAAACGGCTAGTAATGGCTATTTTGTGATCAAATCCACGAAATCCTTAAATCCTGAAATAGAGCCATCGGTTGACCGACCAAAGTCCATAAGTCAACCAATCGATTTAGGTTGTATCCCAAGCCAAAAATACTCGCCCATCGGTTAACCGATACTCTATAGATCAGTTGACTGATCGATTCAGGATGCTCCCCAGGTCATTTCTCAGCCAAGGTCTGTCGACCGATCCTCCATGACCTGTCGACTGATTGATTCAAAAAGTTACATAGGTCGACCAATCCCTCTTGGTCGGTTGACCGATCGATCTAGAGACTTCACCATTTTCCAACCTTTACCCAAAAGTTGACCTATCCTCCCAGGCCAGTCAACCGATCAGTGCTAGAATTACTTTTTCCTTACTTAATTTTAAGTCCAACCTTCGACTTTTTTTCCCTTTTAACCGATTTCTTTTCTCGGTTAACACTATTACTCATTTTTAGAACTAATTTTTCTATTGATCCTAAGATTTTGATGGACAATTACATGTTGATGTTTTTAGTTGAACTAACAATTTTATTGAGTGTTTCAGTTTATTAGTTCTAGTGAAGAGATTATCACTAAGATATTGAGAAAAATGCTAAATGGATGCTAAAGACATTGACAAAGATGATGCATGTTGAGAGATCAAAGAATTTGAAGAACCTAGGAAAAATAACTCAGGTTAAATTTTTACTCTTAATGTATCCCGATTAGGATCACACACGACACAAAATATTTTTACAATTATGTGTGTTTTTTATAGGATTTTAATTAGCTAACATATTTACTTCTATGTCTAATTGGAGAAGAAACATTTGATTTATGAAAGATAATTAATTAAAATTGAATTTAAGGATTTAATAAAGTTAACCAAGAAAAGAAATCGGTTAAAGGGGCAAAAACCTCGAAGAAAATTAGTAGAAAATTAATTAAGGATAGGTGTTCCAGCTCAATCGGTCTACCTACACAAATTGATCGGTCAACCGATGAAATGGAGCAGGGAAGAAGATTCAATCCTTGAATTGGTCTGTTGACAGCTAGGTGGACTTATGGAAATTAGACAACCTCTCTAAATCTTCCGGTCGACAGGTAAGTTGATTTATAGTTAAAAGGTGAACTCTCTGAATCGTTAGGTCGACAGGTAAGTCGACTTATTAAACTATCTGAATCATTCAGCCGATAAATAAAAAATGAGGGATCGACTTATGTCGAAGGAATTTTATCTTGGGCTACGTCCTGAATTGGGCGGTCAACCGATGGGTGTTGGTCGGTCAACCAATGGCCAATTTCAGAATTTGAGATATTTATAGTTTTTATCCAAAACGTAGCAATTACTAATCGTTTTATGGTTATGATATGAGAGATATCTTAAGGATTTGATAATTTTTGAGCTATTTAGTTAATATTTTAATATCCCTATAGATATGGTTCAAGTATTTTGGATATCTCTCAATTTGATTCATGAAATTCTTTCTATCATATCTAATTAAGATTGAGGATAAATTTGAGGGACTAAATTGAATATTTTAAAAGATATAATTAACTGAATTATACCAGGAATGAGCCTTAATGATATAAGGGAGCTATTGGAGTAATTATTTGTTATGAAATGTGGGAACTACCAGTTAGAAGGCTTGTTTTAATCCCTTATAAATAAACCTACATTTTTTAGGTTTAAAAAATTCTATTCACTTTACAATTTTGAAGAGTTATTCAGTTCTTGTACTTTTTAAGAGTTAGCATACTGAGAGTATTGTGAGAATTTTCTTGAGAATCATTCTCGAGATATTTTGAAGTGGATTATTATTGATTGTCGACTTGAGGTTTCATTACTTATCATATTTATCGATGAATTTCTGGTGAGATTGTTCCAAGTTGATTACTATTAATTGATTGTTTACTATTTTCACATTTTACTTGGAATTTGATCTTTGAAATTATTTTTCTATTTTTAAATTGAAAATTATTTTTGAAATAATTTCTTAAGAAAATCTGATTACATGTTAATTTGCTTGCTACCCATTTTTTGTTTAAAATCATATTTTAAAATTCCTACTATATTTCTATCACTAGTATCGGGACATTCATCGAGTTCAAATTTATCTAGGATGGTAGAAGCTCTGAGTGGAAAAATCACTTATCAATTTTATAATTGGTGAGCTGAGTGTCAGATTAGATACTCTTGAGAGTGTCTAATCAGAGGTAGCTGGTTTCAATCTCTTCCGGTAAAGAGATTAAGATTTTAATCTTTGTCTAGAGTATAAAAAGATTAGGTATTAATTCTTCCTAAATGGAATTAATTTTGAGTGAATTTGTAACGGTTCAATATGAGTAAAAGGATACTTGGAGTGATTGTGAGATTGAATTCTTAGCCTAAAATATAAAAGAATTAGATTTGATACTTAGCTTGTGAAAGGATTAGGTTAGTCTTGAGCCTGAAAAAAAAAATAAGGTCATTCTTGAGCCTGAAAAAAAAAAAAAAAAAAAAAAAAAAAGGTTATTTCTGAGTCTTGGAAAAGGAAGTTGTAAAGGTTGATTTTGAGTTTGTGAAAAGAATCATTGTGTAAAGGTTTGGTTCCTACATGTTTAAAGAAATCTTAGTGATTAGTGGGTATGACTCTCTGCGGAGCTCGAGGGACTAGATTAGCCAAGAGTAATTTGGTGAACCAGTATAAATTTCTGGTGTGCTGCATTCTTTTATTTATTTATTTTTGTGTTGTTTGGTGTGCACCTAGTTGATACTTTATTTCCGCTGCTATATAGATAATAATTAATTTAGGGTAAAAATTAATTATTGGATTTTTCAAAAGTATTTTTTTTTTGAATTAATTTTTATCTACCCATTTCACCCTCCCTATTAGATAGCTCACTGGAAAAACAATTGGTATCGGAGCTAGTTTAGCTCGACATACTAAGCTAACAAAGATCACATGGTGCACACAATGGGCACACTAACTGAGGGGCAGTTTATGCACCGACCACCGTTGTTTGGTGAAAATTATGCATTCTGGAAAGACATAATGATTGCTTCCTTCAGGGCACAAATTATTATGTCTGGCTAGCAATCGAGGATGGTCTGTTTGCTCCAATGAAAAATGGAGTCGAGAAGAAGAAAAAGCAGCTAACTGCTTCCGATAAGCAGAAACTTTCTATAAACTCTCAAGCTATTAATATTTTATTTCGTTCTTTATATGCTAATGAATACTCAAGAGTTTCAGGTTGTAAATCGGCAAAGGAGATGTGGGATAAGATGCAGTTTACCCAAGAAGGGACAAGTCAAGTAAAGCAATAAAAAATCAACACTCTTATGATGCAATTTGAATTGTTTAGAATAGGAGAAACTGAATCGATTCAAGAGATGTATAATCAATTTAACAATATTTTCAATCACTTGAGTCAACTTGGAAAGCCATACTCTATGGAGGATAGAGTTCTAAAGGTCCTGAGATCTTTAACAAAAATATAGGAGCCAAAGGTGAGCGCAATTGAGAAAGTTAAGGATTTGCCAAATACAAAATTGATGACCTCATAGGCAACTTGATGATGCATGAAACGATGATTCGAGGATATAAGGATAACACCGAAAATAGCAAGAAGAAATCCTTGGCGCTAAAAGCTCAGAAAACTGAAGAAGGTGATGACAGTGATGAAAAAAGTCTTGACAGTGAGCAAGAGAAAGACGTGGCGCTTCTCACGAAGAATTTTAGAAGAATGACTCGGTGTATATTCTGTGGGTGAAGAAATTTCAACATGAACAATGTGGAATGCTAAAACTGTCACAAGTAAGGTCACTTTTAAACTAATTGTCCCAAACCAAAGAAGGATAAAGAAAATGAGGATAAGAAAAAAAAAAAAAAAAAAAAGGAAAGAAGAGCAAGAAGAAGTCTATGAAAGCTACTTGGGATGATACTGAATCAAGTAGCATGAAAAAATTAGAAAGTGAAAATATGTCCATGTTTGCATTAATGGCCACTGGTGGCGAGGCAACATAATGTTCAAGTTCTTGTCCTTTAAATTTTGATGAATTATTTTATGTTTATCAAGAACTTTCACATGATTATAAAAACCAATGTTCTAAAATAAATGTCTTTCAAAGTACAATTAATATATTAAACAAGTAAGTAATGGACTACAAATCTGAAAACAATGAATTGAAATCCAAGATTTTGGATTTACATTCAATTGTTCTTAAATTCACTAGCGGTGAGAATAACTTGAAAATAATTTTGGGAAGTTCACATGGTATTTTTTATAAAGTCGGTATTGGGTTTCAGAAACATCTTAAGCAAAAACATTTTCATAAATTCTTTTTTGAAGCCAGAGGTCTTGTTAGATATTTTAAATGTAATGTTGTGGGGCATACTATTCATAGATGTTTTGCTAAAATATCTAACTGTAGACAAGTTTGGATTCTAAAAGGAACTAAAATTGTCCCGACTAACAAGGTCAGACCCACTTAGACTGAGTACCACTTAGGAACTATTTGAGGTGCTCCTTGTAGGTTATTCTAAAAGCATCAATAAGCAAGGACAATGGTTCTTAGACAGCGATTGTTCTCGACATATGACGGGAGATAAACCAAAATTTACATCTTTGACACCTAAGGATAGAGGTCATGTGACTTTTGGAGACAATACAAAGGGTAAAATTATCAGTATAGGTAATATCGGTAATGGTGCTACTATTATTAAATATGTGTTATTAGTTGATGGTCTTAAACATAATTTGCTTAGTATTAGTCAACCATGTGACAAGGGCTATAATGTTGTATTTGATTATGATAAGTCTATTATTAAGAATGGTCATGATAGTAGTATCCTGGTGCATCACATTTTTTAGAATGTTTATACTTGCTCATTTGATGATTTTACTTCTCAAAATTTATCATGTTTGAATGCTTTATCCGAAAATAGTTGGTTATGAAATAGGAGACTTAGGCATGCTAGTATAGAGTTAATTTATAATTTATCTAAGAAGAGTCTCATACGTCATTTACCTGATTTGCAATTTGTGAAAGATAAAGTATGTGATGCATGTCAATTAGGCAAGCAATTTAGATCATCATTTAAGAAAAATATGCACATATCCATATCTAGATGTCTTGAATTTTTGCATCTTGATTCATTTGGTCCAAATTTTGTTGCTAGTCTTGGTGGTAAGTTTTATACTTTCATAATAGTTAATGATTATTCTAGACTTACCTAGGTATTTGTCTTTGCCAAGAAAAGTGAGGTTGCTTCTGTATTTGCTAAATTTTGTAAACGTGTTTAAAATGAGAAGCAATGCTCTATTGTTACCATTCGTAGTGACAGAAGAAGAGAGTTTAAGAACGATGATGTTGTTAGTTACTGTGATGAGCATGGTTATGCTCATAATTTCTCTACACCAAGATCACCACAACAAAATAGTGTAGTGGAAAAGAAGAACAGGACGCTTCAAGAGATGGCTAGAACGATACTTAATGAAAATCGTTTACCGACTACTTCTGGGCCGAAGTAGTAAGTACAGTTTTCCATTTGGTGAATCGGGTATCGATTCGTAGAGGGTTTAACAAAACCCCATATGAAATCTGGAATGGTAAGACTCCTAACATTTCTTATTTTAAAGTATTTAGGTGTAAATGCTTCATTTTGAATGACAAGGATAATCTAAGTAAATTTGATGTCAAATCTAATTATTAGATTTTTCTCCATATACTACTAATAATAAAGTTTATAGAGTTTACAATAAACGTACGTTAGTAGTTGAGGAATCTATGCATGTTGTATTTGAGGAAGCTGACCCACTTTTGTCGAGAAAGGTTTTGGATGATGATGATGCAGGTATTTCAAATAACCAAAACCAAGATAATAATGTGACTAAGGAGTCTCAAAAAGAAGAGGAGGCTAAGGAAGAGGATTCGACTTTACCACGAGCTATAAAGACAGTATTAGGACATTCGGTAAAAGAAATTATCGCTAATTTTGAAAGAGGTGTAAGCACTCGTACCTATCTTATAGATATAATTAATCTTGCTTTCTTACCTCAAATTGAGCCTAAAAATGTAAATGATGTGTTAATTGATGAATCTTGGATTTCCGCAATGAAAGATGAGTTAGTTCAATTTGAGCAGAATAAAGTATGGTGTCTTATTCCGAGACTGGATTTTCATCCAATTATTGGTACTAAATAGGTTTTTCGAAATAAAAAGGATGAATCTAGTATGGTAATTAGAAACAAAGCAAGATTAGTAGCACAGGGCTATAATCAAGAGGAAGGAATTGATTATGATGAAACCTATGCTCCTATAGCTAGATTAGAAGCAATTAGAATACTACTCACTTTTACATGCTCACTTAATTTTAAGCTATATCAAATGGATAATAAGAGTGCAATTCTAAATGGCTTCCTAGCAGAAAAAGTTTGTGTTGAACAACCCCCGGGTTTTGAAAGTGATAAATTTTTCGATCACGTATTGAAACTTTGTAAGGATTTGTATGAGCTCAAACAAACCCTTAAAGCTTGGTATGAGAGACTTAGTCGATATCTGATCGAAAATGGTTTTCGAATGGGTATTTGTGATATAACACCATTTTGTTAAGCAAATTGATTCTGATATCCTATTAGTACAAGCTTATGTTGATGATATTATTTTTGGATTTACTAATGAGGATCTTTACCAAGAGTTTGCTAATATAATGCAGGTCGAATTTGAGATGAGCATGATAGGAGAATTGAATTTCTTTCTTGGATTGCAAATTAAGCAAACCAAAGAAGGTATATTCATAAAGCAAGCTAAATACACCAAGGAGATGTTAAAAAAATATGGCTTGGATGACATTAAAGAGTACAAAACGCCCATGGCAATGGCTACAAAGATAGACAAAGATGATACGGGCAAAAGTGTTAATGAAAAAATGTATTGAGATATGATTGGTAGAATGTTGTACTTAACTGCTAATAGACCTGATATTATGTATAGTGTTTGTTTATATGCTAGATTACAGTCTTGTTCTAAAGAATCGCACTTGACTGCGGTTAAGAGAATTTTTTGATATTTAAAGGGGATGACTGACCTAGGATTATAGTATCCTAGGGGGAGTGATTTTAAAATAATAAGTTACTCTGATGCTGATTTTGTTGGTTGCAAAGTCGAGCGAAAAAATACAAGTGGGTCATGTCATTTGTTAGGGTATGCCTTGGTTTCTTGGTCATACAAGAAACAAAATTCAATAGCCTTATCCCTTACTGAGGCTGAGTATATGGCAGCTGGTAATTGTTGTGCTCAAATTTTATATATTAAGTAACAGTTAAATGATTTTGGAATTTGTATGGAGGAGATCCCGATTTATTGTGATAATAAAAGTGCTATTTGTCCTAGTAAGAATCCTACGCAACGCTCACGAACTAAACACATAGAGATTGCACATCACTTTATTCGTGATCACATTCAAAAAATGGATACTGTTATTGAGTATATTGATACCTCCGACCAGCTTGATGATATTTTTACTAAACCATTAGCGGAAGATCAGTTTGTGAAAATCATTCGTGGTTTGGGTATGGCTAGGCATAATGATGTTTACCTAAAGTAGTGTTTATTTGTAGTTCCCCTTTCCTACGTTTTGAGATGACAAATGGGGAGAATTTATTGATGTTTTATTGAATATCTTAAGGGGGAGCTTGAATTATTTTGATGAATATCTTAAGGGGGAGTCTATCATATTTTGAAATTTGTATTTTGTTGAATATCTTATGATTATCTTCATTACTGTGCTTTAATGAGTTATAAAATCCATCCTCGAATTTAGGGGGAGTGTGGTTACTTATTACTTTGACAAAAACATCAATGTTAATTGTCATCATAAAAAATGAGGAGATTGTTGATCCTAAAATTTTGATGGACAATGAAATGTTGATAGTTTTTATGAAACTAACAATTTTATTGAGTGTTTCATTTTATTAGTTCCAGTAAAGAGATTATCATGAAGATGTTGAGAAAAATGCTAAACGGATGCTAAAGACATTAACAAAGATGATGCATGTTAAGAGATCGAAGAATTTGAAGAACTTAGGAAAAATAACTCAGGTTAAATTTTTACTCGTAATGTATCTCGATTAGGATCACATACGATACAAAATATTTTTACAATTATGTGTATTTTTTATAGGATCCTAATTAGCTGATATAGTTGTTTCTATGTGTAATTGAAGAATAAACAATTGATTTAAGAAAGATAATTAATTAAAATTGAATTTAAGGATTTAGTGGAGTTAATCGAGAAACAAATCGGTTAAAGGGGCAAAAATGTCGAAGAAATTTAGTAAACAATTAATTAAAGAGAGGTATTCTAGCACAATCGGTCGACCTACAGAAATTGATCGATCAACCGATGGAATGGAGCATGGAAGAAGATTCAATCCCTGAATTGGTCAATCAACAGCTAGGTCGACTTATGGAAATGAGACAAACTCTTTGAATCTTCCGGTCGACCGGTAAGTCGACTTATGGTTAAAAGGTGAACTCTCTGAATCGTTAGGTCGACTAGTAAGTCAACTTATTAAACTCTCTGAATTGTTCGGTCAACAAATATAAAATGACCGATCGACTTATGGTGAAGGAATTTTGACTTGGGCTATGTCCTGAATTGGACGGTCAACCGATGGGTGTTAGTCAGTCAACCGATGGCTAGTTTCAGGATTTGAGATTTTATGGTTTTGATCTAAAAAGTAGCCGTTACTAGCCATTTTATGGTTAAGATATGAGAAATATCTTAGGGATTTGATAGTTTTTGAACTATTTCATTAATATTTTAATATCCCTATAGATATGGGTCAAGTATTTTGTATATCTCTCAATTTGGTTCATAAATTTTTTTCTATCTTATCTAATTGAGATTGAGTATAAGTTTGAGGGACTAAATTGAATGTTTTAAAAAATATAATTAAGTGAATTATATCAGGAATGAGTCTTAATGATATAAGGGGGCTATTAGAATAATTATTTGTCATGAAATGTGGGAACTAACAGTTAGAAGGCTTGTTCTAATCTCCTATAAATAAATCTGCATTTTTTAGGTTTAAAAAATCCCGTTTATTTTTCAATTTTGAAAAGTTATTCAGTTTTTGTGCTTTTTAAGAGTTATCATACTAAGAGTATTGTGAGAATTTTCTTGAGATATTTTGAAGTGGATTATTGCTGATTGCCGACTTGAGGTTTCATTGCTTATCATATTTATCAGTGGATTCTTGGAGAGATTGTTGCAAGTTGATTACTATTAATTGATTGTTTACTATTATCATATTCTACTTGGAATTTAATTTTTGAAATTGTTTTCCTGCTTTTAGATTGAAAATTAATTTTGAAACAATTTATTAAGAAAATCTTATTACATGCTAATTTGCTTTTTACCTATTTTTTGTTTAAAATCAGATTTTGAAAATCTTACTGTATTTCTATCACTAGTATCGGGACATTAATTGAGTTCCAATTTATCAAGGGTGGTAGAAGCTCCAAGTAAGAAAATCACTTATTAATTTTGGTAAGTTGAGTGTCAGATTAGATACTATTGGGAGTGTCTAATCATGGGTAGCTGGTTTCAATCTCTTCCGGTAAAGAGATTAGATTTTAATTTTTTTCCTAGAGTATAAAAAATTTAGGTGTTAATTCTTCCTAAATAGAATTAATTTTGAGTGAATTTGTAACGGTTTAATCTTTACTGGGTAAAAGGATAGTTGGAGTGATTGTGAGGTTTAATTCTTAGCTTAAAGTATAAAAAGAATTAGATTTGATTCATAGTCTGTGAAAGGATTAGGTTAGTCTTGAGCCTGAAAAAAAAAAGAAAAAAAAAAGATAAGCCTATTCTTGAGTTTAGGAAAAAGAAAAGGTTATTCCTGAGTTTGGGAAAAGGAAGTTGTAAAGGTTAATTCTGAGCATTTGAAAAGAATCATCGTATAAAGGTTTGGTTCCTACCTGTTTAAAGGAATCTTAGTGATTAGTGGGTGCAATTCTCCACGGAGCTCGGGGGACTGGATTAGCCAAGAATAGCTTGGTGAACCAGTATAAATTTCTGGTGTGCCGCATTCTTTTATTTATTTATTTTTGTGTTGTTTGGTATGCACCTAGTTAATATTTAATTTTCACTGCTATATAGATAATAATTAATTTAGGGTAAAAATTAATTATTTGATTTTATTGAAGTATTTTATTTGAATTAATTTTTATTTACCCAATTCACCCCCCCTCTTGGGTAGTTCACTGGGTCAACACTTTCTTAAGTCAATGTTTCTTCTTCAATTTCACATTGGAGCAAATATGTTAACTAATTAGGATCCTAATAAAAACACACATAAATATAAAATTATTTTTATGTCGTGTGTAATCCTAATCGGGATATATTAAGAGTAAAAATTAACCTGAGTTGGTTTCACTTAAATTCTTCAAAATCTTCGGTCTCTTAATGTTTGTCTCTTTATCAGTCTCTTGCATCCTTAACCATATTCAACAATTTCTTCATGATTAAATCGTCAATAGAACCTTTTCACTGAAACACTCAATAAATTCATTAATTCCACCAAAAACATCAACATTTAATTATTCATCAAAATCTTAGGATCAACAATATTTATCAACTTAAAATTCAAAGATACACATGTCTCAAATATCTCATAACAAAACTATAAAAACCAAACCCTTTGTGATTAACACCTGTCCTACCAACCTCGAAAAAACGATACCACCTTCTAACTCTACCTAGCACTAGCAGTGGACCCGTCTCTAACTGAGGTACCTAAAATAAAATATTTTATCAGTGTATTGTCTTCATAATATAAAAATAATTTTTGGATCAAGTATATTTGTCATAATCCACTTTCTAACATATAATATAACCATACTAATATTTTCCAAAATAGAATATAACCGCACAAAACAGTAATGAAATTCACAGATATCATTAAGATATAACAACTGAATATAAGTCAATCAATCAAATCACTTTTATATAATAAAATACTAGAAACATACTTCCTTACAGTCATAAAGTCGTTTCACCTCACGATCGGGAGTTATAATGGTACCGTAACCTGTACAACTATGCAATCTAATGTCGTCATCATGATGACAATCATCATTATCAATAACAACAACAACAACACTATATATCAACCACCTGCAGGATTTACCCTTATGTCAGATCACAATACAACATCCTACAGGACATGCCCTCCTATTGGAACCAACAATATTTATCAGCATATGCCCTCATGTCGAGACCATACTATGGCATGGTAGTATAATAATAAAAACTACTTTTTCACATTTAACCATTTACTTGATCCATTTGACGATATAAAATAATTCATTTTAATAAAAAAAAAAATTCACACTTTAATACGAAAATATAATTTGACAATTTACATAGAAGAAAGTACACCCACCTCGATAATTACGCTGTTTTTCACACTACTGTCATAACATTGACGGGGACAGTCTCTCTTGTAAACCTATCAATAATAAGGTTTAAACTAAGAATTTAACTAAATAACTCAAAAGACATAAAATGCGTAAAATGCATGACAATAAAAATATATTTTTTCTCATTCCCAAATTTTCCTAATTAAATAAAATTTATTAGATGCTTCATTTCTTAAATCAATATTAACTGTACAAAAAACAATCATAACAACAATTACAATGTTTTTTTAAGTAATAATTTTATCTACCTAAAAACTACCAATTATTAATAATATTTATTAGTCAACGAAATACTAAAAATTACCATTTAAATAAAATTTAGAATTATTACTGTAAATTAAATTCTTTACAAATTACATATATCTATATATAAATATAAACCTCTCTCTATATATATATATATATTATTCTTTTCCGTTTTTTCTCTTTACTCCCTACTCTCTCTCTCTCTCTCAAGGTCTCTATATCAAGAATTTCTATTAACTATTTACACTAACTATCTTCTAAAATAAAATAAGTATTAATTATATCTCAAAATTTTTAAAATTATATTTTAAATAACACAACCGTCGCAAAACTTTTTAAAAGTCAAATTTTAAAATTAACATTTAATTCTCAAATTTTTTAAACCACATTTTAAATAACATAATAACCCATTGAAAAATTTAAGGTTAAATTTAAATATCACAATGGACCCTATTATTTTTTAAATATTCTAAAATACAAATAGAATATTGGACCCTATTATTTTCTAAATATTCTAAAATACAAATAGAATATGCACATGCAAAAAGGTCTTACACAACATCAACCGCTTGTGTGCATTTTAAGGTCAAATAGGATGAATTTGAGGGAATTGGGAAAATTAAATTGGGTATTGTGCTACCTGTTTTTGGAGACACTGGTAAGGATGTGTTTGATGTTAATTCATCACGAAAATATAATTAAGAGTTCTCTCAGACTACTGATTTCCCGTCGTTCGATCTGAATATATATATATATATATATATATATAGTAATAATTGAACAATGATGTCCTTGAATCATGTGGTGGGTCACAAAATTTATCAGAACTTGATGAGGGCAATAAGCAGTTGATGAAAGAATGTGAGGACTTGAAGGTCTTGAGAAAAAATTTGAAGAGAAAAATTTGAAGAAGATTAAGAAGATGAATAATGTCATCAAGGAGATGAACATGGAAAGTCGACAGTTGGACGAGGCACTTAAAGAGTCGAAAGTCTAGTGTTTAACTCAAGAGGAGAAACATGTGACTAAGAACTCTGATTTGAAGGAGCAGTTAGTAGAGGGTATGGTACATTCTATGACACAAACGGACTAGAACGAGAGAAAACATTCTGAGGAGATGGAGGGGAGGGAAGAATTTTTTAATATGGAGTTGAAAGATAGAGACCATGTAATTGTTCAGCACGCCACGAAAATCAACGTCTTGTGGAACCAATGTATGTCCTGTCGCAAATGACAAAAAAAAAAAAAAGATAGACAAAGTACTCGACAAAATCCTCAACCATTAACCCCTACCCTCCCTTATAAAGAATGTGAAGGTAGAGTAAGGAGACCGAAACAGGTTAGGTGTCCAAGAACGAATATAAAGTGCTAGTCAAGCGAACAAAAAGAGGACAATTAATCAGGAATGGTAGTTTAACTCAAAAAACCAGTGAGATATATTGTGTTGTTGTCTATGCCAATGAAACAAGCATATTAGTTCTAGATGATGATGAACCATGTATCCTTCAAACTAGGGAGGATGTTGTTGCTCAACTTCTAAACCAACAAGATTGGGACAAACTGGTCCTAATTTTGGAAAGGAATATCGCGTTGTAAGTTGCCAATTTTTTTCTCTTGCTGCTTGAATTCAACTTATCATACAAAAAATGTGTTGTTTGTTTATTCATTGTTCTATTCGTATGTCTACTAGTGCATTTGTGTAGGGTGGAGAATGGGCATCTAGTGCATTTGTGTAAGGTGGAGAATGGGCATATGCACAAGTTCCACTCATTGAGCTAATAAGACTTTTGTAGGAAAAGCAACTAACAAACTTTGTAAGTTACCAAGCTTTTGTCTACTCAAAAACATTATAACTCACATGTTGAATGTAATATTTTAACGTGCTGAGTGTAACATTTCAACATAAATTTTCTTGTAAAAGCTTATGTTGAATGTAAACCATTAGTTGTTTCTATGTTGTTGAATGTAACATAAGATCACACCCTTGTTCCAATTTTTATGTTATTAATCTGTTTATGTACTTAGACACACTATGTTTATCTCATCTCCCAATTGTGATAGGTGATGAATGGATGTATGGAACTCATATGGACCGAACAAAACGGAGTCGCCAACGGTCTCAAACATCTTGGTCAAAGCATGCCAAACGAATCATTTTTTGATAACAATGCTTGGTGGGTATAGATTACTGCTTTTTAAATATAGTATACTTGACACAATATTTTTATGTATATTTCTTATGTACAGACATGGATCGTCCATAAGGATATAGATATGCTAAATCAAGTGTTAGATCCAAGCATACTTGAGGCGTTTTCATTAAATGATCATTACATCCATTTTCTGCAAAATACAGAAGGGCCAACAGCTTCAACAGGACATTGTACTTAGGTTGTGTTTGATAAACAACACTCAATTTGGTGCCATTATAATTTCATTAACTTGAGGAGAGAGGGGATTGTGTACCATTTCCTTGAAAATGCAAAAAGACTTGCAATATCGTATTTTCTTTTGAACGCCTTTGTCTAACTATAGTCAACATTTCTTATAATTGACACTATTTGTCAGATTTCATGTGTGTTGCTTGAGACCTCAAATACTAAATGATGATGATGTACCAAATCAAGGTTATTCACTGTAAGTAAAATTCTTCTAAATAGGAATCGTTGTGTGTATCTCTTACATCAATACAATGACTTGTGTATACGAAATTTTGTTTATGGTTGGTTGATCCATGTTATGAAATAAATATTCAAAGGATTTCCTTTTTTCGTTAACATGAAAGTGAAGGGATTCCGCACGGAACAGGCAAACATTATTCATGATTTCTTAAGGATCCAGTTTGATCATGGGCCCTCGAGGCCTTCGAAATCAGATCGTCCTTCCATAACAAACCATAATGAAACTTTGATTTCACATAAACATTCAACAACCTTGAACATATACTGATTAATTTGAAGTATGAGATGTTTTTTCCCCTTGTCATAATTTCGTAGATAGCACTACTTTTCCATTTGCCATGTGAACATCTTTCTGTTTTCTGTTATTGTTTTGTTACAAGTATATACATGCATAATATGGTTAATATGCTGACATCGTTTTTCTTCATCTAAACGTGATATGTTGCATAATGTTCTAATTAAATTCAATGTGCTTACTTGTTGAAAAAACAACATTATTTATTCTTCTTTTGCTGTCTGAAAATAAGGTGGTCTCGGAGTTAGGACATAATATTATGCTGTAAATACATCGTAGTGTAGGGGTGTAAATTTAAAACGCAGACCGACCCGACCCGACTCGACTGACCCGCCTTCGGATCAATCGGATTTATTTTTAAAAAAAATAGTTCTAACCGAATCCAATCCACCCGATACCCCCTAAACCTTGGCATATTACGAAAAGACCCCTATATATATAAGAAACATTTCCTCTCCTCTCTCATTACATCGTTCCTTGGACCCTAAATCCACTCTTTCCTCTCATTCTATACTCCTCAGACTTCTCTCTATCTCTCTCAGTCTTCTTCTCCCCCTCAAATCTCAATCTGCTGAGCTCTGAGCCTTAGGCGAAGATCCTACCACCGTCTCCGCCTTCATGCTCCTTCTACATTCTTGCATTGGCTCTTGCACCTTCTCCTTTCTTGCGTCAGCTCCTGCTACTTCTCCATCTCCTACCCCGGTTACTTCTCCATATCTCCGATTATCTGATCTGTAAGTTTTCTTGTTTAATTGTGTAATATATTTTTTGATTCTACGATTCTTCGATTATCCGATCTGTAACATTTCCTCTCATCTCTCATTGTTTAATTGGATAATTGTTTAAGTTTAGGATTTTTAAGTTTAGAGTTAATTGGAAACTCTAAACCCTAATCAAAAACTTCACAGAATATATATATATATATATATATACCCGACCCGAAAATCGCCCGAACTTGATCAGGTGTTTGGTCCATTCGCTTTGGGTTCAGGCAGGTTTGGATCCCCTTAAATTTTTCAGGTCGACCCAAAAATTGGTCCCCCACCCAACTTGCCAACCGATTTTCACCTGTATTGTAGTGAGTCGCTCGAACCTGAAACACCCGATCCCAATCGCGTGTTCAACCTATCCACTTCGGATTCGGGTAGGTTTGGATCCCCTTAGATTTTTCGGGTCGACCCAAAAATTGGTCTCCACTGAACCCGCCCAACCGATTTTCACCTCTATTGTAGTGGGTTCTGGGTTGAAGCGACAGAATATCAAAACCCAAGTGAGAATTGGTCTGTTTCAA
This sequence comes from Eucommia ulmoides, assembly GCA_016647705.1. NCBI lineage: Eukaryota > Viridiplantae > Streptophyta > Magnoliopsida > Garryales > Eucommiaceae > Eucommia > Eucommia ulmoides. The sequence continues at coordinate 17,978,260 of CM028330.1, read as the reverse complement.
GTGAGAAAATCAAACTCTCTAGTGGGTTTTAATACAAAAATATAGGACGATTATAGTCTCAGTATCTACTTGGGAGATTGCCGACTAAATTAATTTGCTGATTAATTATCTCTGATCTCTTTTTATTTGATCATATTTTATTTTAATTCTTATATTTTGAAAACTTAGATATTACCTCTTCTACTATTAACTAAAAGTAGAAACTCATGTTTTATATAAAAAAATAAAGGCTTTTTTAATATGGCCCCAAGGCCAGAAATATATTAGAGATATACCCATCCATCATTTTCATTTAATCAAAACCCCACATGCCAATCGTGTGGAATACTCCCCTCAACAAGCGCGTGAATGTGTGTATACATGGTAAGTGTTCTTGGCTCAATTACCCAAACCGAACCTTCCATCTTCATAATCTTGCTATAGAAAAGTTGTTGTCCACATTGTTCCCCCAAAATCACAACCCACTTTGCCTTCCCCAAAAAGATGTTCCGTTCGGCGCCGACTGGATTGACGATTTCGACCCTTCGCCACTGCATGCATTGAAGATTTTAGGTTGTCGCCACCGTCTATGTTGAGCGTCCATTCCAAACTCACTGCCCTTTCCTACCCGCCGGCCAAACCCAGCCATTCATCACCGTCATCTCCATCGATGATGTCATCTAGCATCAGTTGAAGAGAGGTAATAAAAAAACCCTAACAACCTTATTCTCCTAAATTGTTTTCAATTTTCATCCACTTTCTTGTCATTGTTCATGATTGGGTCCTTGATTGACTGATACCCAATGTCAGTGAGTTGTTTTAAATTTTCTTCTTGTTCATGTGCGTTGTTGATATTTGAGTTTGTTGAGATAATTAATGTATAGCAAAAATTCACATTTGAAATCTATTTTTGAGTTTCCCTCTTATCCCCTGTTCATTGTTGATGTTGAGTTGTTTGAGATAATTATTGTATAGCAAAAAATCCACACTTGAAATCTTGTTTTGAATTTCCCTCTTATTCATTTGCATTCTTGATGTTTGGGTTGCCGAAATAATTACTGTATAGCAAAAATCCAAACGCGATGTCTCTATTCATTGTTTGCTGACTGGGTGTTTGTTTATTCGCTGTTGCTGCTAGGTTTGTTAATTCTTGATATATTTCTTGTTGCAATTTTTTAGTAGATTTGTGCTTCATCTTTCCAATCTATTCGCCCGTTTGGGTTCATGGATTTGCGACTATTGTGTATCAAAAATTGTTTCTTGGTATATTTATTGATGTGGAAAAATCGTATAGTGATGTGTGTTTGGTCATTCTCAAAGGAAGATTTGGGAGATTCGATGAAAGATTGAAAATATTACTTTTCGTTGTTGATATGAGATTGTTGATCAAATCGTTACAGGTGATGCAAAAAACGATGTTTGATTAAAAGTGTATTAAAAACAAATGTTTGATATATTATATTTTTACTATGTAGCAGTAATTGATATTTTACATTAAATTTCAAGAATGAAAAGTCTGGATTGGATTCACCTCTGTTTTAGGTTCGTACATTCTGTCATCTTGGTACTTTATAATTGTACAGTAAATATTAAAGCAATTATAACTGTATAGTGAATATTCAACTTTTCATGTTGATTTTGGATATTCTTCATCTTTTCTTATTGATGTTATATTTATTGAAAAAAAAATTATGTAGTAAGAATCAACAATCGAAGTATTGTTTTTGGATTAACCTATGGATAGTTTTCATTATAGATGTTGGGTTGTTGATCAAATCGTTATGGCAATGCAAAAATCAATGTTTAATTAATTTTTAGGAGTTGAATTTTTGTGCGATACCGTATTTGTTTCTCAGGTAATGGCGGGTGGATCTAACAACAATCCAGTCTCACATAAGCAAGCAAGAGGTAAATAGTATAGGTGTAATCTACGTAGCTTCTGCGATTTAATGGCCAAAAATTGAAGGAAATTTTGTCCTGACCACATTGATGTTATGTCATCCACTCCACTTTGGCATTGCTTTAAGGCATTTGTTGACGGAAATGTCATGATCCATCAATGCACTAAAAGTGATCAGGACATCTTGACACTGCTCAATTATTATAATCGGTAAAATTTGTACTTATCATCCCAATAAAATTCCTTTACTGTGATATTTACTATTTATCTATAGTTTTTTTAACATTGTTTTGTTGTGTTTTTGCAAATGTGTTTTTTGTAGAGGTAGGAAAGCTTTTGTATTTGGCGGGAAGTGTATTTCTTTGAGTTCGAAGGATATATCGTTATTCTTTGAGATAGAATGGGACCAAAGCAGTTGAACACACGTATTTGAAGAAGATTATGAGTCCATTTGTTCAACGTCGTTTTGTTGAAGTGGAGCAAGTCTCGACAAGAGTTATATTACAAACAATTAACGCAATTATTGATCAAACCGATCACGATGACATTGATGACGTCGTAAGGTTGATGTGTTTGTACGCTTTTGTGACTTGCTTTTTTGCAATAACTGGTACAAATATCGGATCGTCGTTTGTACAACTAGTAGAAGACTTGCGGACAATGTTTGAATACGCATGGGCTGATGCCATTGCGAATGAGGTAAATGAGTCTATCCTCAATAACATTAACAAACCGCACGCGATTCGTGGCTACATCATTGCTATATTGGTAAATTGTTTATAGTTGCAGTAACAACTGTTGTATATATTCTTGTTTGTTGATATAATAATTTTTGCTAATTTTTATATGTTACTCTTAGTATATGTTTTGCGAGCGCTCAACCTTGTTAGATCCAAATTACAATCACCAAGTTTTGCCGGTGGGTGGGGATGTAAGTTGGATCGGCATTCCATGTTTCACCCAGTGGAATTTATCTTCTATAAAAAATGTGCTGCATGTGATGAATGAACTGAGTGAAAATTAGGTAAGTGCCTATTTTATCTTTGAACTATAATATATATGTCACGGTTGTATCATTTATTATACTGTTACTACACAGTAATAATACTGTTACTGCATAGTAATAATATTGTTATTACACGGTAATAGTTACGTGTGTTTCTTGTTCAATCCATTTTATTGGAATTTTTAAATTGCGTCAATAATTGTCAACTCGTTATTGATACATACGTCAGATTCGCCTCATGTTATTTGATTGATTATTGTATATCTAAATTGCTATCATTTTTTTTTGTTGAAAAGTGTTTATGTTTTAGCATTTCTTGATTGTTTCTATATATTAAGTTGCATGTTGTAATGTTTACAAATAATCTCCGACAATCTGGTGCCAACAGTTATAGAAGAGTTTTTTGTATTTGGGGTCCAACCTATGGCAGCTATTAATCTACCTCCCCACGGTCAACAACCCCTGGACGATATCGCTAAAATCAAGAAACAGTTGGATGATACGTTAAATCAGAATAGTGAGTTGGTTGCAGAGAACATTCATCTCCGATCTGAGCTGAAAAATTGCAACAAGTTGATATCATCGTTCATGACACAACTAGATGAATTCGCGGGACGGACTATCATCAATGATGCGGAACAGTTACGCGACGAAAAAGGTCTTGAACATGCCGAAGCCCAAACATCTATGGTCAGGGGGATCAAACGGCAAAAAAGGAAAGTCGCACGAAAGTCAGATTATGTGTACAAAGGGGTTAAAAGGCGAAGCAAGAAAGGTGTGATCGGGTAGTGGTTGATGTGGACGAGATCCTGTTAATACATCAAATGAATAGAAAGAAACCCGAAAAACTTCCAAACAAAAACAGATGCGCGGTGGCCAAATTACTAGACGACAGCAATTGGGATAAGCTAAAATCCATACATGAAACACATGATAATGCGTATGTGTTATTTGTATTTACTTTGAATCATTTTGTACCTTTTCTTTGATTCGTTGTGCAGTACTTGATTTTATTTTTCGTCCTACAGTGACCTAGTGTGGATTAGATTGGATGGCTTTCTTGGCATCCGTTTCAGCGATGTAATGAATCTCTTAAACGGAGGACAATTGTCTAGTAGGGTGAGAAAATATATTAGATGTCGTTTATTTTAATGAAAATGTAAACTTGATTTGTTTGGCCTATTTTTTTTTTTTTGTAGGTGATAGATAAGTTTGGCGAGATAATATATCATCGCCAAATTGAAATTTTTAATGGCAATTCAAATGTTAATACTCCACACAAAGTGTTTGTTATGCCTAGTCTTTCTTGGGTAACTTTCTCTGCCATGTTTTTTTAATCTTTTAATATTTTGGTGTATTTGCCTATCTAATCTTTCATTGCATATTAAATTTTTTGTTCATTTTGGTGATAGACTTACGTTAAAGAGAATAAAGCGGCAATCATTCGGGAACAAATGGACAAACAATTCTATAGAGGTATTATTGGGAAATGCGAGACAATAATGTTCCCAATAAACACGCCTAAGAGGAAATCTAAACCGTCACATTGGACATTACTTGCCCTCGAGATGGAGTACGGGACATTAAATCACTACAACTCGCTGCACAGTCCTAATTTATATAATCCGCATTTCGAGAACACCAAGCTTATCGTAAGAATTAGATATTTTGTCCATTAATTAATTATCAGTTGATAGTAATAACTCTATCTGCCGACTGCCCGTTCTTATTCAGTTACTTTACAGTTATGAATTGTTTGGTTATTGTGTTCGCGATATTATTGCTGTATAACAACATCCGTAACCGTATCCCGGAAAATCCGCACTATGTTACTGTTTGTCGTTAGTACACAACAATATTTACTATCATCCCCCATTTATTTCTGTTTTGTCCGTTAATGTACATTAATAATTACTCTCAATTACTCCAACATCGTTCGTTGTTTGATGATTGCAAATTTTACTGCCCGTCCTTGCCCCCAAGTCGCCTTAAGTCCAATATCGTATGTCGTTTTCATTATTGCGATTTCATGAAAAACATTGTTATCATGTATCCTTGTATGTTATAATGTTTAGTGTTATCATTTGTTTAGTTTTAAATAGTGATTTCATTGTTTGCAAAATATAGGCGAATGAAATTACAAAATATTTCGATCGGCATGTGACTGAGTTAAGCGCTTCAACTCAAGAAAGATCGATAACTTTGGAGCCTATTTTTCATTTGTATCAGCAAAAGAGGGATCGATAAGTGTGGATTTTGATTTGTATTAGTTTTGTGAGTATATGAGCATTCAAAAAACGATATGTGCTATATCCCGTGTGTCGGTGTATTTCTTGTTACGTACGAAATGGGTAGTACATGAAATGTCTGAAGAGGATTAATTTAATCGGGCACAATGCTTTGAAATATATCACTGGAACCCCCATATATAGTCAAGAGTCAAAAGGAGATGTATCTTCTAGTCAATCAGGGGAATGTTCATATTGTCAATGGTAAAAAAATTATTGTGCATTAAATAATCCATTATTGCATAATTTCATTGCATTGAAAGTTGTTGTGTAGTAACATTCATATGCGCTGTTAACAAAAATAGTCACACTATATTGTTTTGCAGCGGATCTCAAAATTACCTGCCCATTAAAGTTGTATTTTTTATTTTATTTTTGCAAACCTGAATGTGGAGTAATTGTTACGTATATAATGAGGAAATTTGTCATTGGTCAACGAGCAAACGTTAAGTGTGTAGGTAATGCCGAAATAGCAACTGTTGAAAGCGCAGAACTTATCAAAGACATATTAAATGACAAACATGGTAGTTGGGCTTTTGATACTTTTTATGCGCATAGTAGTTGAGTGCGCTAAGTCCGTCGGCAAAACTATTTTTTTGTCTTTTTTTCAGTTCTTAAGAAAAACAATATTCGCTAGATTATTTGTTCCAATTTTGTTATATTATTTTGAGTTAATGCTTTACTTATTTCTAAGTTTATTTTGATGAGTGTAATTTAATGATGGATGTGGTTCACAAGTAATCCTTCATGTGTGGGTGTATTCATTGTTGACACGTCCGATTCCGTCGTGATGATTGTACAGCAATAGTTACGTGTGCAGTAATTTTCTTGGTGGAAGATTGCAAAATTTCGTTGTATTATATATCACTGTGCAGTGATATTTATTTGTAATGTTAATAAAAGGTCACACCCTGTTGTGTAACATATCTCAAAATTTTATGTGAAATAAACTTCATTAAATATTGTGTATTTTGGTGAAAATAATCAATACGTTGTTTCTCGAAATTTTCTGTGAGTTTTCACTCGAAACTTAACCAAAAACATTAAATTAATAGAACAGACTAGAAAATGAAAAATCAATTAATGAAACGATTCTAGTCAGTAAAAGCTACTCAATAAATGTTGAATTTTTCAAAAAAAACAATAGAAACTGTTGCTGCAAGAAATAGAATGATAATCCAATAAATGGTGCCATCTCATATGGGTTCTTTGCATGTTTTCCTGTTGTGTCCTTTTTTACCGCAGCAACTGCATTTCAATTTTCCCTTGTTGAATTCTCATTTTGATGGGATCCTCGTTTTCTTCGGTCGTCCCCTAGGTCGTTTGGTCATTGGTGGTAGTATTACAATATCTTCTTCTTTCGTCTCTTTTATCCCCACAGTTGGCACAGAAAAAATTCCATTCTCGTAACTTAGACGGTAAATGACATGTGAAAGTAATCATCTATTTATGAGTTCAAATCTTCACCGGTCTTTGTAATAGCAGCGCAAGCGTGTGCACACGATATCCCGTTGTTCCTCCAATTGAAAAAAGAACATGTTTGGTTTTTTAAGTCCACAAGTACAGAAGGGTCTGGTTGAACTTCAAAAACTCCATTCACATATTCGTACACTACCCATGTCCTGCATTCTTCTAATCTTTTAAGCATTTGTTCATTAATTGTCTCACAAAGAATATTTTTCATGCTTGACGCCATGTTACAACGTTTTGTTCATTGTTCCATTAGGTCGACACGAATTCGATCAACGACTTTGTGAATTGGAAGGTGTCTGGCTTCAGCAATCTATCCGTTAAATGTCTCTGCGGCGTTCGATGTCAATTCACCGTATCTTCGACCTTTGAAAAAAGTATTTGTCCAATTCTCTCGAGGCAAATCATCAATCCAATCAGAAATATATTTGGACACCTCGGTTTTTAATTGTACCAGTATTGTGTAAAAGTCAAACTATGTTTTTGCTTTGTAATATTTGCGTGACAACCACAACAACCGTTGTTTTACCATTGGTGAATGAGCTCCAATTGTTTCCTTCAAATTCATTGTTAAGTGGTTCAGACAAAATGAATGGAATGCGTTTGGGAATACCTTCTTCACAGCTTTTATTAATCCAACATGTCGATCAGATACGAATGTCATTACTCGTTCTGGTGGTATAACATTAACTAGTTGTTTTAGAAACCATTCCCAGTGGATTTCTGTTTCAGAGTCAACGATTCCAAAAGCCAATGGATATATACCTGTTAGAAAATTACAAAATTTTAGTTATGCAGAATGCATTATTTACTGTACATCGAATATTATGGTTAAATCAATAGTAATAATTGTATCTGTCGGTGTACAACAAATATTACATAGGATACAATAACAAAAATAATTGAATAGTGCGTCAAAACTACAACTAAACTTTTTATCCCCTCGTTACCGTTATTCCCGTCTTTACCAGTCGTGCCAAGCAACGTGCCTTTATACTTTACTTTCAGAAATATTCCGTCAAGAAAAAGTAAAGGTCGTATATATTTAAAACCAGATATGCTAGCACTGAATGAAACAAAAAGTTGGTTAAAACAACCAGTACTCATATCGTATTCAATTTCAAAACAGGTTCCGGGGTTTGTCTCCATGAGGGCTTCTTTATACCATCTCAACTCGTCATATCCACTACGGTAATCTCCGAAAACATCTTCTGTAGCCTTTTCAACCCCCCACCATACATGGTGATAACTTATGTCCAACCCATAGTTATTTTTAAATTCTTTAACGACGTCAATAAGACGCTTTAGTGGTTGAACCTTTAACGTGTTTTTTATACAACTCGACACAACTTTTGAATTAATCCTACCATATTTCCTGGTTCGGACTGCAGCACCACACGTGTAAGTATTGTTTAATTTTTTAATGTAAAAACATCCATTCTTATTATCGATGCTTGCACATACGAACCATTCACATCCCCGTTCACCCTTATATGCGCAATATGCTACAAAACGAGATGGTTTGTTCTTATGGTAATCAAATTTAAATCCAATTTCAATGAAATATTTTATCGAACAATCCCTAAAATCATTCACCCTCCCTTTAAAAACTTGTCCTACCTCACGAATTAAATACCTCCAATCAACAGACATTGTTATTGACTTATTTGGGCAGTACGGTACCAATACATTTTCATCTTCGTCGCTCCCTGTATTTTCGCTGTAATAGTCAGTGTCGGTTCTAATTGCATCTCTACTACTCTCTCCAACATGCATTAATTGTATGGATAAATCAATACATTTTAAATTAAGACTTTTTAAAATCTTTTGGAGATTGCATAATGACTCCATGTCTCCTAAATAACAATTAGGATGGTTGGGGATTGAAAACAACAGCTTGGAATTGCCCATGCGCAAACCTGTATACTTATCACACACGCGGACAAACAAATCTTCAATGGTTGATATGCTATCAATATCAAAAATGTGCGTGGCTTATAGACCGCGACCAAAAAACATGTGGATATAATCATAAAAACAATAAAAAATTTGGAGATAGGGAGAGAGATAGAGCAATGCCTTATCGTCTGTGTTTTTTATCGTCTTGTTCGCCGCTGAAAAAATGGAATTGCTAAATCTTGTTCACTGCTGTAAACTTGGAAGATTCAAGTTTGCCGTTGCAATCTTGCTTGCCATCACAATGGTTGAATCAGAATTGGTAAATCTAGGTTACCCACTTTGTTTCTTTTCACTTTGGGGCATGAGAAAATATGAATAAAAAGTATAATCAACACAATTTCTACCATGTTTGCAGTTTTGATTGAAAGGATTCGGTTGCCACTTCATTCTTCAGCTAAAAATATTTCCAAAAATAACAGAGCTATCATTTTCTTCCCCCACCACACGTGGGAGCTGTTGTTAAATACTCTTGGGGTTTTCTTAAAAGAAACTTAATTGTATGGGTTTTTTCTTGGTTGGGCTTGACTATTGGGGCCCATTATAATATCAAGCTTAAAAATGGATGTTTAATTAAAAATTCCAAAAATAAATTAGTTATCCTTCCCTTTTTAATTTAAATTAAAATAAAAAAATGAGGCGCGTACCAATAGATCCCATTTTACAATTACATCTACAGATCCAATCCAATCATTTTTTTTTTGCACTGTATATAGGGGTGTGCAAGAAACCCGGCAGCCTAACCTTCCCACTGAACCCGCCCAGCCCGCACCCGAAAAATGAGGGTTTTCACTCTTGATTGAGGTTGGGTTGGGTGAAAACCGCGCAATTAGCTGAGGATCGGATTAGATGCCGGGTTTGCCCATTCCCACCCGTTGTACCTGAAACCCGACCAAACGCCTATACTCAAATAGCAATTCTAGGGTTCGTCCGATCATTTCCTTATTTGTTTCGTCTTGATTTGTTCGTTCATTTCCTCTTTTCTTCATCTCGATTTCCTCTCTTCTTCATTTAGCTTCGCTTTCCAAAAATCAGAGGCTCATTTCTTCTTCATTTCGTTTCTATTTCCATCATTTGTTAATTCTTTCTCTCTCTATCATAACTCGTCCAATCGTCATTCATTATTTCCAAAAACTAGAGACTCTTCATTTCTCTTCCCTTTTCACTCGTTAATACTCTTCCTCCTCGATTGTTCTTCTATAGTTCTTCTTCGATGATTCTTCTTCAGTTCATTGGCTTGAAAACCCTAGTTGTCTAAAGCATTTAGATCCGATACATGTGGAGTATTAAGGGTGTGTATGGGTCGAAACCCGCCAGTATGGCCCTAGCCCGTCACCTAACTCGACCTTGTCGGGTGTGAAAAAATTAGACCCGCCAGTCGACCGTTGGATAGCAAAATTCGATCATTCTCAGATTCGAACAGGCGGGTTGAAGCATAAATCAACCAACAATCAAAGCAGAAATCAAAATCGAAGATCAAAAAATTTACTGCTAAACATCAACCTCAAAGAACAAATCGAACTCACCGTTGGTCCATGATTGTCGCCGCCGTTTCCGTCTCTTATCGTCATAGACGAAACAGAAACAAAAACACCATCATCGATTGTCGTCACCTTTCCCGTTTTTGTCTCTCACCATCGGTCCATCAGTTTTTTGGAAAGCGAAACAAAATGAAGAAGAGAGGAAATTGAGATGAAGAAGAGAGGAAATGAACAGCCAAATTAAGACGAAACGAAGAAGGAGATCGTCCATTGGATTTGAAGAGCCGCTCCTATGAAAACAAGATAGAGGCTGAGGTGGCGTCAATATGCAAATGAAACCCTAACCCTATAAAAATTAAGGTTGTTCAGTCGGGTCAGGTTAGTTCAGGTGGGGGAACCCAAAATCCAAATACCGACCGAGCTTAAGGGTTTTTCGGATCGGGTCTTACCCGATCCGAACAAAACACATAACAGGCCCGAAGATTTCGAGTCGGGCCCGGTCAGTTTGTTCTGGTGGGCTGGGCCATCGGATTATTTGCACAACCCTATGGAGTATGGACAGTGATTAACAATGCTACAAGCCTACAACAATGAAATTAACGACATGATGTGTGTTTTTGTTTCTGTTCTATTTAATATGATTATTTTTGTTTCTGTGCTTTTCTTTCTGTTTCATATGTGTATCTGCTTCAGTTTTGTTAGCTCAATTTCTCTGGCTATTTTGTTCATGTTTTGTTTCTGCGAATCTGTTTGTTCTATAATTTTATTCATCTTTTCATCCCTCAATCCTCATCTCATTCTCAACCTCTATTTTCCGACCAAATCCGATCGAACCCGACCGATCTTCGACACCAACCAACAACGTCAAATATTGGATGTCATCAGTCAATAACGGGCTCCAAAAATCAAACCCGAAGATTTTCGGGTCGGGTCTCGGATCCATCCAAAATCAATGCCACCTAACTTGTGCACACCCCTAACTATACAGTCCTTTACGTTAATTCCTTACCATACTAGCCCTGCAACGTGCGAAAAAGGAAAATTTGCATCCCATTTTTTGCGGCGCATTTAATCGGCCGCAAGTTGCATCCAGCGATTCTCTGGGCATAGCGCATGTCAATCTACACAAAGAGAAAACATGATATTTTGTGCTTATCCTGATGTTTAAAAATGAAAAATTTTACAACATATTAATTAGAAAAAAATCCTTTTTATTTTGATATGTTGTTCATATTTTTTGGTGGAGTAAAACATTTTTCATGTGGATGTTACAATCAACACCCAAAGAGGATGTTGAATATAACATCCATATCCATGTGTTCGGAGTGCATGTTGTCTTATGCCCGCAATCACCGGATTATTCCCCCTTACCGCCTCTTTCAAATCTTTCGTACTTCATCTATAACGTTGATGTGACAGTTTTGGTAATGGCGCCATTCCATTTACAGACCTTACACCTTCCATTCTTATCGAAACCCTCAAATCTCTCTATCTTTCCATATCTTCTCTTTCCATATCTTCCATCTTTCGAAGAAGCTCTAAAAACCCTCCAACATCCAAAAAATGGTGACTACTTTACGTACAATGAAGACCGTGAACCCTAATACTGCTGATATCGCCATAAATCTTACGGATTCGGGTAAGTTGTTTCATTTATGAAGTATTTGTCTTTCTGGTCAGATCTGTATATAAAGCACTATACTGCGTATTTACTTCTTGATTGATCCCGATAAACCCGACATGTAAGGAGTATTATGCATCGTACACTTCTTGTTTGGGCTTTGTGGTTGCTCTTTCGTTACGATCTGTTTCGTTACATGTCTTTATTCTCGCTCTATTTTTTTGGTGTGTTCGATCTTTGTAAATACATGTGTTCTTCGATTTTGGGGGTTTTTAGTTCATTTACATTTTTAATCGTTTGTGTTTTGTGATTTCTATGTACTGTTACTGTGTATATTATTGTTGGCTCTGTTCCGTCATATTTACATGTTTTTAGTCCCCTCTATTTTTGTTCTCTGGTTGTGATTTTGTTCTTGGTAATTGTCTTTGTTATTCGGTTTGTGCTTTCTGTTCATTTAAACTTTTTATCATTTGTGGTTGATGATTTATGTGCATTATATGGCAACTGTATGTGATCGAATCATAATATCCATGCCTGGTTTACAAAAAAATACAGTGTGTGTATTAAGCTGTCAAATTTTTTGTGTGTGTTGAATGTAACATGTTGATTCTAAAATTTTGATGAACAATTAAATGTTGATATTTTAGTGGAACTAATGTTTTAATTGAGTATTTCAATGATCTTAGTTCCAGTGATGAAGATGACAAGTTACATGGATGCTAAATAATAAAATTGAAAATATTGAAGACAAGTTAAATGGATGTTAAATGATGAAATTGAAGATATTCAAGATTTAAGAGTTTAAAAAAATTAAGGAAAACAACCCAGGTAAATTTCAACTCTTAATATCCTATTTAGGAACACACACATGGCACAAAATAAGTTTTATCTTTTATGTGTATTTTTGTTAAGTATAATTATTTACTCCAATGTGATTTAAAAAGAAATAGTTTTGAATGACTAAGATGAAATATAAGAATATTAGTGGAACTTATTTAAGAGAGAAAATGGATAAAGGGGAGAAATTGTAAAAGATAAAGAGTATAAAATGAGATCAAAGAAGTGATTCAGAAGGAGGCAATCAACTGAGGAGTCGACCGGAGAAAGAAGCTGAAACATCCTGAATCGAAGAGTCGACTGACCGGTCGACCTATGAAAACATTTGAACTCTCTGAATTTGTGAGTCGATCAAGCGGTCGACCGGTGAAAGCATGACAAACTCTTTGAATCTGCGAGTCGACAGAGCGGTCGACCAATGAACTGCATAGGCTACTCCCTGAATCGTCTAGTCGACTAGGCAGTCGACTGAGTGTTCTGTTTCAGGATAATATTTGATCCGAAATCATATCTAAAAGTAGCTATTTTTTGTTAGGATTTTAGAGAGATTTAAGGGATTTTGTGATATTTAAGATATGGTTCATATATTAATTAAATCCTATTGATTTGGTATATTAAATATTAATATTTCTCAATTTGGTACTTGAAATATTTTCTATTCTTATTAATTGAGATTGAGAAATACTTTAGGGATTTAATTGAGAGTTTTAAAAGTTGTTTTTAAGTGAGATTGAACATAAATGAAGTCCTTATGTTATAAGGGGTCTATAAGAGTATTTTATTGTCATGACACTTGTAAACTAGCCGTTACGAGGTTGATTACATGTGCCCTTAAATAGACCTGTGAATTTCATTAGTAAAAGAGGCGAAAAAGAGAGAAATCATATCATATTATATTGTGAGCTTTTATAAGAGTTATCCATCTGAAATATTGTGAGCTTTTCTGAGAGACGATCTTGAAGATCAACTGCTACTAATTTGTGCTGTTACCGGATCTGAAGTTACAATGCTTTATCTATTCTTTCTGTATTATCCGAGTGAGATCTTTCCAATTAATTTCTATTTGTGCATTACTTGTTTATATTTGGAAATTGATCTTAAAAATTATTTTTGATTTTTGAAGAAAATATTTTTTCAAATGATTTCTTGAATCTGATTATGTGCTCCAATTTGCCACCCATATTCTTGTTAAAATTAGATTTTTGTATCTCACATATTTCTATCACTAGTTAGGATATTAATTGAGCTATTATTTATCTGGGGTGGTAGAAGCTCCTGAGTGAGATTTACTTCTTATCAATTTGTGTATTGGTAAGTTGTAACGGATTAAATATCATTGGGGATATTTAATCAAGGGTAGCCAGGTTTTGGTCTCTTCCTATGAAGAGATTGAGGTAATGATTTTTTCTGGATAAGAATTACGTTGTGAGTGAATTGTAAAGGTTCTATCCTTACCTATGAAAAGGATACTTGGAGTGTTGTGTGAGGTTTTGATTCTTGAGCCTAAGTGTTAAAAAGAATTAGGTTATTCTTTAGCCTGTAAAGAGTAGAGGTTATTCCTTAGCCTTTGAAAACGAAATTGTAAAGGTTGATTCTAAGCCTGTAAAAGAATCGGTGTGTAGGTTTGGTTCCTACCTTTAAAGGGATCTTGAGAATTAGTAGGTGCAAATCTCCATGGGGCTCAGAGGACTGGACTAGCCAAGAGTAGCTTGGTGAACTAGGATATATCTTGGTGTGCTGCAATATTTATTAATTATTTTATCTATCAAGTTTTATTCTGATATAATTTTTAATTACCCAATTTACCCCCTCTCTTGGGTATTCTACTGGGGCAACATAACGAGTGTTGAATGTAACATTGTCTATTTGTCCGGAAAAAAATTAAATTTTGTATGTTGAATGTAACATTGCTTAACTCTCGTTGATTTCAAATAATCAAATTTCGTGTTGAATGTAACGTTGGTGCAAAAAAATCCCATGAAACGTGTATTCCGTTTGTGTTAAATGTAACATCAGCTAAAATCATAATTTGTGTTTTCAGATGATTCGGTCCCTGTAGAACATGCGCAGCTCGTTGCATCGACCAACGGGTCTGAATTTTTTCTCGTATACTCAAGTAGCTCGACCGATGAAATGCGGATGCAGATGTTGTTGCTTCACAACTGTCTAGATTTGCGAGATCACGTCCACTATGTAATCCTGTTGGTAAATATCGAGCAAATTTATCACAATTTTGCTCTCTTATTTCTTATATTCGTCCCCATGATCGACATATTGAACTTCTTAAACGGACACCCGTTTGGAACACAATGTCTGCGCTTTTCCCTGATGGATCGGAGGGTTTAGTTTTTAACAAAATCGATAGCTTGTGTGCAAATATCATACTTATGAACCAGCCGCATTGCAAAGCATTCAAAATTGGTCCCAAACTAGTGACCTTCACTCCTGATGACATGTAATTGATACTTAGTTTTACATCCGGTAAGAAACAAAAACCAGGTCGGTATGCCAAATACCGATTGCTCGTTTTTGCGTCGACAGCAGATAAAGACCAACCGGGTAAGTGTTGTTCAAATCAGAGATATGCTGTGGGGGATTTTAGGTAGCGATGTTGAGGATGATGTTGAGAACGTTGTGCGATTGCTCTGTCTGCATCTTATTTCAACGTGTTTTTTTTTGCAAACAAGGGGCAATCCTATAGTCTTTCTGATATGAAACTCGTCGAGGATTTGAATACCCTTTCATCCTATAATTGGGCTAAGCGTGTGCATTGAAACCTAATGTCTTCGATAGTCGTTGGGTACCAAACGTCGTCACTTGTCATTAGATGTGTGATCACGCTGCAGGTTTTTTTTTTTTTTTTAAATTTTACTTAATAAGTGTTGTCCATGTCTGTCGCTGGTAGCGCGTGAAACATGCCACTACTTACACTCACAAGTATACGATGTCTAAATTTTAATATAGTGGATCTTGAAGATCGGATATCGTTCCCACAGAGAAAAGTGTGAATAATTGAATACCACAATGGACGTAGTCTCATGTTATTCTGACGATGAAAGACATGAGTTAAAATTAAATTAAGCTAAACTACAATTAGTGTTAATCTTAACTAAGTTGATTAATTAGGGATTTATTTCCTTCATTTCATACATATTTGATTTCATTTAGTTAACAATAATAGAGTTTAGGTATCCAACAATCTCGGTTTGTAAACTCTTCCGCCACCTCTTCCGAGTGTAAGACGGGGGAATACGCGACTTCGTGTCGACGAAGAGGTCCCCCTCAATGCCTTAATGACTCTAGGCCGCGTGAGACACCATCAATTGCACACTAGCTAATACCCTCCCGGGTCGTTAGGTCGTAACGATGTGTTTACCCTAGTTCAAATCCAGGGTTACCTCTCCCGAGTGTCAAACCCTAGATTCTCAAATCCAACCCTAATACCATAACAAGTATACTAAGATCGTTATCAATTGATAAACACAATCGGACTTAAAAGCAACAGCCGTTAAAGAAACTTATATTAAACCGAACGAGTATTTACACAACTACACAGTTCCCTAACTAATCTCTAAATTACACTAACATGTTCTTAGCCAATACAACATTAAATTAATAGGAGATCATCAATATCAACAATAAACATTAAATACAAAGATGGAAACAAGGGAAGAAAAGCCAAATCTCAAAGTGGAGTAGTCCACTTTTGCCAAAGAACAATCCTCCCGAGCTTCCTCTTCTCCATTGATGAACTTCCTCTTCTAGCTCTTCAAGGGTTGGCCAAGAACACCTCCTAAACTAATCTAATCTTCTTCTTAAATTACCTAAACCTAACTAAGGTGGAAGGGAGCTCTCCAAATGCCAACCGGAGCCTCCTCTCACGTCTATGGATCTTTGAGGTTTGGTGGAGAAAGGGGTTTAATAGGTAAGGTTTGGAAATATCTTCAAAATATCTGAAAATAGATATTTTTGCGCAGAGTGTCACCGCCTAAGCAGTGGTTCACCGCTTAGGCGGTGGCTTAAGTCGGTTAAGTTTCTGTCGGATCTTCCCTTAGGCGGTGGCTTCTGGCATAACATTCTGATCCTTTCTTGCCTAGGCGGTGGTTTTCTCACCTAGGTGGTGGTTCAGCCCTTCAGCACTCCAACATTCTACCTCTTTTCTGCCTAAGCGGTGGTCTTCATTCACCGAAATCTTGTTTTTCACATTTTGTTCACCGTTTCTCCACCGTTTTCACTTGTTTATCGCCCTTTAGCGTCCCTTCACCTGTTTTACACTAAAACAAACTAAAACACAATTAAATATAACTAAAAAGCTTGAAAACTAACAAATTCAGTTTAGAAATAGATAGGTTTTTCACACCTATCAGTCGCTCTTCTTGATTTCTACTTCTTATATTCAATTTTGGCTATGTGAGCACATTAGCATTCTTCATGTTTTCCCCGGGCGAGAGACGTTTATACCATGGTGGGGGAAGTGGAATATACTTGATCTGATGACTGTTGCAACCGGATTGCGGTTGTCTGGCCTTGTTGAAGATCAGGTATGATTCGGTGATCCCAAAAATATATTTCACTGTGTTGAATTTAACATCATCTTCTCTCTGTTGATGAACGTTGTGCTTGCAGGTCGATAAAAGTCATCTTGTTGAGGCAATAGCTAAAATACAAGTCGGTGTCATCTTGCCAGTCCACGATGATACTGAGGAGTCAAGGACCAAAATTAAAGGCAAGAAAAAAGTGGGCTCATCAAACAAAATTTTGTCCTTCGATTTGGGGATATCACAGTAGTTTAACGAGGTTGTAGCTAGGTTTGGTGTCGGTTCAAAGAATTTGAATGAACTCGTTAAGCAAAATCGTCAGTTGACGTCTAGGGTTGAGGCATTAAGGGAGTCTCGTAGACGCCTAAGATTTTGGAAGGCATCAAAGATTAAAAAACTGTGAGAAACGATACGAGCATTGAAGCAGCAAATACAACAATTGAGTGGAGATCTTATAGAATCAGAGGTTCATGTGGTTACGCATAATAAGTGCCATGACTCTGAAAATAATATTCTCAAAGAACAATTGGTTGAGGTTGTTGTCCATTCTATAACACAATCAGTCGAGAAGAAGTAGAAACATGAAGAGAACATTGTCTGTATTTTTGAGTTCTATCAAATGGAACTGGCAGATAGGTATAATGTCATTGTGCAGCAAGCTAATAAGATTGGATACCATGTTGATTTGGTACTCGTCCCGCCGTCGCGGCGGGGTGCGCGATCAAAGGATCGGCCGCTAACTCCCAATTCGCTCGTAAAAAAATGTGAAGAAACGTGTGAGGACACAGAAGACCGGGAAGGACTCTGTTCATTAGTATATTGTCCCTGTCAGAAAGCAGTGCCGGTTGAAGCAGAACAATGATAATCCTGTCATCGATATGGTAGTTTACACTAGTGAGTCTCCCGCATCTGATGCATTTTATGCTGAGCCTCATGTGTTGCCTCTTCGAGATGGTGTTGTGGCCTGTCTATTGCTCCCCATTATCGAATTTTGAAAGTACCATCTTAACCTTTTTTTTTTTAAAAAAAAAAAAATATTGTATGTTAAATTCCACACGTGTTGAATGTAACATGTTCTGTATGTTGAATGTAACATGCATTAATGTGTTGAATGTAACATTTGTTAATGATCCCTCACAAAATCCACTTATTTATTGTTGCGTCTTGTTTCTTTATGCAAGTTATTAATGCGCATATGGAAAAAATGTGGACTGAGCAGTCTAAAATTGTCAAATATCTGTCGGATCTACCAAATTCATCTTTTTTTTATAAATAATGTGTGTTGAGTGAGTGTCAAAACACGTACTGTCATGCTAACAAAATGAACGTTACAATTTTAATCGTGATGTTTAATCAGCTATTGTTATTTTTTGTTTGTTGTTGTTGTTTACAATAATACTGTAAAAAAAATAAAAAAAATATACGTGTGTTGAATGTATCATGTGTTAACTATTGATGTGGCTACCCCATTTATGTTACATTCACCATTCCCTTGGATGTGGAATGTACATGATCTTTTTCATTGGTAGTGCATTCAACATGACCACACAAAAAAATGCAAAGATGCCTAATGTGTTGAATGTATCATGTGTTGACTGTTTATATGGATACCCCATTGATGTTACATTCAACATTCATTTGGATGTGAAATGTAACATGATCTTTTCATTGGTGTTACATTCAACGTGCCTACACACCAAAAAATGCAAAAATGACTGAAGTGTTGAATTTATCATTTGTTAAGTGTTAATATGGCCACCAATTGGTGTTACATTCAACATTCCATTAAATGTGGACTGTAACATGATCATTCCATTGGGTGTTACATTCAACATGACCACACAAAAAATGCAAAAAAAAAAATGTCTGATTTGTTGAATGTATCATGTGTTGAATGTTGATATGGCTACCCATGGCTTTTTTTACTCTAAAATAAATTGTATAACGAATTATTAAGGTGATTGTTTCAAATCCCTACGAAACCATTTTTTTTTCCTAGAATAAGGAACTCTGATAATAGACCAAATAATAAAAAAAATTGTTTGTTTATTCCCGTAAAGAAGAAACCTACAAGAAATAAATTTTATTTGGTGCGAATGAAAAATTAAAAAAAATCAAAATATCAAAATCTCCCTAATCAAAGTGGTGCTTTGCAAGATTTCCTATTGTGTCTCCCCATCTGACCACATCTCCCACATCGTCTTTCTTTTATCTCTCCATGGGATGCAATCCGAACTTTTCTTGGGCGTCTCGGTTGTTTCCTTGTTAAGGGGGGTAAAATCATTACTTCACTCTCGATCGATATTGGTCGT
This sequence comes from Eucommia ulmoides, assembly GCA_016647705.1. NCBI lineage: Eukaryota > Viridiplantae > Streptophyta > Magnoliopsida > Garryales > Eucommiaceae > Eucommia > Eucommia ulmoides. The sequence goes on along the minus strand of CM028330.1, from coordinate 17,958,872 downwards.
TCCATCGTTGGTATTGCATATATACCTCTCAGATACGTCTCTCAGTAAAAACAACTCCGAAAATAACCCTCTATGTACTTGAATATTGGTAATCCACTTTTGTTTATAGCTATAAATACATGTGCACATGGAAAACCTTTTATCTATCATTGTCGGCATGAGCATGACCATCCCTCAGTGTCAACTAAGAAAAAATAGGCTGAATGAACTTCAAACACTCTATTGCCTGAAGAGCTAACGCTTCACGTTCATCATTCGTTCATCAATTCGCACATTTTATTCTCCTAATATGGCATGATCTTGCCTTGTATCTTGATTGCTTCATCCTTCCTCTCTGCCATTAAGTTCATCCACTATATCCTTATCTTGTCAATCAACAAAATTGAGGGGAGGTGGCGAAATTCGCTTATCCAAGAATTAAAACACTCCGCCAAAATGGACGTCATCTCACCATATCATTTTCTCCTGAAAAACGTGTTACTATATTTCATGGCTAACAATTCTTGGATGAATCTCTGCACTTTTGTGCTCCCCTCATACATTATTTGATCGTATAGCAATTTGTACATTTCCGGCGTGTGTGCGTATGCTAACCCATTCAATTTTTGGATCATCATCTCCTTGAATATCGTTTTTATGCTTGTCATCGCAACCCTTAAATTCATTTTCAGGTGATGCAGACAATGTGTATGGTGGAAATATGGGAACACGTTCTGTACTCTTTGCAAAATCCCATTGTGCCAATCAGAAATAAATATTGTCACTGTATCTGGCTCAACAATCTTCTTGAGTTCTGATAAAAAACAGAACCAATTATTATCGTTTTTTGCATCAATAATAGCAAACGCGACTGGGAACATGTCTTCATAAAAAAAATGGCAGAATTAAATTATATGTTGAATGTTACAAAATGTTGAATGTAACACTGTTGCGTGTGACAAAAAAGTATTTAACGTGACATTGTTGTGTTTTAAAACAATTTGTATACGTACCTCAATTTCCATCATTTGTTGTTACTGCTAGTAAGTTCCCCTTGTACCTACCAGTCAAAAAAGTGCCGTCAAGAAACAATATGGGGCGGCAAAATCAACATTTGTTGAGGCAAGCTAGAACGCAATGAATATCCTTTTGAAGTGCTTTGTGCCCTCGTCGTATTCTAGCGCGACGTGACTGCCCGGGTTTGTCTCTCTACATTTCTCAACATACCATCTTAATTGATCGTACAATGACGAGTAGTCACCGAATACATTATTCCTTACTTTTTCTACCCCCATCTATGCATTTCGATATGATATATCTAGTCTATATTGTTTTCTAAAATTGTTAATGACATCTACTGGGCAAATTTTTGGATTTACACACGCCTCGTTAACCAAGCACAACGATATAATATCTAAACTCAAACGTTTGTTCTTAGTTGTCCACAATGTAGCACCGCATGTGTGTTATTTTACTAGACTGCGAATGTAGAATATGCCGTTTTAACTCCTCACGCGTCCGTGTACAAACCACGGACAATTTTTTTCCTCTCGCATTGCACATGTAGCCGTGACACATATTTTGTCAATTTTAAGATACCAAAAATTAAATCCCACCTCTACCCCATATTTTTGCAATGCCGTACGAAATTCTCTTGTCCCTCCCCTGAATTTTTGTTCCTCCTTCTATATGTCGTCAGCCCATTTCGCAGATAGTAGTGTTTTGTCGTTTGGATTCTGCAACATATTACCATAACTGCCTATATAGTCCATTTCTTATTCGCTGTCGTCACTGATATGGTTGGTGACGGGAACTAACGCACATGAGAAGGCCCCGGTGGATCCGCTTGAATCACTAACTCATCGTTTGACGCATACTTCAATAAGTTCGATCTTCATAATCTCTACTAGGGAAATCATTTCCTCGAAATCATTCTGGTCGTCAAGAACACATTTTGGATGCCCCGGAAGTAAATATGCAACTCGAGCTTCCCACTACTTAATTCTGACTGTTTGTTTCCAATTTTTTGACGCAACTCAACAATATCACAATCATTCCCCATCCTCAACATTTTTGTCACGTTCTCATGATTGCATAGTAGTGGGATTGATAATGTCATCCTGATCAATCAAAAAAGTATACCCTCCCCCCCCCCCAGTCAGTGCAAAAAGGCCAGTAGTAAATGTCTGTGGGTTTGTGTGGTGCTCATGTGGAATGTAACATTATCTGTTTGTTCCCATAATGACATCAAAGTTGATTGATTTGTTTGCATGTGGAATGTAACATCAAATGTTCACACCCCTTGATTTATGTGGATGTTGAATGTAATATCCATGTATTGTGTTGTGTGTAAAGTGGACGTAACAATCATTGTTTATTTTCCAAAAAAAAAAACAGTGGTAAAACGTCCATGAGTTTGTGTGGTGTTTATGTGGAATGTAACATTCTCTATTTAACTTCCTCAATGACATTGAAAATGGATTGAGTTGTCTCCGTGTGGAATGTAACATCAACGTGCGGTGCTCATGTTGTTTGTGTGTTGCTCATATGGAATGTAAAACATTATCTGTTTTTATTCTCGGAATGACATCAAAGTTGATTGTGTGTCTGCATGTGGAATGTAACATCAATGTACACACCCCTGATTTATGTGGATGTTGAATGTAACATACATGTATTGTGTCGTGTGTAAAGTGGACATAACAATCATTATTTATTTTCCAAAAAAAGAACAGCGGTAAATAACGTCCATGTGTTTGTGTTGTGTTCGTGTGGAATGTAACATTCTCTGTTTAATCCCTGAATGACATCGAAATGGATTGAGTTGTCTCCGTGTGGAATGTAACATCAGCGTGTAGAGGGACACCTCATCGTGAACGGACATCGAAAACAAAATGTCCAAAAATATTGTGATTGCATTACAAACGATAAACAAAAAAAATCATGAACTTCATCAAAATTTAAAATTAAAATGCTTATGCTCTGTCGATGACAACAAACAAATGTATATGCGTTATATAAAATCAATTTTTACATACCTATTTCGATCTAGAGATCTGAATCTATTAAATATTGAGTGCAAAAAATCCGAATGTGTTTCGGGAGTTATCAATCTGTTCTTCTCTGACCTATCTTCAGTAAATTGATTTTGAATTTCAAAAAACCCTAATAATGGAATGTTCTGTTTTCCTAAATGAATGAGATGTTGCGTATGGTAATCTTGATCTATGAATGGAAAAATTTGTTGCGGACATACTGCGGGGGTAAATCGGTGAACCATCATCGACGATTATCGGGGATCAGGACTTCTTGGTGCAAAGGATATGACCGACGGGATTTATCGGTCTAGTTTCAAACGGTCGTTTTTGATCGGTACCCGAAAAGTTAAAAGGGGATTTACCGGTCATTTTCTCTAAACAAATTACCATTTTTCTCTATATATCTCTTTCTCTCTCTACTTCTTTTTTTTTTTCTTTTCATAAAGATAAACTAAAATAAAAAATTAGAATTAAAAGGATAATTTTGTTCATTTTATGTTACAAATAGATGAAAGTTTTTAATTTATTAATTTTTCAACACATTTTGTTAATTTAAACAAAAAAATAATAGTATCTATTTTATTGTCAATAGAAGGGGTAAAATATAAATTTTGAATGTAAATAGAGTAAAATAGAATAGGTAGACGTACACCTCTTTTTCTTAAATACACTACTCTAATTAAAAAAAAAAAAAAAAAAAAAACTAAATAATCACTTTATTTAAAAAAAAAAAAAAAAAATCACTAATCCCCCACCACCCCTACTTTACCAGTCACCCCTAACCCCACCCCACTCCTGGTGTTGGTCACCCAAACACCCCACACCCACTGCTCCCCTCTACCAACGGGAGAAGGAGGACAAAAGGATCGCCAACTGTCGATGGCAAATAGTTGTTGGCTAACGGTGATGGATCGCCGGAGAAGCTGGTGGGGAGAATAAAAAAAATTAAGGATGAAAGTGGTCAAAAGAAAAAATTAAAGCAATATATGTGTTAATAAACTTGATGGTAAAATAATAACAAACTTAAACAATTTTATTAAATTTTATAAAATTTACCGTTAACAAAAAGAGATGTAGATAATTTTATTATTTGTTACTGTTAAGATGATTGAAAAGTAGGAGAATGAATCATGTACTGATATTATGAGAAAAGATACATAGATTACAATGTTATACACAAGTATTTATAAGGGAAGTAGGGGTTAGGATTTTGCCTTGATGGGCCACGTAGGCCAAGCCCATTATTACATTAGCATCCCCCCTCAAACTCAAGGCGGTAAGTAGGAGGTGAAATTGAGTTTGGAAACCAAAGAGTGAAAAAGTCTAGGTGGATAAGCCTTAGTGAAAATGTCTGCAGTTTGATCAGCTGAACTGACGGATTATAGGCAAACTGTATTCTGGTGAATGTAGTGGCAAATAAAGTGGCAATCAGTCTCGATGTGTTTTGTACACTCGTGAAAGATATCATTGTGAGCGATCTGAATAGCACTCTTATTGTCACAGTGTAGTGTAGTGGCAGTAGAAGAAGAGATACCCATATCGGCTAATAACCATCGAAGCCAGATAAGTTCTTACGTTACATCAGTCATAGTACGATATTCAGCTTCAGTGCTGGAGCGAGCAATCACAATTTATTTCTTACTACACCAAGAAATGAGAGAGTTACCCAAGAAGAAACAGTAACCAGTGGTTGAACGTTTGTCAGTAGGGTCACCAGCCCAATCAACATCAAAATTAGTTTGTAAGATGGGAGCAGACTGAGTGAGAAATGACATCCATAAAACATAGTACCCTTGACATATCGAAGGATGTGAAGAACAGCCGAGTAATGAGTAGTTCGAGGAGCAGACAAGACCTGGTGAACAGCATAGGTAATGTCGGAGCAAGTGACAGTGAGGTATACAAGACTTCCAACCAATTGGCGATATAGAGTGACCTCCTGAAGAGGTGAACCATTGAGTGGAGTAAGTCTAATGTTTGGCTCGAGAGGAGTAGTGGCAGTAGGTGAGTATGCCAAGATCTTTCATCTCGAATTGGCCACTAAGAAACTGTTTGAGTTTAGAAATGTCACGTAGATCATCTCCAGTAAGAACCATATCATCCATATACAGTAAAAGAAGAATAATACTGTTGGCAGTGTGGAAAATAAACAGAGCCGAATCATGATCACTAGATATGAACCCAAACTGATGAATAGTAGTGCTAAATTTGGCAAACCAGGTAAGTAGAACTTGTCTCCTTATAGAGCACAACGAAGACGAAAAACTTTATTTCAAAGGGTAGCTAGGCCGGGAGGTGGATACATATAAACTTCCTCAAGTAAGTTGCCATTGAGAAATGCATTTTTGACATCTATTTGAAAAAAAAAAAAAAAAAAAAAAAAAAAAAAAAAAAAAAAAAAACTTCCAAATGGTGGCAACGGCAAGAAGTGTACGAACAGATGTGAGCCTCACCTTTAGAGTAAAGGTCTCTTCATAGTCAATGTCATATTCCTGAGTGAAGCCCTTGGCAATAAGTCAGGCTTTATATCAGTCAATAGAGCCATCAAAAAGCACCTTGATCTTAAATACCCATTTGCACCCAATAGGAGTTTTCCAAGTGGCAGATTCACAATATCCCAAGTATGAGTTTTAGCTAGGGCCTGAAATTCTTCGTCCATTGTTTTCTGCCAAAGATGATTAGTACTAGCCTCCTTATAGGATTGAGACTCATGCAGATAAAGTATAGTAGAAAAACAATGGAAATCATAAAGATGAGAAGGGCGATGAGTTACCTTGGTAGATTTACGAGGGTGATCTAGAGGATGGCCCTCAGAGGAAGTCGGTGCAGACTCATTAGACATAGGAATATCCTAAGGCACGATCGATTGAGTCAGAGGGGTGAGGTCAACTGGCGGTTCTGAAGCTGGAGTTGGATCTGAAGGGGTAAAATCAGCTGGTGGGTCAAAGATGGACTCGACAGTACCTGAAACTAGGTCCTCAAGAAATAACTCAATAGATGAATTAGTAAAAAATCTGGAGTTAAGGATGGTAGACATGTCAAATGACTGTAAGGAAGAGAACATTTAATGTTCCCAAAAAATAACATGACGAGAGATACAAAGAGTTTTAGAAATGAGATCTCAACACTGATACCCCTTATGTTCAATATCTCCAATGAAACAACATAGGTGATCTCTTGGTTCCAATTTGTTATGTTCATGTGGTTTAAGAAGAACGAAACAAACGCAACCAAAAACTTGGAGTTTAGAGTAATCAAGAAGCTTACGAAAAGACGCTCAAATGGAGACTGATTTTGGATTGTAACGGAAGGAACATGGTTGATTGTGTACACTGCGGTTAAGGCAGCCTCACCCCAAAAGCGCTCAGTATATGAAGAAGAAATTAGTAGAGCACGAACGGTATCAAGAATGTGTCTATGTTGGAGTTCGGCTTGTCCATTCTGTTGGGAGGTTCCAGGACACAAGTAGTGGGGAAGAGTGTCATTTTTGTGAAGTAGGCTTAGAAAAACACGATCTTTGTATTCCATTGCATTGTCTGAGCGAAAAATTTTGATATTCCGAGATAATTGAGTTGAACCATAGAAAAAAATTAGAATATATTTGAAATAATTCAGATTTGTTTTTCATAAGAAACAATCATGTACATCAAGAATAGTCATCCACAAATATAACAAAATAACGAGAACCACCCATTGTTGCATAAGAAAAAGGCCCCCAAACATTAGAATGTACTAAATCAAAAGGTGCAAGGAAAATAGACTGACTCTCATTAAAAGGTAAAGCTGATTGTTTTGCAAGTTGACAATGAATACAATGGAAAGACTCATAATAAAATGAACATAACTAACCACTAGAAATAAGAGAACGAATGCGACTGGATGAAGTGTGATCTAACCAAGAGTGTCACAATTCCACGGGTGAGAGTCTTGGGATCGATGCGGCTGATTGGTTTGGTGATAATAAGGATGGGACTTGGAGATGAGTGAGCTCAAAGAGGCGTCCAACCTTAGGGCTGGTCCCAAGGCGTTTTCCTATTTGAGGGTCCTGCACACGACAACCAGTAAAAGAAAAATACAAATCTAGTCTAAAATGACATAATTGTCCAACAGATATAAAGTTGAGCGTAAGCTTAGGGACCAAATATGTATCAGAAAAATATAAATAAGAACTGTCAACATGTACAATATGGTTGACCAACATATTTGATCTATTAGCAGTGTGCATAGAAAGTGCATGCTCATCACGGGTTTTAGAAGAAAAGATAGAAGAATCAGATGTCATGTGATTGTAACAGGCAGAATCAAAATACCATTGAGGTATACCTGGTGTAGCTGACATGGCTATATTTTTACCAATTTTATTTAGAGTCTTGGTAAGCGTGGTACAAAAACCACTCCAATTAGGTGGAGAGTTAGATGAAGTTGGTGTAGCATCAGTGGCTACAGCAGCAACATTCTTTGGCTTGATATAGGACCAATTGCGAGAGCCTCGAGGTGATATTGGTTCCCATTTAACTGATTGCCAAATGGAAGTTTAGGGTAGTCTGCAAAATAGTGGCCCAGTTCTCTGCAGACCTTACACAGGCGAGAATGACATTTGAGCAATTCATGCCCTTGTGAATAACAATACCTGTAGTATAAGAGATTCTGGGATGGGTTTGGCTTCTCTTCTGGTGTTACAAGAGTAACTGGTGCTGCAATAGCAACTAGCATTGCTAGGGCTACATCGGTATGTGAGCTTTGTAGTATCGCAAGACGTGTTTTCTCATTGAGTAGATCAGAAAGGACATTGTTTAGAGAAGCTAGTATGCCCTGGTGGAGGATTGAAGCTCGTACAGACTCAAATTCTTCACTCAAGCCCATCAGGAATTGCATAATGCGTGTCTCTGTTCGATATTTGGCATGAATGGTGGCGTCTTTTGTGCATTCCCAGGTTGGCTCAGTGATAGCTAATTAATCCCACACGGCAGTCATCTGGCATAGGAAACTATCGACAGTTTGTCCAGGTTCTTAGCGCATACTATCGAGGGTAGAGAGAATGCGATACTGATTCGAGATGTCTGCCTTGGTATAGCGGTCCTGGAGAAGATCCCAAGCTTTTTAGTTGTCTGGATTGTACCAAATTAAAGTTTGATCTCTAGAATTATAGTAGCACAGAACCATGTGAAAATCTGGTGATTTTTGTTATCTCATTCCTCTAGACGGTCAATATACTTGGCCTTATCTTTGTTGTCCTTCAGCTCAGGTTCAGTGATATCTTCAGTCATGAAACGCCACAATCGTCGTCCACAGAGAAAACTAGACATCTCTTGAGCCCATATGACATAATTAGTTTCATTTAGAACAATAGTGATAACCCGAGATGCATCAGATTCAGCCATATGAGCAAAAAATGAGGTGAACCGGTGTAGAAAACACTCAAATAAAGAAGGAAGTATATTTTGTGATTACCAAATCAGAAAACAGATGTCGGAAACAGATTCAGAACGTCAAAAAACCCCAGAAATTGATCCAAGTTTGTAGAAAACCGATCAACAAAGGCCTGAACCGGGACAAAGAAGGTACTGATGACATAGCAGGGGTTGAGGAAACAGCAGGGCACTGACGTGGCAATCAACACTGATGTGGCAGACGGTCAAGGCTGATATGGCACGAGTCAACGCTTGTGTGGCGCTGATGTGGCGATGACGTGGCACTGACTAGGTGCTAAGTTGGTGCGGACGTGGATTGCTGACTGGGCTTTTAGGGCTGATGTGGCAGCTAGTGGGCAGAAAGCAAAGGATGGTTGCGTGTGGATCTGATGCGCCACCTATTTTTCGCACATGAGGGCACGTGACTTGTAACCTAGTGATAAGATTTACATTTTTGGAATCGTCTTGTCGAGACTGTTCGGATGGTATCATGAGGTGAATTTGAAGCCCTGGTTGAGGTAGTATAGTCCAAAATCCGAGACGGTGAAAAGTAGTGGTATTGTTGGCTGTTAGAGGCGCGTGAGAGCACATCTGGACTCCGATGGTGATGATTTTGGTAGCGTTATGTTCGTCTATTCAAAACGAAGTTGGTAGTATGATATTTGTTGATACCAGAAAAGGGATGAAGTCTGCAATAGCGACGAAAGTCTTGGGAGAATATGGGCGGTGGCGGCGGCAGCGGAAGCGTTAGAGTTGCGAAAATTTTATTGAGAACAGATTTAGGAAAAATTTACTCTTGATACCATGTTAAGATAATTTAAATTTGGGAGAATGAATCATATAATGATATTATGAGAAAAGATACATAAATTACGACGCCATACACAAGTATTTATAGAGAAAGTAGGGATTAAAATTTTATCCTAATAGACTACTTGAGCCAAGTCCATTATTACATTAACAGTTACTATTTATTTGAAAAGTACCATTTGAGTGCAATTAGAGCTTCCCGATTTTTATTTTTTACGACTGGCCTTCGACAGTATGCAATGCCAGCAAAGGAAGTTTATGTCGCTACCCACCATTGTGAAACCAAACTAATATTATTTAAACATTAAAGAAATTAAAAAGATAAATCATGTTCCAAAATATATAAATAATGCTCTACTCATAATTTACTCCCTTAAAGTTTATCCTACATTTCACCTTTTACTAGGGGTGTGCACGGGTCGGATTGGGCGGGTTCCAAAATATATGAAGTTTCGGATCTAGCAATAGTCAAAAACAAAATAAAAAATATACTCACAAACGAAATCGAAAGTACAATCAAGAAGCGTTGTCGATCTAGCTGATGCCGTCGTCTTCGAACATGATGTAGATCAGTAGATGCCGTCGTCTTTGATCTCGAAATCGGAACATGAAGTAGATCGAGCGAATGTTCCTTGCCCAATCAAATCGAATCGAAGGCATAAAGCTTCGGTGATGATAGATGAGAGTGGAGACAGAGAGCAGAAAGAGGAGAGCTTGAGAAGAGAAGCGGGATGCGGCTAGGGTTTCATTTGGCATAAGGTGTATATATAGTATATAAAACGACGTCGTTTTACCTTCAGATCGGATCGGGTGTAGTCTGATCCGCATGTTGGAGACCCGCCCACCGATCCGGACTATTCGAGCCTGTTTCTTTGTGGGCCGATTCTAAATTAACTATTCTATTTCTCAGCAGATCGGACCTATTTCGGGCGGATTCGGATCGGCCCATCGGTTTTCGGGCTTTTTGCACACCCCTACCTTTTACCCTTATATTTTTAGTTGTATCATATTAGACTATAAAATTATCTATTTGTGCATTTTTTGTGACAAATTGGTGCAAACTAATACAAAATTGACCAAAAATGCTCAAAATCAGATGATGAAATTAACCGAAAATACTCAAATAGGACCAAAGCTTTTAGCTATGCAATCATGTGCCTAGTGAGACATAGACATCTATCGAGATGTCCTAAATTCCGTTTGATAATGCAATTAAGTACTTAAACTACATGCATTAAATATTTATCAAATTAAGTGTATTGAATAACAAAATTAAGTAATTATCTAAAATATAAGTATCACTTAAAAATTATTCAAATTTTTAAGTGATATGTGTTTCACGTAGCATTCATTACTTAATCGAATAGAATATGTAATTATCACAATCAACATTTCGTAGTAACACTATTAAATCTCATATAAAAAAAACATTACATACAAAACATTAAAGTTTTCAGCGTTATTAAACACGACCTTACTAACTAAAATGCTTCAAAATTGATCTTGATTGAAAAAAATAAACAACTTCATACCACAATGTGCGACAACTAAAATATGAAGATGCAAAATGCAAGGCGAGATAAATGTTTGTCTTTAAATCGTAATTAAATTTATAATTGTATGGTAGTTGGCTCGTATGGACGATTGCATGGCATCACAGACTATCCACAATGTACCCAAAAAAATAAAAAGACTAACCACATGCTATTTATCACTATGATTGATGGATTGCTTTTCTCCTTGACATAGTCAAAAATTATTAATTTAGTTGATGTAAAATCCTGTTAAATGGCGATAATTGTGGGTCCATCTACAATATATTTACATTTATGATGTTGAGTGTATCAAGACACTCATCATCCTATTAAATTGTGCTAATGGTGCCCATTTTGGTAAAAAAAGAAAAAAGAAAAAAAAGACCAAAATCTATTTTTGTTTCATAGCTCGCAAGAGTAAGTTCTACATTTTTTAAGTTACACATGACTATATGAGACACATGTGTAAGAGTTATTTACCTAATAAATATTTTTTTCAAAAAAAATTATTGACAAAATGGGATTTTCAACTTATATACCTATCCCGAGCATCCCGGTGTTCGCAACACCGGAATCAAAAGATTTTATTTTTTTTTAAATCGAATGGTCCCGGTGTTTACAACACCGGGACCAAATCAATTTTTTTTTCTTAATAGAGTGATCCCGGTGTTGTGAACACCGGTATCACTCAAGCCCTTAACGGCACATTGCCGTTTCAGAAACGACGATGTGCCATTGCCGGTCAAACAGCAGCTGTAGGCTGCCTACAAAAAGTAGGCAGCTTTGCAGCTGTTTTGACCGGATGGGTTTTTGGTCCCGGTTTTGATAAAACCGGGACCAAATCTCTATAAAAACGTCCATCCTCAATTTACATTTACCTCCATCCTCCTCCTTCATACCTGTTGCTAGTGTTTATTTATAAAAAATTTTACAATTTCACAACTTCCTCCTATTACAAAAGGTAAGTTTAATTTATTTGTTAGTTTGATTAGTTATTTAATTATTTAGTTAATCTATTAGTTAGTTTAAATTAATTAGTTAAATTAATTTGTTAATTTAGTTAAGTTTAATTTTTAAGTTTGTTAATTTAATTTGTTAATTTAATATTTAGTTAATTAGTTTAAATTTTTAATTTAGTTGCTCATTTAAAAAATATTTAATTAAAAATGTGTACTTTTGCCTCCTAAAAGTTTGATTAATTATGCATGTGAAAAAATATTAAAATAAAAGTAAGTTTAATTTAATTATTTTTGTTTAATTTATTTGTTAGTTTAATTACTATATTTTTTACTTGTTTAATTATTTAGTTAATTAGTTTGTTAGTTAGTTTACTTATTTAATTTGTTAGTTTTGTTGTTTAAATTCTTAGTTAGTTTGTTAGTTTATTTTATTAATTTAGTTGTTTAATTAAAAACTATACACTTTGGCTCTTCAAAGTTTGAGTAAATTGTACATGTGTGAGAAATTATAAATTGAAATATAAATTATAATATATTATTTTTAAAATATTATTAGTTAGTTACTTACTTAATTTGAGTTTAATTTTTTAATTTAGTTATTTAATTAAAAAATATGCACTTTGGTCCCTCAAAGGTTCACAAATTACACATGTGAAAAAATATAAAATGACATAAAAATTATAATAGATTGTTTTTTAAAAAATAAAAATTGTTAGTTACGTAATTAGTTTATTCTTTCAATGTGTTTGAAAAAATTTATATTCCATTGAAAGTTAAAGTTAATTAAATTATTGACTAAATTAAAAACAAATGAAATGAATACGATTGAAAAATGTATACGGTGAGAGATTTGTATCGTTCAATGGGACGTCACTAGCTTTTGAAAGACGAATTCTCATATTCTTTAGATCCAAGAATTCGTTACTCTTCATGGTGGGTTGTAAGGATGCGAGAGGAATACAGTTATGGTGTCAACCAGTCAAAGGTTTTGGCGGACGGATGCAGGCAATATATTACTCCAGTAGTGCGTCAATTGGCTAGAACAATGCCAATAGACATGCCACATAACCTTCAAATGGCATTGCATCGCTACCGCGAAGAAAATAACTAAATGCAAATTTGAATTTTTCGACACAAGCTTGAAACGACAGCACGTGAGTGTCTCGAACAAGGTTTGTTTGCCGAAGCGCGAACTTACGTGAGATGCGCAAAGAATCTTCAATATCAGTCAGATATTGAAATATCTGATGATGAAAATAATGTTTAATGTTTTCGCATTGGTGAAGTGCAATTTAACTATGTATTTCCTTTGAAGTCTAATCTATCGTTTTTACGTTAAATTATAATAACACTACTTCTACCAAACGGCTGACTTTCTCTCTTTCAATTGACAGGTGGTATTGGGTTAGGGTTTATGGTTTAGTTAAGCCTCATATACATAAGTTCTAAAACATCATTTTGCAGTAATTATATTTAAAAAAAAAAAAACATTTTTTTTGTAAACTTGTCATGTGAAGTATAATATTTGTAAAAAAATTGTTCAGCCCATAATTTTCGTGATGTCTTCACATATTAATTCAAGTGAAAGAAAACTCATTCGGTTTTTCAAGTGAGGAGAATTCATATGGTGTTTTGGGTTGACCTGGACTGTGGGATCACCAAAGATGTTGTGTTCTACAACCATATTATGATGACTACTAGACTGATCAAGACACCAATCTGATAGAGTATCGCGTCGGTCTGCACTAAGAATGAGAATATAGGGTGAATGAGTCTAACAACCTTGTATTCTTGTTTGAGAAATTTTAAAGCACCAATACCGCATTGTCGAAGTCTTCAGATGCCTAAAAGATGTATAATTAATGACACAACCGAGATGGAAGATGATATTACACAAATTCGCCTAGAGAATAATCGAATGTTGTTGCACAGGAATAGATATTATCTACTACAACTAGCTAATGAAATGGTTGCCGCAAGCAACAAAGCACTCTTCCCAAACGAATACCATAACGTCATAAATAACAATGAATATTTGTCTGAGGGATACATGTCTAATGAAGAATAAATATTTTTTTGCAGTTCAATTGTCTTTTTAAGTACTTTTTTGTAACTATTTTCATGATGTTAAATACTTTATTTCTTATGTATTGTCTTTGTTATGAGTTTTGTAACAAATACCGTTAAACATGTTTCTAATTGATGTAATGTTTTTTTTTTCTTTTTATAATTAAGTGTATTTGTTGACGCGTTTAATTTCAATATGATGTTTCTAATACAAATACTTTATCCATTTGCCAAGTAATATATACAGTAGATTAACAACTTTCTAAATATATAAACGTTAGAAAAAAAAATTACAAAAAAATGTATTTACATTGTTATAGCTAAACTATCAACTATATAACTAACTATGTACTGCAACCCCTACGTCTGATGTTCTTCCACCCTCGACGTTGAGCAATAGGAGGTTCCTCAGCCTCTTTATGAACCTGTGTAACTTGTCCATAGTCCATGAACGACTGTTGCATCATCCCCGGACCTTCTACATCATCCCCGAATCACGACACCGGTGACACTTGTCTTTCTAATCTTGTCGGTTGAACAAATGCCATCGGAGGAATCACGCTTGAAGTTGAGACAATTTCGTCCATCGGTGGAGTAACGAATGACGATGACGCCAGTGTACCAAGCTGCAATGCGTAATGAGAATAAGGGTCATGCATTTGGTACAGGTCAAACAACCCAGTATCATCACTCATTTCGTACATGCTAGATGGTCCGACATAAGCATCTATGTTATACGATGTCGAAGGTCCGACATCACCCACACTACCTGGACGGTAGGCATCAGAAGTCCATAGCTGAGAAGAAGGCTGAGGAGCAACCTAAGGAGATGGAAGAACGTCATTTGTCACATGGCTCAGTACCCAACGGTATATTATTGTTGTGGTGGCATCATAGACGGTTTGAGCCAGCTCTTCGTATGACTCCATAGTACGTGTCCGCAGAGATAGATGACTCATACGCATGAGCTGCGATACTTCCGAATCCACAAAACACATATAATCATTAAGTTAATACATGAATAATAATAAGATAATCAAACTCATATAACTAAACAGATGGTATACTCAATGTGATCATACTTCAAACACCGCTCGTCCTCATGTTGCTAGATACCCAAACTGAGGTCGATCTTCTGGGTTGACCAAGCACTTTCATGTGATTATGGAATACCAGTCTATGTATTCTTGGTCAACCCCTATACCTTACTCGAAGCTGCGCACATCTGGTGCTTATTACCTATTCCACGCAACTATATGTGCTTGGTGCTTCTCAGTCCAATTCACACCGAAATATCATCGCCGAGTAATTTTGTGCAAGTTCTTATCCATAATTACCGACCGATGAATCCTTTGGCAATAACCAAATTGTCATAGCACACGCAGGGGATACGTGTACTCGATGATCTTGTAGCAAATTGGGGGCAATGATGCCATCCATATATCTTCTCCATCTCTAATATATGGAGGTATAGTCGACAAGTCACAGGGTATCCAAATGACATGTAAAATAAAATATAAATAAACAAATAAAAAAATCAAAATTTTGATGTAAATAAATAACTAACCTCGTTATTTTGAAAGCGATCTAACTGGTCGCGATACACCACCAAAACATGTATCGGTAAAAATTTTAAATTGAACTCAAGGGTCCACCTGTCAACAATTAGGCCCTCAGTGAGAGTCTTTCTAATTTTCACGTGGTAGATCGCATTATCTGTAGAAAAATATCATATTTAATTAAGATATTTGTGGCAACAATTATATGTAACGTGAAAAAAAAAAAAAAATACTAACTTACCGATTGAATATTTGAATCTCGTATGTTTTAGACTTGACTTGAGATTTCTGTATTTTTTGAACGACGTGTTTAGCATATTGGTAACCGTCGACTGAGTCCTTTAGAGTTTCTTGTCGACCAATGTCAAAGTATTTAACCATATTGTAGAACGTCATCTTTACAGATACAGTAATTAGTATATTTCTTGCACCCTTTAGGCAGTTGTTAAATACCTCTGCATAATTGGTCGTCATCACTTCCCGACGCTTACCATCGTCGTGTGCCCTGGTCCATTTGTAAACTAGAATATTGTTCAACCATGCATACGCCCGAATATCAATTTCTTTGATCTCCTCCATGATAGCATCATATTTTCGAATTTGTATCGTTGCACTCTCATTCCAAGCATGATCTTTGAGATGTTGATTTTTAGCAATCTTATTGAAATTGCTGCAAAGGTGCCGTAAACAAAATCGGTGATATCAAGGGCTCGTTATGTTAATTTAGCCAAAGACTGTCAACTGTACTAATAATGCCGGCGTGTCTGTAAAATGTCACCTCAAGACGATCACCGACAATATGGTGCTTAAGCATGTAAATAAACCATCGCCAGCAACGGTAGTCTTCCGTCGGCACGACAACGAAAGCCAAAGGATAGCACTTATTGGACGACATCATTCCAATGACGATTAAGATCTTCCCCTCGTATTTACCATACAAGTGGGTCCCATCAATTGTGATCACGGCCCTACAATAACGCTATCCATCGACTGAAGCTTTAAATATCCAAAATAGCATGTCAAACGTCCTATAATTAGGCATATCAGTCGACATAATGCTCCACTCGACAATCGTACCCAAATTGTAGTGCTGCAACGCGACCATAAACTTCAACAACTTTTGATATGATTCGTCCCAATCTTCAAATAAGGTCTCGATAGCTTTAGATCTAGCCAACCAAGCTTTTTGATAAGAGATGGTGAATCTCTAAGACTCCTTAAAGTAAGCCACAACGACGCCAATCTTCAATTCTGGATCCTGTTCGACTTGTCCAAGTATTAGGTTCGAAATCAGTCCAGAATCCAAATTTGTGTGATCTACAACAGTATGATTATAGAAACATGTGTGTTGGCCCTCATACTGCGTAATATGAAATATACCGCTATTTTTTTCCTACCAGCCCGTAACCTCTAATCGCATCCATGCGAACAATGAATCGACCAGACCTTTTTGTTCATTTTCGACACATGAAATCTTTGTTCTTCTTCACGTGGTAATATTTGATGGCCTGTTGGACATGTTCCTTGTCCTTAAAGACAATACCAGTACAAAATTCGTCCATCTCCAGTGTCCAAAAATTCTTCCGCAACTTTGGCTCGTATTTCTCCATGTCATCGTCGTCATCCCAGTCCAAGTTATTGAAAAATAGAATAACTCTGTCCAACTCTAATTTCTAATTCTGACTCCCTTGCCCGCTAGACCCAGCATCTATATCTTCGTCTGGCTCAAACGCAACATCCGTATCTAATTCTTCTTCTGATAGACCATAACGACTATCAATTGTATTAAACTCACCACCATAATTATTTGTGTTGTCATGCGGTGGACTACTCGGCGAATAATGGTGATGTGGAATAGCAGAGCTAGTGCCATGATCAGGGTCATTCATACTGTGAGAATGATCTTGTTCTGGAATATAGGGGGTAAGACGGTGTAATTAAACTCAAGTAATTTAGGGTGTGGTATAGGAGTACTGTGGAAATGATATTGTTTTAAAATGTAAGGGGGTGGGATGGTGTAATTAGATTGGACTGCTTGGGGAAAAATGCTGAAAAATTGCCCTTCAGATTGGGTACTGTACGGATCAAAACTCTAAGTCATTAAGTTGGTAAAATGACCATTTTGGGGTAAAAAATTGGGACCATCATCAAATGTTTGTTCTACCTCTACATACATATCCACAGCAAGAAGTGAGGGTATGTAAAGAAGTAACTCAAGCACTTGGTTTAATGTTGAGTTATCTCTGATAGAAAGCAAGGTATAATTCTAATTCGCCCCGAAAAGAGCCATCGGCATCCTACACTTTAGTTTCAAATTTCCAGTAGCCCCATCCTCAAAAACACATGATTTTAGTATCTCAATTAATTCATTTAAGGTTGTTCCCCTACGGACAACTAAATATTTTACAGCTGATGTACTGTAACAAACCCTGAACTCGGTACCTTCCAATATTCTATGTCCCCAATACAATAACAATCGAACTGATACATTTCAAGCATCTATCATTTCACAAGCCAAAATTAAAAATTAAAAATCTGCATCACCTACGTATTTTTAACAACTTAAACTCGTTAAATATACTTGATAAAAAAATTTATATTTTCAAATATTATTTTATATAAGTTTACTATTTTAGATTTTTCTAATTTGTCAAACTTTGAGGAGGCCAAAGTGCATATTTTTTAATTAATTAAACTCACGAAAAAAGAACATAGCCAAGAATATGGCCATGGCTTTTTTGCTTCAGCCATGGCCATATTCTTGGCTATGTTCTTTTTTCGTGAGTTTAATTAATTAAAAAATATGCACTTTGGCCTCCTCAAGGTTTAATTTGTTACAAATACGTAGCCGATATAGGTTTTTCAACTTCATTATAAATTAAAATAAAATTTAAATAAAAGTTTTAATATATTGTTTTAAACTGAATTGTTAGTTAATTTGAGTTTAATTTTTTAATTTAGTTGTTTAATTAAAAAATTATTGACGAAGTCGAAAAACCTGCATCAGCTACGTATTTTTAACAACTTAAACTCGTTAAATATACTTGATGCCCCTAAAATTTATATTTTCAAATATTATTTTATATAATTTTAATATTTTATATTTTTCTAATTTGCTTAAATTTTGAGGGACCAAAGTGCACAATTTGTAATTACATATTTTTTAATTAAACAAGTAAATTAAAAAATTGAACTAACTAACAACTTTTAATTTATATTTTTCCAATGTGTCAAACTTAGATGGGTCAAAAATTATACTAGCTAATTGACAATTTTAACTAAATTCAAAAATAATCTAACTAACAATTTATTTTAAAATAATATAGTAAAATTTATGTTTCTTTAATTGTTATACTTTGATGGGCCAAAATTTTGTTACAAATACTTAGTCGATGCAGGTTTTTCAACTTCATCAATAATTGACAGTTAAAGTCAATTATCGATGAAGTTGAAAATCTGCAACGGCTACGTATTTGTAAAAAATTAAACTCGTTATATATACTTGACAAGTTTTTTTAAAACAATATATTAATTTTTATTTTCCCACACATGTGTACTTTGCGCAAACATAAAACGAGTTCAATTTGTTACAAATACATAACCGATGCAAGTTTTTCAACTTCATCAAATATTAAAAATAAATTTTGATAAATTAAATTCGATTATTGATGAAGTTGAAAAAGGTATTTGTAACAAATTAAACTCATTATATAAACTTGACAAATTAAAATTATATTTTCAAAATATTATTTATATTTTCCTACACATGTGAAAGGGGCTACACGCCATATCTGCTCAGATAAGATAATGTTCACCACCTATCAACTGGTGGATCAAAATGAACAACTCTATATGGGAAACTCGTCGACTTCTAAAGTTGAAGGACATGGAAGGATTGTGCTGAAAATGACTTCTGGAAAAGAACTTACTCTCAATGATGTGCTTTATGTGCATGACATCCGCAAGAATCTAGTTTTCAGATCTTTGATGAGTATGAGGGGCTTTAGAACGGTCTTTGAGTCTGAAAAGGTTGTAATAACCAAACGTGGAGTGTATGTGAGAAGGAGCTATATGAATGAAGGCCTCTTTAAATTGAATGTAATTATTGTGATTCCAAAAGCTAATAAAATTGCATATTCTGTTTATATGATTGAGTCAATTGATGTTTGACATTCTAGATTAGGACATTTTAATTATGTTTCTTTACGTAAATTGATTAGTTTAGATTTATTGTCAAAATGCAAAATTGGTTCTAATCATAAATGTGAGACTTGTGTGGAGTCTAAGTTGACTCGAACTTGTTTTCAA
The DNA here is from genome assembly GCA_016647705.1 of Eucommia ulmoides. Classification (NCBI taxonomy): domain Eukaryota; kingdom Viridiplantae; phylum Streptophyta; class Magnoliopsida; order Garryales; family Eucommiaceae; genus Eucommia; species Eucommia ulmoides. The sequence goes on along the minus strand of CM028330.1, from coordinate 17,939,206 downwards.
TCCATTGAAAGAAGTACTGAACCTCTGGAGTTAATTCACACTGATATTTGTGATTTAAAATTTGTACAAACTAGAGGTGGTAAAAATTATTTTATTACTTTTATTTATGATTGCACAAGATACTGTTATGTTTATCTTCTAAGGAGTAAAGATGAATCCTTGGAAAAGTTTATGCAATATAAGAACGAAGTTGAGAATCAATTTAACAAAAAGATTAAAGTTCTTTAAAGTGATAGAGGTGGTGAATATGAATCACCGTTTGTGAAATTATGTGTTCAACACGGAATAATTCATTAAAGAACTGCACCTTATTCACCTCAGCAAAATGGAATAACTGAGAGGAAGAATAGAACTTTAAAATAAATGATGAATGCTATGTTGATAAGTTCTGGACTAACCCAAAACATGTGGGGGGAAGCATTACTTACCACCAATTTTGTTTTTAACAAGTTGCCACATAAGAAATTGGATAAAACTCCATATGAAATGTGGAAAGGTAAGACTCCTATCTATAAATTCTTGAAAGTATGGGGGTGTCTTGCTAAGGTGGTGGTTCCTATTCCTAAAAGGATTAAAATAGGACTTAAAACAATTGAGTGCATATTCATTGGGTACGCCCAAAACAGTAGTGCTTATCGGTTTTTAGTTCACAAGTCTGAGATTGAAGATGTACATGAGAATACTATAATGGAATCCAAAAATGCATTCTTTTATGAGGATATATTTCCTTGTAAGACTTCTTGAGAGTCTGGTTCTTTAAAAAGAACGCTTGATACTACGATAGGTGAGGTCCAAAATAAAATATCTTTGGAAGATAATAAACCTAGACGTAGTAAGAGGGCTAAGACAACAAAGTCATTTGGTCCTGACTTTCTTACTTATATGGTAAAAGGTAATCCCAAGAGTTTTAAGGAGGTGATGTCAACTCCTAAAGCACCATTTTGGAAATAAGCTGTAAACACTTAAATAGAATCTATCTTGCAAAACCATACATGGGAACTAGTGGATCTTCCATCCAGTTCCAAACTTCTTGGATGTAAATAGATCTTCAAAAAGAAGATGAAAGAAGATGGATCAATTGATAAATATAAAACTAGACTTGTAGTTAAAGGTAACAAGTAAAAAGCAAGTGTTGATTACTTTGACACGTACTCACCGATTACTAGAATAATATCCATTAGAATGTTGATAGCCATAATAACTATACATAATCTTGAAATACATCAAATGGATGTTAAGACAACTTTCCTAAATAGTGAACTAGATGAGGAAATCTACATTGAACAACCAGAAGGGTTTGTTGTTTCTAGTAAAGAGAACAAAGTTTTTAGACTTGTTAAGTCTTTATATGAACTTAAATAAGCACCAAATTAAACAGTGGCATGAGAAATTTGACAAAGTTATGATGTCAAATGGATTTAAAATAAATGAATGTGACAAATGTTTCTGCATTAAACATAATGAATCCGAATATGTTATTGTATGTATTTATGTAGATGACATGCTAATTATTAGTAGCAACAATGACATCATTAAGTCTACCAAAAGGATGTTAACCAGTAAGTTCGATATGAAAGATTTAGGTGTTGTTGATGTAATTCTAGGAATTAAAATTTTTAGATCTACTGAAGGACTAGTATTATCGCAATCTCATTATATTGAGAAGATACTTGAGAAATTCAACAAGTATGACATTAGTCTAGCTAAAACACCTATTGATGTGAATTGTCATCTGACTAAGAGTACAGGTGAAAGTATCTCTCAGTTAGAGTATACTCGTATAATAGACAGTCTAATGTACTTAATGAATTATACTAGACCTGATATTACCTACATGGTAAGCAGACTGAGTAGATATACTAGCAACCCAGGACATAAACACTGGAATGCGATAATTAGGGTACTTAAATATTTAAGGTATACCCTAAACTATAGATTGTATTACATCAAATATCTAGCTGTACTCGAAGGATACAATGATACTAATTGGATAACGGATTGTAAAGATACTAAATCCACAAGTGGATACATCTTTATACTTGGAGGAGGAGCTGTCTCATGAAAATCCTCCAAACAGACGTGTATTGCAAGGTCTACAATGGAATCTGAGTTTATTGCTTTAGACAAAGCAAGTGAAGAAGCAGAATGACTTTGTCAATTTTTAGAAGATCAATGTGGACGAAACCTGTGCCAGCTATTTGTATACATTGTGATAGCTAATCTGCAATTGGTAGGGTACAGAGTAGTATGTATAACGGTAAGTCTCGACACATACGACGTAAATATAATACCGTTACATAGTTACTCTCAAATGGAGTTATTACAATTAACTACGCGAAGTCAAAAGATAATATTGTGGATTCGCTAATCAAATGGTTAACTAGAGAGAGAGTATACTGCTCATTGAAGGGAATGGGTTTGAAGCCTACAACTAAATAGTCACCTTAATAAAAACCCAACCTAGTTGACTGGAGATCTCAAGATCTAGGTTCAAAGGGACAAACTAATTATGTGTAGACTAAGTAATCACTGGAAGACTTTAAGTCTTATACTCATTCCTATGGTGAACCAGTGATAAATAGAAGTATTGAGGATAAGCTTTGCTTTTAATGATTCTTATAGCTTGAAAAAATTCAAGTAGGGTATACGGGATACTCTTGATAGGTTAATCACCTAGATGAGTGAAGAACAAGGTCGGTTCTATGAGATTGAGAAGACTAAATTTTCTAAAGCACTAATTAAAACACTAGGATGTTCAAGGCCAAAATGAACACAACTAGAGAATTGACTGTGTCAGGAAGTATCTGTGTGAATTTTATTGTCTTAGTTTACACAAACAACTGAACAATTCAAGACATCACGTTCACTAGTTAGCCAAGTAAATCCTATAGTCTTTCACTAGAGAAGGTTCAAGGCCAAAAGCTACCTATCTCGATGTAGTTACTTTCTATTTGAACTCTCTATAGTGTGTCAACATTGCATATGCACGTATATCCAATCAATCTCATTCATGTGGGGGATTGTTAGAATTTTTTGCTACTTTAATTGATTAGTTAAAGTGAAACCCATTAATTAAATTAATCAGATTATTATTCCGTTGCGTTTCTCGTTATTTGAGGATCAACGTAGTATATTTATATGCCAAAAATAATTAAGTTTTGAATGAGATTTTAATTCTCAAAGAAACTCATTTGAGATTGATTGAAGATATAAATGAATGAATTATCCTACATTGCTTAGAAGGGGATGCGTTATCTGACATTGCTTGAAAAGGGAGAACTTGAATTGTAAGATGTAGTTATCCTATATTGGTTGTGGAGAAAAAACTCAAACTTGTATCAACTTATAAATTGAGAACAAAGGCAAGCCACTAACAATCAAGCCTTCAAACTCGAATTGGGTCGAGTCGAGTTTGGGATGGGACAAATCGATCCATATTTGGATTTGGTTTGGACCGGATCCGAGTCGGGTCTGGTCGGGTCGAATCTTGACCTGCTAGAATAGTTTAAAATTTAATTAGTGGAAGTTAAACAGTTAATTAATTACTTAACCGTTAATTTTGAATTAGCATAAATGAACAGACATGAAGATTCATTAGGTGACTGTTCGCCTTAACGTTAACGCAAACAGGTGCCTTTCCAAAATTGGTGATGGTTCGCGTTAACATTAACGTGAACAGATGTCTTTCCATGGTTACATCCATTTAATGGTGACTTTTAGTCTTCAATAAATATGAGACTTTTCATTCATTTTTATTAGTCTGATTCGTAACATTATCACTTCATATTTCTACCAAAGCACATATCATTTAGAATTTTGTGAGAGTTCAAGCATAACTTTAGTTCGTCGAAATTTTTGATTTCAAGTGCTTGTACTCAAAACTTGAAGATCGTTGTACCCTAAAAGGCATACGTCCATTCAACCATTAGCACCGGTGTGGGGGCGTGAATCTGGTTTAAGGGTATAGAGTCAAACTCTAGTCTCGATTTACTTCAATTCAATTCATCGTTTGAACATCAGGGTAAGTTTTATATAATATTTAAAATACTGTTTCTGTTACATTAATGTTAACACATTCTATCACTGTTCTTCTTTATTTTTGTTATGTTAATATTAACACATTCTACCATTCTTCTTCTTTGTTTCTGTTACGTTAACATTAATATATTTTATCACTGCTACTTTTTGCTTTCTGTTACGTTAACGTCACGTTTCTATTTTAGTATACACTTAATTTATTTTACAAAATTTTTATAATTTATTTTTATTGCCCTTACATGAATAATTAATATTCACATTAATAATTAATATTCACATTAATATTTATTAATTTTATTTCATAATTATTTACATATTTATCTTCAAATTTCTAACATTCCCCCAACCCCCCAAAAATTACTTCTAGAGAGTGAATATAGTATTAACCGAAAAACTTTTAATACAAGTGAGGATGTGGATGAGTGAGTGATTCGGTGGATCACAGCAATGGTCAAAATATTTATTTAATAAATAAAATAAAAATATATGTTGGTGTTAGTGTACAATGTTGAATCATGAACTGGCAATTGGCTGTCTAGTGCCACACCCCAATTTTTCGCCCTGTCTGTTGGTCCTACTTACACATTTTTGTTTTTTATTATTATTTTTGCAAACGTTTGTTTTTAGGAAAGAAATTTAGAAAAATAAATCTACACGTACTAAATAATCGTTACACTATAAAACTTGGGTCCTATTTGCACATGCTACCGTTCTTCTTCTATCTCAATTCTATATCTCAAAATTTATAACCTAACGATGGATGTATAATTTACATCATTTGTTGAAAGTTTAAAATTCAATATCTTCCTCAATAAATAAGAAAAAAAAAATATTAACCCAGTTCTGATGAAAATAAATCGGTTAATTATTTTTTTCATCACTTTTATTTTAATTTCATTTCATTTTATTTTCAATATTTTAAAAATTTACAGTTTAACCTATTTTCAACTCAAAATAAATTGATTTTTTAACTTAATAAAATATGAAAATAAATGGATAAAATTAAAAATTTACATGAAATGAAAAAAATTGCCTTTTATTTCATTTTATCTTGAATAAGAAAATAGAAGTTTAGGAAAAAAAATACTATTTTTTTTAAATATTAATTAAATTTTAAAATATAAGAAAATAATATTATTTCATATTTTTTGAGTAAAATATGAATTTTTTCTTTTAGTTTGAAGTCAAAAGAAATAATGTGTAGGTTTTTAAAATAAAATTAAAACAAAATACTAGGAGATAAAAGATAATTAACCCAAATAAGTATAATTGTAGAATATATTTAAAATTATAGTTTTATATAAAATGATATGTTGTAATGGGATTACCAAACAATAGAGGGAAATGCTATTTGCCTATTAATAGTACTACAGTTAATTAAATGAAACAACTAACTTCATTAAAAAGATCACTATCCAAATGCAATATCAATTTCAAATATTTACCGGACTAATTGAACTAAACCAAATTGAACGCTTCAATTTTTAAAACCGATTAAATGGTTTTCATTACGGTTTTAACTTAAAAATTAAGAACCGAAGTGATTTTAATTTTGATTTTGAGAAAGTAACATCATAACTGATATTTTAGATATATGAATACGTTATGATACTTGATGATGAAGTGGATACAAAAGAGTTGTATTTAATATAGTTTTTTCTTTTTTTTTTTTTTCTTTTTTTTTTTTTAATATAATAGCATATATTCTCCACACACGTTTTGTAGTAATATATGAGAATTTTTTTTTACAGGATTAAAAATTAATGCGATGCAATTGAGATAAATATTTAGAGATTTTTATGTATAGTGTGACAATTATCTATTATTTTAATCTTTTTTTTAGTAAATATGAATTTTATGTATTGTATCTTAATTATAGTAAGGATATTTATTGTAACAATTAATAATTTTGTCGTTTCGTTTTGATGTTTGGAATTTATATTTTATATTTTAGTTATATATAAAAAATAATGGTTCGCGGTTTTACGATTTCGTTTTTGGTTTTAGTGTTACATAAAACTAAAATATTTTAATATGTTTGTGATTTCGCGATTTTGGTTTTAGTTTTGTATAAAATTTAATGGTTCAGTTTTTAAAAAATCATCAGTTTACATTCGAAATTAAATGGTTCAATTTTAGAGCAGTTTTCTAAAAAATCAGTAGTTTACGATTCGATTTTAAATTTAGTATACGACTAACGATTTTTATTTTGGTTTCTAGTGAAACGGTTCAAAACTGAACCGCTGCCGAGAGAGAAATGATGATAATTTAAAGTAGGATACAATTCAAAAATTGTGATGTGCCCGTAGCAAGTCTATTTGTTACGGACAGTTTTGTCCAAAATAGTTTAGTAAAATCAAAGTGCAAAAATAACAACGCTTTTTTTTTTTTTTCCTCTTAAGATTTTTATTTTTCAATTTTAAACTTTCCTCAGATTAAGCACCCACTCAACCGTCTCTTTCAAAGATTTTGTTCCCCCCCTCTCCTTTATTTGCATGCTTGTGTGAATGGATGACTTTGCGCTAATGGCCCCCCCACATGGGAAAAGACCGACAAAAGCTCAATAAAGAGATCAAATACCCTCCAACCAAAAACCAACCGTTACTTCTCTCTCTCTCTCTCTCTCTCTCCCCAAGAAAAAACTGCACACTTTCACTTGTTAAAGTAAATTAAAGCCCTTTTCTTCTCTCTCTCTCTCTCTCTCTCCATCCTCTTCTTCCTCTCCATCTGATAATGTAAGCAGAGAAAATCCAAGAAAGTTTTGTTCTTTGGGTTTGAAGGGTACTCCTAGAAAGTTGAATCCATGGCTTCCGGTAGCTTTTTCACAGTCTTCATCATCTACAGTTCCTTATTGTTTGGCTTCTGTTTCGCTGAAGATCCATTTGCTAACTACGAGTTCGAGGTCTCTTACATCACCGCTTCTCCTCTCGGTGTCCCCCAACAGGTCAGATCTCTTTCTCTCTCTACACTACAGCTTCGGTCTACGTGTTTCTGCTTTGACTTCTCATGGGTTTGCTCTAGATTTTCGATTTTTTAGTGTTTTGTTTCAGATCTGAGAATGTTGCTACTAATTTAAGCTCTGAGCTTTGTGATAACTGTTGGTTTTTGAAATTCTGCAAGTTGAAGTTCATTGCGCTGTGTTGCAGGTTATCGCCATTAATGGCCATTTCCCAGGACCTAATATTAATGTAACTACAAACAACAACGTTGTTGTCAATATACGAAATAGATTAGACGAAGGTCTTCTTATGCATTGGTAGGATCGACATTTATAAGTTCAGATAATTTTTTCCTTTTTTTTTTTTGGAATTTTTTCTTAAAATCAATGTTTATTTTTTGAGGCAGGAATGGTATTCAGCAGAGGAGAAGTTCTTGGCAAGATGGTGTTCTTGGCACAAATTGTCCGATTCCCCCAAGATGGAATTGGACATACCAATTTCAGGTTAAGGACCAGATTGGAAGCTTCTTTTACTTCCCATCCCTCAATTTTCAAAGGGCTTCGGGCGGTTTCGGAGGAATTATTATCAACAACAGGGCTATAATTCCTATTCCTTTCGATACTCCTGATGGGGATATCACGATTATGATTGGCGATTGGTACATACAAAACCACACGGTACGTGTTCGATGAAATGACTGAATGAAATTTTAATAGTTAAAAACCCAAGTTTATGGTGAGAATCATGTGATTTGTTTAACTTGGTTCAAAATCACATTGTGAGTGTTCGATGAAAAGCCTAAATCAAGCTCCTTAGAGTGCGTGTGGATAAGAAATTTTATATATAAAGGGTTCATTTGGGTGAGTTGTTTGACAAATGAAATTGATTTCAAAAAGGATTTTTATAATTTGATTCGCACAAATCAGTAGCAAAATTTTACAAATCCTTTTTTTAAATCAAAAAGTTTTGCCTCACCCAAACACGGTCTAATTGAATTTAAAAATGATAGGATTTTAAAATTTTCAATATTTTTTTGCAAAATTTGTTTTTTAGGTATATTTTTGAAATTGAATTTTTATCTACACAATTTCACCTCAGATGGAGAGGTATACATCGTTCAGAAAGATCTAAAAAAAAAATGCCTACTTAGCTAGCATTTGCAGATGTCATTTTATCCTCCTTAGATCTCATTTTGAACTTCCGAGGGATTTTACAAATTTCTTTCTGAAATAGACAAACAAAGAACTTAACTTGTGAATTTCAGAAATCCTTTAACTGAAATCGTCTCCCAAGATACTTCACCCAAACACACCCTTAAGGTGAAAACACAAAGTTTATGATTATGTGTCTAATGATTGGTTTTCCTTATGTTGCTTAGGCTTTGAGGAGGACTCTTAATGGTGGGAGAGATCTTGGGATGCCAGATGGCGTTCTGATTAATGGTAAAGGCCCTTATAGATATAACGACACTCTTGTGCCTGACGGCATTGACTATGAAACTATCAACGTTCACCCAGGTGAGACATACTATTTGAGTCTTTCGAATGTGTACTCATATGTTTTAAAAAGTATTGATGATTTTATAGATTTACATTATTTGGTTTTGGTTTGGATGATTTGTTGCATGTTGGAGCAATGTTTTATGTGTTGCGTTCTTGTTTAAAGTTGCTAGCATCGGATATAGCTTTCTTGAGCTTTTTTACATTGCGAATATATTTTGTCGCCTATTTCTCTCTTAGGCTTCGTTTGGATTGATAGGAATGGGGAGAAAGATGGAAATAAAGTAAAATTATTTTCTATTTTCTTTTTTCCTAATGAAATCCGTTTCTCTTCTTTCCATTTCTCTCAATCCAAACACAGTGTTAGCTATTCATATATTCTTCGGATGCTTTGAGACATTTTTATATTCTGATAGAAATACACATCGATTTATCATTTATTGCCTTTATATATTGTTGAATAAGCTATAACTCACTCTACGATTTGCTTTGGTATTGGAAATTTCTGATGCGATTTTTCAGCGTTCTCATGAAAATTAAATATATTCAAACTTGGCTAAGGTTCTGTTTGGTTTGTAACTGCAAAATGAGAAAATAAATATTTTTTTATATCATATTTTAATTCGCATAGAACTCCCGTTAATTATTACCATGATGATTTGCAGGAAGGACATACCGCATTCGTGTCAGCAATGTTGGAATTTCAACGAGTTTGAATTTCCGAATTCAAAACCATAACCTACTTTTGGCCGAAACTGAGGGCTCATACACGGTGCAACAAAACTACACTAGCTTAGATATTCATGTTGGACAAACGTACTCGTTTTTAGTAACCATGGATCAAAACGCAAGTTCTGATTACTACATCGTGGCGAGCGCTCGGTTTGTGAACGAATCGGTTTGGCAAAGAGTCACTGGTGTCGGAATTTTGCACTATTCGAATTCGAGAGGAAGAGCTTCGGGTCCGCTTCCGGACCCACCGAACGATCAATACGACAAAACTTTCTCGATGAACCAGGCAAGGTCCATCAGGTTCGTATTAAAATGTCATTTTGGGGTGCCTTTGACTAAGTTATTTGAAGAGAGAATTTGATTTTAAAAGAATTTGTAGGCCCTGTTTGTTTTAACTTTCAAAAAATTATCTTTTGTTTTTAATGACACAAAATATAATTGTTTATCTTTTAACAACACAACTCAAAAACACTTTAACGAAGTTCTCTCTCAGTTCTTTCTTTTTCTCTCTTAGTTCTTTCTCTTTCATCAAAAGTTTACTCTCTCATTTCATCCCTAACTATGGAAATCTCCTCTCTTAAAACCCATGTTCCCCCTCTATCAACACCACAACGAGTCATCAGAAAACAAAATTTAAAACTATTTTTTCCTAAATTTGTGAATTTTACGATCCATGTTTTATTTTTGGTTTTATTAGTTTTTTTTTTTTCTATTCCGAAAAAACTGTTTCTATTCCTAGAATACAGAGAACTGAAAAAGAAAGATGGGAACAACAAAAATCGGTTTCTGTTCTCTTCCCAGTTTTTTAGAACAAATTCCTTGAGAACATAAGAAAATTCTTCCCATGTTTTTTGTTTACATTCCAAGTTTTCCGGGAACAAGAAGCGGAAATTTGGGCAAAAAAACACTAAACAAATTTGTATAGCTCATTTCTAAGATTTTGCCTCACTCAACCAACAGACCATAAACAAATTTTCATAGCTTACATATATTTCTACGATTCTGCCTTACTCTTTTCTTTTATTTTCATTTTTTTTTTTTTTAATATTTCACAGATGGAATGTATCGGCTAGTGGTGCTCGTCCAAACCCACAAGGCTCATTCCGATATGGATCAATAAATGTGACTGAAGTTTACGTTTTGAGAAACAAGCCACCGGAAATAATTAATGGCAGACGAAGAACATCACTTAGCGGGATTTCATTCGTTAATCCGGAAACTCCGATCAGGCTTGCTGATTGGTTCAAAGTGAAAGGTGTTTATAAGCTCGATTTTCCAAATAGGCCGATCACCGGTCCTTCGAGAATGGAAACGTCGGTGATTAATGGAACGTACCGCGGATTTATGGAAATAGTTCTTCAGAATAACGATACTAAAGTCCAGACCTATCATTTGAGCGGTTACGCCTTCTTTGTGGTTGGGTATGATTATGAATTGCCCCCCCCCCCCCCCCCCCCCTCTTTTTATGTTTCTGTTCCCTGAAAATTGGGAACAGGAAATAAATTGCTTTTTTTAGTTTCTGTGCCCATTAATTTTCTAAAAAAGTTCTGGAAACAAAATGGATTTGTTCTTGGATTTACGTTTCTGTTCTTGATTTTCTTAGAACAGAAACACTAGACAAACACCACCTTGTTCTCTTGTTTTGCAGTAAAACTCTTAAAGTCCTCTTTTAAATCAATTTCAGGATGGATTACGGAGAGTGGACAGATAACAGCAGGGGAACTTATAACAAATGGGATGGAATTGCTCGAACCACAACACAGGTAGATTCTGGGAACTCAATAACAAAAACAGTTTTTTTGTCTTCATTCTTTTCAGTTTTTCAGAACAAAGACTCTAGGGTGGTGTCGGTTTACTGTTTCTGCTCTCAAAAAACTTGAGACGGAAGCTTATGTATGGGAACAATATTGTCATGTTCTCTGAATTTTGTTCTAAAAATTTGATTGTAGAACAAAAGCATATATTTTTAGGTCAATTGCTTTTACCTTGGTCTTATTTCATTTTAATCCCTCTATTTTAAAAACTTGCATATCACCCCCCTTCTACTCTTGAACAAAAGGGGGAGGGACAAACTCACATCTTATTTGGAGAAAAATATAAAATGAATTATTTTTTCTTTATTTTTTATTTTTAAATTTAATATTTAAAGGTTATAATCAAGAAAAATTAACATCATGTAAAATAAATTAACAAATTTAATTTTTCTTTTTCTCTCTCTACTTTTGTTTTTTAGTAATGGCAAAATAAAATAAAAAATTAAAACAAAAGGTAATTTGTCCATTTCATGTAAAATTTGGATGAAAAAAATTAATTTCTCCTCTTTATATATATTCAGTTAAGTTAAACAAACAAATCGAAAAAAGTTAGATAAAATGAAACAAGATCAAAGTTACGCACTTAACTCTTGTTTTTTGTTCCCTTATTTTTGTCTCTATTTCAGTTTTCTGGGAACAGAACCAAAACTTTAAGAACAGAAGGCACTTTGCATTTCCTCATTTTTTTTGGTTCCCTGAAAACTTGGAACAGAACAGAGAAGTACGAGAACACAAAAATTAATTCTGTTTTTATTTCTAAATTTTTCTCTGCTCTAACTTTTTCGGGGACAAAAACACTAAAACAAACGGTCCCTTGATTTTTTTTTTTTAAATTTACGGCCTTTGGGATACGTTAGGATACATTATGTCTGGTGTGTAATCCGAAAACAGATTTTTGTCTGAAACTAAAGTGAAACTAAAGTTATATGTATTGGGTTTCTGAACTGTTCTCTGGTCGGTGAAAAATAGGATTTAGTTACAAACCAAACAGGCCCTTAATGGTTTCCTTTGGGTGGGGGTGTTTGGTAACAGGTTTACCCCGGGGCATGGACAGCAATCTTAGTATCCCTAGACAATGTTGGCGTTTGGAACCTGAGAACGGAGAACCTGGATTCATGGTACCTCGGCCAAGAAACCTATGTCAGGGTCGTTAATCCGGAAGCTACCAACAAAACCGAGCTGCCAATTCCTGATAATGCCCTTTTCTGTGGCACCCTTAGCCGAATGCAAAAGTACGATTCTACCCCCTCCCCCTCCATTTGTTGAAAAATTACAATTTTTTTTAATTGATCTTTTGTTCTTTTTTTTTTTTCCAGGCCACAAGACATCTCTTCAGCTTCAGCAGTTGGATCAAGGCTCTGTTTGGTGCTGCTGCTGATATATGTTTTCATGTCGGCTTTTGTCTGACAACTTATTTTATTTTATTTGATTTTTAATGAGCAAAATCGGAGCATGGCTTGTGTTTAGTGAGTTCTTCGGTTTATAAACTGTCTTTTAGTTTTTTTCTTTCTTTCTTTTTTATTTTCGTGGTTTTGAGATGTAATTTAATTTAATTTTTTTGTTTTACTAATTTGCTCCCGTATTAGATTGGATTTTTTATGTTTATGAATTATCATTCTTTTGTAATTTAATTTAAATGGTGACAATTTCATCGTATTCAATATTCAACCTCTGTTTGTTTGTCATTAATGGGAGATTCATTTTTTTTGGCTTCAGAGATTCATTTTTGTTGGAAAAATATGGAATGAACTTTAATAATTTTGATGACTTATATAGGAACTATTAAGATAATTGAGAAGTGGAAAGTTAGGAAAATATGAACAATATATTGATGTTTAGGGAAACTACATATATTACAATGATATATAATAAGTATTTATAGGAGAAGTGAGGAATCATAAGGTTGAGGTTTTGACCTAATGGGTCAAGCGGGCTAAACTCATATATTACATTAACATTCTCTTTCAAAATTAAGGCAGTAAATGAGAGGTGGGTTTGAGTTTGAAAATTAGAAAATGAAAGCGTATGGGTAGATGAGTTTTAGTGAAAATTTCTGTTGTTTGATCGACTGAACTGACAGATTGGAGACAAATTGTATTCTGGAGAATATGATGACGAATGAAATGACAATCAATCTCAATGTGTTTTGTACGCTTGTGGAAGACATCATTGTGAGCGATCTGAATGACACTCCTATTGTCACAGTATAAAACAGTGACAATAGGAGAAAAAATTCCCATGTCAGTGAGGAGCCACCGAAGTCAAAATAATTATTGTGTTGTATCAGTCATGACATGATATTCAGCTTCAATACTGGAACGAGCAACCATAATTTGTTGTTTACTACATTAAGAAATGAGAGAATTACCTAAGAAGAAACAATAACCAGTGGTTGAACACCTGTTGCTGAGATCTCCAACCTAATCGGTATCAGAATAAGCTTGTAAGGTGATAGTAGACTGAGCTGAAAAATGAAGTCCATGAAATAAAATACCATTGACATACCCAAAGATGCGAAGAACAACCGAGTAATGAGTAGTTCGAGGAGCAGACAAGAACTGGTTGATTTGATGAACGGCATAGGCGATGTCTAGGCGAGTGACAATAAGGTCTACTAGACTTCCAACTAATTGGCAATATAGAGTGACATCCTAAAGTGGTGAACCATCTAGTGGGGTAAGTCTGATATTCGGCTCGAGAGAAGTAGTGGCAGTATTGGAGTCAGTGATGCCAACATTGAAAAGAAGATCCAAGGCATATTTGGCCTGAGAGAGAAAATATCCATATGAATCGGATGAGACTTCGAGACTAAAAAATGAGGTGAGCATGCCGAGATCTTTCATCTCGAATTGTCCACTAAGAAACTGTTTGAGTTCAGAGATACCGCGTAGCACATTTCCAGTAATAATCATGTCATTCACGGATAATAAAAGAAGAAGAATACCATTGTCAGTTTGGTGAATAAACAGGGCCAAATCATGGAGCACCAGATGTGAACCCAAATGATGAATAGTAATGCTGAATTTTATGAACTATACACATGGAGCTTGTTTCAAACTATATAAGGCACGACGAAGGCGATAAATTTTATTTCGAGGGGTAACTAGACCAGGAGGGGTATGCATATACACTTCCTTAAGAAGATCGTCATTGAGAAGTGCATTTTTGACATCCATATGAAAGAGAGTCTATTTTTGAATGGCAACGATGACAAGAGTACGGACAGATGTGAGCCTCGCTACTAGAGTAAATGTCTCTTCATAGTCAATTTTATATTCCTGAGCAAAATCCTTGGCAACAAGTTGGGCTTTATATCATTCAGCAAAACCATTAAATAGTGTTTTGATCTTAAACACCATTTGCACCTAATGAAAGTTTTCCTAGGGGGAAAGATCAACAATATCCCAGGTGTTAGTTTTGGCGAGGGCTTGAAGTTCTTCGTCTATTACTTTTTGCCAAAGATAATTAGTACTAGCCTTCTTATAGGATTGAGACTCATGTAAATGAAGTATGGTAAAAAAACAATGAAAATCAGTAAGCTAAGGTAGAGGATGAGTCACACTGGTAGAGTGACGGGGGTGATCTGAAGAGTGGGTCTTAGAGGCAGTCAATACAGAATCATCGGGTATAAGAGACGTCTCAGGCATGGTTGATAGAAGTGGAGGGGTGAGATCAACTAATGGTTCTGGGGTAGACTCAGCTTAAGGTGTAAGACTGGGTTCAACTTGTGGTGTTGGAGTGGACTCAACAATACCTAGAACTGTATTCTCAGGAAATAACTCAATAGATGTTTCAGTAAAGAATTTGGAGTTGGTGATGGTTGACATATCAAATGACCGTAAGGAAGAAAACATTTGATGTTCCTAAAAAACATCATGTTAAGAGATACAAAGAGTTTTAGAAATGGGATCCCAACATCGATGCCCTTTATGTTCAATGCCATATCCAAGAAAACAACACAAGTGAGCCCTTGTTTCTAGTTTGCGGTGTTCATGTGGTTTGAGAAGAACAAAACAAACGCAACAAAAGACTCTGAGTTTAGAGTAATCGAGATGTTTACTAGAAAGACACTCAAATGGAGACTGATACTGGATTGTAGCGGAAGGGATACGATTTATTGTGTAGACGACTGTGAAAGCAGCATCACCCAAAAAACGCTCAGGATAGAATGAAGAAATAAGAAGAGTACAAAATGTGTCAAGAATATGTTTATGTTTGCGTTCAGCTCGTCCATTTTGTTGGGATGTACTAGGACACAAGTGACGGGTGAGCATTCCATTTTTACGAAGTAGGTTAAGAAAGGCACGATCCTTATATTCCATTGTATTATCTGAGCGAAAAACTTTGATATTTCCAAAAAATTGGGTTTGAACTCTAAAGGAAAACTCCGAATATATTTGGAATAGTTCGTATTGATGTTTTATAAAAAACAACTACGTATATCGAGAGTAATCGTCCACAAAGATAACAAAGTAACAACAACTACCCATTGAGGTATGAGGAGAAGACCCTCAAATATCAGAATGAATTAGATCAAAGGGTTCAAGAGAAATAGACTGACTCACTTTGAAAGGTAGGACTGGTTATTTTGCAAGTTGACAATGGATACATTTGAAGGACTCATGCTGAATTGAACCTAACTGACTACTAAAGATAAGCGATCTGAGTCGACTAGATGAAGTGTAGCCTAATCGAGAATACCAAATATGGGATGATGATAGCAATAATGGTGGTTGTGGAGGTAAGGATGATGATGATGAGGAAGATACTGGTAGTGGTGAGGTTGAACAGGTTAATGAAGGGACATATGGTTGTAGTGGTGGTGGAGGAGTTTGAGATGGAAGGTGCAAACTACTGAGTTCAAATAAAGGCCCAATTTTACGACCACAGCCAAAGGTTTCTCTTATCCGAGGATCCTACACACGATAATCATTATTAAAAAATATGACTTCAAATCGCAATTCACAAATTTACCTAACAGACAAGAGATTTAAGATGAGTTTTAGAATCAAATACGTGTTAGGAATAGAAACCTAATCGGTATGAGTAACACGCATTTGAGAACTATCCGCGATATGAATACGAGGGATATTCATAGTAGATAGTTTGGTTGGAATAATATTGGGATTAGATGTCATATGATTACAGTAAGCAGAATCAAAGAACCAAGAAGAGTTACCTATAGTAAGTGAGAGAGTAAGAAAAAACTTTGTACCTTTTTTGGATAAAATATGATGGAGAAGTGAAGCTATATCTGCAATAGACATGATAACATTAGTGGAGGTAGAATTTGAACCCTTTTTGGTATTGAAAATGATTGAGGAACCGGCAAACATTATTGTTGAATCGGATCAACAATATACAATAAATTATACTGTACGATATGAATCTGGAGAAACTGTTGTCATAAATGGATTCAGAACGCTAAAATTGTTAAGGAACTAGTCTATACTCGTGACGAACTGATTGAGAACCCCTTGAACCGATCGAATCTCCGTGATGAACTAAATCAACAATATAAAGAGAATTATACTGTTTGATCTGAATTTGATTAAATGGAGATCACAGATAGATCCAAAATGTTAAAATTGTCTACGAATCGATATTAAATCTTCAAGAATCGAGCAAAAAACGGTTGAACCAATGTAGAAACCACATTTATATAAAAGAAAGTATATTCTTTGAGTCTCAAATAACAAAATAGAGGCTAAAAACAGAATCAAAACACCCAAAAACTCTAGAAACCGGTCCAACTTTATAGAAAACCGATCTAAAAAGGTGTAAATTGGTCCAAAGAAAATTACTTCTCAAGAAATGGTGCTGTGGCAAAGTGGCTGACTGGATGTTGATGTGGCAGAGTTAACTGCTGATGTGGTGCTGACATGATGCTCACATGGTACTTACGTGGCGAGACTTTGACAGTGTAGCTGACTGGCACTGATTGGGTGTTGCCTGGGTAGAGATTAGAGTTGACGTGGCACAGGAAGACTACTAAATGGTGTGGATCTGATCTGTCACCTTTGTCCCTCGCTTGAGGGCGCGTGTGAAGCTAGATGGAGCTGATTTTTATGTTGTTGGAATCGTCTCGTCGAGATGGTTCCGATGGTATGTTTTGTGATGGATTTGGAGCCCTGGTTGAAGCAGTAGAGCCGAAAATCCGTGACGATTTGGTGGTCGTGTTGCTGCTAGTGTTGACAGCGCGTGAGGGCGTTGTGGTTGTCTCTTTGAGACATAGGTGTTGATGTGATGAACATTGATTTTGGAGTAGTGGTAGGATCGTAGCAATCAACAAATGTAATGTCGTGATGAAAGGCTCAGGTTTAGGGTTTCAAAAATTTTAACACGAACATGGTCATGAAACATTAACTCTTGATACCATATTAAAATAATTGAGAAGCGGGAAGTTGAGAAAACATAAACAATATATTGATATTCAGGAAAACTGTATATATTACAATGATATACAATAGATATTTATAGGAGAAGTGGGGAACCTTAGGGTTAGGGTTTTGACCTAATGGGTCAAGTGGGCGAAACCTATATATTACATTAACAATAAGTTTGTCCAATGAAATTTATTCTTGGCAGTTCTAGTTGCTTTTCATGTGTTGATTTGTTTTTATGTTTACCCACATAACAAATATTTCTCTATATCTCTCTCTCATAACAAACTTTCACTATTATACTCATCACACAATAAGTATCTATCACCACAACTGCCATCACCATCACTACAATAAATAAAAAATCAACAACAAATATGAAAATTATACAATTAAAAGCATCAAAATGTACGAAAATTTTATTTCGGTATAAATAAAAATATATCTGAAAATTTAAATAGAGGTAAAAAATTGTCACAAACACTCCGATCAATCACAATCACCTGTCGCCAGACTGTAATTTCTATCGATTAACCAACCCAGCTCCAAAATCCTCTCCATGATTGACTGGATTCTCTTGACTTCAAAAGAAATTGTCGTCCACCAGAGAACTTTGTCGTCACTTTAAGAATTCCTAAACTCTAATGGCACCACTGTCGATCAATCCTTTGGAATACACCACGGAAATACTAACCTAACTGCAAAACAGAACAAATTCTTCTCATCCACCCCTCTACCACCATTGTCGTCGATTCCACCCTCACCGAAAACTTCTATAATAGAGACAAAACAAAGGAGCTCAAGACTCCATGAAATCTTCACTCTCTACAGTTGATTCTGAAAAATCATATATTTAACGAAGCAATTACTTTTAAATTTTAATAAACACCTTGCAGGCAATTAGAGTTGGGCTTTTTATTGGCACGATTTAAATCAATGTCGGATTCGATAAGATTAGAATCGAGAAGCGATTAGGCGCCTTCACTCTCACATTCCTCTTCTCCTCCACCACCGAAACCCTCCCAATATTCATCAACGAACGATTTATGTTCATCAAAGAAACCTGCAATGGCGTTTATAGATTATCATAGTATCTCATCATCTAATTTTCCTAACAGCGATGGTGCAAGAGAGATGAGATGGTCGGAGGGCAGGGGACCGGGGGTTGATTGGTGAAGAAGAAAGATGAAAAATCAAAGAAAGAAAAAGAAAAAAAAGAAAGAACAACAAATTGGCTATCAACTTCTATGAAAGAAGACATGGCCTAACATGTTTTTACACGTTATCGGTTCCCGTGCATGGTTTTCTCTTATAGAGGTCTATTCTCAAAGAAACAAAAATAGAAATTTACTAATTTGTGCTCACTTTGATCTAATTTAACTCTTAAATTAGATGAAATGATTAATTAAAATTATAATTAAAAATATAAGATTTAAAATAAAACGTATAAATTTATTGGACTGCACAAAAATATGATCATAATTAGAAGATTTAAAATTAAATTTATCCTAAATATATAAAGAAACTCAAAAAATTGGGTCATGTACACAAACTCGTGAACTAAATTACATTTCTCTTTGTGCCTTCTAATTCAACAATGGGAGCCTATCTAAAAAAATGTTTGATTCTGGTGTAGCCAAGCCCATCAACCTTTCACCAGGAGGTAGGCCTTTCATTAGCTCTGTCATGGATACACATAATATAAGAGTGAAAAATGTCAGTCGTATTTTGTTATTAATTTCATAAAATTTTCATTATTCATTTTGGTTTATGCAAAGATCCATCTTCCACTAATATTTGCTGCATAACAATATTTTACTGTACAATAATATTTTGAACTATGTTACAAAATGTCTGCAGTAAGTTTTCAAATATATGCTACACAACAATATTTGCAAAACTAAATTACATTGAACTAATTATTACAGTATAGTAATTTTTATATAATATATCGACGGTGTAACAAATATTTACAATTCAGATATTGTTGTCGTAAAATACTATCGGGACATTCTACGTGGACACTCTTGCCGCTGGAAAAACTTGCCGTCAACTGTATTTTTCTTGCTGGAAGAACCTTACCGCCAAGAAACAGTTGCCGCTACAACATTTGATCTCCACAGAATCAAAGTACCCATTTGACAATGGAGTATTTTGCAATTTAGGGTAATATGAATAAAAAGGGAAAAATTGAATCAACCAAAATCCTTATATTTCTTACACTTGATTCATGCTATTTGACCAAATGATTTCATTTTTTAAGTTGTGTTTTTGTTTCCATTTTGGCTTTGAAGGATATGTTCTTTTTCAGTAGCCAAGTGCGTGCGTGTGTGTTTTGCTAAAATGGGTTTTTATTAAAAAATAAATAAATCAATGGGTTTAAGATTGGTCGGGCTTTATCCGTTGAGTTCTATTTTAAAATGTTAGCTAATGATGGGTGTTAGCCTAAAAAATCCTTAAGATATTAGTATATAGATTTTTTTTATATATGTATCTTGGCCTATTAGGTTAAATCCTAATATTATTAGGAAAACTAAATCCTAACCCTAACAGGGTTTCTCTAGTCACATTCTATATATAAACCCTTTGTATATCTTTATAATTGTACATTTCTCATATATCAATACAATTCTCTCATGTTTTTCTAATATCCTGCCACTCAATTTTTCTAACATGGAATCAAAGCTAGTTTTTCTTGGTCATGTTCCTCCTTTTTTTTTTTACGACCCTAATACTTTCAATGTCTTCCGCTGCGTCGTTTTTCCTCCTGTGGTATTTATTGACTATTATAGGCCTCACCATCACTTTAGTATCAACTATCATCACACCACCACCATTGTCTTGAAGCGAAGAGCACAACGCCACCAAAACCACCACCACTGGAGCCTTTACGCGTGTCCATGCGCCGCCAAATGCCAGCAGTAACACCACCACTACTATCACTGATTTTGGGCTCTACCGCAACAATTAGGGCTCAAAACTTATCACCAGCCATACCATTAGAACTGTCTCCACAAAAAGCAACCATATCTGATCACGAAATTGCTCTCAAGTGCGCAAAACCTGACCTGCATTATCGTCTCTTCAGATCCACGCGCCACACAATCAACCATAGCTGCGTCATCGCCAAATTAGCGTTGCGTAAACACCAACTTAGTTCTAACTCTATGCCAACTTATTGGCACGTCACTGCTAACTTAGTGACATATCATTGCAACATCAATTGTTGACTATGCCATATCATTAGTTGACTTTTCCACGTCAGGTGACACAACATCATCATTCTGGTTTCAATCGCCATGTCATCGCCATATAGTTGCCACGTCATTGCCACGTGTCTGATATATCAGCTTCACTAGACAATGCCATATCATTGTTTCTGCCAACTTAGTCCCCACGTCATCCCTAGTTAACATCTATTGTTGACCAGTTCAGTGTTGGACTTTATTTGGCTAGTTCACCCATTTCTAGATTGGTTCTTAAAGATCTAACACTAGTTCTTGGCTAATTTCGGAATTCTAAATCTATTTGTGGCCTTCGTTTAATCAAATTCGGATTATACAATATAGTTTCTTTTATATTGTTGATTATGTTCATCATGGTGGTTTAATCGGTTCAAGAGTTCATCAATCGGTTATTCACGGTTATAGACCAGTTCCTGAATAATTTCTGTGCTTTGAATCCATCTGTGGCCTCAGGTTTTTCATATTTATATCATACAGTATACTTTTTTGTATACTGTTGATCTAATTCAACAATGATATCTAAGAGTTGTTCTTCCTTGACCATTCTCAATGCCAAGTAGGGTTATGATCCTACCTTCATTATTGTTAATATCTCTATTGAGGATATAGCTTCACTCTTCCACAAAAATTATCTTTGACTATGGTACAAACGTTTTCCCAGCCCTTTCACTTGTTACAAGTAATTCTTCTTGGTTCTTTGATTCTGCCTCTTATAATCATATGACTTATGATCTAAACATCTTCTTATCTGAACTATCCACCTTGAATTTCTCTAGCATTCATAACGCTGATGATTCTCAAATAAGTGTTACTTATACTGGTCAGATTTCTACTTGACATCTTTTATTTCGAAATTCACTTTAAATCTTTTATCTGTTGGGCAACTATGTGAATTAAGACTTTAAGTAATATTTTCTAATAGTGGTTGTCATATGCAAGATCATCAGACAAGAGAAATTCTTGGGAATGGTTGTAAAATTAGACATCTATTTACACCTTCCACCTTAAACCTTCCCATTACCACCTCATATCCCTTCGTCAATTTTTGCAACCTTACCACCACCACCATCAACATTCTTGTCACCATCATCCTTCTTATCACTCCCACCGCCACTGCCACTATCACCATCCTCCTCTCCCTCATCAAAATCCTATATTTGGTATTCTCAGTTAGGTCACACTTCATCTAGCTGACTTAAATCACTTATTTCTAGCGATCAATTAGGTTCAGTTTAACATGAGTTTTTCAATTGTATCCATTGCCAACTTGCAAAACAGCCAACCCTACCTTTTAATTAGATTCAATCTATTTCTCTTACACCCTTTGATTTGGTGCATTCTGATGTTTGGGGGTCTTCTCTTCATGTAACAATGGATAATTCTCATTATTTTGTTATCTTTGTGGACGACCACTCTCAATATACATGATTATTTCTTATAAAAAATTGATCAGAGTTATTCTAAATATATTCTGAGTTTTCCTTTATGGTTCAAACTCAATTTTCTTGAAATATAAAAGTTTTTCGCTCAGATAATGTAATGGAATACAAGGATCGTGTTTTTCTCAACATGTTTCACAAAATGACACTCTCCCCCATTCTTGTGTCTTGGAACCTCCCAACAAAACATATGAACCAAATGCAAACATAGACACATTCTTGACACAGTTCGTGCCCTCCTTATTTTTTCATCATGTCCTAAGCACTTTTGGGGTGTGACTACCTTAATTGCATTATACACAATAAATTGTGCCCCCTCTACCATAATTCAACATGATCAATATCTATTTGAGCGTCTTTTCAGTAAATCTCCACATTACTCTAAACTCAAAATATTTAGTTAAGTTTGTTTTGTTTTTCTCAAACCTTATGAACACAAAAAGATGGAACCAATGGCTCATCTATATTATTTTCTAGGATATTACATTAAACATAAATGGTATCTATGTTAGGATCTCTTCTCTGAAACTCTTCGTCATGTCATTATTTGGGAATATCAAATATTTTCTTCCTTACAGTCATGTGATATATCAACCCTTACAAACTTCAGATTCTTTACTAATCCATGTCTTGAGTTATTTCCTGAGGATGTGGTTCCAGGTACTGTGGATCTCACTCCAACAACACCAGTTGATCCTAGTCTAGAACATTCAATTGAGTCAACTCTAGAATAACCAACTAAACCCACTATGAACTACTAGCTGAACCCACTCTAGAAGCACCTTATTTCACGAACTTCATTTCTTCGCTTAGTCCACTCTCACATTACACACTTATTTTGATGCCGATTGGTCTAGAGATCCAACCGATAGACGTTCAACCAGTGGTTATTAATTTTTCTTGGGCAACTCTCTCATTTCCTGGCGCAGTAAGAAACAAACTATGATTGCCCGCCCTAGCACCAAAGTTGAGTACGTGCCATTGCTAATGCAACACAAGAACTACTTTGATTTCGTTGGCTCCTCGCTAACAACTGAGTTTCATCCCCTACTGCCACTGTTCTATATTGTGACAATAAGAGTGCTATTCATATTGTCTACAATGACGTTTTCCACGAGCGTACAAAACACATCAAAACTTATTGCTACTTCATTCGTACCACATTCTCCAGAATATTGTTCGTCTATAATCTGTCAGTTCAGCCGATTAGATAAATATTTTCACCAAGTCTTATCTATCCGAACACTTTCACTCTATGGTTTTCAAATTCAAGTTCACGTCTAATTTATCTCCTTAAGTTTGATGGATCATGTTAATATATGTATATGGGCTTGGTCCATTATGTTTAATCCTAGTATCACTAGGAAAATCAAACCCTAACCCTAACAGGGTTTCCCTAGTCACCTCTTATATATGGACCCTTTGTATATCTTTATAATTGTACCTTTATTATATATCAATACAATTCTCTCATGTTTTCTTAATATTCTGCTTCTTAATTATTCTACAAGATTTAATGATCTTATTAACACAAATTGGAGCTTTTAATCAGATATGCTACTATGCATCCCAAAACAGTTCCAACATTAACCTGTGTATGAAATATATACTAAATTTAAAGTGATGTAAATTGGGAAAAAAAAAAAAAGTTCTTCCAACATAGGTCTTGAATCTAGTTTTCAATGAAAGAAATTTAGAATTTATTATTGTGTAGCAAATGTGACTTTAATTTCTTGCAAGATGTTAAAGAGTGAAAACAAATATGGAGTTGAGAGTCCAAGATGTAGGGTGGTCTTGCTTTTCTCTCAACTCCAGAACCTAGCTCAAGAGGTGAGATTTTTTCTCACACTTATAATCTGATCACCAGCCTCTTTCACATCCGATGTGGGATAAACCTAATATAAACGAATCGTACAAAGATTTGACAGTAGATAAAGGGTGTCCAAGTGGAAATTCACCTATTTGGTTTAGAACTAGCAAATGGTATCATATATAAGAATAAGGTAGTTTTCGGTTGCACGGAATTGAACCCTTGGGATTGGAATTAGAAAGGAATGTATGTAAATTTCTTAATTTTTATTAATGGGTTTATGACCTCTCACTACAACAAAAATGGTCTATCAGGGCACAAAAAAGTGTCGCGATAGTGCCCTTATTGCGACACTTGGACTTTTTAGGACACTTGGACTAATACCCTATAAAAAGCCACCCTAATAGGTTGTAAGAGCATTATATATTGCCCTTTTTATTTGAACTTGTTAAGGCAATAATAAGTGTCCTATAAGATAGTTATTAGGACACCATATATTGCCTCTATATTATTTTATATTTTTTAAATTATATATTAAGGCACAACAAGGTGTTGTGAAAAATCTATATTAGGATACTTTTTAGTGTCTCAATAAGTTTATTATTTATTTTACGAGATAATTTTTAGTACCACAAAAGGTATCTAAACTTTTTTTTTTTTTAAATTTAAAATAACAAAATACTCTAACTCTAAATAATAAACACCACAAATTCATCACAATACAAAATACATAAATAAGTCAAACTACCAAATACACAAAAATAAATAATAACCAATATGAACCTTAACGAAAATATTAACCAAAAAATAATGTCAACTTATTTTTGTTTCCCAATAAGTACAACCGAAACAAGATTCACAAACTAAAAACTTCTTGTAACCAAAACAACTCAAGTAAAGATGTACAAAACATATATGAGGAAGATAAACTCAAGTGCTGGAGCATTAGTCAATCATTCACCTGTTGTCTGCAAGTATTGTGGTCTTCGCTATGTTCAAGGACCATCACTATTAGGCTTCACTTCAGCAATTTACTTATTGATGACTGCAATTGCACTAATCAAAACCAACACTATAAGTAGGAGTGCCACAGGCCAAACCCCAAATGATGCAACACTTGATTGAAAAAAAAAAGGTTAATCCAATTTTGTAGAGTGCTTTCTTTTTTGGATGTTAATCCAAATTGGTAGAAAATCCTAATTCGGGAAATCCAAAATACCTATTATCCATGCATGAAGTAGAAATGAGAATGCCAGATAAATCTTGAGACAAATTGGATATGCCATGTAGTCGTTTCCCCTATATTGGAGAAAAACAAAATAAGATGCAATGAATATCTCAAAGTTCATAGGAAGTGCAACCCAATTTTTTAGCACTGGACATCTCTTTTGGAACCATACACTTGTTGAAGCATGATTAATCCACATTAACCATTATTTTTCAATACAATAATCATAAACTTGAATTTTCTATCATGTATAAATGTCTAAAAATGATCATCCAATCAAAAAGAAAACACCATTACCCATATCATCAACTTAAACTGTAATAATACAGTGCACAAAAACAACACAAATATATAGTTTACCTATGAGCCGTACAAGAGCAACTCCTTCAGGAAAGCGATGACCGATTTCTGGAACACTGAAAAAAAAGACAAATGTTAGAACAAAACAATGATGAAAATATAAACCCCTCCCCAAAAAGGTAACATTGTACCGATTTGTGGCTCATATGTGGTTCCAAAGCATCATACTAAACAGACCAATTAAAATCAATGTAACAAACATTAAAAGAGTAATTATAAACAGAAATAAAAAAGGGACCGAAACACCACCAAAAATCATAGAAATTGTATAGAAACATGACATAAATAGCATAGAAAGCTCATAAATAGAAAAAAGACAACAATATTCAGGTAACTAAATAGAACAAGAAAAATCAAATTCTCAAAAAAGGGATTTAGGAGAGGCTCAGATCTGTAAAACGATGCAAGAGAAGGCGACACTACCATAACTGCACCAGCGGTTGGATGCGAATGTCTCTCGCATACCATCCCCGAGCTACCCCACCTAGATACAAGTCAAATAATCTCATGTCCGATTGACTCGTCACTAAGAAAATTCATCTTCATAGCCCCACTCTACAATAACCTTGTGGCTCACAGAGAACCTAAGAATAAATAATTGAACCGAAACAACACAAAACCAAAATGGTGCACAGAAACTTCGCGTTTCACTGAACGGAACCAATTAAAAGTAATTGAAATGAAAAATTAACAAAAAAGTGCATAAAAATTGATTCAAAATTCGAGAGAAGATGTTACCGGTTTCCACAAACATAGAAAAAATTTGAGAGAAGATGTTACCTGTGAGGGAAAATAATGGCTCAGATCTGCTCTAGCACAAAACAGGAAGTAGAACAAAATAGAAAACAAAAACACTAAACAAATGCGAACCTGAACCAAATCGACGACAAACCTAAAATACATAATCGACGATGGATTAATCGATGCCGATCTGAAAATGAACTGAATCGATGACTATCCTTCATGAAGAGAGCAAAAGGGAGATAAGAGAGTGGTAAAGAGAAAGAGGGGATAAGTCTTACCTTCGGCCAGATTGATGGCTATGGTCAGGTGACGGTGGTCGGACCACAACGTTACCTATTTCCACAAACGTAAAAGAATACACTACTGAACAACACCACTAAATCGTCATCGCCAGCCACTCAACACGTCGAACCAAAGTTACCAAATAATACATTGCCGAACAACACCACCAAATCATCATCGGAGTTCGCGAGAAGAACATAGAGAGAGCGTTTGGTGGAGATCTGGCCAGATCTCGCCAAATCTGTAATTCCAATTTGGCCAGATCTGGCCAAATCGAGGGAGATCTGGCCGGAGATGGCGATGGCGACGGTGGAGGCGTGGTCGATGAGAGGAAATGGGGCCGCAAAGAAGATTGATTCGGTAATGATGTCGTTCCGATTCGAAGTGATGAAAATTAGAAATCTGGCCGAAGATGGCGTCGATGGCGATGGAGACAGTGGAGGTGAGAGAGGAAGATCATCGATGGAGGATCGAGTGAGAGAGTGAGGGTGAGGGAGAAAGTAAGACGGTAGAGAGAGATTGAGGATTAATGAAGAAGACAATTTTTTTTGGTTAAGTAGAAAAGGATTTCGACGGGAATGGGAACAACAAAATTTTCCATAGCCTTCTTTTTTTTTTTTTTTTTTTTTTTTTTTTTTTTTTTTTTTTTTTTATGGTTTACTCTTGCTGATAACAATAAAAGTGTGATAAAAACCTACTATCACGATTTATTAATATATGTATAATAGGACACAAAATTATGCCTTCATATAATTTATATTTTTAGGGCACTATTTTCTATTATTTTACATTATATATATAGATATTAATTTATTTAATTACTAATTAAATATTATTGGGGCACTATTTTGTGTCTTTTAAAAATTTGATTATAGGGCATAATACATATAGTGATCACACCTTATTTTGTGCGATTTTATATCTTTAAATTTAGATTTGTTAATCATTCGAATAGTGTAAATAATTATAAATAGATTTATTTTTGTTATTTATGTTTGTTTATGAAAATGGATTAAAAAGGCATTAAGATGGGGCAAATCGGAGTTAAAACGAAGAAAATACGAAAGCTGAACAAAAACCAAATAAACTGAAATGAATTGTTTGATCTCTTAAATATATCAAAAATTGATTTATTTTATAGGTTTTGTAGGTTTTTGAAAAGCGAACAAAATGACGTTGATTTGGAGTGAATCGGATAAAAAATGAGCAAACCGCAACAAACCGAACAAAAGATAAACAAATGGGGCTGCTACAGTATCGAGTCAAACTGAGTTCATTATAGTACTTGAGCAGCTACAGTGCCGCTTCCTTCAATCTGGATTACAATTGATTCGTACACTTGCGAGTAATTTTAAAACAGGACAGAACAACAAATTCTGAACGACAGGACATAACAACAAATTCTATACCACAGGATAGAACAAGAAATTCTATACCACAAGACATAACATGAAATTCTGAACCACAACAAGTTTTTGGCGCCATTGCCGGGGATTGCAACGGAAAATTTGAGATCCATGTTAATTTAAGTCTTCTACTAGTTTTATTATTATTATGATTACTACTACTACTACTACTACTACTAGTACTACTACTACTACTATTATTTCTGTTTGAAAGAAGGTTAAAACCCCTACTATTTTATTTTTTTGTCTTTATTTTTTTTTTAATTTTTGCTTGAGAGGAAGGTTAAAACCTCTACCGTTTTACTTTCTTGTCTTTTTTTATTTTTATTTTTCAATTTTTGTTTGAAATGAAGGTTGAAAAAAATTTAAAAATTAAAAAACAAATTGTTACAGGTTGTTTATGCAGGCTTGGGAATGAAATTCAAAGAATCGTTTGGTTAGAAAAAGATTATCGTTAAGTTTAATTGCACGGGAAATTTTAAAAATGGAAGAACATGTTGGAAACCTGGAAAGACGTGCAAATCCACCAATACCAGAGAAAACTCTTCTTGAATACTTCTCTCCCATTTCAGGAAACTCTCCCTCTTGTATAGTTTTACCTCAAACAACTACTTCCCACTTTGAGCTCAAACCGACCATCATTTAACTTTTGTCATCTTTTTATGGGTTAGAAAGAGAAGATCCATACATGCACGTTAAGGAATTTCTTGAGATATGCTCCACATTCCAATTCCAAAACTTTTTTGATGAATCTGTCCAACTTAGAATTTTCCCATTCTCTCTAAAAGATAAAGCAAAAGCCTTGTTGAACACTCTTCCCCTGAGAACAATTACCAGTTGGGAACAACTTGTTAATAAATTCTTGTATAAATTCTTCCCCATGTCAAAAGATGGTGAATAATTTTATGAATGTTGGGAAAGATTTAATGATATAACTTTGAAGTGTCCCCACCATGGTTTTGAAATTTGGAGGCTTGTGAAGTATTTTTATGACGATTTAGCCCCTTTAAATCGTCAAATGATACAATCTATGCATGGTGGAATTTTTTTGCAGTTATATGGGCAGGAAGCTTGGGAATCTCTTGAAACATTGTCTATCAATTCTCAACAATGGAACAATCTAGATTCTAGAGTTAAACCCAATGCACCAAAGAGAGGAAAAATTTATGAGGTGAGAGATGATATTGATGTAAAAACCTGTTTAGCCAATTTGACTAGGAAAGTTGATGCGTTAGTCTTAGGCCAAAGCATGAATTCTAAAACTGAGTTATGTGCTTTATGTCAAAATCCATCCCACACCACTCAGTCATGTTCATCATTTTCGACCTTCCAAGAAGCCTATTCTGAACAGGCCAATGCAATCCATTCTTATGGGAAATCATCTGATAGCCTATTTGCCCCCACATATAATCCAAATTGGAAAAACCATCCAAATTTCTCAAGGAGACAGAATCAACCAGCAATGAACCAACTAGGGCCTCAAGTTAACACCCATAACTAAAACTTTCACCATCCCACTCCATCATACCCTTCAAGAAAACCATCTTTAGAGGAAACATTACAACAATTCATGCAGTTGACCCAACAATCCATCTCCAAAATTGAAATGCAATTGGGTCAACTAGCAACTAATGTAGGAGAAAGAGAAAAATGATAGTTTCCAAATCAACCCGTCCCAAATACAAAAAGGTCAATTTGAGGTAGGATTATTGAACCCTACTGAGGAAGTTAAATACATTACTACTCTTAGGTCGGGAAAACTTATCATCAAACCTGATTACCTGCCTGAACCTGAAAATTCTAAACCCAAAGACTCGATTGAAAATCAATCATTGCCTTACCTTCCAAAAGCTCCATTTCCACAAAGACTTCTTCCAAAAGAGAAAGGTACATAATATAGTGACATTTTAGAGGTGTTTAAGCAAGTTCGCGTTAACATTCCCTTCCTTGATGCTATAAAAACAGTATCTGCCTATTCAAAATTCTTGAAAGATCTTTGTACTATGAAAAAGAAAACCAATGTTCTAAAAAAGGCATTCTTGACTGAACAAGTAAGCTCCATAATCCAGCACAAAACTCTTGCGAAATACAAAAATCCTAGTTGTCCAACCATATGTTGTGTAATTGGCGATAAGGAGATTAGTCGAGCGTTATTGGACTTGGGTGTGAGTGTGAATTTATTGACATATTCAGTTTATGAGAAACTTGCTTTAGGTGAGTTGAAACCCACATCTATGACACTCCAATTAGCTGACAGGTCTGTGAAAATTTCAAGAGGTGTTATAGAAGATATTTTAATCAAGGTTGATAAATTTTATTTTCCTGTGGATTTCGTGGTTCTTGATACCCAACCAGTTGAAGACTTGCATGCTCAAATTCCTATCATCCTGGGTAGACCATTTTTAGCAACTTCTAATGTAATCATCAATTGTCGTAATGGTGTCTTGAAGTTATCATTTGGAAATATGACTGTTGAATTGAATGTATTTAATGTTGCTAATATATGTGTGGAACTGGATGATGTGTGTGAAGTAAATATGATTGAGTCTCTTACTAATGATTTCTTCCTGCAAATGAATGGAAACGGCCCTTTCGAAAAATGTTTAACGCAGTTTGGCACGAACATAGATTTTAAAAATTCTCCTAGTGATGTAAATTCTTTGTTAAAATCTACACCATTAATGGATATTGATGAATGGAATCCCAAAATTGACCATGTTACACCCACTGAGTCTATCCATTCAAATTTTGGGTTACCACAATTGGACCTTAAGCCCTTACTCGATACCCTAAAATATGTATTCCTAGGACCATCAGAAACCTTGCCTATTATTATTGCATCTGATCTCAATAACGAATAGGAAGACAAATTGATCGATGTCCTCAACGATTATAAGGAAGCCATAGGGTGGACAGTTGGAGACATTAAGGGTATTAGTCCATCAGTGTGCATGCAAATAATTTATTTGGAAGATAATTTCAAGACCAATCGTGAGTTCCAAAGACATTTTTAAATCCAAACATGAAAGAAGTTATTAGAGTTGAAGTGATCAAACTTTTAGATGTGGGTATCATTTACCCTATTTCTGATAGTGAGTGGGTCAACCCTGTTCAGAGGTTCCTAAGAAATCTGGGATAACAATAGTAAAAAATTATGAAAATGAATTAATTCATACTCGAGTGCAAACTGGGTGGCGTGTTTGCATGGACTATAGAAAACTGAATATTGTCACCAGAAAAGATTACTTTCTAATTCCCTTCATTGATCAAATGCTTGAGAGATTGTCTGGTCATTCCTATTACTATTTTCTTGATGGTTACTCCAGTTATAACCAATTTTCATTAACCCTGAAGATCAAGAAAAAACCACTTTCACCTATCTATTCGGAACCTTTGCCCCGGAAGATTAAGAAAAAACCACTTCACTTGTCCATTTGGAATCTTCGTCTACCGACTTATGCCCTTAGGCTTATGTAATGCTCCAAGTACTTTTCAACGTTGCATGATAAGTATTTTCTCTGATATTGTAGAGAGTTTTCTCGAAAATCATGGATGAGTTTTTTGTGTTTAGGTCTAGTTTTGATGAGTGTCTGCACTATTTGAAATTAGTGTTGCGTTGATCCTAAGATTTTGATGGACAATTAAATGTTGATGTTTTTAGTGGAACTAACGGTTTGATTAAGTGTTTCAGTTTATTAGTTCTAAATGATGAGGATATGATGACAAAGATGTTAAAGGATTAAGAGATTGAAGAATTTGAAGAAACTAGGAAAAACAACTCAGATTAAATTTCAACTCTTAATATCCAAATTAGGATCATACACGACACAAAAAGATTTTTAAATGATTTTTATAAATATGTGTGTTTTTAATAGGATCCTAATTAGCTAAATTATTTGCTCCTTTGTGTAATTAAAAAAAATATATTAATAATTGATTAAAATTGACTTAAGTATTTAGTGGAGCTAATCGAGAAAAGAAATTGGTTAAAGGAGTGTCAATAAAAATAGATTAAAAATTAATTGAGAGAAGTGTTCCTGCATCTATAAGTTGACAGATAGGTCGACCGGAGCATAGAAGGAAAAGTCTCTGTATCTCTCAGTCGACAGGTAGGTCGACCTGTGCTTAAATATGAACTTTCTATATTTACAAGTCGACAAAGTGGTCGACCTGTGATAAGAAATAGAACTATCTGAATCTCTAGGTTGACAGATAGGTCGATCAATGGGCACAAAATTTTTGAATTGACTACATCCTGAATCGATCGGTCGACAGGTGATCTTGGTTGGTCGACTTATGGGACTGTTTCCGGATATTATAGAATTCTAAATTTTATTTTGAAAGTAGCCATTACTAGCTATTTTTTGGTTAGGATTCATGAGGTATATTAGGGATTTAATGTTATTTGAGATGTGCAACACATATTATGATATCCCTATAGATATGGTTCATTAAGTTTGAATATTTTTCAATTTGGTACATGTAATACTTTATATCCTATTTAATTGTGATTGAGAAATATTTAGTGGATTTAATTGTGAAGTTTAAAAGTTATAATAAAGTGATTTGAACTAGAATGAAGTTTTAATGATATAAGTGATTTATAAGAGCAATTAAATGTCATAACAAGTAGGAACTAGCTGTTAGAAAGTTTATTTTATTCCCATTTATATAGACCTGCATTTTTCATATCAGTAAGAGAGATCAAGAGTATTATACTGAGTTTTTCTAAGAGAAATCATATTGAGAATTGTGATAGATTTTCTAAGAGTTATTCTTGTGAATTATTTGCTGTGGATCATTGCTGCTACTGAATCTGAAGTGACATTGTTATAATTTTTCTTTCGGTGGATTTCGGGTGAGATATTTCCAAATTACTTTCTATTTAGTATTGCTTGATTATATTTGGAATTTAATCTTTAGAAATTATTTTCTAATTTTTTATTGAAAAATAGTTTTGAAATAATTTCTTGAATCAATCACGTGCTTAATTACGTGCTACCTATTTTTTTGTTTAATATCAGATTTTGAATATTTCACTTTCTTTCACTACTTTTGGGATATTAATTGATTTTTAATTTATCTGGGGTGGTAGACGCTCCGAGTAAGAAAAATTGCTTGTCAATTTTTTAATTGGTGAGTTGAGTGATGGATTGAATACTATTGGGAGTATTTAATCTAAGGGTAGCTGGTTTCAGTCTCTTCCTGTAAAGAGATTGAGGTAGTAATTCTTCTTGAATTGAATTATCTTGTGAGAAATTTTGTAACGGTTCAATCCTTACCGGGTAAAAGGATATTTGGAGTGTTTGTGAGGTTTTGATTCTTTAGCCTTAATTTAAAAAAGAATTAGGTTATTCTTGAGCCTCTAAAAAGTAGAGGTTATTCCTAAGCTTGTGAAAAAGAATTTGTAAAGGTTGATTCTGGGCTTGTAAAAAGTAGAGGTTATTCTTAAACTTGTGAATTTTTTTTTGTAAATATTGATTCTGAGCTTGTAATAGAATCTTTGTGAGGGTTTGGTTCTTACCTTTAAAGGAATCTTGAGTTTAGTAGGTGCGACTCTCCGTGGGGCTCAGAGGACTGGATTAACCAAGAGTAGCTTGGTGAACCAATATAAATTTCGGGTGTGCTGCTATCTTTACATTATTTATTTTTGTTGTTTGGTGTGCACCTAGTTGATTTTATATTTCCATTGTGATATAAAGATAAGATTTAATTTAGGATTAAAATTAATTGTTTGGATTATTAAAGTTTTTTTTCTCTGATAATATTTTTATCTACCCAATTCACCCCCCTCTTGGCTAGTTCACTGGGCTAGCATGTTGGTTAGATGCAAAGAGAAAAATCATGTGTTAAATGGGGAAAAATGTCATTTCATGGTTAAGAAATGGATTGTTCTAGGCCATGTTATTTCAAAAAATAGAATTGAGGCTAATAAGGCAAAAGTTAACTTATGTTATAATCTTCCAACTGCACGAACAGTGAAAGAATTTTGGTCGTTTTTAGGTTATGGTGGTTTTTATTGCAGGTTTATCAAAGATTTTAGTAAGGTTTCTCGACCTTTATGTAGTTTGCTTGTAAAAGAAACCCCTTTTGTCTTTCGTGATTGATGTTTTCAAGCATTTAAGAAACTGAAACACTTGCTGACCTTTGCTCCGATCATTCGACCTCCTAATTGGAACCTTCCTTTTGAAATCATGTGTGATATATCTGATTATGCTATAGGTGTTGTTCTGACCCAACGTGTGAAAGGTTACCGCATGTAATCTATTATGCCAGTAAAACTCTCATTGATGCACAACTGAATTACTCCACCACTGAAAAAGAATTGCTTGCTGTTGTGTTTGCTCTAGACAAGTTTCGATCCTACTTGATTGGTTCTAAAATCATTGTTTATTCTAATCATGTCGCATTAAAATACCTTCTTTCTAAGAAGGATTCTAAAGCTCATTTGATTAGGTGGATTTTGTTGTTACAAGAATTTGATTTAGAAATCCATGATAAGAAAGGATCTGAAAATATTGTCGCTGATCACTTGTCTAGGTTGATAGTTGAGTCTGATGATGAAAATTTGCCCATCAAAGAAACTTTTCCTGACGAACAGCTCATGTCTTTATCCCAATTGTCTTGGTTTGCAGATTTAGTCAATTATCTTGCCATTGGTCATATGCCTAATCATTGGAGTTGCCAAGATAAAACTAAATTTTTAACTGAAGTAAAGAAATTGTTTAGGGATGAACCATATCTGTTAAAATATTTCCCTAACCAAATCATTCGGAGATGTATTTCTAAGAGCGAACAACAAAGTGTCATTTCATTTTGACATGATCATGCATGTAGAGGTCATTTTTCCTCAAAGAAAACCACTGTAAAAATTTTGCAGTGTGGATTTTATTGGCCCACTATTTTCAAAGACACTCATGCGTACTATCGTTCCTGTGACCGATGTCAAAGATTAGGAAACATTTCTCGTAAGAATATGATGCCCTTAAACCCAATTCTTATTGTTGAGTTATTTGATGTTTGGGGTATCGATTTCATGGGTTTGTGTCCTAACTCTTTTGGTAACCAGTATATTCTTGTTACTGTTGACTATGTCTCAAAGTGAGTGGAAGCCATTGCTTGTAAGGTGAATGATCATAAGGTTGTGCTAAAATTATTAAAAGAAAACATTTTGTTTTTAGATTTGGTACACCACGTGCTATCATTAGTGATGGGGGAAAAGATTTTTGTAACAGGCATTTCGAAAAATTGGTGAAGAAATATGGCATAACTCACAAAGTTGCTACTTCTCATCCTCAAACAAGTGGTCAAGTAGAAATTTCAAATAGGAAAATTAAGCAAATTATTGAAAAAAAAAAATGGTTAACCCTATAAGAAAAGATTGGTCTTTAAAACTATCTGATGCATTGTAGGCTTACTGAACTGCTTTTAAAACCCCTATTGGAATATCTCCTTACCGACTTGTTTACGGAAAAACATGCCACTTACTTGTTGAGTTAGAGCATAGAGCATATTGGACTATCAAACAATTGATTTTTTTCTCTAAATCATGCAGGTATTAAGAGGAAACTCCAATTAAATGAGTTAGAGGAAATTCAAAATGATGCATACAATTGAGGAAAACAATATAAGGATCAAACAAAATTTTTTCATAACAAAAATATTTTGAGAAAATCTTTCTTTCCTAGTCAAAAGGCCATTATGTACAATTCTCATCTAGATCTATTCCCTGGAAAGTTGCTCTCTCGATGGTCTGGTCCATTTGTCGTTCGTACTGTTTTTTCCCACGGAACTGTTGAAATTAAAAATCCAAAAGATAGTGATGTTCTCAAAGTTAATGTCTAAAGGTTAAAACCATTTTTGGAATTACAAACTCTAGAAGTAGAGGAAATAGTCCTCGAAGATCCTATTTATCAAGATTAATCATTTTCTTGATAAAAACGTCTGGCTGAAGACGTTAACCTTAGCACTAAGTGGGAGGCAACCCACTATTGTGGAAGACAAGAGTAAGCATTCATACCATATAGTTCAATTTCTCTAGGAAGTATCTTTCCTTGCCAATTAATTTCGTACTTTTCTCATTGAGGACAATGCGAGATTTAGGTTTGGGGGGTAAATGATTGTAAATGCTTGTATTCCTTCAGTTATTTTTTTAATTTGCACTTAATTTTATCAAACCATCCTATGATAGCATATAGGTTGAATAAAAACTTGAGTCGGCTAAAAAAATTTGGAGCGTAGCACCAATTTTAAAAAATATTTCATTTTTCGACCTTTGCATAAGTACTAACTTTCTTTTATTTTAAATTTAGTACATGAGATGATTTGCTAAATTTTGGCATGATAATAACCTATCATTGGAGTTTAAATATAAAAACAAATTAATAATTTTTTTTTTTTTTTTTGTCTTAATAATGAATTTTCGCTAAGTAATCGGGACTCTTGCCTCAATAAGTTTTGAGTGTTCGCGTTAAAAGGGGAGGGGGGGGGGGGGGGGGGAGCAAATTGTTAAGATAATAAATGGCTTGTTAACTTTGAAGCCTAAGTTGTTCAAGTTTTTAAATCTGATGGGTACCTTAACACCTAATGCCCTGAGCCAACTGATTTGGGATAATTGGCCCAATGCTCGTTATATGGACATCTTAGAAAGCCCAGTGGGGTTGCACAAGTCATTTATTTAAAGATTTTTTTTTTTTATTTTTATATATTTAAAAGAAAAATTCAGGAAAAACATTATTTGATTGTTTAAAATTAGTTGACTAGTTATTTGTACTAAATTCATTATAAAAAAGAGTTGGACGTATGTTGTGGGTACAAAAATAGATATTGTTAAAAATCACATGCTATGAAATCAATAATTATTTCAGTAACTCTTGTATATTCTTAACTTATTATGTTAGTATTAGACTGGATTGATAAGAAATAAAAAAAAATAAAAATTGGTGATTTAAAAAAAATAAATAAATAAATAAAAATAATAAAAAATAAATTTTTTTGAATTTTTTGGATTTTTGTGGGTAACATCTTTATAAACCCTCACGAGACTATATTCGTCCACTATGGGTAATCTAGGAGTTTAAAGGCTTGTTGAATACACTAAATGCAATCATGTTCCCTACGAAAATGAATTTTTCATTTAATTATTATATTAGTTTTGCTCGAGGACTAGCAAAAGTTAGGTTTGGGGGTGTGATCGCACCTTACTTTATGTAATTTTATACCTTTAAACTTAGGTTTGTTAATCGTTCGAATAGCATAAATAATTATAAATAGATTTTATTTATTTATTTATATTTGTTTATGAAAATGGATCAAAACGGCGTTAAGATGGGGTAAATCAGAGTTAAAACGAATAAAATACGGAAAGCCGAACAAAAACTAAATAAACTGGAAAGTATTGTTTAATCTCTTAAATATATCCAAAATTGATTTATTTTATATGGTTTTGTAGGTTTTTGAAAAGAGAACAAAATGACATTGATTTGGAGTGAATCGGATAAAAAACGAGCAAACCACGACAAATTGAACAAAAGACGAACAAATGGGAATGCTATGGTATCGAGTCAAACTAAGTCAGCTATAGTACCCAAGCAGCTCAGTTCCGCCACCCCCTATTTGGCTTATGTCAGCAGCCCCTTCAACTTTTGGTTCTTTTCATTTTCACCCCTCTTAATTATTCTTTTGGCAATTTTCCCCCCAAAATATCTAAGATATTTTGGTTATAAATATGACTTGGGGTTGAGAGCAAATATATAATTTGGACTAGAGAAATTCATCTTGGAAGGATGCCAATCTTCAATATTAAGGTATGAGTTTCTAATTTTATTTTACTAAGATTAAGGATGAAACCATATGTAATTAATTAAGTTGTTATACTGTGTTGATTCCAAATAATTTGCAATTAATGTTTATGAGGCCAACGGGAGGTCGTTGAACCACGTCCTAACAGGACCCGTCAGTCCAAGAGGGCAAAACTTGCACCTTACCGTGTTGAAGGCAACATGTACATCAATGTAGGAGACGTAAATGGAGAGATGATCCAGGGGATCAGTCGTCCCATCGTATTGGGTCACCAGCGGATTGGGAAACCGATACGAGACTGGTTCGTCTGTAATCTCCGCAATGAAAGAGGACCTAACCCCACTGTGCAGCTCAGTTGTTCCTTCGGTGTTGCGCATCTGACTGAGGACGACCTCCATCTCGGCCATGCGTCGCTCCATAGCAATCTCCACCCTCACAGGGGCAGCGACTTGACTGGCGGCGGGCTTGGCTTCACGCCTTCGAGCTGGTGGCGGAGAGTGGGAGTCTACCTCTCGAACTTGGTAAGATCGGCATTCGAAGTGATCTTAGTGTCTATAATCCCAGGCCGACGATGACCCCATCTTATCTTCAAATCGTCGCCCATGAGCTGATCACAAAACGGATCCCGAGGCAATATGGGGGTCGACATCCCTTTCCCTGGGTGCCCGGTTTGCGGCCTGAGGCCGAACCTGCGCTACTTGTCCATGAGAGGTAGCCACTCGATCATCAGACTCCTGTGGACGGGCCCTCTCTCCTGCGATATGGAGATCCAGTCCCTCTTGAACCGGGGCCGATAGTAGGTGGGAGATGAGGATATTGAAGTAGTCTTGGAATTTACCAAGCTTACGTTCCATGTTATCGAGCCGGGCAACGTCGATGGTCTCGGAAGCTTGGCCCGGACAGACTCCTGAGACTGGGATTGGGGGACAGGATTGTCCCTCAATATTGATATTTTGTTTCTCAGTATTGATATTTTCCCCGACGAATGTTCTACGGGTTGTAGCCCTAGTTTTTGGTCTCGGTGTTCATGATATATCTTCAGTGGGATTTCTATTCACCTTGACGTTCTAGTTTCCCGATCGTAAAGAGTGTCCAGACCTTGTGTTCATCAAAACTCAGCATAGAAGGTAGCTGATGATTTGGATAAGGCTTTTAGCGTGCTTCCCACAGACGGCGTCAAACTGTTGGTGTCGGAAATGAGTTCGACTAGTAGTATGGTCTGGCCACCCTTCGGATGGGGTTGAAGTCGATCTCAAGATGATCTTCGTCCTTGCTGGAATCCTCGGTCTAGGCAGGACGGGCATTGTTTGGCCTGCAGTCCTAGCCGGTATTTTCTTATCCGAGCTGCTGTCCGGGTCGAGCTTCGATCTGTCACCTATACATAGGACGGGCCGGGGTGTTCCTGTCGTGTCCCCTCCGGCGTAAGAGTAAGAGCTCGGGGGAAAGAAATTAGGACATTTGGAGATTATTACCTTGACCAGTTTGGGTGATCTGTAGCAGGTATTCTCTCTCTCCAATGTGTTGATGAAGCCTCCTATTTATAGGTAGATGAGTGAATAGGGGCTTAAGCTTAGTTTAGAGTTAAATAGTCAAGCGCATGGGCGACACAGTAGATTAGAGATATGGGCGTGGGCCTTGGGCTTTCACACTGTAGATGGAGGAGCCCACGGGCTAATCCTATTAAGAGAGACAGGTCGGCCTAGGCACCGAGATGCAGGTCGGGCAGAACGTGTCGACCTGCCCAACATGGCGACATTCCGAGGAGACTGCGTTTTAACGATCCGAGAGCTTGATGCTAGCTGACCTGACTAAGAACCCCGGGTTATCTATTTACCAGACTAATCAGGCTATTGCTGATGTGGCACTGGTGACGTGACAAAATTTGGTCTAAGTGACGGACACGTAGAGCAAGTATGATTTTACCTACATCAGTTGCCCCCCAAGCCTTAGCTTGGAAATAGGATATGAGACGCTGATGGTTCTAATGTCGGATGGTCTGGGGCGGTCAGCCGAGCTGACAGAGAACATGGACTAGGGGGCGAGATGACGAAGCCTAGAAGTATAGGCTAGTCCGGTAGGACGGAAGCATAGGCCTTGCGGCTTCCTCAGGATGTATGACTGGCACAATGACCAGATGTGCGACACGTGGCTCATGACACATGAATCGATGCTCTGTGAACCATCTGATTATCGTGACGGTTCAACATCTCGGTCCCTCTATAAATATACACTTCATTCATTTGCATTTCTTCACCAGAGTAGCGTGAAAGCTCCACCCGACCTCCGAGCATGGTACTCCTCTTTCTCTTCTCTTTTCTTCATCTCTTTTTTCTTCATATCTTCTATGTCTGAGTCCTGTTCGTCGAGGTACAACCTGTTTGGATTTGAAAAGACTGTAGTTAAACCCCAGGTTGGGCAAATCGAGCTCAGCTCATCTACAACTAAGGTTGATGAGCCGTAGGTACCTTTGGCATCTGAGCTGGCGGGCAAGCCAGAGGTCGTCGTCTAGTAGATGACCTATTTTTCTGAAAAGGCCCAGGGGGTGGCCAGAGCAAGACCTTCCAGCCTTCTGGTATGCCTAGTGGGCCTTGGCAGAGGAGAGTGAGGAGAGATGAGGGCTCTATTGGGGGTCCCGAGGTTGAGCTCGGCACGAGTCCAGCCATGGAGTTCGATACCGAGGTAATGTCCTCTCAAAAGGTGGAAGCCTAGCCATCGATGTTCGGTCACCCTCACAGGGTGGGTTCGACCTCCCGCCGATTGATCTATGAGGTTTTGCAGATAGCCTGGGTCTGGTTGGTAAAATTCGACCTGACGGAAAAGGCCATTAATGACC
Organism: Eucommia ulmoides; assembly: GCA_016647705.1. Taxonomy (NCBI): domain Eukaryota; kingdom Viridiplantae; phylum Streptophyta; class Magnoliopsida; order Garryales; family Eucommiaceae; genus Eucommia; species Eucommia ulmoides. The sequence continues at coordinate 17,898,653 of CM028330.1, read as the reverse complement.
TGCGTTCTAAGTACGTGATCCCCGGCTCATTGGTAATACGCATTCTCGGGAAGGACGACCGGGCTTGCGCCCCACCAAGTATGCTGGGATCTCGGGTTATGTCCATTATAGCTCGCCACCAACAACATGCGCATGGTTACGGCTTTCCACGTGATCTACCTAGTCGAGGGTATCACCTCTATACTCGAGCTGTTTTACGTCGTCTTCCTAGTGAAGTCCACACCCTGCCGAGAAGGGCTGGTGTTATATCTCGACCCTGCGAAAATTCCTCAAAGGCTATGCTGATTATATCAAGGACTAGAAGTCCAGCTTCTTTTTTCTAGGCGAGACCAGATGGGAGACCGACCTATCACCACAGTACGAGTTCCCAGTCCAGAGGTATTGGGGGATCGTGGATAAGCTTTTCAGCCCAGAAACTATTATATTTCCCTTCCAAATCAGTTTTTCTGAGTTTCTCTTGCTTTGATCTTTCAGTTTCGAAAAAGCATGAGCTAAGCCCAAAGGTTCTCGCTTAGAGAGATCAGATCTTCAGCACTTCGCCATTTGAATAGTAAGTTTCCCCATCCCAACCTGTTTAATTATTTACAGTTGGAAATTTTCCATTGCTGACCGACGCTTCTTGGTTTCTTTCTCACAGCGAAGGCGAATGCATTGACGAAGCAATACAGTGGATTGGTGACGAAGATAAAAAAGAACTAGTCGGGTGTCTGTGCCACTTTGTAGGGATGGTTCACAATGGGATGATCTCGGAGCTAAAGGGAATGGGCATCCCGCTTCATTTCTAACACACCGGATAATAAAAATAAAATAAACATCCATTGATTCAGAAACAACAACAGCAGCAGTGGAAAAGGATTTTTCAATTATCTGATGCCTCACCAGAGGCGAATCCCCGGCGTGAAGGAAAGCTAGCAATGAAGAAGAACTGTTAGCGCCGCTCTAAATGTGGGTTCGATCTTGAGAGAATCGTCAATGATGTTAGCATTCGGCGGCAACACAGACTGACGAGGGCTTGGATGACGGTGATTGTCTAGGTTGAAGAGAAAAGATTGCGGAGGGCAAACATGTCACGACCCGGTTTCTCAAGGCCAGACTATGGTTTCTCCTATAGAGAAATTCCTAAACCTAGAAGCAACTATCCGACTGGTCAAATTGTCACTCTACAAAATTCGGTAAATTATATAAATAATGGGGATAATTTTTAATTGCCGATTTAACAACAGAAATTAATAATATTTACTAATCACCATTTTAAATTTCACCACTTATTCCAATTTTTTATTTAAAATTTATCGGCAGATTTGTTCCTACAATGGTGACCCAATTCATTCTATAAAAATAATTTTTCACATTCACAAAACGGTGCCAAAATGTTCAATTTAAAAGGAATATTTTTTTAAAATTGAATATTCAATAATTTACGACAATTGCGATAATTACAATTTTCACCAATTACAACCATAATAATAACTACAATTATTACACCTCAGAATTTTAAATAATATATTTAATAAATCCCAAAATTTAGAGATTTCGAATAACCGTTTCACCAATTTTACTATTTAGAAAATCCAATAGATTTCTGACTATGCTGACGACGGATAATTAATAATCCATTATATGAAAATATTTCTAATTTAAAAATAATAGTAGTAACTAATAATTTCCGAAACTCATAATTTAAACATCCAATTTCCAGTTATAATTAAAGTCCCAATTTTTCACTATTTAAAATCAAACCTAATTAATTATATTAACAATATATTTAATATATTCGAATTAGAAATAAACATTTTACAATCACTACGGTATTTATCATCACCGTTTCCTCCAATTATAACAATAAATAATTTATTACAAATTATTTTCAACACGAAATTTCAAATAAAAATATTTATCTCTTCTCTCGCATTTTTCCTAGTTGATCCTGCAATCCAAACACTGTGGGGTTGTGAGCCAACGCTCAGTAGAACTCCAATCCCTCTAATATGTACATTTAATTTGTATAACACATAAACCACGTAAACAGGCTTGTCACATAAATTTAACATCATACAAATTAATTCATGTAATATAACAGGTAGAATTTCCACGATAATTTATCAGATAATTTCACACAATGCGACAATTAAATGCATATATGAAAAAGGTTCGGAATTCTACCTCTCCCGGATTTCCCACCAGTCGCGAGATTAGATTTTGGTCTTTTAGTTGGGTGGTTCGTGTAATTTTTTTTTTCTTTTTTTTTTTTCTTCATCTGATTTTTGTTTCATGTTTTCCTCATCCCACCGATGCCACCACCGGCCTTCACTGCCGGAAACGCCACACCCGATCACACACACACATATGCAGTCGTCTGAGCAACACACACACACACACACACACACACACACACACACACAGAGCACACATACACCAGCGATGAAACAGAGACAACCACTCACCTACATACACACACTGGCGTATCTCTCTCTCTAACTGGCTCTCCACTCCAGCGACACCCCACACCACCATACACACCCAACACACACTGATCACACACATACACATCATTGTTCACGTACCCACAACTAAACATATACATACCCACACACAGCAAGCACACACACATACACACACACACACACACACACATACACACACACACACATGCACTGCTCTTTCTCTCTAAACTTATCGCTGGTGAATATCCGGCGACACCCACACAACTAAACCACCATCGTCGAACCAACCGGACGACGGCACCACACACGTACATACACACAGCAACATACATAACACACACAACCACACTACGGCTGAACACTAACACTGCCGACCGGACCATCCACGCCGTCGAGCTAAACGACAGCGATCACGCCCTCACACACCCGCAATGATGAAAGGTAAAGCAAAGCACCCCCACAGTCACACACACACCCACACCTGAAACACACACGAACGACACACACACACACTTCGAAACATACACCCGCTGACGACGCCCCACCGCCGGCAACCCACATCAAAACATACCCACACACATACGATACACTGTAACAGACCAAAGCATACACACATATTCATAGCAATTGAACACACACACACACCCAAAACATACAAACACCCACAAACCCAAAGGATCGCCGACCACTGAACACTCACCGGCGAACCCATCTCTGATTTTCTCTCTTCTCTGTTTTTCTATTCTCTAATTTCCTTCATTTTGAGAGTTGAGATCATGATTTGCATGGGTTAATTTATATGCATGAATGAAGTGGATAAATTTGTTCCTAGCTTGCCACGTCAATGGATCTCGATTCTTCTTTTAGTTCTCCGACTGTTTTCATGATACACACATGCACAATTATATGTTTATATATATATTCTGGCTGTCTTCATGACACATACACGCACAATTATACGTTTATATATATATATATATATACTAGTGTATAACCCGTGCCTGAAGGCACGGGCGTACAACATACATCATCATTTGGGACAATTATATCAATTTATTTTGCTATTCAAGCCAACAATTTGTTTTGCTATTTAACCTGATTCTACAGCCGCTTCACTCCCTCTTCGCTAGCTTGTCTCTCTTCCCTCTAATTCTACAATAGAACAAAAAATAAATAAATAACAAAAAAGAACATTGAAATAATATGTTCTCAACGACATGGCAAATGACACACAAAACACAAAAACAAAAACAAAAAAAGAGAACACAACATAAATCAACTAAACAAAAATCTGAGTTCACAACAAACGACAAATAGTTTTATATTTAAAAAAACAAACACATTTAGGATCAAAAACAAAACAGAGAACAGAAACAAAAAGAGCAGAAGCAGAAACAGGAAACAGAGCATAAACAGGAATATTAACCATTTGATATCGAACACAACAGGAACAATATAGAAATGAACACAACAGGAACAATATAGAAATGAGAGAGAGGAATGGCGATAACCCGCGCCTGAAGGCAGGGGTGTAAAACAAAAAAAAAATAAAATTGATATAATCTTCTATGTTTATATAATACTACACAACTGTTTTATCCAAACACAATACCATAAACACAAACAATAACAATCAAGTACAATAATAACTAATACTTGTACCTCATGACACTGGTCTTAAAAAAAAAAATTAATATAATCTCCTCTGTATATACATCGGACTACCCCCGTAATGGTGAAAACCTTCGTGCACTGTGTTATCCTTTAATAATAACTAACAATTCAACGTCAATAATCGTTATTTCAGTAATAATAAGCAACAATAAAGACTATACTTATTTAATTTGAACAGTAAAAAAATAATAATTAAACATCAATAGTAATTATCAATCAAGACTATATGTTTAAAGTCATAAAGGTGAAATCGCAAATGAAAGGGTTAAAAATAATTGATCTTTAGGCGACATTTGGTTTCATTGGATTGAAACACAAAGTCCAATCAAGACAAAATAACGATTTGAAAGAACATCTTATATTGTGTTTTAGTCGAGACATATTGTCACCGGCAAAGACGATAGCGAATCCATAATCTTGATAGTAAATCTTCATACAAAAACAAAAAACATCAATATATCTAATTAGATATTCATTTATGAACCATATTTGGCTTGCGTTTCAACTATATCAACTGTACTTGAACTGTTAGATAATCATAGTCGATGAGAACATCACGGTTAAGTGTAATAAACGTAGAGAAAATTTCATTATTAAAACCTTAAAATTGTTCCAATAATCATCATTGATCCCTAGATCCACATTTTCGGCTCGAAAAAAGATAGTGCTAATATCTAGCAAGATCTAAACAATTTTCTATTCAATCGATACATTTACTTATCCATAACTGAGTCCAATAAGAACACAATTTTTTTCACTCGAGGCTCCTCAACGCTTGAGATTCAAAACGTTAGGGTGTATGTGTTCGGTTTGAGAGTAATGGGCAATGGGTTCTATTCAAGAGTAGTTGGTAAATGTGGAAGATGCTCCCCTCTAACGAAAGATGAAAAGCTCTTAGCTTCTCTACTCACTTTAAGGAAAAATTGAAATTGTCAAATGCCAACAACAAATATCTTCCAAATTCATAAACAGACAAAAACAAAAGGGGAAAAATGGGGTTGACATTAATGTTTGAGTGATGCTTTTGAAATCAATGATTTTTTTTAGATGACAATCATGTACCTGAACACAATCAAAGGCGAAGGGAGACGTCAACGACAACGACAACAACAACAGAGGAAGCAAGACCTTATGTTGTAGCCGATGAATGATTTCTTGATAGGGAGGGAGAGATCCATAAGCATTAGGAGAAACAATAAGCCGTGTTCTTTCCATCCACCTTCCAGAAGAAGCAATTAAAAAAAAGGGAGAAATAAAGAATATTGAGTCCAACTATCTAAAGATATGCTGGGGAAACATGGTTACAAACACTAAACTAAATAGAAGCAGAAGTAGGGGAATATCCAAGCAAATAGATTACGCAGGTTAGACAGTAAACGAACTCCATCTCAGATTGGGGCCCGAACGCCATCAAAACCCACCTGTTGGATAATTTACCAATTGAAATATCCCGCCAAATCTCAGTCCCAAAAAAGAGACCGAATAATTACCTCAATTGAAATTATTCTGTTGCCTTTGTCTCCAACATATCAGAGGGGTTTCATGCAAATGAAAACACGGAACAACAAATACCAACCTAATCCAAAATAAAGTTAATCAACAATTCCACATTGGAATTGGTAATCCAATAATTTATATCCATTTACATTTTTCTCCCAAAAAAAAATAATCGAGAAAATGCTTATTTACTAAATAAAAACTGCAGTTATCAAAAACTAATGTACACAAAACAAACAAATTAAGAGTGAAAATAAAAATTTAAAAGTACAATTGGAGTACCTGCAATTGCTCTCAAACTCCGAAGATGATTAATATATGATAATCGACAAACTGATGACAAAAAAATTATCAAAAGAAAACAAACATTATGAAGGTCCCCATGCGTTATTTCTATAACAAAACAAATTCAGTTTTTGCAATTTTCACACTACCAAAACCAAGGAGCAAAAAGAAACAGAATTCACTATGTATAAATAGAAATCAAGTGTTGCTGCAATTATCTCATCCAACTCATACTCCAAGCATAGAACTCTTTATCTCCAACCATAGAATTTCCATCCCACTTCACTGCAAAATGAAAATAGCAATGAGGAAAATAAAATCCACATTATTATATAATAAAATAACCCAAAGAAATCGATAATAACTTACATTGTGTCTCATCTTCAATCCAAATAGACAAAAAGAGGAACAAAATTTAAATGGAATAGGGTAATTAAAAATGAATAGAACAAATCAACTATGTTAAAAAAAAACTGGCGGAATAGAACAAAACTTAAGAGGAATAGAAACACATATAGTGGCAAGAGAAACTGGAAATAAAAAAAAAAAAAATAAAAAAATATATATATATATATATATATATATAATGAATACACAAAAAAAATTAAAAATAAATAAATAAAAAAATATCAATTTGAACCAACAAAAAAATCGAAAGCTGGAGAATTGAGAATTTCGGAGATGGTGGTGGCTGTGGTTTTGGATGTGAAATCAACAGAGGGCTGGTAAACATTGCTGAAAATTCAATCCCTAGAAGAAAAAAAAAATGAAGCTCAAATTCCAATTATTCAATTTAAATTCAGCTGAATCTGCTATAATAAACTAATTGTAAAGCAAATTGGAGCTTGGACTTGTAAAAGCGCAGTGACAACATCTGCAATTCCAAATGATGCATTCTGAAATTAAAAAGGCCTACTCATTATATATCTTTTTGTTTAGTGTTTCTGTTCCCAGATTTCTAAAAAGATTGGAACAAAACCAAAACAAAAAACAGAATCATAAACAAAATAAAAAATCGAATCATAAACTGAACAAAAACCTTTGGTGGCATTTGTTCCCGAAAACTGGGAACCAAAACAGAATTTTTGGGAACCAAAAAAAATATTTTTAGGTTGTGTTTCCTGAGAGATTTTTAGAACAAATTTCTATCAGCAACTCATAAATGTTTTCTAGAACAAAAGCAGAAACAAAAATTTTGGGACAAAAAAACTAAAGCAGAAAACTAAAACAAATGCCTCAGGTTGCATTTGTTAAGTGTTTGATCAAGTTGAATTCAAGTAAAACCCATTTCATAGCTCCAAAGTATGAATTGAAAATCAAATTCCAAAAGTAAAACCCATTTCATAACTCCTGTTCCAAGTTTTCTGAGAACAGAAACACTAAACAGAAGCCATCTAAATAAACACTACAAACGCCAGGTAGACTAATTTCTAAGAACTGAAACACTAAACAAACGGCATCTAAATAAACACTAAACAAATGCCATCAAAGAGAACATGGGAGTAGACTGGTTTTGAAAAATGAAAAGAGAAATGGATTTCACCATAAGAAGACTGAATCGAAAATTAGGGTTGAGGTTAGTTAAACATACCTGAAAAGGGGTCTGATAATTAGGAAACGACATTGCTTCAGCTCCAGGGGTCGCCATTCCAAGCATCAATTGGAGAATCTGAAAGGGAACAATTTAGATTCAAAGTGCTCAGAATGAAAATTGAAAGGATGGAGAAATATAACAGATCGAGGAGAGAGAGGGAGAAAAAAAACCTGGATGCAAGCCACTTAACGACTGGTGAAGGGAGACGATCGAAACAGTTATCGAACACAGAATCAAATGCGATGAACAAAAACCTAAATCGAGAATAGAGAATCAAATGAGATGAACAAAAATTAATTCAGAAAAAACCAAATCAAAATTGAAAGAAATGCACTCAACAGATCAGCGAAGAGAGAGGAAGAAAGAAAACCTGGATTCAAACCACCATTGTGTTTTGGAGGTGAGGGCGCCGTCGAACCTTGAAGATGGAAAGACTAGCGACGGGTGGCGAGGAATCGAAGCTACCTGGCCGGTGGTGAGTTCGATTGACGGGTGGAGAAGAGAGTGTTGGTGATGGCGACGACGGCGGTGGTGATCGATCGAAGAGGACCGATCGATCGATGTCGGTTGGGAGCGTTGAGGATCTGGCGATGGTGAGGGCTAGAGAGACGGTGAGGGCACCGCAGTGCTCCAGTTGTAGCGGCAACGGCGATAGAGTGTGAGTGAGAGAGAGGAGCGATAGAGAGAAGCGAGAACGTGACAATGTGAGAGAGAATGATAGGGCACTCGTCTTGAAAGAACAAAGGAATCAAACGGTTGTTTGATGTGGACCGTTGGATAGATCCAAGGGCCTTAAATATTTCCCACCCAAGAGTTACTGTAGCTACAGTAGAACATTTTCAAACTCACTTCTGAAGTAATTTTTGATCTAACGGCTACGAATATCTAGAGACATCCGACGGCTCTGAATGTAAATGAGCTGGTTTATTATATATATATATATATATATATATATTACTAAAATAATCTTTTGATCAAAATACTATTTCCTCCCCCAATTTTCTTAAAATCTTCTTTTCGGTCCAATTTTCCCATTTAACACTTTCTTAAATTGCAATTTCCACCCAAAAAGTTTTAATTCAAAAATTAAATTCTAATTTGGATTGAATGTTTTCTACATTTGCAAATTGACCCCTAAAATATTTAAATCAAATAATAAATCATGCCATCTACCCCGTTATTTTTGAAGCATTTTAAAACACGACTTAAATTATACGTATAACGAAAATCGAGGTCTTACAACTCTTTCCCCCTAAAAGAAATTTCGTCCTAAAATTTTTGTTCAAACAAATGGAATTAAAATCTCAATCAAATATCTTCCACATAGAACCGGATTTCAAATTGACAAATCAACTCACGTTTATATCACCTCTTAAATATTAATATAATAATCACATACCGCAAGAAAACTTAGGTTATATATATATACTCATCCCAATTACCATATACGATAAAACAGCATATACGACAAAACACTATATACGACAACACATCACATCATACCACACTACATCACACCACACCTCGACTAGCCATGTGATCGTTTTAACCTCACGATTGGGAGTTGCAACGGTATCGTACCATCCGCAGGGTTTGCTCCCAAATGGGACAAATAACCACCTGCCGGACTAATCTGCTGGACATGATGTAATATCAATAACCACCTACTGGATGTCTCCGGATAGGACACCTGCCAGACAGGACATAATATCAATAAACAGCTTCCGGACTACCCTCCGGACATGACATAATATCAATAACCACTTGCCGGACCACCCATCGGACATGACATAATATTAATAACCACCTGCTGGACCACCAATCGGACAGGACATAATATCAATAACCACCTGCTGGACCACCCATCGGACATGACATAATATTAATAACCACCTGTCGGACCACCCATCGGACATGACATAATATTAATAACCACCTGCCAGACCACATATCGGACATGGCATAATATTAATAACCATCTGCCGGACCACCTATCGGACATGACATAATATTAATAACCACTTGCTGGACCACCCATCGGCAGGACATAACAACGCTTTACCGTAGCAGATAATCAACGCTCTGCCGAAGCAGATAAAATCAATAGTATCGTGAAATCAACAACAATATCACCAAACTACAAATCAATTGTATCAATCTCTATTTCCAAAACCCATTTAATCCAACTATCATTTTTCCATCCTCTTTTAAAACCAACTAGATTCAACAAATCATTTTCGACTTTCTTTAAAAATCATCGTAATCCACAATTCCAAAAACACCTGAAACCGCTTGATTCATATAAGTTAGAAAATCGTCGAGTTTTAAGTAAACACATTTTTTTTCATCAAATATTTGAAAATAGATTTATAAGAAGACAGTATACATCTTTAAATAATTTCACACAATGCGACAATTAAATGCATATATGAAAAGGGTTCGGAATTCTACCTCTCCCGGATTTTCCACCAGTCGCGAGATTAGATTTTGGTCTTTTAGTGGGGTGGTTCGTGTAATTTTTTTTTCTTTTTTTTCTTCATCTGATTTTTGTTTCATGTTTTCCTTATCCCACCGATGCTACCACCGGCCTTCACTGCCGGAAACGCCACACCCGATCACACACACACATATGCAGTCGTCTGAGCAACACACATGCACACACACACACACACACACACAGAGCACACATACACCAGCGATGAAACAGAGACAACCACTCACCTACATACACACACTGGCGTCTCTCTCTCTCTCTCTCTCTCACTGGCTCTCCATTCCGGCGACACCCCACACCACCATATACACCCAACACACACTGATCACACACATACATATTATTGTTCACGTACCCACAATTAAACACATACATACCCACGCACAGCAAGCACACACACATACACATACACATGCACTGCTCTCTCTTTCTAAACTTACCGTCGGCGAACATTCGGCGATACCCACACAACCAAACCACCACCGTCGGACCAACCGGACGACGACACCATACACGTACAAACACACAGCAACATACACAATACACACAACCACACTACGGCTGAACACTGACACTGCTGACCGGACCACCCACGCTGTCGAGCCAAACAACGGTGATCATGCCCTCACACACCCACAATGATGAAAGGAAAAACAGAGCACCTCCACGGTCACACACATACACACGCCTAAAACACACACGAACGACACACACACACTCCGAAACACACACCCACTGACGATGCCCCACCGCCGGTAACCCACATTGAAACATACCCACAGACATACGATACATTGTGACAAACCAAAGCACACATACATATTCATAGCAATTAGACACACACACACCCCCAAAACACACAAGCACCCACAAACCCAAAGGATCGCCGACCACCGAACACTCACCGGCGAACCCACCTCCGATTATCTCTCTTCTCTATTTTTCAGTTCTATGATTTCCTTCATTTTGAGAGTTGATATCACGATTTGCATGGGTTAATTTATATGCATGAATGAAGTGGATAAATTTGTTCCTAGCTTGCGACATCAATGGATCTCGATTCTTCTTTCGGTTCTCCGTCTATGTTCACGACACACACACGCACAATTATACGTTTATATATATCTCGATTCTTCTTTCGGTTCTCCGTCTGTCTTCACGACACACAAACGCACAATTATACATTTATATATATATTATTAAAATAATCTTTTGATCAAAATACTCTTTCATCCCTCAATTTTCTTAAAATCTTCTTTTCGGTCTAATTTTCACATTTAACACTTTCTTAAATTGCAATTTCCACCCAAAAAGTTTTAATTCAAAAGTTAAATTCTAATTTGGATTGAATGTTTTCTACATTTGAAAATTGACCCCTAAAATATTTAAATCAAATAATAAATTACGCCATCTACCCTGTTATTTTCGAAATATTTTAAAACGCGACTTAAATTATACGTATAATGAAGATCGGGGTCTTACAAAATAGGAAGGGGAAGAGCGATCGGACAGCCGTAGATGCTCTGATTGTAGGTGGAACTCCAGACTCTACAGTGTGATACCGCTGGATCGATGCCGTTGTTGCTGTCGTCACTCCGCTGTGATTCTTATCACCGTTGAAAGCATCAATGATGAGCTTTATGTTGTTCACCATCCTCAGCGTCTTGTACCCATCACCCAAATCCCTGCTCTCCGTCTACAAACGAGGTTGTCCATAACATCCAGATTGTAAGGCGTCAGCTGCATCGGGTGGCACCAATCGAGTACTTCATCGCCTGTCCAGTAGCCTTGTTGACAAGCGCGAATGACAGGAAGCACATCATGTTCAGGCAGGTTGTGGATGGTATGGATGTGGTCGAGAAGGTCAGATTTGGCTCCGGAAGGACCTCAAAAACCGTTACTAACCATGATTACAAAATTCACCAAGATGAGGAGGAAGAACATAAGACCACTAAAGGAGGCGGTTGCAGTTCTGTACAACAAGGAGACCCTATTAGGTATGAAAGAATTAACCCAAGGACTAGTTACACAAGGTAGGTATGAAAGAATTAATCCAAGGGCTAGTTACACAAGGGCCTCTAAGGTAACAACTATACTTGCAGTTTCGTCCCCTTAAGTTTATATTTGAAAATAAACTCATAAATCACCTAGAGCAAACTACTCTAAGGCCCCTAGGGTATTAGTATATTTGCTGCGTTACCCAGAAATTTATCTTTTGATGATAAATCAAGAATCTAAAGTAAAAACACGCTCGAAATGCCCTAAAGAAACTACTAAATTCAACTAGCATCTTCTGGATTCGGTTTGTGAATTATGCTATGATATTGAGAGGCAATTCAACTTGTGGACAAGAAGTGAAATATTGAGGTGCATTATAATTACAGAATATGCTCCATAATTTGATAGGACTAGTAAAAATCCTAGGGCTATATTTACAGTTTGCACCCTCAAAATTATCCTTGGCAACAAATACATTTGGGACTATAATGTAATGGGCGACATAAAAACAAAAGAAAAACCTAGGGCTAAATACATAAAGTGCCCCTAAGGTGATAGCTATATTTACGATTTGTACCCTTGAGATTATTTTGCATGCGAATTGTGACATGTACGAAGCAAATAACTTTTACCCCAACAAATTACATGTTACAGGAACACTATTGGCACTACAAAATATCCAAGTATACCCAAAAATGTATAAAATTCGATAACTCGGTTGTACTACAAAACCAGTATCCGAACTCCATATAAAATGGTTAACCGACTCACCGGTCTAAATTGAACTGCCTAGGTCAGTTCACTCATAATTGAGCTGCCAAGGTCGCGCTAACCAATCGATCACTTATGTTTTCATTTAATTATTCTACCCCTAGAATATTACTCTAGGAACAATCCAGAATATTTGTAGAAATATGAACTTGTATCACATCTTGAAGAATGCAACTATTTGTTTGTTAATGATTATTATATGCCATACAAATTTCTATCCTTATAAAGAAGGTTTAAAAGTTACATATCCCGGTCAAATCCCGTGAACAAAGGGGTAATCGAAAGGATATAGAAAGGAGAGAAGAGTTCAACCCTCCCTAAGAAAATCGTAGATCAGAGTTCACCAGCTCTACTGATGAACAAGAGCTCATCAGCTCTCTAGTAGAACAAAGCTCGTCAGCTTTCCCATATATCAAAGCTCATCAGCTCCCTTGAAGAACAAGATCTCATCAGCTCTCTAGAAGATCAGAACTCGTTAGCCCTCCTGAAGAAGAAGAGCTCATTAGCTCCCTCATAGATTAAAACTCGTTAGCTCTCCTGAAGAAAAAGAGCTCATTAGATCTCCCACAGATAGAAGCTCATTAGCTTTCCCATAGATCAAAGCTCATTATCTCTCTCGAAGATTAGAGCTCATCAACTCTTCCGTGGAGAAGAGTTAAGCCCTCCCTAAGATAATCAAATGAAAACCCGTGAAGGAAACTGAGTTTCGAACGTAATGCCTAGGACTTCGCAGGAGGTGATAGGTTGAAAATACTTATCTACTTCTAAGCCGAATTTGGTAGTTTTTGAGTGTTTTAGTAATATTTTATTGTGTTTTTATTTGTTTTTATGTAAATCAGGTGTAGGGATGTAATCGAGTGATAAATAAGCGAAACGGTAGGAAAACGGTGAAGAAACGATTAAAGAAACAAGGCTTCAAGATAGCAAACCTACCACCGCAGCGGTGAGGATGTTGCGGATGCTGAAAACCCACCACCGTGTCGGTGAAAGTCCAAAAATCTATTGCTTGGTTCACAACCGCAGCGGTAAGCCAACTGACATACCCACCGCCGCGACATTCACTCTGCACAGAAAATAAATATTTTCTAGATATTTTGAAGTCTTTTATTTAAGCCCCTTGTTCTCCCATTTGCCAAAAAAACATTCCCTAACGTTAGAGACTTGATCTTAAGCCTATTTTGAGAGCTCAAAGAGGAGATTCACAGTTTGGATAAGAGGAAACACTTCTGGATCGATCTTTGGCGACAGTGAACCACTCCACCCTAAGATTTTATCTTTCTATCTTTGTAACTTAATGTTTTATTGTGAATAATGATGAATCTTTCTTATTTTAATGTTTCAATGGCTAAGATCATGGTAGGCTAGATAAATATTATCTAGGGATCGATGTAGTTCATGTAGATACACGTTTGATTGAATATATGTTTCTTTAATGATTGTTTGTCTAAATTTGACTATTTTTACCATTTTATTACAATCTTAATATGTTTGTCAAGGTATTAGGGTTAGTTTTGAGAATACAGGGTTTGACACTCAGGAGAGGTACCCCGAATTCAGACTAAGATAAACACAACGCGACGATCTAATAACCCGAGAGGGAGTTAGAAAGTGTGCAATCCATGATGTTGGGGCAAGACTCATGTGACCTAGTGTCGTTAATATGTTGAGGGAGACGTATTCGTTGACGCGAAATTGTATATTCACTCATCTTACACTTAGGAGAGGTGGTGAGTGAGTTTAAGAAACCGATATTTTCGGATAGGATAAATACCGTTATTGTTAACTAAACGAAGTAAAACATGTATTAAGTAAATAAAATCAATCCCTAGGTAATCCATTTAATTAGACTTAACTCAATAGTTTTTAGTTTAACTTAGTTTTTAATTGTTCAAACTCAAATATTTCTTAAACCGTCGAGATAATATAAGACTATTAAAATTGCGGTATTCAATTAATCAAACACGTTTCCCTGTGGACGATATCCAATCGAAAGGTATACTATATTAAAACTTGACCTCATGCACTTGCGAGTTAAATTAAGACGTGAAAAAGGTGCGTTCAGGATGGCAGGGTCATTTTTAAACAAACCGCAGAAACAATTTTGCATTCATAACTCATTCAACAAATAAACAAGTTATGAAGGAGGGAAAGGAGGAGGAAAATAACTTATAAATAAAGAGAAAATGAAGAACTCACAAATTCCCCGGAATTTTAAAGTTATAAGTAGAAAGAAAAAGTCAATCAAAGCTGCCTAGCTCAACTCAACAAGATGCCTAACTTAGTTAGCTCATGGATTGAATTGCCTAGCTCAGTTCACATCCAAAGCTGCCTAACTCAGCTCAACGGGACTGCCTAGCTCAGTTCGCTTATGGATTGAACTGCCAAACCCAGTTCACATCCGAAGCTGCCTAGTTCAGCTCAACAGGACTACCTAGCTTAGTTTGCTCATGGATTGAACTGCCTAGCTTAGTTCACATCCAAAGCTACCTAGCTCAGCTCAACAGGATTGCCTAACTCAGGTTTCTCATGGATTGAACATCCAAGCTCAGTGATAGGTGTAATTTACCTATCTATTTCCAAACCGAACCTATTAGCTTTCGAGTATGTTTATTACATTTTATTACATTTTAATACGTTTTTATTATTTTTGTATAAATCAGGTATGTGGGGGTGAAAAGAGATAAAAATGGATCATAAACGATCAAATCAGATAAAAAAAGATAGGAAAACAAGAGAAAGGGCAAAATTCAGAACCTGCAGCCAATCGCCATAGCGGTTAACATGTAGAGAAAGGCTTGAACATTCTACAAACATATCGCCGCAGTGGTGAGATCCACCATCGCGGTGGTAAAACAACAGAAATGACTCTGCTCCCACCGCTGCATCCACCGCCGCGGTGAAGACATTGCCGACAAGCCCACCTCCGCGGCGATCACTCTGCATAGATTTTAGATATTGATTTTAGATATTTTGCTCCCTATATCTTCTTCCTTCCTCTCCATTCAGAAATAAGAGCTCCCTTAGGGTTTAGAATAGTTTAAGAGTGTTTTGGGGAGTGCTCAACCAAAACCAAAGGAGAAGAACACGTTGCGAAGAAGGAGAAGTGATCGTTAAACGATTTTAGCATCAAATCTTCGGACAACGGCTAAGTTCCTTGGTTTCTTTCTTTCATTTCTTAACTTAGGTAGTTTTTTTAGCATGTTTAGCTCATTTCTTGTTGTATAAATGGTTATGGCCATTAGCTGAAAGGATTTTGTTTAAGGATTAATAATATTTATGAAAATGTGGTTTATTTGATATCAGTGTTTTGTTAATGTTTGTTCTTCATTATTTGATTGTATTTAACGTTATTCTATGTTTATATGCTTGTTTAGATACATTAATAATACGGAATTTGGCATTCGGGAGAGGTAAACTCAGATTTGGACTTGGGTTAAACACAACGCGACGATCTAATAACCCGTGAGAAAGTTAGAAAGTGTGCAATCAATGACGTTGGGGCAACACTCATGTGACTATGTGTTCTAAAACATGCTATAGGGGGACTTCGACGTTAACGCGAAGTCACATACTCACTTGCTTTACACTCGGGAGAGAGAGTAAGCGAAGAGTGAGCGAGTTTACAATACAAAGATTATTAGATAAGTGGAACACCGTTAACGTAAATCAAACGATTCAAACACATTTAATTAAATAAAGTTAATCCCTAGATAATCCATCCCCCTAAAACATCTCAATATAGTATTATAGAATAATTAGATTAATTAACTTAGTATTAGTATTAATTAATTATAAACTTCATTTTTTATCGCTTACATAAAATTAGGTTATGATAATTACGATACTCGACAATACTCTCAACCAAACCTTGTGGACACGATAACCCTAACTCTACTAATCTATACTATAACTTAACCAGTACACTTGCGGTGAAAGTGGTGATGTAATATTCCGCCACTACTCAGCTCACATCTGAAGCTGCCTAGTTCAGCTCAATAGGACTGCCTAGCCCAGTTCGTTCATAGATTGAACTTCCTAGCACAATTTGTATCCAAAGCTACCCAACTCAACAAAAATATAAATTGCCCAAGTCTGAGGCTAACTCCCTGGCGAACATTTACTAATTCCTCGGGTTTGAGGCCAACTCCCCGGAGGACATTTACTAATTCCTCGGGTCTGAGGCCAACTACTTGGCAGACATTTACAAATTCCCCCAGGTTTGAGGCTAACTGCCTGGGGGTAGAAAATGAGCTGAAAACTCCTCCCTGATAGAGAAACACTTGTAGTAATAGAAATCACCAAATGAAAAGTAAAATATCAAAGGGAGCGAAGCTCATCAGCTCACCGAAGATTAACTCATCAACTCATCAGCTTACTCGCGGAAGAGCTTATCAGCTCACTTGTAGATCAGCCCATTAGCTCACTCGCGGAAGAGCTCATCAATCCATTTGTAAGTTGCCAGGTGACTAACTAGACTGCCTAGTTTGCTTATCAAACTGAGTATCGAATCTTACCAAATTGGTCGAACAACGTAGATTAGTTCAAGTGGCCAGAATCTGCTTGAAGCACCAACTAAGCTACCCTGATCAATCTACTTAGTGAAACACTTAATGGAAAATCACCAAATCTCGAAGCTTATTAGACTAACTTGGTGAGGACACTGGGCTATTTGTAACAACTCAGTTTATCAAAAAACCAACTATATCTCTGATTACTGGAGGGCATTTAATTTGGCATCTAGCCCTATCTTCTTCAGATCAAGCTCGGATTGCTACTTGTTGAGTTCTTATCCCAACATGGAGTTCTCACTGATCAGACAACGATGAGGCAATAGAGATGAAGCCGTGAGGACGTTAAACTACCTAGCTTCATTCGTCAACTAACTATATAGCTCAGTCCAACAACTGCTTAGCTCAGTTCATCAACTACCTCGCTCAGTCCATTTCACAAAACAAACTGCGTAGATCACTTTGTCAATATCAATCGAACTTCCTAGTTCAGTTCATTCACAAATCGAGCGTCATCATTATAAAGCCGATAAGACCAAAGGATGGAAAATTAATCAAACAGTGCCCAATTGATCTACACTAGTTGGGGCGCAACTCTGGGATGACCTTGTCCAACAACAAACCAGATGTGGTTGGGATTAAGCTGGGCTTAATCATAAATATGTGGGGCCCAATGATAGGTGTGATCTACCTACGTATTTCCAAATCGGTTTTGTTAGTTTTAGAGTAGTTTTATAGTTATTTTTATATGTTTTAATATTTTTTATTCTTTTTGTATTAAAACAGGTGCGTGGGGTGAAAAGGTATAAAATTGGAGTATAAACGATAAAAAAGTATCGAGAACGGTCGGAGATCGGTGAAAAAATGAACAAGACGGCAAGATTTTGCAAACAAGCCCACCGCCACAGCGTCCAGACCACCACCACGGTGGTGAAGAAACTGAGAAAATCCATTTTTGCTGAAACCTCATCGCCTAGGTGGTGAACCAGTAGAAACTTTTCCACAACCACTGTCTTTTCATCGCCTCGGCGAACCTTAACCGACATACTCCACTGCAGCGGCGATGAATCCCACGACCGCGGTGGTGGCCTTTGCATAGTGTTAGATATTTATTTTTGATATTTTATCTATTTATACCCTTTTTCTCGCCTCTTCTTTGCACTCCCCATCCATTACAGCCCTTAAGGCTTAGGTTAGTATATAGAGAGAGTATGAGAAGTGCTCAAACATATCCGAAGGAGAAGATAAACACGCAGAGAAGGAAAATCGTTCGGTGGACAGTTTTAGCGGCTAATCTTCGGATATTGGCTAAATTCATCTGTTTTTCCTTTTATTTATTGTCTTCAATATATGTTTGAGCATGTTTAGCCTAGTTTTAATTGTATAAATGGTTATGGACATAGGTTAAACGTGAATTATGTATGGGATTAATATCATTTATAAAAACATAGTTTTAGTTATCAGATTGTTTTTTATTATGTTTAGAATGATATATTGAGAATACGGGGTTTAACAAATCCCAGATTTGGATTAGAATAAACAAACGCCACGATCCGATAACCCGGTCAGGATTAGGATTATGGACAATCAATGATGTTGGGGGCAAGACTCACGTGACCTAGGGCCATTAAGACGTTAATGGGGACTTCTTCGTTGACTTGAAGTCATGTATTCCCTCGTCTTACACTCGGGAGAGGTGGCGGTAGAGTTTTAGAATTGAGATTGTCGATAGGGTAAACATAACGCATGAAATCAATGACAATGGTGCGAGACTCATGTGACCTAGAGTCGTTAAGACATTAAGGGGGACTTATTCGTTGACACGAAGTCACGTTATATCCCTCGTCTTACACTCGGGAAAGGTGGTGAGGGAGTTTACAAATTGAGATTTTGTGTGCAATCAATGAGGTTGAGGCTAGATTCACGCAACCTAGGGTCGTTAAGACGTTAAGCGGGACTTCTTCGTTGACACAAAATTGTGTTATTTCTTCCGTCTTACACTCGAGAGAGGTGGCGGAGAAGTTTTAGATACCGAGAATATCAAATAAGTCGAACACCATTATTGTAAACTAAATGAAATCAAACGCGTTCAAGTAAATAGAGTTAATCGCTAGATAATCCATCTCATAACTATCTTGTATTAGTAATTAGTATAGTTAAAGTATTATTTTAGTATTAGTATTAAATTATATTACATTTTTGTCGCCTAGATAAAGTTAGGTTATGACAATTGCGGTACTCGATATTATTCTCAACCGATCCCTATGGATACGATATCTAATCGAAAGGTCCACTATACTAAAACTTGATCTGTACGCTTGCGGTAAAAATGACAACGCATAAATTGCGGCCACCACCCAACCAAGGGGCCCAAGAGTTCTGCACACCGCTACTGACATCTTTACTATCGACTCAACTTGGCCTATAGCGTATCAACCTTAATAGCCAGCTCAACCTTAAAAACAAATGCACACCAAGGAATGAAGGTAGAAGAAAAATGACATTTCGTCCCACTTCGACGAAGAACCATGGAAGTCAAAAGGGCAAATGATGCAGGAAAAAAAACCCGCCTGGTGGAAAAGCTAATTAAGGCATCATTCCCTACCACACCTGCCTATTGGGGATCCGATTATGGTATAACTCTCTCCACTAAATACCCACATTAATGGGGGTAACTCCCCATTAATGGCGATATAATGAGTGCAGAATCATAGGCCAAAAATGAGGAATTCTCGGGACACGATCAATATATAAAAGCGAGGCATTACACGAGATACAAGGGATAGATACTCTCTTAATAGGAGATTCAACTTTGTATTTTCTGTATACAATTGTATTCTCTACTGCTGTAAACAAATATTTCTAGATTATATTGTATTTTACCCTCCTTAGAGGATTGGAATCTAAGTGGGTAGTGCGTTGTTGAGTTTTCCAGCTTGTGTGGCCTTAGTTCACGCACCGGGTAATTTTTGGCAACATCATGAGAGATGTTGGTATGGTAGGACGAAGAGAAATTGGGAGGAAAGGATCACAAACAAGGAACAAGAGCCCAATTTTAAAATTTAGGGTTTTATTTTTGGGGGCAGTCTTTATTTTAGGTTTCCTACGAAATTATTTTTTTAATGCAGAATATTTTTTTTACTAAAGTACTTATAGTAGTGAAATTACTTCCAGAGACTAAAACTATAAGGAAAACTTATTAGCAACAAAACAAATACCCTCTGTAAGTAATTAAAAAAATTGACTGCAAATCGGTTTCATAGTTATACTATTTGTGCCAAAAATAGTATGGAAGGAAGACATCTGGCTACAAAATAGCTTTCATTGGGCCAAAAAGAAAATATGTAACTTTTTGCTTCAATTTTCATAGTTCGGGCCAAAAAGAAAATCTGAAACTTTTTGCTTCAATTTTCATAGTTCGGGCCAAAAGGAAAATCTGAAACTTTTCACTTCAATTTTCATAGTTCGTCACAAAAACTAACTTTTACTTACAAATAATTTATTTCGTAGCCAAATGTTGTGGCTAAAAGTTATTTTTTGTAGTGTTGTTTGAAATATTAAATAGAAATACATTTAAATAAAATAGATGTGCTAGAAGTTACTGCAAACCATTTCTAAGTGAACGTTTAGAACTATTCACTGGTGGCAATTAGGCTAGTCAACGTTCGCTGGCTATTTCAGAAATGGTGCATTTTCTAATTCCAAAATATTTCATCCATCCATTGGTATCTTTCAGTGTTCTGTAAATAGAGGATTTCACTTTCTCTTTTTGAAATTACTCAATTATCAGCGAAAGTATAGTACATATAGAAAATTTGTGAAAGTTTAAACACAAGTTCAATTCTCTTGAGTTTTTGGTTTTAATTAGGTGCTTGTACCATAAATTCAAGATCATTATACCCTAAAAGACAAACATCCATTCAACCATTGGTACCAGTCTGGAGGAGCCAATTTTCTTTATGGGCATAGAGTCGAACTCTATTCTCGATCTACTTTATCTTTTTTCGTTATTTTAATAACCTGTAAGTCTGGTGTTAATGCTCACCAAACTTCTTTATTCTGATCTTCATGTTTTATATGGACAATATGATGTTCATTTTAATTTTCCTATCCTAGTTTTATTACTGCTTAGTGAATCTTCATTGTACATTTTCATATCCTGAAGTGTCGTTTACTACATATTATTTATATTTTGAATTTATTTCATCCATACTTAGTGAAAGTTCACATACGATGTTGTTGATCTCAAAATTTTGGTGGAGAATTAAGCGTTGAAGTTTTTGGTGGAACTAACAAGTTTATTGAGTGTTTCGGTGTAAAAGTTTCATTATTGATGTTATCATGAAGTAATTGCTAAGGATGCAAAGAGATAGACAAATAGACGGACATTAAGAGATTGAAGATTCTGAATAATTTAGGTGAAAACAACTCAAGTCATCTTTTATTCTTAATGTATCCCGATTAAGATCATACACGACACAAAAATGATTTATATTTATGTGTATTTTTATTAGGATCCTAATTAGTTCACATATTTGCTCCAATATGAAATTGAAAAAGAAAAATTGACCTAATATTTTGGGACTATTATGTTATTTAAAATATACTTTTAAAAATTTTGGGGTATAATTAATATTTTCTTTATTTTTAGAGGGGTGATTAGTGTAAATAAATAAAATAAAATAATATATATATATATATATATATATATATATATATATATATATATATATATATATATATATATATTATGGAGAGATATAAAAAGGGATATATTAAGCAACAGAGAAGAGGGAAATAATTGAGGTTCTATTATGGGGTTTAATGGATTTATGGTTTCATTATTACGGGGAAAAGAAATATATTTTAGTTCGGATTTTGACTCCGAATTTCAGGTAGAATTTTTAATTCTTTTAATATATGTTTTTAATTTTCCAATTATGTGAATTATGTTATTATTGTTGTTGAATTTTAACTGTTAAATTTTATGAAATAATTAGGATTATGTGAAAATCATGCTACGGTGTTTTATTTTTCGTTAATTAAATACATATATTAGAGGAGTTGGAGTTCTACTGAGCGTTGGTTCACAACCCTACAGTTTTGATTGCAGGGCCGACGAGAGCGAAACAACGCCGAGAATTATTTTAAAATTTCTATTTGTAATAATGGTAGTTAATATTTACTGTTGTAAAATCGACGCGATAAATCGATATTAATTATCGAGATTAATTCCCAAATGACATAGCAATTATTTTTTTTGTTATTTTTGAATGTATTTGAAAATAGTGTGGCGCGAAGAATTTTATTCGGATTTCTATTAAATTTGTAAAAATTGTATTTATTGTTCACTATTGTAGAATCGGCTCAAAAAATTGATAATTCTAATTATCGTCATCGTGTGTAAAATTTATCAATTTTTTTTATTAATTAAAATATTGATTATTTCGTAAATTATCGTCGTCGATAAATAAAACTATCTCCGTAGTTTGTAAACAATTCTCAGATTTACACGAAATAAATTATTGGTTATTTGTTTTAGTATTACTTCTCCTTAGGGAGAAACCGCGTGACGACCCTGGGAAACCGGGTCGTTATAGATGGTATCAGAGCGGGTTTGCGACTACTCTAAATTTGGGTTATGGTATCCATTACTCATAATAAGTGAAGTAATACCTAAAAATAATAATTTTCGTATGACTCATTAATTCTTCAAAAAAAAAAAAAAAAAATCAAAATTTCGACACGATGTTAAATTTCCAAAGCCATTAAAACTCTGCACATAATACTATGTCAATATAGAACTCATATTATTGTGATCATATATATATGAGTTAAATGCTTAATGTCTTTATTTTGTTGTAAATGGGACAAAATTTAGTATTTGTATCAAAATTTACCCCTATCTAGGTTCCATGAATGCCACCAACAATATAGTTTGGTGCATAGAAAATCAAATGTTGAGCAATTTGGATCGAAAAGTCAGAGAATAAAATATTAAGGAGTGAAAGGTGTAAAATAAATAAATAAATAAATAAAATTTGCATAAATATAAATTTGGCTATTTTATTTCTTGTTTTATAATTTGTTGATTTTTTAGTTTGAATAGTGGATTTTCACTAGTTGAATGCCTCTGATTAAGTGAATAGAATTAAGTTTAGTTGAGTGTCTCCTTTTAGTAGAATTTTGCTATACTTTTCTTTTCGAATAGTGAATTTTCAATAGTTTGAATGTCATTTCGTAACTTGAATGCAAAAATTAAATGTAAATCTTCGTGCAATTTAAATTTTGTTTAAAGTGAATGAAATATTCTGTAACAATGAGTGAATTGGAAAAAAAAAATAAAAATTAAGTGAGGATGGATTAGTGTCGTGTTCGTCGTGGACCATAGGATATGTTGCTAAATTGAAATAATCGACTTAAAGAGTGTTTACTATCTTCTATATAAATTATCAAATTATATTTTCGTGCTAAATTGAAAAAAAAAGAAAAAAGTATTGAGGAAATGGAAAGGTTTATGATGATTAATAGATCAAGAAAAAAAAAATAAGTGTGGAAAAAAATAATAAAATGCCATAGTTGTCTTCTCGTTAGGAGGCATATCTTGCGAGATATGGATATGTTGTTACCTGTTAAGCAAGTCTTGCAGGGTGGATATATGTTGACCTGTCAGGAGTGCAAATCATGTAGGTGGCTGCCCTACCATTGGGGATATTGAATGACCCTAACACTGTTTGTCACTTTAGATGGCACAGTTGTACATGTTACGGTACTGTTGTAACTCCCGATCATGAGGTGAAATGATCTTATGGTTAGTAGAAAAATATATGTGTAGTATTTTATTACATATCGAAATGACTTGGTTGGTGGATTTAAATACATTATTTTATTGCAAGGGTAGCGGTGAAATTGTATTTCGGATCAGTGTACGGTTATATTTATATTATATTTTAAAAAGTGGTGTTTGATAAAAATACTTTATCCATAAATTATTTTATATTATGAAGACCGTACATATATAAGGTGAATGTATTGTCTTCTATGCAAATTGTCAAATTATATTTTCATACTAAAATGTGGAAAAAAAAAATAGTTTATTAAAATGGTTTATTTTATAACGTTACGCGTATTAAGTAGATTTATAAATGTAGAAAGTGGTTTCTATTATCCGACTATGCCATAGTTATCTTCTCGTCAGGAGGGTATGTCCTGCGAGATATGAATTACCTGTCAGGCAAGACTTGCAGGGTGGATATATGTTGTTACCTGTCAGACAAGACCTGCATGGTGGATATATATTGTTACCTGCAGGGTAGATATATGTTGTTACCTGTCGACAAATGCTACAAGGTGGATATATGTTGACCTGTCAAGAGTGCAAATCCTATAGGTGACTGCCCCTACCATTAGGGATATTGAATGACCCTGACACTGATAGCCACTTAGATGGCACAGCTGGACAGGTTATAGTACCATTGTAACTACTGATAGTGAGGTAAACGATCCTATGATTGGTAAGAAAGTATATTATTTTATTATATACAAGTGAGTTGATCAGTTGATTCAAATTTGGTTGTTTTGTTACAGTGATATTTTTATTGAGGTTTGGATACTGCCCAGTTTGGCTATATTTTATTGGAAAGTGAATTTTGATAAAAATAAATAAATAAATAAAAAACTTGATCCATAAAATACTTTTATATTACAAAGACAGTACACCGATAAAAATAATTCAAACATATATTGGTCCACAACTAGCATAAAGTAAAATCGGAGTGTAGGGTCATTATGAAACTTTTGGGAGTCAATTGTTATTTTGAGATGTTAATTTAAATTTTTTAGCTCAACTGGTATTTTAGAAATTCGATTGGGGGCTTTATGTAATATTTTTCGTGATTATTAAACTTGTCATGTTACGTGAGTATTGAACTTTGAGATGAAATATCCTATATATGGTTTGAAACGTAATTATGTGATTTGGGATGTATTTGATTTATATAGTTTGACACGTATTTAGATGTTTGAAACGTATTTATTTGGTTGGGACATTTACGTGTTTTCAGATATATTTATACGATTTAGGATATATTTATATATTTCGAGACGTATTTATGGAACTGACACGTATGTATGTGTTTTGAGGTGTATTTATGCGATTTAGTTGTATTTATGTGGTTCAAGATGTATTTATATGATTTTGAAGTATGTAGGTGTTTCGAGACGTATTGATGTGATTGAAGGGTAGTTATGTGATTTCAGATGTATTTTAGAAAATTCATTATTTGAGGTTTAGAGTGTGTTGATATTTTATGGAAAAGGTTTACAAGGTTATTGAAACTTCGATGCGAATATTAGAAATGATTATTTTTAGTCTCACGGGACAGTCCACAAGGAATTAGGCTATTTGTTGGAGAAGGTGTTGGCTGCGAAATGTTTGATTGAAATGTCGGATGAAAATTGGTAAATGTTGGTTATGAGATATGGCAGTAGACTTGAAAAGTCATGCTAAGTGGGAAAAATATTAAGGTCGTAGACCTATTGGAAATAAAATAGACCTAATTTACTGAGACTACCGTGATATTTTAAAATATACTGGTTGTATATATTTGTTATTATTTTTATCAGAGTAGCGCAACGGAAATATATAGAAACATGAGATTTTTTGGCAATTATATGTATTAGGTGTCACCGACCAAAATGCACCATGTCCGTAGGTTATTAGATATAGTGTAGGCCACTGCGAATGCGAATGTGGCGATGGTTGGAATGAATTCTGACGGTTGTGAATTATGGGTGACTTTCGGTTATGGGACACTACATAGAAAATCATTATTCTAGAATTAAGTGTGACTAACATGACCGTGCAGTGCGTTTTGAGTTATTATTGTTTTGAAAAAAAAAAACTGAGGAAAAAATTTATTTAAGGGGGGTAGATTGTAATACCCCAGAAATTTATATTTTTGAAATTATTATTTTATATAAGTTTAATATTTTTAGGACTACTTTCTAAATTTATAATATAAATTTATGCTTGATAGTTTGGGGTTAAATATTGATTTTAAATTAACTTTTAAAAATTTCAGGACTATTATATTGTTTAAAATATACTTTTAAGAGTTTTGGGATATAATTTTAGGACTATTATGGAGGTTCTATTATGGGGTTTAATGGATTTACGGTTTCATTATTACGGGGAAAAAAAAATTCGGTTCGCATTTCGGCTCTGAATTTCAGGTAGAATTTTTAACTCTTTTAATATATGTATTTAATTTTTGATTGTGTGAATTATGTTATTATTGTTGTTAAAATTTAACTGTTAAAATTTATGAAATAATTATGATTATGTGAAAATCATGTCACGGTGTTTTATTTGTCGTGACAATTAAATGCACTTGTTAGAAGGGTTGGAGTTCTACTGAGCGTTGGCTCATAACCCTACAGTTTTGATTGCAAGGCCGGCGATAGTGAAACGGTACCAAGAATTATATTAGAATTTCTATTTGTAATAATGGTAGTTAATATTTACTGTTATAAAATCGACGCGATAAATCGATATTAATTATCGAGATTAATTCCCATAGCATTTTTTTTTTTATTATTTTCAAATGTATTTAAAAATAGTGTGGCACGAAGAATTTTATTCGGATTTCTATTAAATCTGTAAAAATTGTATTTATTATTCACTGTTGTAGAATCAGCTCGAAAAAATGATAATTCTAATTATCGTCGTCGTGTGTAAAATTTATCAATTTTTTTTATTAATTAAAATATTGATTATTTTGTAAGTTATCGTCGTCGATAAATGAAACTATCGCCATAGTTTGTAAACATTTCTCGGATTTACACGAAATAAATTATTGGTTATTCGATTTAGTATTACTTCTCCTTAGGGAGAAATCGCGTGACTACCCTGGGAAACCGGGTCGTTAGATTGAATCGATCGGTCAACCAACTCATGGGGGATCGTCAACCGACCGTGCTATTTCAAATTTTGAGGGATTTCTGGATTTGATCCAAAACTAACCGTTAACTAGCTATTTTTTGGCTGATCTTTCAGAGATATCTTAGGGATTTGAACATATTATATATATATTACTTCTACTTAGATATCCCTATAGATAAGGTACATGAAATTAGAGTGTTTTTCAAATTGGTATATTTAATACTTCCTATCTAGTTTAATTTGAGATTAAGAAATATTTGGGGGACTTAATTGAATATTTTAAAAGCTATATTTGAGTGAAATTGATCAGGATTAATTGGTATTGATATATAGAGTCTATATGTGCATGTACTTGTCATAGCATGGGGGGACTAGCTGTTAGAAGGTCTGTTTCAAATTGGTTTAAATAGACCTGCGTTTTTCATATATCGATATATCATTCTATCAAGAACTTTTAGTTCGTGTGCTTTCAAAGAGTTGTTATTTTAAGATTATATCGAGAGATTATTGTGAAATCATTTTTGAGAAAAGTTTTTGAGAATAAGTGTTGATTATTTTGGTGTCACCGATCTAAGATTTTGATGCAAGTCAATTTTTATTCCTTCGATGATATCCTGGTGAGATCATTTCAAGTTTTCATTGTTTATTGTGATTATATACATTATTCTGCTTGCTTGGATTTTATATTTTGTGAAATCGTTTTTGAACTTTAAAGTGCATAAAAATTATTTTAAAATGATTTTTGTGGTAATTTGATTACGAGCTTGATTCTGTGCTACTCGCTTATTTTTATAATCAGATGTTAAATTCTCCACTTAATTCTATCACTAGTATTTATCGGGACATTAATTGAGTTTAAATATACTTGAGGTGGTAAAAACTCCGAGTGGAAAGACACTCATCGATTTATTATAATTGGTGAGTTTTGTGAGAATTAGATATAGTTGGGAATATCTAATCATTGGTAGTTAGGTTTCAATCTCTTCCGGAAAAGAGATTGATGTTTGATCTTAACCTAAGGTATAAAAAAGTTTTGTTACTCTTTTCCGTAAAAAGAGATAGGTGTTAATTTTTCCTGAATAGAATTAATTTGTGTGATTTGTAACGGTTCCATCCTTACCGGTGAAAATGATACTTGGAGTGATTTTGGTGAGGTTTTATTCTTAGCCTAAGTATAAAAGAATTAGGTTAGTCTTTAACCTGTTAAAAAGATAGATGTTCTTCTTTAGTCTACGAAAAAAATTGTAAAGGTTGATTCTGAGTCTATAAAAAGAATTATTGTGTAAATGTTTGGTTCCTACTTGTTTAAAAGAATCTTAGTGGTTTAGTAGGTGCGATTCTCTGTGAGGGTCGAAAAACTAGATTAGCCAAGAATAGCTTGTTGAACCAGTATATATCGTGGTGTACTGCATTATTACTTTCTTTATTTCTTGTTGTTTGAGTGGCCATCTAGAATTTATAACACTTATCTACTGTATTATAAAGATAATAATTAATTTTTGATTAAATTAATTAGTTTAAAAACTTAAATGTTGAAAGAAAATTATTTGCTTTAATTTTATAACTACTTAATTGATCATCTCTCTTGGGTAGATCACTGGGCCAACAAGTGTGTTTAGATGGAATGTGTGTGGAATGAAATTGCAATTCCACCTTCGATTCTGATTCTTTTGTTTGGTTATCCAATGGAATAAAAGATTTGATTCTATTGGAAATGAATGAAATTGGATTCCATATTTCATAAGGTGAAATCAGATTCCATAGTTCATGATAGGGATTTTTTTTTTCTAGGGTATACTTAAAATGCCTTACCTCATTTTGCCTATAATTCTTAATTTGAAAATGACTTCAATATTTTCTATAAATTAATTTCATCAATTTAGTTCTATATTAATTTGAATTAAAAAAAATTATTCATTAAATACGGAAATAAAATATTTTGTTCTAAATTTTATATTTTTATTTTGGAAAAGAAAATAGATTTTTTTTTTCTAATATTCTATTTTTGTTTCAGGAATAGAAATAGATTTTTTTATTCTCGATATTTTTTTTGGAATAGAAACATGTTTTTTGTTTCCATTTTTTTTTTTTTTTTAAATGTTTGCTAAACAAATCCTCCACAAACTTAAATTTCGAACAAAAATAAAAATTTGAAAATGAAAAAATCAGTTCATGTCCCCGAAATAGAAACATAAATTTGAGAAAAAAAATCTGGAAACAAAAATTCTAATTGTTTTCCTGAATTAGAAATAGAATTTTGAGAACAAATATATATATATATATATATATATATATATATATATATATATATATATATATATATATATATATATATATATATAAGAAATGGAAGTGGAAATGTGAGAACAAAAATTATGTTTCAATATCTAAATAAAAGTAAATATTTAAGAAAAAAATTATTTATGCTCTCAAGGCAAAAAACAAAAATTTAACAACAAAATGATTTTAATTGTTGGTAGATTTTGAATATTTTTCCACATGAGATATTACTCATATTTTGTAGTATTTTTTTAAAATAAATTATTATTGGGTATAATTTGTGAA
Source organism: Eucommia ulmoides (assembly GCA_016647705.1). Lineage (NCBI taxonomy): Eukaryota > Viridiplantae > Streptophyta > Magnoliopsida > Garryales > Eucommiaceae > Eucommia > Eucommia ulmoides. The sequence continues at coordinate 17,868,880 of CM028330.1, read as the reverse complement.
TGGATTTAATCTCAAAATTGAAATGTAAAATAACATTATTCAATTTCATTACTTTAAGCATATAATAGCAACTAAACAAGAGAGTGAAATAGTGATTCGATTGATAAATTCATTCAATTTCTCCTCTCATTACATTTATTCTCTCATTCTATTATACCCTGATTCCATTATGATAATGTGGGGAATTTCGCCACACACACAGAACACACCACGTGGAGGATTTTGCAACAAGAGGGGAAAAATAGCCGAACAGGGCCCCCCGAACACGCCCTGCTCAATATCCTCCAAGTGGGCGAATCATCTATCACACAGGGGTGCACCGCCGCCTCTTCTGCTTAGTTCCTCTCCTACAGAAGCCCAGAGACTCCGAACAAGGCACGAGGGGTTCGGGCTCTACTCCCCGAATGCCCTCGATGAGGTTTTCTCCTCTACCAGGCCCCATTGACTCCTATGTGACTTCTGATCAGGGATTTCCGCCCCCCGAGGTCAGCACTGGGGGGGCGGGGGGGAGTGCACGACGACTCCTTCCTGCATCTAGGACGCCATGGGCCAAGCCCTTTCTCCTTAACAATATTGGACCGGCCCATGGAATCCTCTTGATGGGCCTAAAAGCCATGTTCAGAAGATTAACTTGTCCACTCGCCAGGTCATTGGTCACGTGCCAGATTAGGGTAATTAACCGAGTTTAGGCCCCTAATCCTGTGGTGCTAATTGAGCCCATCGCCTATAAATACTCATGCATTGCAATGCCCCATGTCTCTTCTCATTCATTTGAAAGCACACTTTAGCCTTTTCCACCAAGTTTTTACTCTTTTTGTACATGATTAGTTAACGTTCACTAATTAGTAATTCAAAATTAATTAAATATTTAATTAGTAATTCAAGTAAATCCAACCAACAAAATATCTACAACGGGATGAATATCATGGCCTACTCAATCGAGATAAAAACAAGATACTTATAAACTTTGTTTGAGATCAAGCTATTCATAGATTAGGTAGAGTTCATAGAAAAAAGAAAAGGCATTGTATATTGAGAAAAGAGGAGGAAATTTCATGTTTCTTCAAATTAAAAGTACGCTAAAAAGTTCCAAGAGTACATATGCTTCGCTAGAGAAGTATCAACACATTAAAAGTAGTTTCATTAATCTGCAGATAAAACCTACAAATAAAATTAGGGTTCAAGACTTCAATATATAGCTTCTGCACCTAAAATCTTTATGCCACCATTGATCCCATTTCAGATCAGAAGCCTACCATTCATAGAGCCTGCAGGCTAGAAAATTTTGGAGAGAGAGAGAGAGAGAGAGAATAATGAAGAAAACCTCCCTCGTTACTTAGTAAGGAGAGAGACCCACATTTGTTGAAGCAAAGAACCCATCCTTCATGAGAACATCTTCACCATCCTACATGCAACCAAATTCAAATTTCAGAGGAAACTAAATATCAGAATATATACGTCATTCTATTTCGGCTTCACGAATTTGGAAGATGTCCTCTTCCAAGTGATAGATAAAAGGGCCTTTGAGATGTGCCCTGAATTCTAGTTTGTTTTTCTTGTTATGTGTTTTTCTGTTTCTGTTCTTAACTTTCCATTTTACCAAAAAAAAAAAAAAAAAAAACCGGCTTCAATCATATTTTCTACCCTAAATTTTATATACAGTTACACGTCACACCCTATTTTCTTTTTATTGTGGCATATCATTTTCCTGAAGTTTGCCAACTTGCAACTATGGGTCGCAATTTCCAATACCACTCGAAAACATGACAAAGAATCGACTAGGAATTGGTGGACTTGGGTTGGGCATTTTGTGAGACGAAATCAACAATGGCACCATATAGGGGCGACAAGAAAAAAAATATGGGGTGGGTTAGGGTCGACTTGCAAAACTCGATTTTTATCTGTTTGACCCATTTATATAATGAGTTAACTCGTTTACTCCAATAACGCAATTTTATCTGTTTGACCCATTTATATAATGAGATAACTCGTTTACTCTAATAACGCAATTTTAGCATAAACTCATTACCGACCCATAAATTCTTAATGACCTATTGCCTAAATAATGACCTATTACTCGAATAATTTTGTTTTGCTTCTCAAAAATTCTTTATTATAGATGTAAGAATGATTGAATTTATTGATCAACAAATTCATATTATAGAAATAACATTTCAAATATTTGACAATTTAAATGGATTGGTGGGTTAGACAAGTTTTGTCCATTTAGATGCGACCCATATAATAAACAGGTTGAACGTATCATGTTTGGATGAATCGAAGTTAATTGAAGGTTGCATTTTGTGATACATTTAATAAACAAAGTTAAGATTTAAACTATATCGACTTGAACCCGAGATGACCTCACACAATAATAAGACGACCCGATATGATTGCCCTTGCTCAATTGATCAACTTAAAACAAAACCTCACAGAAAAATCTGAAAATTTGCTAAACTAGCACAAAATCTCGCCATTATTTTTCTAGTGATTTTTTTTTTTTTTTTTTTTTGAATTATCCAAACAGGCCTCTCAGATAAAATTATTAGTTTTAAATTTGATATGACACTATTTAACATTCACAGAATATATATACAAATATATATATATATACATATATATATATGTATATATTCTATTATTTTTATTCATTGTGAAAAACAAATTTTTTTTTTAGTACTGTTTAGTTAGAAAGATGTAAAAGAAGTAGTATATAATATTTTATCTTTGGTTAAAAAAGAAAAATTAGGAAAAAATAATATAATATTGAATTTAATATATTACACTGATAAATTAAAAAAAAAATTAATGATTCTATTATTAAGTGTATAAATGTAATTTTAGTGTATTTTGAAAAACTTGCCCCTTATTTTATTTCAATTTCCTCATTGGATGATGAAAATTTATTTAGAAAATTGTATGCTTTTCTTTCTGATTTTTTTCCGTTCTATTATTTTTTTATTTTTTATTCTATTTTTTTTTTTTTTTTTTTTTTTTTTCCACACATCCTTCTTACTAACCAAACAAACGCAACCAAAGAGATGGAATGTGTACCTGCTGGCGCACATTAGCTTTCTTCACAGATTGGTCAGGCATGAGACCCAAGTGAATGTGGGGAAAGTGGGCCCACTGAGAAAAGGAAACATAGAAATCAACAAAATTAGTGACCGAAAGGAACCCTAATTTCTAACAGAAACAAAGAAATGAACCCTAATTTGACAAAAAGGCGAAAATATTAAGGGCGAAAAAGAAAAGGGGAATAAATTAAAGGGTATTTTCGTACATTTTTTGCAGCAGCACTGAAGGCCTCCCTGTGGCTAATTTCTGGGTTTCCGGCCTTGATGCGTTGGATCTCTTCCCTGCACATTGATGTGTCTCATGACTATTCATACACCATCTATATATATATATACACACACACACGTTTCATTTTGCAAATGATTATTTTTCTTCATTCTTCTCTTTCTTTTTTTTTTTTCAAAGTGTTAAGTAGACTAACAAAATAGAAAAAAGAGGAACAACAAATATTTTTGTTATGATCTAAAAAAATTATTATTTTTTTCTCTAGGGTTAGAACAATACCATTTTTTTTTATTAAATTTGTTTAACATAAATTTCGGTTTCTGTTCTCTGAAAAAATAAATTGAGAATAGTTTGTTTTCTTCACATAAAATTGTGTGTGTGTGTATATATATATATAGACACATATACATATTTATATGTATAAGATGTTAATTATGTATGATTAATTAAATGACTCACTTGATGAACCGATTGTAAGCCGAGGGAACTCTTTGTCTCTTCTCCGGAGCTGAAAATTAGGGGGGGGGGGGGGGGGGGGGGGGGGGGGGGGGAAGAAAACATATGGCATCAGAATTCACTTTACACAGCTTAATTTCTTATCACAAAATCAAGTTCTGTCATTTCATCATCATTTTCCCCACTATTGTGTTTCTCTGCCAATCACCTATATCTTCGGGGGTCCAATATGCTCTCCCTCTCATACACTCAGTGTGTGTGTGAGAGCGAGAGAATGTATGTGTCTGTGTGAGAGAGAGTAGAAAAATGAAGATATTAGGGTTTGTTAAAGGAGTATTAGAAAGCAAACGCACTAAAATTAAACGGAAAATGACAAATAAAAAGGCTGTCGTTATTATTTATCATTATTTCAAAAGGGAAAAAAGGGGAGGGTGAAATTACTGGAACAAAAGAACCTTTTCTATAACAATTCTAAATATTCCTTTTAATTTAGTAGCTTTAGGGTACAAAAATGGGGAAAAAAATTGAAATGCAATACTAGTCCATGAATTATAATGAAGAAGAAAAAAAAAAAAAAGTTGCCATGAATCTCACGTCTGTTAATGACAGGTGGCCTTGGAAGCTCATGAAATGTTCCTTGAGATTGTGTCCCAAAATCACTCAGAAGACTCTGATTCATCAACAAGTTTTGAGCAGCTGGGTTAGGGATATCTGTTGATCCCTAGAAAATATTAAGAAATTAAAATCTGAACAAATTTAATTAGAATAAACATAGAAAAAATATTTAGTTTTTGACTTGTGTCTAGCTGAGAAGAGATCCAGTATTGATAATTCATTAAAAAAATTAAAAAAAAATTATATATATACCAGGAAATTGTGGGTAGGAGAGAAGAAATTGTGGGGAAGCGGAAGCTGATTAGTGGAAGAGGGAAGAAGAAGGCCTCTCATGTTCACTGGGAGGAGATTGGTGCAATGGCCGCATCGAACGGTGACCGTCTTGAACAAACTTGTGCAAGGAACACTCACCTTATAAACATAAAAAAAGAAAAAAATGTTAGAAGCTTTCAAATATAAGAAATTGCAATATTCAAGTGAAGAAGACTTCAAGAATTTTTTATTTTTTTATTTTTTTTATAATCAAAGATAGAATAAATTTGGCAATTTTATGAAGTTACATGTAAGAAATTGATGTATAAAAAACATTCAAAATGGAAAGGGGAGATAAAAAAAAAAAAAAATTTAAACAACGTTTTTTGGTTTTCAAATGCAAATCTGGGTAATGGGATATGCACAGGATAAAAATAATAATTAAAAAAAAAAAAAAAGGAATTCCAATTGTGTGAAATCAGAGGGAAGAACTCAACGAGGGTCTGAGACATGAGGAAAAAAAAAAAAAGGTGGAAAATATGAAAATACTACCGCGAGGACGGTGTCGCAAATGTTGCAATGGACATAGCAGAGCTGCTCGGTGGGAGGGAGATGGTCCAGCTGAGACAAGGTGGACGATGAGGACATGTTTGGTTCCTCAATCTCTTCTTTTTGAGGGCTTGCTGTGATTGATTTGATTTGATTGATTGATGGGTTGACAGTTTAACTACCACACCTTGGATCTGCTTTTCTTGATTGTGAGTTGTGAATGAAAGCAGCAAACTAATAGAGAGAGAGAGAGAGAGAGAGAGAGAGAGAGAGAGAGAGTTTTTCTCCTATGCAATTAATATTGTAGATGATACATATAAGTGCTTATATCGAATTGCAGATGTTTTGGGTTAATTACAACGTTGGTCCCTAAATTTTAGGATGAAATGCTAATTAGGTCTTTGACGTTAAACATATTTCAATTAAGTTTTGAAAGTTTTAAAATTATTATAATTTAATCCTAGAGGTTACAAAAGTGAATATGCAAATGACACGAGGAACCAAATCACAAGCAAATTTTAAACTTTAGGGATCTAATATGAACAACTTAAGTAATTTTAGAACGTAACCAAAATGTATGTAGCTAACGTATTTTAGTTGATTTAAATGAAAATATAGCATTGGTACTCACTTAGCTCAAAAGACGTCTTGTAAAAGGAAGATTTCCCTTGGCTTTATATATAACTCAGGATCAGGTAACACAAGTAATGTGGGATTCAACAGAAAATAGTCTCAGTACTAAATGAGAATTTTTAAAATTGTAGGTACTTGATAAAAAATAAAAAAAAAAAAAAAAAAAAAAACAAAACAAAACACAGATATTTTTTTAGGAAGAATTACCACTAAGTACTGTTTTAACTTTCCATATATCAATAAATACCGATTAGTTAAAATTGAACCACTAAGTATCATCCTAATAATTTTTTAAACTAATTAGTCCCAATTTTATAAAACGCCCAATGTCAGATTACCGTTTTGTCTATGGTGCATTTCAACCCTAATCTCTCTTCCTTCTCGCCATGCTCTTCCTATTTTTTCTCTGCCTCCCGTTCAAAAGTCGCCACCCGTGTCCAACGATATCGTTGTCCGTCACTGTTCGATTGTCGCATAATTCATTGTCGTTTTTCGATGCCGTACACTTCCATTTTCTTTTCTACCTTGCCGTTCAACCGTCGCCGCCATTACCGATCGGTATCGCCGTCTGTCGTCGATCGTTTGTCCCCTAATTAATCGTCGACCGTCGCCGCTTGATATCACCGTCTCCCTCATCAATTAGATCTGATCGGTTGCCAGATCTCATGTTTTCACAAATTTCGCAGGTCGCCGAACTATTTTTGCAGATTGAGGTTTGATGTCTTTCGTTGATTTCATTGATTTCTGTTTACATATTTCCATTTATTGCTTATTATTGTTCCATATTTCTATTCGTTGACCTCCTGGTGCATGTCCCTTTCAACCATATGTGTAAGCTCCTTTTTCTCTCTCTTTCTCTCGATTTCAATTTTTGATTTGTTCATTTCGATTTTGATTTCATTTGCAGAAATTGATTTAGGTTTTAGGGATGAAATAATTGATGAAATTATTTCAGTTGGATCTCCCTCATCAACGATGATTTTTGATCTCCTCCATCGACAATCTATAGAAAAATTGTTAGCTTCGATCCAATTCAATCGTTTCTCGTTTTCGATTCTTGTTTTTGTTGAAGCCCTAGAATTTTCAGTAGGCTATGATTTCACTCTTTTTTTTCCCCCTATGCTGGATTGAGTGTTACATTCAACAAGCACATGCATTACATTCAACACTCATATTGTTTTTAAATTTTTGACAAGATCAGATAGTGTTATATTCAACACATATATTGTTTTGTGAGCATTGACACTTTTCCTCTTTTTTTTTCTTCGATTAGTGTTACATTTAACACGTTTATTGTTTGTGAGTATCGACACTTTTCCTGTTTTGTTCTTCGGTTAATTTTATCAAATTTGATAAAATGATGAGAAATTATCCCTTGTATGTTTGGATTGAGTGTTACATTCCAACATGCATAATTGTCCAGTTCGAACAATGTTTTTGGATTGACTAGAAGTTACTTCAACTTATTATGTTTTGGATTATCAAGTTTTGAGAATGATGAGAATTTAAATTTGGTTGAGTTAGGTCGATTAAAGTGTTACATTCAACACGCACAGTTCTTATATTCAACACTCATATTGTCTTTGAATTTTTGACAAGATCATATAGTATTACATTCAACACGTATATTATTTGTGAGCACCGACACTTTATTGTTTTGTTCTTCGGTTGATTTTATTTTTGGATTGACTATAAGTTACTTCAGCTTATTATGTTTCGGATTATCAAGTTTTGAGCATAATAAGAATTTAAATTTGGTTGAGTTAGGTCGATTAAAGTGCTTTAGATGGTGAGAAGATATCTCCTATGTTTGGGATTAATATGTCATTTTTTTCTATGTTTAATTCAGACAATGTTACATTCAACACACCAATTGTTATATTCAACACTCATATTATATTTGAATTTTGACAAGATTAGATAATGTTACATTCAACACGTATATTGTTTATGAGCACCGACACTTTATTATTTTGTTCTTCAGTTGATTTTAGTTTTGAATTGACTAGAAGTTACTTCAGCTTATTATGTTTTGGATTACCAAGTTTTGAGCATGATGAGAATTTAAATTTGGTTGAGTTAGGTTGATTAAAGTGTTTTGGATGGTGAGAAGATATCTCCTATGTTCGCGATTAATAGGTAATTTTTTCCAATGTTTAATTCAGACAATGTTACATTCAACATGCATAGTTGTTACATTCAACACTCATATTGTATTTGAATTTTTGACAAGATCAGATGGTGTTACATTCAACACATGTATTGTTTGTGAGTACCGACACTTTACTGTTTTGTTATTCGGTTGATTTTATCAAATTTGATAAAATGATGAGAAGTTATCCACCTATGTTTGGATTGAGTGTTACATTTTCAACATGCACAGTTGTCTAGTTTAGACAATATTTTTGGATTGATTAGAAGTTACTTCAAGTTATGATGTTTGGATTTATCAATTTTTTAGCATGATGAGAATTTAAATTTGGTTGAGTTAGTTTGATTAAAATGTTTTGGATGATGAGAAGATATCTCCTATTCATGTGCTAATAATATTCCGAAACAAATTGGCTCAATCAGATTACATCCAACAGCATTCTAAAAACTGATTTTGAGAATAGTAGACAATATTACATTCAACACGCATATTATTTTTTGAATATTTGGCAAGATGTAGTAAGTGTTACATTCAACACGTGTGTTGAATGTAACATTGACTACTTTTTCGATTGAACCCAGGTGTTTTGATTACTAATATAACGTGCATGTTGAATGTAACATTATCTAATAAATTGCCGCTATTTTTAAACAGTTGTGATTAGTCAGTATTACATTCAACACGCGTGTTAAATGTAACATTTGACTACTAGCTGAAACTAAAATTAATGAGGGAAAAAAATGTAATTAATACTATTGTAATTGGAATTCTACCAATTTAATACTACTTTTTTTAGGGATGAAAGTGTAAAAAGAAAAAGGAAAAATTGAAACTAAAACTAATGAGGGCGAAAATGTAATTAACAGTATTTTAATTGATATTATACCAACGAAGTTTTAGGGACGAAAGTGGAAAAAAAATTGAAACTAAAATTAATCATTGGACAAAAGTGTAATTTAATACTTTTTAATCCAAACCCTAGCTGATGCAACTATGGAATCGTTGGCAGGCTTGCGGATGTGTATTTTCATCAACGATGAATAGCGACAGCATTGAATAGAAGAATAAACGGCGATGGCAAAAGGCAGAGGCAAAACAGTGATGGCAAACGACAGAGGCAAAACGGCGACAGCGAACGACAGAGGTGAACAATAACGTTGAAGGCGAACAATGACGGGGGACGGCGATAGCACAGTGAAGACGAACAGAGACGGGGACGGCGACACCGACGGAGACGGTGAACTCGAACAGTGATGGTGAAGTCGACGGAGGCGGCGGCAGCGGCGACAGCGAACAGTAACTGTAGAGATGTTGTGGCTGCGAAAATGGATGTGAAATTAGGGGTGAAAATTGAGTGAGGGGTAGTTTAGTTAGGAAATGGCCAAAAGAAGTTCATGGTGCAAAAAACAAAAAACACTTGACTTGATTGGTCAATGAAATTGCAAAAAGAGACCTCTTGATATATGCCCCTATTTTTTATTGTACATTTTGTGCTTAAAAGTGATGGGTTCCAAAATTGTGCTCTTGATTAGTTGGAGCTCACCGTTTCAATCTAGAGATTAACACATGCATTAAATGTGAAGGGCACAGAAGAGGATACAGTGCCTACTATCTCACTATAGAAACGTTGCGTTGAATGATCATCTACAAACGGTCATCAACTGTTTGTCTTGTTTTCAATGAGAGGATCTTTGGTTGGATACTTAGGCAAATATATTATAAATTAGGATTTTTTTTATTTTTTATTTTTTATTTTTTCATGTATTTCTATTATTACATTACAACGAAATTCACTTTTAAGCACACTAATTCTGTCTTAACATGTACAATTTTGGGACGGACACTAATTCTGTCTGAACATGTACAATTTTGGGACGCATTAAGTATTGAGATAATTAAAAGGTATCCCATAAAAGACAATCTCAATAACTTATTAGAATAATTATTTTCTCAAATTAATTATATCTATTAAGATAAGTTTTCATTCTTTATTATATATTTTTTAAAATATGTCTTATTAAGTAAATATTTTTGGGATATTATGATTAAGCGTCTCAATAGGAATTTAGAAGGATATTATTTGGATACCAAAAAAAAAAAAAAAAATGTACCAAAAAACAAAAAAAGAATACTATTTATAAATCGTCTCTAAAAATACTATCCTAATATGTAGTTTTTGTTGTAGTATTAACAGTTTGGATTAATTTGAGAGGAATGGATAATTGAGAGTAGTTGATGAAATATTTAGGAGACAAAATTTCTCCCCAAAAAATCCCACCCCCATCTACAAAGAGATTGAATTTAATTAAATATTATGCCCTTTAAATTTTATATATATACTTTATTAGCCAACTTTTTATTATTTACTTTTTTTTTTCTCACTTGTAAATTTGAAAATCGATATAGTGTCTTTACACGGGGAGAATCTCTAATTTTTTATACGTTAAAAAAGCGTATTAATTATTTTAGTTTCAAACCACATACTTACCTACAAAAATAAAAATTCTTTCAGAATTATATATAAGGGCATTTGGTGCACAACTCCATTTAAAAAAATAATTTTGCATATTGTCTCACTTCTAAAATATGCTTACCCACAATCCTTTTGACAATTTTGGATGTAAACACCCTTTTCTCTCCTATATTCGACAGCTTCAGATTCCTTAATCAGTGCTATTAATGCATGTTATTTGATTTCCTATATTTTAAGAAAATAGGTTAATATATTAAATATAATAGAAAAAAAACATTTTACTAACATTTTAACAATGAATTTTATAGTTTTGATTACAGATTCGTATTTTGCATTGAAAAATGAATAAAAATATATCTAATTTGTATATTTTTTTGTGCATATTCGAAAGTTGTAGGTGTGTTAATTAATTTCAACATAATCGTGTAGTGTACAGTTTAAGTGTGCATAGCATATGCTAAAAACTCATTTTTTAATAGTTTTAGATCCCATAAAATTTGAACTATTAATAATTGTTATTTGACTTCTTATGTTTATGGGAATATGTTAATACGTTAAATTTCATCAAAACAATTTAGGATCATTTTAGGTATGAATTTTGAAATTTTGACTGCAAATTCATGTTCTGAATTAAAAATTGATAAAAAAATATATCTAATTTGTATATTATATTGTGTATATTGGAAAATTATAGGTGTGTTAATTTTAACGTAATGGTATATATTACGATTTAAGTATGATTAGCATGGAATAAATACCCTCTTCTTTTTTTTTCTTTTTTTCCCCAGATTCCTTAGAAACTGTAGCTATTAATGACTATTATTAGACTTTCTATACTTAAGGAAATAGGTTAGTATATTAAATTTCATAAACAAATTATAGACATGAGGGCGTGTATTAACTTCAATACGGTGTCGTATGACGGGAAATAGATTTTTATAACATGTCTTATCTTTTTTCAAATAATCTAATGTATTAGTAATTTTGCGGGTATTTAAATTTTAATACAATGTTGTATGTTATGGAATGAATGTGTGAAATATAGGATCTTATCCTTTATTAGAATTAATATTGTTGAAATCGACACAAAAAAAGAAAAGAAAAAAAAGTAAGGATTTGTTATAAAAATTGGTAGACCAGAGAATATATGTTGAAAGCAATCTTATTGAAATCAAAATAAAAGAGCAATATTCACATATTAGCACACTTGCAACTTTTTAATATGCACATAAATATATACAAATTGGATATATTTTTTATCGATTTTCAATGCAAAACAAGAATTTACTGTCAAAACTATAAAATTCACTCTCGCATTGTTTTCTCCCTATTAGAGCCTATAGAGATTGGCAACTGCTATCGTTCATTTCCTTTTGTTATTTGCTTGCTTTATCTTTTATTCTAGCCTACTGATAGATCGAGATCACGTTGGAATCTTTTAAAAAAAAGGGTATTATGTGTTTGCCTCCATGAGATTACAATAGGATATTAGTTTGGATCAGGGGCTGGTTAGTGGATATATTTAGCCTACTTACTCTGCATTGTCCTTTTGAAATAGGTAATAGACTGTAAATATCTTGTTTTAGCTTGTAGCCTGTGAGCTTCAATTGAAGCCGTTCCTTCAACTTTGAATACAAAATCATAGCTAAAATGTTCCTAGATGGAGTGTTTTAATGATATTTAATGTAGTAACATATTTTCATAGACATAGTAAGTCAAATAATAGTTATTATAATAGTTCCGATTCTTAAGGAATCTAAAATTGAAGAAAAGAAGATTTTTATCACATGCTACGTATACTTAAACCGTAGACAAAGACTATGTTGAAATTAACACACCTGCAACTTTTGGATATGCAACAAAAAATATACAATTTGGATATATTTTTATTCGGTTTTCAATGTAGAACTCGAATTTACAGTCCAAACAATAAAATTCGTAGTTAAAATGTTAATAAAATGGGGGTTTTGATGATATTCAATGTAATAAATCATTTTCTTAAGTATAGTAAGTCAAATATTCAATATAATGGAAAATTATATCACATACTAAGCTTTAATTATATATTTTGATTTTCAAAAATGAAGGAGCATTTTCGTTGGGGGCAAAGTTGTCATCCAAACAATTCCATTTAAAAAAAGAGGATTAATTTCAACACGAAAATTATGTTGAAGGTTTAAAAACAACTAGGGTAATTTGTGTAATCAAATCAAACAAAACAACAATTGAAATTTAGTTATTAATGGTTATATTAAAAGTTGATTAATGAAATTATAAAGGGGCAACAGTCCCTTCTTAATTTGTGGAAGATATTATTGGTACATTTATTTAACCAATATTTGAAACATGTTATGTTATTAAATGATGATAATTTTTTTTAATTAAGTAACTATGTTGAATTCAATACAATAGTAATTTGTATGTTAAATTAACAAAAATTTGGAATCTCAATAATTAAAATTTCCTAATTAACTGACTATGCTAAATTCCACACAAATTATTGAATTCAACACAATTGTGAATGTCTAATTTCAAATTTCAAAATAATTTAATATGTTGAATTCAATACAAATTATATTTTTATTTCATGAAAAAAAATATGATTGAGATTTATTTTGAAACTTTAAAATAGATCATGTAAAGAACTAAATAAAATTAATTTATTACATGATTCCTTGCAAGTTATTATAATTAATTATGATAAATATTTTTTTTCCAAAATAGATGGTTTGGAAATATTTACAGACGTCATTTTAGGAAATAATTTTTTTAATTAAAATTCAGTTAACTATCAAATTAGTAGAATTTAGTGGACGTTTTTGTCATATTAAAAATAGGATTAATCGTTCAAAAAAGGATTTAATAGATTATTTTGTTTACTAAACATATGTACACTATATAGAATCAAATGTTATTTTTCCAATAATAAATATTGAGCTGTTCATATGTTTTTAGGTCGGCCAAGCAAGCATAATTATGCATGTATATATACTGTATTCTGTATACATACAAGTGAAGGACATGTTTGCCGTTGGCATTCCCTATGTAGAGAGAGGCGGCAGGTGTGGGGGAGAGGAGCCTGAAAGGGACGTTTGCATGGTAAGTGATATAGCTTTCGCTCATTCACCTGTTGCTTTCAAAACGAGAGAGAGAGAGAATGGTGTGGCATTTTGTAACCCACAAATCTCTCTCTGGTGCGATGGTCCCGCGGACAGCAGTAAGCCCGTGTCCCAAACCCTCCGCCCTCTTCCTCCGCCTCCTCCTCCGCCTCTTTAGGGTTCTTACAATCATACTCCCATCATATGCATATCCAACACAACACACAGACCACCAAATAACACATTTGCCCCCTAAATTTATACCTCGTCCCATTTTATATACAGAATATTTTTAAATTCTGTCAGAAGTGTAATTTTTCAACTGGGCAAAATATCAATATATTTCATAAATTGCAGTAAGAAGTTTATTTGATCAATTAAAACAAAATTTATAAATTATAGGTGTAATTAATATTTAGTAATTGAATATTTATGATGAAGAGTGGAATCAAGTATAAACTTTTAGGGTACAACGTGATATGTATGAGTAAAAAGGGTAGTTTTCTTTATTGATTTGACCACTCAATCTCTCTTCTTACACACTTACAGATATGTATATAAAAGTCAGTATACAGATTTCCAGACCACCGTGCCTCCTTTGTCCTTTACTAAATTTATATTTTCTTTTTGTTTTATGTTAGCTAATTTAGAGAGAGAAAAAACAAAGACAAAAAAAAAAAAAAAAAAAAAAAAAAGAATATACAACCCAAATAATTATTGGCGAAAACTCCTTGTAAAAATATACAAGTCAAGACTCCAATACTTAACTTTTTTATCTTTTTTTGACGTTGTACAGTATATTTAGATTAAACTGAAAGGATGCTGGACTAGTGAGACAAATTAAACATATTAATTGAGAAATAGTAAAAATTATATAGCATCAAATTGTCTTATTCTTAAAATTTAAGGATCAAATGTGTAATTAAATATGAAAAAGAAAACAGTTGAAAGATCTCCATACAATATCCTTCTCATTTCATTTTAGGGCTTTATTTCCACAATCCCATAAAGTTCCTCAAAGGTGAATGTGTGAGTCAGAGGAGTATGTGTGTGGTGGCGGGTACTGTGTGGGTACTACATATCGAAAAATTAAATGCAAGTGTCTAATAATTCAATAAAGATTTTGAAATTTGTTGGTCTTTTTAGATAGACGTCCAAATCTTGTGTTCAAATTTTGAAACTGGTAATTCAAACATGTGAATATTAAAGGGGTTACATATACTTTATACCATATAGTTATATCATATTGACTTAAGTGACTTAAAGTGCAAAGATTAACTCTTTTGTTTATTTTGACAGTCGAAAGGAAAATATTTTGTTAATTAATGTTAAATAATATTTATACAATTCAAATTAAACAAATCACGTTGAATTATTTAGAAATGTATTTAAAAGTTTAAGAGTTAAAAATATAATTTGACAAAATCAAATTTCCCTCTTCATCTGCAAATGAACTTTTCTTCCTCTCTATTGATTCTAAGATTTTGATGGACAATTAAAAGTTGATATTTTTTATAAAACTGACTGTTTAATTAAGTGTTTCAGTTTATTAGTTTCAATTATGAAGATATGATGATAAATAATAAATGGATGTTAAAAGATGATGAATGATTAAGAGGTTGAACAATTTGAAGAATCTAGAAAAAACAATTCAGGCTAAATTTCAATTCTTAATATTCTAATTAGGATCATACACGACACAAAAAGTTTTTTAAAAGTTTATGTGTGTTTTGACATGATCCTAATTAGTGAAATTATTTGCTCTTATGTGTTATTGAAAAATAAGTAAAGATAATTGATTAAAATGGAATTTAAGAATGTAGTGGAGCTAACTGAAAAAAAAAATTCGGTTAAAGGGGCGAAAACGTCGAAGAAAATGAATTAAAATCGAATTGGAATAAGTGTTCCAGCATTAGTCAGTCGATTGATAAGTCGACCTGCGCTTAAATAGTGAACTCTCTAAATCGATCAGTTGACAAGAAGGTTGACCTGTGACCAGAAATAAAACTCTCTGAATCTCTAGATCGACAGATAGGTCGACCGATGGGTGATGGATATTTGGCTTGGCTACTTCCTAAATTGAGCGGTCGATAGCTTGGTGTTGGTCGGTCGACTGATCAGTCTGTTTCAGGATTTGTGGGATTTCATGTTTTGATTCGAATAGTAGCTGTTATTAGCCGTTTTATGGTTAAGATTCACGAGATATATTAGGGATCTAATATGTTTTAAGTTATTTAAATGATATTTAAATATCCCTATAGATATAGTTCAATTATTTTTTATGTTTCTCAATTTGGTACATATAATTCTTTCAATCCTACTCAATTGAGTTTGAGAAAAAGTTTAAGGGAATTAATTGAAAGTTTTAAAAGATATTTTTGAGTGAATTATATCTGAGATGAGTCATAATTATATAAGGGGTCTATAAGAGTAGTTAAATGTCATAACAAGTGAGAGCTAGCCGTTGGAAAGTTTGTTTTAACCCCTTTTAAATAGACCTGCGTTTTTCACTTCAAAATGAGATGAGATATCAATCATTTTGAGCTATTCAGCTCTCATGTTTTCGAAGAGTTATCATACTGAGAATTTTGTGAGAATTATCTTGAAAATCATTCTTGAGATATTGAAAAAAATTATTGTCGATCACCGATTTGAAGTTGCATTGTTAATCATTATTTATTCAGTGGAATCCTGGTGAGATCATTCCAAATTACTTATTATTAATTGTTACTTGATTCTATTATTTATTATTTGGATTTTGATCTTTGAAATTATTTTCTAGATTTTTTATTGAAAAAAATATTTTTGAAAAAATTTCTTGAAGAAATCTGATTACGTGCTCAATTACGTGTTACCCAATATTTTTGTTTAAAATCAGATTTTGAATATCTCATTTTTCTATCACTAGTTTTGGGATATTAATTGAGTTCTAATTTATCTGGGGTGGTAGAAACTTTGAGTAAGAAAAATCACTTATCAATTTGTAATTTGTGAGTTGAGTGACGGATTGAATACTATTGGGAGTATTTAATCAAAGGGTAGCTGGTTTCAGTCACTTTCTATAAAGAGATTGAGGTAATAATTCTTCCTGGATTGAATTAATTAGTGAGCAATTTTGTAACGATTCAATCCTTACCGAGTAAAAGTATATTTGGAGTGTTTATGAGGTTTTGATTATTTAGCCTAAGGTACAAAAAAGAATTAAGTTATTCTTGAACCTATAAAAAATAGATGTTATTCTTGAACCTGTAAAACGTAGGGGTTATTCTTGAGTCTGAGAAAATGAATTTGTAAAAGTTGATTCCTAGCTTGCGAAAAAAATCATTGTGAGGGTTTATTTCCTACTTTTAAAGAAATCTGGAGTTTAGTGGGTGCGACTCTCTGTGGAGCTCGGGGGACGGAATTAGCTAAAAGTAACTTGGTAAATCAATATAAATTTCTGGTGTGCTTCTAGTTTTCATTATTTATTTTTGTTATTTGGTGTATACCTAGTTGATATTATATTTTTGCTGTTATATAAGGATAATAATTAATTTAGGATTAAAATTAATTATTTGATTTATTGAAGTATTTTTTCTCTGATAATTTTTTATCTATCTAATTCACCCCTCCTCTTGGGTATCTCATTGGGCCAACACTTTCCAAATGAAACACATGTTAATACCACTTACACCTCTTCAACTCTTTTGATATTCCACATACACCCTCTTAATTTTCAAAACTACCACGGGAACCCCTCGCCGAAGCTTTTATTTAATAAACTAACAATTTTACCCTTATTAATTCAGACCAAAAAAATAATAAAATAATCTGAGATAATAAATGACCAAATTACTTTTAGTCCCTTTAGTTTTTCTTTTCTTTTTTCTTTTACCCTTCTTCATCTCATTATTGACGATCTCTTTGCTCTCCATCCCCAGCCCCAATTCCATCGATCTATCCATCAATCTTCCTCATCCATCATCTTCCTCTACTGTATCCAACTCTAAGACTGCAACACCACCACCACCATCGATTAAGATAGACAGATGTCCACCTTCCACCACCGTCTTTCTCTTTCAAGTCATAGCATGGATTTCATCTTCTTCCTCCACGAAATAGACCTCTTCCAAGATTTTTTTTCTATACAGTGAATCGAACCTTACTTTCGCCCAAAATTCAACAAAATTTCCAATAATCGTATAGAAATTTTACTGTAAAGAAAAAAACGTCTTGGAAGAGAATAGTCCAACAATTGAAACTTCACTGTACTGAAAAAACCTTACTTACTATTTCAACTGAAAGAGGTTTTTTAGTTCCGCAGTGTTGTTCATTGTCACCATCGCCAAAGTCAAAATCCCCGTCTTCCTCGTGTTCTTCAAATTGGAGTTCCGATTCTTCCAACTTCCTTTAGCGTTCGATGGTGTTTGCGTTTGGATTAAGGCCGAGTGAAGACGAAGCCAAATCGGAGATCAGGGAAGCGGGGCTAGTTTAGGAAGCAGTCATCTCTCGACATCTCCTCTCGTGTAAGTCATTTTCCTAAACCTTCTTATTCCCTCAATTCCTAAATCTTCTTATCCTCCCAAACCCGATTATACATATGAAACCCTATATTTCTAATTCGAAACCCTACATCCCTAATCCAAACCCCCTAAACCCTCACTGGAGTGAAGCTCTTTGCAACCTCTGCTCTGTATTCTCCAGAATTGTCTTCATCATCTACCTTTGCAAAATCATTTGCTCTTGATGTTCAACCATTTATTGACCACTGTCTTCGTCCATAAAAGCTTCAGCAAAGAAAAAAAAAATCAACAATTTTAAATGAAGAAATTTGTAGAGGAACAACAAATAAATCAAACCAACCTTGCTTTTCCCAAAATCACAATCCCTAAATCCCTAAATTACAATCCCTAAATCCCAAAATTTCAATCCCTAAATTAAAAAAAAAAAAAAAAAATGAACGATCTGTCCGATTTGGCGATGGTCTTAGTTGGACGGTGGTGTTCCTTTGGTGTTCGCTAGTGGTAGTGTTCAGCGATGGTGGTGTTTCGTTGGGTGGCAATGCTGTTCTGGGGTGGTGTGTTCGCCGACAGGTTTACTTACCGGATGTACTTCAGTCCGTGATAGTGGTGTGTAGATATGGTGGTGGCGTTCACAATCGATGTGGCGGCAGTTGGTGGTGCATTTTGGGATGATGTGGTGGTGGTTGGCATTTGGGGATGGAAACAAGGATAAAACATAAAGATCAAAAGTTTCAGGCTCTAATTACAATACGTACCCTAAAAGTTTTATGAAATTTTATTTTGAACTATTAAATTAAATACAAGGGTAATTAAGCCATTTTATTTGGTCAACTTGTTCAACAAATTAGAATTTTGACTTTCAAAGAGTATTTTCGGAAGAAAAAAAAATGAATAAGGGGTCTCAGTGTCCTTTAACCAAATAGTTCAAGGGGTCTCCCATGTAGTTTTTAAAGTTGAGAGAATTCTCATGGTTCCGGTCAATAATTGAAAGAGTGTAAGTTGTATTTAACCCAATGAAACGCCACCCCTTCATCTTTCATTCACAAGAGAAAGAACCATCCATTACCATCGCTCCAATAACGAACCACTACCACTACCTCTCCAACTGCGAACCGCCATCATGGTGTCTCTCTCTCTATCTCTCTTCTCTCATCTACTCTCTGTAATGTGTATATACATATATAGATCCAAGCTTGGATCTAAATATCCAAAACTTGTATCTAATTTGTTTTATAATAACACACACACACACACATAATACACACACAGAGAGAGAGATAGAGTAATTAAATAGAAAGAGATGGTGAAATACATCTTTAAATGCCGCCGGAGATGAACAGTCAAAAGTTATGGGCGTCGCCAGTGATGAACAGCCTAAGGGAGGGTTGTAAAATGAGAAAATACATCTTTGACCCTTAAACTTTTGATAACTTTGTAAACAAATCCCACTAAATTAATTGGAAGAAATGACGAAATTTCCCTTATTTTTAAAATGAAATGATACAATTATTTTTTATTCTGTTAAATTTTTAACCGTTGTACTTATGTTGAAAGCTATAGAGGTATAAAACACAATTCGATTTTAACCGCAGAGGTATAAAATATAATTAACCGAATATTAAACTGTATGGTACACATAATTTAGGGTTAATTACACTTTATCGCTTATGCTTAGACTGTTTTACATTTGCCCTCTTGTGGTATTTGTGTCACCACTTTATCCCCTTATGGTTAGGCCTTTGTTGCACTTTATCCTTCTCATCAGCATTTTGCCCCTGTACTTAGGCCTATATCAAAGGGTAAAGTGTAACAAAGCCTAACTAGAGGGGGTAAAGTAGTGACGAAAATACCACGGGAGACAGAGTACAAAATAACCTAACCACAAGGGGTAAAGTATAATTAACCCTATAAATTAATATGCACTAATACATACATATAATTAAAATAGAATTTCGGTGGCAAGTCTCTTATTTTACTTTTATTTTAAAAAATTCCCCTATCCAATTATAACTTGTGTTTTAGTCCCGTGTATTAAGAAAATGCGAAAGCCCCAATGCACGCACTCACACTGTCGCAGTTATATGTATCTAATTTGTATATAAAATATTTGTTAAATGTAATAAATATTACACAAGTACATGTAATATAGTTACATGTAATTTGTAATTACGTGTAGCTAATATTACAAAAATATAAGTAATATAGTTACATGTAATTTGTGATTTATTAACTTGTAACTAATTTTGTTATATATAACTAATATTCAATAAAATAAATATTTACTCACCAAAGTCTCTCTATCTCCACACACAACACATGAGCATGTGCGGGACTAATACAGAACAAAAAACTAGTTTAAGGGACTAAATGTAAACTTATATTCTAAATAGGACAAATTACAGATTACAACCATTATTTAGGACTAATCGTCTATCATCCCTAATTAAAATAAGTATGAATCACAACATGTTCCCAAAAGAGGCAAAACTGATTCATGCAACGAATTGATTACGACTATTTGTGACCATTCTTGACGATTTCACACTATTTGTGACTACTAGAGCATGAACAATATTTTGACAAACATATTATAACCATTTCACGCTAAAAAGAAAAAAGAAAAAAAAAAAAAAAAAAAGAACTCGGTTGTTTTTTTAAGCATAATCGTAGTTACATGTAAGTAATATAACACGATCACTCTGTATTTTGTACAACATGTATGTAAATATCTGTTACAGGAATGTAATATTACACGACCTACTCAAAAATAGTGCGTGATATTTGTTATATGTACCTAATATTAAATCCTTAACTGAAACTTGTACGTAATAATAGTTAGATGTAACAATATTAAATGATTTCACCATAAAACTCCCGATATATACATTGTTGTCTCAGTTATTTGTGCATAAAGTATGTAAATATAACTAATATTAACGATTTAGGATTAAATCAGAGAGGTACAGGTATTTCTAGCTTTGTTCTATATAAAAATAGTTACGTGTAACTAATATTACAAATGTGACATATAGTTATGCACATACAAACATATTGGAAACATGTAATTGAAATTTGATAACATTAATATATATTGGAGACATGTAACTAAAAAGTTTACAACATGAACACATTTAGTAACTATTTAGTAGAATGTATCTGACATATTGGAGATGATGTAACTAAAATTTGAAAACATAAATACATTTAGTAGTATGTGTTTAACATATAAGAGACATGTAACTAAAAAAGTTTGTAACATAAACACATTTAGTAACTATTTAGTAGAATGTATCTTATATATTGGAGACATGTTACTGAAATTTGAAAACATAAATACATTTAGTAGCATGTGTCTTATTGAAGGAAACTAAATCTTTCCTTTTATTCATGATCTTAATTTTTTAGATTCTCATTATCCTTGATTTTATTTGATTATAATTTCTTGATTTTGTGTATATTTTCATTATCATTGATTTTATTTGATTGTAATTTCTTGATTTTGTGTATCTTTTTTATTGTCAAGTTTCTCTTCTCTATTTTGAGCAACTTTGCTCAACCTCTTGTATAACTATATGATCAATGAAAATAGTTTAGTGTGACCTTTTTCACAAAGCATCCAAAGTTTCTTTATGGTACCAGAGTAGTCAAAGCTCTAACGAACCTCTCTCTGATCCTTCTTCTTGTCCGACATCATTTTCTTCCTTTTGTCACCATGACCATCGATTCAATCCCAACCACCCACCCACCCTCACCGAACCCTGTTGCCATGCAAAATCAGTGCACCCCAATCCAAAACACTCAACTCACACCGTCCCTCATAAACCCAATTTATCAAGCTAGTTTGTTTGTCACCATCAACCTCGCCTCTCAACTACCAATCAAACATTCCACCAGCACCAGCTACCTGGAAGGCCCAAATTGATCATTGTTTTCTTGGCTACGATTTTTTTTCATACATTGATGGCACTCTTCCATGTCCGGCCAACACTAATCCCGAATATCTGGCATTATTCGATATGCCATCATAGCATCCATTGATCCAATAATTGCTCCTCTTATTTCCATGACTCCTTCCGCTCATGCCTCATGGACCAAACTTGCCCAACAATATGCTAACAAATCTTAGACAATGATTTTTACTCTCCGAGAAACTCTTGGCCATCTTAACAAAGGTTCATCCTCAGTTTCTCATTAACTTAATGAAATCCTGACCACGGGATCCCCCATGTGACCTGAAGAACTTGTTATTAAAGTCCTTAGTAGTTTTAGTCCTGAATACAACAAGATAAGTGCCGCCATTCGATCCCACGACACTTTAATCTCTTTCGAGGAATTACATAACAAACTTACAAGTTATGACATCTTCCTCCAACACACTACTACCAAACATGAACATGCCACCATCACAACTCAACTTAACTCGCGATCATCACACGGAGGAAAGCCAAATCTATCCAACAATGGAAACCGTAGGCAACAACAATCTGGGAATCAAAACAATAATAACTCTGCTAATCTTTCTCGTGGAAATTATCCATTTCGTGGGAAAAATTGGCGTCCTTCACCATGAACCAACGGCAACAGCAACTCAAAACCAAAAGTCCAATGCCAACTCTGCAACCAATTTGGTCATGTTGCAAAGGTTTGTTGCTCCATGACGCATATTGTTCTTGAACCCCAAGGCAACTTTGCTTCCAAGCAAAACAACAACTCTTCAGACTGGGTTATAGATATTGGAGCCTCTCATCACATCACATCTGACACCCCCAACTTGCAAGCCTATTCGGAATATAATGGCACCTAATGATCACAACAATTCTAAATAATATCTCACCATACCAAAAGTTGTTTAAGCAAACACCAGATTATCACAATTTGAGAACTTTAGGTTGTCTTTGTTACCCATGGCTTAGACTATACTCCCCACACAAATTAGTACCCAAATCTACACCTTGTATTTTTTTTGGCTAATCAAGAACCATTGTTAAAAATGTTTTGATCCTACCACTAGCTGCTTATACCTTTCTCGTTATGTTATTTTTCTTGAAAATAGCTACCCATTTGAGACACTCTCCCCTATCTTTCCACGACAAGGTCATTGATCTATCTCTTTGGATAGATCTCATTCCAACCGACCACCCACCCATTCAACCGACGACTCTACTATTCACGCAAGTCACTGACCAAAATCACAGACAATGTCCCACCAATTCTACCGCCACAACTAATCTCCATTTCCTCCATCTCCATACTCATGTCACAGCCTTTATACGTCCCCACCCTATCAATGTACATACCCATCATACCATCGATATCAACCCCACCATCCATCTCTTCCTCCACACCGAATCTAAGCTAAATGGAAGTTCACCATTGGCAATCGTGAGTGACGGCGCCCCTGTTAACCCTACCATCCACCTCCAACAGCCCGTGTCACCACAAGGTCACAAAATAATATTTTCAAACCCAAGAAGCCAACTGACTATTTTTCTCTAGTTGTGTCTACAACAAAACAGGTAGTCCCTCGAACTTATAGACAGGCTATACAAGATCAAAATTAGCGAGATACTATGAGAGGAAAGATTGGTGCAATAGTGAACAACAAAACTTGGTTCTTAGTACCACCATCCCCTACTCAAAATGTCGTCGGTTGCAAAGGTGCATTGAATCAAACACAAATTTGATAGTACTCTTGACCATCACAAAGCTCGGCTCGTTGCCAAAGGTTTTCACTAACGACCAGGCCTACACTTTTAAGAGACATTTAACTCAGGTGTGAAGCTGACCACAATTCGTATTCTACTCACATTGGTTGTTTTCTACAAATGACCACTCTACCAATTGGATGTCAACAATACATTTTTACAAGGAAATCTTGAAGATAAAGTATACATGAGTTAACCACCCGACTTTATTGACAAAAAGTATCCTACCTATATCTGCAAACTTCACAAAGCTATTTATGGTCTCCATCAAGCACCACAGGTATGGTATAATGAACTTCGATCTTTTCTTTTATCATTTGGGTTTCAAAACTCTTAGTCTGACAAATATCTATTTATTCTTCAATGAGATACCTTTGTTGTTTGCTTATTGATATATGTTGATTATATTATACTCACTGACTCTTCCAAGACAACTATATTTAAAGTTAATTGTGCTCTCTCTTCAAGGTTCTCTTTGAAAGATTTATCACCATCAACATACTTTCTGAGTATTGAAGTTTATCGGACTCCACATGGTATTTTTTTTTCTCAAACAAAATACATTACAGATCTCTTTTAGCAGTTTAACATGATGGAAACTAAGGGCGTACACATGCCCATCTCTACCTCGGCTATTCTACAGCTTGATGATGGTGTATCGTTGGTAAAACAAAAGGAATATCAAATCTTACTTGGTGCCTTACAATATCTTGCATTCACCTGCCTGGATCTTACATTTGTTGTAAATCGTCTTTCCCAATTCATGTACAACCATCCAACCTTCACCGGTAAGCTGCGAAATGAGTTCTAAGGTGTCTTAAACAAACTTATCATCTTGCACTCAAACTTACACAAATATCTCCTCTTCGTCTTCTTGCTTATTCAAATTCAAATTGGGGTCGTAATCCGAATGATCGAACTTCTACTAGTACATATGTTTTATTCATTGGTGGAGCACCCATTAGTTTATCCTCTAAAAAACAATGAACAGTTGTCCGTTCATCAATGAAAGCTAAATACAACGCCATTGCTAATAGTGTTGCCAAAATAAACTGGGTTATCCAACTTCTCATGAGCTTCGTCATTCAGTGTCTCCTATTCCTACTATATGTTTTGACAATTTGGGCGCTACCTACCTTTGTCAAAATCCTGTATTTCACAGTCGTATGAAACATATTGCTATTGACTATCACTTTGTTTGTCAACAAGTTTGTGACAAACGTCTTGTTGTTCATCATGTTCATGCTGTCGATTAGCTCGCTTATTCACTCACTAAAGTTGTTTCAACTACTTTGTCTCAAGATCATCGTTCCAAGATTGGTGTCGTTGACTCTGCGCCTATCTTGCGTGGGCTTATTGAAGGAAACTAAATCTTTCCTTTTATTCATGATCTCAATTTTTCTTATTCTCATTATCCTTTATTTTATTTTATTATAATTTCTTGATTTTGTGTATATTCTCATTATCCTTTATTTTATTTGATTGTAATTTCTTGATTTTGTGTATCTCTTTTATATTCAAATTTCTCTTCTCTATTTTGAGCAACTTTGCTCAACCTCTTGTATAAATATATGATCAATGAGAATAATTTAGTGTGGTTTTTTTCACAAACCATCAAAAGTTTCTTTATGTCTAACATATTGGAGACATGTAATTAAAAAGTTTGCAATATGAACACATTAAGTAACAATTTAATTACTATATTGTATCTAACATATTGAAGACATGTAACTGAAATTTGAAAACATGAATACATTTAATAGCATGCGTCTAACATATTAGAGACATGTAATTAAAAGGTTTGCAACATGAACACATTTAGTAACTATTTAGTAGAATGTATTGGAGACATGTAACTTAAATTTGAAAACATGAATACATTAAGTAGCATGTGTCTAACATATTGGAGATATGCAACCAAAACATTTGTAACATATAACTAGTATTAATACCTTATACTCATGCAAATGTCTATGTGTTACATTTTGTTTGTGAATTCTAGTATATTGGGTTATATTAACTCTATTACATACTAATTTGTAGTTTGAACTAATATAAGTAACTTATTTGATATAGATCCAAGAAAGGAAAAATCGCCATTAGATTCAGTAGAAGACTCAGAAAATGTTGTTGTGACATTATCACCACAAGAGAGAAAACTTGTTGTAATTTCAGATCATAGTTCAGTCAAACAATTGATCTACTAAGCGAGTTAAAACTATGAGAAGAACACAAGGAGTATCTAGCCCAAATACCATTTTGGCACACATTTAAGACTTTACTAGATAGAGATGTAACATGAGAGTAATGTAGGAAGATTGATTATCTAATTAGTGACATAATATCTCGCTTCAGTCCCTACCCTACATTAACAATAGAAGTGTTATTTAGATGCCCATAATAATGTTTTCACGAGCGTACAAAACATATCGAAACTTATTGTTACCACATTCTTCAAAATACTATTCATCTTCACTCCGTAAGTTCATCCTATCAGACAACAGATATTTTTACCAAAACTCATCTACTTGGACATTTTCACACTCTAGTCTCCAAACTCAAGTTCACGTCTGATTTATTGTCTTGAATTTAAGGGGGGATGTTAATATATGTATATAGACCTTAACTGACTAGATTAAATCCTAGTCTCACAAGAAAAATTAAACTCTAACTTGACCAGGAGACCCCTAGTCATTCCATATATACAGACTGTTTATATATATCTGTAAAGGTACTTTCCTCATATATCAATACGATCGCTCTATATTCTCGAAATATTCTATTTCTCAATTATTCTAATTGAATAAATTTCACTATTTTAGATATTTAAAATGCATACTATTGTTGGAATTGTTCTAAAAATGTAAACGATTGCTTTTTTCTCCAAAACGAAAGTAGAAAGAAGAGTAAACCCTCAATTAAAAACTAGTTTTAGACCCGCATTAAGTGCGGGTTTCATGTATTTTTGTTTGATTATTTGAGATTATTTTGTGTTTGTTGAGTTTTGGATGTTTTGTATTAGTTAGTGTCGTTGGTATTATTTTTGGTTTGATTTTTATTTTTTATGGGTGAAATATGTATAGATTAGAATGTTTGAAATTTTTATTTTTAAGTAATATTATCATAAAGTGTTATTAACATTGTTTTAATGTGTTTGAAAATGATACTGAAGTTGATAGTGTTAATATTGTTATTTGGTTAATTTTAATTAGTTTTTTGAGAAATGATTTGTTGTTTATTTTGATGTTTTGTATTTGTTTCTATTTGATGTTTTTGCTATAAAATTAAACGCATTATATTATTATGTGAAGGTAAAATGAATAATGAAATAATGAATGTAGTATTTGTAAATGATAAAATGTCAAAAGGAATGTGAAGAAAATTTATGGTATCGTTAGGAAGATATATATAATTATGAGGAAGCAAATATATTATGTTATTCGATTTGTTGCTACAGTGAAGAAATTGTATGTCCACCAGAGAAGATAGTCATCTAAGAAAATAATCTTTTTTTTTTTCTTTTTTTTTTTTTTTTTTTCTTTCTTTTTGTTACAGGATGGCTAGTGGACTCTTGAATGATATCATCAGGGTCTTCAAATTCATTGTCTGAATAGTTTATAATTGATTTTCCTTTGTTAGTTTGTGCAACCTCACCAGGTGTTGATATGTTTGATTTTGTTTTCGTAATCTCATGGTATGGTAATTGATATCAACATTTTTGGGCTAGGATTGTGAGGCTTCTGTAGTAGTCTGCAAATAATTAGACAATTTTATAAGATTGTATATAAAAAAGAATCAATTATTCTTAGAATAATTAACAACATGTTGGTTTTATTTTTAAAAAAATGAAGAGATAATCTAAACTTTTATATGTGTAGTTGTGCTTTTGTATGAGTGATATATCTTTTATAGTATCATTTTTTCTTTATTTTCAATCATTGTTAAATTCAATTATATGACACAAACAAAAAAAAAAAGTTTATTATATTTATTTATTTATTTAAAAAAAAAAAAAAATAGGTTCTGTCTCAAATTAGTATTTCTTTTAGTTATTTGAATAATGTTTAATTCTTTAATTTTTCATAAAAAAAAATAAAATAAAATCTAAAACTAAAACTAAAAGTTGAAAACTATATACTAAGAATACATTTCTAATTCACGTCAACGCTTTTTCATAAAAACATCACATTCAACATAAAATTCACATTCGTGTTATATTTAATATTGTAGAAGGACCAAATCGTTTTAATCTAATTTTAGATTTAAGATGGAGACTATTCGGTAGCACAATTTCAAATAACTACAAAGTTGCGATACAATTTGGTAAATTTGAATCAAATCAAGACCATTCAGTCATTTTTCTATTAATTAATCAAATTGAGATGAATCTATGAATCTATTTTTAATTTTTATATGATATTGAAAAATAAATTAATTATTCTTAGGATAATTATTAACATATCATTTCTTTACATTTTTATTCATCAAATTTGAAAAAAAAATATATATTTAAATTTAATTGATTTTTTTAATTCACTTCTTTTTTATATTGTGTCTTTAAATATATGAACAAAAAGAAAAGAAAATAGAAAACAAATACAGATAAAAACAAAACAAAAAAAATGGATTTTTTTTTAGTTCTCTAAGTGAAATTCTAACAATATAAATTGGATTGTGCAGTTATTTGTTGCTCTTTACTATTGGAATTGGTTCAAGCTGATTTTTAATGGTTTTGGGTATTTGTTCGTAGTTACACAAAATTGAAAAATCGGGGGTTTAGCAATGAGACATGTATTTTTGGTGGAGCTTCAAACCCACACGGGTGTTGGATTCAGTCGCTGCTACAAAAGTTTTGAGCTGTATGTTATTTTCATATTGTTTTGTCCAAATAAACACATGTAAAAATTCAAAAAAAAAAAAAATAAAAAAAAAAATATATATATATATATATCAAATTGTGTTTCGATTCTTACAAACTATCTAACAAATGGCTAATTAGAAAATCAAAATCCAAGAAAATGAAAAACTACTAACCCTTAAAACAACCCAATTTTTGGGTTTTCAAAAATGCTTTATGATTTCCTCTAAAATATTCGCCAAACAGGCCATTAACGATTTAAAACAAGCTCAATGGAAGATGAACAATTAAAAGTATTAATTAACATTGATGTGGGTAAAAATCAGTGGAACTCTAGTTGCACCACCTAAACTTGTCACGTGGATCAGCATGGGACATGTCATCAACGGCCTAAATAACCCAGTGCCTCATCAAGTCTATTATTTTGTAGGACTTGGACAATCATCGGTTGAGAGTTTTCTACGATAAAGGAGGAACCAACTAACGAAACTCAGGCCAATATACTCACCTCGGCGTCCGTACCGGTGTTCGAGCCCGTTCATCCGCTGTCTTAATAGCGCAGACCATGGACTTCTCCATCAACATTGAAAGGCCCAGGCTCATAGCTCTAATCACTTCATGTACTTTTTTTCTCCACTACGCACCGTTTTAAGGTCAATAACTGAGCTTAAGGGCTTAATCTCCAAAACGCTAATCAGACTCTTGCCTATAAAAGGAAAATGTGAACAGTATTATCAAGAGGTTGAAAAGGTAATTACTTTTAGAATATTCAAAGCTTCCTTAAATTTCTCTCCCCAAGCTCTTACTTTCACGCCGGAGGGAACATGCCAGGCACAACCCCAGTGGCTCTTTTGTGTAGTTATCGATCTAAGGATCAGGCTGGACAATGGCAGGTCGGCTCGGTCAGGCGCAGATTCAAGGATAAAAGGACTTAAAGGATTCTATTTCACCAAGGACAACCACTAGATCACCAACAATTCTCCACGTGGATTTTGACTAGACCATACTATTGGTCAAACCATTTTCTAACACCAACAGTTTGGCACCGTTTGTGAAAAACATACAAAAAGCTTCCTCAGGTCATCGAATCCTAGCTCAACTAAAACTTGATGATCACAAGGTCTGATTAGATCATTCAACGAAGAGATTAGAATATCGCAGTGACAGGCAACCCGAACCAAGAAATGTCAAGGATCCCCAGGCCGGATACTAGGGCCTCAGCCCACATCCCGATTGAAGAAGATAACATACCTCATTTGGGCCAAGTGGGTCTATCAGCTCCGCCATCAGACATCGTGGAAGCATCAAGGATTAATAGTTTGGATCGCCAGCTTGGAAAATTCCAAAACTATTTCCAATTTATTCTTTCCTGCCTATCGCCGACCCCCCTGCAAAGAAGACCGGCTCTCCAGACCGTAAGGGGAAGGCAGCAACCCCAGGAGTCAGGAGATCACGTGATTCACTCTTATGGGCATATACCCCAGGGATGACCTCGGCCTTATAATCGAGTAGTAAGGGAGAGGGATCTAGCCCCCTACTACCTCAAGATCATCGTCTCAACCATTACAAGAACACCGAGTTGAGGATAGACGAAAATCCCCCCACCAACTGTAGCGCTTAGCCATGTTTCTCGGTTTGGGCATCGGGTCCATCGTGCTCACGAGGTTAATTCTCATTCCCCACCAGCTTGGAGGCATAGAGCTCGTGTAGCTGCCAACCAGGTCGTGGTGCCGCCTAGGGTTGAAGCTGTAGTAGAACGCCGTCTTGTCCAAGTAGAAACAGCTCTCCACCAGTTGCAAATGAGGACATCTCGACAACTTGATAAAGTAAGGTCACCTTTCATAGATGATATCGTGGACGAGGTAGTTCCTTACAGATTCCCTCACCCCCATATGGTATTATATAACGGAACAACTGACCCAGTGGATCACCTTTCAATATTCGTATCCTATATGGACATGCACATGGTCTCACTGACAGTGTGATGTAAGTCTATCCCCCTTACTCTTACTAGAACAACCTGAACCTAGTTTCGAGATCTGGCCCCAGCCTCAATCTCTACTTTCTCCTAGCTCGGTTCAGTCGCTCTCGACAAAAGCCAAAGACGATGACTCACATCCTGGCGCTCCATTAGGAGGTCGGTGAAAGTTTGGGAGACTATGTGGATAGGTTTTACAGGGAGACAATTGCTTGTGAACATCTCTCAAATGCAGTGGCATTGAATGCCTTCATCGATGAATTGAGGCATCGAAGGTTGTCTTATGATCTTTGCTCGCGCCCTGCAACTAACCTATGTGCGGCCCTGGACCGCGGTACCAATTTCTATGAAGCTGATCTGGGAGACATGGTGAAAAGAGACCGAGAGGACGGGCTGAAGAAGGAACGAGCCGATATCAAGGCTCGCGAAGTCTTCAAACTGAGAAGTGGTTGGGACCTCTACTCGCGGATCAGAGACCTCTCTCACCCCCAGGGCATCGACAATACAGGTTCACCCCCCTAACGACTTCAGTCACATCTATTTTTGCTGAGAACTTAGGGAAAAGAATCTTCTAGCCTACTTCTCCTCTTAGGGGAAAACTCATTGCAGGTCGGTTAACAAATACTACAAGTTTTATTGAGACCGTGGTCATTCCACTGAGGATTGCTTCCAACTCAAGAAAGAGATAGAGGCGCTCATTAGAAGGGGATACCTTGGAAATTATGTTCGTAGGACAAATAGGGAGCCCCAATTTGGGGAAAATGACCGCCGAGAAAAGTATAGAGGTCAGCGAAGAAATAGAAACCATAGCCAATCTCCATCTCAAGATAATGACCTCGGTGATGATGACGACCACTAGGTGGACGGTGAAATCAATTTCAGCTATAATGGGCTTGGCTTCGGAGGGGAGACATCTTCTTCCCATAAGAGATATGAACACAAGGTAAAGAGAAAGGCCGATCAGGACGTGTACAAGATAAGCACGGTCGATGCCACCATGCACAATATTATCTCCTTCAGCGAGGCCAA
Source organism: Eucommia ulmoides (assembly GCA_016647705.1). NCBI lineage: Eukaryota > Viridiplantae > Streptophyta > Magnoliopsida > Garryales > Eucommiaceae > Eucommia > Eucommia ulmoides. Next base: position 17,837,277 of record CM028330.1, on the reverse strand, counting down.
CCTCCGTGGGGTGTATAATGCCCATGACGACGCTTTGGTGATATCAACCCTAATCAATCACTATAAGACATAGAGGATTCTGGCCGATAGGGGCAGTTCAGCTAACATAATTTTCAAATGGGCTTTTGATAAAATGAAAGTAGATCCAAGCGCTATGCAGCTCACAAAATCTTATCTTGTCGACTTCGGCGAAGACGTCGTCAGCTCGGTCAAATGGGTTTCCTTACCTGTCATGGTGGGATTAAAGCCTAGGTCAGCCACAGTATGGACTAAGTTTCTCATTGTAGATAGGCCATCGCCCTACAACGCGATCATGGGTTGTCTGATTGTAGCCACTCTGAGGGTTGTTTACTCCCCATATCACCAAATAATGAGGTTCCCTATCGATCATGGGGTGGGAGAAGTTTATGGAGACCAAGAGTCAGCTAGTGCACGTGCCAGTAGGACACTAGAAAAGAAGAAATAACAATTATCGACCGGGCCCGACCTCATCGAAATTCAGCTCGAATTTCCTAAGCTCATGGCCCTGGATAGTGATGCCAGATTCATCCTGATCAATGATCCTCAAGATGAAAAGCCCGGTCCCCAATCTTACAAAGATCTCTTGGAAGTGCCATTCACCCTTCCATCGAATGGATGACTATAACAATAAAAGCTAGGCTCAGTCCTGAACAAGAAATGAGCTCATTAACCAGTTGTGGAAGAACTATAACATCTTTTCCTGGTCCCACAATGAGCTCCTAGGGATCGACCCCAAGGTGGCCATGTACTGACTTCATGCCGACGTGCACCACCCTCCAGTTTAGTAGAAACAGAGAAAGTTTTTCCCAGATCGGAAAAAGATTATCGAGGAAGAGATGGATAAGATCATTAAGTATGACGTCATGGAAGAGGTTAACTTACAAGGTTATGCTATTTGGGTTACACAATGCCGAAGAGACGTATCAATGATTAGTCAACAAGATGTTCAAAGAGAAGATCGGGTAAACCATAGAGATCTATATCGATGACATATTGATAAAAAGAAGTCAAGCTCATAATCACCTTGGGCATTTCCAGGCCTGCTTTGACAAGCTTCGAACTCATCGCATGAAGCTCAACCCAAGAAAGTGTATATTTGGAGTGTCTGTGGCCAAATTTCTCAGTTTCATAGTGTCTCAGCACGGTACCAACGCTAACCTTAACCAAATCAATGTTATGCTTGGGATGGCTTCACCCCGCACCAAGAAAGAAATCCAAATGCTTACCAGGAGGCTAGTAGTACTTAGTTGTTTTATCTCTTGATCCTCCGAGAAGTGCCTTCTAGTTTCTAAAGTCCTCAGGGTCAACAAGGCATTTGAGTAGACCGAGGAGTACGAAAAGGATTTCCAAAAACTCAAGAGGTATCTCTCATCAGCTCCCCTGCTCAACATACTGATAAGAGGAGAGGATTTGTTCCTCTACATCTTGACATCTACCACGACAGTAAGTACAGCTTTGGTGAGGGAAGAAAACGTCATTCAAAGTTAGTGTACTACTCCACCTGGGTTCTCATTAACGTCGAGACAAGACATTCGCAATTTGAAAAACTAGCCTACGACATACTGATCTCTTCAAGCAAGCTAAGACGATATTTTTAGGCCCACACCATCCTCATTCTGAGCGACCAGCAGCTTAGACAAATCCTTCAATCCCCCGATGTCTCTAGGCGGTTAATAAAGTACATCCTCTAGCTTGGGCAATTCCCTATTAACTATCGGCCCAGGACAGTAGTCAAAGGATAGATCTTAGCTAATTTTATCACCGAACCTTCCCAGATAAAGAGCTAAGTATCGACCTAGAATCTGTCGATGTGACTCCCTCACCCAGTAAAGAGGTCGATGAGGCCCCTAGCCCAAGAATCGACCTGCATTTGGATTCCTAGCATCTATTCACGGACGGTCCATCTAACCAAAATAGTTGTGGGGCCAGGATGATCCTCGTAACCTCGAATAAGGAGAAGGTGGAATATGTACTTCAGTTGGGATTCTGGGCCCACGAACAATGAGGTAGAGTGTGAATCCCTGCTCTCCAGGCTAAGGTCAGCTCGGGGTTTCAACGTGAAGACTCTTCAAGTCTTGTGCAAATCCCAACTTGTGGTTAACCAAGTAAACGGTGACTACCTAGCTAAGGACCTGAGTATGGTCGCCTACTTGGAAAGGGTTAAGGCTTTAATGGAAGACTTCGAAAGGGTTCAAGTCATTCAAATTCCCCGGGAAGAGAACAGGTATGTTGACGCATTGGCTAACCCAGCCTCTGTGATTTAATACACCCTAAAGCGAATCGTGCTTATGGAATATCTAGTAGAGTTAATCATAGCCGCATCTGATAAGGTCGCGACCATATGCACACCCAGTACCCAGCTGTCTTGGTTGGACCCGATCAAGAATTACCTCGAGAAGAGAACACTGCCAGAAGACTGAGCTAAGGCCAAAAGGATAAAATACCAAGCTGCGAGGTACGTTTTCCTAGATACGGTACTGTACTGAAAGTCTTTCTCTGGCCCCTACTCCAGGTGTCTACGACCTGAGGAGGCCAACTACGTAATGTAAGAAGTCCACGAAAGGGTTTGCAACAACCATGTGAGGGGCAGATCCCTAGCTCGGAAGCTCTTTCGGTATGGGTACTATTGGCCGAGGATGATGGAAGATGCGAGTGAATTCGTGAAAAAATGTGATAAGTACCAGAGATTCGCCGCTTACCCCCACGGTCCACCAACCGAGCTAGTGCCCATGGCCAATCCATGGCCCCTTGCCCAATGGGGCATCGACCTTCTTGGCCCATTCCCTCAAGCCACCAGCCAAAGAAAGTTCCTAGTCGTGGCGATTAACTACTTCATAAAGTGGGAGGAAGCTGAGCCTCTGGCCAAGATCACCAAGGAGAAGATCAGGGACTTCATGTGAAAAAATCCTAGTCTAGCGGTTCGACATCCCTAAGGCCATCGTCTCGAACAATGGTAAGGAGTTCGACAACGACCTCTTTGTCTACCTCTACTTGGGATTGCATTACTCCTCCCCGGGTCACCTTCAATAATATGGTCAGGTCAAGGTCACCAACATGATAATTTTGTTGAATTTGAAAACGAGGTTGGATAAGTCTAAGTGTCTGTGGGTTGAGGACCTCTACCCCGTTATTTGGGCTTACCACACAACGGCCAGAACCCCAATAGAAGAAACACCATTTGCAATGAATTTTGGGTCTGCAGTCGTTATTCCAGTTAAGATTGGTATGCCATTACCAAGGCCAACGACCCCTTTCAACCGAGTTGAGAATGAAACAACATTGACAGTGAGCATAGATCTCCTAGAAGAGAAAAGAGAAAGAGCTCGGGTACACCAGGCCGTTTACCAGCAAAGGACAACTCGATACTACAACCAAAAGGTCTGACCTCGCTCATTCGACATCAAAACCCCGCCAAGTTAGCTCCCACCTGGGAAGGACCAACGACCCCTTTCAACCGAGTTGAAAATGAAGCAACATTAACAGTGAGCATAAATCTCCTAGAAGAGAGAAGAGAAAAAGCTCGGGTACACTAGGCCGTTTACTAGCAAAGGACAACTCGATACTACAACCAAAAGGTCTGACCTCGCTTGTTCGACATCAAAACCCCCACCAAGTTATCTCCCACCTGGGAAGGACCATACAGAGTCACCAGTGTAGCTCGGCCTGGTACATACGACCTGGAATATAAAGAAGGGTTATCCTTGAGATACCCCTGGAATGCTAAACACCTAAAACATTACTATCCTAGAGAGAAAACATTAGTTTAAAATTGTAGAAAATTCCAATTTCAAAGTTTGTAACAAAATTTTCTATCAATGAAAAAAATATTCGGTTAAACGCATTCTCAACTCTAAAAAATCTACAAATACAATGGCAGAGCCGAGCAACCCTCCATCCCAACATGGATAGGGATGTGCTACCTTCCAACCCATTTACATGAAGAATGTACCCCAGTGCAAACAACTGAAGGTGATAACCGAACCCCCTACACAGGTTGGTAGTTTATGCCTAGGGATTGACCACTGTCGTCCACTGATGGCAGGACATCGATTAGGTCTGAGGACCTACAACCAAACATTTTTTCCCTCATAACAGACCTGAGCATAGACGACACAAAGAGATGACGCTCCTACAAGGACTAACTTGAGATAACCCGAAAAGGCTCAAATATGAGCCTGACTACGGAGAACTCACCTACGACCGACCATAAAAATCCACCGAGGTATTGAGGTCCATGGATCGAAAGGGCTTGACTCAAGTCTGACACTCTTACTAAGTAAATCGACCACATGAACACGGCCAAACCGAGTTCGTGTAGTCGGATAGGGGCAGTATGACTGAGGAATGGTGAAGAGCTAGAGGACCTACCTAATCACTTGAACATTTGGCCAAAGATATATCGGGAATATAAAACGGGTTAACGTCGTTAACTCAACGATACCCAAGGCACAATGCTTGACATAAAATCACTCTCGAACCCCCATAGATAAATTTGAAACAACTCTGAACATATATTTAAGACCAAAGTACTCACTTGTCAAAAGAAACGGAAATTGAACTATATTTACATATGTTTTTTTTTAAAAAAACGCAACCACACCCCCAAACTTATTTGATTATTACTGTTAATCCTAAGATTTTGATGGACAATTAAAGGTTGATGTTTTTTGTGGAACTAACGGTTTGATTAATTGTTTCAGTTTATTAGTTCCAAATGATGAAAGATATGAATAAAGATGATGAAGGATTAAGAGGTTAAAGAATTTGAAGAACCTAGGAAAAACAACTCAGGTTTAAATTTCAACTCTTAATATCCTAATTAAGATAACACACGACAAAAAAAGATTTTTAAATGATTCTTACAAATATGTGTGTTTTTAATAGGATTTTAATTAGATAAATTATTTGCTCCTATGTGTAATTCAAAAATAAATATTAATAAATAATTAAAATTGAATTTAAATATTTAGTAGAGCTAACCAAGAAAAGAAATTAGTTAAAGGGGCGAATATGTCAATAAGAATGAATTAAAAACGAGTTTATTAAAGTGATCCACCATCCATAAGTCGACAGGTAAGTCGACTGGACAAAGAAAGAAAACTCTTTGTATCTCTCAGTTGACAGGTAGGTCGACCTGTACTTAAAAATGAAATCTCTGTATCTATAAGTCGACAGAGCGGTCGACCTGTGAAGAGAAATAGAACTCTCTGAATCTCTAAGTCGACAGATAGGTCAACTGATAGGCACAGAATCTTTGGTTTGGCTACATCCTGAATCGAGTGGTCGACTGTTGATCTTGGTCGATCGACTTGTGTGTCTGTTTCAGGATATTATGAAATTCCGGATTTCAATCTGAAAGTAGCCGTTACTAGTCGTTTTTTTATAGGATTTAGAAGAGATTTTAGGGATTTAATATTATTTTAGATATTCTATACATATTATGTTATCCCTATTGATTTGGTTCATTAAGTTTGAATATTTCTCAATTTGGTACATATAATTGTTTCAATTCTATTTAATTGTGATTGAGAAATATTTGGGGGACTTAATTGAGAAATTTAAGAGTTATAATTAAGTGAATTGAACCAAAATAAAGTCTTAATAATATAAGGGGTCTAAAAGAGTAATTAAGTGTCATGATAAATGGGAACTAGTCGTTAAATAGTTGATTTTAATCCCATTTATATAGACCTGCGTTTTTTATATCATGAAGAGAGATTAAGAGAAATCAAAAGATCATATTGAGCTTTTCTAAGAGAAATCTTATTGAGTTTTTGTGAGAGCTTTTCTAGGAGACATTCTTGAGAATCATTTGTTGAGAATCATTGTTGCTACCGAATCTGAAGTAACATCGCTCTAATTATTTTTTCGGTGGATTCTGGGTGAGATCTTTCCAAATTACTTTCTATATAGTATTGCTTGGTTAATTTTTGGAATTTGATCTTTAGAAATTATTTTTTGATTTTTTATTGAAAAATATTTTTTAAACAATTTCTTGAATTAATCTGATTACGTGCTCAATTATGTGCTACCCATTTTTGTTTAAAATCAGATTTTGAGTTTCTCACATTTCTATCACTAGTTTTGGGATATTAATTGACTTTTAATTTATCTGAGGTGGTAGAAACTCCGAGTAAGAAAAATCACTTGTCAATTTTTTAATTGATAAGTTGAGTGGCGGATTAAATACTGTTGGGTGTATTTAATCAAAGGGTAGCTGGTTTTAGTCTCTTCCTGTAAAGAGATTGAGGTAGTAATTCTTCCTGAATTGAATTATTTTATGTAGATTTTGTAACGGTTCAATCCTTAATCCTTACTGAGTAAAAGGATATTTGGAGTGTTTTGTGAGGTTTTGATTCTTTAGCCTTTATTTTAAAAAGAATTAGATTATTCGTAAGCCTATAAAAAATAGAGGTTATTCCTTAGCCTGTAAAAGTAAAATTTTGTAAAGGTTGCTTGATAGGTGTAAATTACCTATATATTTCCAAACAAAAATTGTTAATTTTTTAGTACGTTTATTACGTTTTAATATATTTTAATGTATTTTTATTCTTTTTGTACTAAATCAAGTGTGTGGGGTGAAAGTAATCAACACTTTCTCTTTCCTTGTAACCTTTAACTACAAGTCTAGTCTTATATTTATCAATTGATCCATTTGCTTTCATCTTCTTTTTGAAGATCCATTTATACCCAAGAGGTTTGGAACCGGATGGAAGATCCACTAGTTCCCATGTATGGTTTTACAAGATAGATTCTATTTCACTGTTTACAACTTCTTTCCAAAATGGTACTTCTGGAGTTGATATCGCCTCTTTAAAACTCTTAGGATCACCTTCTACCATATAGGTAAGAAAGTCAAGACCAAATGACTTTGTTGTCTTAACCCTCTTACTACGTCTAGGTTCATTATCTTCCAAAGATATTTCATTTTTTACCTCACCTATCGTAGTATCAAGTATTCTTTTTGAAGAACCAGACTCTCGAGAAGTCTTACAAGGAAATATATCCTCATAAAAGAATGCATTTCTAGATTCCATTATTGTATTCTCATATACATATTCATTCTTAGACTTGTGAACTAAAAACCGCTAAGCACTACTGTTTTGCGTGTACCCAATGAATATGCAATCAATTGTTTTAGGTCCTATTTTAGTCCTTTTAGGAATAGGAACTGCTACCTTAGCAAGACACCCCCAAACTTTCAAGAATTTAAAAGTAGAAGTCTTACCTTTCCACATCTCATATGGAGTTTTATCCAATTTTTTATGTGGCAATTTGTTAAGAACGTAATTGGCGGTAAGCAATGCTTCCCCCCACATGTTCTGGGTTAGTCTAGAACTTATCAACGTAGCATTCATCATTTCTTTTAAAGTTCTATTCTTCCTCTCAACTACTCCATTTTATTGAGGTAAATAAGGTGCAGTTGTTTGATGAATTATTCCGTGTTGAGCATAGAATTTCACAAACGGTGATTCATATTCACCATCTCCATCACTTCAAAGAACTTAATCTTTTTGCTAAGTCGATTCTCAACTTCGTTCTTATATTGCATAAACTTTTTCAAGACTTCATCTTTACTCCTTAGAAGATAAACATAACAGTATCTTATGCAATCATTAATAAAAGTAATAAAATACTTTTTACCACCTCTAGTTTGTACAAATTTTAAATTACAAATATCAGTGTGAATTAACTCTAGAGGTTTAGTACTTCTTTCAATGGATTAGAAAGAAGTTCGAATCAACTTGGACTCCACACAAGTCTCATATTTATTATTTGAACCAATTTTGCATTTTGGTAATAAATCTAAACTAATCAACTTACATAAAGATTCATAATTAACATGTCCTAATCTATCATGCCAAACATCAATTGACTCAATCATATAAATAGAAGATGTAGTTTTATTAACTTTTGGAATCACAGTTATTACATTCAATTTGAAGAGACCTTCATTCATGTAGCCCCTTCCCACATACACTCCACTTTTGGTTATTACAATCTTTTCAGACTCAAAATCCATTCTAAAACCCTTCTTGCTCATCAAAGATCCGAAAACTAGATTCTTGCAAATGTCCGGCACAAAAAGCACATCATTGGGAGTAAGTTCTTTTCCAGAAGTCATTTTCAGCACAATCCTTCCATATCCTTCAACTTTAGAAGTCGAGGAGTTTCCCATATAGAGTTGTTCATTTTGATCCACCTGTTGATAGGTAGTGAACATTCTCTTATCTGAGCAGATATGGTATATAGCCCTAGTGTCCATGTACCATTCTTTCAGGTTGCCAACTATGTTAACTTCAGACACCACTGCTGAAAGGTTCATTTTAGAAACATCCGAAGTAAGATGCTCGACTTCAATTACGTTAACTTGATGTGTATGCCTATTACATTACGTGTAACTCGGCATTCACTTACACGATGTCCAGCCCTTCCACACGAGAAGCAGTTCCCCTTGAATTTCTTCATTTTCTTTTGTGAGGGACCAAAGCTTTGACTAGCTCATTCCAAGTTTATGAAACTTTCGTTTCTTATTGGTCTTGTGAACCTCCACAACATTTTCCTTTGAGTTCATGGAATAACGACTATCAGGATTCTCAGCAAACTGATATTCTTCTTCAATTCTAAGCCTCACAATCAGATCTTCAACGTTTATCTATTTGCGTTTATGCTTGAGATAATTTTTGAAATCACTCTAGGTCGGTGGTAACTTCTCAATAATAGAAGTTACTTGAAATGATTCACTCAATGACATTCCCTCAGCGATAATGTCATATATAATGACTTGAAGATCTTTGACTTGATTGACAACATATTTGGAATCCACCATTACATAATCAAGGAATTTTCCAACTACAAATGTCTTTGAGCCGGCGTCCTCTATTTTATATTTTTAATCCAAGGATTTCCATAATTCTTTAGCGGTTGAAATCCCTCCCTATACTTACAGAGAGTTGCTGAGAGCATTGAAGATATAGTTCTGACACAGATAGTCAGAATCTTTCCATGCTTCTACCACAGCCTTTGTATGATCATCAGCATTCTCAATCATAACTGGAGCATCTTCTTTGAGAAAAGAAATCAATCTCAAAGTCATAAGGCAGAACATCATCTTTTGTTGCCACCTTTTAAAGTTGCTCCCATCAAACTTGTCAGGCTTTTCAGCCTTAGGCAATGGAGTAGGCACCATAGTGATAACGGTCTAAGTCATAGGAGACGTCACTTTAGACGTCTCAATTGGCGTAGTATTTTTACTTTCCATCACAGTGTAATATGTCTACAATTTTAACAAATATATAATAAATACTTAGAAAATTTTACAAGCAAAGCACAAACTAAGGAATCAAATATATCACTAACCAAAAACTGAAAGTTAATGTTTACATAAGAATCAAAAATCAATTAAGAACATTAACGTTAACACAACAGTTTACAAGACAGATTTAAAATATGAACATTTACTTATTTATCTTAAAATTTCAGAATAAAAGTGAATCTCCTTTAAGATTGTTGGTGTAAATTGCTAAAATTTCAAGATAAATAAATAAATAACAATGAAATGAAACTAATAATTATTAAACAATATTAATGTGAATATTAATAAACATGTAAGGACATTAAAAAATAAATCATGAAAATTATGTGAAGCAAATTAAGTGTATACTAAACCAAAAAGGTGATGTTAACGTTAACGTAACAGAAAGTAAAAAGTTACAATGACAAAATATGTTAGTGTTAATGTAACAGAAATAAAGAAGAACAGTAGCAGAATGTGTTAATGTTAACGTAACAGAAACAAAGAAGAATAGTAATAGAATGTGTTAACGTTAACGTAACAAAAATAGTATTATAAATATTATATAAAAACTTACCCGGATGTTAAAACAACGAATTGAATTGAAGTAGATCGAGGCTAGAGTTTGACTTTATGCCCTTAAAGCAGATTCACGCCCCCACACTAGTGCTAATGATTGAATGGACGTCTGTCTCCCAAGGTATAACGATATTCAATTTTTTTATACAAGCACTTGAAACCAAAAATTTCAGCGAATTAGACTTGTACTTGAACTCTCAAAAACTCTAAATGTTATGTGCTATTATGGTGATATGAAATGATAATGTTGTGTAGAAGATAAAATAAAATGAATGACAAGTCTCCTATTTATAGAAGACCAAAAGCCATCAATGAATGGATGCAACTTTAGAAAGACATTTGTTCACGTTAACGTGAACCGTCACCAATTTTGGAAAGGCACCTTTTCGTGTTAACGTTAACGCGAACAGTTACCAACTTTGGAAAGACACCTGTTTGCGTTAACGTTAACGCGAACAATCACCTATTGAACCTTCATGTCTGTTCATTGGTGCTAATTCAAAATTAACGATTAAGTAATTAATTAATTGCTTAACTACCACTAATTAAATTTTAAACATAATCTTGAAATACATCAAATAGATGTTAAGACAGCTTTCCTAAATGGTGAACTAGATGAGGAAATCTGCATGGAACAATCAGAAGGGTTTGTTGTTTATGGCAAAGAGGAAAAAGTTTGTAAACTTGTTAAGTCTTTATATGGACTTAAACAAACACCAAAACAGTGGCATGAGAAATTTGACAAAGTTATGATGTTAAATTTAAAATCAATGAATGTGACAAATGTGCCTATATTAAACATAATGAATCAAAATATGTCATTATATGCCTTTATGTAGATGACATGTTAATTATTGGTAGCAACACTGACATCATTAAGTCTACCAAAAGAATGTTAACCAGTAAGTTCGATACAAAAGATTTAGGTGTTGTTGATGTAATTCTAGGAATTAAAATTTCTAGATCTACTAAAGGACTAGTATTATAACAATCTCATTATATTGAGAAGATACTTGAGAAATTCAACAAGTATGATACTAGTCTAGCTAAAACACCTATTGATGTGAATTTCCATCTGATTAAGAATACTAGGGAAAGTATCTCTCAGTTCAAGTATGCTCGTATAATAGGCAGTCTAATGTACTTAATGAATTGTACTAGACCTGATATTGCAGACACGGTGAACAGATATACTAGCAACCCAGGACACGGACACTGGAATGGGATAGTTAGGGTACTTAGATATTTAAGGTATATGGATTGCATTACACCAAATATCCAGTTGTACTTGAAAGTTACAGTGATGCTAATTGAATAACGGATTGTAAAGATACTAAATCCACAAGTGGATACATCTTTATACTTAGAGGAGGAGTTGTCTTATGGAAATCCTCCAAATAGACGTGTATTGCATGGTCTACAATGGAATATGAGTTTATTGCTTTAGACAAAGCAAGTGAAGAAGCAGAATGGCTTTGTCAATTTTTAGAAGATATTCCAATGTGGACGAAACCTGTGCCAGCTATTTGTATACATTGTGATAGCCAATCTGCAATTGCTAGGGCATAAAGTAGTATGTATAACGGTAAGTCTCGACACATACGACGTAGACATAATATCGTTAGACAGTTACTCTCAAATGGAGTTATCACAATTGACTACGTGAGGTCAAAAGATAATATTGCGGATCTGCTAACCAAAGGGTTAACTAGAGAGAGAGTATACTGTCCATCAAGGAGAATGGGTTTAAAGCCTACAACTAAATAGTGACCTTAATGGAAACCCAACCTAGCTGACTGGAGATCCCAAGATCTAAGTTCAAAGAGACAACCTAATTATGTGTAAACAAAGTAATCACTGGAAGACTTTAAATCTTATACTCATTCCTATGTTAAATCAGTAATAAATATAATTATTCAAGATAAGCTTTGCTTTTAATGATTCCTATAGCTTGAAAAATTCAAGTAGGGTATATGGGATACTCTTGATAAGTTAATCACCTAGATGAGTAAAGAACAAAGCCGGTTCTATGAGAATGAGAAGGCTAAATTCTCTAAAGCACTAATTGAAACACCAAGATGTTCAAGGCCAAAATGAACACAACTAGAGAACGGACTGTGTCAGGAAGTATCTATGTGAATTCTATTGTCTTGGTTTACACAAACAGCTGAACAGTTTAAGACATCGCGTTCACAAGTTAGCCAAGTAAATCCGATAGTCTTTCACTAGAGAAGATTCAAGGCCAAAAGCTACCTATCTCGATGTAATTACTTTCTATTTGAATTCTCTATAGTGTGTCAACATTGCATATGCATGAATATCCAATCAATCTCATTCATGTGGGGGATTGTTAGAATTTTTTACTACTTTAATTGATTAATTAAAGTTAGACCCATTAATTAAATTAATCGGGTTATTATTCTGTTGTGTTCCTCATCGTATGAGAATCAACGTAGTATATTTATATACTAAAAATAATTAAGTTTTGAATAAGATTTTAATTCTCAAATAAACTCATTTGAGATTGATTGAAGATATAAATGAATATATTATCCCACATTGCTTGGAAAGAGATGAGTTATCCCTCATTACTTGGAAAGAGAAAACTTGAGTTGTAAGGGTAGTTATCTCACATTGATTATGGATAAGAAACTTAAGTTTGTATCAACTTATAAATTAAGGACAAAGGCAAGCCACTAACAATCAAACCTTCAAACTCAAATTGGGTCAGGTTGAGTATGGGTTGGGTAAAATCCATCCATATTTAGATTTGGTTTGGACTGGATCCGAGTTGGGTCGAATCGGGTCGGGTCTTAACCCGCCAGATTAGTTTAAAATTTAATTAGTGGCAGTTAAACAATTAATTAATTGCTTAATTGTTAATTTTAAATTAGCACCAATGAACCGATATGAAGGTTCATTAGGTGACTGTTCGCGTTAATGTTAACGCGAATAGGTGTCTTTCCAAAGTTGGTAACTGTTCGCGTTAACGTTAACGCGAACAAATGTCTTTCCAAAGTTGGTGACGGTTCGCGTTAACGTTAACGTGAACAAATGTCTTTCTAAAGTTGCATCTATTCAATGGTGGCTTTTGATCTTCTATAAATAAGAGACTTGTCATTTATTTTATTTTGTATCATACACAACATTATCATTTCATATCACCATAATAGAACAGAACATTTAGAGTTTTGTGAGAATCTAAGCACAAGTCTAATTCGCCAAAGTTTTCGGTTTCAAGTGCCTATACCAAAAACTTAAAAATCGTTGTACCCTGGGAGGCAGACGTCCATTCAACCATTAGCACTAGTGTGGGGGCATGAATCTGCTTTAAGGGCACAGAGTCAAAGTCTAATCTCGATCTACTTCAATTCAATTCATTGTTTAAACATCCGAGTAAGTTTTTATATAATATTTATAATACTATTTCTGTTACGTTAACGTTAACACATTCTGCTACTATTCTTCTTTATTTCTGTTACGTTAACGTTAAGACATTCTGCTACTGTTCTTCTTTGTTTCTGTTATGTTAACGTCACGTTTCTGGTTTAGTATACATTTAATTTGCTTTAGATAATTTTCATAATTTATTTTTTAATGTCCTTACATGTTTTTTAATATTGTTTAATAATTATCAGTTTCATTTCATTGTTATTTATTTATTTATCTTGAAATTTCAGCAAATTTACACCAACAGATTCCTCTTCACACTAAAAAGAATAAGGTAGTGTTTGGTAGTACGAAATTCTAACCTCAGAATTTACACGTTTATTTCAAATTCCAATTCCATGAAATGAACGCATGTCAATTTATTCATTTGTTTGCATGTATTTATTTCTTGTTCCATTCCAATTATTACTTATTTATGTGGTTGAATTAGTTCAAAATTATTTTTTCCTATATTTTTTTTGGTTAAAAATTTACCAAAAATTATGTTAGTTTATATATAATAGGAGTACAATACTCACTCTCTCTAGATTAAATTTTTTAATGTGTACTCTCCTTCTTAGTTTTAAGTTATAGAAACTAATTTAATAATTAATTTCAAAGTGTAGTAAAATTGTTGTTCAAATTCTTACAATTATAATTGATCGTTGATCATTGAAAGTACATTTTGTAACGTACTTCATCTTATTTTGATCATATGCATATATATCACTAATATACACTATTGTGGTTGGGTAATATTGCTTAATTTTCCCATTTTAGAAAGGTAGCTTGTGAATTGTTGAGGTTATTTTACCAAAATAATTTAACCAACATAATTTGCAAGTTTTCAAGTTCTTATTTTGTTGATGAGAAAATTTTAGATTAATTTATACATTCACCTACTCAAAGAGAGTTATTGTGCAGATTAATTTAATTGTTGGGCAATATTGTTTAATTTTTCTATTTTGGAACGGTTGCTTGTGAATTGTTGAGGTTATTTTACCAAAGTGATTTAACCAATATAGTTTACAAGTTTTCGAGTTCCTATTTTGCTAATGAAATTTTTTTAAATTAATTTATACATTCACCTACCCAAATGGAGTTATTGTACAAATTAATTTAATTATTGGGTAATAAAGTTTAATTTTTCCAATTTGAAACGTTTGCTTGTAAATTATTGATGTTATTTTACCAAAGTGATTTAACTTACATAGATTGTAAGTTTTCGAGTTCCTATTTTGTTGATGAAAAAATTTAGATTAATTTGTACATTCACCTGCCCAAAGAGGGTTATTGTGCAAATTAATTTAAATGCATGAGGATATTATGTGAGATAAATAATTTGATAAATTTGTTTGCCCAAAGAGAATAAATTTTAAAATATTATTTGTTTCATTATATTTTGAAGGAAATATATGCATTTGAAGGTCAATCTACCCAAAGATAATGGATTTTTAAATTTATATTTTTTTTTATTTTGTTGATCCTCATGATTAAAAAATAATTATTTATTATAGACTGTACCCAAAGGAAAGTTTATAATAACACAATTGATTTTTATATTATATTGCATATACTTAATTGAGCATTTTGCCTATTAACCATAATTGATCTAGTTATAATTTTTTGTGAAAGCAATTTCTTTTTGTTGTGAACAACAATAACATCACAATGAAATTCTAAATTGATTCATTAATTTAGTGTTAGTCTCTGTAATTTCTTTTATTTCGATGATTATGTCGTGTAAGCATTGATTACTACTATTATAAAGTTTTTTCTTATTTTGTTGATCTTTATACTTATAGAATGGTAAACTTTTCCTAAAGGAGAGTTTATGATGATGTAATTGATTCTTATATTGTGTCACTTATACTTATTTAAGCATTTTGATTTTCTGGTTTAGTGGGATTTTTTTTTTCCTTTAATTCTATGATATGTTGTGATAACTATTGTTATGCGTTTTGTAAAATTGAATTTTATTTGATGATTATCATTATTACATATTATATTATTGCGTATCATATTATTTGAATTAATTATACTAAATCAAGGTTTAAGACCCACAACGTTCAAGGAACATGTTTCAATGATTATGTTGTGACCACTATTGTTATGCATTTTACAAAATTGAAATCTATTTGATGATCATTATTGCATATTATATTGTTACATATCATATTATTTGAATTGATTATACATTATGGTATCTTAAGATATTGTGCCTTAAAAATTACAGTTGTATACTTTTGATTGTCACAAATCACTATTTTGAGACCTCGTGATGTATTATTAGTGACAGATGACTTGTTAAAGTCAAGTAATTTCATATTACTAAGAAATTGCAGCAGTTTCATTTTGTTGAGAAACTACAATTAGCAATTTCATTTTGTTGAAAAATTGTTGCAGTTTCATTATTGAGAAATTGCAATTAACAATTTCATTTTGTTGAGAAATTGTAATGAGGACCGATAAGAAACAATGCATATAGGTAATGATCACATGTTGGCATTGGTTTCTTACTACACTATTAGGATTACGATCCATGTCGATATGATTATAAATATTTGTAAGTATGAAGGGTCTTATATTTGTTAAGATGAACATATAAACTATCATAATTCAATATTAAGATCATATTGGACCAGATAAATTTATCAAGATATTGCTTATAGACTATTATTTCTTTAAAAAATGTGTGGCCACACAAAAATAATTTTTTTTTGTTATTAACCCAAAAGTCTTATTTTCAAAATTAAATTTATTCAATTAATGTAGCTCAAGTAAGAGAATGTTGAAAAAAAATTGTGGGCTAACATTAATTGAATAAATTATTTTACAAAAGAGGGTTAATGGATAGTCTATTGTATATCTAGCCTAAATAATCAGTTATCATATTTTCATTTGGGCTGTGATATCTTTTATGTAGAAGCCCAGTTAAGTGTCAAGTATAGGTTTTGGGTTTCATTGAAACCTATTATGAGAGGGTCCAACGAGAAACCCTAATATAAATAACTAGGTCCCCTCCCTAATCTAGATTAAAGGGTTTCTTTCCATTGAGAACCGCCACTACAATAATTTAGATCATAGGGAAGAAGACCTAATGTGTAATCCGCTACGACAGATTCAACCTCTTATGATAACCCAAACAGGTACGTATTCTATTACTGTTCTTTATTGTTGTATCCTAATATTAATGTATACTTTAGTTTATTAATTAATTCCGTATTATTGTGATTACGATATATAATCGACATAATATACCGAAGCACGTTTGGCAAACACGATTTTTCTTCCCAAAATATCAAGAGTAATTTAGCATTGAAGACCCAAAATTTGAAGTTTTATTTGCAAATGAAATCATTTTGCTAGCAGCAATAACTTTTAAATGTTGCCCAAGATGCTAATCCTGTTATTACACCCTTTTTTTTCCTTTATTGAAGGATTTAGGTTTAGGTGAATATGCTAGACATGATCAAAGGTGGGGATGAACATTGGATATACCTTTTTTTTCGAGTTTTTGCATTTATATGTTCTTTTTTTATCAAGTTCGAGTTGTAGTTCAAGAACGGTCACTTAAAGGTTGATTGTTTATTTTAGTCGAATCACCGTGCATGCTCATATGTTCTTGCATGCCAAAGAACAATTAAGCAAAGTTGTTCTTAAGTGACTGCTTATGCATTCTAAGCATTTGGCTTTCAATTTTAGGTTGGTTTTAGCATATGATTATGCTTGATTGTGGACCCTAGATAGAAAATATTAAGAAAAATCCAAGCAAGCAATCAACAAATCAACTAATTAGAGTTGAGATTTCCATTTAGGCAAATCCTCCCACATGTAATGTGCACAAAGGAAACATCTATTGTGTTGGAAAGAAATAAAAAATCTTTCACACACACCAAAATTGAGAGGGACAAAGAGCAGGTCATCAAGAACGGAACACATAGATGACCATTTTTTTTTTCTATTAGGAGGACCCAAACCGAGAAGAATCTCATGAAAATTTTGAAGACAACATATATATATATATATATATATACACACACACTTCAATTTCGAACAATAACAACAATGGTAGACGATGTAGAGGAGGTGATGATGACTTAGAGCAAACGAATAGAAAAATCAAGCCAACAATGTTGCTTATAAGGAACCCAAATTAGTTGCATGTCCAATCAAGCAACCTTAAATTCACAACTATTCAAATTTAACTTAAGAGTTTGTAAGTGTGCAATGAATTTGAAGTTGAAAGAGCAGATGCATATGAATTGACGTTCAAGATGATGAGAATGAGGCAAAATGCTAGATAGAGAAGGAAGCTTGAACAATTAAATCACAATTAAAAAATTAAGAAAAAAATAAATAGAAGAGAATTGAATGCAGGAATTAAAGAGCAAACCCACGAGAGCTCAAAGAACGGAGGCATTTTTGAGCTATGGTTCATTTGCACTTTTAAGCATAACGTATAGATATAGGAATCACCAACATATTTTAGCTCTAGTGGTATAACTCGCTTGAGTTAAAACAATTGAGGGATCTCGATAATGTTAAAAATTCGAGTCTGTGAAAAAATACTTGTTGGGAAGGACAACCATGCACTCTGAACGAGATTAGTTTCACAGCCTGTGTGGGTGTGGAATACTCGTCGTGAGTATTACCAAATATATATATATATATATATATATATATAATGAAACGTATGGAGAAGTAAGGCCGACAAAAGTGATTTCTAAGGTAGGTAAGCCCATCAACTAAAGCCTTGATCATTCCATGTATATCTATCGCTCTAACTCTAGTGTAACACTTCTTCTTTTATATGTTAATGAAATTATATTCACTAGCAATCAACCGTTTCTTGTTTCATCATTTATCGTCACTCTTGGTAAGGAATTTGATCTTAGTAACTTGGTTCCCTATCTTACTTTCTGGGCTATGAAGCAACTTTCTCCTCTGGTGGCTTACATTTTACTCAAATCAAGACACTGTCAACGTTGTTCATTATGTTAATCAGTTCAGGAGCTAACCTCGGGCACACCACCTTATAGCCTCCAAACGAATCCTGCGGTACCTCAAAGGGACTTTGCACTTTGGCCTCATTTTTTAGCATAGTACTACCCCCTTGACCATCAATGTTATTCTGATGCTGATTGGGAAAGCTGTCTTGACTCTCGTTGCTCTACTACTAGCTTTTGTATTTTCTTGGTCTCCAATCTGATCTCTTGGACCACCAAGAAACAATCTATTGTCTTTCAATTAATCATTGAAACTAAGTACTAATTCCTTGCCCATGTTTGTGCCGAATCCATAT
This sequence comes from Eucommia ulmoides, assembly GCA_016647705.1. Classification (NCBI taxonomy): domain Eukaryota; kingdom Viridiplantae; phylum Streptophyta; class Magnoliopsida; order Garryales; family Eucommiaceae; genus Eucommia; species Eucommia ulmoides. Next base: position 17,818,648 of record CM028330.1, on the reverse strand, counting down.
GGGTACTTCATCTACTCCAGGAGTTTCAAATTCCTATATCCACACCTACTACTTTACTTTGTAATAATCTCAGTACTACATATATGACCTCAAATCCAGTGTTCCACGCTCGTACTAAGCCTATTGAACTGGATTATTACTTTATACGGGAACGCATCTTTACTAGCACACACCAAGTTCAATTTGTCCCTTCTATTGATCAACTCGTCAACATACTTACCAAAGGACTTCATAAGACACGCTTTCATCTTCTATAAACCAACCCATCTCTCTAGGCTAGTTGAGTTTGCGGGAGAGTATTAGACCTCTCTTGATTATGCATTATTATATTAGTCACAAATCTGTACAGTTACAAATCTTCTTCATTACTCTTTAAGAACAATTACAAATTTCTTCATTATTACCTCTTGTATAAATTTGATCATTCTCCATGATAGAAAAATATTGAGTATTGATTTTTTACATATTAACCCCATAGATCATGTCTTCCTCATTTCTCTTTGTTTTCTTTCGTTTTGTGCTTTCGGATGTTTCTTGAATAGGTGGATTGGTACGTGACATGGTTGCATTCACTTCCTATCCTTCATTTTCATCATTTTCTTCTTTTTCTATTTCCTTTATCATATAAATTGGTGCTTGTGTAAAAGCACTAGTAGCCTGATATTTTCTAAAGATGATGCACAAATCCTCATAGTATGGTAAAATTTTATCTTTAAATGTGTCAGCTATTAGGAAATTAATTATTTTCTATGGGCTCATATGATTTCATTAAACAATTTTATTATGGGCAATCACTTATAAATACCCAAATAAGCGATCTGATTAATTGGGCTCAGGAAACATTAAATGAGTATGAGTTTTGCAATGTGTAGTACCCATTAGGCAACTAGGGTTAATGGGGCCTCAGTTGACCTAATATATAAATAACTTATATTAGGGTTATGGTTCCCTAAGACTAATCAGACGACTACTCATCTCCTCCTTCTCATCTGTGAGAGAGAACTCATTGAGGAACATTAAGTGATTAGTTTGCGGAAGACCTCTAACCTTACGATTCATCGCCATAGAATCATATACGCTTGTTTATTTGTTTTAAAGAATCTTTAGTGATTTGAAATGTTGATTTATGTTCAAGAATCTATTGAGATTTATAAGAATGAATTCCCAACAAGTGGTATCAAAGCCTACTCTATGTTAAATTATTAGTGTCTTCTATTTTTTTTTTTAAAAAAGAACTTCTTGATGGTGATTTTTATGGTTTTAGATTGTTAATATGACTACCATATAGTTGATGATTTTGGGAAATAGTTGAGAAAGATACATACAGTATCGAAACCCTAGTTTTTTGTTTTTTCTCTCGCTTAAAATCCCGGAACATGTAAGACGATAGTACAGGGTAGTGGATTCGGTTTAAAAGTGGCATATAGCTTACCCATCAACCCTAAATTGGTGAGGTTTCCAAGAAATTTTAGATCTACGTAGCACTAAGACAATGCTCAAGTAGACCCGCCATGGTAATCTATTTTGACTTTTGATTATACCTAATGTTCATATGTATAAATGTATGCCCTATTCGTTAGGAGGCTATCAATAATCCTTTCTATATAGTAAACGTGGGTGGTTTTAATCCTTGAATATGGCCTTGCATTTTTAATTTATTGTATCTAATTCATGCATTGTATTATTGAGTGCATAGAGCGAGATTGATGTGCATATATGGTATGATTTTAGGGTGTTTTTTCCGCTAAAGAACGAATCTGAATTATTTTTTTTTTTTTATGGATTTAGATTGTCTTATATCTTGAAACAAATTAATTGAAGAAATATGCTACCAAAGTAACCTTTATTGTGTGATTTTGTTTTGGGGGATTTAAGATGTAGATGTTTGTTATTTATGTGAACAATAACCAGCCCAAATAAAAATTATTGTTTGACCAAATAATAAGCATTGATTTGATGTTAATATATGTATAGTTGTTATTTATGCAATTAGTAACCGGTCCAAACACTACAACAAAAACTGTCTATAAGGGCACTTTTGTTGGGACACTATAGGTATTGTGCCCTATAAAGGTACTTTTCGTTGCACAAAATTGGTATTGTCGCATAAAAGTAAGTCTGTCGGGACACTATATGTATTGTGCCCTATAAAGGTACTTTTCGGGACACTATATATGTTGTGCCCTATAATCAAATGATTAAAGGACACAAAGTAGTTCCCCAATAAAATTTAATTAGTAATTAAATTAATTAATATCTATATATAATATAAAAGGACATAAACTAATGCCCTAAAAACAGAAACTATATTAGAGTACAAGTTTGTGTCCTATTATAATTTAATTATTTATTTATAGGTCACTTAATGGTGCCCTAATATTTATATTAAAAAAAATTAAAAAAATAAATAAATTAGAGGACAATTAATGGTGCCCTAATATCTAAAATCAAATTAATAAAATCAATGAAAAGAAAAAAAGAGTTGGGAATGTTTAGAGACAGCCAAACGGCGTCGTTTTGTAGCAAAGCGATGTCGTTTTATGATCTGGGCGCCAATCCTCTCGCTCACTTTATTGGTGAAATCCCTAGTATAACAGTGCTTCAGCCCTTCAATTGTAGAAATACAATCGATCTTCACTTCCATTCCTCATCTCTTTCGAGTAATACCAAGAGCTTCAATGGAGCCGTAATCGTCTTCATCATTTCCTTCTACCCTGTCAGCCTTCTTCCTGACCTAGGCTACATCATCTTCACCGTCGCTCTCCAGCTGCATTGGAGTTCAACCGACGGCAATTGAATTTCGGTTAGGTTTTTTTCTCTCTTTTGCTCCAATCTATTATGAAATTCGATTTTGTAATTTAAACATTATATCTTCTCTCTCTGCCTTCGATCTATTCTGGCAGAACCCTATCATTTTTGTTCAAGGGTAATATTTGTCTTGAATTTGACAACGGCATGTTCTTATTCTATTAATGCATTATGTTTGTGAGATTATGTCCTGTTCTGTTTGTGAGATTATGTCATATTCTTCTTCTATTAATTTGAATTTGACAACGACTTGTAGTTATGTCCCATTAGTCCTGTTCTTCTTCTCTTAATTTGCATTATGATAGTCGTCATTTTTTTGCTGCTGAAAGGACATATTTTTGTTTATTCGTGTTCTATATAGACATTGACATAGTTATTTGGCAATTTTGTTTAGTATTTAACATGATTTTGCAGAGGTAACCTAATGTTTAATTGATTTTTTTTTTCAATTAATATTTTTTTTTTTTTTTTTTTTTAAATATAGGTTGATTTTGTATATTTGGAATTGTTTTGTCTGTAGTATTGATATTTCAACACTCTGTCGAAATTGGGGCAAGGCAGGTTGATAGGAAATCTGATAGGGGCGGGTTGGTCGCATATTTTCTAGGCATGCATCGGATATTGGGGCTGGGCAGGGTGAAGTTGAAAATGATCCAAACCTGCCCCATTGCTATCCCCAGCTCCTATAACTGTATCATGCTTCTAAGGCCTTGGTTACATATAAACCTTCTATTAAGTCACACACTCATTTTTAACTAATGATTCAATATTTCTGAATTAGGAGCTTTTTATATCATGTATTTTTTTTCATATAAACCTTCTATTAAGTCACACATAAATAAAAAGTTGCTTCATATATATCATATATTTTTTTCCCCCATTACTGGTCTTTCTATTTTTATGTGTTTTTTGTTTTTTGTTTTTGTTTTTGTTTTTTTTTTTTTTTTTTCAGATTCTATGATGAAAATTAGCAATTTAATGTTTAGATTATATAAGATGTTTTTTATAATCAACATCTCCAACCAGGTTCTCTATTTTGTTTTCACAAAAAGTTAAAAAACATTTTTTTTAGTAGGGTAGCTAATTGATTATCGTTGCTTTCTATAGGTATTATCATGTTATGAATGAATTATTTTATGAGATGAAAATATATTAACATGTTATGTTGCCTATTATGTAATCTCTAACCACATTACACTACTTCAAGGACAGTAGAAGACAATTGAAAATACTCCATCGTAAAGGGAAAACTAGTTTTGCAATTGTTAAAGAGAAAGAGGTATTGTGCACTTCTTTATGTATGTATTTATTGTTTTTTTTTTTTTTTTTTTAACTATTACAAGTTTAGTTTATTATGTATTGTTTCATGTATCTTGTAAAGAAAAGCATTAGGTCATTTGCCATCTTGAGCAGACATGTTTATGATTTGCTACTCAAAGAAGGATAAAACTCCGACAAATGAAGTGGTCGGACAAACAATGGTATTGATATTGTAAACTGCATATAATTTGTGAATAATTTTTACTTAATTTTAAACTTCATAATATGTTCAAAACACTATTATATGTTATTGTAGACAAACATTAGAGAACTAGGCTGGCAAACTTCTAAAGGGTCTGAAGATAATGATCCTAATGACATATTCTCTCAAGTTATGGGAAATGACGCAACCGGGCGCATTCGTATGTTCGGCTTAGGTGAGAAATATTTTCTCAATTATGTTCAACTATTGACGAATTCCGTTAGTAAATTAATAAAATTATATGTTGTAGGTGTATCCCCTCCTGATGTTTGGAGCAATATACCTAATCGTGGTGCATCTCATAGGCTGACAATAGAATATAAGAATTCATTGAATCTTATGGAGGAGCAATGTAAAGAGTTGAAGAATGAATATGAACAATTGAAGGCTATGTTCTTACAATCGTAAGCGCTTTCAAGTAATTCTACTAATATGGCTAGCATTCCCACCACACCGGTCGAACATCAAGAGCATTCAACACCAATTGTGGAGAGAAAATCAATTTGGGTAATATACATATTTGGTTTTTACAAACTTCATACTGCTATATATTTTTTTTAACATCCTATATTTTTCATCCTAAAAAAAATATGCTCAATTCTCCAAATTAATCTGTGATCATGAGTTCTTTGTTATTTTTTCTGATTTAGATACAAGACAACACTCAACACATGAAATATTGCTTGAATTGTCAATATCTATCTCCAAATTGTGTTAAAAAAAATATTGAATTGTTCAATGTTGGTCGAATGCAGTTGAATTGTTCATTATTTGGGAATTGTTCTGATATTTTTTGTTAATTGTTAATTATTTGGGAACTGTTCTGTTTCTGCACACCAACATTGGGAATTGTTCATTATTTGGGATTTTTTTACTGTTTGGAAACTGATTCTGTTTTTACATACCATAATTTTGGAAACTGTTCTGATTTTGTTTTTCCAAAACTGTTCTGAAATTTTTGGGAACAATTCCAGAAATGTTCTGTTTTTCCAAAATTGGTCTGAAATTTTTGGGAACATTTCCAGAACTGTTTTGATTTTTTCTGAAACTGTTCTGAAATTTCTGGGGATAGTTCCAGAACTGTTATGATTTTTTCTAAACCGTTCAGATTTTTTATTTTTTACTATTGAAATGGACCATGTAGAGTAGAGCGTTAGTGTTGTTGAAGAGCATAACAAACACGAAAATTGTGGCGAAAAGTTATGTCCATAGTGTAGACTCATCAGCACAAGTAGGCGGAGAAGAATTAGGACCAAATTGGTGTGAAGTAAATGTACAAGTCTTGGTCAAATGGGATAAACGTCTAATTAGACCTTATGGACTTTTCGTAACAATTGGTGATACCATTGGAGCACCTATCACATGACCATTGTCTTTGGTATGTTTATTTTAAATATTATGAATTTTGTTGAATATTATTAAGAGTTACAACTTAATGATTCTTTATTCTTTATGTATTTGTTTTGTTTATATAGGTTTCTTTGGATGAAGATTGAATGTATGGATAAAGACAAATGTATATATGGTATGTTACGAAATATCAAATTTTAGAGATGCGTTTTTGTTACAAAAGGTTAATTTTTGTGAATCTTATTTTGGTAGCATGAAGTTTATCTATAAATCTTGTATTGGGGAATAAAAATAAGTTGATATTATTTTTTGGTTGATGGATAATGCTTTATGATTTCTTCCTCGTTAGATGATGTTGTGTCTCTTTTTTTCTTTTTTCTTTTCTTTTTTTTTTTTGTTTTTTTCAATTAGGTTGGTCTTTTTCATTTTGTGTATCTATAGAGTTTTTAATTCCCCTTTTTTAATGCGAACATTTGGGTTCCTTATATATTTTGTATTGTTAGGAATTTTTAGTTTTTATTGTTTGGATTATAGTATTTTGATATTTTAAAATAATTTTAAATTATATAAAAAAATAGATACCTTTTGGGACACTAAAAATTATCTTGTAAAATAAATAAAAAGTCTATTGGAACACTAAAAAATGTCCTATAAGATAGTTATTAGGGCCTCATGTATTGTCGCAATAGTTTATATTAAGACGCTAAATAGTACTCTTATATGTTGCTTTTCTTTGACAATTTTGCGACACATTCTTGTGTCTCAATAGATGTTTTTCACAACACTTTGTTGTGTCTTAATATATATAATTTTAAAAAATATAAAATGCTATAGAGGCAATATATGGTGTCCTAATAACTATCTTATAGGACACTTATTATTGCCTTAATAGGTTCAAATTAAAGGAGCAATTTATAGTGCCCTTATAGCCTATTGGGGCGGCTTTTTATGGGGCACTAGTCTAAGTGTCCCAAAAAACCCAAGTGTCGCAATAGGGGTTCTGTCGTGACACTTTTTATTCCCTCGATAGGCCATTTTTGTTGTAGTGAAAGGAATGTTATTATTTGACTAAATAATAAACGTACATGTGGTAATAAATGTGTGATGATTATCAAGTTTCCATGTGAACAGTATATTAGTCCAAAGAAAGACTTATTATTTGACAGGATTTATTGTCAACATTTGATTACTGCATTGAGAGTATCACTTACAAGTTGGTGTTTCTGTGAAAAGACTAAACATCAGTGTTGTACTATGTGTGATGGGGCCCACCAATACAATTGTTTTGTTTATGTCGTGCATATAAATATGTGTTGTTGTTTTGATTAATAATTTAACATAAACTTTTATGTTATGAGCTTATTATTTGTCATTATTTTTTGTTTAGTTACTGCTTTTGTTGCTACTATTACTACCAACATGAATTCTATTCTAGTGCTTAACGGCACGAACTTTAAGGATTGAAGGAAAAACATTTCAATTGTTCTCGGCTGTATGGATCTTGACTTTGTGCTAAGGAAAGAACAGCCTTCACATCTCACTAAAAAACGTTCTACTAAGGCTAAAAGGAAATATGAAAGGTAGGAGCATTCTAATTGTACAAATCTTATGATGATCAAACACAGCGTTCTGGAAACATTCAGGAGGTGTATATCTGATGAGGTAATTGCTAAGACATTCTTTGAAGAAATAGAGAAAAGTTTTGTAAAGAACGAAAAGGTAGAGACAAGTAGGCTTTTAGCTAATCTTGTCTCAATGAAGTATAAAGGAAAAGGGAACATAAGGGAGTACATTATGGAAATGTCCAATGTCACCTCGAAACTAAAGGCACTAAAATTAGAGCTGTCTGAGGACTTGCTCGTACATTTAGTACTCATTTATCTTACTGCATAATACAATCAGTTTACGGTAAGTTATAATACTCAAAAGGATAAATGGACTCTTAATGAGCTCATATCTCTCTGTGTGCAAGAAGAAGAAAGAATTAAGCGAAAAAAAGACAGAAAGTGCTCACTTAACCACTACCTCTAACGGTAAGAAATGACAATGAGATAAATGTCAGGAAGCTGCAATTAGAACACAATAGTCCAAATTCCAAAAGAATCAGTATCAGGAATTCACCTGTTTCTTTTGTAAGAAAATTGGACATATGAAAATGAAGTGTTCTAAGCAAACCACATGGTGTGCAAAGAATGATATGCTTCTCACTCTTATTTGTTCTGAAGTTAATTTAGCTTCTGTACCAAGTCATACTTAGTGGATAGATTCTAGTGCTACTACTCATGTAAGTGTGTCTATACAGGGTTGCCTATGGAGCCGAAAGACAAATGATGCTAAAAGATTCATCTATATGGGTGATGGCAAAACAGTTAATGTGGAGGCAATAGGGACTTTTAGGTTATTCTTAAAGAAATGTTATTTTTTGGATTTGAAAAAGACATATGTTGTATCATCATTTATACGAAATTTGGTTTCTATTTCTGTTTTGGGCAAATTTGATTTTTTTTGTTGTTGTTCATTTGGAAACAATAAATTCAATCTTTTTTTAGATTTAAATATTATTTCAATTGATTCTTTAATTGATAATCTATACTTGTTGGATACTATTGCTTCACATAATGAAACCTTGCAAACAACTACTCGTGGTACAAAATCCAAATTAGCTAATGAGAATTCTACCATACTTTGGCACAAGCGTCTAAGACATATCTCTAAACGGAGAATAGAGGGGCTTGTTTCTGAAGAAATTATTGATCCCCTTGATTTAGAAAATTTCAAAGTTTGTATTAAATATGTAAAGGGAAAACAACAAACATAAGAAAATTGTATGCCAATAGGAGTTCCAATGTCTTAGAACTAATACATACTGATATATGCAGACCATTTTCCTAAGGCATCTTGGAATAGATAACAATATTTTATTACGTTCATAGATGACTACTCTCATTATGGGTACCTATATTTGAATCATGAGAAATCTCAATCCTTGGATGTATTTAAGGCTTTCGAAGTTGAAGTTGAAAATCAACTGAGCAAGAAAATTAAGGCTAGTGGTGAATACTATGGTCGATATGATGGATCAGGAGAATAAGGTCCAGTTGAGGTAGGTCCGTAAAGGCCAACTGAAAAGAATCTAGACTCAAGAACTGTAAGCTGCTACTTTGCTGGGTACACTAAACGGTTGAGAGGATTTAAGTTTTATGATCCATTGAACAAGACATTTTTCGAGACGGGAAATGCTAGATTTCTTGAGGATTTTGAGTTTAAAGGAGAAGATAAGGTTATAAGGAATGTTGTCCTTAAAGAGGAATTAATTTCTATTCCAAACATTATTATTGACAATGATTAGGTTCTTGATAATGTTCAAGACACAATGCAAGACAATAATGAAGAATTCCCCATTCAAAATCAAGATATTGCTCTTGAGGAGCAAACTCAACAACCTCAAGAGGAAGTGTCACTAAGACGATCCACTAGAGAAAGGCGAAGTGCGATTTCAAGTGATTATATTGTCTTTCTCTAAGAACATGAGTTTCACATAGGGTCAATGGAAAATGATCCAATCAACTTCCATCAAGTCAAACAAAGTCCTAACTCTCAAAAGTAGATTGATTCCATGAATGATGAGATGAAATCTATGAAGGACAGTGATGTTTAGGATCTTGTCAAGTAACTTGAAGGTGCGAAGCCCATTGGTTGCAAATGGATATTTAAAACCAAGAGGGTTTCGAAAGCCAATGTTGAGAGATATAAGCCGTGTCTAGTCGCCAAAGGTTTTGCTTAGAATAAAGGCATTGATTATAAAGAGACTTTCTCTCTAGTTTTATCGAAAGACCCTTTTATGATTATAATGGCACTTATAGCTCATTTTGATTTAGAGTTACATCAGTTGGATGTAAAGACTATGTTTCTTAATGGAGACATTGATGAAACGATATATATGATGCATCCAAAAGACTATGTATTAGGCGATCCAAAGTCTACGATTTGTAAGTTAAAGAAATCTATCTATAGTCTCAAACAAGCTTCTCGTTAATGGTATTACAAATTTCATCAATCATTATCTCATATGGTTTTGAGCTAAATGTAGTTGATAATTGTGTATACCACAAGTTCAGTGGGAATAAATTCATTTTTCTAGTGCTATATGTTGATGAAATACTGATGGCTAACATCGATATAGGCTTATTGCATGAAATCAAGAGATTTCTAACTAAGAATTTAGAAATGAAAGATCTTGGGCACGCCTCTTTTATATTAGGAATAAAGATACACTGAGATCACTCTTAGGGTATTCTTGGGTTATCATAAAAGATCTATATCGAAAATATGCTTGCTAGATTTGGCATGAAAGATTATATACTAGGAGATACTCTTGTCGCTAAAGGAGATAGGTTTAGTCTCACTCAATGTCCTAAGAATGATATGGAAAAGAAAGAGATGCAAAAGATTCCTTATGCGTCGGCAGTGGAGAGTCTTATGTACACTCAAGTACGTACACATCCAGATTTAGCGTCATAGTCGAAATGTTAGGCAGATACTTAAGTAACCCTAAGATGGATCATTGGAAAGTAGCCAAACGTGTTATGAGGTATTTACAAAGAACAAAAGACTACATGCTCACTTATCAGAAGACAAATTATTTGGAGATCATTGAGTATTCTGATTCCAATCTTGCGGGTTACCAAGACACTAAGAGATCCACTTCGAGCTATGCCTACCTGTTGGCTGGAGGTGCTATATCATAGAGAAGTGCTAAGCAGTCACTCATAACTCTTTCCACCATAGCAACTAAATTCATAGCTTGTTATGAGGCAACAAATCATGGAATATTACTACGAAACTTTGTTACTAAGCTGCGAGTAGTGGATGATATCGAAAGGCCACTAAAGATATATTATGACAATAAATATGCAGTGTTATATTTTAATAACAATAGAAGCTCCACAAAGTCGAAGCACATCGGCATCAAGTTTCTAGTTGTTAAAGAGAATATTCAAAGTAAGATAATATCTATAGAACATATGGGAATGAACTCTATGATTGTGGATCCTCTTACTAAAGGTTTATCACCTAAGGTATTTCATGAGCACACAACTCGTATGTGTGTGGTTTTATTTGATGATGTGCTAGTTTAGTGGGAGTTTGTGTTTGTTGAATGTTCTTTTGTTAGATACATATATTTAATTTATGTAGCATAAAGTCGATGGATTAAAGTTTATTTACTCTGAATTTGTTCTTTCCAATTGTGGTTTAAACATAGAGATAGAAAGACTAAGGATTGATTTCACTACAGAATAGAGAGGGACCAGTTGGAAATAGGTATATTTGAGATCACATTGCATGTAATTTCCTGTTACACATCCATACTTGATCTATGTCATTGAATATACTTGGTATGGTGACTATTGATGGATCTAGTTAAGAATATGAATGTAAAGAAGGTTGTTTTGAACTCATGCTGGTATAGAAGATAGACCAGATTGTAACTAATGAATGTTTCCAAGGAAGATAACACTTTTGCGTGCACTCAAGACTATGGAATATAGATGTCTTCGGAATTTCATATGTAGCTCAAATGGGAGATTGTTAGAAAATTAATTATTTCCTGTAGGCTTATATGATTAAACTAACAGTTATATTATGAGCTATCAATTATAAAGGCCCAAATAAGTGATCTAATTAATTAGCCTCAGGAAACATTAAATGAGTATGGACTTTGCAATTGTAGTGACCCATTAGGCAACTAAGATTAATGGAGCCTCAGTTGACCATATAAAGAACTTATATCAGGGTTATAGTTCCTTGAGACTAATCAGACAACTACTTTTCTCCTCCTTCCCATCTGCAAGAGAGAACTCCTTGAGGAACATCAAATGATTACTTTGCGAAAGACCTCTACCCCTACGATTCATCTCCATGGAATCAAGTAAGTTTATTTATTTGTTTTAAAGAACCTTTGGTGATTTGAGATATTGATTTAGATTTAAGAAGTCTATTGAGAGTTATAGGGATGAATTCCCAACATCAGCCCCCTTGTGGCTCAACAAAGCAAATGTATAATACGGTTAATACATAGACTCATTAATGTATTAAATTTCAAAGAAAAGTTCAAGGAATACCTTGAAGTACTCTTGTCAAACCTTTGGACTTGTAGTTGCACATTTCTTGTCCTGGTCAAAATTAAATCCACTTGTATCTTTGTCATTGATTATATCATAGACGACAGCAAAAGTCTCTCTTTCACACGTTAATTCGTGACTTGATATGTTGCTAGGCTTTGATAGAACTTCTTAGAAGTTTTTCCCTTAAATGTTTTTCAATAACATTTAGGTATCCAGATCTAAACCATTTTATGCTCAATGTGTTCCTGAATTTACCAAATCCAAGAGTGCTCTAATGAGTTCATTGTCTTCTTCCATAGTCCATTTTCTTTTATTTTACCTGAACCAATACCATTACTAGATGATTTCATTCCTACACGTTGAAAAGAAGTTGACATATAGATCAAAGATAGATAGAGATTAAACCAATCCCTATTTTCACCTAAACAGATAAAACAACCTATCTATACATGTAAAAACAATTATAGTGTACATTCTTTAAAAATCTGATTAGAACAAGAAACTATATTCTCCCAAAAAACAATTCATCAGATATTATGAAGTAATAAAAAACCCAACTCATAAAAAAGATAAACGGAACATAAACAATTCATTAGATATTATGAAGTACAACAATAAACTCAACTCAAAAAAAAGTTAAAAAAAAAAAAACCATAAACAATTCATCATACATTATGAGTACAATAATAAACCTACTGAAATTATCCTCTATTCTGCTTCTTTTTTCTCTACTCATCAAATATTTTCTTTGCTAATTATCTCTACATTTAGTCCATTCAATTGATGAATCAATCTTGGAGCTTAGTTCATCATGTTCTTCGTATGCTACATTGTTTTCTTCCTCTAATTGTGTCTCATTTTGGTTAGCTCTCATCTCATCCAAAATGTTGTTATGAAGAAGGCAACAATCCATTATCATACAGTTTTGTATCTTCATTGAAAAGTAAGACGAAACTCGTATAATTGCCCAATGATTTTTTAAGTTGTCCAAAACATATTTCAATCATATTCCTAGCAGAAGCTTACTTCATATTAAATAATTCCTCCAGTATTCTGCATAGACATCCATTCTCTAATCATTCAAGTGATATTTTTGACCTCAAAAGGGGCCAAAAACCATTCACCATTCATATAACCCGCATCAACAAGATAGTATGTACCTTAAACATATTACAATATTAAGTTAATTATATTATTTATAATTTTCAAAATTACTAAAGAACTTGTAATTTCTTACCATGGGGCACAATCAACTCATTCCTCCAATTAATTGCATCTCTAGGACTCTACCATATGTTGGTGAGCGCCTTCCACCCAGGTAAAACATAAATGAAATGTGCCTTGGGAACATACAAATGAAATGTGCCTTGGGAACATACTGCTAACACATCAATAGTGATTTCATTTTTCCTTGATTGATTCCTGGGCTTATCTTCAAAGGATACTCTAACCCTTATATATGTACCATCTAAGGCTCCAATACAACCATAAAAAAATAAATATATTAAGGAAAGTATCTTTTATAGATTATAATAACATCAATTTGGCTAAAAGCGAATTTTAAAATATATTAATTATCTTGAACCATTTTCATTTTTCATAGGTGGAATTTTCGGTTATAGGCTTGGGCTTCTTGAGCAAGTGGCCATGCAATCTTACTAAGGAAATCAATACATTCTTGAAATGTCTAATAATACCATATTTTACTTGTGATTGTCTTATCCCATGATTTGTGAGATCAATAAATATCTACTAATGAGAATAAAAACTAATCTCACATATAAATATGTTGTTAATCCAATAGAAACTCATTAAGAAACTATGGATAAATACTTAAATAGAATTATAAAGAGGAAAGGTACCACCAAACAAGAAGGTTAGAAAGAAAATAAAAAATAAAAGAGAGTTTTTAAAGATCAAATTGTAAAGAAATTTTTAAAATAAAAATTTTGTTGAGGGAAAAAATGTTTTTAAAAATTATATAATCTATTCAATACTTAACAAATCAAGCACTTACATTTTAGAAACTAAAATTAATCACTTATTTCTTTCAATATTTAATTTTAATTTTATCAAAGGGGCTATATTAATTTTGATGAAATAAAAATAATTTTAGGTGATGTTTTATTATTGTTTTTTTTTTTTTTTACTTGTATGTTTCTAACAAAATAACCTAGTTTAGTGATTTATGTTTTTATATAAAAATAAAATTTAGAAAACGAAAAACCATTCTACATTGTATATAGTTGTTGTTGTATGTTTGATGATTCATACGAGAAGGATTGTTGAAAAAATCATTTATGTTAGATAGAAAATCACTCAAAAGGTAGTATCTCATTTCTTTGTCAACCTTCTTTTTAAAACAGTTCAAAAATCGAATTTTAAATGCACCAGACCAACCAGAGTTTGATTTTTTTTTAAAGCACTTCAGAAAGTAAAATTTGAATTTAATCTTGAATGCACCAGATCGATGTGAAATAGTGTACTTTTCAGATTGCTTGGGGAAATAATTAGTCTAGATGTGCGTAAACTGAACCAGACATACTTTACAGTTTAATAAGGGTTTATATGGTAACCGTTTCCATCCCATTCCATCCAAGTAGGATAGAATGATATGAGAATTATGCTTCCTTTTTTAGAGTAGAATCGCATTTGATAACGAGAATTTTTTTTTCTTTTGGGAACGTAATCGTGTTTGGTAACGATATTATCCTAGAAATCAAGAATGAACCCTAAACTACAATCAAGAATTCATTAAGCAATCGAACCTTAAATCACAATTAAGAAATCATCGAACAATCAAACCCTAAACCCCAATCAAAATCAAAATCAAAATCCTAAACCTTAATCGAAATCGAAATCCTAAACCCCAATCGAAATCGAAGTCGAAATCGAAATCGAAATCCAAGTCCTAAACCTCAATCAAAATCGAAATCATAAATCCCAATCGAAATTGAAATCGAAATCGAAGCCCTAACAAGAGTTGTTGCTCGAAATTGAAATCAAATTTGATTACAAATCAAAATCAAAACCCTAATTTTGTATTCAAAATTGATTGGCGATGGCAAAGAGTGAAGATGATGAAACCGTAACACGATTAAGATGATGGCGACGAGGAGGAGGACGACAACGACGAGGAGGAGGAGGAGGACGACGAAGACGAGGAGGAGGAGCGAATGACGAAATGGCGACGAGGAGTTGAAGCATACGAAGAAGACGATGGCCATGGAAAAAATCAATTAGCAATGGCGACGAGGACAGACGAAATCGATTGGTGATGGCGATAAGGACAACGAAGATGACAACGATGAGGAGGAGGAGGACAGAAGAGGACAACAAACATCAGAAGCACACGAAGAACAACGTTGAAGAAGAAGAAAAATGAAGAAAAAAAAATAAGGAAAAGAGAGGCTTACAATAATTGAAGGTCAGACCTCACTAACAATTATGTTAATACCGACCACGTCCTTTTTTTGGTTTGGGAATGAGAAGAAACAATTTTATTTTTTTGTTTCTCACCTTCTTTACAAAATGAATAATCAATTCTAGGATTTTGGGATAGAGTGGATGAGAAATAGTTTTACTAAACCGCCTTCTCAAACATAAATTCTAAATATATAATAATGAAATGAGATGAGATATAATGGGATGAAAATGGCTATCAAACACGGTCTAAATAAATAAATAAATTATATGAGAGCAAACGCCACTGTGTTTTTATCTTTATTTGGGCATGACAAGTGGCACATTCAACGTGTGCGTATGCCATCCAATCCAGAATATGTGGTCACAAATGTGACATCGAGCGTGAGAATCACGCGCCCCCACTCCCAATCCCAACTCTCTCTCCCAGCTTACCTTCTCTCTCTAAAAAACCCATTCCAGAACACGCAAAATTGAGAGAGAGAGAGAGAGAGAGAGAGAGAGAAGAGGACCAATTGAAAAATGGCACTCTCTTCAATCTCTCTATTACCCATAAAATCAACAAACGTCTCTTTAATATCAACACCTTCTCCTCCCTATAAAGGCTTCAGTCCTCTGCAACAGCACCAATCGAAGCCCTTCACTCTGGGCTGTCAATTATCATCACACGATGATAACCGCACAGCAGGTGAGCTTCAATTTTGCACTTTCCACCCCTGATGTTTTACGTTTATCTGTTGCGACTTGTGAGTTTGAATTCCGGAATTTATGCTGCCACACGTAAAACTTTAGGTGTAAAATGCAAATCAATCAAAAGATTGAGGGTGCAAAATGTGATTTATTTAACCTTCATTGCGTTTCACTTCCTTTGCTTGGAGTATCAAATTAGAGCCTTATAAATGGAATTAGAAATCACCAAGCTACATTTTCCTAGGTAGTTTTGGAATTAGAAATGAACCCGTCGGATTGACTCGGGGAGGTGTCCTTTTTCATTGTCTCGGCTCTCCTCACTCCAGAAATGAATATTTGAATTTAATCCTAGCCGATATGGAAGAAGATTGTCAAGTAGGTGATTAGTCATGTAAGTGGACCTGGACACACTTTACAAAAAAAAAAAAAAAAAATGAATAAATCTCCATAATTCATTTTCAATTCCGGTTCCAATTCGAAACCCCAATTGCAGGTTCCCAAACGCTGCCTTGCCCTTCAAGCTGATTTTAAGTCTTAAAATTGGAATTAAAAATGAACCCATTTCAATTCCAATATAATGTATTTTCAATTTACTCCCAAACACTGCCTTACACAAAAACTTAGATTTAAATATTGAAAATATGGAGATGAAAATGCAGAACCCACGAGGTGGAAAAAACTAGTTTCAACAGCATTAGCGGCTGCAGTGGTAGCTTTCAGCACCACCAACATGCCCGCAGTGGCCGAGCTTAACAAATATGAGGCTGAAACCCGAGGCGAGTTCGGGATTGGATCGGCCGCGCAGTTTGGCTCGGCAGATCTCAGGTAATAAAATTTTGGGCTAAGTACACCATTAACCCCCTAATATTTTGGGTTCGTATCAAATTGGTCCTAAAAGTTCTAAAATTATTATAGTTTGGTTTTTGAGGCCATCTTTTGTCAATGGCACTCAGGTATACAAGCCACATGAGAAACCAAATTGAAACAATTTTTGAAACATTAGGGACTTGATTGACAAATTTGAAACATCGAGGACCAAATTGAACGCGCCCTAAACATCTCGGCCATGCCCGCCGTGGCCGAGATGTCATTTTACACTCCTTGAATCCCTTTATGATGTATGCAAACGGGGAATTTTAATTTATAAATTTCAGAAATCCTTTAGACCGTCTCACAAAATCTTTCACACAAACACACCTTTGAGTTTTAGAACTTTTCTAATTTGGTTTTAAGGCTAACTTTTGTTAACTTCTCCGACGGAAGTGCGTATATATATATATATATATATGCAAGCCAGATGAGAAACCAAAATCAAAAGAATTTTGAAACTTCAGGTACTTGACTGACCAAATTGAAACATGAAGGACCAAATCGAACCGACCCTAAACTTCAAAATGGTTGTTTTCGGTTGCATCTTGATTATAAGTGAGAAATCTGTGTTTGTTCTTATGCAGAAAAGCAGTTCATGTGAATGAAAATTTCAGGTAAATTCTGTAATAGAATTTATATATGTATATATACAATCAAACTGAATGTAAGAGAACAGAAAGCAATGTTTTGTTCAATGAAATCTTGTGATTCACAATTCAATCTAAATGGCTGATACAGAAGAGCAAATTTCACAGCTGCTGATATGAGGGAATCGGATTTCAGCGGTTCCACATTCAACGGAGCATATCTTGAGAAAGCGGTGGCATTCAAAGCTAATTTCACAGGTAAAAAAATTAATGGCTTTCTAAATAATCGGATGCTAACCTCTTAGGAATCCAATTGGGTTTTCTCCATTTAATTATGGCGTCTTCTTCTTTTTTGTTTTCTGATGCGTGATTCAGTTGGTGTACTAGGATTAGAGGGTCTTCTTTTACTCTGTATCCGTGGACATATCGGAGCAGCCATTAGAACTTGAACAATAACTCTGTGAGTCGGTCCTTGGACTGAATTTGTATCATCTATGCCTTCGCGATCGTTTTCTTTCATATTTGAATCTTCAATATTGGCTACATTTGCTGGTTTTTCAGCATTGCTCCACCTAGCCTCCTCGTCCTCCTCCACCGCTACCACAACCTCCTCTTCCTCCTCCGACTCCACCACCTCCTCTGGCTCCACCTCCACAGAAGCTCTGGTATCACTTGGACACTCATTTCTTAGACGCCTTAGAATTTCCTCATATTCTTCCTTCCTTGGAGGAGCAGCATTTATCCCACAACCTGGAGGGAAGTCCCGCCTAGCCAAGACAATTCTTCTTGGGAAAAAAGTTCGACATGAACTGTTGGAAAAAACATCCAAACTACATTGTTGATCCACCACCACTTCCTCTTCCACCTCCACCACCTCCTCCTCCGACGAAGCTATGTTATCATTTAGGCACTCTTCCTCCTCGACCACGACCTCCTCTTCCACAGCTACTAGAACCTCCTCTTCCTCCTCCTCAACCTCTAACTCCACCAGCTCCTCCGGCTCCATCTCCACCTCCACCTCCACCACCTCCTCCACCTCCTCCTCCTCCTCCTCGGAAGCTATGTCATCATTTAGGCACTCATCCTCCTCCTCCTCCGCGACCACAACCTCCTCTTCCACAGCTACCAGAACCTCCTCTTCCTCCTCCTCAACCTCCAACTCCACCTCCTCCTCCGGCTCCACCTCCACCTGTGCTATCAATTGGACAATCATTTCTTTGGCACCTTAGAATTTCCTTGTAATCTTGCTTACTTGGAGGAGCAGCATTTATCCCACAAAAGTCCCGCCTGGCCAAAACACTTCTTGGAAAAAAAGTTCGACGTGAACTGTTGGAAAAAACGTCCAAATTACATTGCTGATCCACCACAAAATTTGAACCACTTTTATCAATTTTGTTCCGGTAATCAGCATCTTCAAAACTCAAACCACAGACTGAATCTTTGTCTGAATGATATTTTGTCATAGAATGTATGTTATTGATTGGGGAATTCTTAATTGAATCAAGGGACATGATAGGATTGTCGAATTTCATGAATCCAACGGGAAAATTACGGACTGCAGATACTTTTCTTCACTTAAACTTGTCAGAAGGATCACCTTGAGAACTAACCCATGCAGCCATTATTTGTTCATCACACCTCAAAAGTAGAAAACTGTGGAAGAGAAAGAAGAAGCCCACATTTAGCAGAGAGAAAAAAAATGAAATTTCCCCATGTGAGTTTTGTTCATTGGAAAAAGTTAGAATTATACAAAATGGAGAAGCTCTGCTTACTGTAGCAGAGTTAATATTGTTCATTTATATAGCAGTCACCTTACATGAAAAAAAGAGAACAAAACAGAAAGTTGTTGCACAACCATTAAAGGAATAATGAAGAAACAGAAAATAACAAACTCAGGTTGTTGAGGTATTTCTAGAAGGAGAATTTTCAGTAGATATTCTTTCAGAAAACAAGACTGCAACAAATGGTTTTTGATGCAGATATAATCTATGATTCACGGGGAATAAGGTTCCTGTCTGAAACATAGGGTTTGCAAATTCAACCTGATATAAAAAACGGGTCATCTCTATCACCCAATATGAAGATCCTATATTGCATTCATTCATATATATAGAAACTAAGTGGACAAAAAATGAACCAAAACGGCAAAAACATACATGTAAGATGAAGATGGATAGGATATCGGCGGGAGAAAGGGCGAGGGCGAAGTGCGAAATGAACCACGGGTTCACGGCGAGTTGACCATGATATCTGGACGTGTCAACGAGCGTAAACGGCGGCGAGACCGCGGCTGCCGGCTGAACTTAGAGCAAGGGTGTGAAAACTTAATGAGCAGTCATTAATAGGCAACGCTATTCCTTAATTCAGCATTCCCAAATTCAGCTCTTCCACTTAACTTTATTTTTTATTTTTTTTATTTTTTTTTAAGTGAAATTACTAAAAACTGACAACTTAATTTTTAACTATATAATACAAATATAAAACAATCTCTAAATAACATGATTTATGAAAAATAAATAAAATTAACTATATACAAACATAAATTATATATAGAAAAAAGTATATGCAAAATATATAGTACCATAAAATATAATATAAAGATCTACTTATTTTTGTTAATTATAATTTTTATGACTCAAAGTTTATTCACATAGATATTATTTTAGTTTTATTTATATAAAATTGATGTGGGGGATTTTGGTAAGTCTATGCCATCCACTCAGAACATAACACGTGACGTACATGTTGTCTTGGAAACTGCTTCACCATAATGAAGTATGACAAGTCAGCGGAACTCCGGCCACCAAGCTACCTCTGCTTGATCATCACCAAAGGGGGACACCTTTGGACCTTTGCCGAGCTCCGGCCTCCGAGCTATCTGTGCTCAGTCATCAACAAGGAGGGACACCCTTGGATCTTTGCTGAGCTCCGGCCTCCGAGCTATCTGTGCACGGTCATCACCAAAATGGAACACCCTTGGATCTTTGTCGAGTTCCAGCCACCGAACTACCTTTACTCGGTCATTACAGAAGGGGGATACCCTTGGGATCTTGGCTGGCCTCCATCTTTCAAGCTACCCCTTCTCGGACCATTCATAAGGATGATCCTTGGTGACCTTATCGAGCTTTGTCTTCCATATTGTCTCTACTCAGAAAGCATCAGTTGGGGGGGCTTGGAGGCTTCATTCGAGCTTCATCTTCCGTGTTACCTCTACTCGGTAATCTTTAATTAGGAAGCCTTGGGGGCTTCATCCGAGCTGCGCCTTTCGAACTTCTATGCTCTGTAAGCTCAACATGGGAACCAGTGAAGATTGTCCGAACTCTGCTCTCCAACCTAATTCTGCTCGGATACACCTCCTAAAAGCCCCTCTCAATGTCCTTTTGAGCTCAAAACAAGGATTTCCGTCCAGAGCTCATGACTGAGGGAAGATCAACCAACTTTGACGTCATCATCATCATGGGCCGGGTCCATTCTCCTAAACAAATTAGGCCGATCCATAAACTCTCCTAGATGGGCCAGAAGGCCAAGCCTAGAAGCCTAATCTCCTCACGCACCAGCTCATTGGCCAATCGTTGAGTTAACGTAATTAATCGTGCTCAGAACCTTAATCTTGTGGCACTAATTGAGATTTTCGCCTATAAATAATCAAGTATTCATTGTCTTAGGTAATGCTCAACTACCAACTTGAAGCATATTATAGCCTTTCTCCCCCGAGCTCTTACTTTTGCGTTGGAGGAACTTTACTAGGTACAATCCCAATGGATCTTTGTGCAGGTACAAGTTTGGAACCTTAACTTGGATTTTGAAAGAATTGACTGTGTATCACGGAACGTTCAAAGGACTCCAATCTTCGAACTCATGACTTGGAACCCCCATCTCAGCAAAAAAATTACACATGGACTCTAACTAGACCAACTCGAGGTGCTAACCAATTTTACACACCAGTAAAAATGTTACTAAAGTGTATAAATAATTGGTTGGAGAGATTTTAGTCATTGATTTCTTAAAGTACAAAAATTTAATATATAAAACAGTTTTTATATTTTTCTTTTTTGAATATATATTTTTTTAATTTCAAAATAAACAATGCTTTAATTTTCTATTTTGTTGAAATTTTTTAAAAAAAAAAGTTACTTAAAAATATTACCAAACGATATCTAAATTATTAAAAATTATAAATAAGTTGTTATCATAGCTGAAATTATACTGCACAATGAAAAGATTTACCCTTTTAAGTATTTTTGATTATATAATTTTAAGGGAAAATATATATTTGAAACCCTGTGGACACGTTTCTATATAGTTCAATAAGTTTTTTCGTTTCAGCACTCAATTTTAAATGGTTATTCTGTTACATTTTCCACCTAATCTAACAAAATGAGGAGAAAAATAGTCTTTTACTATTTTTTTTTTTGTTTTTCTTTTTCTTCTTCACTTCTCTCTCTCTCCTGCTCAACTTCTCTCTTTCTTGCTCAACTCTTTCTCTCTCTCTCTCTCTCTCTTCCTCGCTACCTCTCTCCCATTTCCTCTCCTTGTCAAAAACCACCCAGGGTGGTTCACCCCATAATAGGGGGAATACGGGGGTGAGCCACCCCAGGTGGTTTCCGGCAAGGAGAGGGAGAGGGAGGGAGAGAGGGAGAGAAAAGTAAAAAAGGTAAAGAAAAAAAGTAAAGAAAAAAATTAAAAAAACATTGAAAGACCATTTCCCTCATTTTTGTTAGATTCGATAAAAAATGTAATAGAAGGACTATTTACAACTGAGTGCATACTTTTAAAGTTTAAGCTGAAATGAAAAAAATTATTAGACTATATAAAAACGTGTCAATAGTTAAAGGGTTTAAAATGTATATTTTTCTAATTTTAAATATGTGCAAAACACTTTCCAATTTCTAGTTTTATACGAAGGATATGACTATTTTTTTATTTTTTATTTTTATAATTCTGAATTCACTATGGAGTATTGGTTTTTGGTAATTACACTTTTAGATTAAAAAGAAAAAGGAGTGCAAGCGGGAGTGTGAATAGCGTTAGCCTTTTCGTATTTGTATTTTAGCTCTTTAATTTATTTAAATATTTGTTACCATATACTTTTAAAATACTAAATTTTAACTCATCTAAACGATCTTAGCCTATCCTTGATAGGTTTGATTTGAAATTTGAATTTCAACTTCTCCAGCATATTTGAATACATCACCCCGTCATGTCCCCTACATGTTTTTGTCTGAGGTGTGCATAGCAGCCCTTCAACAACTATTCGTGCTTCCTACTTTCTATCCAACAATTGTTAATAGTTTGATTCTTTTTTCATCTTGATTGTCCCTTTGTCCCCTCTCTCCCTCAAACACAAGTTACTTTAATTCCTCGACAACATCTGAAGATCTCGTCCTTGCCACCAGGCGATCACACTTCTATACTTAAGTAGTCATACCCCATTATCGGGATGCTCGCACCATTCACCGGGATGCCCTCGCCCTCGAACCAGACAATCAAACTATTTTTATCGAAGTGCTTTACACCCCTTCACTGGGATGTCCGCAAAAACATTGTCTTCTTCGATAGTCATAATTCTCAAAATGTAGAATTACTATGCTCCACCATAAAAAGCATTTGCACTTAAAATTAGAAAATTCCAAGATTTCCAATGTTGGCACATGTCGAAAATCACTGCAGAAAAAAATATGGTGCAAATTTCCCTGTTTCACTTTTTTGGAAAATTCATCTTCCATAGACATTGTTTTCTACCACATAACTTGCACCAACTACGAATTCAGTGTTCGTGTGCTTCCGTAGACCAACTAATAGGACTCATCCTTCTTTATCTTTACATCTTTATCATTCATGCCACACGGCATTCATGCCCTTATTAGAGAGCGTTGTCTTCCACCCAAGCATGATAAACGCTATTAGCGTAATTTCTGGAGCAATCTGCCGAACTTGCTTTTGTTCCTAGACAATGTTTCTCTAGGTGCCCAGACATGTTTGACACTAGCTCCCCCTGTCAGTATAATAGCCTCTAGTCTGTAGAGCTCACTAGCTTTCCGTTTTGTTTATTTTGTCAAGCCAACAAAATATTCTCTAACGTCGTTAGCTACTCGACTCCAACTTCAACTCGTTGGGGGGAGTATTCGTGTGCATGACAGTGAAAATTGATCTGTTGACTCAATCTTGCTCTAATACCAATTGGTCGGTCTAAGAATCACTCACAGAAATGCAAATTCAAACACAAGAAATTTAACGCTGTTGGGGCAACAATTTGCCTACGTCCATGGAGAGAAACCAATTCCATTATATCAATAGGAATTACCGAGGAGGAGGAGGAGAATCTCCACACTCTCAACTCACCTACTCAATTCTCCCACTTTCAAGCTCTCTATTTGTGTTTATTTATTGCCTTAGCATATCTTTCTCTTTCTGAAAGCTCACTCATGGCTTCTCCTTAGCCATGGCAAAAGGTTTTTGCCTTTTTCTCTCAAAGGTTACATCTTGTCTTAGTTCATATAAACTTACGAATTCAAAACCTATTAATAATCTGAAAGACGAGCAAAATGGGTATTCTGAAAAAGTCTAAAATGCGTTTTACTGTTTATGCGTACGCGATTTACTGTTCATGTGTACATGATTTATTGTTCACGCGGAGGTCACTATTCATGCATATTCTAGTATTTATTGTTGATGGAATCGCGTATTATTATGTGTATGTCACTATTGAGGAGACTACCCCAACATAATGGTCAATTTAGTCCTTGAAGTTATTTTTCTCAATTAATTTCCTAAACTTAGAACATCCCATCAAAGATGTTGTCTATTCTATTTTTATCTTTATGGATTCTCAAAATTTTAATTTTTTTTTAAAAGTAAAAAAGAAAAAAAAACTATTCATTGATTTTTCAGTGCTAATTTCACTCCACAGGAGCGGATTTGAGCGACACATTGATGGATCGAATGGTAAGCCTACAGAAGTTAATACCCTATAGCTCATAGGAGATAAATAGCCATTTTAATTTCAATTTATTACATTTAATTAACATTTACCTTTTTTAAAAAAAAATTAAAATATTTTTGTCTGTTTGAATATAAGGTTCTGAATGAAGCTAACCTTAAAGATGCCGTCCTGGTAAGATCGGTTCTTACACGTAGTGATCTTGGTGGTGCCGTTATTGAAGGGGCTGACTTCAGTGACGCCGTCTTGGACCTTCCACAAAAACAGGTACTAATTATTCTATATAATAAATTACCATAATTTTTTTAAAATATATTTCTTTGAAAATTAGTATTTGATTATATAGGAATGAACAGATAAAATTAGATTATAAAATTATTTTATACCTCACTTCATTACGATTAAATTAAATTATATTTTGTACTCATTAAATTTTATATATATACCCATTAGTTATTTTTTATTACTATTTACTATCTTTTTACACTAATAAATTAAAAAATATGCAATAGTGTTGTTAGGCACATATACCTAGTATATTTTTATGATGAATCAAAATGGTGTTTGAAAATATCTTTTGAGATCAACCTTTTCAACAGATATAGAAGTTTGAAATTGTTTAGTAAAAATTTTAGAGGGAATTTTTTTTGCCTAAATAATTCTAACCCTCACTTCCCAAGTTGTAATTAAATTTCATTTTTTATCCTTTAATTACAAATTAAATTTTATCTCGCACCTTACAGTTTTAATTCTATCATATTGTTTCTTGAATTTTGTTTTTCGTTTTTATAATTAATTATTTCAACCAAAAAAATTAATTAATTAATTAAATGTATAATTATAATTTTAGTATTTTTTTTAATAATTAAAAAGTTATATAAAATTTTACTTTATTTATATTGTGTGTGTATGTTTGTAGTATTTAAGTGAAATTTATAAACATTGGAGAAATTTGTTGAAATTTTTATAATTTATTTTAGTAGGTTTTAAGATTTTTTATTTTTTTTATTTTTTTAAAAATGGGGGAGAGTTTGAATGCCCTGAAATTCTCTTAATTTTTATGGCTTTAAATTTCTTCAATGGTTAGATAACAATTCAACTATAAAATCTTTTCATTTTGGTACAAGAACTATCAACTTTGGCAAATCCATCCTGAAACTAAAATATTTTGGTTTATGGTCAATTCGAGTAAACAGAAGTCAATCAATAAGAAATAGCTGCATACAGTTCGTTAATTCATTATTTCACCTCGGACATATATATTGTAAATAAAATTTCACAATTGAATTGAGCAGAAAATAAGTTCATATTTAAGGTTCAAAATTCAATAAATCAAGAACTAAAGTATAAATAGGACTAGAAATGATGGGACTGATGTGTAGTTTTGTTTGGATGTAGGCTCTCTGCAAGTATGCAAGTGGAACAAACCCAATGACAGGAGTGAGCACCAGAACAAGCTTGGGGTGTGGAAATAGCAAAAGAAATGCTTATGGCACTCCGTCTTCCCCATTGCTAAGTGCACCTCCGCAGAAACTGCTTGACAGGGATGGTTTCTGTGACCAAGACACTGGTCTTTGTGATGCTAAATAAATTAATTAATATATCCTTAAAATTTACAGACATGTTTGTAAATGCGGCAAAAATAGATTCAATGAAGGGATTTTGTAATAAACCTACATGATGTGTATAAACAGTTTGAAACAATTGGACTTTATTTTCATAAATGAAACAATAGTTTTTGAATTTTTTTTTCACATAATCAAAGAGTTGGCACCACATGGCACGCATTAATTTCTTAAAAACAAGTCATAGATCATGAAGCTCTAGGTTTTTTTTTTTCGATATGAGAATTAATAGGATTTTCTGGTGAAAATTTGGCAGTGTATTAGTTAGGAGAATGTGCGCGTACCTGGTTAGACCTTTTTTATATTATTTATAAGGGATTACAGATTTGTTTGGTAAGTCTTCCGTGAATATTGGTCTGTTCTCATTAATATTGCGGATGTTATGGAATATGGAGTTTTGGACGGTTATCGTAGAATTATAATGACTCTTTCCTAAATGACAGGGCCGTTATGGCTTTTCCTGTGCAAGAATGGTGGAGGTCGAGCATATCCCTGGGGTCAATGACCATGCTCGGGGTTACGTAGTATGGGTCTTTAGCCCATCGTCTCATGTTGGGACAATGGGCATTTAGCCTTCAGTTCGGGAGTAGTGATCGCATTACATTTTACACGATCTAATACTATCAATCTAAGTTTTGTTAATGTTTTAAATTAAATAAATTAGTGTGATCAATTTATTTTAATTTATTTTTGTATATTTTAAGAATTGGATAAAAACATATTATTTGGAAGTAAAATGCGCAAGAAAATTATCAACCAGATAAAAGTTACGATTTACGATATTAGAATGAAAATTATTTTTTACTCTTTTGGTCATAACTCATTGGGTAGTTGAAATTTTGGGATGAAATGAGCTACATATGAAATTAGATTCTTTAAACTTTTCAATGAATAGTTATATGACAAAATCGGAGTTCAAATAAGAAACGTTAAAAGTTGGCATTATAAATCTGTCTAATGTCGTGCGTGCAATGCACGCGACCTGCGACCTGGGTCAGATGACTTCACTTGGTCTGTTGGGCGTCCATTACTGGCTATGGGCATTAAAGCCCACTTAATGGGTTTGAAAAACGGAATTTTCAGCTCTTTTAGAAGGGGGACCATCCCAGAATAGGGCATTCAAAATTTTCTCTTTTAGTTTTCTTCTTTTTTTTATTTTAGCCGGCAGTAGGTTAGCTTCATTCCATTTATTTTTTTACTAATTTACTTTTTTCTTTTTAGTTTTGCTTCAGTATTAGGTTTTCTCCTTCTATTTTTTTTTTTCATTTTCTTTTGCAGTTAGATTTTGGTGTGAGATTCTTTATGGAACACCTTGTCAAATATCTTGTGGAAATGAAGAACATGTTCATGACGACTAATCTCTTTTCAACCGGGTTAGAATTAAGGCATAGCATTGACTTCAAAAAATAACATTTTTTGACATTTGTATACATGCTGACTTTATTTTATTTTCAATTTAATACTTGTAGTGGTTTACTGAGTTTTAGCATGATAATAACTTACCTCCAGAAAAATATTGAAAAAGATAAAAACTATATAAAAAAGAAGAAGAAGAAAATAGATAATAAAGGAAATAAATAATGACAATATTTTTGTCTTAACAATGAGTTTCCACTGAGTAACCGAGCCTTTTAACTCAATAAGCAGTGAGTGTTCACATCAAAATGAGGAAATAATTTGTTATGACCATAAGTGACTAGTTAACCTTGAACTCGGAGATGCTTGAGTTACTAAACTTGTAGGTGCTTTTACACCTAATGCCCCGAACCAATTGGATTAAGATCATTGCCCCAACACTCGTTACAAAGACATTTTAGAAAGTCTAGTGTGGTTAGCATTATACAAGTCACTTATATATAAAAAAAAAAAAAAAAAATGTAAAAAATATATATAAATAATAATAAATAAAATATGTACTTTTGGAGAAAAGCTGTTTGATTGTTGAAATTCAGGCGACTAACTGTTTTGTGTTAACTTCATTATATATGAAAGTTGCGTGTATGTTGTGGATGTAAAAATGGATATTGCTAGAAAATCAATGGTTAATTCAATGACTTTTGGGTGGTTTCGGTTTGATATGTTATCGTTGGACATGACTGACAGAACTTTTTTAAGGAATGCAATGAACAATATGTTGATTATTTCTTATAATTACAATAAAACGGAATTAATTAATAATCGTAAACATATATGGATTATAGGACACAACAATAAAGAACGGTAATCGAAAGCATACTTGTTTGAGCCATCACAAGAGATTGAATCTGTCGCAGTAGATTATTAACTAGGTCTTCCTCCCTATGATCTAGATTTCGTGGTGGCGGCTCTTAATGAGAAGAAACCCTATATTCTAGATTAGGGAGGTGACCTAATTATATATACTAGGGTTTCACATTGGGCCCTCCCATAATAGGCTTCAATGAAACCCTAAACCTACATTTACCACTTAACAGGGCTTCTACATAAAAGACGCCACAACTCAAATCAAAATATGATCACTGATTATTTGGGCTGCTTAAATAATAGACTATCCATTAATCCGTTTTTATAAAATAATTAATTCAATTAATGTTAGCCCTAAAAATATTCCACCATTCTCCCACTTGGGCTACATAAATTGAATAAATTTAATTTTGAAAATAAGACTCTCGAGTTAATAACATAAAAAATTTATTTTTGGTGTGGCCACACTTTTTGTTTAAAGAAATGATAGTATATAAGTAGCACCTTGATAAACTTATCCGGTCCAACATGATCTTAATATTGGATTATGATAGTCTATATGTTAATCTCAATAAATATAAGACTTTCATATTCACAAATACTTATAATCATATCAACATGGATCGTAAGCCCAGTAATGTAGTAAGAAACTAATGCCAACATGTGATCATTATCAATATACATTGTTCTTATCGGTTCTCATTACAATTTCTCAACAAAATAAAATTGTAATTGCAGTTTCTCAATAAAATGAAACTGCTGCAATTTCTCAACAAAATGAAATTGTTAATTGTAGTTTCTCAACAAAATGAAACTGTTGCAATTCTCAACAATATGAAATTGCTTAACTTTAACAAGTCATTTGTCACTAACATTGCATCATGAGATATCAAAATAGTGATTAGTGACAGCTAAAAGTATACAACTGTAATTCTTATGGCATAATATTTTAAGATACTATATTGTATAATTAATTCAAATAACATGATATGCAACAATATAATATGCAATAATGATGATCATCAAATAAATTTCAATTTTGCAAAATGCATAACAATAGTTGTCACAACAGAATCAGCAAAATAAACGAAAATAAATAGAATACAAAAGCTCCCACTAAACTAAAGAATCAAAAGACTCAATGACATCCATATTCACAACATGTTGCTTGAACGCTATGTACCTTAAACCTTTAGTTAAAGGATCAACAAGCATGAACTCGGTTCTTATATGCTTGATCACGACATCTCCTTTCTTTACTAAGTCCTTGACTGTAAGGTACTTTATTTCCATATGCTTGGAACCTGTACTGATCTTATTGTTCTTGGAGTAAAACACAGCTGCATTATTGTCACAATAAATCATAATGGGTCGAGAGATGGAATCAACAACTCGCAGCTCCGAGATAAGATTTCGTAGCCAAACAGCTTGAGAGGATGCACCATAACAAGCTACAAATTCAGCATACATAGTCGAGGATGCAATTAGACTTTGTTTGACACTTTTCCATGAAATGGCTCCACCAACTAGAACAAAAATATATCCTGAAGTAAATTTGCGATCGTCTGAGCAATAACCAAAATCGGAATCTGAGTACCCAATCACTTCGAGATTATTAACTCTTCTATACACAAGCATAAAATCCTTCGTTCTTTGTAGATATCTCATGACTTTCTTTACAGCAACCCAGTGATCATGCCCAGGGTTCGACTAATATCTACCAAGAACATTAACAATAAAGGCGATATCAGGTCTCGTACATACTTGTGCATACATTAGGCTACCAATTGCACTGGTATAAGGAACAGTCTTCATGACATCCTTTTCCGAATCATTCTTTAGACATTGTTCATTACTGAGTTTATTTTCATTCGCAACAGGTACATCACCTGCCTTGTACGTCTGCATATTGAACCTTTTAAGTACACGATCGATATAGGCTCTCTGAGATAGTCCGAGAAGGTTTCGAGATCTATCACGATGAATCTCAGTACCTAGAACAAAAGACGCTTCTTCGAGATCTTTCATGTCAAAATTAGCAGACAAAAGACGTTTGATATCATTCAAGAGATTCACATCGCTATTAGTAAATAAGATGTCATCAACGTAGAGAATCATGAAAATGAACTTACTCCCACTGATTTTCATATAGACGCACTGTTCAAACTTGTTTTCTACAAAACCAAAAGATGTCTTTTTCAAATTTTAAGTACCACTGTCGAGAAGCTTGTTTGAGACCATAAATGGACATTTTCAATCTACATACCATGCTCTCATTTCACTTAAATATCCATTGAGAAAAGCTGTCTTGACATCCATTTGGTGAAGCTCTAAGTCAAAATGAGCTACCAACTCCATGATTAGCCTAAAGGAATCTTTGGTGGAAACTGGTGAAAAAATCTCTGTGAAATCAATGCCTTCTTGCTGTGAATATCCTTTAGCAACTAATCGGGCCTTGAATGTTTCAACATTCCTTTTGTTGTCTCTCTTGGTCTTGAAGACCCATTTGTATCCAATGGATTTATATCCATTAGGAAGGTCAACAAGTTCCCAAACATCGTTGTCTAACATAGACTGCATCTCATCTCCCATTGTAATTAGCCATTCATTTGCATGATCTCTATTCAGAGCTTCATGATAAGTAGTCGGGTCCACCTCTTTTCCAATATCATATTCTCCATCTCCAAGGTAAACATAGTAGTTATTAGAAATGGCAGCCCTTTTAGTTCTTTGCAATCTTCTCACTTGTACTTCAGAAGAAGACTCATTCGCAGCCTCATTGGTCAGAGGGATCTCATCTGCAATAGGCGTTACTTCAGGAGTAGGAGGAGTGACAATATCCACACCTCGATGAATTTCCCGATCAATAGCTCCATCATAAGATGTGACTTTTGAGGTTGGTATAGACAAAGAAACAACATCAATGGGTTCCACTCTTTTATCAAACTGAGAGGGAATGATTTCAGCAACATCCAACTCCAAAAATTTTGCCACTTGAGATTCAACAACTCTAGTGCCATGAGTCGAACAATAAAATATGTATCCTTTTAAGTGATTAGGATACCTTATACAATAGCATCTAGAAGTTCTTGAATCTGACTTCTTCATAAAAGGATCGTAGAGCTTCACCTCAGCTGGACACCCCTATACTCTAAAATGATTTAAACTGGGTTTTTTGTTCGTCCATAGTTCAAGTTGTGTTTTAGGCATTGATTCGCTAGGGACGCAATTCAGAATGTAGGTTGCTGCTTTGATGGTTTCACCTCATAAATATTCTGGCAAATTCGATCTGCTCATCATGCTTCTCTTCATTTCCATAAGAGTGCGATTTTGCCTATCTGCCACGCCATCCTGTTAAGGACTTTCTGGCATAGTATATTGATCAACAATACCGTTATCCTGTAACTACCTTTCAAAAGGTCCCTTCTGTTATCCTGCATCACCATGCAAAAGGTCCCTTCGATCAGATCTCACAATTTTGATGACTTTCCCTAACTATTTTTCAACTTCAGTTTGAAAGATTTTGAATATTTCAAGAGCATCTGCCTTTTCTTTGATTAAATAAACATAGCCATATCGAGAGAAATCATCTATGAATGTAATGAAGTGCCTGTTGCCACACAAGGTAGTCGAGTAAGGCCCACTAATATCTGTATGAATAATTTCTAACAAATTCTGACTACGAGTAGTATTCTTCTTCTTGGTCTTGGTCAATTTTCCTCTTACACAATCAACACAAACTTCTGAGTTATCAGAATCAAGAGGAGAAAGAATCCCCGAACCAATCAAACGATCTACTCATTCCTTAGAAATGTGCCCCAACCGCTTATGCCACAATAACAAAGATCTTTCCTCAGTTAACGATCTTTTAGCAACAATGTTTTCAATATTATAAGAACATGCAGATAGCAATGACAATCTATAAAGACCATAAGATAAAACACAATTGTCAATTAGAGTCATAAATCATCTCAACTTTTTTATTTGAAAAAGTGAAATAATATCCAGCTCTATCAAGTATTGAAAGGGAAATTAAATTCCTTCTAAATGAAGGTACACAAAAAAATATTGTCTAAAACAAGCTGAAAGCCAGAGTCTAAATTCAAAACAACAGTCCCGATGTGCTCAACATCAATCCCGATATCACTGTCAACTTTAAGCTTTGACTCTTTCTCACTTAGCTTCCTCAAGTTTCTTATTCCCTGTAAAAAAGTTGTAACATGAACGGTAGTACCACTGTCAAGCCACCAATAATTTAAAGGAACATCAACTAAATTAGATTCAAAATAGATATAAGCAGATAACATACCCTGTTTCTTCTTCTTCTCTAGCCAGTTCTTAAACTTAAAGCAATCAACCCTCTTATGACCCTCCTTGTTACAATAAAAACACTTAATGACTTTGTTCTTGACATTTCTATTTCTCTACTTCTCACTCCCACTTTTCTTGAAATTCTGCCTTTTCTTGTGATCGTGGAAGTTGGGATTTCTAGTCTTTTCACCTCTCTTCTGATTTTTCTACTTCCCAGGAATAACAAAATAAGCAAATTCATTCATTTCTCTTTTAAGTTTTTCTTTCTCAGCCACACATTTTGTGATCAGATTGTTTACACTCCAAGTAGGATTTTGGGTGTTGTAGGCAGTCTTGAGTTGGCTAAAAGAGGCTGGAAGAGAGTTGAGAGCGTGATGAATAATGAACTTATCGGGAAGTGGAATGTTTTGTGCTTTTAATTTAGATTGAAGATTCACCATTCTCAAGATAAATTCGCAAACGCCCTTTGTATCATCGTACCGCATATTCATCAATCCATCCATAAAATACCCAGTTTCGGCATTATCCAATGTCTGGTATAAGTTTTCTGCAGCAGTGAGAAATTCCTTAACATTTTTGCTCTCAGGTATTCCTCCAAAGAGATACTTAGCAATGGACCTCTTGATTGAAATGAGGCTCAAATGGTTTGACCTTTCCCAATTTGCATAATGAGCTTTCACGATTTCAGTGCTCTTTTTAGTGGGTTGAAGAGGTTCATCCTCACGCAGGGCTAGGTTCAGGTCTATAATTTCCAAAGTGAACTCTATGTCTGACCTCCATCTCTTATAGTTTAACCTATTTAGAATTTTAATGGTGGCGTTATTGTTGTTCACAGAAAAAGAAATTATTTTTTCACAAAAAATTACAACTTAATCAATTATAGGCAATAGGCAAAATGCTCAATTAAGCATAGCCAATACAATATAAGAATCAATTGTGTTTTTATAAACTCCCCTTTAGGCATAGTCCACAATAAATAATTATTCTTTAATCATGAGGATTAATGAAATAAGAAAAATTTATGGATTTAAAAATTCATCCCCTTTGGGTAGATTGACCTTCAAATCCATATATTTTTTTTCAAAATATAATGAAACAAATAATTTTTCAAAATTCATTCCCTTTGGGCAAACAAATTTATCAAATTATTTATCTTACATAATATCCTCATGCAATCAAATTAATTTGTACAATAATCCCCTTTGGGCAGATGAATGTACAAATTAATTTAAAATTTTCCATCAAGAAAATAGGAACGCGAAAACTTACAAATTATATTGGTTAAATCATTTTGGCAAAATAAGCTCAACAATTCACAAGCAACCATTCCAAATTGGAAAAATTAAATTTTATTACCCAACAATTAAATTAGTCTGCACAATAAATCTATTTTGGTAGGTGAATGTACAAATTAATCTAAAATTTTTCCATCAACAAAATAGGAACTCGAAAAACTTGTAAATTATTTTGGTTAAATCACTTTGGTAAATTAACCTCAACAACTCACAAACATCTATTCCAAATCGAAAAAATTATTCTATATTGCCCAATCACAACAGTACATATTAGCGACATATATGCATATGATCAAAACAAGATGAAGTATGTCACAAAATGTACTTTCAGTGATCAATGATCAATTATAATTGCAAGAATTTGAACAACAATTTTACTATATTTTTAAACTAATTATTGAACTAGTTTTATGTGATTTAAAACTAATTAGGAGAATACACATCAATAAATCTTAATTTAGGAAGAGTGAATACTGCAATTCTGTTCCAAACTATCTAATCTAATTTCTATACAATTTCCAATAAAAAATCATGTCTAAAATAATTTAAAGCTAATTAAATAACATAATAAGTAATAATTAGCTAAAAATTATTTTTAATATATAAAAAATAAAATAAATTTTATAGAAAATTAGAGGACAGAAAAAAAAGTGCATAAGAATAAACGGGACCCAAAACGGGCCCCAAATCATCCTACACGCACCCCACGTGCCTCCCCACGCACGTAGGACACGATGACCGTGGCTAGAGGTTGAACCGGGTCATAAGATTCGATTTTGACTCGATTTTCCAAAATCTTAATAATGTCGCCATTTTATCTAATTTTTTTATGGGTTTATGAAGATCTATGTTTTTATAACACGTCTATAACAATTAATTGAAGAATCATTAAGAGAAATATCACCCAAAATTGAAAACTAATCTTGGTTTTGAGCTTTCTCACTCCCCATGGCTAAAAAAAACCTAAAACTTGATTTTAACTCATATTTCTACTGAAGTTTATATTGGTTTGAGCCTAATACTAATTTAAAACATTTCTATAATGTTTAATTGAATCAA
Source organism: Eucommia ulmoides (assembly GCA_016647705.1). Lineage (NCBI taxonomy): Eukaryota > Viridiplantae > Streptophyta > Magnoliopsida > Garryales > Eucommiaceae > Eucommia > Eucommia ulmoides. Next base: position 17,783,820 of record CM028330.1, on the reverse strand, counting down.
AACATCATTAATCTTTCTCGATTTTAAAAACAAATCTTGGTTTCACTAGGGTTTCAAAGCCGAAACGTAAATCACGAAATACTTCCTAATTACACAACCAAATAACATGTATAATATATCAAATTAAAGCTTGAATAAAGATGAACAAAAGCCCTAATATTTCACATCTAATTGAAACAAAAAATTGCATCAAATCGTGGCCGCAATTTTCGGTTTCGAGAATGAACAGAAATAAAAAAAAACAAAATCGAAAAACTAATTGTAGATCTTAAATCATGTATATAGGCTCTGATACCACATGTTGATTATTTCTCATAATCACAATAAAATAGAATTAATTAATAATCATAAATATACATGGATTATAGGACACAAAAATGAAGAACGGTAATCGAAAGCGTACCTGTTTCAGCCATCGCAGGAGATTGAATCTATCGCAGCAGATTACTAACTAGGTCTTTCTCCCTATGATCTAGATTTCGTGGTGGCGGCTCTCAATGGAAAGAAATCCTATATTCTAGATTAGGAAGGGGACCTAGTTATATATACTAGGGTTTCACGTTGGGCCCTCCCATAACGGGTTTCAACGAAATCTTAAACCTACACTTTCCACTTAACTGGACTTCTACATAAAAGACATCACATCCCAAATCAAAATATGATCACTGATTATTTGGGCTGCTTAAATAATAGACTATCCATTACCCATTTTTTGTAAAACCATTAATTCAATTAATGTTAGCTCATAAAAATATTCCAACACAATAAGGAACTTAGGGCACTATAAACTTTTACGAGACTAAAACTCGTCTACCAAGGGTGACCTAGAGATTTAAAGGCTTGTTGCATGCGTTAAATATAATCGTGTTTCCTACAAAAGTGACTTTTCATTTAATAAGCACATTTAGTTTTGCTAAAGGACTGACAAAATTTAGGTTTAGATGTGTGATTACGCTACATTTTATGTGATCTAATATACCGTTAATCTAATTTTTGTTAATACCGTTGATTTATTTTATTTTATTTTATAGATTTAAAGAATTAGAAAACACTATATTTTGGAGAAAAAATGGAGAAAAGAAAGCAGTGACTCACAAAACTGTGTTGACCCGCGACAAGAGACCCGTAACCCATAACCCGTCCACCGCTCGCGCCTTTGAGCTACAATGCACTGTTCCCTTTTGGGAACCGTGTGACTCACATCAAATGACAATTTGAATAAGGAATTAAAAAGAAAAAAACAAAGGATTTCGTTTTGGGGGTTTATTGGAATTTTTTTCTTCTTCTTCTTCTTCCTCTTCCTTTTTTTTTTTTTTTTTTTGGTGATTGATTATCAATATACATTTTTTGGTAGACTAGTGGGGTCCTTTATTTTTTTTCTCTTTTTTATTTTTTAACTTTCTCTTCTTTTTTGGAGTTGGCTTCGGGAGTAGGGTTTAGGAGTTGATCTTCTTCAATTTTTATTTTTTTTTATTTCTTTGTTAGTTGGGTTTTTGGCGTGCGATTCTTTAAAGATGGCTTGTTTAATATTTTGTTGGAATGAAGAACATGAGAATGAACAACTAATTTTTTTTACAACAGGGTTAGGATTGTGGTAAGTATTTTGGCTTATGTTATGTTGTATTTTTTTAGTTTAATTTTAGAATATGTGTAAATAATTGTATGATGAGAAATATTTTTCTTGAAATAGTTTTATTAAGATTGGATTTAATCTCAAAATATTCTTGTAGAGATTTTGGTTTAAAATTCAATTACTACTAGAACGTTAGATCTAGTACCCATAGTCTTGATCTAACGATCATACAATCGTATTCTTGGAATTTGATTATTAGTTTGGATGGATTATGTCTATATTTTAATTCATCTTAGATTTGAATAATGTAGGAATTGAATATCGAAGATAGTTTATGCCAGTGAACAACTAAGCTACTTTTTCTGAATAGTTTCGACTTGTAGTTAGGAATAAACTTGAGTTAGTTGAACAATAATTGGGGCATAGCATTGACTTCTAAAAATTACACTTTTCGACCTTTGCATACATCCGGACTTTATTTTATTTTCAATACATGTAGTGGTTCACCGAGTTTTGGCATGATAAAAACTTACCTCCAAAAAAATTTTGAAAAAGGAAAAAAAATGCATATAAAAAAGGGGAAAAAAAGAGAGGGAGATAATTAAAAAAATCAATAATGAGATTTTATTTTTTGTCTTAACGATGAGTTTCCAACAAGTAACCAGGCCTCTTGCCCCAATAAGCAATGAGTGTTTGCATCAAAAAGAAAAAGGGAATTGTTAAGACAATAAGTAACCAGTTAACCTCGAAGTCTAAGATGTTCAAGTTAGTAAGCCTGTGGGGTGCCTTTACACCTAATGACTCGAACCAACTGGATTGGGATTATTGACCCAACACTTGTTACAAAGACATTTTAAAAAGTCCAATGAGATTAACATTGCACAAGTCACTTATATATAAAATATATATATATATATATAAAATATTTATATATAAATAATAATTAAAACAATATATACTTCTAGGAAAAGTTGTTTGTTCTTGAAATTCAAGCGACTGGCTGATTTGCATTAAATTCAGTATAAATAAAAGTCACATGTATCTTGTGGGTGTAAAAATGGATATTATTAGGAGTCATATGCTAAGAAACCAAAGACTAATTTAGTGACTTATGGGTGATCTTGATTTGATGTGTTAGCATTGGACATAATTAACAATTCTTTTGTGGAGAACCCAATAAACAATAAGGAACTTGGGATGTTAATGGGTATGATCACTGTAAATTCTCATGAGACTAATTCTGTCTACTAGGGGTCACCTAGAGATTTAAAGACTTGTTACATGTACTAAATGTAATTATGTTCCCTACGAAAATGACTTTTCATATAATTAAGACCTTTGGTTTTGTTCGAGAACTAACAAAATTTAAGTTTGGGGCTGTAATCATATCACATTTCACGCAATCTAATACCATCAATATAAGTTTTGTTAATCTTTTAAATCAAATAAATTAGTGTGATTGATTTATTTTATTTGTTTTTGCATATTTTAATAATTGATTCAAAACACACTATTTGGAAGCAAAATGCATAAGAAAATGATTAATCGGATAAAAGTCACAGTTTACGGCACTAGAATGAAGACAAATGTCTACTCTTTTGGTTATAACTAATTGTATAGTTGGAATTTTGGGATGAAATAAGTTACATATGAAATTAGATTCTTTAAGCTTTCTAACAACTAGTCATATAAAAATATCGGAGTTCATACGAGAAATATATAGATGTCTAAAGTTAACTGTACTTGTCTGTTGAAAATTGCACGCGCATGATGTATCCACCATTGGTCCATTATGATTTATGAACCGTTACTTTCTTTTATTTTTTATTTTTATTTTTAAGGGAAGCATTAAAATTCATCCTTATTGGGAATTAAAAGAAATATCAAGAAAGGAATTTCATAGGGGATGTTCTGAAATGAGTGGGGTAATTCTACATTTTTTTCCCCCAACATTATTCATTCTTCATTCTTTGTGTTTTGGGTAGACTTGGTTGTTAGACGACTTCTTTTGGGAGAGTTCCTTTATCTTTGAATATTGTTGAATATCTTGTGGAAATGAAGAACACATTCATGAGCAGTGAATCTCCTTTCAACTTGATTAGGATTATGGTAAGTATTTTGGGCTTTATGTAATACTGTATTTTTAATTTAATTTCGATTTATGTGTAAGCAATTGTATAACGAGGAATATTATTCTTGATTTGGTACAATTGTGATTAGATTTAGTTTCAAAATTTTCTTGAAAAGATTTTGGTTTAAAATTCAATTGCTATTAGAACGTTAGATTGAATATATGGTCTAAATCTAATAATCATACAATTGTATTCTTGGAATTTGATTATTAATTTGGATGATTTATGCCTAAATTTTAATTCATTCTAGATTAAATTAATGTAAGAATTAAATACTGAAGATAAATTATGTCGAAGAATAATCGACCTAATATTCCTGAGTAGTTTCGGCTTGTAGTTTAGAAAAACTCGTTTGCAGAAATCTGAATTAAATAGAAAATAAGAAAACAACATAAACCCCAAAATACGTAACCCATAATTCCTAATCTGGTTATCTATTTTCATTGTATTAGATTAGTATTTTATTTTTCTTATATTAAAAATTCAAAACTCAAATCAAACTTCGTTTTTATCAAATGAAGAAAAATAATTTAAAATCGATAATTACAAGATTGATCCTTGTGGTTCAACACCCAACTTAAACACCAGTATACTACATCAATATCATGGTACCAATTAAGGGTATTATTTTTTAGTGATCAAGTAGTAATGTTCAGTGTTGTCGCTTGATCAAGTTTTGGGTAGATATTAATGAGTATAACTCTTCTCACCCAAGCCTTCCTTCATGAATTATCATTGACGGTGTAGCGTGTCTGGTTTCATGTGTCGAGAATGACTAATGGTAAGGGACGAATGGTTGGTATCAAGATCTCCTTAGAATTCCTCTCACTAGTGTTGGTAAAATATCGCCCAGAAAGTAATTAAATAATTAAACAATTAATTATTTAATTAATTATTAAAAAATAAAAAATGAAGAAGAATCAGTTCTAAGTTCTTTACTACAAAAACATTCCAGATTACATATGATAATATAGAAATATACAAGAAAAATAATATTACAATACAAAATGGAAAAATAGAAACAAGAATACTTGTTGTATAATAATAGAAAAAACAAAAACATAAATACTTACTGTGTAATTAAAACAACTAGGAACAAAAATACCATAGGAAATTATCGAGGCAATCGTTTGATTATTTGTCCTTAAATTTTGCTCCCATTAGGTGTTTACAGTTTGAATGAGCGTCTGCCTTCTAGAATACAACGATCAAGCTACTATTGATACGAGCACTAGAAACCAGAAGCCAAACAAACTGGAAATATATTGAACTCTCTAAAAAACTGTCAAAACAAGAATTACGAAAATTAGAAAAAACTTTTCACTGGAATTGAATGCTACGAGCTTATAGATGATTAATGTTGAGAATGAATGCCTTTTTATAGGGAACAAAAACCAACTTAAAGAAGTTTGAAATTTAAGAAAGCCTTCAATGGATAGCAGTAACTTTTAGGCAGTTACACACTTGAAGAGTCTTCAGGTTTATAACTCTTAGTAGTTACACATCTAAACAAGCACATTTTAGGTTTATAATTTCTCTCAAGTTATAAACTTGCAGTTTGAATTTAGGTTATGTTTAGCTTGGATTTTTTTTCGGATTTGGTACAAAACATACCAAGTCCAAACTAAGTATTCTCCAAGAGTCCCAAGATCCACAAGGCCTAAGCCCCAAGGCTTAGGAACCTGGACCCGGAACCGAATATATCCCAAAATTATTATTAGGACCCCCAAATATAATTAGGTCACAAAATATCTAAAAAATTATTTAATACAATAGTCCACCACATGAATGAAAATTGATCAGATAAACATGCATATGAAATACAGACTCAAAAACGAGAGAGACAAAGAGAGAGAGAGAGAAAGAGACAGATAACTCAAAAAGGAAATAACTATATCCAGACAGATAGCTTTTGGCCTTGAACCTTCCTTAGTAAGAATCCATCGGATTTACTCAATTAAATAGTGAACATGAAGTCTTGAATAGTTCGGCCTTTCACATAAATCAAGATAATAGAAACTACATAGTTGTTTTATAGACACTTTCTATTCTATGGTTACGTTTATTTTAGTCCTTCACGCCCTGGTTCTTCATGAGTACTTCTAGAGAATTTTTCCTTTACCAATTCTCACTCGTATACATGATTTTCTATAAAGAATATTTTGCCATACCTCACTTAAAATTTTCAAGATATAAAAATTATTAAAAGCCATATTTTTCCATAATCATATTGCACATATCATTGTTATATCATAGGAATGAGCTGTAGATTTTATCTTGTAAGACCTCGACCTTTGACATACGTATAATTTAAGTCGAGTTTTAAAATATTTCAAAAATACCAGGCTGGATTTCAATATTAATTATGTGAATTAAAATTTTAGGGGATAAATGGTAATTTTCAAAACATTAAAATTTGAGTTAGGTTTAATTAATATCCTAACAAAAATAGAAGAAAGGTTTGTACAAATTAAATACTATATATATATAGAGATAGAATTGGTGAAAATGAAGGGAGGAGAGGAGGCCACTTAGCCGACCATTTGATCACACACACTTATATATATATATATATATATATATATATATATATATATATATATATATATATATATATATATATATAGAGAGAGAGAGAGAGAGAGAGAGAGAGAGAGACGAGAGCAAGATCAAGAAGCGATCGAAGAAATCGAAGAGAGAGAGAGGATCGACGATGGACGATAGAGCTCCGGCGAGGAAGGAGGTGTTGTCTGTCGGGGATGGGATCGGTCTAGCAGTGTGAGCCGTTTTCGCCATCGTCTGGTGAGTGTGTGTGTTCTTTGTTTTCGTCGTCGTTGCTGTATGTGTGTGTGATCGGCACTGTTTCGGTGTCGATAGTGAGTTGCGTGTGTGCTCTGGTTTTCTGCCGTCTGTGTGTGTGTTCTGTCCATGGTTGTCTGGGTATTTGGTCATCGGTGGTGTGGGTTTTTGTTGACAGTGTGTATTTTGTCCGTGTATGTGGGTATGGTCTGTGCGTGGGTATGTGTGTGTGTTCATTTTCTTCATATGGGTGTGTGTCGTTGTCAAATTTCAAAGAAAGATAAAAGGTGGTCCGTCCGTCATGGGTGTGGCAGTGTGTTTCATGGGTGTGTAGCTCTTCTGGTGGTGTGTGTGTTGTGTGCTGTCATGTATATGTGTAAGGGTGTTGTTCTGTTCAAATTGTTAGGTCTGGTGGTAAGTAGAAGTTAGAGAGAGAGAGCAGTGGGTGCATGTGTGTGTGTTTCTACTCTCTGTGTGTGTGTGTGTGTGTTTGTAGTATGCATGTGGGTGTGTACTGTATGTGTGTGTTGCGGTTTATTGGCGAAGGTAGTGATGATCGTGAGTGTGGGTGTGTGGTTGTGAGGTTTATGTGTATTGTGTGTGCATGGATGTTCGTGGGTGATGATGGCCGGAGTTGGTGAGGAAAGAGAGAGAGAGAGAGATGACTAGGCTTCAAAAACAGATTAGAGAGAAAGACCAGCCAGTTCGCCTAGGCGGAAAGACGTTCGCCTCGGCAGAAAAGGGTCAGTATGCAGATCAGGAAGTAAGGGAAGTAGCTTGCCTAGGCGGTGGTTATTTCGCCTAGGAAGAAGAGCGTTAGTAAGTGAGCTAGAGCAGAGCAGAGACGTGTTCGCCGTGACGGTGGGATTTGCGCTGAGGCAGTGGGGGCATGAGTACAATTATATATATTTTTTTAAGAAGATCGACAATCGTTTCGGAGCGGGTACATTTGTTGTTATATTTTGCGATTGTTAAATTAAATTAAATTACTAGCACTAAAAGGTTGAAACGACGATAATAAATATCGGGACCATTAACATGAATAAATTTTATATAGTAAAACTTTAACGGAGCAATACTAGTTAAATTGTAATATTTCATAATAAAATGCGGGGAATAGGAAATTACGAAATTTAGGGTCTACAATTCATGATTGAATTATGTTTACATAAAATATTAATTTAGGCCTTATCCCTATTAAGTTCGCAGGCACCGGAGTACTGGTAGAAGATAGTTGATAAGAGTATACGAAAACAGATATTCAGGTGAGTGTATTGTCTTTTAGTAAATCTATTTTCATATATATATGATGAAAAATGTGTTTACTCAAAACTGGACGATTTTATAACTTATATGGATCAAGCAAGTTTTGGGTGAGTGTCGAGATATAGATTTGCGTTGGATTTTTGTTGTTTTATTTAGAGGATGGAAAAATGATTTTTGTTGAAATCAATGGGTTTTTAAAAGAAAGTGAAAAACATGATTTTCGGATTAAATCGATTTTGGAAATAGAAGTTGATGATATTGATTTGACGATGTTGTTGATTGGACTATGCCATAGTTTATGCTCTGTCCGGAGGGTGGTCCGGCAGGTGGTGATTAATATTATGTCCTGTCCGGAGAGTGGTCTGGCAGGTGGTGATTTATATTATGTCCTGTCCGGAGGGTGGTCCGGTAGGTGGTGATTGATATTATGTCCTCCGGAAAAGTCCGGTAGGTGATTATCTGCGCAGTTAGTTCTGCTAGGAAGGCATATACTATGGATGGTATGATACCGTTGGAACTCCCGATCGTGAGGTTAAAACGATCACTATCGCTAGCCGGAGAGTGGTGTGGTGTTTTGTCGTATACGGTGTTTGTCGTTTATGGTGTTTTATCGTATATGGTGATTGAGATGAGTATATTTATATATATTCTTTTATATTGGATTGACGTATTTACTGGTGTTAGTATATCTATTATTTTCGGTTGAGTTATACTATATGGTTGCTGTGACGTTCTGGTTTATTTTTACTGCTTAGTTGAGATGTTATAAATATATATATATATATATATATATATATATATATATATATATATATATATATATATATATATATATTGTTTTCTACGCTGACAGGACAAAAAGAGTTTTTCTTTGTGATATGTGATATTAATATGCTTTATGCTTGATCTATCTAAAATATTTTTATTAAGAAGGCAGTACACTCGCAGGTACAGCAACTAGGAGTCGGTCCCCTACTGGCACTAGGTCGAGTCCTACGATGGAGTCGTGTAAGGGTTTTGCGATGAGCTGTCTAAGGTGAACCTATGAGAGGTTCATGGTATTTGTTGTTGGTTATTGTATTTTGGGGACGGGTGTGTTCCCATATGAGAGAATATGTATATCCTGTATAGAATATTATATATTGATGTGTGCATATTATCATTTATTAGTATTTTAAAGTTCAGGTGATATCATGTCGACGTCACGCGGGCTCCACGGTGACGGGTGTCCGGGATGGAGTGTGCCATATCTACTCAATGATACACCCACAGTCACCTTTATAGTTCAGTTGTCCCTATGAACCTAGATCATGGGATCTCTAGTCGATTAGGCTGGGTTGCCATTATGATGACTATTTCGTAATAGGCTTTAAACTCATTTCCCTCGATAAGCAGTTTACTCTATCTCGTGTAAAACCTTTGGTCAAGGGATCAAAAGTGTTATCTTTTGAATTAATATAATTAATTGAGATAACACCATTAGAAAGTAACTATATTACGATACTATGCCTTTGATGAATATGTCGAGACTTATCATTATAGATACTACTCCGTGCTCTTCCAATAGTTGATTGACTATCACAATATATGCAGATAGCTGACATAGGCTTAATCCACATTGAGATATCTTCTAAAATTTATTGAATCCACTCTGTTTTTTCTCCGACTTTATCTAAAGCAATAAATTCAAATTCCATTTTGAATCTGATAATACATGTTTGCTTAGAGGATTTTCATGACACAACAACTCCTCCTAATACAAAGACATATATGCTCATAGATTTGGTGTCTTTAGTATCAGATATCCAATTTGTATCACTTTACCCATCAAGTACTGTTGAATATCTCGTATAATGGAGACCATAATTTTCAGTATATCATAAATATCTCAAAAGTCTCACTATAGCTTTCTAATGTTCTCTACCTGGATTGCTAGTGAACCTGTTTAATTTACTTATTGCGTAAGTAATATTAGGTCTTATACAATTCATTATGTACATTAAACTGTCTATTATTCGAGAATACTCCAACTGAGATATACTCTCACCAGTATTCCTAAAAAGATGTAGATTAACATCTACTAGTGTTATGGCTATACCTGAATCGTCCTTGCTAAATTTTTCAAGGATTTTCTCGATATAATGAGATTGAGATAAGATTAATTTTTCTGATATTGTTGAAATTTTAATTTCAAGAATGACATCTGTTTTTCCCAAATCCTTCATCTCAAAATTATTTTTTAATATTTGTTTAGTAGACTTTATGATCTTATCACTACTACCAATAATAATCATGTCATCTACATATAAATATACAATAACATAACAAGACTTTGTTGTCTTAATATAGACACACTTGTTACATTCATTGATTTTAAAATTATTTGATAACATAACATCGTCCAATTTATCATGCCATTGTGTTGGCGCTTGCTTTCATCCATTCAAGGATTTTACAAGTCGACATACTTTATTCTTTTTTCCAAGAACCACAAACCCTTATGATTGTTCCATAGAGATTTCTTCATCTAATTCACTATTCAAGAAAGCAGTCTTAAAATCCATTTAATGTATCTCAAGATTATGTATAGCTGTTATTGTATCTATGTTACTGGTGAACAAGTATCAAAATAATCCATACCCTTTATTTGCTTGTAACCTTTAGCTACAAGTTTTGTTTTATATTTATCAATTGATCTATCTGCTTTTATCTTTTTCTTAAAAATCCATTTACATCTTAGTGATTTCCTTCTAGATTGAAGATCCACTAGTGCTTCAAGCATAAACGTAGCCTTCCCAAAAATTTCAGGTTTATATCCTGTCATATAGGTATAAAAATCAAGGCTAAAAGATTTAAAACCTTTTGTCCTTTTACTAACTCTAGGTCCAGTTTCATTCTCTTGAAAATTTCTAAAAGTAGTATCACTTGTTCTCTTTAAAGAACTCGACTCAATAAAAGTCTTACAAGGAAACACATTCTCAAAGAATGATCCATTCTTTGATTCATTGATCATATTCTCATGTACATTTTTCAAAATTTTCATTTATGAAACAAAAATTGATATGGTCCATTTTAACCTGCTTAGGATCATGAATCATAACTTTTGCAAGATAACCCCACATTTTTAAGTATGAATATGAATGTCTTCTTTCTTTCCACAATTCATAATAGGTCTTATCTAATTTCTTATGAGGTAAAATAAAATTTGTTGTTAAAATAGTTTCCCCCCACAAGTTTTGAGGTAGACTTGAATTTATTAACAAATAATTTATCATTTCTTTTAAAGCTATGTTTTGTCTCTCAACAACTCCATTTTACTGAGCTGAATAAAGTATTCTCGTTTGGTTAATGATTCTTTCCATATTGTGCACAAAACTCACCAAAATGTGAAACATATTCTCCACCTCTATCACTATAAAATATTTTAATCTTGGGCAAAATATATTTTAGACCCTCTAACTATTGACACGTTTCTATGTAGTCCAATAAATTTTTTCGTTTTAGTTTAAATCCTTTAAGTATGCACTCAATTTTAAATGGTCATTCTGTTATATTTTCTATCAAATGTAATTTTTTGAGGGGTAAAACTGTCATTTTACTATTTTTTTTCTTCTTTTTTTCTTTCCTATTTATTTTTTTCTTTTTTCTTTTTCTTCCTTCTTCATCTCTCAACCTTCTTCACCTCTGTCTCTCTACCGCTCAACCCTTCTTCATATCTCAAAACAAGAACTACAAAAAGTAGAAGAAACTCTTTGCTAGAATGGAATGCTATGCAAGCTTATGGATGACTAATGTTGAGAATACATGCCCTTTTATAAGGAGCAAAAACTAACCTGAAGAAGTCTGAATTTTTAGAAGGCCTTCAATGAATAGTAGTAACTTTCAAGTAGTTATACACTTGAAGAATCTTCAGGTTAGTAACTCTCAGCAGTTATATACTTGAACAGATAAACTTAAGGTTTATAACTTATCTCAAGTTATAAAACATACAATTTGTATTTTAGGCTATGTTTGGGTTGGATTTTTTCAGATCCCATACAAAACATACTAAGTCCAAGCCAAACTTTCCAATATTCACGAGGCCCAAGGCCTAAGGTCCAAGACCTAGAACCCAGACCTGAGGCCGAGCCTGAGCTCGGCCAGATGGTCGGTTGGTGGTAGAGGCGGCGTGCACATATGGTTTTATTAATTTTATAGCCTTTATCCTACTTTATATCCATATCATTTCAATATCTTAGAGGGCTTACCTACAAGAGGTAACTTGAGTCTTAATAAATGATTTTTTTTTTTTTTTGTTACCAATGTGAGATAACCCACACAATACGTTAATTAATATCTTTAAATGAGTACTTTAATGAATAATTTTAATTCATCTCTTAAAAGATTTTACACAAATAAATATACCACATTCATCTCCTTAAAAAGGAGAACACATTAGTATATTCATATGTCCTAAGTTATTACTGTTCCCATGAATAATTGGGCCACAAAATACCTAAAAATTCATTTAATACAACAATTAGATGCCCCTTATTCCCGAGTATCCATTGTGGTATGCTCAAGAATACAAGTGAGGAATTAAATCCGAGATCCCAGAATTATATATTTGTTCGAGAGGAATTATGGATGTTCTATCTCAATTTTGGTGCCCAACAAAAATTTTGAAAAGGTGCGACACTTGGAGTTTCGCTCCTACGACCTACCAGACATTTAATGTGGGAATGACTTAGGGAATATTTTCTCAGAGCTTTCGTGACAGTTAACATTCTCTCCGTGTGGCTACCTCCTATATAAGCAAAGGGTGTACCCATTTTTAGGCCCCTTACAATATCTCAGAGAGCTGTCATTCCTCAACGCTCTTCTGTATTTTTCTCCAGCGATTCAGTTTATCTTACTCCGGCAACTCTCGGGATTATCTCAGGTGAAGGTTTCGACACTTTTGATCTGACAGTTCTCTTTTGTTTTTTATTCACTTTATTCCTATCCGTGTGTAATTTCGTTTTACCTGTTGAGGCATGTTTTTCGGTCCTAGCACCGTGGTATAATCATAGAATATCGTCTTTTGTTTGTCTCCCATTTTCTCTCTTAATTCTTTTGTCATCTCCAGCGATGTTTAGATGTCATGAGTCATCTAAGGTTGTTAGTTGGTTCAGTGGCGTCCCTAGTGATAGTGATGAACCACCAGGAACTCTAATTCTGGGTCTTTGGTTTACACATCTCTATTAATGGTCCGATTTCGATCCGGTTTCATATAAAATAAAAATCGTTAGACATATATCAAATCAAAACCATAACCAAAACTTCCATTTTTTTAAACGATTTTGAAATCGAAAAACTTTTTACAAAACCAAGCAAAAACCGTGAAACCATTTAAGATTTTTCAATTTTATAAAAAACCAAAATCAAAACTGATGAGTGTAAAAATGGTCACTCCAACACAACCAATTGAAAACCGCCACATGTCTACAACTCCCTATAAAATTCAAAGCATACTGAAGACTAAGTATGGAGAATGTACTGGGAAGAAGAACATCTCCAGTTGTACTAGTCCTCCCAAGGGCCTCAACACTTTCCAGGATGGGCCAGCAAGCCATCACTGGGATGGGGAGCCTTTCTCCATCTCGATGTTCCCTGTCGCAGCAGTACTCTCCTCGTAAATCGACTTTAAATAGATTTTCAGGCAAACCCCCCCTCCTAGTCTCCAATTATCCGAGAAGGGCAGGACAGAGAATATCCCTACCCTCTCCCTTCCCGTCTCTGACTATCCGCGAAGGGCAAGAGTCGAGCTCCTCATCTCGGCCGTAGCAAGGTTGTGTCTCCTTCAATTCATAATGTTTGCTCGATTCCCTATATATACAAATATTTCCCAAAATATCCCAAAATATCCACAAACATCATTATGGCTCTCTTCCCCGACCAAAATATCTCCAAATATCTTCTAAACATGGCCAAAACAAGAGCCCCTTGGCGCATTCCCATTGGCTGCTATATGATAAGATGACACCATGATGTGATTTTGAGGAGATATTAACCCTTGCTTAAGCCCCTAAACTAATCTTCACATTGCCTATAAAAAGGAGAGTATACAATTGCCTAAAGATAGATGAACTTTGCTCACTCTTCTCGGTAATTACTCTGTAAATTCGTCCTCCTGTACGCTGATTCTCACGCAGGAGGGAACACGTCGGAACTATCTCGACAAGTCCTTTATACAGGTTTCCATGTATTTCTCTTCCCCGGAACTGATCGATTTTAAGTGTTGGTTCATATTTATGAGGATTACAATACGTTTTGGACCTTATTTTCTTGGCCCAAGGGGTCTTCTCCAATATAGGCCTTCTCTTTCCCGGCTAGAGGTCTCTCCACGGGTCAGAAGATACACGGATCAAAGATTTCCATCTAAGGCTGACCGGGCCACACTACTGGTGTCGACCAAAATTTGACATTAACAAAAACCATAACCAAAATCATGAAACTAAAGATCGTTTTTTTAATTAACAAAAACATAACTAATATATATAGTTAGACATTCGTCGTCTATTGGTGGTAGATGGTGGAATGAAATGGTAGTGAAAAAAGTCAGACTCAGAAATAATAGAATAGATGGGAGAGATATAATATAACAGTGACTACTACAATACACACAAATGAATGAGAAATATAACCCTAACACACACACACACACATATATAGGAGTGATTGAAGTGTAAATACGTAAAAGACACACACACACACACACACACACAGACACACACACATATATATATATATATTATGGTTTAAACTATAAATATATAAAAAAACGTGATGGTATATATGTCATAAAAATATATCTAAAATATTGGTTACGCAGTTCAATTATGTGGTTCAGTTTTGCAGTTCAATTTCGCAATTGCTATCCCAAAACCAAAACTAAAATCAAAACACTTCAGTTGCTAATTTCAAAACCAAAACCACAATCAAATCATTTAGTTGGTTTCAAAACTAGACCATTTGGTTTGATTTCGCTCGATTACCCGTCGATTCAATTTTTATTGCCATCCCTATGGGAAATAATGTGAACCTTCCAATGCTTGTAAATTAGATGTCTTGGCCGAGGTAGGGGTTGAATCTGTCGTCTGACCCAACCCTAAGGCTACAGTTGTTGAGTAGCCTCGAGTGAAGTTAGAGGGCTTTTCTTTGACGTTTCCTACCCATGGGGCTAAAGAGGTTTTGGTACCCACCGTTCGGGTCAGTCCCAGACCTAAGCTTAGGTCAATCAAATTCTCCAACAGTTGTCTTGACGAAAATAGTCTTCTCAAAATATACGAGAAGTATTCTATTTTTTTCAACTGGGTATACCTCTCTCTTTCTAACTCAGGTGTCTGGGCCCATCAAAATATCAAGGGCAAAGATATCATTTCAGGAGAATGCCCTTGCTCGTGAGGTTCGATTTTTTCTTTACCCTTTCCTTAGGAAAAATCCTAAACATGTTGCATTTCTACCTAACTCAATTGCCCCCAACTCTTGGAGACTGATAGTCAGGTTCATCATTGTCTATTTCAAGATATTATTGTCCCCATGGTTCTCTTATTCCTTTACTTCTACATTTGCGAGAAGACTCTAAAGCCTGACAACAACTAGCGGTACTTTTATCTAAGACAAAAGCATATTAAGATCGTGCTCAGTAGCCCAACAAATGGTGGAAGAATAGCTGGCTTTATGTGAGTAAGGACTGGGAGCTTTCTACTAGGGAGGAAATGACTTTCCTAGTCCCTACCTGGTGGACAGTTCTTGGTACACTCGTCCTCCTTTGACTTTATTTATTTATCTTTTTTTCAAGTGTTTCGTTTTCTCACTACTTCCATCTTTGGTATAGTTATCCCGAAGAATGTTTCGAAATTGAGCCCGATCGATTCAACGGAGGTTGAGATGTTTAATATCCCTAAATTGGATAGGATTTTTATTTTCTCCTCAACAATTAGTACCTCTTCCAATTTGTGGCACCAGATCCTAAGTTTCCTATTAAGGAAGACTGGGCTGTCGGTGTTGACCTCGAGCTCGAGCGAGATATAGAGAACTACATTCTTGAGGCCCTTGTAGCGAAATCTAAAGGTAAAGAAACTGAGGAGGAAGGTAAGTTCGAACGTCCCCGACTTGTTCCTTTTCTTCCTTTTGCATTTCGTCATTCAATTTTTATTCTAAAGGCCTACTTTGGTTTTACAAATATGGTCAACAAAGGTATGTCTAAGAAAATGTTGGAGGCTCTTTGGTAGAAGAGGGCCACTAATGTCATCTCGACCACTGCTATCACCAACCCCCGCGATGAGCCTTACCCTACTATTGGGCGCACTATCTAGCGAAAGAGACGAGCCCAACTAGACTTCGAAATCAGGGATGCGCCAACCAAGAAGGTAAGATAGGCTCCCAAGGATATCCCCGGGAATGGAAAGGAGAAGGTTGGAAAGTCCTCCTGAGGATGATCCACAAATGTGTCTGATGGTGCAATCTGATATGACCTGGCCCATTAAATAGGAACAGCCTAAGCTTGAGAAGACTGAACAACCCCATGAAGAGTCCAACCTGTCTGCTAGAGATAATGCAGCCCAATAAGAGAAGCCCAATGAATAGTTCAACCAACGTCTTAGCCGTGTCTAGAGAGAGAGAGAGTTGACGCATATAAGGAACCATTTCTGTTATCTTCCATTTTTGTTATTTTCTTTAGCTAGTTGTAACCAATTCTATTGTTCGTTGTTTACCACCATAGCTAGAATTCTGGAAACAGAGGAGTATAAGACTTGTGACGAAATACTTCCGAGGCATGAAATGAAATAGTGAACAACCTTCCTCTTCTAATTCTTCCTCTTGTTCTGAATTCTTTCGTTTTCTTCCTTCTTTTTTCTACTTCTTGGAGCTGGCACTCACTCGAAGAGTGTTAAATCTACCATGACTTCTCTAATTTTGCAGGGAGGTGTATCATTGGTGCTTTCATTGTTCTTGCCATGGCAGACTTCGATGTGCTCGCAGCTCTGAAATCGATCCAATCTCAGTTCGAGCGGCAATCTCTATCCCTTTATCAAACGATGCAACAATATATGTTTACCATGGATTATCATTTAGAGGATTTATGCTCTCAGATTCAAGGATCGCAAGACACTTTAATCGGAGTCACCGACAATCCCTCTCCAGTGTCTCCTTCAACTGACGTTTTTGCTGAAGGTACCGATATTTCTCCAGTTTTTTATTCCATGAAGATGGAGGTACCCAAATTCGATGGATCTGATCCAAACGAATGGATGTTTTGTATTAAGGAGTTTTTCAATTTTCATGGTACTCCAGAGGTCTTTCGTATTTGGATTGTTTCGTTTCACATGGAGGGACGTGCAGCTGCTTGGTACCAGTGGATGAAAGCCAATAATCTCTTGGCTTGTGCTTATGAGGCTCACTCTGAGGAAGCTAAATAGGGAGCTCATTCTTGGCCCAAATGGACACTGAATCCTTCTACGATTACTTTATCTCCATATTCCTCAAAGTCCCCTCCAATTCAGTTCGTTAACCCTTCGTCCAGCTCGGCTTTTGGGGTGTGTCACCAGTAACACACCAACAACTGTCTCAGTCGATGATGGAAAATCCCGCCCTACCATTATTGCCAACTCCTACTTTGCTGATTCTCCTTCTTAGTCCAATCAAGCTTCGTGTGAAACGAGAGAAGGGATTGTGTTACAACTGCGATAAGAAATATAATGCAAATCATCATTGTCGCTACAAGTTTTTGCTTCTTTTGGGCACCGACAATAGGGAAGCTGAATTGTGTGAGGATTCTAGCCCACTCGAGCCTATGGAGGACATGGTTACTGGAGAAATTTCTAACTTGAATGCTTTGGCGGGTCACGCTAACCCACGGTCTCTTTGGTTGATCGACGAAATTGGTTCCTACTAATTCCATGTGCTCATTGACAATAGGAGTATGTACAACTTCATCAAGATGTCTTTGGCCGAACGCTTGGGTTTGTCCATTCAAACCACTGCCAATTTCGAGTCTATATTGGTAATGGTGATTTTTTGGTGTGCAAGTATGTTTGTCCTCAGGTTGCCTTGTTTATGCAGGGCACTATTTTTTGCTCGGATCTCTTTATTTTTCCAATTGAGGTCCCTGATGTTATGCTTGGCATTCAATGGCTTCAGTTACTTGATCGTGTGTCTCACGATTACTTTGATCTTTCCATGGAATTTACTTGGGAGAGTAAGCCAGTGGTCCCACAAGTTGATTTGTCTATTGCTTCAAGTTTAATAAATCTTCACTAATTTCAGGCTTTAGTACATAGTACCGCAGTCCATAGTTTGTTTGAGTTGCAGCAGCTACCTTGCCCTGTGACGGAGCCAGTGTAACTACAAGAACTTTTATCTCTGCTGGATTTTCCCGTCTTTCTTCCACAATCTTTTCTGCAGCTACTCAATCAGTATAGTGCATAATTTCTGCCTCCAACTGGTCTTCCTCGCCATCGCACTATTGACCATCAGATTCATTTGTTGCCCAACATGAGACCCATTAATGTGCGACCCTATTGCTATCCTCATTTTCAGAAAACGGAAATGGAGAAGTTGATTCATGAAATGTTGGATCAAATGATCATTTGACCGAGTTAGAGTCCCTTTTCTTCCCCGGTCTTGTTGGTAAGGAAGAAGGATAAAACTTACTAGTTTTGCGTCAACTATCGTGCTTTGAATATCATCACTATCAAGGATAAATTTCCTATTCCTACTATTGACGAGCTTCTTGACGAGTTGGGTGGTGCCACTATTTTCAACAAACTTGATCTATGTGCCGGTTACAATCAGATCCGTGTGCATACTCATGACATTTACAAGACAGCTTTTCGAACTCATGACGGTCACAACGAGTTCCTTGTTATGCCATTCGGCTTGACAAATACACCATCGACCTTCCAGGAAACTATGAACCAGCTGTTTGCTTGTTTTTTTTTTTTTTTTTGTGCAAATTCGTGGATATATTAGTAGATAGCTCTACAGTTGATAAACATTTGGCACATCTTGAGCAGGTCCTCTCTTGTCTCTAAGCACATTAGTTTTTTATCAAATTATCGAAATGGATTTTTTGTCAAGACACGATTGACTACTTGGGTTATATTGTATCGGCTAGTGGAGTCCGAGCAGATCCTCAAAACCTTGAGGCCATGGCTAGATGGCCCACTCCTATGTCTACTAAGCAACTTCAGAGTTTTTTAGGCCTTACTGGCTACTACCGCCGTTTCATTCATGGCTATGCTTCCTTGGCTGCCTCCCTTACTGTTTTTGTTGTGCAAAGACGCTTTCCATTGGACTCCAACAATTACTGCTACCTTTGAGACTCTCAAACGAGCTGTGGTGGAGGTATCTGTTCTTCGGCTGCCCAACTTCAACTTTAAATTTATTATTGAGACGGATGCTTCTAATGTGGGTATTGGGGCGGTGCTTATGCAGGCTGGCTATCCTATTTCACATTTTAGCTAGAAATTAGGTCCTAAACTTTGATTTTCTTCCAGTTACATTAAGGAGTTGCACGCCATAGTGGAGGTGGTTCATAAATGGCACCAATACCTCTTGGGTCGTTTCTTTGTTATTTGTATTGACCATAAAAGCATTAAATAACTTCTCTAACAGGTTGTTTAGACCCCATATCATCAAGTTTATGTCCAAAAACTATTGGGCTATCATTTTCGGATTGAATACAAATCGGGCTACTCGAACGCAACCGTTGATGCTCTTTCGCGAGTACATGAGAAGGATTGCAACAACTCACCAGCCCCGTTAGCTTCTTCTTTACCACTCCAGAGCCGCCCTTCCTTTGACCTTTTGACAATGCTTCGCACGAAGAATTCGACTATACTAGTTTGGTCTCTCTTCATTAGCGTTTTGTCGCCGGATCCCTGCCAATTGACTACCCTATTTGTGATGGGTTTCTTTTTCACTGACATCACAATTATATTAGCTCTCATTCGTCTTTGAAGATATCCTTGCTACAGGAATTTCATTCTACACCACTTACCAATCATTCGGGAACTAAATGGACTTTGGTACGCCTTTCGTCCACCTTTTATTCGTTGAATAGGCACACTGATGTTGAGAAGTTTGTTTTCATTTGTTTAGTTTGTCAATAGACCAAATATTCCACTTGAGCCCTGGCGGGGTTATTTCAACCACTTCCTATTCCCAATTTGGTTTGAGATGAGGTCACCACGGATTTCATCATGGGGCTACCCTCTTC
Source organism: Eucommia ulmoides (assembly GCA_016647705.1). Lineage (NCBI taxonomy): Eukaryota > Viridiplantae > Streptophyta > Magnoliopsida > Garryales > Eucommiaceae > Eucommia > Eucommia ulmoides. The sequence continues at coordinate 17,763,806 of CM028330.1, read as the reverse complement.
CCTAGGTTATACGGTGATTCTCGTGGTCGTTCTTCGCCTTAAAAAGTCCACGTATTGTGGAGCCTTACCAACTCAATTTACAGCCTTGAAGACAACCGAGTTGCTAGTGGATATGGTTATTAAGCTGCATGCATTTCCTAGCCCTATTATCTCGGATAGAAACCCCATTTTTTAAGTACTTTTTAGAAAAAGTTGTTCGAGCTTAGTGGCACGACCCTTCACCATAGCATCGCTTATCACCACCAAACAGACAGCCAGTCCGAGATGGTGAACCGTAGATTGGAGTAGTACTTACAAGCATTTACTCAAGAAAAAACTCATTGTTTATCTTCTTGGATGGGCAAAATTTTGTTATAACTCGAGTTATCATAGCAACTTTAAGATGTCATATTTTCAGGCCCTCTTTGGTTGAGTTTCTCTTACCATTCCGCCATACTCGAGAGGCTCTACTTCAATCCAAGTCTTGGAGAAAGTGCTGCTGGAACGTGATGCTTTGCTTTGTACTTTGAAGGCCAACTTGCTTCAAGCACAAGACCATATGACGTAGAAGGCAAATGCTCATCGCCGTGAGTGGCAGTTTGATACTGGCAATCAAGTTCTTGTTCATTTGTAACCTTATCGATAATATTCGGTTGCTATCCGTGCCAGTCAGAGGTCAGCTCAACGCTACTATGGTCCCTTTTCGATCATTGCTCGAGTTGGCCCTGTGGTGTATAAAGTTGATTTGCCAAGTAGATCACAAATCCATTATGTTTTTCATGTTTCTCACCTCAAGCCTTATCGGGGACTTGTCATCGACACTTCATGCGTGTTGCCACTAACCAATGTGAATAACTAGCCCGTGTCTCTACTAGCTGCAATATATTCGTTCGGTACTGTGCTCCATCGTGGGAAGGCGTCATGGCAGATTCTTGTACAGTGGATTGATAGTTCCTTTGCAGAATCAACTTGGGAGGAGTATGATGTTTTTTGTACTTTGTATCCTGCATTCCACCTTAAGGACAAGGAGATTTTTTAAGGTGAGGGGAGTAATACGACCTGGCCTATTACATTGGAGTAGCCTGAGCTTGAGAAGATTGAATAACCCCATGAAGAGCCCAACCTGTCTCTTGGAGATAATGCAGCCCAACAAGAGAAGCCCAAGGAGCAATTCAACCAACATCCTAGACGTGTCAAGAGGCCACCAGTTTGGGTAAATGACTATGTGGTTTAGAGAGAGAAAAAACTGATGCATGTGAGGAACCATTTCTATTATTTTTCCATTTATGTTATTTTCTTTAGCTAGTTTGTTGCAACCAATTCTGTTGTTCGTTGTTTACCGCCATAGCTAGAATTATGGAAGTGGAATAGTATAAGACTTGTAACGAAATACTTTTGAGGCATGAAATGAAATAGTAAACAACCTTCCTCTTCTAATTCTTCATCTTCTTCTAAATTCCTTCGTTTTCTTCCTACGTCTTTCTATTTCTTGGAGTTGACACTCGCTCGAAATGTGTTGAATCTACCATAATTTCTCTGATTTTGCAGGGAGGTGTATCACAATCCCTCCTTAATCTTCTCTGGCATTAGAGGCACCAACTTCGATGGGCTCGAGAAGTCCAAGCGCTGGTTCCTAAGTTGTCAAGGCTTCCCTTGGACTTATAGGTCCCTGACGGCTTATACACCATCGCTCGGTTGGCTCACGCTATCACTATGCCCCAGGATCTAGAGAGGACTTTCACCGAGTAGTTGAAGAGATCTAGTATTAAAATTGACATATCCACATAGCAGAAAAAAAAATAAAAAATATCACAATTTAATTAATATCCATTTCCTAAAGTCGAATCTAGACGTATTGACATTAAAAGAATGAAATAGCCATTATTAAAACACTTTTAATATAAATATTATCTATTCCAGTGCTTCAGTCTCAAGGTAGTAGTTCTCGAGGTGTGATATGAGTAGACTCTGCTGAGAGCGTTTGAATACGGGTATTGGAGGTTTGTTTCTCTTTAAAGTGACATAAATGTCTTATCTCTTATGGTATTCACACAGAGGATCTAGAAAATGAAAAGTATTATTGGGATTTCTAAGACAATATCTAATTCCAAGACTCTAGGATAGCTTTGATTTGAATATAGGTGGTAATAAGATTCAAATCAGTGTGAAATTCAAAAACCACAATCTCATAGACGTGAAGATCTGAGAGAACAAGCGAGAGAAACCAAGCATCCTTATGGCTGAAAATTTATCAAGTGGGTGGCCATATGGTGGTCTTACACTTTATAAATATTGTCCAGGGTTCAAAATTTCGGATCCCATCTTTTTCGTATTTTCACTTTGATCCCTGAACTTCTTAAGTTCAATGTTACTATCCATTTATTTTTCAAGGACTCTTCTAACATTAATTCTATATTGTGTGCGACAGATTAGGTTCATACCACAAGAAGGATGGTGAAAATTAATAAATAAATATTTTATTAATTCAATTAAAAAATAAAAATTAGAACAATTCCAATTTTACCCTTCCAGAAGAAAATAGTTGGATCTCATCGGATTTCCTCTCATCAAATTGTTTATTTTTTCTCTCACAGATTTAAGAACTCTATTTAAAAAAAAATGCATTTACCAATCGAGCCATCTATATTGATCTCTGAGTTGCAATATGCTGAGATCGAAACTTTTGAATGTCAAAGTACTTAATATCCAAATGTTGGGGGTTCAACGTGTAATTGACGCATTTTCCTTCTATCTCTGACACTCTCTCTGTGAGAGAGAGAGAGAGAGAGAGAGAGAGAGAGAGATGGCAAGAATTGTGACCATGAGAGCACGCCGAATGATTATGTCCAAAAGCGAACTTTTCATGCTTGACTTCAATTCAACTCTAAAATTAACTAATCATTGTACGTAAAACTCGATGCATAGATCGCTGCAAAACAAGACATCCCATTATTTCATGTTCCTCATTTTCATTCCATAATTATTTTGCCCTAAAAACTCCGGTCACTCTTTCAAAGAGTGTTAAAACCCCAAGATAATAAATCAACCTCAGTTCACTCTCTCTCTCTCTCTCTCATGCATGGACATTTTGAAGGTTAAGCTATGGGCCTTTAACTCTCTCTCATCTTCTTGATTTCATCTGGTAAGTGCTGAACTAGAGATAGGGAAGATACAAATTATATTATACTGTGCTATTTTTATTCATCATTTTCCTAGGTTTGGAAGTATATAATGAAACATAGATGTATATATGTTGGTAATGTCTTGTGATGGGAAACAATGTGCATTTTTTTAAGCTCCATGCTTGATCTCTATCACCTTTTATTAATTATTTTTTCAAAGAGTTTTATTTGATGTTTTTTACATTCAGAAAGTTTAAGTAAATAGAATAATGCCATTTTCGCATGAAGGGTTGCTTTTGAGGCTATAGGCAGTTCTGACCCAAAGCGACCAAAGTAAGCGTTGCGGACTCGAAGAGGGGCACCAGTTTTTTAAGTTATATATATAATCAAACAAAAATTACGTTAAAGAAAAACATTCAATCGTAATTTCAAATTTAAACTTCTAGAAGTAGCTCAAAACTTTTGTTGATGTTTCTTTTATATTTTTGGGCATAATTGATATTTCGTTTTAGGCACTAAACTGTTATGGTAGCGCTGTTCAAGAGTAGTTAAAAGCAAGTTCAATATGTGTTGTAGGAAAAAGGTCAGGGTACAATGTAAAATTTTCAAGAGGTTTAAGGTGTAATTTAGCCAAATATTAACAATAGAAGGGGGGATTCGTATAATCTGAGAAAATGAATGTTACAATTAGAAGTAAAAAAGAAGCATTACAATTAGCTAGACAAATGTTTCTTGTAAGCAGTATACATAACACCAAATAAACAAGTAAACTAAAACCTATAAACAGATTATATGATCCATTAAGAAATACATGTAGTTTTATATAATGTACATCATGTACATAATTTTCTCCTCCCACTTTCTTTGTTTATGATTCGATTGTAGTATTACCGCTCAGTATGTGTGACAGTTTTTGAATTGTAACTAATAAAACTGTCCTTTAAAACTCGGTTTCTTGGATCAATGAAGCTTCAGCATTTGAGTAGTTCCTCATCTCCTCACCACCACCATCCCCTTGGCTGAGCTGAGTCGCAACAAATTTATCGAGCACTCGCCAGTCGGTCACTTGATCATGATCGACCTCCATGCCTCCAAAGAATTGAGAATTTCTTCCGGAATTTCCCCTATTAGATCCATGGAGTTGTGGAATTTTCGGACTTTCCAATTGGGGAAGTTGGAGGAATGAGTGGTGATCATGAGGAAAAGGAACACTGTGCAGTGGGTCGAGTTCTTTTCGGTGTTGTTGGTGGTTGTAGGGTGGATAAGGGTTGGAGAGGGTGGCAGGAGAGTCAAATTCGGGCATGAATGAGACTTGGTCTTGATCATACCAAGAATTAAAGGGGTAATCATGGTCTCCCTCTTTTCTTGATGTTGTTGCTATTCTCTTCTTGAAAACCCTACACACCACCCATCCTTCTTCCTGTTGCAAAAAATAAAAAAAATAAAAAAATCTTGATCAAGGGTATTTTTTTTTTCCTTCCAATTGATAATGAATTTTGATGGTTACTTTTTTATTTTAATTAACAAGCATAACAAACGAAACAAAATAATTAAAACTATGCTTAAATTTCACTTTTCACCCCCACAAATTTACACACAGTTGCACTTTGCTCCATGAACTTTAAAGTGCAATCTGAAAATCTAGTGTGCCATGAACTTTAAAGTGTAACTGAAAATATGAAAATCTAGAATACAATGTGGTACAATTAAGAGTTTAAGATACAAATTTTAAATCAGAGGATGGAAAATGAAATTTAGCTTTAAATCAAGTGTAAACAACGCCATCAGCCCTTTTAGTATTTGGTAATTTTGTTTAGACCCTTAATGTTTATTTTGTCTCAATTTTTGTCACTTTTATTGTTCAAATAACTACAATAGCTCAATCATTTATAAACCCAGTGCAAAATAAAATATTCTTAAAATTGTATTAAAATAGAATGTCTTTTTGGCACAAGTAGTAGTTCTAATACTCGAATTAAATGAGAAAATTTTAAATGGCAATTTAAAAAGTAATAATAACTCAAGGTTGCTTACCAAAAAAGATAATAATAATAACAATAAATAGGGTGAATTACCTTTTTGTTCCTCGTAGTTTTGACAAATGTTTTATTTTTTTCCTCTAACTTTAAAACACAACAATGTGACCCTTCAACTTTTAACATAGAGCGTACTTGGTCCTTCTGTTTATAAGATATTGTTAAAATAATGAAAAGATTGTCAGATTATCACCCATGCCTTTTTTTTTTTTTATCGTTTCATTGAAAAAGCATGCAGTGTCATCTTTTCAACAAAAGGACTAAATTTAATCTATTTATAAAGTTAAGGGATAATATTATTTTCTTCTAAAGTTAGGGGACTAAATTGAAAAGCTACGAGAACCAAAAATATAATTGGCCTTAATAAATAATAATAGTAGCTACGTTATGTGAAGAAGGAACTTGCCTGAGGAGTGCCATTTTCAATGGTTTCAAGTCTATATTCATGCATTATGAAGTCTGATTTAAGGCCATTTGGGGCTCGACCTTTATAGAAAACTAGGGTTTTTCTCATCCCAACCAAAGAGAGCTTTGAGTAAATGGCTTTATCTCTTCCTGTAGCTTTCCAAAACCCAGCTTTTGTAGCTCTGTTTGTGCGGGTTCCACTTGGGTACTTCTTATCCTTGTGGCTGAAGAAATACCACTCATTCTGCTCCCCATTTCCTATCTTGCAAAGTTCTGTTCAAAATTGACACATACCACCCCCAAAAAATAATTAATGTTAGGAATTTAGAATGGTAATGAAGCACACACACGGATACGCGACATACACGACACAGACACGACACGACACGACATGGATTCAACACCACAATTTCTTAAAAATACTGCACGGGCCCGGAGGGGACATGCTAATAATTAAATATATATTTTTATATATATTATCCTAATTAACGAAAGACATGTGCTATTACGCAAATTCATTCAACAAAAATCACTAACCAATAATCAAATCAACAAAGCTCAAACCAACATTTACATCTAAAAAATTCCCTAAAAAATTTTAAAAATAAAATAAAATAAAAAATTCACTCGAAGTCAATTGGCTGATTATCATTTTCACACCCTTCACCAGTAGATAAGACTGTTGGCTTTCTACCACTCTCATTTCTCCAATTATTAAACACCCATTTAATAGGGTTATTTTAATATCAAATTACAAGATACACACATTAAATAAAAACAAAATTACAATAAGTTAATAAAAAAGTTACAAAACTGACCCCGTAAAAAATTCATGACATGTCCAGCACATTCATTTCGAGTGCTGGTGTCGTGTTGAAATCTAAAATAAAATAAAAAATAAAAAAATTGAACAAGCCCCGACACATTTCTTGTCTGTGCTACGTGACTACGTCCTATTGCACTCCGAAAGTCCAATTTTTATTTTTATTTTTGTAAGTAGTAGTTTGATTAGTTAAAAAGTGAGTCTTACTTATAAATTGTAGATTTCATTTATTATTTGAGTAATCAAATTATGACACAACAATTTGTGAATAGTTTTTTTTAACTATATATTAGGCTAGTAACATAGCCAAGTTGGATTGCATGTGAAATTTGTAGGAGTTCCAAAAATTGTTTGTTTTTCTTTTTTTTTTTTTTTTTTTTTTTTTTTTTTAAGGTGGATTTGGGTGAGGCATTTTGAAGGAACAATTTCATTTAAAAAAAGAATTTTTAAAATTTATTTTTTAGAAAACAAATTTCTGAATATTATTAAAAATGATTTGTAAAATTCGAATTTAAAATGAAATTTCAAGGGAGTAAAATGAGATTTCTAAATTTTTTTTTTAATAGACATTTTCTGCCAAATCCTGCGAAGAAGGAATTTGTTCTAACGTTCCTTCGCTCATCGTTGTTGCTCATCTTTTTGCTTGTCGTTTTCTCTCTTCTCACCATCGCCTCCTGGTCCATCCGCATCTGGTTGCCATCGTTGCTGCTTGCCCATCTGCTCACGCTGATGATGCTCTCCCGTCTGCTTGCACTGCCTGCTCGTGCCGTCCTACATCTGTTTGTGTGGCCTCCTTATTGCTCTCTCTTCCATCTCTGCAGATCAAGTAATCCTCTCTCTATGATTGCTCGCGAGTATGTATTTATTTATTTTTCGCGTTAACTGAAGATTGACTTAATACAATATTGCTTTAACAATTAGTTCGTTCAAATTTAATTCATATGGGTTGTTGCCTTTGAGCTGGGATTCGGCTTCGTCTGGATTGCAAATGCATTAACTCTATTTAATTGATGTATCCTGGTTATTCCAAATGTCTTTTCATTAACGAATTTGATTAACTTGAGAGAGTAGATGGTTGGGATCAGTTCATGAAATATTTAAGAGGAAAAATTCCCGCCTAAAAATTTCACACTCTCACTTACAAAGCAATTAAGTTTGATTACATAATGCACTTTTTAAGTTTCATTTATATACTTTATTAGTCAAATTTTTATTATTTAATATTTTTTAAATTTATAAATTAGAAAATCGATATATTACCTTTAGGTATGGAAAATTCATAGTTTGAATTAATTTTCAAATCGAAGTTGTAGAAGATGCTAAATGTCCAAATTTTATTTAATTTTTTAAACTGGTTTCTTTCGTATTTAGCTAATTTATAGATCTCATTATTTATAAGTTTCGTAAATTTATCAAATACCTTGCCGAAACTCATCTTAAACTATGAAAATCCTTACTAGCAATCTCAAATCTCTACTCGGGTCAACTTCGGTCCAAAGCAATCAAAGTAGTTGCTTTGGAGTCCAACCATATGTATGGGCATCATTTTTTTAGGTTAATATACTTGAAAAAAAGAAAAGAAAAAAAGAACAACAACTATTAACCTAATTAGTGTATAAACTTGACCCAAAAGTCCCAGATTATTTTAAAAAGGCCCTAACATCATTATATTTTAAATTTTTAATAATGGAGTTTCTTTTGTGCGTTTGTTTAAGTTCTTGTAATATTTGGGCTATCAATGAAATTATGCTTGTAAAAAACTTGTCCCTAAATATATGTTTTTGTTCAGAAGTTGAATAGTTTACATGCAAATATTATAGTTCAATGGGTAATTAAGTTGGTTGAATCTAAAATTCAGGGACTAAAATGCAAATACCGGATATTACTAAGTTCCTGAAATTCGAGGGCTGATAATGCAAATAATGGTACCTGAGAGATCCCATGGCTCTATTCTGTAGAGATCAATGTCTTTGATGACATCAAGATCAATTCTTGTCGAAGTAATTTTCTTTCTGAGGTAATAATCAACAAGTTCTTCATCTGTGGGGTGGAATCTGAAACCTGGTGGAACATTTGTATATGTACTACTACTCATCTTCTCGATATCAAAGTGTACAATTAACTATCCAAAACCTGCATTTCAAGATTAACATCATTTATTACCAGCTTATATATATATATATATATATATATATATATATATATATATACACACACACTTAAGTGGTTCGACCCTTCCCCAGACTCCGCGCATAGTGGAAGCTTTGTAGCATCGGGTTGTCCTTTATATATACATAGATATAAAAATATTGGGAATGATATATATATAGATATAGATACGGATATCTATATCTATCAGTATGAATCTGGTGCAAAACCTAATTCAATGACATTGAGTTGATACAAGAGTAAATTTAATATTTATCCAAAAACTAAAAAAAAGGAATAAACTAAGTGTGTGTTTGGGTCTAGGAATGAAGAATGATTTGATTTTAAAAAGGAATTTATGAGATTGTAAAGTGTAAATTGCTTTAGGTGGTGTTTGGAAATAAATAATTGGAGTTTTAGAATTAGAATAAAAAATGAATGCAAGTAAAAATCTAAAAATTTACATTTTTTTTTATAAGAAAACTAAAGAAATATTGATTAAGAATCCCCTAATCTTTGTTCATAATATCCTAACCAAACAAACCAAAAATCTCTAGCATATCTTGAGTAGTGAAAAATATAAGGGAGATGCATACGAAGGAGCAGAAAAACCAGAAGATGAGGGAGATAATTCAAATTCTGAATGAAATATGGATTTAAAATTTAACCCATGACTCTGTTAGATCACAAGTTTGTCAAAGAAATTTGACTTGCATCAAATTCATCAAAAGAATTATATATAGAGAGAGAGGGAGATTGAAGATGAACATCAAGAAGGACGAAAATCAAATAATTAGCATAGAAAAAAAAGTAAAAAAACAACCTATGAGAGAAAAAGAACAAATTATTCGGAGGATAGATATGAAAACAACCAAACCTGTATGTTTCTCGAGAATCTCCGCCAATCAGTGATGGGATTCAAAACCCTAATTTTGGAGCTTTCTTTCGGTAGTTTTCTTCCAGGTTTATACCCAAGTGGATCAGCAGACACAATAGCAGAAGCAAAAGAGAATGTTGGGGGATCGATCCGACAAAAATGGTTTTTATTAATTTCAGTTTTTTTTCCACGAGAATCGAAGTGAACGAAAATGTTGTTTCGCTGTGGGAAAAGATGGGTTTTGTCTTGTTCCGCTCAAGACTGTTCAGATCCCAGAGAGAGAGAGAGCGAGAGAGAGAGAAAATTGTGGATCGATGGACCTGAGGAACAGTCAAGTAGAGATGAATGAATAGGCAAATGCACAGATTTTTCTGTTCTCTCTAGTGAACTTGTTTGCTTTGCTTTCTCTCTCTCTCTCTCTCTCTCTCTCTCTCTCTCTCTCTCTCTATATATATATAAATCTGTGTGCGTGTGTTCAAGAATTGCTTCTCCTATATCACTTTTGGGGTTTGATTGTAGGAAAAGCTTAGCGCGAAAAAGGGGGGGCGGAGAAAATGGTGGCGGTGGCGGTGGAACGCTCCCGCCAGATACTGACGGAGACCGGAAAAGCGAACTTTTAATCTTCTTTAGTTCTGCTCTCTACTCCCTCTATGTTTCTGTGTGTGTCCGTGTGTGAGAGAGAGTTAATTGAGGTAAACGTCATCTCCTTGGGCTTCTTAAAGACAGGACACACAGGGCACCCGACCAAAAAGAATGTTTTCCTGAAAAATAATATAATACTAATCTAGGAATTAAATCTGCTCTGAAAACTTGTTTCAAGATTAAAAATTTACATCTTCCGCCTATATGAAGTTGCTGAAGGTTGACCATAAGTCAACAAATAAAAAATAAAAAATAAAATGTTGGCAAATAAACAAAATATATATATATAATAAATCAGGATTGGTATATTCACGGTCGTTGGATGAGAGATAAAACTCTAGACATTTTTCAACCATCAGATCATTTTAGCTAACATATAAAATTAAAATTTGGGTTAAAACATAATTAGGGTTAAAACTTTTTACCTCTGCCTTTTCTCTCACTCACTCTCGCTTCTTCTTTCTCACGCTCTCTCCCTCTCCTTATGCAAGCCGCCGCAGCCACACCATCTCTGTTACATCGCCGAATTGAGGTCACGCTGTAGTTGTTGCACAAAATAGTTCCAGTCTCCTTCTCTCTATTCCATCGCCGCAATTGCCTTAATTGCTACTCTTTCCAACATTCCCTAGGTCCCTTCGAGCCACTGTTGCTACAAGATCTGCCACGAACATTGCCTCCGAACATCTCCATTGCCAACGTCGCTACTATCATCGGCCATAACAGTTTAGGTAACTTTGTCAACCATGCTTGGTTGAACCTCTAGGTCGCCACCACACCCTATTCTCTCCTTTCTTCTCTGAAACCCTCACCCCATTCTCCTTGAAATTGATTTCTGTTTCTGATTTGGGAAACACTAATTTCCAATCGGAGCTTGAGTTGGCTAAATCTTAGTTTGATTTCTCTGTAGTTGTGTTTGATTTCACTATATTTAAAATTTGTAGATCTTTATTTGCATGTCCAGATTTGAAAATTGGGTGTGTAGTTGTGTGCGATTGAGAGAGAAGGTGTTTATTTGTGTCCATATCTGAAATTTTTTGACGACAGAAATGGTAAAGAAGGTTAAATTTGATCAATTTAACTATTTCAGGTTGTTGTGTTTGTCGGGGATGTTGACACTTTTGTGATCGAAACAAAAATGAATTGTTCTCATTCATAGTGTTGAGCAGATAGAAACTGGTAGTGGATTTTTTGGGATAAAAGATGAGGTCTCGTTTGGGTTTGGTTGCACATGTATACCAAGAGGATCTATAAGAGCTCCTGAGTTTCAATGCTCTAGATTTCCTATCCTACTAAGCTCTGCAAGGAGCTGTAGATACTAGAGATGTGTTGGTTAACTTCAATCTTATTTTAATTCTTATGTTTCTGTTATGAGGTGTGTATTCATGTCCAAATCTGGAAAATATGCACCCCTCATCTTAAAGGTATCTAAAAGGATATGTGGAAGATTTGGCGCTGAGCTTTTTACAGGTGTATAAATAGTGTGTATTTGTAAAGTAAAAAGTCTTCTTTTTTTTCTTTTTTTTTTCTTATTGATGTGAAATGGTGGTTGGTCTCGATTATTAAATTATAATTAATGTTTAAATGTAGGTATGAAATATTGTATAAACAGATGAGGTTATGTCAAAAAATTTAAATATATATATTTTTTTGGTTTGTGTTTTTAGTGCTTTACACCCATGCCTTTAGGCATAGGTTATACACTAGTGCATATATATATATATATATATATATATATATATATATATATATATATATATATATATATATATATCACAGTTGCAAACAATGTTGAACATGTTTTATCAAGGTTTTTGTTCCCAAACTGATCGTGATAGATGACAACGTTATAAACGTTTTTCTAAAAATAATATAATACTAATTTAGGAATTAATCTGCACTGAAAAACTTGTGTCAAGATTAAAAATTTACATCTTCCTCCTATATGTACATGCGAGTTAAGGTTGACCATAAGTAAACAAATTGGAAAACAAAATAAACAAATTAACAGAACAGGAAAAAAAACAAAAAGAAATGCTTTTATTACAATTTTTGTTCCCTAACTAATTGTGATAGATGGCAGTGGTATTGGTATGAAAGGTACAACATTTATCATCATGTTTACCAACTGTGATAAATAATATAAATAAACTGCGATTGTGACTAAAATGCAAGATTGTTTATTTATAATCTTTATTTTCCATCCAAAAATGAGACAGTTAATCTATTTAACATCTTAGCTTTTTCATGTGATTAAATGAATGATATATATGTGATCAAAATAAAAGACTATGATCATTTGGACAATATATATTTTATTTTTGTATCAAACTGAGATACTTACTTCATTTTCTATTACATTAAAAAATCGTGCTCTTTATTAGCAAGAAATCACATTTAAAACTATGATTGTTTCTCATATCTTTCTTAAAAAACTACTACCACACCATTGAATAAAAATGTTGTCAAGAAATAACAAAGAAATGAATTTCATATTTTGAAAACAACTAAAGTATCAATAACGTAAGAATTTTACTTCAACATGAAAAACACAAGTAACATTGTTTTTCAATGTCAATGCTAAACAAGTTTGTAAGTCAGATAAATAATCGAACTAGTCATGGCAAATGTTTGGCTGACAAAGAAAAATAAATTGAGATATGAGCCCCCTGAAAAACTAGGCTAATGATATCTCCCAATAGTCTTTACATCTTTAGACCTACCAAGAATACCCAAATTACATCAATGCATTTGGATCCATGGAAAAACACAAATCAAATAAATATTTTCTTCTAAATTAACATAAATATTAAGTTTTCTAGAGAGAAAGGGGGGAAATTCAACACTGAACTCTGGCGATTGAACACCAGCATAGTTATTTTGAAGTTGAGCATATCCCCCGACGACTAATTTCCGATGAAGAAGGACATTGCGTTAACTTGGTATGGTTTCAGTGTAGTCTATTCTCGTCAAACCCAGATCCAGGAAGTGTAATATGTCATATTTAAGAGAAAAACTAATGCAAGCTGGGAAAGAGAAGGGCGTTCTATGTGGAAGCTATGGGAAAAGGTTCGACCAAATATAATCTCCATTTTTAACATTACTCCATGCGGGTTACTCTATGGGATAAGATCTAAGAGCTATTGAAATTTTCAGGGAATGTTTCACCCAAACTTTTAAAAGGAAATAGCAATTTTGGAATAGTAATGGGGGAGTGGATGGTTCTATGAAACCAAAAAACGAGTACACCACGAAAGAATGAGATATCCTAGCTTCTTGTGCCCAACTTGCAGAAGCTTCAAGAGAATCTATGTGAAAGGCATGGTTAAACGTATTAGGGATGGATTTGAAGATGATGAAGCTATAGGCATTCTAGGTTTGGAAGAGAAATATTGTAGGGTTCATATTAGAATAGCTCTCTAGAAGGCGATCGAGCAGGAAAACAAATGGGGGAATTAACTTGAGGTCGAAAAAAGAATAAGTGGATTCATTGAGGGAGTCCAGATAAATGAAGAAATTAATAGCAATGTTAGGTAGGATCAGAGAGTAGGGAGTGTTACGTTAGTTTGCCCGTTATAGAGGGTTTTTTCGAAAATAAATCATGAGCAATGGTTGAATCAAGTAGACGAAGGATGGGGTAAAGAGGAAGCATTGGAGTCTTTAAGAATAATCATGGAATGCTACAGAAAAAATATGCACACTCGACTAAAAAGTAAAGATGGGGTTGAGGAAAGAGAGAAGTTAATGACCCTGTTGGCCCAATAAGCTATTTAAGATGGGGTGAATTTGGTAGTTATAAAAAATTTAAACAAATATATCTTTCATGACTTAATTATCAAATAATCAATTTTTCCTAATTATTATCTTTGTTACGCAGCGGATAAGTGTTTAATTCTAGATGCACACCCAAACAAAATATAAAGAAAGTAAATAATGGATCACACCAAAATTATCCTGGTTTTGTAAGTTAGCCTTGCCTAATCCAGTCCCCCGAGCTCAATGAAGATTCACAACCTCTAAACCCCTAATTCCTTTAATATTAGGAACCAAACCCTTATAACGATTCTTTTTCCAAACTCGGAATCAACATTTATAATTTTGTTATTCTCGAGCTAAGGAAAAACATCATCTTTTTACTAGCCTAAAGACTAATCTAATTCTATTATAGAAAGAATCAAAACCTCACAAATCTTAATCTTTTTCACCGAAAAAGATTGAAATCTAACTACCTTAACTAGACATCGACCCAACAGTATCTAATATGCTCAAACTCACAAATACAAAAAATAATGAATTTCTTCTCGCAAGGAGCTTTTATCATCTCAATACAGTTATACTTGATCAATATCCTGAAATTTACTACGTAAGAAATACAATGTATGGCCAATTAATATTTGATTAATGACAAGTATGGGTAGCACAAATTAAAGCACGTAATCAAATAAACACATAAAATCATTTTAAAAAGATTTTCAGGCTCTTAAGTTTGAAAACGATTTTCTAACGATCTTGTATTCAAGTAAGCAATAATAATATGAAATATCAATTAACAAAAATAACTTGGAAAAATCTCACTAGGAAAACACTGAGGAATAAAAATAGAATCGTAAAATAACTCAAATCAGTGACGTTAAATCAATCAATGGTTTAGATCAAGAACTTAGTACAAAATCTCTGTCGAAAAATCTCAGAAGAATGATAACTCTTAGAAATACGTAGGAACTGATTATTCTTGATATATTTTATCAAATTGTCACAGATCTATATACAGATTGATATCAAACCCTCTAACGACTACATTTCAAAAGATATGCCTCTAAAAGGCACTTTTAAACCCCATATAATATAATCATTCAATTATGCTATAATTCACTTAAAAAATAAGTTTTATACCTCTCAAATAAGTCTATAAAATATTTCTCAATTATCAGTCACAAAGATAGGAAGTATTTAGCCACCTAAATTTAGAGAATCTTTAATTATGTGGATTAAATTAATAAGGATATAAAACTATATGTACTATAACTTCAATGAGATTAGATCTCCCGAAATTTTCTCTTGGAATCATAAAAAACAGTTAGTTTTTTACTGAAATACCAAGTTTCTTGAAATTTCAACCGAAATAGTCGGTTGACTGATCCTTGGCCATCAGTTGACCGATTGATACAACGTTAAAAACCAAGCAAAAACCAAGATGCCAGTCGGTTGACCAATTCTCCTTCGGTCGGTTAACCGATTAGTTTAGAGAGTTTTCCCTACCAAACTCCAGCATAGTCAGTTGACTGATTGCCTCCTAATCGATTGACCGATTGGTTCAGATACTTTCGCTTATAAACCCTTAAGCCCATCGGTTGACTGATCGCCTTTAGTCGGTTGACCGAAATCTTACTGTTTCAAATGGTTGACCAATCTCTTCAGATCATTTGACCAATTGATGCTGGATGGTCATTTCCTATACCATTTCTACTCCAAAACCTACTGCTCAATTTAATTAACTGATTATTTTTTTGATTGATTGAATTAACCTTAAACTTCAACGTTTAATCCTAATTTTAATTATGGCAATTATCATTTTTAATTTTACATAAGGAGCACATAATAAATCAATAATTAGGATCTTAAATTCTATCATTTCAACACGTAAAAGATAATTCATTTAATAGTGTTATGTGTGATCCTAATTCGGGTTGAATTAAGAGTATAAGAGTATCAAGTTGTTTTCACCTAATTTCTTCAATGTCTTTAATACTCTTCATTTCTTCACTTTGTCCATCTTTGCACCCTTAACATTTTCTTCGTGATATCTTCAACACAATCAATAAATAGAACTTTTTTTCTTAAACATTCAACAAACACACTAGTCTTACCTAAAACATCAACACTTAATTGTTCATCAAAACTTAGGGATCAACAATCTCTCTATTTTTTATAATGACAATTAATTTTGATGTTTTATTCAAAACAATAAAATAAAATGTAACCACGCTCCCCCTAAATCCGAGTATGCATATTTAACTCATTTAAGCACAATCATAAAGACAAATTTAAATAGTTCAACGGATATTCAACATAAGCCAAAAAAATTAAAAAAATAATATAATGTTAATGATATTTAATAAAACTCAATATCACTAGATCTCTATTTAATCAATGCAATTATTAGGCGAACAAATTCCTAAACATTATCTAACTCGTTTAACCATCAAACAACTTCTCCCCCTTTGTCATCTCAAAAAGTGGGGATGGAGACCCCTTTGATAAATATTCTTATAAAATAATTTTTCCAAAAAAAATCATAAGATCTTAACTTTCAATAATAAGAATAAAAATCATTTTCATCACTAGAATATATGTGGATCATTATAAGAAATAAATATTAAGCATAAAGGATCGTGTTCAGACAAACCACAATAAACTAATTACTATTTAGTGTATCTAGATCAAGTACCACAAATTCTAGATTTAACTATAACAGACCAAAGTTCTACGGTGAGACATGTTCAAA
Source organism: Eucommia ulmoides (assembly GCA_016647705.1). Classification (NCBI taxonomy): domain Eukaryota; kingdom Viridiplantae; phylum Streptophyta; class Magnoliopsida; order Garryales; family Eucommiaceae; genus Eucommia; species Eucommia ulmoides. The sequence goes on along the minus strand of CM028330.1, from coordinate 17,747,272 downwards.
TTACATAACCAAACTGAGAATAATAAAGCATAAAACTAATGAGGACCTTGTCCCATGAATAGATAGTACGATCCGGATGCTATAGGTACTAAGTACCAAGCTGAACACTCGAGCTCGAGGGCATTTGCTGATAATAAAGCAGAGATGGTCTTGCCCCTGACGACCCTGCTACAGTAGGTCCTCTAGAGGACAGCTGAGCTCCAAAGGTAGTGTTCTCACTATACTATTGCAGGGCGCTAAATTGGTGTTAGCTACTAAATTGTGGGCTCTGCATGAATTGAAACATATGTTTCATACTGTCTATGATCTTCCTGAAACAAGCTTCAATAGTTTCAGTAATCCTCCCATATCTGCGTTCCATAGACATCATCTCATCCATGTTATTTTCAATCCCAAACATTCAGTAATCGAGCATCTCCGTGTATTGCTGGAGATTATCAACTTGATTTCAAAACATGTCCATCTTCTGATCCGAGCTTAACTCTTCATCTTCTTTTTCTTTTTCATCCACCACCATTCTCTGTCTCTCTTCACCTTTTTTCTCACCCACTTATTTCTCTTGAATTCATGCCCATTAAAATACAATTACTAACATTTATCCATGTTGGGGTCACTGTGGAAAACTTAATTTCTTTATGGTCGCTTTCAACTCCAAAGAAACCGAATACTCTTTGAAGCGCATCGACATAGGGTAACACTCTAGAGGGTTTCTTTAAATGATACCTTATGTGTTCCATAATAATGTGGGCTAAATCAAGTTTTCTTCCCTCAACAATTTCATTTAGCACGTATAAATCAAACTCATTCACATCTGCATGACTCCCTTCTCTAGGCACAATTGTATATGTAATTATCGAATGAATGAGACGATGCTCAAGCGATAGGAATCCCACTCTATCCTCATCCAACCCCAACTTTTCAGCAATCTCACTTCTCCTAATATTCTTCGCAATCCAGTAAGGGGTATTTTAGGGACAAACATCTCCTCTGTTTAACTTCAAAATGTCTCTAAGTTCTGCCTTATCGAATTTAATTTCAACCCCTTTAACAAATGACCTCATTTATTCATCTCTAAGTGTAAGATTACTATAAAACATTCTTACCCAAAGGGGCATCCATTCATTACTTTGAGAAACAAAATTAGTCCAACCCAAATTCCAAACATACTTCTCAAGATCGATATTTTTCTTTTTTAATCCATCAATATCTATGGGTTTACAACAAACAACCTTTTGATTTGCAGATTCATTTTTGAATTTTATTTTGGCCTCCTTGTTCTCAATATGAATATTGTCATATTTAGGTTTTCCCGAGTAAGGCCTTTTGACTCTAGGCATTTTCTCTCAATAGCGAGTTCAACAACCAATTTAAAACTCAAAGATCTAACAAGATGATATAGATCTACCAAAACCCTAGAGAGAGAGAGAAGAACCAACTTTATGATGAAATTTTTGACTCCTAAATGATAGATCCAAGCTCTTACTCTTCTACTCCAAGCCAAAATATGAGGATTTCCTGAAGATTTGATAGGAAAAACTCTAGGGAGATGAAGGGTTTTAGAGAGAGAAGGTTTCAAAACAAAATGGGGATAAAATGAAGGGGCTAGGGATATTAAATCCATGGTTGATTGCCTGTTCTTGGTTGGTTGACCGATCAAGGCTAAGTCTGCGTACTGCAGAATCTGTTCCTGTCGATTGACCGACATGGCCCTTTTGTTCTTTTGTGTATTTTTCCCCTATTTGATCAACTAGCACAATTTTTATCTCTTATTTTGATCCACATGTATTATTTAAAATATTTTCACACTCACACAGTCACACATACACATATCACAAATATCTATTTTAAGAAATGCAAAGAATCGATCTCCCTAACAAAATTAACATATTTGAATTTCAGAAAATTTGACATACTTGGATCATCCTTGGGAGAAATTGGTGTGTGTACCTTTAGTGGATTATTAATTTCAAGCTTATTATCATTTGAATCCACTATATTTTCTTTTACTTGATTTTGTCACTTTGATTTTCTCCATTCTTACATTGGCTCTTTTCTGGATTGGTTCAGTGATAATTTTCTTGCCTTTCTATGGTGCTTTGACCTGTTTTTTCTCATTTTGTTTTGTCATCACTTTATACATTGTCTTTCTTTGGTATCGGTTTCCCGCCATTTGTTGAAGATAAGTATCAGTTGATTTCATGTATTGAAATTGCTGCTTTTTGAACTTTCTATTTTGTATATACTCATTCTTCCTTATTGGTGCATTGGATCTGGAATCCTTTCTAAGCATGTAGTATTCATTGTATCCTCTTGGTTGGTTGAATCTTCGATTAGTACCTGCATAAAAAAATTCCCTCTTTGGTATCCAATTATTTCTTGATCCGACAGGGTAACCATGCAACAAATTACAAACTTTCTTAAAACGAACATGTTTCCCACAATAAAAAGATTTAGCATTGTTAGTACGTTTCTTCGAATAATGAGTATTCCGTACGGGGTCACAATATTATTGGTGATATTGAAGAGGTGCTTTAGCAACTATTGATTTTTCAAAAGGTTTAGTTCTCTCATTACCTTTGAATCTATCCACTATTTTAATAAGCTACTTTTGTGTCTTTTTAAGTGATTGCTCCAACGAACTGACGTTCACTTATAGACCAAAATTCTTCTTATGTATAAATTCAAAATTCAAGATCATTCTTAAGAATGTGACACTCATTTTTAACAGAATAAATTTTCACACAAGCTCTATCAAGCTCACACTTTGCATTCTCAAACTCAATGCTCAAGACCTCATTTAACTTCCCAAGATTTTTCTTTTTAAAATCATTTTGTTGAAAATCACAAACATTGGTTTTCAAAACTTCGTCTCTTCTTCAAGAGAATCGATTTTTTCAAGCAACTTACCCATTTCAGTTAAAGCATTTGTAAATTCAACAATTTCAAAATAAATATCAAAATTCTTCTTTTTAAGAGACTCAGTGGTACTAGCTTTTTATTTTCCAGAATTTCAATCTTTTGCCCGAGTTTTAAATTCTCTTTTCCAAAAATATAAGTAAGGGTAATCAGTGTCTGAATAATCTTATTTGTAGCCTCATTATCACCAAGTTTATCATTCTCTCTAACGGGATCCTAACTATCACAAGAATTGGGAAACCATAATAGTTTATACGATATTATGATCAATGTACTCCATGTGATTTTGTTTAACTAGGATTTTAAGCCTATTGAGCTAAAACTAACTCTGGTACCAATTGTTAGCTTAGTGAACTACCCAAAAGGGAGGAATTTGGTAGTTATAAAAAATTTAAACAAATAAATCTTTCAACACTTAATTATTAACTAATCAATTTTTTAAAATCAATTATTATCTTTATTACGCAGCAGATAAATGTTTAATTATAGGTGCACACCCAAATAAAATATAAAGAGAGTAAATAATGCGGCACACCAAGATATATCTTGGTTCAGTAAGTTAGCCTTGCTTAATCTATTCCTTTAATCTCCACGAAGATTCGCAACCTCTAAACCCCTGATTCCTTTAACGGTAGTAACCAAACCCTTACAACGATTCTTTTTTCACACTCAGAATCAACCTTTACGATTTTTTTTTTCCTAGGCTAAGGAAGAACCTTATCTTTTTACAAGGTTAAAGACTAACCTAATTCTATTATAGGAAAAATCAAAACCTCACAATTCTCACAAGTATCATTTTCCTAAGTAAGGATTGAACCTTTGCAATTCACTCAAAATTAATTTAATTTCAGGAAAAATAAAAACCTAGTTCTTTTCAAGGAAAAGAATAACCTAACATTTTTATACTTAGGACAAAGATTAAACCTTAATCTTTTTCACCGAAAAATATTAAAACCTAGCTATCCTAACTAGATACTGACCCAATTGTGTCTAATCCACTCAAACTCATAAATACAAAAGTAAAGAGTTTCTTCTCATAAAGAGCTTCTAACACCTCAATACAGTTATACTCGATTAATGTCCCAAAATTTACTACATGATAGATATAACGTGAGACAAATTAACATTTGATTAATGATAAGTGTGGATAACACAAATTAAAGCACGTAATCAGATAAACACATAAAATCATTTTTAAAAATATTTTCAGGCTCTTAAGTTTGAAAATGATTTTCTAATAATCTTAAATTCAAGCAAATAATAATAATATGAAATCTAAATTAAGAACAATAACTTGAAAAAATCTCACTAGAAAAATCCCGAAGAATAAAAACAGAATCACAAGATAACTCAAGTCGGTGACACCAAATCAATCCGTGCTTTAGATCAAGAATTTAACACAAATCTCTCTCGAAAAATCTCAGCAGAATAATAACTCTTAGAAAAGTGTAGGAAATGATTGTTCTTTATATATCTCATCCAATTTTCACAGGTCTATATATATATATATATATATATATTGATATCAAGCTCTCCAACGGTTACTTTTCAAAAGATATTCCTGTAAAAGGCACTCTTAGACCCCATATAATATAATCATTCAATTTTGGTGTAATTTACTAAAAAATATCGTTTAAAACTCTCAAATAAGTACATAAAATATTTCTCAATTATCAATTGCAAAGATAAGAAGTATTTAGCTACTTAAATTGAGAGAATCTTTAATTATATACACCAAATCAATCGTATGTGATCCTAATTCGAGTTGTATTAAGAGTATAACGGCATATTTGGTTGGACGGAATGGAATGATGGTGAAATAGAATGGAAGAAGTAATGGAATGAGAGAAGGAATGGAATGGAATTGTGAATATAATCACTATTTCATTCTTTTGTTTGGTTGGTATGGAATGAAAGAAAAAATGGAATAGTGAAATATAATAAAATTTCCATTTTGCTCTTATAAAATTATTATTTCATTCTCTTCTTGGTTGGTTATAATAAAATTTTATTATATTTTACTATTCTATTCCTTTTCTCATTTTATTATATTTCACTATTCAACTCAATTTTAAGTTTTTGTTCTCTAATTTCTATTTTTGTTCTCAATTTTCAGTTTCTATTTTTTAATTTCTGTTTTTGTTCTCAATTTTTAGTTTCCTTTTTCAATTTTTCGTTCTCTAATTTTCTATTTTTTGTTCTCAATTTTCAGTTTATGTTCTTAATATTTTGTTTTTTATCTCAATTTTCTGTTTTTATTCTCAGTTTTTGGTTTCCGTTATCAATTTTTCTATTATTTAATTTTATATTTTTATTCTCAATTTTCTATTTTTTTCTCAATTTTATGTTTTTGTTCTCAATTTTCAGTTTTCGTTCTCAATTTTTCGTTCTCTAATTTTATATTTTGGTTCTCAATTTTTCAGTTTATGTTCTCAATTTTCTGTTTCTGTTATTAATTTTTTGTTCTCTAATTTTATGTTTTTGTTCTCAATTTTTAGTTTATGTTCTCAATTTCCTGTTCTCTAATTTTCTGTTTTTGTTCTCAATTTTCGGTTTATGTTCTCAATTTTCTGTTTCTATTCTCAATTTTCAGTTTTTGTTCTCAATTTTCTAGTTACATTCTCAATTTTTTGTTCTCAATTTTCTGTTTCTATTCCCAACTTTTTGTTCACTAATTTCTGTTTTTATTCTCAATTTTCAAGGGCTTAATTACAAGTACTATCATGTAATTTAAGATATTAATTCTATTGGGTTGGAATCCCATTCCACCCCATCTCAAATGGAATCTCATTCTATCCAATTTCATTCCAATGGAATCACAAAAGTGATTCTATTGGAGAACCAAATAACGGAATAAGAATCGAAGGCGGATGCGATTCCATTCCGCTCTCGATTCCATCCAACCAAACATGCCATAAGAGTATTAAGTTGTTTTCACCTAATTTTTTCAATGTCTTCAACAATCTTCATTTCTTCACTTTGTCCATCTTTTTACCCTTAACATTTTCTTCATGATATCTTAAACACAATCAATAAATTGAACTCTTTTTTTGAAACACTCAACAAACATATTAGTTCCACAAACAATATCAACAGTTAATTATCCATCAAAACGTAGGATCAACAGACCCTATACGGCCTATATTTCTCTTGTTGTTCTACTTACAAGCAATATTTTGAAGTTAATTGTTTTAGACTTAAAGAAAACTTAAAGAAGAAAGATGATGTTTGGAAAATGCTACAAGATATGGGGATAGATAATCTTCATTATAGATCCCACTTCATCAATCACTATTCGATTGAATTAGATCAAAATGTTGATCTAAGGGGGGGGGGGGGTGGAAATACATCCGGACAATTAGAATCAGAAGTGTAGAAACAGTGATGAAGAAAGGTCGCAACAAAGCTCAGGTAGAATGATCTCTGAAATTACAAATGTTTAATGCAAATTTGTGCCATTACCTTACACCTAATATTGTCAACCATCAAAATGACTGTCAAGTTTCGGAAATCACGAATCGAAGCATTAAACGACACCAAAGATTTGACAACATTTTGCTCTACCTTTTACCTCGGAAGAACATGTTACAAAATCTATTTATTTAACCATACATCTGTTAAGAAATTTTTAACTCGCCTATACCTTTCGCCTTTAACTCATCCAACAATTGATAATAATTCTCCATCATTGTAGTATATGTCATTTCAGAATATTTGTACACCAAACTCTCTTTAAATCCTTGCTCTATTCCAACAAACTTATTCCTCAAATTATTCTTCAAGTGATTCAAATAGTACGCGTAAGAACAGTTTGGGAATATTCTTTGTACACTTTTGATAATTCCACTATGTTGGACTGATATGAATGTTAACACACGTTCATGCGACACAATTTTGGACAAATTAGTCATAAATCAACTCTAATTGTTGTCATTTTTTGCATCCACAGCTGCAAATGCAACCGGAAACAAACCTGCACAATAATAATAATAATAAGAAGAAGAAGAAGAAGAAAAAGAAGAAGAAGAACAACAACAACAACAACAACAAGACTATTGCCTTAAATTGAACCTAATTACATTAGACACAACTATCACTTACCATTTCGATAATCTTTTGCATTTGCCCCCCAACAACCAAGCCTTATTCGACCCCTAGGAAAGTACCCTCTAGAAATATCATAGGTCGATAATATTTGAAGCCTTTTATAGTTGTATTAAAAGCAACAAATAACCGTTTAAAGTGTCCCATCTCTGGGTTATAATCCAAAACCAAATGACTCCTCAAATTTTAACGCATACAAGCATCCAGTTAATCAACTCTTCTGTGGACTCTCCAGTTACACCTCTCATGTTCCTTCAATGAACATTCAATAATTAACCTCTTTTAGCATTCTTTTTATATTTAAAGTTCAATCCTCCTTGCACGGTATACTTTCTCAATATTTATCTATACTTTGGCATTCCGCCCTTAAACCGCTGACTAACCTTTTTGATACGTTCAACCCATTAATCTGATAAAAAATCTTTTTGGGATTGTGTATAAAAAAAATTGGCAACAAATCAGCATCCCTACTATCATTAGCCTTGCCTATCCATCCTCATGAATGTTCAATCAGCATATTAGAAACACTGACGCTCGACCTATTCTCATACCACGTGCCTTGACATCCACACCCACGTACTCAAGCTTTAGTGCACGAGCAAGGCTCAAAACCACTTCTAAGTTGCTTAGGCATGACATTAGACACCTGTCGTGACCAAGGATAGAGTAATACAACTCAAATGATTCAACCCGCAACACATCCCACCTCATTATTGGCTTCTGAATTAACGACTCAAACATGAAATCATCGTCAACTCTTAAACCTAATGAGTAATCATCAAACTTGCACATTAAAACTAGGTGAGTAGTCATTTCCGCTGTAATTCTCTCTGCCCAAGAAAAAAAATAAAAATGTACATGTCATTTACTTATCACACCAAATAAACTAATATGAAGTGTCGAAAACACAACAACAAGCAAAAACATCGCATAAATAATTGTCATCTACTATGTTTCTCAAGCCACTTACAGATTTGGACACCACTATCGAACACAAACAAGCTCCTAACCAAACAAGACCGAAAGATTTTGCCCAAATTAACCCGCAACTTCTTATTCAAACCCTTTTAACTTCTAGAATCTCTTTCTTTGCCTTCTCAGATTCAAAACTAGACAAGCCAAAAATGAATTGATAAACGTAAAATAATTTATATTTAAATAGAAACTACCAAAAATAACGGAATAACAACTTACCATAATCATCATTTTGAATTTGAAATCCTCGATCATCGCACAAGGGTACTGTTGTCCATCCACCCTTGTTTCTTAACCGCCAAGGACTAAAGGCTAAAAATCTCGTGAAAAATGTCTAAATTACAACATTAATGTTTTATTGAATTTTTTTTCTATATTAGCTCTTATATAAGGGTTGAAAAAAACACTAATTAAAATGCGTTTTCAAGTTCTACTTTTTTGCATAAATCTTAAACCGCTTATTCAAATTCACTTTTGCTTCTTTCTACACTTTTTAATGGACTGAGCGGCGCTAACATTCAAGTTTTATTCCAATTGGGTATGTTTGTCCATTTTGAATAACCAACCCGTTTTTAACTTCTTTAAGTGTTCAAATTATTTTTATTTTTTTAACATAAATCCAAAATCACTTATTTAATTACTGATTTACTATTTTTCGAAAATAAATATGAGTGAGAACATTGATAACCTAGAGGTTGGCATTAATTATTTTCTAAGTTATTATTTTATTTTTATTTGTCGATATTAAAATTTATTTTTGTTATATTTTCATGAAATGTGTTATACATAAAATTAAAGATTTAGCTGTGGATTATGTGTCATATTCAATAGAAAATTAAATATTAATGTATTTTTTTTCATACTCCCATAAGATATATGCTTGTCTAAAATTAGTAATGTAATTGAAATCTCTGAAGTAAGAGTGAAATTCAGCATATATATACGGTGAAAAGCGAAATTTAAACTTAAGGTCTCACATTTGGTCATAATTGCCACATTTATAGAGGCAATATATACATCGACCGATAAACGAAGAGCGAACTCAACAAGTGCACAAAGGATTTTACACTATTTATTAAATATTTGAAAAGGAAAAATCGCAAAAAGGACCGAAAATAATAGTTTTTGGTAGGTTTGGGGGTTAATTGGCAATAAAATACCGTTGAAGACCTCAGCAGCAACCTCAAGCGGCTTCCTGCTGGTCCGGTCTGCAATTTTTAAGATATTGTCTATCTCACTCTGGACCCCAACAACTGACAACTTGGGACTGCGAAAACTGCTCTCGCTCTCTCCAGTAGACTCTTGAGTTTTAGAATTTTAGAATTTAGAAATAATCTTTATAAATAATCCAAAAAAAGTTTAAACATGATCTCTTTCCATCTCTTGAAATATATACATACATACGTAGATATATATTGAAAAATACTTTTTTAATAAGAAAATACTTAAAAACTATTTTAAAAAATATATACTTTAAAAAAATATTCAAACACTGCCTTAGTTATTTCTTTATTTTATTTGGTGAGACAAAGTTTCATCTGGTCCCAAAAACTATTTTTAGGATTTTACCTTAATTAAAAATTAAGTTTCAAGAAATAATCTATATTAGCGTATAACCTGTGCCAGAAGGCACGGATGTAAAACAACAAAAACAAACAACTGAGATAATTTTCTATACATACAACAATTAACACATATTTCATTTGAACATCAATAATCACTAACAATTGAACATTAATAATAATTAAAACTCGAGACTAAAACTTGTACCATTATATGCTTGTAATAAATAATTGGACAATCACTAACAATTGAACATTAATAATAATTAAAACTCGAGACTAAAACTTGTACCATTATATGCTTGTAATAAATAATTGGACAGTAAATCATTATTTACAAACACATACTATTTAAATGGCAACATATAGCTTCCTATAGATTCTTTTTTCTATTTCATCACCAAACCAACCGGAAAACCTAACAGTATCAACCAAATGCCAATAGATTCAAACTTACTAAATAACTTAAACAACTCAATTAATCAACAATTTACTGAAACAAATAAAGAAACCAATTAAAAAAATCAAATGAAAAAAAAAATGAATTTATTACTTCTCAATCATAAGTTAAGTTATTCCTAAAGATATTGAGAGTAGTATATCCACTTGTGGAGATATGAAAACGAAGGTGACGTTTGGTAATCGTTTCTGTTTCCATTCCAGCAGTGGGATAGGAATAGGATGGGATGGGATGAGAATTTTGTTTTCTTCTTGGGAGTAGAATCGTGTTTGGTAGCGATAATTTTTATTTTTATTTTATTTTTAATTTTTTTGGTCGGACGGCGGTGGCGCCGTCACCGGCAGTGGCTCCAGCGCTGGCGACGGTCGGACAGCGGTGGCGAGTGGGTGACAGTGGGCGGCAGTAGGAAGTGGCCGAAAAGTTTCCATTCGGACGGCGGTGGCTCCAGTGCCGGCGACGGCCGAACGACAATGGCTCCGGCGACGGCCGAACGACAATGGCTCCGGCGACGGTTGAACAGCGGTGGAGGGTGGGTGACAGTGGCCGGCGGCCGGAAGTGGCCGAAAAGTTTCCAACCGGACGGTGACTGGCGACGGTCGCCGGAAATGGCCGCCGGCGACGTTGGCCGACTGCGGCAGACGGTGGTCGACCGGTGGATGAACAATGACTGTGTGTTTTGGGAATGGAATGGGAATAATGAGTAATAACTTTTTTTTGTTTCTCATTTCTTAAGAAAAAAGTGGGCACAATTCTCAAATGGGAATGAAATGAAAACGGAAACAAAAATTACCAAACGCTATTTTCAAAAATCTGAGAATGGGATGAGAATTTCTGGAATGGAAACGGTTACCAAACGGGCCCGAAAAGATCAAATTAGAATACCTAAAATAAAGAAGTTAAATAAAAATCTCTAAAAAGAATCAAATCAAGAATGAGACATTATCCCGAAAATGAATTAAATTCCTACAATGAAAAATTAAAATTGAAATCCCTAAAACCTAATGAAATCAAAATCCATAAAACCAGATCAAATCAAATCCTTAAAAAAAAATGAAATAAAAATTCCTAAAATAAAATCCAGTGGTTGCGAGAAAAAGGGCAAATTAGAAATCAAACGCAGTAGATTTGAGAGAGAGAGAGAGAGAGAGAGAGAGAGAGACCACTAAAAACATGACTTTAGGAGCGGGAGAGCTCTGGTGGTTCTGCATCTAGGATTTGAAGGTCCTCCCACTTTTACATAGTCTACATTGTTGGTCCAATAGAATATCCAAGAGGGGGGATAATCAGAATAAAAATCAATAAATCAAATAATTATTTTTTAGCCTAAATTAATTATTATCTTTATAACACAGCGAAATTAATCAATCAACTAGATGCACACACAAATAGCAAAAATAGATAAATTAAGAAAACAGCACACCAGAGATTTATAACGGTTCACCAAGCTACTCTTGGTTAATCCAGTCCTCCGAGCTTCACAGAGGTCGCACCCACTAAAACCAAGATTCCTGTAAAGGTAGGAACCAAACCCGCACACTGATTCTTTTACAAGCTCAAAATCAACCTTTACAATTTCCTTTTCAAAGGCTAAGGAATAACCTCTACTTTTTACAGACTAAAGAATAACCTAATTTTTTTTAACACCTAGGCTCAAGAATCAAAACCTCACCAAAACACTCCAAATATCCTTTTACCCGGTAAGGACTGAACCGTTACAAAATCACTCTAGGAAGAATCACTACCTCAATCTCTTTACAGAAAGAGGCTGAAACTCAGCTATCCTTGACTAAATATCCCCAATGATATTTAACCCGTCACAACTCACCAATAAAAAAATTGATAAGTAAATCTCACTTAGAGTTTCTACTACCCCAGATATATATAAACTCAATTAATATCTTAACTAGTGATAGAATTATGTGAGATGCAAAAATCTGATTTTAACAATATATGGGTAACAAATTGGAGCACGTAATTAGATTTAAGAAATTGTTTAAAAGAATGTTTTCTTTAAAGAATCAAAAATAATTTCTAAGATGAATTTCCAAAGACAATAACAAACAAGTAATAATCAATATAGAAAGATTCCACCCGGAATTCACAGAATTAATGATGAAAACAATATAGCTTCAATTCCGGAATCAGCACAAATTGATCGCAGTTGATTATCAGAATCACTCTCTTAGAACAACTCACAGTATTATTGAATGATCACTCTTATAAACGCTCTCTCAAATATAGACTGATTTTATCTCTTAGAATGAATAAAATAATTAGTTTTCTTAGAAAATTCACAGGTCTATATAATGGCACATGTAATCAGTCTCCTAACGGCTAGTTCGCAAGTGTCATAACAATAAAATACTCTTATAGACCCTTCATAACGTGAGGACTTCATTTAGGTACAATTTCACTTAATAACAACTTTTAAATCTCTTAATTAAATCCCCAAAGTATTTCTCAATTAAAACAAATAAGTATAGAATTCATTTTATGTACCAAATTGAGAAACTTTAATAATTAATAAACCATATTGAAATGATTTAATATATATATGAACCATATCTCAAATGTTAAGAATATCCCCGAAATCTTTCTCAAATCTTAACAAAAAACGACTACTTTTGGATTTAGAATCGGATTAACCAATATCTAGAAACTGTGCGTTCAGTCAACTACCCAGTCAACTAAAGAACACTAGAAGTAGCCCATGCACTTGATCGGTCGACTCCTCAATCGAATCGCAGATTCAGAGAGTTTTCCAAGCTTGCATCGGTCGACTGCTCACTCAACTCGTAGATTCAGAAAGTTCACCAAACTTCCATCGGTCGACCGCCCACTCAACTCGTAGATTCATAGAGTTCATCTACTTTCTCCAGTCGACTCCTGGTAGGGCGTAAAATACGCCGCTACTTACACTCGCAAGTATACGAGGTCTAAGTTTTAGTATAGTGTGATCGTTAAGATCGGGTTATCGTATCCACAGGGATTGGTGTCGTTACTATCGAATACCGCGTTTGTCGTGACCTAATTTTATCTAGGCAAAAAACAAATGTATTTAATTAATTAAACTAATACTAATATAACCTAAATTAACTACACTAATATACTAATATGTTTTAGGGTGAAGAATTACCTAGGGATTAACATGTTTACAAATACGTGTTCGATCTCGATTTATTCACGTTTACGGTGTTAGACCTATTTAACAATCTCGGTACGTAAACTCCACCACCACCTCTCCCAAGTGTAAGACGGGGGTGTAAGACCCCAATTTCTTAGAGACAAATAGTTTTGGTTGTATTTTTATAATATTTCGAAAATAGCAGGGAGGAGTTTGAAATCAAAGATGTAATTTAGAAGTTTAGGGGACCAAATGGTAAACTTTCAAAAACATTAAAATAAAATTTGTTTTAATTTATGAACTTAACTAAAATGAAGGGGGTTTAAGTGCAATTATATATACATACTATAATTATAGAAAGAGAAGTGGTGGAGATGAGGATCGGGCCCTTAAGACCCTAACTTCCGTGCATGCATATTTATTAACCGTATTTTAGAACATTTAGAAAAAATGGGGTAGAATGTGTTATTTTCAATTTGAAATGAAGGGGTGAATTTATGATTTTAAGGAAAATTAAAACTTAGATGGGGATTCAAATAAAAAACTTAAAGGAAATAGGGGTGGTTAATGTAAATAAGAGATTATATATATACACACACATATATGTTCAAGGACAGTCAGTATGATCTAGAAACGCAGAGAACCGGAAGGGGATTTTGACGTGGCAAGCTAGGATCAAACGCAACCACCATATTCATGCATATATAAGCAATTCATTCATGTAAGAAGGATCGAGAGCCTAAAAAAAAAAAAAAAAAAAAAAAAAAAAAAAAAGAAGGAAATCAGAGAACAATAAAAGAAAAGGGGAGAGAGAGAGAAGGCGTCGTTGTTCGTCGGCGGTGACGTCTATTGTACGGTCGGGCGTGTGCGTGGTTCGTCTGTTCAGTCCAGTCTGGGTATGGGTATGTCTTCAGTTGTTCATTCAACGGTTGTGGGTGGGCGATCGTTGACAGCAAGACGGTGTATGTGTGTATCGTCGGAGGCGGAGTCGTCGTTGCTCTGGTGGTAGGTGATTGTCGTCGAATGGTCGTTGTGTATGTGTTCGTCGTTCAGCTGGTGTGCACGTGTGTGTGTGTGTAATCGTCGTTGTCCCTTCGGCGAGTGTGCGTGTGTGTCCTGTTCATCCGGCGAGTCTGCGTGTGTGTCCTGTTCATCCGACAGTGTGCATGTGTGTGTGTGTGCTCTGCTCTGTTGTTGCGGGTGTGTGTGTTGATCGCCCATGGTGAAGGTTGACGGAGAGAAAGAGAGAAAGTTGGTGGGGCGGAGAGATTTGGTCGGCGGTGAGAGTTCTTCGGCGCCGGTCGTCGAGATTGCAAACTGAAACAGAAGCAGAAAAGGAAAACGGGGGGGAAAAAAAAAGAAAGGAAAAAGGAAAAAAAAAAAAAATTTTACACAAACAACCCAAATAAAGGCCGACAGGCGATTCAGAACAAGTAACGATTCCGTTGGTTAATATTTTAGTCATTAATTATTAATTCCGTCAAATTAAATTATTAGTATTAAATTTTGTAATCGCTACGATAATTTTGTAACCGTTAATTTTAATAATATTGTATAGTGAAAATTAACGTAGCGAGACGAACGAAATAATATTTTGTCATAACTAAACTTGGGGAATGAGGAATTAGGTAACTTAGGGCCATACATTGCATATTAGGGTTGTTTTAAATAAAAATTTCATTTAGACCTATCATTGTTAGGTTCACAGGCGCTAGCATCCCAGTAGGCTTTGGACGGTGATAGTTTTGCAGTGCGAAAATCGAGGTGAGTGTACTGTTTTCTTACCAAACTACCTTTTGTATTTATATATGATAGAAAATGGTTGTGTTTACATTAGATGATTTAAAAAATTTGTGGATCATGCACGTTTTGGTGAGTTGGAAAAAAAATGGATTTTCATGATATTACGATGGTTTTCGAAAAGAAGGTGGAAATGGTTTTGGTGGAATCAGATGTTTTTATAAAGAAAAATGAGAAATACGATTTTGGATTAAAAAAAAATCGATTTTGGAAATAGAGGGTGATGTTTGAAATTTGCCGATATTGATTAGACGATAATATTGGTTTGTGAATTGATGATGACTTTATTAACTTGACAATGCTATGGTATTTATCTGCTTCGGTAGAGTGATGTGATCCGCTTCGGCGGAGTGATGTTATCCGCTTCGGCGGAATGATGTTTATCTGCTTCGGCAGAGTGATGTTAGATGTTTATACTGCGCAGTGATTATCCATTTCGGCGGAGTAATGGGTGTTCGTAGGAAGGCATATCCTATGGATGGTACGGTACCGTTGCAAACTCCCGATCGTGAGATTAAAACAATCACTACGGCTAGCCAGTGTGTGTTGTGGTGGAATGGTGTTTTGAGGTGTTTGTTTGAGATGTGGTGTTTTACTTATATTGGATGATTTGTTATTTATTATGGTGATTGGTATGATTTTATATTAGATGGAACTTATCTATATCGCTTTATTTTCATTACTTATATACTCATGCTTGATCCATATTTAATTGTGGTAATATTTAGAATGTTTTATTATTTTAAAAATATTTTACTAAGAAGACAGTACACTTGCAGGTACAACAGTTAGGAGTCGGTCCCCTACTGGCACTAGGTAGAGCTATGTGATGGAGTCATGTGGGCGATTGAGAGAAGCTGTCAAAGACGAACCTAAGAAGGTTCATGGATAAATACTTTTAGTTAAAAAAAAATCGGGTCGGGTGTGTCCCCCCATAATAGATGTATGTATTATACAGTGGATGTATATTGTCATTCATTAGGTTATTTGGGTTTTGGTGATGTCTTGTTGTAGTCACGCCAGCCCCGCGATGATGGGTATCTGGGACGGGTTGTGACAGGGGGAATACATGACTTCGAGTCAACGAAGAAGTTTCCCTCAACGTCTTAACGACCCTAGGTCACGTAAGTCTCGCCCAGCGTCATCGATTGCACACAATCCAACTCCCTCCCGGGTTATTGGATCGTCGAGTTGTATTTACCCTATTGATAATCTCCGTTCTAAAACTCCATCACCACTTCTCTTGAGTGTAAGACGAGGGATATAACGCAACTTCGTGTCAACGAAGAAGTCCCCATCAACGTCTTAACGACCCTAGGTCATGTGAATCTTACCCCAACGTCATCAATTGTCCACGATTCAAACCCCAACCGGGTTATGTAATCGTGGCGTTTGTTTACCCTAATCCGAATCCAGGGTTTGTCAAAATGCTGTATTCTCCATTTATCAATCCAAGCATAATAAACAAACAATACGATAAACACAATCAAACTACGAAAAACAAACATAAACTCAACACCGAAATCATCCAAACAAACATATTTATAAATATACCGTTAATCCCTACTATAATCTATATTTAACTCGTGGCCATAGCCACATAAACATATAAATCGAGCTAAACATGCTCACATGATCCTAAGATAAATAAATAAGGAAAAATAATCGAAGTACTTAGTCTCGTCCGAAGATAAACCGCTAAGAACGCTCAACGATCAATTCGTTGTCTTCTCCACTTCGGGATGTGAGCTCCACCTCTAAAACTCCTAAATATACCCTTAGATATAGCCTAAGGGGTTCAAAAATGCAAGAGATCAAGAGAGAGTCTGGAGAAGGGGGAGGAGATGGGGTATTTATAGCCAAAATATCCTAAAAATATCTAAAATTATCTCAAGACTGTGCAGGGGATTTCCGCCTAGGCGAAGAAAACTTCGCCTAGGTGAAGTTAGGTCAGTTTGGCTTATCACCTAGGCAAAGAAGTAGGCGATGGACGTTGAAGAACATTTTGTTGAATTTTCGCCTAGGCGGTGGATTTCTCCGCCTAGGCGAGCGGCTGTCAGTAACCTATCTTCATTTTTTGCTGGATTTCCGCCTAAGAAAAAGAATCTTTGCCTAGGCAGTCGTCCGTCAGTAACATTTTGCTCTTTTCTCAACTTCTTCACTGCCTAGGTGGTGGTCTGGACGCCTAGGCGGTGAGCCTGTTTCATATTTTAGCCTCCAAGCTTGTTTATCCACCGTAACTTCGACTCGCTTTGGTTCGGTCTCATCGTTTTCGCTCCAGTTTCCTATCTTTATGCCCCACACACCTAATTTATACAAAAAGTATGAAAACTAATTAAAACACATAAAAATAACTATAAACGTACTCGAAAACTAATAAATTCGGATTGAAAATACGTAGGTAATTTACACCTATAAACTCCTCAATCGACTGACCTCTCCTGAATCTCTTCTCTGATCTCGTTTTTAACCAAGTTTCTTTTACAATTTTTCCCATTTATCCACATTTATATTCAAATGAACTCCACTAATATTCTTATATTCTATTTTAGTCATTCGAAAATATATCTTTTTAATTCACATAGGAGGGAATAAATATACTCAACCAAAACGCATATAAAAAAATAAATTCATTTTGTGTCGTATGTGTGTTTCTAAATAGAATATTAAGAGTTTATATTTACCTAGATTATTTTCCCTAGTGTCTTCAAACTCTTAATACTTTTTCTTGATATTTTCATTTAGCATCCATTCACTTTGACATCTTCATTATTGGAACTTTAAATCACTGAAACACTTGATCAAATATTAGTTCCACCAAAATATCAATACTTAATTGTTCATCAAAATCTTGGGATCAACAATCTCCCCATTTTTTATGATGACAATTAACTTTGACGTTTTTTTTAAAAATAAAATATAACCACACTCCCCCTTATTCCAAGGACGGGTTATTTAACTCATTTAAATATCATAATGAAGATTTCAATAATGCACAATTTAAAAATACTCAATAAAGTATAATTTTTTAAATTTCTCCTTTTTGATTAAAACACACATTTTTAGAATTCTCCCCTTAAATAAAACATCACTCATTTCTCCCTCTTTGTCATCTTCAAAAAATAATTTAGGTAGGGAAAGAGAAAACAAGAAACATGTAAGTCACTCTAGGCGAACATCATTATGCCTAGCCATTCCCAAACCACGAATGATTTTCACAAACTAATATTCTGCTAGTGATTTGGTAAAGACATCAGCAAACTAGTCGGAGGTATCAATATACTCAATAATAATATCCCTTTTTTCTGAATGTGATCATGAATAAAGTGATGTCTAATCTCTATGTGTTTAGTTCGTGAGTGTTGTGTAGGATTCTTACTTAGATATATAGCACTTTTGTTATCACAAAAAGATCGGGACATCCTCCATACAAACTCCAAAATCATTTAATTGTTGCTTAATATATAAAATTTGTGCACAACAGTTACCAGCTACCATGTATTCATCCTCAATAGTGGATAAAGCTATCGAATTCTGTTTCTTACTTGACCAAGAAACCAAAGCATGTCCTAACAAATGATATGATCCGCTTGTGCTTTTTCGCTCAACTTTGCAACCAACAAAGTTAGCGTCGGAGTAACTTACCAATTTAAAATCACTCCTTCTAGGATACCATAATCCTAGGTTAGTCGTCCTCTTTAAATAACGAAAAATTCTCTTAACCGCAGTCAAATGTGATTCTTTAGGATAAGGCTGAAATCTTACACAAAGACAAACACTATATATAATGTCAAGTCTACTAGCAGTTAAATACAATAAGCTATCAATCATACCTCGATACATCTTTTCATTAACGCTTTTGCTCGTATCGTTTTTTTCAATTTTTGTAGCCGTCACCATAGGAGTTTTGTACTCTTTAACTTCTTCCAAGTCATATTTCTTTAACAGCTCCTTGGTGTATTTAGCTTGGTTCACAAATATTCCTTCTTTGGTTTGCTTAATATGCAATCCAAGAAAGAAATTCAACTCTCCCATCATACTCATTTCAAATTCAACCTGCATTATCTTAGCAAACTCTTGGCAAAGATCCTCATTAGTAGATCCAAAAATGATATCATCAACATATACTTGTACTAATAGAATATCATAATCAGTTTGCGTTAAAAATAGTATTATATCACAAATACCCCTTTGAAAATCATTTTCGATCAAATATCGGTTAAGTCTCTTATACCAAGCTCTCGGAGCTTGTTTGAGTCCATACAAAGCCTTACGATGTTTAAATACATGATCGGAAAATTTGTCACTTTCAAACCCCGGGGGTTGTTCCACATAAATTTCTTTAACTAGAAAGCCATTTAGAAATGCACTCTTTACATCAATATGATATAACTTAAAATTACGTGAACATGCAAAGGCGAGTAGCATTCTAATTACTTCTAGTCTAGCAACAGGAGCATAAGTTTCATCATAATCAATTCCTTCCTCTTGATTATAGCCCTGTGCTACTAATCTTGCTTTATTTCTAATTACCATACCAGATTCATCATTTTTGTTTCTAAATACCCATTTAGTACCAATAATTGGATAAAAATTCAGTCTCAGAACAAGACACCATAATTTGTTTCACTTAACTTGAACTAATTCATCTTGCATTACGAAAATCCAAGATTCATCAATTAGCACCTCATTTATATTTTTAGGCTCAATTTGAGATAAGAAAGCAATATTAATTATATCCCTAAGAGAAGATCGAGTATTTACACCTTTTTTGAAATTATCAATGATTTCTTTAATTGAATGCCCTAATACTTTCTTTATAGCTCTTGGTAAAGTCGAATCTTTCTCCTTAAGTTCCTTCTCTTGTTGAGAATCCTTTGTTCTATCATTACCTTGGTTTTGGTTATTTAAGATACCTACAACATCATCATCAAAAACCTTTCTCAACAAATATGGATCAGTTTCCTCAAAAACGACATGCATAGTTTTTTCTACTAATAAAGTACGTTTATTATAGATTCTATAAGCCTTACTGTTAGTAGCATATCCAAAGAAAATCCTATAATCAGATTTAACATCAAATTTACCAAGATTGTCCTTGTCATTCAAAATAAAATATTTGCATCCAAAGACTTTAAAATATGAGATATTTGAAGTCTTACTATTCTAGATTTTATATGGGGTTTTCTTAAATCCTCTACGAATTGATACTCGATTTACCACGTAACAAGCGGTACTTACTGCTTCAGCCCAGAAGTAGGTTGATAAACGATTTTCATTTAGCATTGTTCTGATCGTCTCTTGAAGCATTCTGTCCTTTCTTTCTACTACACCATTTTGTTGCGGTGATCTTGATGTAGAAAAGTTATGAGTATAACTATGCTCATCATAGTAACTTATCACTTCATCGTTCTTAAATTCTCTTCATTTATCACTACGAATATTAATAATAGAACATTGCTTCTCATTTTGAAAACGTTTACAAAATTTAGCAAGAACGGAAGCAACTTCACTTTTCTTAGCAAGAAAGTATACCCAGGTAAGTCTAAAATAATCATCAACAATAACAAATGCATAGAACTTACCACCGAAACTAGCAACAGAGTTAGGCCCAAATAAATCAAGATGCAATAATTCAAGACATCTAGATGTGGATGTGTGCCTCTTTTTCTTAAATGATTATCTAACTTGCTTGTCTAATTGGCATACATCACATACTTTATCATTCACATATTTCAAATTAGGTAGGCCACGTACAAGACGTTTCTTAGATAAGTTAAAAATTAATTCCATACTAGCATGCCCAAGTTTTCTATACCATAACCAACTATTCTCAGATAATGCCTTTAAACAAGATAAATTTTGAGAATTAAAATTATCAAAAGAACAAGTATAAATATTCTCAAAACGTGATGCAACTAACAAAATACTACTATCATGACTATTCTTATTGATGCATCTATCATGATCAAATATAACATTGTATCCCTTGTTACACAGTTGACTAATACTAAGCAAATTATGTTTAAATCCATCGACTAGTAACACATCTTTAATCATAGTAGTATCATTACCGATATTACCTATACCGATAATTCTACCCTTTGCATTATCTCCGAAAGTCACATGACTTCCATCTTTAGGTGTCAAAGATGTAAATTTACTTTTATCTCCCATCATGTGTCGAGAACAACCACTATCCAGGAACTATTTGTCCTTACTTATTGGTGCTTTTAGAATAACCTGCAAGGAGCACCTTAAATAGTTCCTAAGTGATACCCAGTCTACGTGGGTCCGATCTTATTAGTCGGGACAAGTTTTGTTCCTTTCGGAACCTAAACTTGTCTACAATTAGATAGTTTTGTAAAATATCTTTGAATAGTATGCCCTACAACATTACATTTAAAACATCTAACAAGATCCTTGATTTCAGAAAAGAATTTATGAAAGTGTTTTTCTTTAAGATTTTTCTGAAATTCAACACTAGTCTTATCAAAAACTCCACGTGAACTTCCCAAAAGCATTTTCAAATTGTTTTCACCGTTGATAAATTTGAGAACAATTGATTGCAAATCCATCAATTTAGATTTCAACTCATTATTTTCAAATTCATAATCCACTACTTGCTTATTTAATGTGTTAATTGTACTTTGAAGGGCATTTATTTTTTAACACTATTTTTTATAATCATGTGAAAGTTCTTGATAAACATCAAATAATTCATCAAAATTTAAAGGACAAGAACTTGAACAATCTGTTACCTCACCACCAGTGGCCATTAAAGTAAGTATTGATGAATCCTCACTATTTGATTCTTCCAAGCTACTTGAATTGGTATCATCCCAAGTATCCTTTATTGATTTCTTCTTACTCTTGTTTGCTTTCTTCTTTTCTTTCTTCTTCTTCTCTTTTTTTTTTTTCTTCTTCGGTTCGGGGCAATCATTTTGAAAATGACCAGTTTTACGACAGTCGTAGCATTCTACTTTGGACATGTTGAGATTTCTTTTCCCACGGAATGTGCGCCGAGTCATTCTTCTAAAATTGTTTGTGAGAAGTGATACATTCTTCTCTTTCTCACTATCAAGGCTTTCATCATCACTGGCATCATCTTCTTCAATTTTTTTAATTTTTAGTACCAACGATTTCCTCTTGCTATTTCCGGTATCATCCTCATAGCCTTTGATCACTGATTAATGAGTCATCAAATTACCAATTAGATCATCAATGTCGTATTTGCCAAGATCCTTGGCTTCCTCGATTGTCGTCACTTTTGACTCCCATATTTTTGTCAAGGACCTTAGGACCTTTCATACTTTATCCTCCATGGAGTATGATTTTTCGAGTTGATTCATACTGTTGCATATGTTGTTGAGGCGAGTGTACATTTCATGAATCGATTCATTTTCTTCTATCCTGAACAACTCAAATTTTCTCATAAGCACATTGATTTATGACTGCTTTACTTGACTTGTCCCTTCGTGGATGACTGGTAGCTTATCCCATATCTCCTTTGCGGACTTACAATCTGAAACTCTAAAATACTCATTTGCATCTAAAGAACAAAAGAGAATATTGATAGCTTGAGAATTAATAGAGAGTTTTGACTTATCGGAAGCAGTGAGTTATTCCTTCTTCTTCTCTACTCCGTTTTCTATTGCAATAAATAGACTATCCTCAATTGTTAGCCACATGTCATAATTTGTAACCTGAATAAAGGCTATCATCCTGTCTTTCCAAAATGAGTAACTTTCACCTGCAAACAAAGGTGGTCGGTGCATAGACTGCCCCTTACTTAGTGTGCCTACTATGTGTGACATGTGATCTTTGTTAGCAAAATAAATTCGATCTAAACCAGCTCTGATTCCAATTGTTGGCCTAATAAAATACCCAAGAGGGGGGGTGAATTGGGTAATAAAAAATAATCAGAATAAAAATCAATCAATTAAATAATTAATTTTAAGCCTAAATTAATTATTATCTTTATAACACAGCGGAATTAATCAATCAACTAGATGCACACACAAACAACAAAAATAGACAAATTAAAAAAGCAGCACACCAGAGATTTATACTGGTTTACCAAACTACTCTTGCCTAAGCCAGTCTTCCGAGCTCCATAGAGGTCACACACACAAAAATCAAGATTCCTTTAAAGATAGGAACCAAACTCACACACTAATTTTTTTACAAGCTCAAAATCAACCTTTATAATTTTCTTTTCAAAGGCTAAGGAATAACATCTACTTTTTACAGGCTAAAGAATAACCTAATTCTTTTTAACACCTAGGCTCAAGAATCAAAACCTCACCAAAATTTTTCAAATATTCTTTTACCTGGTAAAGATTGAACCATTATAAAATCACTCACAAACACGCAATTCTTATCCAGGAAAAATCACTACCTCAATCTCTTTACAGGAAAAGACTGAAACTCAGCTACCCTTGATTAAATATCACCAATGATATTTAACCCGTCACAACTCACCATTAAAAAAATTGATATGTAAATCTCACTTAGAGCATCTACCACCCTAGATATATATAAACTTATTTAATATCCCAACTAGTGATAAAATTATGTGAGATGAAAAAATTTGATTTTAACAATATATGGGTAGCAAATTGGAGCACGTAATCAAATTTAAAAAATTGTTTAAAACAATATTTTTTTTAAAGAATCAAAAACAATTTCTAAGATCAATTTCCAAAGACAATAATAAACAAGTAATAATCAATATGGAAAGATCTCACCCGGAATTCATAGAATTAATGATGAAAACAATATAGCTTCAATTCCAGAATCAGCACAAATTAATCGCAGTTGATTATCATAATCACTCTTTTAGAACATCTCACAATATGGTTGAATGATCACTCCTATAAACGCTCTCTCAAATATAGACTGATTTTATCACTTAGAATGAATAGAATGATTAGTTTTCTTAGAAAATTTGCAGGTCTATATAAGGGCACATGTAATCAGCTTCCTAATGGCTAATTCACAAGTGTCATGACAATAAAATACTATTATAAACCCTTCATAACATAAGGACTTCATTTAAGTTCAATTTCACTTAATAACAACTTTTAAATCTCTCAATTAAATCTCCAAAGTATATCTCAATTAAAACAAATAAGTATAGAATTCATTTTATATACCAAATTGAGAAACTTTAATAATTAATTAACCATATTGAAAGGATTTAATATGTATATGAATCATATCTCAAAGGTTAAGAATATCCTCGAAATCTCTCTCAAATCTTAACCAAAAATGGCTACTTTTGGATTTAGAATCGGATTAACCAATATCCAGAAACTGTGCGTTCAGTCGACTGCCCAATCGACTAAAGAATACTAGAAGTAGCCTATGCACTTGATCGGTCGACTCCTCAGTCGACTCGTAGATTCAGAGAGTTTGTCAAGCTTACATCGGTCGACTGCTCACTCAATTCGTAGATTCAGAGAGTTCACCAAGCTTTCCATTGGTCGACCACCTACTCAACTCACAGATTCAAAGAGTTCATCTACTTTCTCTAGTCGACTCCTCAGTCAACTGGCCTCTCCTAAACCTCTTCTTTGATATCGTTTTTAACTTAGTTTCTTTTACAATTTTGCCCCTTTATCCACATTTATATTCAAATGAACTCCACTAATATTCTTATATTCTATTTTAGTCATTCAAAAATATTTTTTTTTTAATTCATATAGGAGCAAATAAATATACTCAACCAAAACACATATAAAAGATAAAATTCATTTTGTGCCGTGTGTATGTTCCTAAATGGAATATTAAGAGTTTATATTTACCTGGGTTGTTTTCCCTAATGTCTTCAAATTCTTAATACTTCTTCTTGATATCTTCATTTAGCATCCATTCACTTTGAAATCTTCATTATTGAAATTTTAAATCACTGAAACACTTGATCAAATATTAGTTCCACCAAAACATCAATACTTAATTGTTCATCAAAATCTTGAGATCAACATACATGATCAAAAAGTTACAATCACCCCGCCTGAATATTCTGGAACGAAAACATGTGTATGTTTTAATATCATGAGCTTGAGAAAATAGTACTCAAATTTTAATTATGTATTAAAACAAAAAAAAATAAAAAATGCTTTAAACAAATTTTGCTTTGTTTGCTAAAATTTTAGGAGTATTTACAGTAGGAGCCTAGTTGATTGTACTTCAATTAACAAACCAAGCTATTTTCCATAGCTTGAAGCGAACTCAAAGCGAAATCAGCAGGATGTACATAAAAAGTCCAATAGAAATTTGTTTCCATTTTTCTTGAGAATAGGCAAGAAATTTAAAGTTAATATTGCAACTGCCTAAAGGAAAACAAATAATAATAGATTTAGATTAAAACCTAAGGTTGACAAAAAAAAAAAAAAAAAAAGTAATACATACTACAAATCAAAAATAAAATTCAGATCTATGATGATCAAACTTAGATATGGACAAAAAAAAAATGAAATATGTCCAAATATAATTTATATATCCACAATTTCTATCAACTGAGATCCACAATTTCAATTCTAAAGAGGAACGCAAAAGAAGACAATGGAAACAAAAACACTAATTTGGAAATTAAGGTTGAAGTCGAAAATACCCGAAATTTCTGTAATTTAGGAGAAAAATTGAAGCTAATTGGGAAAGAATGGGAACAAATTTTGGGAACCAAAAAAATATGTTTCAGTTGTCTTCCCTGTAAGTATTCTAAGAAAGAACTAAACAAACGCTAAACAAAAACGCTAAATAGAAACAGAAACACTAAAGAAAAACGCAAAAGAAGAAGACAATGGAAACAGAAACACTAATCTAGGGGCAAGAAATTAGGAAAGAGACACTAAACATAAACACTAATTCAAAAATTTGGGTTGACGTTGAACATACCTGAAATTTAGGAGAAAAATTGAAGCTACCTGGAATGGAATGGGTGAGAGAAATAGGCGTCAGATCAAATAAATGGAAAGGATAAAACCCAAGCATCACAAAATGCAATAAGAGAGAGAGAAACTCACCTGCTGGAACACTTAAAAGCAATCACGGAATTATGGACAAAAGAACAATCATACGAATAACACCAATTAAACATAGGCAAAAAGCAAGAGCTGGGTTACATACCTGTTCAATGTTGTTTGTCTCTGGAAGAGCGACCATGTTTCACCTTGAGCCTCTGGGGAAAAAAACAAATATTTAGGTAAAACAGAAAAACAATAATTAGAGGCAAAACGAATCAGTACACACAGACCCAATGAATCCTACGAACAAATCATACAGACAAAGAACATAATTCAATTTTTAAGGTCTTGGTGGAAAAAAGGAATGAGCTAATTCAGATTTTTATAAAAAGAGAAAAAAAAACATTACCTTCATCCTATGTTGAACAACAGACACAATGAATTTGAAAATATTGAAAATGGCAAACAATTTGAAGAGAAAATATATGGAAAAAGAAATTGAAGGTATCAAAGATCAATACTTATTTTGTGGTGGATTTGAGAAGTTGTTTTTCAAAATTCATAGATCAAAGCGAAGAAGATAAACCTAGAATTATAAAAGCAAATAAATTAAAACTAAAAATAAAAATAGGAAAATATGATTGGGCACCTACTATTTCTCTTTGAAGTCGAATCGATGTTCATCGTAGAGTAGGGAACAAACATGGGAGGCGAACGGTGAGGGAGGTGACCAACAAACATACAAATATAGACCTTCGGAATTTAACAAATGCTATTAAGTTACAAAATCAAAAGAAATTAAAATCTATCAATTTTCATTATTGCAATTAAAAATTAAGAGATATGAGGTTCTACCACTACGAAATGCTTTGGTTCCCTGAAGATCTAAGGTTGCGATTTCGATTGCAAAGAGGTGTGTGCAAAGCTATGGGATTTTGATTACACATTGATTTCAAAAACTCTACTATTCACTTCAATGTTCTGCAACAAAAACAATGTTCTTGAAAATGTAAATGTATAACATCTCCTTTACCAAAACATTAAGAAGAAGAAGTTGAATTTTACAATCAAGCCATTAAAATCCATTTCTAACTGATATATCTACTCCAATTAAATTCATGATTCAAAGAGGAATATAAACAATCAAGAGCAATAAATTTACACAATTCAGATAGAAAAATTAAAATTAAAATTGAAATAGATTTTATTACCTTACCTTTGAGCCACATGCAATATTGATCGAAGCTCGGACTCAGGGCAATGATGCTGGAAGAAATTGATAAATGACAAAATAACTACATCAATGTCACTCTAAATTAATAAATTCCATTTGACATATTTTAGATCTGGAATTAATTGGGGATTTACAACAAATTTTGGATCTAGTAAAATCAAACGTCTAGGGCTGCAAATAGAGAGAGAAGAACTTGTGGCGATGGAAGGGGATACTTGTTTGGGCTTCAATGATGACGGTAAAGGAGTCCAGTGTTAGTGGTGGTGGCAGAGGCGGTGGCCTTCGAAGAGAAGGCCAGATCTGGGAGCCTGGGAGTGAGATGTAGAACCGAGAGGCCAAATCTAGGTCGAGGTTGTGGAAGTGGCGACCTTCAAAGAGGAGGCCAGATCTGTGAGAATCGAGAGGCCAAAGAGAAAATAGAGGCACAGTGGTGGTCGGCGATGGTGGCGATGGCGATAACGACAACGACGACCTTTAACGGAGGGCTCTAAATGCAGATAGAGATGGCATTCCGACTGTAGATGGCGTTGGCGACCAAACGACGATGATTCAGCGAGTCGCTGGCGTTGGATGGGGGATGGCGATATCGATGGAGGAAGACGGATGAGAGAGTGAGAGTGAGATGATAGAGAGAGAGAGAGAGAGAGAGACGCGGCGGGGAGGAAGAG
The DNA here is from genome assembly GCA_016647705.1 of Eucommia ulmoides. Lineage (NCBI taxonomy): Eukaryota > Viridiplantae > Streptophyta > Magnoliopsida > Garryales > Eucommiaceae > Eucommia > Eucommia ulmoides. Next base: position 17,719,459 of record CM028330.1, on the reverse strand, counting down.
GGATAAGCGGCGATGGCTCGGAGATGCCTCCATCATGGCGACGACAATCGGCTCCTGAGAGAGCGAAAGTGAAAGGGAAAAACTGGGTTTGAGCGTTGAAGCGAAAGAGGGGAGTGGGTGGCTGACAGAGAACTTGTAACCCTAATTTTTCTATTATGTTTTATAAGTTGGTTAAAATGATCTGATGACTCTCAATATCTTTGATGTTTGTCTCTTGATCCGATGGTCATCTTTATAAATAAACTGATTTATTATATAGATTGTTTCCTAGTTTAGAGTGAGCATATATATTTGATTCTCCAAAATGTAAAAATTCATATTTACTTCCCCTATTCCCTCTTCTTCTATTCGTCTGTCTCTCTCTCCATTCATATTATATGTTTTGAATATATTAAATATATCATAGAAATAATAATAATAATTTTTATTAAAATAGGACATATTTTTTTTAGCATAATACTTTATAATTTCCGATTTAATCAATTGGCATAATTCAATTTTAGAATTCCACTTGGATTTGCAAGTTATTTTTTTAATAGCAATTATGATTCCAATAAGCTTGTATGATTATTATCTATGAATGATTTTAATAGCAACCAATATTAGGTGTAACAATAAAATTGTGGTGTCAATTATCAAGGGTTGTTAGTAGTGGAAGCACCAAAAATTATATTAGGGATCAATTTATATTTTTTTTCAAAATATAATATTTAGCAATAAATTTTAAAATTTTGAAATAAATAATTGAACAATAAATAATTTTATGCATAACCAAAAAGTTTAAAAATACTTCAATATTGGTCTCATACTCCTTTTTTTTTTATTAAATAAAATTTTCATGATAAGGTGTGTATGGACCAACTTATGTGCATCTCAACTAATCGTCTCCCCAGACGATTTTAAAGATACACTCCCTCATATCGCCTTGGTAAATTTACGATTTAATTCCTAAAATGCTCCTCAGAAAAGTCGAACACTAATTAACAAAAAAAAAAGACATCTTTTATTGCCAACCAGATTATGAATTAAAAGTTGTCATTATTAATAACAACAAAAATTCATCAAAATGAATATTGTACTTTTATTGTTTTATCTTGCCTTCCTTCTATATGATTGAAAATGGAAGGTTTAAATTTAAAGTTTAACCACGAAGGTGGATTGAGATTTTAATTCATTCAATTAATGGTGGATCCCAGCTTCAAATGATTGTTGATATACACGCATTATTTTTTTTGTTTGCCCACGTTTCAACTATCCACCAATCCCGAGCACAAATATAAGGATTAATTGCACTCCATACCTCATATTTTGATTTATTTTCGTTTTATCTCCATTTAGTTTTAAACATGCCCTATATATCTATACACCTTTGAATTAAAGTTTACATTTTTGGTTAAACTTAACTGAATAGAGAAGATAATTGAAATACTCCAAAAAAAAAGGAAAAAAAAAAAAAGGGACCACAATTGAATAATAAATACTCAAATGAATTGCGATTTGTATGATCTACAAATGCATAAATTCAACTAGGAAAGTATTATAATTTATAATATAAATTTTTAAAAATATAGTAAGATTTGACCACCGTTCACCCATTCTACAAGAAATAACAATTTTAAAAAAATTAAAAAATCTAAAACACAAAATTGATCTACTAATAATCTAAATAAATTTATCTAGTTTTAAAGGGCGTGAGATTTTTATTTATTTATTTATTTTTTTTTATTTTTTTTTTTGGTATAAACAATGGAGGGATGAGAGTTTTGAACACTAGACCTTTCACTAGTGAGGCACACTAGATAGCCACTAAGTTACAAATCTAGATCTAATCTTATATGACATACAAGAAGAGAGACAAGATCTCCATCAAAATCAATATGATTTTGAAAGCGATTGGAGTTTGTAAAAGAGATTAATTTCGGATTGTCATAGTAAATAATAATGTATAAGATACATCGTAGTGTAAGAATTGATGCTTGGGGTTTGTGGTTTTCCAAAGGGTAACTTAAAATGGTATGGAGTAAAGCTTAGGCAATATAATTACAAGTAGGCCATACGTTTCATACCAATTTTTTTTTTAATTATTATTTTGATATATTTGTAAGAACATCATTGGTGTACATCACGAAAGGCGACTTCTTACCATCTTTATTAGAAAAACTTTTATATGTGTTGATGCTTTAGTCTCTTACACTACTCCTATGTATGTATTGAATTTCATATAGGATCAAAACATATATAATTTGAGATTTTTTTTTTTTTAATAAATGCTATATATTTAAAAAATAAAAACTAAATTTTAAAATTACATGTATATCCTAATTTTCATCATTAAAAGTAATATTTCAATTGTTCAAATTAATTGAAAAATTAATACACATGTTATACATGTACAAATCCGTCATAAGGGAGGATAGAGTTTATGATATTAAAGGATGTCTTTTTAATCAAGAGGTGTTAATTTGATTGGTAAAAGAATGTGTCATCTTTTACTTGTTAATAAGGGTTTGACTCTCTTGAAAAACACTTCAAGAAATAAATCTCGAATTTAATCCTGAATGCACCAAACCAATGTGAGATAGTGCGTCCTTAAAATCGCCAAACGAGATGATTAGTCAAGATATACGTAAGCTAACCTAGTACATATCTTAATGTTAAAAAAAAAAAAAAAAAAACTTAATATGTAGTGAAACATGTTAAAAACAATGATTTAATTTAATACATTAATCTTGAAATCATATTGTTAGTTTATATATATATATATATATATATATATATATAAAGCCTAATTTATAAATTGTATTGTTTATCATAATATCTAAGATAAAAGATGTCCCTTTTCGTGGTGTGAGGTTTGAATGTAGAAGTCAACTGTTTACATCAAATTATGAGGGCCTACTCCTACTGAAATGGTGATGATAGGGTGGTTGGCAGCCATCATCCATGATCATGGTGGGTCCACCCCCCTCAAACATTCCAGCATCAATTTCTCTTTTTTGTTCGCTCGAATGTTTGTTGGTGATTGATTTCTTACATCTTCCAGATTTTGGTGTAAACGTGTACAGAAAGAGCAAAAAATTAAACAGATTTTACTTTGTATTTTTTGACCATTTTTTGTTAAGTTAATTTTGACAAGAAAAATCGTAAATATTGTGATATAAGTAAAGAGATACAGAGAAAGAAGATAACACTCTTATTTCTGAATAGTACAAGGCTATATATATATATAAGATACATCACACAAATAGAAAAGAAAAAACTAATCCTAGAGTTGACTAAATATACAAAGACTTGAATAGAGAATATTGCACATCAATTGCAAGAATAAATACATAATTGTTTCTATATATGTGCAGCCAAGAATAAGTGAGGATTGTCACTTAATAATAAAAGCAATTGTTGGTGTTGACTTGTCATGCCCCTGCAAGATTGACTGACTGTTTAAGACGCCAATCTTAGTTCGATGAGTAAGAAAGTGGAGACGAGGCAACGAGTTAGTAAGAGAATCAGCAAGTTGATCAGAAGTATGGACATGAGAAACACGCAGACAAGTTGTAGCAACTTGATCTTGAACAAAATAGAAGTTGATAACGGTATGCTTCATGCGAGAATGAAAGACTGAGTTGGTATAAACTTATGTAGCAGTCACATTGTCATAGTAGATGACTGAAACGGGGGATATGGCCACAAACAACTCTTGAAGAAGATTTATTACCCAATTCACTTCAGCTACAGTAGATACAATGGCTCGATATTCTACTTCGGTAGAAGAACGAGCGACAGTCTTTTTCTTTCTGGAACTCTAAGATGTGGAATTTGTGCCAAGAAAAGCGACATAGACAAAGGTTGAAGTCCGATTATTAGGATCACCTACCTAATCGACATCCACAAATGCATGAAGGGTCCGAGGGGAGTTCTTCATAAATATTAAGCCATAATAAAATGTCCTAACTAGATAGTAGGGCAATCGTTTAACAATAACTAGTGAGGTGTAAAGGGGCAGTGCATGAATTGATACAGCTTGTTGATGGAAAATAAAACATTTGGACAAGTCAATGAGATATAATGTAAGGACCCAAGAGTTTGGCGATACACGGTAGCATCGGCCGGTGGCAAACCATCCAACAACTTGAGAGCTTCAGTAGTAGCAAGAGGCGTAGAATTAGGCTTAGCATTATCCGTGTTAGCCTGATACAGGAGGTCTCTTATATATTTTTTCTGAGACAAAAACAAACCATTCGAGGTAAAGTGAGCTTCAATCTCTAGAAAATATGAAAGGGTATCAAGATCCTTTAGAAAGAATTATCGGACAAGAGTATAAATACAGTCAGTAACATGAGCAATGGAGGATCCACTGATGATGATGCCGTCACCTTAAACCAATAGATGAAGAACCGAAGTTGGAGAGTAAAGCATGAACAAGGATGCATCCGAATGAGAATTGGTGAAGCATTTGGAGATAAGAAAATTACGAAGTTTATGGTACCAAGCACGAAGGGCTTGCCGAAGCCCATATATAGACTTTCGCAGCTTACAAACATGATTGGGAAAGTCAATGCTAGAGAATCCATGGGGATAGTCCATGAAGACTTCATCAAAATAAAAATAAAAAGACCTACAGGAACGCATTGTTCACATCAAGTTGGCCAAAAGGCCAACTCTTAGTCACAACAAGAGTAAGTAATACAAAACAACAGCATGATTAACAACAGGATTATAGGTAACAGAAAAATTACCCCCAGGTCATTGATGGAACATTTTAGCTACTAAGAAAGCTTTATAACGATCTATTGAAGCATCAGGATTCCTTTTAATCTTATAAACCCACTTGCACCCAGTAACATTTTGTGTTGGGATTCATGGAACGAGAGACCAATTTTGATTGAGGCAAAGAAGATGAGCACAAGGATGATGTGTCCTATATTAGGAAGTCAGACCTGGGAGAAGAAGACTCACCATGCTAATTAGAATAATGCCGATGAAGAGAAGAAGATATGTTCATATCTTGGAGAGTAGAGGAGACAGGCAGATAAAAGATATTTTGATTACCTGAAATTAATGGTGAAAGATGAGAAGTGATGTCAAAGGAAGATATAAGATATGAAAATTTGGAAAATTATTAACTGAGTTTGGTTAACCAGGTGTCTAAGGAAGACTAAGGGTAGAGGGACTCAATATGAGAAATTTTATTAAGGAAATGAAATATATTTTCCACAAAAATCACATGTGCAGAATCGAATAGTTTATTTTTGGAGGGATCAAGATAGAGATACACATGATGAGAAATTAAATAGCCAACAAACACACAAGGATGGGATTGTGGTACAAGTTTGTGAGAGGTATATAGGGTCTCAACCATGAGTAACAAAGGTAACCAAATACTTTTAAGGACAAATAATTTGGTGACTGATGAAAAAGATAAAATAAAAGAGTTTTGTTATGTGTGAGCAATCGGTTAATGAGAGAAATTGCAGCTACAATTGCTAAGAACCAATATTTGAGCGGAATGGAAGCATGATGAAGTAATGTAAGACCAGTATCAATAATATGACGATGTTTACACTGACTTGTACCAAAATGTTTGGGAGTTTGACGAGGGGATTTGAGATGTTGAATCCCAAGTCGAGAAAGAAAATGACCTAGACTCGAGGCTTCGCCACTTTCATCTATATATACAGTTTGAATCAGTATAGAAAAATAACATTTAACAAGAAATTTAAATCGTTTAAACACTGAAGTAACATCAGATTGATTTTTGATTGATATAGCCATGCGTATTTTGTAAAATAATCCACATAAATAACATAATAACAAAAATGATCAAAAGAAGTGAGAGAAACAGGCCCCCAAACATCCATTAAGGGAATTTCCAAAGGTCAAGAACAATTTAACGAAGAAACGCCAAACGGAAGTTTGTGGCTTTTATTGCATAAACATGCATTGCAAGAATCAGAAAAAGAACTAGACTTAGATAATGATAGAGTATGAGAAGCAATGATTTGATGGAGGATTTTGAAGGACGAATGACCAAGATGACTATGCCAGATGCTAATGGTTGGAGATGGAGGACTAGAATTGGTTGACATGAGGGCTAAGTATTGTAGTGAAGAATATGGTTTGGTCATTAAAGTCAGCCACTCATACACGTTTTCTTTACTCTGGCCTTGTACGAATGATGCCCTTGTAGTTAGATCTTTCACAAGAAAGAAATCAAGAAAAATTCAATAGAGTTGTTATTGTGAGAACGAAATTAAAAAATAGGGAGAAGTTTTTCTTAATGTTAGGTGAATACAAAATAATATTGAGTTTAAAAATTGAGTCATAAGATTTGAGAGTAGCAAATCCTATATGAGTAAGAGCGACGTTATCACAATCTACAACCGTGATATCTTCATTGGCACCATACTCAAACTGAATTGAGAGGTTCTACAAGTCCGAGGTGATGTGATGAAAGGCCCCAGGGTCAACTATCCAACCTGAATGATTTCCCAGAGTCTCATGAGTTGTAAAGTTGGCTTGCAGCCAAGTGGAAGGTGAGGGACGTGAAGCATGCGCTGGAATTAATGTTGAAGTATACGCAAGAATTAGATTTGTCAAATATATTCACAAATGTGTGTATGTGTGTGTGTGTGTGTGTGTGTGTGTGTGTATATATATATATATATATAAAAGATGTGATATGAAGACATCAATTTTGAAAATGATGGATGAGATCAAACAATATCTTGATGTAAGATATATTGGAATGTTTGGGGTGGCCATGTGATAGTTTAGTTTTCCTTTATACGAAGAAATTTCAACAGTTGTTCAATTGACGCTCAATTTCCTTAGATTACATTATGTTTTCAATCCTACTAAATCAATGGAGAGTATCATTTCTAGAACTCAGTCACAAAAGTCGACTTTAATAGTTTTTTTTTTTGGCATATTATGATGCATATGAAGATGTGCGTGCTTATACTTATCAAAAGTTTATCCAATATTTTGTTTTGAATAAAACTGAGAAGTTTCAGAAACCACGACAGAAGGGATCTGTTATCGATATAATATATTTTGTGACTCCCAATTCCAGTGAATGATTTTATCTGAGTCTACTATTGATTGACTGTAATAGAAGGACCACAATCATTTAAATGTCTATGCATTTTTAACTATGTTGAACAAACTATGTTCAAAGTCGCATATGTAGCAAGGAAGCTATTAGAAGATGATAGTGAATTGATACAATATCTTCAAGAGGCATGTATTATGCGTACTGAATATCAAATGAGAAAACTATTTTGTATCATTCTTACACAATGTTCCCCTGTAAATTCATGTAAATTATGAGATCAATTTTGAATGCTTATATATGATGATCTCTCATACAAACTATGCACGTTATTTTCGATCACCATTTCAAGTGAAGCACAAATTAAAGATTACAGTTTGTATCTTTTGAATTAACTACTTCAAGAATCAGGCAAGAGCTTAGCAGATTTTTTACTGATTCCATAACCTTTGGAAAATTGGAATATGGTAGTTGAAAATAAATTGATATGAGAACATCATCAAATAGAAAGTAAAGCGCAACAACTAAATATGTAATATAATATTGATTACCTCAATGAAGGTCAACATGTTGCATATGAAGCAATCACTTCATCGGTGTTTGGAAATCTAGGAAAAATATTCATTTTAAATAGTGGAACTTGTATGAGAAATACATTTCAATATAATACGATAGTAATAAAATGTCGTAGTCGCAGTCATATTGTCATTATTATGACATCATTTGGTGTTGCATATCTACTACTTGAAGGAGGTCGAACTGCGCATTCCACATTTTGTATTCCTTTGGACATTCTTGATAATTCAAGTTGTCATTTTAGTAAACAATCATTGCATACAGAATTGTTTAGAATGCAAAGTTAATTATTTGGGACGAAGTTTCGATCCAACGTAAGTAATGTGTTGAGTCTGTCACCGCACGCTACGAGATATATGTGGTAACCCAAAGTCATTCAGGGATATCACCATCGTTAATGGATGAAACTTTTGAAAAAAAAAATATTTGTTATACGTAAAAGTATCTGTCAATCAATTGTGACTGCTTCGTTGAGACGTTCATTCATTTGAAAAGATATACATATCTTGACTTCAAATTTGAACTTGCACCTAAATAGTAGTAACATTAAAAATGCAAAGTTCTCAAGATATTTAGTTCATGTAATATTTTATTTTAAACATCTTTTAACATTAATTCGTTTGTAATAGATTATTTATATTGGTATTCGAAGTAAAATATTCATTTATATTTTAAAAAAATAGGTTAGAAGTTATCCAAATAAAATTATACAACTGCCGTCAACCATACACAAGTATCGTAATATGGGCAAACTAATGTCTTTGGTTTATCCACATCTGGGTACATCTCGTGTTGCTACCTTTACATTTCTATTGAACATATTATTTTTTCTACAAGAAATGATGGTGTTGGTGTTATAAATTCAATCGTTTTATATAGTTTTCCTAGAGAAACGATTACATATTTGGCTGCGAACAAAATGTCTAAAGCTGATGGAGATAACCGTCGAATTATGAATCGTTATCCTAATGAGTATTTGAATTCCTTAAATCCTCCAGAATTATCTCCGCTCAAATTAAATTTGAAATTTGGATGTTATTGAGAAATATCGCATCAAATGATGGACTTTGTAATGGCATACGATTAATGGTTGCTAGGTTCTCTTCATGATCGATTAAGTATGCTTCTTCCTGAAGGTAAATCTCTATCCACGAAAAATATTATTTATCCAAAAATATTATTGTAATTGTCTCAAATTATTATATTTACATTTCTATTGAAAATTATCAATTACTAAAAAGTTATCTAAGCATTTTGCCATTTGATTCAGATTTTAACTTTATTTATTGTTCACACATATGTTTTTGTATTTTACAATTTGTCTAATTTTAAATAGTTTCTTTAGGCACGTGTAAAAACTAGTGTGTGTGTGTGTGTATGTGTGTGTGTGTGTGTATAGAGAGAGAGAGAGAGAGAAAGAGGTGGGGCAGGGGGAGGGGTTGAACATCTAGGTTACAGGTAGAGGTGTTCATGGGTCAAGCTATACCGACCCAACCTAATAAATTAAATGAATTTGTAGGGCTTGGGTACGGCCCGGACATTGGACCTTATTCCCCTACCCAAGTTTTCTCATTGTAAAATGCATAAAACCCAAGTCCGGCTTGGCTTTATATATATTTTAAATACTTAATAAATATTTTTAAAATAAATTATATTTATTTTTTATGTAAACTATAAACTATACCACTATTCTAAGTGAGCGAAAAGTCTTGAATACTAGACCTCTAACTTGGAGGCTCATTAAATAACCACTAGGTTACCGATCTTAAGTTTGTATGTGTTTATAAATTATTTATTTTATGTGTAATAATTCTTTTTTAATAATTGAATGTGTGGCCTAGGTTGAGCCTCAGTACAAATGATTAGGTCCTAGTTCAGACCTAATTTTTAGGGTCTTAATTCTATTCATGGGCTTAAATTTCAAGTTCAAGCCCTAAAAAATAACAAACCGATTTTTTTTAAGAGTATTTTTAGAAGTTCGAAAATAAAATAAAAACTCTACTTTTTTTTAATAAAATGTGTTTTCTTTGAGTTTTTTTGGACTTCATTGTTGAAAGTAGAATTCTAGCTAACATACAATCCTATAATCCTGTTTTGAAAGTATATTTTATGGTACAACATACAATCCTACATTATGGTACAACATACAATCCTACGTCAACATGATAGAACAATGACATAAAAACAAATATTGAACGAATAAATAGTAGAAGTCAATAAACCTATTAAAGTATTTTTTTTTCAGAAAGCATATTGAATGCGTGCATAAGTCTACTTTTTTTTTTTAAAATTTAGTAATTTAACCATAAATTGATAATTTGTTTTTTTAATTTAAGACGTTATTAGATTAAATCGAGAAAGCCCAATAGACCAAATAATCCAAAACTAGGCCCAATTATGAGGCCTAGGAGTATGAGGTGCCCCATTTACAAACTAAAATCACTTTAATCCAAAAAAAAAAAAAAAAAAAAACAGAAAATAAAAAAAAAAAAAAATAGTTTTCTAAGGTCCCATTGGTGTTCCTATCCCCTCCCCCTCCCTAAATTATTGGAATTTATGTTTAGGAACGCTTCTGACAAACCTATTTCCGTTCTCATCTTATCTCAAAATTTTAACATTGATTCTTGAAATCCTTAAAAAAGTGATAAACAAAAAAGTTTGTTTTTTTTTTATTCCCAAAAAACTCATCCTAAAAAATGGACAAGCTAGAAATTAAAAAAATTGTTAATGAGGTCCTTATTCAACTTTTGTTAGGATCATAATTTTTTATTTTTTTTTATTTTATGATGTGCCCCAATACTCATTACTAATTTATTCTTATACCCATGTGACCATTTAAATTTAGAGAAAAATTCAATTGGCATATAATAATTGTTTATTGTACAGTAACATTTACATCCCCTTATTCATTATGTTGTTGTTGATGTAGTGCAAGAATGTACATTTGGGTTTATCTTAAACAATAAATGTATATGTGGTGTTTTCTAAAATATGGGCTTATAAGTAGTGGCCCGTTTTAATTTTAATGCTAAAAGTAGAGTTTTTTCTAATTTCTTTTTTTCCTTTTCCCTTTATCGTGATTGTTTTTTGTATAGTTGTATAATTTGAGAAATAAATTATTTATATTTTCGTTTGTTTATTGTATATTAATTGTTTATACTTTTAGTTCTGAAAACATGCACAAATATATATTAGGTAATAGTTTTTAGTATATAAAGAGAATATGTATTTTTCTCCAAAAATATTCTACTATTGAATGGTAAACTATTGGCTACGAAACACTATTTGTCACTTTCGACAAAAGAATTTGGCTATACAATTGTATTTTTGTCACCAAAAATCATGTTTAATCAAATTGAACATCTATTGCAAAATATGTACCTTATTTATATTTAATATATCAATATTTTTAGATATCTATTTTTAATTAATGTTTATTTTTTGAATTAGATGCAATTTGATATTTATTATCATACATTTAAAAAATAAATTAATAAAAATTGTTGCCGAAATAATTTTAGGATAATGTCGTTACCAAATATGATTTTATTCTCAAAATTATACAAAATTTTGTCGTTACTAAATGTGATTATATTTTCAAAAGAAAGTTGAATTCTCATCCTATTCTATCTCATTCCATCCCAAGCAGGATGAAAAAAGTGAAAACACTAACCAAACATGTGACAAATTTTGAAAAATAGTTTAGAACCCATTACAAAAACGTAAGGCTTTGTTTTGGTGTCATGATTCATGAAATTGGGTCATGGAATTGGAATTGGAACACTTCATCAATTTCATTGTTTGAATCACTAATTTAAAATTAAATTTAAATTTTATTTATGATTTCATAGATCTCAATTTCTTAATTTGAAATCCATAGCTCAACAAAATATTGTTTTTAATATTTTTATTTATTTTTATTGGGACGTATCAAGATATGGTTTTGATTTTGGTTTTGTTTTCGGATAGTTACTATGAAACCGAACTGCTTAACCATTATTTTATATATACTATCCCTATTTTTTATTTGCTCTTTTAAACCCCCCCCCCCCCCCCCCTCTCTCTATATATGCATTTATTTACACTTTTGTCTCTACTCTTTTGTTTTTATTTTTATTTTTGTTTTTTTGTTTTTTATTATATGTGAATTTTATGTACTTTAATTATGTATGGTATGTTTATTGTAACAATTAATCATTTTCAGATTTAATTTTGATTTTATTTCGAATTTACATTTTATATTTCAATTTTGTTTTTGTTTGTCATTTTACTAAGTTGCATTGTTACAGAAAATTAATAAACATATAAAAAAGATATTTTTATTGTTTAACCCTTATTTAAGAGTTATTTTAGTAAAAAAAAAAACTTTTTAAAGAGTTGTGTTGTAAATTAGTCTTTTTTAGAAAGATTCTTAGTCTACAGTACTTTAACCGTTGACCAAATTAATAAACGGACGATTATACCCTTATATAAATATAGAAATCCTACTCTCATTAGAACACCTATCTCTTAAAAATTCAGCCGCCTCCTCCCATTCTCCATCTCTCTGGCTCCCGATCTCAATCTATCCCTGATCTCGCAACGATGCTCATCCGAACCTCCACGAAGTCAACATCTCTCGTCGTTGATATCTCCATCAATCTAGTCGCTTTTCTCGCCAACCGCGATTTCGTTGACCCCCTCTCTGCGGCGGACCATATCTTGCTCGAAATAAGTAGATCTGGTCGAATTTGAAGGTGGCAACGGTTAACTTTGGGCTGTGATGTCCGACGGTGGTTGGATCCGCATGCTCTGGAGGTTCGTTTTTGAGTTGTTTTGTTTGATTTTTTTTTCTTCTCCAAAACCAATCTTGCTGCCGCCGGGCTTTCACTCTCCCTAACTAATTCTCTCACTCTCGCTCTCGCTCTCGGTCTCAATATCGAGAGCTATTCTCTGATTCGTACCAGATCTGAGTAAGTGCTCACCTCTCACTCATCACCTCTCACCCCTAATCTCGAACAGATCTGCGAAGTCGGTCATATTTGGTTTGTCGTTTGAGTTCGATTGTGAATGTTTTATCCAGATCTGTGAACGGTTCTATCCAGATTTGTTCCAGATTTATTTTTGATTTGTTTTATTGTTATTTTGGTTGAGTTCATTTATTGAGATGTGATTGTTCTTGTGTAAGGTTGTTGTTTTTTGCCACTGTTTTTTATGTTCTCAAAAAATATACAAACAGAGTTGAATTTTTGAATATTCATATTGATATGTATTTTTGGCTAATGTTCACGTGTTTTTGGTTAAATTGTCACTATTTTATTTTTTGTCAATCTTAGTTTTTTCTATGTTTTTTATTTGTTTTTTATTATCTTCACTGATTGCGATGGGTATTTACGTTAATATTCACATGTTAACATTTTACTCATGAAAATGTCATGTGAAATGTTTAAGATCAGTGAATTGGAGTTCTCTCTCTCTCTCTCTCTCTCTCTCTCTCTTCGGTTTCACGTGAATTTGCAGACCAATCAAATTTTATGTGATTTTTTTGTTGATTTGGGTGGCATTTTCGTTTATTCACGATGTGTTTTAATCGGTTCTCAAATATTAAGTGAACGTTCATATAAAATGTGCAAACTATTGTGAGTTGATTTTTGAGTGAACCAAAATATTGTTCCGAAAATATTGAGTGGACATTTATACAAAATGTGTGAACGGTTGTTTAAGTGAATTTAAGTTCTCTCTTCTTCTTTTTTTCACGTGAATATTCAAATTGTGCCGTGAATTTTGCAAATGTTTTATGTGATTTTTTGTTGTTGATTTTTGTGGAATTTTTGTTTATTCACGATATAATTTGATCGTTTCTCAAATATTAAGTGAACGTTCACACAAAACGTGTGAACTATTGTCGATTGATTTTTTAGTGAACCGAAATAGTGTTATGAAATATTTGAGTGGACATTCAAACAAAAAATGTGAATATTATTTGAGTGAACTAATAATTTTATGAAATATAAAGTGAACATTCACACATAAGTTCCAATGACAGTTCATAAATAAAAATAAATTGGGAGGGCAATTATCGAGAACTTTTTTCTATAATTTCTGTGAGGACTATAAACTTAATTATTTGAATCAAATGGTTATTTTCTAATTTATATATCTGTAAAGGACTAAATAATTAATTACTCTAAAAAAAAAAAAAAAAAAAAGGAAAGAGAAAACCTTAATGGTTTTGTAGTTTTGTGGTTCTATTTTTTTGTTTTGATTTTGTATAAAATTAAATGATTACGTTTAAAAATTGGCTTCTAAAAAATCAACAGTTTACGGTTTGGTTTTAAGTTTGAGTATACCTAACAGTTACGGTTTTTAGTAAAATCAACCCAAAATCAAACCATTCCTTATTCTACCCTTAGCATTACTACTATGTTCTTTTCTTCTTCTTCTTCTTCTTCTTCTTTTTTTTTTAGCATTTTAGTTCCAAAAAAAATAGAAAAATAAAGAATTAATAGGTGTGCTTTAATTACTCTTTTATTTTTTGTTTTCATTTTTAGAAAATTTTAAATTAAAAAAAAAAAAAAAAAAAAAAAAGAAGAGAGAGAATTTTATTGTTAATCCTTCAAAGATGGTTAAACTGTAAAAAATAAAAAAAAAAACTTTTCATTCAAATAATTAAGTTTATAGTTCTCGAAGAATTTATAGAAAAAATCCTCAACAAATATACTCCATGTTTATTCTTATTTACGAAATGTGTCATTCTAAAAATTGTGTGCATATTCACTCAATATTTCAGAATAATATTTTCATTTTACTCAATTCCATATTCGCTCAATCTTCACTCAAATATTTTGTGTAAATGATCACTCTATATTTCAAAATTATATTTTAATTCATTCAAATAAATGTTTACTCAATGTTCATTAAAAAAAATTTGAGCAATTGTTCGTTTAACATTCACTCAATCTTTCAACCTAAAAAATGGAATATAACACGTTAACAATTACACAAATCATGTTTTAACACATGTGTGAACATCTTTTTCCAAACAATCAAAAACATCGAACAAAATCCAAAGATGAGCGAAAACAAATAGAGTGAACATTCACGTTACACAAAAAAAAAAACTTGTGTTAACACATGATTGAATATTTTTTCAAAACAATCAAAAACATTTAATTGAACAAAACCTAAGACGAGTGAAACAGTTGGAGAGAACATTTACGTTACACGAACTCTACTAAAAACACAGAGAAATTTAAATTAGATTTGAAAAATCCAGATCTAAAAAAATCACACAAAAATTTACACATTCACAAAAACACACAAAACTCTACTAAAATCAGAGAAAATTCAAATCAGACATTACAGAAAAATTGAAAACAAATATTAACATTCACGCAAAAATTGTATGTTAACACATGTGTGAACATATTTTTCAAACATCAAATCTGGACATCCTTAGATATTCAATTAGAACCATCTCAGATTTGAAAAAAAAAAAAAAAAATTGGAACGAACGGCAGTGGAAACATTCACCAAAACACAAATTCGGTATGACATTCACAAAAAATAGTACATCAAACAGAACATAATTGGAAAGACTTATTTGAAAATTTTAGATATGGAAATCCAGACTTGAAATTTCAGATCTGGATTCCAGATCTGATATATATATAGGGAGAGAGAGTTTCGGGTTTAGCAGCACCATCGTGGTAGAAGTAAATTTAGACGAGCAATTTGGTGACGAGAGAGATACATAAGAGCTCGTAGGCGTCGGTGAAGAAACCCATTCCAGCGATGACGATGGCATTGAAGTGGTAGAGTTGGGTCTTGGCCACGTCGAGTGCATTAAGCGCTTGGAGTTGGTCTCCCGCCATGGCCACTTCCTCTCAAGTGCGCATTAAGCTCTTAGAAGAGCTAGCTCCCAATTTTACTGTTGAAAGATGGGAACAGAATATTCAAAAAGTGATGTTCGTACTTGAAGGTGAAATAGTAAGACAAAGTTTATCTTAAGTTCAAAAGTTTGATTACTCAATTTGAATAATGGACATCGGTTCACCTGCGACTGAAGAGATAAATGAGAGAAAGAGAGGGCTAGGGCTCCAGTGGCTGAAGAGAGAAATGAGAGGAAGGGCTAGGGTTTCTATGATTTACTTTAATGGGTTAATTACACTTTATCCCCTGTGATTTTGTCTATTTTCACTTTATCCCCATGTGGTTCAAACGTCGCCATTTACCCCCCCCCGTAGTTTTAGGCCTAAGTGCAAAACTAACATTTTCTGTTAAAGTTAACGGAATTGAGCTTCACGCGCCTGCAACGAGAATTGGCTTGTTTTTTTGTTTTTTCCCTCCAAAGTGCATTTTCTTTCTTCCCATTTTACCCTCACATTTCTCTATATAACTCCACCTATTCTCACTCAGTTTTTTTGCACAAAACCAACACTTCTCACTTATTTTTTTTTCATCCATATTTTTATTTTTTGTCTTCTTCAAGTGTTTTTTGTGGTAATTTCAGGAAAAGAAAAAAAATACACATGTGGTTAATGTAAATTGAGAGGTGATAATGTAATTTATTTTCATACACAGAACACTTAATTTGGAGTTACAATTCATATTCAATATCTTGAGGGGTTATTGTGTATTTTGTTTCTTCTTCCTTGAAATATTTTTAAATGAAATTGAATTTAATTTCAATTGAATTCAATTCAATTAAAAATATTTTTACTTAAATTCAATTGAAATATTTTTAAAAATTGAAATTAAAAATATTTTCAATTCAATTGAAATTAATTGAAATATTTTTATTCAAATTCAATTAAAAATATTTTTAATTTCAATTTTTAAAAATATTTCAATTGACTTCAATTCTATTAAAAATATTTTTAATTTCAATTTCTAAAAATATTTCAATTGAATTTACTTCAATTGAATTCAAGTAAAAATATTTTCAATTGACTTCAATTCAATTGAAAATATTTTTAATTTCAATTTTTAAAAATATTTCAATTGAATTTAACTTAAATTGAATTCAAGGAAAAATATTTTCAATTGAATTGAATTCCATTGAAATTAAATTCAATTTCATTTATTTATTTTTCCTTGAAATATTTTTAAATGAAATTGAATTTAATTTCAATTGAAAATATTTTTACTTGAATTCAATTGAAAATTTTTAAAAATTAAAATTAAAAATATTTTCAATTGAAGTCAATTGAAAATATTTTTAATTGAATTCAACTGGAAATATTTTTAATTTTAATTTTTAAAAATATTTCAATTGAATTTAATTTCAATTGAATTCAAATAAAAATATTTTCAATTGAAAATATTTTTATTAAATAATAAAAGAACTAATAATCGAACTTCAGGGGTATAAAGTGTCATAAATACTTAAAAAAACCAAACAAACTTGATACTCTCTCTCTCTCTCTCTCTCTCGCTCTCTCTCGCTGGAAGTTTGGTGATGGTGATGGATTTCTGTGATTTTCACCGTTTCATCTTCCCCAAATCCACACAACCACCACCAGGGACCATTTTCACCGCCGCCGCCACCACCACCAGGGACACCACCACAAGAACACCACCACATCACCAGGGACCATTTCCACCACCACAAACACCAGCCAAACGAAAAACAATACCACCGCCGAACACCACCAAAACGAACAACAATAACGTCGAATTTCATGCCGCCGCCGTCGCCTCCGGATTCCAATTTCTTCGAATTTCATGTCATTGCCGCCGCCGTCGAATTTCATACCCAGGTCGTGTATGGGTTTCAATTTTCTCAAATTAGAGCAAATCGCATTCTCAAGATCCGATTTAGGGTCATTTCTTCTCTGTTTCGGCTCGATTTGGTGGCTATTTTTCTGAGATTTTTCGGGGTCATTTATGCTCTGTCTTCTGGGTAAAAAGAGAGGAAGGAAGGATTGGCATTTGGCGGTGGAAGGTGGCCGTTGTTGTGATTGGCTATGAAATGTGGCCAATGGCGATGGTTAGTGGTGTCAATGGTAAGCGATGATGATGGTCCGGCGATGGCAATGGGGGTGGTGTTGATGGGAGGTGACCAAATCGAGGACGGCGACGAATGGCGAGGTCGGCGGCAAAGGCTCTCAGTTGAGACGAGAGAGAGAGAGAGAGTAAAGTCTTTGGGTCAATTGTGCTTTACACCCCAAAAAAGTAAATAATTACATAAGGATAAAATCGACATTTTGATCTTTCCATTAACGGTGTTACTATTACACTTAGGTCCACAAACCATAGGGGGGTAAGTGGTGACATTTGAACTACAGAGAGGTAAAGTGCAAATGGGTCAAACCACAAAGAGGTAAAGTGTAATTAACCCTTACTTTAATTTATATAAAAGGTATAAATGTTCGTTTATTAAGTTAGTCAACGGTTAAAGGACTAAATAATAACAAGATTTCACAAAAGAGTTATATTACAATATAACTGTTCAATTTTTTATTTTTTTTTATTAACTCTTAAACAATGACTATTAAATAAAACCTCTAAAAAAACCAAAAAACGAATTAATTATGCTGAAATCTGTCGTGGTTCAAATGAGTATTTGGTACACAACATTTCAATAAGTTCCAGTTTTAAAATAGTTCCAATTTAATCCCATAGGCATTTTTTTAGGGAGAGGGAATTTTATTAAAAATTAATTTTTTATATGCACAGAAATAAATGTGGAAGCAAATAAAAGAGCTGTGAAATGTATTTTTTTAATTAAATTTTTTATATTTTATAATTAAAATAATTAAATTAATTATAGTGAAATTAAATAAAAATAATTTGTTAATTTAAATGATGTAATTAGAATTATGTTATAATTAGAATTAAATTATAACATATTTCTTACTAAATAATATAATTCTATCTCAAGACTTGTAGCTCAGTGGATATCTAACTTGACTCACTTGTAGTGAGTCTAGAGTTCAAACACTTACCCTAACATATTAACAAGTATTGAAGATGAAATGTTCATCTTTTTCATTAATAGGAGGTCAAATATCATATAACAAAAATTAAAAGCCAAAGTATAAGCATTCAAATGAATGCGAGTACACCAACTCTATTTTCCTTACTTCTCATAATTTTGAGTACATTTTAATTATTGGGAGTATTTTTCAATTGTTTTCATTATCATAATTCTACAAATTGAATGCTTTCAATGTGTAAAGGATATAAGGAAAACAAGAAGAGTATATTGATAATTTTTGTTCAAACAAAATGAGTCTTATTCCCCTAATTATATAGCCACGGGAGCAAACTAAATTATAAAGAATATTATTGAAATAAATGGGCTAATAAAGCCCTACAATGAAGATACCAAAAATTGAAATTAAGTCATAAACATAATATTTCAACACTTCCCCTCACGCTGGGGCGAAAATGTTGATGAGCCATAACTTACTAATAGCTTATTGAATAAGAGATGGTCCTGTAGACTTGGTAAACATATTAGCAACCTATTCGGAAGATGGGATGAAGGTTGGTATGATGATTCCCGATCGAACTTTCTCACGAATGCAGTAGATATCCACCTCGATGTGTTTCGTCCTTTTATGAAGGACTGAGTCTGAGGATAACATTATGGCATATTTGTTGTCAAAGAAAAGGTTAGATGAGTTTCTCGTAGGAAGACCCAACTCAGTCAAAAGGGAATGAAGCCAAAGGAGTTCACACATTCCTTGAGCCATAGCGCGATACTCAGCTTCAGCAGAAGATCGGGAGACGATAGATTGCTTCTTACTCTTCCACAAGATTAGGTGTCTTCCATTAAAGATAAACAAGCTAGAGGTCGAACATCTATCGTCCTTCAATCCTGCATAGTCAGCATCTATAAAGTAAGAGAGTCTCACTTGTGCCCTTATCATATAAAAGAGACCAAGACCGAGGCATATTTTGAGGTATCGAAGGATATGGTAAATAGCATCCAGGTGTGATGTACGTGGTAAGTGCATAAACTGGCTCACAGTACTAACAGTATAAGTAAGATATGGCCTTGTATTAGTCAAATAGATAAGGCGACCCACAAGTCGCTGATATACTGACGGATCTAATAATAATTCTCCCGAGTCTGCTGTTAACTTAAGGTTCGGATCCATGGGAGTTGAGGCGAGTTTACATCTAAGCATCCCAATGTCCTAAAGAATATCAAGGGTGTATTTCTGCTGAGATAAAAAGATACTTGTCTGAGACTGAGCAATCTCAATACCGAGAAAGTAGCGGAAATAACCCAAATCCTTGATGTCAAAAGTTTGTCCGAGATTCTTCTTTACCTACCGAATACCAGATGTGTCGTCTCCCGTAATAATAATGTCATCCACATAGACTGAGATAATGATGCACTGTCCCTGATGTTGACAACGGATGAAACAAATATGATCTGAGTGATACTAGGTAAACCCCAGAGTGAGGATGGATTCGTTGAATTAGCTGAATCATACACAAGGAGACTGCTTAAGTCCATAGAGGGATTTTCAGAGTCGACAAACTTTGCCCGAATACTTCCCCTGAGTCTGAAATCCCTGTGGAGGCTCCATATAGATAATCTCAGTCAAGTCACCATTAAGGAAGGCATTCTTGACATCCAGCTGGTGCATAGGCCAAGATGGGGATACGGCCAACAAAACAAAGAGTCGGACAGTAGTCAACTAGCAACCAAGGCAAAAGTGGCACCGAAGTCTTGGCCCGAGATTTGTTTGTAGCCCTTAGCAACAAGTCGTGCTTTGTACCGATCAATCGATCCATCAGCCAGATATTTGACACTGAAGACCCACTTACAGCCAACCTACCGTTCACCAGTTGGCAAGCTAACCAAGTCCCATGTCTGATTCCACTGTAGGGCATCCATCTCCGCTTGCATAGCGGTAACCCACTGTGGATTTTGAAGGGCCTCATGAATGGAGTGAAGAATGACAACCGAATCAATTTTTCCAATAAAGGATTCATATTGAGCTGAGAAATCCTAAAAAAATAAATACTTAGAAATCAGATGATTAGTAGAACATGAAATAAGGTAGCGGGATGGTGGGCAACGTTCCCAATTCGAGTAACGGTGGGAAACAGGGTCAGAGATAATGGGAGATAGAGATATACCTGAGTCCGAAGAAGATGTAGGCATAGGATGTAAGACACGTGGACGATGAGAGTAGACTCATAAGGGGGCGGGTGAGGGGTTAAGTGGTGGCGGTGATGTGGGCGAGGAAGACATATATCTAAGACAGGGATAGCATGCAGAAGTGGGGTATGATCCTCGGTAGTGGCTGCCTCAATAGGTGGAAAAGGTACAGTACTAGAAAATTAGGGTACAGTCTCAAGAAACGTAACATCGAAAAAGTGGTAAGTATAGTGGGTAACTGGATTGTAGCACCTACATCCTTTCGACGTGGAAGAATAGTCGAGAAAAACAGACCGTATAGATTTATCATCTAACTTAGTGTGAGTAGGGCTTCGATTCTGGACAAAACACGTACAGCCAAAGACACAGGCTAAGATAGGAAAAAGGGTATTAATGGGTTGCAGTATATAAAGTAGGATTTTGCTTGTAAGGATCCGGCTCGGTGTGCTATTAATGAGATAGGCAGCAGTAAGAACTGCCCTATGCCAAAAAGATTTAAGAACATTCATTCCTCGCAAAAGACAACAGACTACTGATATGAGATAACGGTTCTTATGTTCCGTCATACCATTTTGCTCAGGGGTGTAGGGGCAGATAAGTTGCTGATGGATGCCTTGCTTATTAAGATCAACCCGAAATTCATCAGATAAGTATTCCCGCCCATTATCTGACCTGATATTGCACACATCAGTTTTATATTGGATTTTTATCATTTAAAGGAAGTGGATAAAGTGAGTGTAAATCTCGTATTTGTGCTTCATCAAATAAACCCAAGTGCATCGACTATAATCATCTATGAAGGTGATATAGTAGCGATATTTGGAAATGGCTGTAACAAGAAAAGGTCCCCAAATATCATATTAGATAAGGTCAAACGCTTGAGGGGTATTGTACATGCGATAAATATAAGAGGTACGTGTGTGTTTAGACAATTCACAAACCACACATTGAAATTTAAAGTCCTAGATGGGCATGCCACAATTTTAAATCTTTGAAAGAACACATAAAAAAATAAAAAAAATAGGTAATACAGTTGCTTGCATACTAAAAGGTGGAGCGGGTGGAGGTGGAGGGCTGCCGAAGTAATAGAGGTCATCGCGTTCATATCCCCTGCCAAAAATCTTCCTCGTAGTCAAGTCCTACAAGAAGTACCGATCAAGTAAGAAAACAATGGCGTAGTTAATATTTTTAGCAAGACGACTAACCGATAGAAGATTATAAGCAAATTTAGGAACATAGTAAACAAAGTGAAGAATGATATCAAAAGACAAATAGGCATCTCCCTGACAACGAATAAGGATAGAGGTACGATCGGCAATGCATAAAGATTGGTTTATAGGCGAAACAAGGGAAAAAAAGGTAGAAAACTCACCAGTCATGTGATTGTTAGCCCCGGAATCCAGAATCCACGTAAGGCGACCAAACTTACCATGAAGTATAGTCAGGGTACTCGAGGCAAGAGTAGCCGTGGGGCTAAAAGACAATGCCAAAGTGGTAAACTGAGCCTGAAGCTAGGCAAGTTGGGCCTGGAAGTGGGAAATATCCAGGGGAGCTAGCAGAGGATCTACTGGACCAGGGACAATATCAGCAATAGCACATGTACGTGGTCCTCCTCTTCCTTTCATCTCTCCTAGGTTTTGGGGTTTCAATTTAGGATGGAAATTGTAACAACGGTCAATGTTGTAACCAGGATTTTGGCAGTGCAGACAGTATGGTCACGTGCCTAATGGGTGACGACCAAAGAGAGCCAAAAAGGCCATCTATTTACCAGAGGGAGCCAGAAAGACCGTCTGCTCAGAGACTGAAGAAGTGACTTCAGGTGGGAAAAGAAGCCGACGTTTTTAATCATTGTCTACAGTAGAGAATGCATTGTATAGATCGGGCATCAGTGATGTGTTTAAAATTTGAGTTCAGAGATTCCCGTACTCCAAATTTAAACCCAACAAGAAATGGTAGGTGTGACGACAATCCTGGCGCTTGGCTTCGATCTTAGAAGTATCCCTAAGGAATTCACTCAGGGGTTCATACTACGCAAGTTCCTCCTACCGAGATTAAAGGTAACCGAAGTAATCCATAACTAAAAGTCACAAGGATGCCTGGGAGGCATGGGAAATGTCACAATAGAGCTTAAAGATTCGTGATTCATTGTGACAGTGGTCACACACCTTCTTAAGAGCAGACCATAATCCGTTGACAGTCTTGTTGATGAGTGGTTTATTTATCAACAAATCAAGTACTTTTAAATTCAAAAATTTGTTTGTTTTCTAGCATTTTTGTCAGTTTAATATGTGTTTGTATTGTTTTATAGGTTTTTTAATAAATGGGTGAAAATATGCAAATCCGGTTTAGGTTAGTAACTTCAAGGCCCTTTTTCACAATAATGCAATACGATTTTGGAAAATAGAAAAACATGGAAGTTGTATATCTATTTCTTATCTTTCCATAGATTGTTTAATCACCTCAATCAGAGTTCATATGAGAAAGTTATGGTAAAAAAAAGAATCTGGTGTTGGCATTACCTTGACATCGCTGTAGCGCCCGATACTGGCGCTATAGCGGTACTTTTGAGCACTGCAGCAGTGATCTGGAAGTAAGCTATTGCCCTTTGATCATTGCAGCGCTGCCCTCCATCGCTGCAGTGACCCAGCACCACCTAGCAAAGATATTTTAGGATATTTTTGTAATATTTTGGATTTGTCTAAATATCCCCTCATTCCCAAAACCCTATGCACATTTTTGGTGGAACATTTTTTGAGATATTTGAGAATTCAAGATCAAGAACCAAGAGGAGAGATCATCAAAGGGAGAAGACGAAACATTTTTTAAGCCGATTTTGCGGAAGTAAAACCATTCACTTCACAGATTTGTTATCCATTCTTTGTTTCTCTCTTTGTTCTTCAACTTTGTAGATTGTATGATAATATTATTCTTGTGTATATTAATAATCTTTGTTCATACAAAATGAGCCTTATTTCCATAATTATATATCCGCTGGAGCAACTAAATTAGGAAGAATATTATTGAAATAAATAGGCTAATAAAGCTCTGCAATGAAGATACTAAAAATAGAAATTAACGCATAAACATAATATTTCAATAATGTGTGAGCATGTCAAAAGTTTTGCACCATTATATTGTCATAATCTCACTAAAAGATTTAAATTAATTTCACATAATTTCACTATGATTAGAATTTGGGAGGACTCCAAAATACTCGCTCTATATAAAGATTTTTTATTTTTCACTGCATAATTGCACACTCCTTAAAATTGCCTTTTTTTTTTTTTTTATATATATATTCTTTTATTTATTCTTCAAATTTTGCTATTACCAATACCTTAGCAATGTATATGTCAAGAACATGTCAACATCTTGTTGTTCAATTGTAAAACAATTAGTACAAGTTATGTGCAATTGTTGATACAAGGGTTTCAAGACTGAGATTGACATCAAGGCCAAAAGATCTCAATCATTAGTTGATTTGTCAATTTAAAAGTGAGAAATTTATTCATCATTTTTATTTTTATTTTCTTTTCAACATGAAATTTAGGTTCGATTTGTGTATAAAGCATTGGGTTTTTCTTTGTATGTGTTACATTTATTGGTATAAAATTGTTATTAATATTGTCATTTTATTTTATTTTATTTTAGGGGTGAGTAGATGATATTATCGAACAAACATCATAACATGAAATAGAATGATTTATCTTTTATAGGTAACTATACATTTGAAATTAGGACATCATATTAGAATATGTAAATTATGAATTAAGTCAAATTTCTTCGAATTTTCATGTATTAGTAACTTAGCAATGAAATCCAAAATGATAGCGTCTATTGGATATTATTTCGGTGCAATTTTTAGGGACTCATATTGTAATACGAAAAAAAAAATCCATGCATCTATAGAAAAACTAAAAATTCATGGGTTGTTGAAAAACTAAATCATTTTATTCCACCCAAACATTTTAAAAAATTACTAAATAAACCAATCAACCCTAATAATAAATAGTAAAATAAGAATAATAGATTGGTTAACTAGAAATAGACACTCTGAGAGCATACTGGTGACAAAAAGTAAGGATTATGAACTAAACAAAAAATTATCTTTAAGTTAAAATCATGATAGACCTATTCAAGATAAATAAAAAACAACTATGAAAGCGAAAATTTTATAATAAAAAAAAGTGCATGAAGTCTTGCTTGCTATTTCCAGAATTTAAATAGGATATATTTTGAATTAATAATTCAAATTAAAAAACAAATAAAAAAAATCAAACACAATAAAAAAAAAAATATGAATAAACTTTGACAGATATAGAACTCAATATCTCACGCTAATCGCGGGCATAAAACTAGTATATACATAAAAATATAGTCTAGTCAATATATGGAGATCCCAGATACAGGGAGATTTGATTACGAAATTTGAAGCCTAGTCAAATGCCTAGATACATAGACGATTACGAAATCTAAAACCTAATCAAATGCCTAGATGGAGATCTGATTACAAAATCTGAAACCTAGTCAAATGTCCAAAGAGATTTAATTACAAATTCAAAAAATAGCATTAGCATAATATATTTGATTTGGTTACAATAGATAATGAAAGAATAGTTCGGTTACACTTCAATTCCAATTCCAATTCCAATTCCAATTCCTTGCGACCATTCACTACCTAAAATCATTGGAAAATCCTAACATCAAAATTAGATTAAGTAGGCTTATAAGAAGTAGATTATACTTATAATTAAACACAAAAATAATGTACGGATGAACCGAAAATTAAGATCAGTGCAAGGTGGCCGTACGACACACCTGAGAGAGACAAATTAAAAAAACTAAGTACTGTCTGCTTAATCCACCTAAATCTATTGCATATGCCCGACAAATTATGATCAAAACCCCTCGACTTTTTTAGCCTTTCAAGGAAGTTGCCGTCCAAGTGTTTGTCTTTTTGGAGTCTGTTAATTATTAATTAAGCTCTTAATTATTATTTTTGTTTGTCTTTTTTTGCCATAATGACAAAATGCATCTCTGATTTATACTAAAATAAGTTTTATGTCCCACAGTGCGGATTATTGAGTTGTATATTTATAAAATTTTGTTCATATTTTTTATTATGTTTAATTTGTTTTTAGTTTGAATTGCTGTTTTAAAATATATCCCACTTAAATTTAGGAGATAGCAAGTAAGATGTTATACACTTTTTTGTATGGAAGTCTTTGTTTTTTGTTTTTTTAATAAATAGGTCTATCTTAATTTCAACTTAAGTATTATTTTTTTTAAATTTAATCATCAATTTTTGTCTCTAATATGCCCTTAGAGAGTCTATTTTTGGTTAACCAATATATTATTTTAATTTTATTATTTATTATTATGGTTGATTGGTTTATTTATTTATTTTTATATTTTTTTAAAGTTTTGGTGGAAGAAAATGATTGAGTGATTTTTTTTTTATTTATTTATTTTTTTTTTTTAATGTAGATGTTCAACAATGTTGTTTCTTTCAATTTTTAGGTTTTTTTTTTTTTTTTTTACAGCTACCTGGATTTATTTTTCACTTTACAATACGAGTCTCTAAAAAATGCATTGAAATAATATCCAATTGATGTCATTATTTCGGATTTCATTAGTAAGTTACCACTACATGAAAATCCCAAAAATATGATTTCATACTTTGTCTTTTAATAAGATATCTTAATTCCAAATGTATAGTTACTTATAAAAGATAAATCGTTTTATTTCATACTAAAATATCATTTACCTATTCCTGTAAAACAAAATAAAATGACAATATAAATAACAACTTTAAACCAACAAATGAAATACAAACAAAGAAAACCCAATGCTTTATACAAAAATCGAGCATAAATTACATGCTAAAAAAAATGTTAAATAAATTTCTCACCTTTAGATTGACAGAGCAAGATGATCAAGCTCTTTTGGCCTCGATATTGATCTCAATCTCAAAACTGTCGTATCAAGATTTGCACAAACGAATTGTTTTACAATTGAATGGCAAGACGTTGCCAATTTCTTGGCATATAGATTGGCAAAATATTGGCAAATATATGGATATACATGGAATTATTTATGTAGTTCTCAGGTTCAAGTAATACCAAAGTTTAAAGAATAAACAAAATAATATGAAAATTTTAGACAATTTTAAGGAGTGTGCAAGTATGGGGTGAAAAATAAAGAATCCTTATAAAGCATGTTTTAATCTTCCCAAATTCTAACCATTAGTGGAATGTTAAATCAATGTAAACCTTTTAGTAAAATTATGACAATAAAATGATTGAAAATCTTTGATTGGGCAGTGTGATAATTGGGATGAGATTCCAATTAGTATCACAAGATGAATTATATTATCAATCAAATATATGATTGAACTAAGTTTTTTTTTTTTTTTTTTTTTTTTATGCTAATCCATACGATATTGGTTCTTTCAATTACAATTACAATTACAATTTTAATTAGATTAAAAGATCGAATAGCACAAAAATTATAATTGTGAAGGTTTCCTAGGTGAAATTTCTATCAACTGGTTATAAATATGATGTTTTGGTAGATGCTACTAACAGTTAGTGCAAATATCGTTAAAATAAATAAATAAATAAATAATTCTTTATCGAAAAAAAATGAAATTTCACATACAAATAGAGAATGCAAATCTGGGTAGTCCTTTTAAAAGAAATGGGTAAGAATGTAATAGACATTTTAGAAATTTTGGGGTATACGTGTAATATAGAAAAAATGAGAGTCTCGGGTTTTAAGTTTTAACTCAAGAATTTATGTAAAAGGTTGTAGATAGTCTGTAAGCACCAACTTCAGTGCAATTTGATCAGCCGCTTGTTCCCAATACCTTTCGATTTTGATTTTTGCCATCATAGAAATCTTACTTGAACGTACCCTAGTTGTACTAATTTAAAATTATATTCTTAAATAATTAGTAGATAATATTCAAACAGAGTTCTTTGCGTGGACACTATTAGAGGCAGGAAACTTATGTTGCTCTTTAGAGGCCCTAATCAAATCACACCTCGGGATCAAGCTGCTAAGAGGTTGAAGCACTCATATAAGGTAACGAATATTTTCTTTTCAGTAGAATAGATTCATTATTTATTTGTGTTTGCTTATGTTAATACGGATTTATTCGAGATTTAGAATACATGGATTATTAGAACTGGTAAAAAAAATTGTTTTTCATTGTGCAAACCTTGATATTTTAATATTCATATCTTTCAGCTTTAGCATATAGGGATAAGATTGTCCGGTGTGGTCATGTGGGAGAGTGCGTTCTTACGATCACCTAATGAAGTGATTAGTTGAGGTGCACGTAAGTTGGTCCAGACAAACTTTACCATTAAAAAAAATAAGTATAATAGTTATACTCCTAAAATCTCTATTTGTACTTCATTTTCATTTTTTATCTTTCAAATAATTAAAATGTTATTTGAGATCATGTGAGTATCAGTTATATTCCACTAGATATTTATTACATATATACATAATATATTGAAATAAATAGTTTAATGACGAAATCAAAATTATTTTAAACCAAATTCAATTTGAAATCATAAAAAATATAAAACATATATATATATATATATATATATATATATCACAACATATTTACATTTTGAGACATTTTGAGCCGTCAGATCGAATATTGACGGTTGAGATTACTCCGGGAGACATATTATATTTGAGACATTTTAGACCCTTGGATCGAATATCTAACGGTCAAAATTGAATGATACAAAAGACATTTTTGGCCATCAGATCAGATTAAATCATGGGCAGAGATTATTTGATCATTTTTTATTGTGAGATCGTTTCGATCCAACGGTTGTGATTGAATATTTTTTTTAAATCTTTCAAGTCACAACACTATAGTTTCCCTATCTACAAATAAACCCTAACATCTCTCACAATCCCTCCATAATTGCGACTGCCTTATTTGCTCTCTCAATCTAATCACCATCTCCATTCCCAAAATTTTACCTCCACTTTTCCTCTTCAGATCCATTCCCAATCCATTGTCTCCATCGCTTTCGCCATCTCCAGCGCATCCACTACTGCCGTCACCGTTGTCGCCTCGCCATCTCCATCGTATCCACAATTGTCATCGTTGTCATCGTCTTCTTGAACAAACGCTGCCTTTAGGTACGATTTTGTCCGATTCATCTCAGATCCATAATCAAGAATTGACCTCTGATTTTCTTCTTTCATTTCATCTCCAGCGCATCCGCTACTACCATCGTCGTCCCCTCAACATCTCCATCGTATCCACAATTTCCATTACTATCATTGTCTCCTCGAACAAACACTACCTTCAGGTACTATTTTCTACAATTTTCTCCGATTCATCTCAGATCCAGAGTCAAAAATTGACCTTTGATTTTCTTCTTTCATTTTGTGGAAAAGGAATCAATCCAGATCCAGATCAATCAGGTAATCGACACTGCCTTCAAGTACTATTAGCTTCGTTTACTCCTGATTACCTCCGAGTTTCTCAGTTCGCCATCCCGTTCTATCACCATCATCGCCATCTCGTTCAATCGCCATTGGAGATTAATCGCCATCACCATTCGCTTCGCTCCTCTTCGTACTACCAGCCTTCGCTCCTCTTAGCGATGCTCAACCTTCGATTTGCTCCTATCCTTAGTGGTTGTTCTTGATTTTATCGCCAGCGTCACTTATTTCTCTCTTTCCCTAGCTTCAATTCAGATTTCTTATGAGTGAGTTTCTATCAAAGTTGAGATTTCAGGCACAGGTTATATAATCTTATTCCTTCATTGTTGAATCAGACATTGTTAGCTTTGAATATTCTTTTGGATTGTTCAATTGGGGTGATCAATGCATGAAACTCAAAATTAATCAAACATTTTAGTCACATGAATGTTTGCGATCTAATATCCCTTGATAATGGCATGATTATTGCGCACTTTGTTTGACAATTAGTTATCAAAACAACCATATTCAAGTTGACAGTTTAAATATTGAAGTAATTTTCTGAATTGAGTTGATCTCTTCCTTGCTTCTGAAGCCTCATTTCCCTGCTTTCATGGTACTAATTTAATTAATGAGTCCTACTGTAATTCATTAAAATAACAAAAAAAAAAAAAATCTAACAATTATCAAATCACATGCAACTCTATAAACATTATAACAACCGATTATGAGTTTGCCAAACAAATTCTAGCATTAATATGCCAATAATACGAATTTCTCAGGAACACCCTTCAAAGTTTGTTGAAAACAAAAATTAAAAATTATGTAAAGAACAAAAAAAAAAAAAAAAAAAAAAATTAATAGATTCTGGATGTACATGGAAACCAAGTTGTATGATGTTTGATGGCGTGGCTCAGGGTTTTAGGTTACGACAAGGAGCACTAGTTGGGGAGAACACTCACCATAGATCCTAGATTCAGTAGAGTGACATATTTGTTTCCTGATAAGCCTAATGATGATGATGTCCAATGATTATTGTCATCTTCTTCTTTCTTTTTTCTAAATTGCACTATCAAATTCGACTTTACCATTCTATTTGGTCCTTTTGGTCTACATTCATAACTTGGAATGGTTGAGCTCAATGTTTTGCATTAATAGATCATATTTTTGAAATATATTTCTTTGTAAATATAGTGTTCTAATTTGATATCTGTAACTGGATTTCTAGCATGAAAATGTCCAAAGATTTTGTTTTTATTTTATTATAACATTGGATCATTTTTTTTTATGGTTATGTTATTGCTATTCATTTGCGGTTATTCCATTTGTTGCTCTACCTAGAAACCTTAAATTTTAGTCATTAGTGTCCCGGTAAAGTAATATAGAAATTATACCTTAAACCAATGAGAATATTGACCTCATTCAATCATATTAGGATCTCTATTTTTATCTTAAAGTAAATCAATGTGTTTTGAGTTGTTTTATACTTAAGTTGAGTATTTTAGAAATATTTTCTAAAATGTTCTGATTTTAATCCAAATTTCTTAAGGTTTCAAACGAAAACGTTCCAAAATATTTTAAAGTATTTTGTTTCAGTTCTTTTGAATAATTGTTTTATTTTTTATTCGGGCAAATTTTAATGGCAACAATGTTATCTTATTTGTAGACCCCAAGAAATGACTGGAAGGTGAAAACATTGGTGATGAATTGATATTTTACAATTTCTCTGAAAATTTATAATCGTTCTAATTTTATAAACTACATATTGTGATTGACAATTTTACATTGTTGAATTTTGGATCTTGACTTTTGCATTGAGTAGATGTGACAATATTGAAGTTCTCTCGCTCACAGGTAATCCCATAGAGTAGTAGAAATCTATATTTATTTATTTATTTATTTTATTTATGTGGTGCTCGATAAAAAAAAATTAGTAGATGTGACAATATTGTCATGTTCGATATGTTAACAGATTTCTATTTAGTTAAAAAAAATTATTGTTTGCAATTGATTAATTCTTTATTTTCCTCAGAATTTTTTTTTCTTTGTAATCCTATAGACCCTATATTGTCCATAATAACTTGAAGTGCTAAACTTTGCAGATTCATTTTTGAATGAAGTCGATAATACTCAAATTGAAGTTCTCTCGCCAACAGGTAAGTCTCATAATTTTCATGTATTCATTGTAATTTGTGTTTCTGTTTATATGGTGGTCATTTAATTTATATTTGTCTCTCAGATTTTAAAATATGTTTAATTGTTTGGAATCTCCGGAGCTCCCATAGATTGTGTAGCCTTTGTCTACCAGCTTCTTTCTTTTCTCAGATTTGTACAAGGTGGCCGGTTTGCCTATATTTGATGTCCCTCTGCTTGATCAAAATAAAAGGTGACCACATTGTTTAAATAATTTACCACTAATTATGTGTAATTATTCGGTGGTGTTTGCTTAGTGTTTTTATACCCAGACTTCTGTTTCTATTTGTATTATGTTTTTAGAACATAAATAACAATCTAGGAACAATTGTATTCTGTTTGTAGAAATTCGTTCTCAACATCTAGGGAACATAAAGGAAACCACTTCCTTTAGTTTCTAGATTTTCATTTTGGTTCCACGTTTTCTAGGAACAGAAATCACATCAGCTTGGTGATTCCTTCCCCAGAAAAATGGAACAAAGCAAAAATCTAAGAAAAGTCTTTGTTTCATTTCCAGAAAAAATGTTCTAACATATGGGAACAAAATATAAACACATTTTTTCAGTCGGTTTTACGAGAGCAGAAACATAAATTCAGGAACAGAAACGGACATTTTCAAGTTTCTAGATTTTTGTTTCTCTTTAGAGTTTTATGGAAACGGAAACACAGAACAAAAACACTAAACAAATGCCACCGAAATTTCTACTCTTAAATGTATGAAATGTATACCTTAAATACTAAACCCTCGAAACTATGGGTTAAAAGATTGAATGATTAAAATTACCAATTCAGTAATCATAATATTTATTTTTAATCTGATTTACCTCAAGAAATGATTGGAAAGTGAAAACATTGGTGATGAAGTAATATTTTGCAATTATAACGGTGCTAATTTCTTTAATTGTTTAAGAAATTTGTTTATCATTCTAAAATTTATTTTTGTTTTAGTTTGTCAAAAGAATTAGGGTTAATTGGTTCTTTACAAATTCTATGTTGTTAAGTGAGTATGTAAATGCACTGGGATTACTTCTGTTAATATTTTGCTATGTTTTTTTTTAGCTATGGAAGTCTGCATTAATTTTTTTTAGAGAATGTTGT
The DNA here is from genome assembly GCA_016647705.1 of Eucommia ulmoides. Taxonomy (NCBI): domain Eukaryota; kingdom Viridiplantae; phylum Streptophyta; class Magnoliopsida; order Garryales; family Eucommiaceae; genus Eucommia; species Eucommia ulmoides. The sequence continues at coordinate 17,686,976 of CM028330.1, read as the reverse complement.
TTGAAATATAACGTTTGTTCAGTTAGGGGTTAGCTAACTAATTGCCCTTGAATTTCATTGTTTGCAATAGATTAGAGTCAATAATGTCAACATATTTGTGTGAAACAAAATACCTAATTTTATGAAATTTAGATAATAAAGTCAATGTGAAACAGAATCCCTAATAATGTTTGATTTTATGCATGCAGGTAGATCATTTTCATGTCAAAACTATATGTTTTTGTGATTTGTCATGTCCTAGATTTTTTTCATATGGTTATAAAAATCAAATTAGATTATATTTATCTATTTTTTCACCTGTTTTTGTTTGTTATGATCGATAACAAATATTATTATTTGAAAATTAGATGAAAAGTTTACTGGTCCTGACATGTGGAAACCTGAGAAAAGACTCAATATAGTGTACATTGCCGATGACAATATTGAAGCCACTTGGAAATTAACACTCAAGGAAACTATTAGCATCCTAAGGTAAACATATTCATAGAATGTTCAAAATGTCTCATAGAAATACCAAAAAAACATTATAGACTGACCAGTAGTACCCTATTAATGAGTATGTAATAGCCACATATATAATTTATTGCAACAGTATATAAGTTTTCTCTATTGTAATTTGCATAGTCAAGAAAAGGATTATTGTTTATGACATGATTATTTTAGTTATTGTCGTGCTTCATTATGTTTCTTAATGTAATGTTCGAAATTTGGAATGTACTATAAATAAAGGAGATTATGTCCAAATTTTTCATAACATATTTTTTTAGTTTTTGTTTTGGTACCTGTTGAATAGTTGTTTCTTGCCTGCTTCCTGTGCTTTTAAAAATATTATCATTTTTTTTTTACTTATGCATTTAAATGAGATCTAATTATTTGTTATTTTTTTTCTACGTAGTGATAATTTTTTATAAGATTATTAAAAACTAGAGTTATATTTGTATCATTTAGTGTAAATTCCAATTGTTTAGTATGCTCTAATATCGTCTTTAATTTTTTATTTGAGAGTCCATGTTTAAGGTAATTTTTTCTAACCATGAGTGGATTTATTTATTTGTTTGTCTTAAATATGATTCTAATTTATTTGTCCAGTTGATAATTATTATGTTTGATTTTCACTAGACAATATACAAATATGTGTCACTTCAAATATTGAAGACAAATGGAAAAATCTGTGGCTTGACAAACTATAATTAAGGTAGGTTTCAGTAGCCTTGGGTGGTGGGCTCCAGTGCCCTCGGTGGTGGACTTATATTACTAAATTTATAATGTATATACATAGTTATTATTCGTCGTATTGTTAAAGTTCATATTGTAAATTATGGTCTTATTGTTGTATGATATAATTGTGTTTGTTGTTGTCGTTCCTGATTGATATTGGTTATGTTTGTCAGTGTTGTGTTATAAAATAGGGAGTTGAGAATTTCGAATGTCATATAAATAGAGGGAGCTATGGCCAATTTTTTTTATTTTTTTTACATTAATTATTGATTGTCTTCATTTGAAAATAATTTTCGAATATTGGAGTGTATCGTATAAACAAAGAAAATTTTGTCAATATTTTTAATTTTTTAAGAGTGCTTATTTGATAGAAAGCATGGTTGATTCATTTCCCAAACTAGGCAATACTAATATTATACAAGTACATCAAATGCTAACACCAATGTTGGCATTGGTAGTAATACTAAAAATTCGAATCTTGGAGGTTCATCTATGCGGAATATGACTGGAATTGGAAGTGGGATGAGTTCGAATAAAGATCCATTTGTTTAGTTGTTCGATTTTGGATCAAAACGTGGTGTGTGTCACTTTAGGAATTACAACCTGTTTGGGAGATAGATAATTTGGGAATTTTTAGAATGCTTCAAAATTAAGTTGATCGTCTTTAAAAAATGTGAACATCAAAAGTAGAAAGTGTTTTGATTGCTCATAAAAATGTTTTGTTTTTTTTTTCTTTATATAATTTTTAAACTCAACATGGTATTAGTCCTGAGGGTTGCTTGGTTTGCAATTTCATTTCCAAAGTACTTGGAGTATATATTAATAGGGTAATTTAATTAATTTTAAATATAAAAAAAATAAAACCCATGTCTTCAGACACGGATTATGCCCTAGTATATATATATATATATAGGTCAAATTTGAACTAAATGAAAATCCAATGAATTGAGGGACCAAAATGTAATATAGGTCAAATTTGAACTAAATGAAAATTCAATGAATTGAGGGACCAAAATGTAATTAAGAGTGCCCCTAGCGCTCCTCAACATGCAAAAATTAGGTATAAGAATTCTACTTGAAGTGACGAATAATCAAATCAAACCAAAGTGTAAGATTTAGATTTTATCATGGTCATATAGTTTTGATTTCAATTTTGTTGAAATTTAAAACTAATGCGATTTTCTTTTTGTAATCATGAATCAAACTGTGTAAAATAACCATGAACTAAACCACATACCCATTATTTTATATCTATTACTTTATATGTACAATCTATATTTGTTTTGTTATTCATAAGTTTACCTATATGTTATATATGAATTATCATTAGGGGTTTAACATTTGGTTGTTTCTATTTTATTATGTTGGAATTTATGGTGAGATTTTTATACTTTGCACCCGTTAAGTTTAGGAGTAATCCTACTTTAGCCCCTATACTTTCAATTTGAACACATTAGATCTTGAAATATCCAAATTGTATCAAGTTGGTCTATATCTGTGATTCTGTCATTTTTATAACAAAAATTAGCCATGTGTCAAACACGGAATCACCCACATAGATGGATTCTGTCATAAAAAGAAAAGAAAAACTGATTTGACACGACTTGAATACTTCAAGATTTAATGTATTCAAATTAAAAATACAATAGCTAAAGTGTGATTTCTCTTAAACTTCAGGAGTGGGAAGTGTGAAAAGTTATTTTATGTATTATCCTTTATGTTGGATAAAATACAATTAAATAGAGAAAAATACAAACTAATATTGAACTGAGGCACGAAAATCTCATTCTCGTTAAGGAGATTCAAACCCTCTGCAGTTGGCAACGCCTTGAGACCGGTACAACATAATTTATCTTTGGTTTATCCCCTCTAAGATACAACAACCCGACTTAGTCGTTTGATTCGTACTAACTTTGCACAAGCGGTAGAATATGAAATGACTCAATAAATGGAACACTAACTCACTAAGATAGTGGGAGACCCTTAGCGCCATAACTTATGAAACTCCAAAATAATAATTCAATAAATAATATATATTATATTATATTAAAATGTACCAACATTCCCCCACTAATTTTAATATAAAATAAAAATTATCTGGCAAAGATGGATCAACATGCATAATGAAGATATGTTCTGCATTGAACCTTCACTTAGTGAAACAACAATCTCTACTCCAAAGTAAATATTAGTCTTGGAGTTGAACAATATTTCTTAAGGGAAATAAAGTACCATTGTCCACGCATGATTCTCTAGGTGTTAACATGAGTTTTATTAGCCAACACATTACGGGCTTATACTATCCCAATTTTCATAAGTGTTTTTGAGAGTAGCATAATTCTCATAGAAAGCAGCATCACTTTTACACTTATATAAGTGATATCTGTCAAGGGTACTCTTCTAATTACGATACCCTAATCATAAGAGATACAGATTTCATTAAGAGTTCATAAAACACAACCCTCCAATCATTACAAGATAAATGCGCTTACACCATAGGGATTGATCAAAATAAAGTAGTGCAGTTTTCAAGTTTTCATATGATTTATTTTTCCTATTTTTCCTATTGAACCTAGTTCTCACAATCTCTAGTCCTTGGGTTGCGTATCTTCATAAGTAACTTAATAAATTATAAACTTTAACCCCAACCCTTTCGATGCATTTTAGACATTTTCTCTAGTCAAGGCCTTTATTAATGAATCTGCAAGATTATTGCAAGATTTAATATAATCCACATTAACAACACCATTACTCATATAAGATCTTACAATATTGTGCTTTCTTCTTATAGGTCAGGATTTTTTGTTATAGTAACAACTTTTTACTCTACCAATTGTAGTAGTGCTATCACAATGTATTGAAATAGATGGATTGGTTTTTCCCAAAGTGGGACTTCATGTAATAAAATCTCATAACTAATTCGCTTCCTCACTTACAGAAGCTAGAGCTATAAGCTCAGCCTCTATTGTCGAATTAGCAATGATAATTTATTTTTTAGACTTTCAACATATAACACCACCGCCTAATATAAAAATATAACTAGTAGTACAAAGAGAATTACCTGACAATGTATTTCAGTCTGCATCACTAAAACCCTACCAGTACCATAGGATATTTTTTTTATAAAACAAACCATAATTTTTAGTGCAAGATAAATATTTTAGTATCCGCTCAATGGAAAACCAATGTTCTTTACCTGATTTGCTACTAAACCTACTAAGTACTACAACTGCATATGCAATGTCAAGTTTAGTGCAATCAATCGCATATCGCAAGTTACCGATCATACTAGCATATTCTATTTGATTAATCACATCAGAATCATTTTCAATATAAAATAAATGTATGCTAGAATTGAAAGGAGTAGCAACGTGATTGCAATTATAAAAATTATATTTTTTTCAAAATTTTCTCAATGTAATGCTTCTGATCAAGAAAAATACCATCACATGTTTTTGTAATTTTTCAAAAATTGCTCAATGTAATGCTACTAAGCATATTTTTTTGTTTTAGTTATCACATCTAAATTAGAGCCAAATATTAAAATATCATGTACATAGAGACTAACCAAAATATGTGAATTATTCCAAGATTTATAATAGATGTACTTATCACACTCATTAGACTTAAAATCATTTTCGATCATGCAATGATCAAATTTCGCATGCCATTATTTAGGAGCTTGTTTTAAAACATACTATGAATTATTTAATTTGAAAACTTTGTTTTCTTGTCTGACCTCAATAAAACCTTCGGGTTGATCCATATAAATTTCTTCATCTAGATTTCCATTTAAAAATGCAGTTTTTACATTCATTTGATTATTTTCTAAATTGAAAATTGCAGTAATAGCAATTAATAATCTAATGAATGTAATTCTGGTAACTAGAGAAAATTTTTTGAAGGAATTAAAATATTCTTTTTTCATAAAATCTTTAGCAACAAGTCTAACTTTAAACTTATCTATGGAACCATCAGAATTAATAAAAAAAAAAAAAAATTGAGAACCCATTTACACCCTATAGTTTTAAAACTTGACAGTAAATCAACTAATTTCCAAGTACACAATCTCATCATTTACAACCTCTTTCCAAAAAATTGTGTCTGGTGATGACAAGGTTTGTTGAAAAGTAATTGATTTTTCTTCAGTATTAAAAACATAAAAATCAAGGCCAAAATCTATTTCAACTCGAACTCTTTTACTCCTTCTTAACTCAATCTAAAAATCCTTTTTGTTTTGTAAAATAGGAGTAGAAGAACTAGAATTAGATAAAATATTTTTCTCAATTATTTTACCTCCACTATCTTTAGATTTAAAAAGAAATTTTCTTCTTGAAAAATAATATCACTAGATTCAACGAAAATATTATTTTCAATATCCAAATATCTATAGGTTGTACTATTTATTGTATATCCAATAAAAAATACAAGTGATAGCTCTAGCACCTAATTTAGATCTTTTAGGGTATTTTAACCTAACAAAGGTTAAACAACCTCATACTCTAAAAGATCTCAAGTTTGGTTTATGGCCGTTCCACAACTAAAAATGAGTAATTTTAGTTTTTGTTATATGGCACCCTATGTATAACATGACAAGTAGTTAAAAATGCTTCACTCCAAAGATTTTGGAGAGCACCAGAATGAATTAGCATAACATTTGTTAAATCAATTAAAGTTCAACTTCTTATTTCCGTCACACCATTTGATACAAGTGAGTATGGCGAAGTAATCTCATGAATTATTCCCACAGATTGTGCAAAAAGAGAGTAATCATTATTCACATATTCTCGGCCTTTATCACTTCTAATTCTCTTTATTTTTCTATTGAATTGATTTTCAACTTCGTGAAGAAAATTTTTAAATTTTTGAAAAGCATCAATTTTATTTTTTAACAGATCAAAATAAGTAAATCTTGAAAAATCATCAATAAAAATGTTAAAATATTTATTTACTCCATGAATTAAAACTCCTTTAAATTCACAAAAATCAGTGTGAATTAACTTTAACAATTCAATATTTATTTCTATATTTTTATGAGGTCTTTTAGTCAATTTTATTTGTTTAAACACTTCACATTTTTCAAAAATTCCCGTCAACCTTGGCAATAATCCTAAGCGACTCATAATTCTTATATATGTGCAATTAATATGACATAGTCATGCATGCAAAAAATAATAGAAGAAAACATATAAACAAAACTCACTGAAATTTTACTATTCTCAATATTCAGTTTAAACATACCATCACAAACATATCCTTTGCCCACAAATATTCCATTTTTTGTGATAACATATTTATCAGACTCCATAGTCTATTTGATGTCAGCTTTATTAAATAAGAAACTTGATATTAAATTTTTCATCAGAAACCGAGTATATAAAACATCTTTTAAGGTAAGCACACATCCAGAAGTAAATTTAAGATCAACCTCATCACTCCTAAGTATTGTGGTATCACTAAGCATTATTATTTTTTCTTCCTCAAATGGAGTATATTTTTTAACCAATTTTTATCTTAGCAAACATGTCTATTAGTATTAGAGTTTACCTACCATCCTTTTACAAATTGAATCATATTAATATCTATAATCATTGCCCCAAGTGGCTCCTCGGTAACATTAGCCTATAGAATAAACTGAAGTTTTTGAAATTTACAAACTCGAGCAATATGCCCACTTTTGCCACAGACAAAACAACCACCAAATTGATTTTGTGAAGAGGGTACTTGGTTCAAGTTCATATTACTCTTGTTGTAAGGTTTAGTAAAATGTTTCATATATTTCTTTTTTGGCTTTAAATGACTATTACAAATTATTATTTGAAGAAATAAGATTTACCTTTGTTATGGAATCATCGTTGCCTTCATGTGTCATAAGAGCATCTTGACCTCAGGCTTTCTCTTCCACAAGGATTTTTGTGATTAATGTCTCTAGTGAAGTCTCCTTTTGGTTGTGATACATAGATATTTGAAACTCTCTCAATGACGGTGGCAATTTATCAATTATTCCGGCCACAAAAAGATTAACTCCAATCTTAATGCCTTCAGATCTTACGTCTGCTACGATCATTTGAAAATCTTGAGATTGCTCCACGATGGACTTGTTATCCACCATTTGGAATCGAAAAAATCAGCTTGCAGCATATTTCATTGCACTTGTTTCTTCAGTATCATATTTGCTTTCCAAGGTTTTCCAAATTTTCTTTGCAGTTTTATCAGTAGTAGCTTAAGAATCGTCAAATTGATCTGCAAGACAATTCAAGAGATAAAAACTATAATATACTCATCACTTTTATATTTTCTACCTTCTCTTTATGAGTATATTTTTTCTCGTCGGTCATGTTGTCAATAGAAACTTTGATGGGATTCTTCTCGGTAAGAACATAAGCAACTTTGAGAAGACTCAGATAAAATAGTACTTTGTCTTTCCATCTCTTGAAATGGACTTATTTGAAGCGAAAAGGCTTGTTGAGATCTCCAACACTTTCATTTGTTTTCTCGATCATCAATTCCATATTGAATATCCTTAAAATTGTTGGAAAAAATATAAATAAATCAAGAAAAATACAAACTAATATTAGACCGAGGCACGAAAATCTCGTTCTCTTTAAGAAGATTCACCCTCTACGGTTGGTAACGTTTTGAGACCGATGCAACATAATTTATCTTTGACTTGTCCCCTTTAGAATACAACAGTCTGACTTAATCGTTTGATTCACACTAACTTTGCACAAGTAATAGAACTCAAAACTCCACGAAGAGAACATCTTTCTTTACTGAATATGAAGTATTTATATATGAAAATATGAATGATTTACAAAACTTTTAGAATGACCTATTTTTATAGGCTCCCAAAACATACAAGATTAAATATACAAAATAAATGAAAAAAAAATGTTACAAAATATTAAAAGTCTTGAAAGTTATAGAACATGAAATGACACCATAAATAAAGTACTAACTCACTAAGATAGTAGCAGACCCTTTAACTCCATAACTTATGAAACTCCAAAATAATAATTTAATAAATAATATTATATTATATTAAAATATACCAACAATTTTTTTTTATGTTCTAGATGCCTATAGTAACAATTAGCATTTTAGTGGTTTGGTTTTGGTTTTATCTGAAATTTTATGCTTTACATTTTATTTATATTTTTATAAACTTGCATCGCTAGTAAGTAATAATTAGAATAGAGGATACATCTATATGTAAACTTAGTAAATTTGAAATTTTGTTAGTTAAAAGATTAAACGATTCGGTTTAAAAATCAAGTTTAAACGGTTTAATTTTTTATTTTATTATTTTTTAATGCTTTTGTTTTATACCAAAACTTGACCAAAAGTGATCCATTGCCTAAAAATGGCGAAAATATGAGTTCAATAATTGATTTTTCCCTTATTTAAGGTCCACAATAAAAATCCCACATTTTTACACAGTAGCTCCCTCATTTGTTTTTTCCTTATTATTTTTAAACTTAGTTGAAACAAATAGAAGGTTGAACTATACAGTCTAGCCATAGATGACAAAACGGGAATATTACAGGTGACCACGTGTATGGCCTTTTTTTTAAGATTCATCATTATATTACCTCTTAAGGTAACTGAGAAATTGAAAAAATAATCATAAATTGATATTATGAAAGTGATATAAAAATATAATGATATATACACATATATATAGGGAAAATAGGGGCTAGGATTTTGCCCTAATGGGCCACGTGGGCCAAACCCATATAATACATTAGCATCCCCCCTCAAACTCAAGGCAGTAAGTGAGAAGTGAACTTGAGTTTGAAACTAGAGAGTGAAAGCGTCCGGGTTGATGAGTCTTAGTGAAAATATCTGTTGTCTGATCGACTGAGCTGATAGATTGTAGACGAATCGTATTCTGGAGAATGTGATGATGGATGAAGTGGCAATCAGTCTCGATGTGTTTTGTACGCTTTTGGAATACATCATTGTGAGCGATCTGAATAGCACTCCTATTATCACAGTGTAGGGTAGTGGTAGTAAGAGAAGATATGTCCATGTTGGTGAGGAGCCATTGAAGCCAGAGAAGTTCTTGAGTTGTATCAACCATGGCACGATATTCAACTTCAGTACTGGAGCGAGTAACCACAATTTGTTTCTTACTACGCTAGGACATGAGAGAATTACCCAAAAAGAAATAATAACCAGTGGTTGAACGTCTGTCGATGGGGTCTCTAGCCCAATCGGTATCAGAATAAACTTGTAAGACGGGAGCAAACTGAGCTGTGAAATAAAGCCCATGAAATAAAGTACCCTTGACATACCGAAGAATGCGAAGAATAGCCGAGTAATGGGTGGTTCGAGGGGCGGAAAAGAACTAGTTGACCTAATGAACGGCATAGGCAATGTCAAGGCGAGTGACAGTGAGATATACAAGACTTCCAACCAGTTGACGATATAGAATAGTATCCTGAAGAGGTAAACCATCAAGCGGGGTAAGTCTAACATTCGGCTCGAGATAAGTAGTGGCAGTGGTTGAGTGAGTAATCCCAACCTTGGAAAAGAGATCCGAGGTATATTTGGCTTGAGAGAGAAAATATCCATCAAAACCCGATGAGACTTCAAGGCGAAGAAAATAAGTGAGCACACCTAGGTCTTTCATCTCGAATTGGCCACTTAGAAACTGTTTGAGTTTAGAAATGCCACGTAGATCATCTCTATTAATAACCATATCATCCACGTATAGTAAACGAAGGATAATACCGTTGGCAGTATGGAGAATAAACAGATCTAAATCATAAGCACTAGATGTGAACCTAAACTAATGAATAGTAGTGCTGAATTTGGCAAACCAGGCACGTGAAGCTTGTTTGAAATCTTATAGGGCTCAGCGAAGATGACAAACTTTATTTCGAGGGGCATCTAGGATGGGAGGGGTATGCATATAAACTTCCTCAAGAAGATCGTCATTGAGAAATACATTTTTGACATCCATTTGAAAGATGGTCCATCTTCAAATGGCGGTGATGGCAAGAAGTGTACGAACAGATGTGAGTCTTGCCACTGCAGCAAATGTCTCTTCATAGTCAATACCAAATTCCTGAGCAAATCCCTTCGCAACAAGTCGGGCTTTATATCTCTCAATAGCTTCATCAGAAAGCGTCTTGATCTTAAACACTCATTTGCACCCAATAGGAGTTTTTCCAAGGGGCAGATCAATAATATCCCAGATATGAGTTTTGGTTAGGGCCTGAAGTTCTTCATTCATTATTTTCTGCCAAAGAGGATTAGTATTAACCTCTTTATAGGATTGAGGCTCATGCAGATGAAGTATAGTGGAAAAATAATGATAATCAGCAAGATAAGAAGGGCGATGAGTTACCCTAGTAGATATGCGGGAGTGATCTAGAGGATGGCTCTCAGAGGGAGTTGATGCAGACACATCAGACATAAGAATATTCTCGAGCACGACCGATTGAGTTGGAGGGGTGCAATCAGCTGATGGTTCTAGAGCTGGAGATGGGTCTGGAAAAATAGGGTCAGTTGGTGGTTCCGGAACAGAAGGGGTGATATCAACTGGTAATTCTGAGGTGGACTCAACCGTACCTGAAACTGAATTCTCAAGAAATAACTCAATAGATGGATCAGTAAAAAATCTAGAGTTAGTGAGGGTTGACATATCAAATGATCGTAAAGAAGAGAAAATTTGGTGTTCCTAAAAAAATGACATGACAAGAAATACGAAAGGTCTTAGAAATAGGATCCCAGCACCGATACCCTTTATGTTCAATACCATATCCAAAGAAATAACACAAGTGAGCCCTTAGTTGCAGTTTATTGTGTCCATGTAGTTTGAAAAGAACAAAACAAGCGCAACCAAAGATTCTGAGTTTCGAGTAATTAGAAGGTTTACCGAAAAGGCATTCGAATGGGGACTGATTCTGGATTGTGGCAGAAGAGATACAGTTGATTGTGTATACTGCTGTTAAAGCAGTAGCATCCCAGAAACGCTCAAGACATGATGACGAAATGAGTAGAGCATGAACGGTATCAAGAATATGTCTATATTTGCGTTCGGCTCATCCATTTTGTTGGGAGGTTCCAGGGCACAAACGGTGGAGAAGCGTTCCATTTTTGTGAAGTAGGTTTAGAAATGCATGGTATTTATATTCAATTGCATTATCTGAACGAAAAACTTTGATATTCCGAGAGAATTGAGTTTGAACCAAAGAAGAAAAGTCAGAATATATTTGAAAGAGTTCATATCTGCTTTACATAAGAAACAACTAAGTATAACGAGAATAGTCATCTACAAATATAACAAAATAATGAGCACCACTCATTGATGCATGAGGAGAAGGACCCCAAACATCAGAATGTACTAAATCAAAAGGTGCAAGAGAAACAGACTGACTTTCATTAAAAGGTAAAGCTGATTATTTTGCAAGTTGACAATGAATACAATGAAAAGATTCATGCTGAAATTAACCTAACTGACCACTAAAAATAAGAGAACGCAGACGGATAGATGAAGTGTGACCTAATTGAGAGTGCCACAATTCTACGGGTGAGAGTACTGGGATGGATGTAGGTAATTGGTTTGGTAATGGTGAAGATGGGACTTAGAGGTGAGTGAGTTCAAAGAGACATCCAACTTTATGGCTAGTTCCAAGGAGTTTTCCAGTCTGAGGGTCTTGCACACGACAACCAGTAGAAGAAAAATGCAAGTCAAGTCCAAGATCATATAGTTGTCCGACAAATATAAAATTAAACGTAAGATTAGGGACCAAATATGTGTCAGGGAAAGATAAATGAAAACTGTCAACATGTCCAGTGTGGCTAATGAACACATTTGATCCATTGGCAATGTGAATAGTAGGTCCATGCTCATCACGAGTTTTAGAGGAAAAAGATAGAGGCATTAGAAGTCATGTGATTGCAATAGGCAAAAACAAAATACCTTCGGGATGTACCTGGTGTAGCTGACATGGCTATATTGTTATAAGTTTTATTTAGAGCCTCAGTAAGCGCAATGTAGATACCACTCCAATTAGGTGGAGAGCTGGATGAAATTTGTGTAGTATCAGTGGCTATAGCAGCAGCATTTCTTGACTTGGAATAAGACTAATTGCGAGAGCCTTGAAAGCGATATTGGTTCCCATTTGACTGATTTCTAGATGGAAGTTTAGGAGTCTTCAAGGTAGTGGCCCGGTTCTCTGAAGATTTTACGCAAGCGGGAAGGACATTTGAGCAATTAATACCCTTATGAATGATAATACCTATAGTATAAGTGCTTTTGGGATGGGTTGGTCTTGGCAGCTAGTGTGGCAGGAGCAACTGGTGGTGCAGGAGCAACTGGTGTTGCAAGGGCAATATCTGTATGAGATCCTTGTTATGTGGCAAGACGAGTTTCCTCACTAAGTAGATTAGAAATGATGTTGTCTAGGGAAGGTATCGCGCAACGGTGTAGGATTGAAGCTTGTACAGGCTCAAATTCCTCTCTCAAGCCTATCATGAATTTCATAATGCGTGTCTCAGTTCGGTACTTTCCCTGAACATCAGTGTCTTTTGTGCATTCCAAGGTTGGCTCAATGAGAGCCAACTGATTCCACATGGCAGTCATCTAAGATAGGAAACTGTTAACAGATTACCCAGGTTCTTAGCGTATGTTATGAAGAGTGGAAAGAAGACGACACCGATTTGAAAGATATTCCTTAGTGTAGCGCTGCTAGAAAATATCCCAAGCTTCTTTAGTTGTATGGAGTATACCAAATTGAAGTTTGATCTCCAAGATAATAGTGGCACGGAACCATGTGAGAATCTAGTGATTTTTGTTATCCCAGTCTCTAGACGGTCAATGTATTTGTCAGCATCTTTGTCATCATTTTTCTTGGGTTTAGTAATATCTCCAGTCACATAACGCCACATTTTTTGTCCACGGAAGAAACCATACATTTCTTGAGCTCACACAACATAATTAGATTAATCCAGAATAGTAATGATAACTCGGGGTAAGTCCGATTCAGCTATAGGCGCAAAGAGGAAGGTAAACCGATGTAGAAATCACAAAAATATAAAAGGAAGTATATACTGTGAACCACGAATCACAAAAAGGAGGTCGTAAACAGAATCAGAACGTCGAAAAATCCTAGGAACCAGTCCAACTTTGCAAAAAAAAAAAAAGGTCTAAAAATGCCTGAACCGGTTAAAGATAATTACCTTAGCCAAACCGGTGATGTGGCAGTTGAAAAGTTGAGTGGCGCTGACATGACGGTCAGCGGATGGTATAGAAATCAACACGCTGACGTGGGCGCTGATTAGGCACTAACTGAGCTGCTGACTGTATTTAGGGTTGATGTGGCACAACTGGTCTAAAAATAGACGCGTGGATCTAACGCAAATACGGAGCTAAACCTTTGGACAATGCGTGAGGGCTCGTTTGGCGTTGGAACGTAATTATTTTTGCGTCATTGGAATCGTCTCATCGAGGCGGTTCTGATGGTATATCTTGAGATGGATTTGGAGCCTTGGTTGAGGTTGTAGATCCCAAAATTCGAGACGGCGAAGGATAGTAGTACTGCGGGTTGTTGAAGGCACGTGAGGGCACGTGTGATCTCCAGTGGCGGTGATTTTGATGGCGTTGTGTTCATTTTTGCAAGACGAAAATGGTGGTGTGGTGGTTATTGATACCGGAAAATAGATGAAACCTACAATAGCGACGAAAGTCTCGGGAGAATAAAGACGGCGGCGGTGGAAGCTTTAGGGTTGCAAAATTTTTAGGGAGAACAGGTCCAAAAATAATTTGTTCTTGATTTCATGTTAAGATGATTGAGAAGTGAGATAATAAATCATGAATTGATATTGTAAAAGTGATACAAGAATATAACGATATATACACATATTTATAAAAAAAAGTTGGGGCTAAAAAATTTGTCCTAATGGATCACGTGGAGCAAACTGATATAATATATTAACATTACCGACCAAAAAATTACACGCACACAAAAAAGGAATCCAATAGCAAAATAACAATATTTGTCAATTTTTTCTGAATTGATAATTTCATAATGTCATAATTTATGAATAAATTAAAAGGTAAAAAAAAAATCAAATAAATTGCACTGTTTGCCCCAAAAATTTTGGGTTGTCCCAAATGATTCCTAATGTTTTAATTGTTTCAATTGGGTTTCTGAAATTTCTAATTTGGTGTAATCGAGTCCATTTGTTAACTCTTCTCAATAAATTATAGGGATCTGGGAATATTTTCCAAACACTGAGGTATGCCGTTGTGTGCGCATAAAACCTTTGATTAAAAGATAGATAGGTTTAAAAGTACTCTTTTCACCCTCATATATTAATATTAAATGGTTGAGCTTGTGACTAGTTTGGTCTATTCGATCGAGTGAACAATAAGACTTGGCACATCTATTTGAAATTATGTTAAAACTTTAGGGTGGAAAGTGTAATTACCACTCTTTTTTCAACCCTTTCAGGCGTGGGTCGACCACCTCTCTCTCTGTCTCTCTCTCTCTCTCTCGCTCGCTCTCTCTCTCTCTCCAAATATATTCTTCAAAATCTAACATGTTTTTTACCCTCCGCACCGCTTATAAAGACTCTCCAAACCCCCCAACCCCGCTCCCCCCCCGGCACACAAGAAGCAGAACCTTATTCTTCCACTATTGTGAGAATCCAAGAATATATCCAGTACCTCCCCCCACCGCCACCACCTCTGTATAAAACCCAAAGCTACCTCAGATTAGACAAGAAAATTTATACAGTGAAATCCAAAACCAGATAAGGTTTTACTTCGATTTTCTCACAAACCCATTTCGGGAAACCTCATTTCCTCCATGTCCTTTTGATCTTTTGAATTTTCATCAAACCCAACAACGAAAAAAACCAGAGGTTTCCGGTTGGGTCACAAGCTCGTCCGGGTCTTCAAATGGTTCATCCACAAGAGAAAAATTACCCGACCCGGTTATAATCTATTGGCCTTGGATTTGGACTTGGACCCTCCGATTTGTATAACCAGAGGAGCAATTTCGAAGCTATGTAAATTGGATCGTTCCCTGAGTCGTAAAGCGAAAGTCCTCTGTTTTTCGAGATCCGAACGGGGCTACAGTCGGGTCGGGCAAGAGCCGGAGATGAAGCCGGCCGGTGTACCGAAGGGCCACTTGGCGGTATACGTGGGCGAGAGAGAAGACGACACGTGTAGAGTTTTCGTGCCTGTGATATACTTCAATCACCCACTGTTTTTGGAGCTTCTGAGGGAGGCTGAGATTGCTTACGGGTACAACCACCCGGGTGGGATCCAGATACCGTGCCCGATACCCGCGTTTGAGAATGTTCAGATGAGAATTGCGGCGGCCGGCGATGGTGGGGACCGCCGTGGACGGCGGAGTTGGAAGCATGTATGGTGAGAGTTGTTAGATATCAAGTTGGAACCTCAGCACCACTTTTTTTTATTTTTTATTTTTGTAAATTCTCAACTTTTATTATCGTCTCCTGAGATTAGCTCGTGAAAAATGAGTGACACAATTTTCTTTTTGCCAATTGTTCACTTCTCATTCAAATTTATAGAAGTTAATGTGATCAGTGTTTTTAGTATTCAGTAATAAAATTAATTTGCAATTTAAGATGACGACAACAAAAACTATGACTCATTTAAATAGGGTCAGTTATATGAATCCATTTACAATATAATGAACAATCGAAGATTTTCTTTTCAGTTAGGTTCAATGTCATCAAATCAGCTCTAACTTGTTTAATAAAAATTAAAATTTTATTTAGTTGGAAATTAAATAAAGAAACAAATGACTTGATTAGGGATGACAAGGGGTCGGTATTGGACTAGTTTCATTACAATTCAATATCAAACCATTAGATTTATACTAAATTCAAAACCAAACCATAAATCGTTAGTTTTTTCAATGTCGGTTATTAAACCTAAAACCAAACCCGCAAAATCGCAAATCCGTTATTTTATTATGTGTATATTTATTTATTTTATCTATTGTAATTACTATTTACTCGTAAAATTATAAACACAAACATAACTAAAATATAAAATAAATTCCAAACAAAATCAAAATCACATCAAATCATTATATAAATGCCTCAAACAAGATTAGTCTCACACTCTATGTGGGTGTGGAGACACTCATGAGTATAAATATATATATTCTAAATATAAATTAAATATAAAATATAGAGTTCAAATGTTAAAAAAACAAATAACCACAACCATAGTACATATGATATAATCGGTAAATTGTGAATAAATAAAATAATAATAATAATATATATGAAAGAAAATTTAAAATAACGCTTACGCAGTTTGGTTGCATAGTTTAGTTACACAATTCTTGTCCCAAAACTAAAATGAAAATCTAAATTAAAATTTCTTCGATTTTTAATTACAAAATTAAAATTAAAATCGAAATTATTTGACTGATTTTACACCAGAATTATTCGGATCCGTTTGATTCAATTATCTAATAATTCGGATTTAATTATCATTGCTAGACATAATTAAGACAGAAAGTCAATTTAATTTTTTTATGCGATGAGAATAGTAATTTCTTGATCACAAATGACACTGACTTTTTTTCATTTTAATTTGACAGATATTTTTGGAGACTTGGACGATGAGGACCATAATTATTACTTCTTTTTTTTTTAATTTCCAAAAATCCAACGCATGGAGACAAAATATTTGATAGTAATTTTCTTGTTTTACATGGTTTTATTTATTTATTTTTGTTGGTGAACTAATTTTGCACCCAAGACTAAGGGCATGCATATTTGATAAAAAAAAAAAAAAATAGACACCTAAAATTAAGTAAATTAAGTGTGTTTAATAAATGTAATTAAAATTACTTAATTAATTAAGTTAACTGAAAAATTAAGTGAAAAATTAAGCTAAAAATTCAGCAAACACCCCTGGCTTTTCTTTCTTTCTTTTTTTTTTTTTTTTGTAGAAGGCGCTCAGCCTTTTTCAAATTAAAAATATATATAGTTACACCATTTTACCCTTCATCCTACCTAGGGTTCGGTTCATTTTTTCATTTGTCCAGATCGATCGAAGAGAGAGCAGAGGAGAGGCGACGACGACGAGTTGCAAAAAGGTGACGGCAAAGAGAGAAGCTGCGGCGAAGAGGAAAATCCCTTCAATTAGTCCATGCAGCTGAACATCGCTGCTTACTTCCGCAATTCTCTCGTAAGATCCCGCCAATTTTCATGGAGATTTTTGCTATCCGATTGGTTATTTGATCTTTCTCCGATAAATCATTTATTTTCTGTATGTAAATGCGGCGAACAATAGATAGCAAAGATCAATTGGGAAGAGATAGTGAGAGAATCGCTGCTTACTTTCGCGATTCTCTCGTAAAATCTTGCCGATTTTCCTAGAGATTATTCGTTATTTGATCTTTTTCTGATAAATCATTCATTTTCTGTATGTAGATGTGGTGAATAGTAGTGAGCGAAGATCAATTGGAAGAGAGAGAGAGAGATTCACGGATCACTCTGTCGATTTCAAGTTTTCTCTTCACCATGGATTTATAGAAAGCTTTTCTAATTAGATACGAAGGTGAGGACTTCTATGTCGCTTTAAATTATTTCCTGGATAATTTCTAAGATAGCTATATAGAGTTATATGTGGTTGTTTCTGTTTACTATCTAAATCCTAAAACCCTCCCTACGCAGAAATCCGGGAATATTCATGTTCTCTTTCCAAAATTTTGTTCTAGAAAGTTGGATTTATAACGGAAACAGTTTTCAAAGATTTGAATTCTGTTTTTCGAACTTGTCGCCGCCGTTCATCAGATTTCGTTTCTTCGTTCTTCAGATTTTTGTTTTTCTATTTTTGAAATTTGAAGTTTATGCTTGAAATCTGAGAGTACATATATATTTTTTCTGTAGTATAGATATTTGTTGATGTGATCTGGTCACATATATCGTATAAAGAATTCACTTGAACACAAGTATTTGTATTCGATTTTTTTATACCAAGTTTTTTATGCACTATTATCTTATCTCAACTATGAACAGTGATATTTTGAACAAAGTTTGCTGGAGAGTGGAGACAACTTAAATTGTTTGATAAACGATTCATATAGTTGAAGGAAAGTGCTTTCAAATAGTAAGCTAGTTAAAGTGAAGAAGCAAGATATGTACATGAATTTTTGACACTTAACTCCATGTATTTGAGTTCAAACTACTGGTAAATACTTCTAAACTTCGTACATGGTTTCTGAGTTCTGTTGATTGCAGATAAATTGTTGTTAAAATTACACTTGCAAACTTCATTACAGTTGATTTGGTTATATATTGGGACGAATTATTGATTTCGTTGAAATGATTATTGGGTATAATGCCCTAATAAGAAGAGATTTTCTATTTTTTATGCAATTTTCTCTATGAAATGGCTTCTGATTGCTGGTACAATTTAGTTGTTAGTTGTTTTAAACTTCTGACTTTAGTTTGATGACTTGATAGTTGTTATTCTTGCTCAATGGTGGTTGCAGATTTCAGGAATATAATTGAAGGCATGTTGGCAGGGTGTAATAGATCGGTTTATAGTCTCCGATACTCTTATTTTCTTTATAATCATTTAAATTTCATGCATATAATCATCTTGTTCTTGTATATGAGATTATGAGCTTAAAATATACTTGATTGATTGTTTACTTGTTTGTTCAAGATTGAATTTGGCATTTCTTATTGTTCTTGTTATTGTAGGAACAAACTTGACGTTAGAGAGTTGGCAATTCAGTTCTGCTGTATTCGACTTATACCTTTCGTCCACAACGGCTTATCTTTGTAAGTTAACATTCCATGCTCATGAATAATATACATTACCTAGTAGTATGGATTGTATATTCATGTGATAGAAATTGTTTATGAAATTTGAGTTATTGAATCCTTTATTTTTCATATATAAGGACCAATTTCTTGCATCATTTCCGCCCTCTCGTCGAGCAAGTGTTGATTTCACTAGACTTGTTTTTACTGCTGTTGCATTTTATCTTTGAGCTAAGAGACACAAGGTATGTCTTGCTTCCTCTCTCCTTCCCTCTCTTTCATGTTGGGTTTATCCCACGTTAGATGTGAATGTGTCATGTCATAAGTGTGAAAGAAAGATCTCAAAAAAGTGAAAGGGAACCGACGTAAGATTCAGCTTTAATTCTTCATTTGTGTAATATACATTGAGCATTATCTCATTGTGGTGTGTTTTTTAATCATGGTATATTTTAATTGCACAGAATGCTATTGAAAAGCTCTTGATATAATGGAGAGAAATCGAAAGAACGGTTATTCGGTGTGATGACCCTTTTTGAAGTTTACCCTGATTTAAGAGAGACTTTGACCTACATACTAGTGTAGTACTTAACTCTTTTTTATTTTTCTTCCAAGTTTTGGTTTTTATGTTGATTTTGATGTGAGAAATGTGATTGTTTGTGGTGTTATGTATCTTAATTCAAGGGTAGTTATGTAAATTAAACTATTTTCAGCATTCTAATTTTGTACTTATCAAATAAACAAAAATAAAATAAAAATTAGCACTTAAATTTTTAGTACAACTTTTTTAAATAACCTTCTTAAATTTTCAGCACTTAAAACTTAAGTCGTTATCAAACAAGCCCTAAGGTCTCGTTTGATAACACAATTAAGCATTTAAAAGTGAATGTATTAAATAATTATCAAATTAAATGTGTTTGATAACAAATTAAGTAATCACTTTAAAAAAAAAAAAAAAAAAAAAAAAGAATTTTAAGTGATGTGTGATTTACTTAATTTTTTAGCCCTTATCTAATATCATAGAATATCTAATTATCACAACCTATATTTTACACCAATACTGTAAAATCTCACAAAAAAAAAAAGTTATATACAAAAAATTATAGATAGAGAAAATATTAAATTGAGAAAAAAAATAGAAAGAGAAAGTTGGGAGAGAGAATATTTTAGAAAAATAATATTGTAAAAATTATTTTAGGCATATGTATAAAAATATTTTTTTGAACCTAAAAGTATTAAAAAATTGAATACTTAATATATTCAGTACTTAAAATTCAGCACTTAAAATTTAAGTAGTTATCAAACATACCCTAACACTTCTATTTTTTTTTTTGTATAACAAGATTAACACTTCTAAGGCAAATTATTTTCTCTTGGACATTTTGACATAAATATAGTATTTCCCTAAAGGATTTTTATTATTTAGTTTGAGTAGATTCTAAAAAAAAAAAAAATCAATCAACGGCTCAATATTGGCTTTTTGCAACGTTCTCATGCTGCCCATTGACCCAGTATTTTTTTATTATAAACTTTATAAGTTTTTCTTTAAAAGCATTAATTAAAATTTTCAAAAACCTCCATTTTAATTTATTAAATTTTTAGTTTTCATTTGACAATTATTGTTGTTGTTGTTGTTGTTGTTGTTGTTGTTGTTGTTATTATTATTATTATTATTATTATTATTATTATTATTAATTTTCAATTTTTATTGTTGTGTTTATTGTTAATTATTGTGTTTATTATTATTTTTTGTAACTTCTATAATTTTTTATACCATTTAAAGGGGTTGGATGCTCTTTAAAAGATATAAAAAAAGTATCTTAAGAGTCTTCCTCCTACTAGTATATCTTTGTATAATATATTTAAGGGCAATTCGATAAAGACGGTTCATTAATCTTCCGGTGGATGTAAACCTCGAAAGGATGTGCTTGTGAGCAATGGTTATATCTTGGAGTAGCCATTGCTGTCAGAACCTTCACGTAGGGAGGTAATCGTTACTTTAGAACAATGGTCATCCGTGCCTCCTTGAACTCACATGCCAGTTAGTTTTCCCTTTCTTAGTTTTTGTTATTTATATTTTAGAGAAATTTATTATTTATGTTCTAGTGATAGTTTTTATATTTATTTAAATAATTGTAGAAATCATATAATTTTTCTAACAATTTAAAGTAATGATCCCGTGCTATATTTTAGAAACTTGATCGTTTTGACATAAAACAGTTTCAAAATCTGTCAATGAAAAAAGTGTTGTTTATATTTATATTTATTTATTTATATTGTAATATTTTTTTTCTTTATCTCTTTAATCTTAAATGACAAAATTGATAATATTTATAATTATATAAAATAAAATAAAATAATTTATTATTTATTGAATGTGTTAATTGAGTTACTATTTATATCAATATTGCAAAACAATTATGTATTTTAACTAAATTATTTATTAAAAAATACGCATTTTGTTTAATACTTCGTAATTTGTTTAAATTGTTTATTTATTATCATTGTTCATAGCTCTTACATATATCTCTGTGCTTAATCATCACAAAGTAATAATTCAATTTCTTTATAACCTTTTGTATCTATATCTTTGTCATAGCTTGTTTTGATGAAGCCGATAGTGTTAAACCTGAAAAATTTAGTTGCCAATACTTTCGTAGATGGCAAAACAAACTAAGTTATGGCTTACCATACTAGGTTTAATATCAACCATAGATAATTCACCATCTGCTCAAGAAGTATCTTTTTCTGCTTGGCTTATTACACATGAAAAAATCAATTAACATTGTCTTCATAGAATCCTTAGTACTTTATCTGATCATCTTTATGATATTTATCTAAATTTAACATCTTCTGCTAAAGAACGTTGGAATATTTTAGAAGCTGAGTATGGTGTTAATGATGTTGGAATTAAGAAATTTGATATCTCTCCATTCAATAATTATAAAATATTGGAGAACAAGTCGATAGGAGATTAAATTCACATGTTTAAAGAATATTTAAGAGAATTGGAAAAAAATGGTATTGCTCTCAGTGAAGACTTTAAGGTTTCATGCCTTATAGACAAATTGCCACCTTATTTGTTCGACTTTGCCAAAACTTTTAGGTATAAACAAAGTGAATTGACTCTATCTCTAACCATCAACTCTATCAAGGTTGAGGAAAAATATCGTTTCTCAACTTCTAAACATTAACATGAGAGACCTACTCATATCAACTTGGTAAAAAATGACAAGAATAACAAAACTCAAAATTTCAACAATAAGAACAATTTCCATCCCAGGCGTAATAATTTTAAGCCTAATAGATTCTTTAATCTCTAAAGTCAACGAACAACCCTCCTTAATTGTACGAATAGATCAAAAAGCTTTGAGAAAGAGAAAATTCATTATTTTGTTTGCGCTCGGGTCAACCACATGGCAAGAGATTGATTCTATAAAAAGACTGAGCCTTACAAGCCTCAAGTTAATTAAAATAATAATCAATGTGGTCTAAGAGCTCACGTCAATATATTTGTAGATCATGAAAACCTTGGCGAACCTTCCTTTAGATGTGATATTTCTAGAATCAATTTTACTTGTGAAAATAAATATTGGTGGTTAGATTCTCGAGCTAATATACATGTTTGTTTTGATCGTGACATTTTCAAATATAATCAAAAATCAAGTGCGGAAAATGTAACTCTAGAAAATCTTGATGTCCCATAAGTATGTAGTATAGGAAATATTGATTTGAAGATGACATCTATAAAGACTCTAAGTTTAACCAGAGTGGGACGTGTTCTCGAAGTGAGAAGAAATTTAATTAGTGTATCAACCTTGGTCAAATAAGGTTATAAAATTATTATAGAGTCCAATAAGGTTGTTATAACTAAGAATAATATTTATTTATTTTTGGCGAAACGTTATGTGTCTGAAGATTTATTTAAATTAAATGTATTTTTAGAGGATAATAAAAGTTGTCAAGTTTTGAATGTTGAGACTTCTAATACATGTCATAGTAGATTAGGCCATATAAGTTTGAAAAAGGTTAAGACATTGATGGATCTTGATCTTATTCCTGAATCTTATGTGGAGTATAAATACAAATGTTAGCCATGTGTTCAAGCAAAACAACCTAGAAAACCTTTTAGAAGTGTTAATAGGAATATACAACTCTTAGAGCTTATACATAGTGATGTTTGTGATTCAAATAGACAGTCAACTAGAGCTAAGAATAAATATTTTCTGACGTTCATTGATGATTGTTCGAGGTTCTGACATATTTATCTTTTTAAGACTAAAGACAAGGTGTTCAATAAGTTTATAATATATAAGAATAGAGTAGAAAATTAGCTTGATCGGAAGATTAAGAAACTTAGGTTTGATAGAGGTGGTGAGTATACTTTGAGAGATCTGAAGACTTTTTGTGAAGAGTGTGGTATTAGACATGAACTTATTCCATCATATTCACCTCAATCAAATGGAATTACAGAAAATAAAAATAGAACTTTGATAGATATGGTGAATTCAATGTTAATAAATTTGAGTTTACTACAAAATTTATGGGGAGAAACTGTACTTACTGCATGTTTCATATTAAATTGCATTATCACAAAAGATAATGAAAAGACCCTGTATGAAATTTGGGAGAATATAAAACCTAATTTGCGAATCTTAAAAGTGTAGGGGTGTTTAGCAAAGGTGGCTATACCTGAACCAAAAAGAAATAAAATAGAACCTAAAACATTAGACACAATTTTCTTAGGTTATGCACAAGACATAGGTGCACATAGATTTTTAGTTATAGAATCTCAAATTAGTAGTATCTCCATAAATTCGATAGTTGAACCAAGAGCTGCAACTTTCTTTGACGATATATTTCATTATAAAAATGGAATTCCTAACCAGTTAGTAAACATGGTTTCTACACTAGCTCATGACATACCTTCTACTAGCAATAGTCTTTATGTGGACACATAATTAGATTTTTCTGTAGAACCAAGATGAAGTAAGAGGCATAGAATTAAAAAGAATTTTGGAAAACATTTCTATACTTGTAGAAGATTATCCAAAAACTTACAAGGAAACAATATCTTTTATAGATGCACCTTTTTTTAAAGAAACAATAAATAGTGAGATTGAATCAATCATGCGAAATAATCCTTGGGAGTTAGTAGATTTGCTTCTAAGAAACAAAGTTATAGGTTGTAAGTGGATTTTTAAGAAGAAGTTAAAACCTGATGGAAGCATAGATAATTATAAGGCTATATTGGTAGCAAAAAGATTTACTCAAAAGAAATGGATTGATTTGATACTTATTCTCCTTAAACTAGTATTACAATTGATAGGATCCTTATAGATTTAGCTTCTATTCATAACTTAGTGATACATCAAATGGATGCAAAAATCGCTTTTCTAAATGGGAATTTAGAAGAAGAAATTTATATGGATCAACCTGAGGGATTTATTGTTAAGGGTCAAGAACATAAATTTTGTAAGCTAGTAAAATATTATATGGTCTCAAGCAAGCCCCTAAGCAATGGCATGAAACATTTGATAAGGTGATTTATATGGTTTCATATTTAATGGTCATGACAAGTGTCTATATTACAAAGAAAAAAGAGGGGATCATTTTATTTTATGTCTTTATATAGATGATATACTTATTTTTGGAACTAATCTCAAGATTGTGGATGATGTTGAGTTACACGTATCTAAGAATTTTAACACAAAATATTTGGGAGAAGCGTATGTGGTTTGAGGGATGAAATTAGAGAAATATCGCGTGGTATAACCCTTCATCAGTGATGTACTGTTGAGAAAATGTTGAAGAAGTTTGATTATTTTGATATAAAACATGTTAGCTCACCTTATGAGTCTAGTGTACATCTGAAAAAGAACAAAGGTCAACCAATATCTCAATTGAAGTATTCCTAGATCATCAGATCACTTTTATATCCATTTAATAAGTCTAGACCTAATATCTCTTATGTTGTTGGAAGATTGAGTAGATATACTTACAATCCTAGTAAGGAACATTGGATAGCATTAGAAAATATTTGTAAGTATCTTAGAGGAAATTTAGATTTCATGTTATGCTACAAAGGTTATCCTAGTGTAATTGAAGGTTTTAGTGATGCAAATTGGATTTCTAACAGTTTAGATCTAAAATCCACCACTGGGTTTGTATTTTTATTAGGCGGTGCTGCTATATCTTGGGGCTCTAAGAAACAAACTATTATTTCAAGGAGTACAACAAAGGCAAACCTTATTTCACTTGATACCACATGTGCGGAAGTATAATGGATTAAAAAATTACTTTTAGATATGCTATATTCATTTGTTGTGATGATAGATGAGTTATTGATGTAGTTAAACGAGCTCATACAAATGAGAAAATGAATAGACATATACAAGTAAAATACAAGTCTATTAAGAGTATGTTGAAAAGATATATAAAATCACTAAATTTTGTGAGATCAAAAAGTAATATTGTTGATCATTTGATCAATGGTCTATCTAGAAATGCAGGCCTAGATTTGTCGAGGATGATGGGTCTAATCCCACAAGGAAGTCAACTAGGGAAGTAATTCAACCTCTGTAATTAAGAACCCCATAAAGTAGGTTCAATGGGTAGAAACAATATGAACTACGTGATTTATTTATCAACACCTAATATTAGGAGGATATTCTCAAGAGATATTCTTCTGCTCATTCATATGGAAAGAGTGCTGATAAAGTGTGATGTTAAGGAAGGGTTTTAACCCCGAATGAGACCAAGATAGGAAAACTCCTACAGGGTATAGGTCACATGTACCCTTGGAGGACTCACCTAAGTGAGAGTTATCTTAAGTTTGTGAATATAGGAATAGGGTAGTTCCCTAATAACGTTTATGAGAATCAAGATCAAAGTGTATGGTCATTAATAGCACTAACCCGCTATGTCTAAATATCGATGATGTGTGTGTAACAATTGAAATTTGACTTAAAGAGTCTAGTTCAAGACATAGTTCACTGTGATTCTTCGGAGGGAAAACTGTTAACACCAAATGAGGTTCAGGTCCTAAAGACCACACCTTCACCTATTGCATAGTATAAAGTTGCCCCTATTGTCTATATATGTTGAATAACGGTTTTGAAATTTATGGTGATTGTTGTAAACTTTATACGTTTTTCTTTAAATAGCATTAAGAAAAAATTTCTAAAATCTCTATTTTAATTTATTAAATTTTCAGCTTTTATTTTACAAGTATTATTATTAATTATTAATTTTTATTTTTGTATTTATTGTCAATTATTGTGTTTATTATTATTTTTGTAACTCCTATACTTGTTTTAAACTATTTAAAGGGGGTTGGCTATTCTTTGAAAGATATAGAAAAATACCCTAAGATTTCTTCCTCCAACTAGTATATCTCTATATAATATATTCAAGGACAATTCTATAAAGACGGTTTATTAGTTTTTCAGTAGACGTGAACCCAAAGAGGACGTGTTTGTGAGCAACGGTAGTATCTTAGAGTAGCCATTGTTGTCAAAATCTTCACGCATGAAGATAATCGTTAGTATAGGACAATGATAATTCATGCTTCCTTGAACTCACAGACCAGATAATCTTTTCTTTCTTTGTTTATTATTTATATTTTGGAGAAGTTTATTATTTATATTCTAGTGATAGTTTTTATATTTATTTAAATAATTGTCAAAATCATATAATTTTTCTAACACTTTAAAAACAGGTCCACGTGGTTCAAAATCCTTTAGCTAAGATACTAGTAGTAGCCCACATGGTATTTTATATATCAAACAATCTATTCTAAACTTCTGATGTGGGATCTCAAAATATCTCTCACTACAAGATGCGATGTTCTCATTGTGTTAACCTAATTCGTGTCCTTGATTTGTGGTGTACACAGCAGCCCATAAGAGGACACATAGAAATTCATAAGAGAACATATGGTACCTAGTTTGGGGCTTTTATCCCTCTCCAAAACCTGTACTCCTTTATCAACACAACCACAATGCCGTTTACGGACCAGGGTTAGCTCTGATACCATTTGTAACGCCTCCATGCAGTCCATTGACCAAGTAACTTTTGAATCGTCTACGTGACCCAAAAGGCCTAAGTAATCTGGACTCCAAAGATATGGTTAAACCAAATATTCATTTAAAATGGTTTAGGGGTCGGTTACACTTGGGGAAGGTATTAGGCACCCCAAGACGCCCGTCCAAAAATGGTACCTTATGTTCACTTAAGTCCAATTAATTTAAATCCAAATGTTTTATTTTATTTTTGAAAATATTTTCTTTCTCTTACGAAAACTTTTGTTTTTAAATAATTTTTCAAATTAAAGTGAGATTTTTTTTTATATTTCGAAATATTCCACCGGTATGATCTTTTACCAAATATTAATTGATTTGACAAGAATAGTCTCTGGGAAAATTTAATATGATAGATCTTAATATTACACTAAGTTAACGATCAAATATTGATTGGTTTTGAGAGAAGAAAATATTGTTAAAGATTTTATTTTATTTTTTTATTTTTTGAACATTTTGAGAAAAAAAAAATTAGAACATTCTTTTTATTTTATTTTATTTTTATTTTCAAAAGAAAGGATTTAGAGACTTTTTTATTTTTATTTTTGTTTTGAAAGATCTTTCCTTCTTTATTATTTTTTAAGGAAATTTTTGAAGACTCTCTTTTATTTTAATTTTTTTTATTTTGTTTTATTTGAAAGAACCTTTTCTTTATGTTGTTGAAAAAAAAATGCTTGAAAACTATCTTTTATTTTTTGAAAAAAGGAAAAAGATTGGAAGTCATTTTTTTTGGAAAAATAAAATAATATATATATATATATAACTTCACACATGTTGGGAAATCAAGAACAATGGTATGGAAAACACTCCTTCACCTAGTCTTAAGCCATTTTTTTTATTCTTTTTTATTTTTTAAAGAATAAATTAAAAAAAAATTGAGAATATCTCCCAAATTACTACCTTTTTTTTTTTCTTCACTTTTGTCTATTTTTTCATGGGAAAAAGACCTTTTTGGTCCCTAAAAGATGGTCAGAGTATCTAATTAGCCCCTAAGATTTGAAACTTGACACATTTGCTCTCAACATTTCAAAATTATTCCAAATTGGACCTTGGGTCTGGTTTGAGTCGGGTTCCGTTAGTAAAATTTGGGGGAATTAGATGGAAAAAGTCATGTGACAAGCACATGACGTTTGGCCAAGGGTAAATGCATCATTTCATTCTTACTAATAGAATATGACCTATTTATATATTTTGTTAAACTTAAGGGGTGAAAAATGTTTTTTTTCTTTAATTTTTTTTTAGGTCGTCTTCTTCGGTTCTTCCTTTCTCTCAGCCGATGCTCTCCCTCACCGCTGGAAAGACTAAGATTCTAATCATCGGAGGGACCGGATACCTCGGGAAATTCATTGTTGAAGCCAGTATCAAGGCTGGTCACCCGATGTTTACGTTCGTCCGGGAGTCTACGCTTTCGAATTCGGCAAATCTTCGATCGTCCGAGAGTCTATTTCCTTCCATCACTGTCCCAGGCCGGCGCCACCATCATGTTCCTCATCTTCGTCTTCTTCTCTATTTCCATTTTGATTTTGAAATCGAAACCCTGTTTCGATTTGGGTTTCGAAATCGATTTCGAAACTAGGTTTCGATTTCGAAATCAAAATCAAAACTGTGGTTTGATTTGGGTTTCAATTTCGAATTCAAAACCCTATTTCGATTTGGGTTTCGAAATCGATTTCAAAACTAGGTTTCGATTTCGATTTTGAAATTGAAATCTAATTCGAAACCCTATTTCGATTTTGATTTCGATGATGTTTCGTTTTGGTGGTGATGTTCAACGGTATTCTTCAATTTCGATTTTGAAATCAAAATTGATTTCCTGTTTCGATTTCGAAATAGAAATCAAAATCCTTGGTTCGATTTCGATGGTGTTCGTCGTTATTGTGGCGATGTTCGGCGGTGTTCTTCGATTTCGATTTCCTGTTTCGATTTCAAAATCGAAATCGAAACCCCAAGGTTCGATTTCAGCGGTGTTCTTCATTTTTTATTTTGGTGTTCGTCGGTGGTGGTGTTCATTTTGGTGGTGGTGCTCGTTGGAGTTGATGTTCGTTTTGGTAATGGTGTTCGTTTTGATGTTGATGTTCGTTTTGGTGTTAATGTTGTGTTTTAATATGGGAGCCAAAAAAAAAAAAGATTATGTTCTACTCCCTTATTTTTAGCACAAAATTCTTAGAATATAATGGAATTATTCCTTAGTTTTACTCATATTTCCTCTTTCATAGAGGTTTGTATTTAGTTTGGTTGGATATGTCATTCCTTTTGTATTCCTTGGGGGTTTTTAATTCCCCTTTTACTGGAAAAAAAAAATCAAATAATATTTCCAAAAAAAAAATGTTGTTTTGTTCCCATAAATTATGTTTTGTTCCCAAAAATTATGTTTCGTTCCCATAAATTTGTTGTTGAAATTACACTTTCAAATTTATCAATATTTACATTTGCCGACGAAGAAGACGACAACGAAATTTGTTTGTTTGAATATGGAAGGGTCCTATTCGTCGGCTTCAAAATTTATTACCAGATTTTTGTTTCAATATGGCAGGGTCCTATTTGTGTTCCAGATTTGTTCCCAGATTTGGGTTTCAATGAAAAATAAACAATTAATATGGGAGTAAGAAGAGTATTTAAAAGTTGCAAAGAGTGAGAAGGATAAAAAAGAAATAGAAAAAAAATATTTTGACCCTTTAAGTTTAGATAGCTTTTCAAAATTAACCCCTTTGAGTAAAAAAACTAAAATACCTTTAATAAAATATTGACCATTAATTGACTTAACGGAATCTGCCTCAGGGGCCAATTTGGAACGATTTTGAAATGTTGAGAGCAAATGTGTCGAGTTTCAAATCTTAGGGGTCAATTGGACACTTTGACCATCTTTCAAGGACCAAAAAAGTTTTTTTCCTTTTTTTCATTTATTTCATTTTATATGAACAAAACTTTAAAAAAGAAATAAATCATAAGGAAAAGAAAATGAATACAAAGGATGAATAAAGTAAATAAAAAGAAAAATTATTACTTTCTTTTTTGCAGCACAAGCCCCGGAATGGACAAGTCTATGACAATCGTTAACGTTCTTATGATATTCGTCCTATCTATAAGGTAGATCTACTTATTGCTGCAAGAACTTCTATTATTATTTTTCTCCCAAAAAAAAAAGGTATATGTGGTGCTTTGTCAAGCCCAAAGTCTACAACAATCTTTTGCGTTCTTATGGTATTTTCCAAATCTATAAAGCAAACCTACTTATTACCGCAATCTTTTGTGACTCTTTGTTAAGCCATCGTCTACGACAGTCTTTTGCATTCTTACGGTATTCGTAAGATCTATAGAGCATATCTACTTATTATCGTAAGAATGTTTATTTTTTTCACTTATAAATAAATAAATAAATAAGGAGAAAACCTTAGTGCTAAAAATAGACAAACGGCCATGAAAAAGGCCTAAGAGATAAAGTGAATAAAAAAGTGAAGAAAAAAAACCATAGAGATTAATTATTTAGAAAGCATACATTGTCTCTCAAAATTTCCTCTCCTAATTTCCTCTGAAATTTCTCCCAAAGTTTCAAAGTTTCTTTCTTTCTAATGATCTTTATTTTACAATTATTTTTCTTGGCCCCTTGTCCAAGCGTGGACAACTGCCCATGCAAAAAGGTTGGGGCAGAGGAGGGGGGAAGAATCCCCCCTATTTCCAGAATACGTGCACCTCTATTATATATTTTTATTTTATTTTTTTCTCTTAGGCCAGCCCCACCCCTTTTTCTCCTTCATCTCTCTCCTTTTCTCAAGCTATCTTTCTCTTTTTTTTCTCTCTCTCTGTCTTGTCTTCCAAAGTCTCTCTTTCTATCTCTCCTATTTCTTTCATTCTTCTTATCTCTTTTTCTTTTATTATTTAAACTTTTTTCTTTTCTTTTTTCTCCTTTTTTCTGTTATTTTTCTCTCTTTTTGTTAAATTTTTAAAACTAAAATAAAATAATTAAAAAATAAAATAAATAAAGTGTAAAAACACAATAAAATATTTCAAACATGCAAAAATGGCATGTTTATAAATATTATTTAGAAATATATTAGGCAGACCTAATTTTCCTGATTGGTTGAGAATCCTTAAGCTACTTTTGATTTCTCAAAAAATGGACTATGTTCTAGATGGTTTAGTTCCTCTAGAATTAGATGCCAAAGTTAAGAAAGAACATGTCACAATAAATAAATAAATAGACTATTCTAACTAGGCTTAGTGCTATAAGATAGCATCAATGAGTAATAAGCTCCAAAAATAGTCTGAAGGACTGGAAAACACATATGCGATCATGCAATGCTTGGAATCTATCTTTGGCGAGACAGTCGTAGTACTAGGTACAACGTCTAAAGGAACTTTTCTGATCCAAGATGCCGATAGGGTCATCGGTTAGGGACGATGTCCTTAAGATGATCAATCAAGTTGAGGGGCTGGAAAACTTGGGTTCATTTCTTGATCACGACTTGGTTGTGGATATTATTCTACCCTACCGTCATTTTCTAATGCATTCAATCAGTTCGTGGTGAACTTAAACATGAAAAGATGTAAGTCATACTTCTGGGGCTTCTTAACATGTTGGGGATTGTCGAGGAGACCTTGAAAATGTTCAAAGGTTTGTTGTTCATAATGAATAGTCCTTTGACCTCAAAAGGAAATAAGAAGAAAAAGAAGAAGAAGAGATAACCTAGTTCGTCTTTGAAATTGAATCCAAAGTTGGTGAAGAATAAAAGGGGCCAACAACAGAATTGGAAAAAGGGTTGTCCTCAATACGTAAGTTCTAAGGACAAGTGTTCAAATGGTATGTCAGATTTGGTTGTTGTTAGTCGTTGTTTGACAACCTGTTCTGTTTCGAATTGGATTTTAGACTCTAGTGCTATTTCAGACATGTGTAATACCATCTAGGGTGTAAAGGAAAGTAGAAGACTGAGTAAAGGAGGCTTCTCGTTACATATGGAAAATGGGGCCAGAGTTGCTACATTAGCCGTAAGAGACTTTCACTAAAGGTTACTGTCATCATATATTGTAATTTGAAAGATGGTTTATTTATGCCTAAAGTTTTTAGAAATATTATTTCTATTGCTTTTTTAAGAAAGGTTGATTATTCTATTTTTTGGAATAATAAATGTATTATTTATCTCCATTCAAAGTTGGTTGGCTTGGGCATATGTTATAACAATCTTTATTATTTGAAAATGTGTGGTGAAATTAACAACATAACAAATGGATATACGTCAAAAAAAAAGTTTGAGAGATGAGAACCCGACCTACTTGTGACATCTCAAGTTAGGTTATGTTAGTGAGAAACGAATCAACAAGATGGTTAAGGATGAGCCCTTGGGCCCATTTGGATTGAATCCATTACCAACTTGTAAGTCTTGTTTCATGGAAAAACTAACTAAGTCATCCTTTGTTGGACATTAGAAATGGGTTATTGGCATATTGGGTCAGGTACATAATGATGTGTGTGGGCCCATAAACTCCTCACCTCGAGGTGGATTTTTATACTTTATTACCTTTACTGATGATCACTCTAGGTTATGATACACAAATTTGATGTCTTTGAAATGTTCAAAGAATTTAGAAATGAAGTAGAAAAACAAACGGGAAAGAGTGTTAACACACTTAAATTAGATAAAGATAGCGAACTTATTCACGGAGTGTCTGGACTATCTCAAACTTAATGGTATATGTTGGCCCAATGAGCTACCCAAGAGGGGAGGTGAATTGGGTAGTATTAGAAAATTAATCCAAATAATAACACTTCAAAAATCAAACAATTAATTTTACCCTAAAATTAATTATTATCTTTATAGTAATGGATAAGTGTAATAAGCTCTAAGTGAACACCCAAACACAAAATAAAATAAAGGAAATAAATAATGCAGTACACACCGATGTATTCTGGTTCACCAAGCTACTCTTGGTTAAGCCAGTCCTCCGAGCCCCACAGAAAGTCACAGCCATTAAACTCAAGATTCCTTTAGAGGTAGGAATCAAACCCTCACAATGATTCTTTTCGTAAGCTCAAAATCAACATTTACAAATTCTTTTTCCCAAGCTCAGGAATAACTTCTACTTTTTACAGGCTCAAAAATAACCTAATTTTTTTTAGAACAAAGGCTAAAGAATCAAAATCTCACAAACAATCCAAATATTTTTTTTACCCAGTAAGGATTGAACCATTACAAAATAACTCCCAAATTAATTCAATCTAGGAAAAATTAACACCTAATCTTTTTATACTCTAGGTAAATATCAAAACCTCAATCTCTTTACCGGAAGAGATTGAAATCAGCTACTCCTGATTAGACACTCCCAATAGTATCTAATCCACACACAACTCACCAATTACAAAAATTGATAAGTTCTTCCCACTCGGAGCTTCTACCACCTCAGATTAATTAATACTCAATTAATGTCCCGATACTAGTGATAGAAATAAAGTGAGAAAACAAAATCTGATTATAATAAAGAATGCGGGTAGCACAATTAAGCACGTAATTAGATTAACACACAAATCGTTTTAAAAGATTTTTATATTTTTAAAGTTCAAAAACAATTTCTCAAAAAGATAAATTCACCAAGCAAGTAATAATAATCAAATACTCAATTAAAGAATAAGCTTGGAATGATCTCACTAGAAAAACACCAATGAATTGTAAAACAGATCGCTAGATAGCTTAGATTGGTGACGCTAAATAAATTAGTGCTTTAATTCAAGAACTTTAACTCCAGAATAATCTCACAATATTTTTCAGTAAAATATCAGAATAATAACTCTTAAAAAAGTTTAGGAACTAAATAGTTCTTAATATTGTGTCTCAACAAGTGAAATACGCAGGTCTATTTAAAATCACTTTAAACAAGCCCTATATTGGCTAGTTTCCACAAAATATGTCATTTAAAATCACCTATAGACCCCATATATTGATTTCTTTAATCCTGGTATATTCAACTTAATAATATAACTTCTAAACTCTTAATTTAGTTCCCAAAATAATTTGATCTTAATCAATGAAAATATAGAAAGAATTATATTTAAATACATGGACTAAATCGTAAAATCAAAATAAAATCCCTTAAATCTCTTCCATATTTTAGGTCCAAAATATTCTCCACCAAAATAGCAATATTTAAACTCAAAATTCGCAAGTTTAAATATAGAAATTTCAAAGAAATCTTATAACAACTACTTTTCAAATATTATGTCATTTAATGACACCCTAAGACCCCATACATCATATATAATTAAAATAGATATTTTTCATTTAAAAATATTCTTAGGAAATCTCATTTTGGTCATTAAACATTTTTAAATCGAAATTCATCAAAATAGAAAATATTAAAACACTTTAATTAAAAGAACATTTAATTAAATAGACCAAATTAATAGGGATAGTAAAATATATATACCATATCTCAATTAAGTATAGATTCCTAGAATATCTCAATCAAGTAATCCAAAAACGACTTGGTAACGGCTAGTTTTGAATCAAAATCCTCGAAATCCTCTAAACTTGAAACAGACTCATCAATCGACCGACCAACACCCATAAGTCGATCGCTCGATTCAAGATACTAGCCATGCCAAAATTTCTTCGCCCATCGGTCGACCGCCTCTCCAACATCTGTCGACCAGACGATTCAGAGAGTTCATCTTTTAAGCATAGGTCAACCTACCTGTCGATTGGGAGATTCAGAGACTTTTTCTTCTCCGATAGACTTACCTTTCAACTTGTCAATGCTGGAAACCTCTTCTAAATTCATTTTTAATTCATTATCATTGATGTTTTTGCCCCTTTAACGAATTTCTTTTCTTGGTTAGCTCCACTAAATACTTAAATTTAATTTTAATCAATTATAAATATTTCTTTTTCAATTACATATAAGAGAAAATAATTTAGCTAATTAGGCTCCTATTAAAAATACACATATTTATAAAAATTATTTAAAAATCTTTTTTTTGTCGTGTGTAATCCTGATTGGGATATTAAGAGTTGAAATTTAACCTGAGTTGTTTTTCCTAGGTTCTTCAAATTCTTCAACCTCTTAATCCTTTATCATATTTATCATCATATCTTTATCATTTGGAATTAATAAACTGAAACACTTAATCAAACCGTTAGTTCCACAAAAAACATCAACCTTTAATTGTTCATAAAAATCTTAGGATCAACAATATACTTTGTCATTGGACTCCTCCTCATGATCCACAATTAAATGCTATATCAAAAAGAAAAATTGGACCCTATTAGATATGATCAAATCAATGATGAGTCGCAATAATTTATCCATAATATTTTTTGGAATATACCATGATGATCGCAACACATTTACTGAATAAGGTTCCAACTAAGTCCATACCAAGTACACCGCACAAGATGTGGAAAGAACTAAAATCAAGTCTTAAGTATGTTAAGATTTTGGGATGTCGAGCTCAAGTCAAATGACTTGAGACAGACAAGCTGGAATCTAGAACTCATAATTGTAGATTTGTTCGGTATTCTAGGGAAAACATTAGATATTTCTCCTTCTACCAGAGGTTTCTAGAAATGCAAAATTCTTAGAAGAATTATTTCTACAAGAATCCAACATTGGATAAAATATAAACTTGGTGGAGGTGTTGGACATAGAGAAAACTAGAAATGTGGAACTAACAACAGTAAATGTGTCGAATACACCTATTCCTCATAGATCTAGTAACACCTCTACTCATTCTTATAGAAATATGTGATATCTTGGACAGAATGATAGAGATGAGCTACTTTTAGTGGGAGGTAACGGTCCCGACATTATGAGGAGCCGATGTTTGATGTCGACAGTTTGAAGTGGCAAATAGTGATGAAATCAAAAATGGATTCCATATACACTAACCGAGTTTGGACTCTTGTGAATCCATCTGAAAAAATCATTCCCATTGGGTGTAAGTGGATCTTTAAGATAAAACGAGACTCAGATGATAAATTGGACGTGTTCAAGAGAATATTGGTGGTGAAGGATATACTTAAAGTTAAGGAGTTGACTATGTGGAGACCTTTTCGTCGGTCGTCGTGTTAAATTCTATTAGGATTTTATTAGCTATAACTTTATACCACAACTATGAAATCTGAAATATGGATGTAAAGACAGCTTTCCTCAATAAAAACATAAATGAAGAGATTTACATGCATCAACCACAGGTTTGTAGCCAAAGGCAAACGCGAGAAAGTATGCTTGTTGTAAAAGTCCATTTATAGGTTTAAGGAAGCTTCTAGAACTGGAACATCTAGTTTGATGAGACAATCAAATTATTTTCTTATCTCCGAAACATGGATGATCTTTGCATGTATAAGAAAATAAATGGAAAGCCATTTATTTTCAAGTGTTGTATGTTGACCATATCCTATTGATTGGAAATGATGTAGGAATATTGTATAAAAGTATCGCTTTCTCATACTTCTTCCATGAAGGATTTGGGATAAGCGTCTCATATATAGGGTATAAAGGTCTATAGAGATAGATCTAAAAGATCTATAATTTATCCCAATCTGGGAACATTAATAAAGTGCAAGAGTGATTTAGCATGGTGAATTTCAAAATAGACTACCTACAAGTCCAACATTAAATTCGTCTCTCTAAGAAGACGAATCCTCATTCTTCTAAAGAGAAGATTGCCATGAGTAGGATTCCATATGTCTTGGAAATTGGAAGTCTTATATATGTAATGCTATATACCAGGCCTGATATCAATTACGTTGTTGGATTGACCAATAGATTTTTGGATGATTCAAGTTTAGAATGTTGGAAGACTGTGAATCAATCCTCAAGTACTTGAGAAAGTCTAAGATAAATTTCTAGTTTATGGAGGAGGAAAATTGGGAGTTGAAGTTTTGAATCTGATGTGGATGACCAAAAGTCAACTTTGGGATATGTATTTATCCTAAATGGTGGAGTTATTAGTTAGAGAATTTGTAAGAAAAACTACAACAATAGATTCCACTGCTGAGACCAAGTATATTGCCACTTCTGACGCAGCTAAAAAAGGTGTATAGATTAAGAAGTTCATTACTAAACATCAGGTGGTTACAACTATTGAGTCACCTATACCTTTGTATTGTGATGAAAAATATGCTATAGCTCGAGCAAACAAACCAAGATCTCATAAAAATTCCAAACACATAGAGTAACGCTTCCATTTGATTGGTGAAATTGTCAGGGTGAATAATATCGACATTAAGAGAGTATACATAGCCGATAACGTAGCATATCTACTCAGTAAATCTATGACTTTACAACATTTAGATTGATATCTTGTAAACATGGGTACAAGATACTATTCAGATTGGTTATAGTGATAGTAGGAGATTGTTAGATATAAGTGTTGCATGTAAACCCTATAATATATCTTGTAATTTTATATTTGAGGCTTGTATCTATAAAACATTTCGATCTTAAGTATTAATAAAAGGTGTTCTTGATATTATTATTGTAATTATATCATTATCGTTGTAGACCTAGGATATTGAGTTGAAATGTCTGGCTATTTAATGTGATTAAATGGGAAAAGACCAAAGACATTTGGTAACTCGATATTTTGAATTTCCTAGTTGGTATTAGATTGTTGAAAAGGATCTTCAACAGTCTAGACTAGCTTAATATGATATTTTCTCTTAAATAATAATGGGTATCAATCCATTAGTATGAGATACTAGAATATCTGCAATGGGACTTACTAAGAGTAATAAGAGACTGAACGTGATCATCATTGATATCTACATGGTAATTTTGCTTAAGTCAAAATAGGATATCTAACTTGTGATTGTATTCTACAAACTTTTGTACGTGAAGTAATGTTAAAAACATGTATGGGTTGTTATCCTTTGATAATAACAAGTGTTTTACTCTAGTTACGAGACTTAAAATGTATTTATTGGGTATAGTGAGACATGCACGTGAATATATAAGTATGCAAGAAGAGATATATTACTCTTATCAAAATAAACATGACTTATGTGATTCAATTTAATATAATTCACCCAAATATATGGCCAGAGAAATGTGATGATTAGGATGAGAATCCAATCGGTATCACAAGATATTATATTATAAATCAAAACATATATGATTAGACTGGGGTTATTGACTTAACTATATCATGTTGGTCTTTTCGGGTACACAGATATAGAGATCATAGAATACACATATCAAACTCAATGTCCTTTGGCTAAATTCCAGACAACTAGACATGATTGTGATATGTGGGTAAACGTAACTCACAGTTACAGGAAATGTCTTAAGGGGAAAAGAGTTTTCTTTTGGAAGGGAAAAAATAGAATTGTTTCCATTTGTATTAATTAATAGGAAAAGTACCGCATGGACCTTTATTAACCACTAATCTACCAATTAAACCAGCTAATTAAGTAATAAACCGAGTAATCTCTCTTCACAGATTACATGCACAGCGCAGTCCTAGTAGTCCCTCGCATTATATAAGGCAGTGAAGATTCTATAATAGGGATTGAAAGTTTCCATATCAACAAAATGATTTTATTAAAATGAAAATAACTATTGTTGTGTACATTTTTTTTACAATCTAATTATATATTCATATTCGTCTAAATAAGATCTTCAAAACGATATCAAATTTACTATTTATTTTTTTCATTAGTTTCAGTTTTCACATTCATGTTACATTCAACATATTACTTCCATAATTTTTTAGTTTTATACAAACTATAAGATGTCGCATGTAACATTTACATGAAATACGATTCAACGCAGGCAATATTACACTCCACAAGCAAAGAATGAGGGTTTATAATCAGATGCGAGGCGAACATTATAGTTCCGTTTCGGCTAGATTGAATGTTACACTGAACATGCAAATATGAATAAAAATACAGTAATGTGACACATAACATTGATGTTACATATAACATGGTGTAGGTGCTAATCTTTTGGTTTTGCTTTTGGTTTGATTTTAATGTTACATGTAATATTGATGTTACATGAATGTTACATGTAACATACCTTTCAGGTTTTGTTTAGTTTTAATGTTACATGTAATATTTAATGTTATATGAATGTTTCTTGTAACATGATATAGTTATTAATGTTTTGGTTTCGCTTTGGCTTTGATGTTACATGTAATATAGTGTAGTTACTAAATATAACATGTAAAATTCACACTCATTATGATAAATAACTCCAAAAACTATGATTCATATCTCAATTTAAAGAGAATTAGTCGAACATAATTGTTGTGCAAAAAAATTATTGTTTCACGCTTGGATTGAGATCAAAATAAGTATTTTGTTCCACTTAGAGTTGCTTGTATGTTACCTAATTTAGTTTCACATAAAGGGGAGGTGATTACATGATGTTTATGAAGCAGTGCACTAAATAGGGGCCATTTAATCACGAAAATGCCATAAGGACTGCTTAATTTAAGGAAACAGTAGCTGGTTTGTTTGGTAGTTTCGGCCATTTTTTGGGACT
Organism: Eucommia ulmoides; assembly: GCA_016647705.1. Classification (NCBI taxonomy): domain Eukaryota; kingdom Viridiplantae; phylum Streptophyta; class Magnoliopsida; order Garryales; family Eucommiaceae; genus Eucommia; species Eucommia ulmoides. The sequence goes on along the minus strand of CM028330.1, from coordinate 17,647,425 downwards.
GTTTGGTAAGTGACCCTTAATTAATTGATTAGTAAATTATTTTCCCAATCCACCTTTTGTTATGAATATAATGGGTCACACACAATAGAGAATTGATGTTTGAAGAGTCCTTGAAAAATAAATGGGTAGTAATGTTGAACTTAAGGAGTTCAGGGGCCAAAGTAAAATTAAGAAAAGAAGGGTCCAGGTTTTGAACCCTGGACTGTATCTATAAAATAAAAGGTCATATGATGGCTGTCCCCAATCATAGATTCCATCTACAAAGAAATCTTTCCTCTTTGCTCTCTCTCAGTCTTCTGTGTCTATGAGATTGCGTTTTCCATTCTCCACTATTGATTTGAATCTTACTACTAGCTAGATTCAAATCAGAGCTATCTTAGATTTTTTAGATTAGATCAGATCTTAGAAATCCTAAGAACACCTTTCTTTTTTAAGTTTACTGTATGGATACTATTAGAGTTGAGACATCTGTGTCAATTCTATGAGAATCTAGCCTCCTGTAATTGTATTGTTCATGTTCAAACGTTCTCCGAAGAGCGTACCTAGAGCATACCTCAGGAACTACTATCTTTGAGGCTGAAGCAACGAAAGAGATATAATTTAGAGTAAAAGATTTTTAATATTACATATATCTTTGTTTAATACGGATAGATCATTTTAATGAATTGGATATTGAATTGTGATTTAACTTTTATATTTCGCAACGTAGATCTATCAATTTGAATATCTAATTCCTTCAGTAAGCCCTATAGTCAATTTTTTAATATTACATTTAAGGTTTGTATCTGTAAAACATTTCAATGTTAAGTATTAATAATAAAATGTATTTTTTATATTGTTTTTGAGTTATATCAATATCATTGTAGACCATGGATATTAAATTGAATGCCTGACTATTTAATATGTTTAAAATGAAGAGGTTGAAGATATTTTGTAACTTAATATTTTAAATTGTTCCTAGTCGGTATTAGATTATTGAAAATGATATTTAACTATCTTATTCCGTTGTTTTCTCTTTGAGAATAATGAATCTCAAACCATTAGTATGAGATGCTACAACAACCACAAAGGGACTTACTAATGTAGTAAGGGAACGAATGTGATCATCATGAATATCCTACATGGTAGTTTTGCTCGAGTCAAAGTAGGATGTTTGAGGTGTGATTGTATTTATGATCTATTGACTTGAGTTGTTATATATTACTTGTATGGATTGTCATATTTTGATAATACCTCATATTTTGATAATACCAAGTGTTGTTCTCTAGCTACGAGCCATCAAAGGTATTCATTGGGTATAGTGGAATATAGTGTAAATATACAAATATGCAAGATATAATTTATCCCTCTTAGCAAAAGAGACATATCCTATGTGATTTGATTTAATATAATTCACCCAAACCTCTGGTTGGAGCAATGCGATAATTTGGATAAGATTCCTATTGGTATCACTAGGAATTATATTATCAATCAAAATAAATATGATTGGAGTAGGATTTTTTAACTTAACCATAACTTATTGATCCTTTCAGGAACACAAGATAGAGAGAACATATATTATGTTTATTATACATGAGGAGGTTCTCTTAGTTAAATTCTTGCAACTAGACATGATAGTGATATGTAAGTAGACGTGACTCACAGTCGGAGGAAATACCTTAAGGAAAAAAATATTTTCTTCGGAAAGCACAAAATTAAAATTGTTTCAATTTTTATTGATTAACTGATTAGTGAATTAATTAATTATTTTTACAATCCAGCTTTCAATATGAACCTAATGAATCACACACAATAAAAAATTGAAGATAGAAGAGTTTTTGAATAAAGAACGAATAGTAATGGTGAACTTAAGAAGTTTAGGGGTCAAAGTGCAACGACGAAAAAGATGAGGTCTAGGTTTTTGAACCCTGGACAATATTTATAAGGTGAAAGACCAATAATGGCCACCCACCATAAGGAGTTTCAGCCACACCAATTTTCAGTCAAATATTTTTCTCTCTCAAACAATTATTTTATTTTGTTAGCGAGATTTCATTTTTTGATTTCACCTACTGATTTGTATCTTATTGCCTCTAGATTAAAATCAGAGTTATCCTAGAGTCTTAGGATTAGATTCAATATTAGAAATCTCAAAAACATTTTGCTTTTGGAGATCCTCTGTGTGGATATTATTATAAGTGAGACATTTGTGTCACTTTTGAGCGAATCGATTTTCCCATGTCAATATTGTTCGTATTCGGATGTTTTCAGTAGAGACTACTCAGATCATGCCTTGGCATACTAGTTTCCCCTATTTTAATTGACAATTCTATTCTTATATTTAATCCCAAGTCAATTTATTCTAATCCTATAAATATTGTTATCAATATCCATTTTATTTTAGGGAAAATTACTGTTTACTCCTAAAATAAGTTATTGTTCACGTTTAAACCCACCTCCTTTTTCTTGCACTGAAAACTCTCATGTCCAGCGATTTCTTGCACCGATTAGTCCCTTTTTCCAAAAACAATCAGCGAAGAGATTATCGAAATTCCCCTCTCGTGATTCATGCGGGCATCGTTTTACGATTTCTTCTTTCTCACGTTCGATCGATTTGTAGATGTCTTTCACATCGATTAACGATTCATTGTCGGCTTCAGGCTTCATCTTCGTCGGTTGACGATTCATCGATTCGCCATTGGCTTTAGGCTTCAGACTCTGTCTTCGTATTCGTCTTCATCGATTGATGATTTATCGATTGACAATTCATCGTTCATTTCTTCTTCCTCACGTTCATTGTTGGCTTTAGGCTTCATCTTCATCTTCGATCGAGCTAGCATTTTTTTTCCCAGAATTTTGAGATCGAAACTCGAGACAAAGAAGCACGCATGAGAGAAAATGATATGTTGCAATTACACTAGTGGATTTGACGAGATAGAAATGAACGGACAGAGAGAGAGGGAGAGAGAGAGAAAGATATTGAGTTACTGGTAATATTCATTGAATAAGGTTTCCACTGTTTGTAGGTGACAGTTGGGAATATATTTTCCTATTGATTTTGACTATTTACACATTACACCCTATAATTTACAGTTTGCTGCAGAGAACAATTAATGTTACATTCAACATCCATAAGTGTTGAATATAACATCGTATGGTTTTATATAACCATAGATACATAAAACAAGAGAACAGTTGACGTTACATTCAACATCCACAAGTGTTAAAAGTACCATCCACGCATAATACGATCCATGAAAATATGAGAACAATTGATATTAGATTCAACATCCATATGCATTGAATGTAACATCATATAGATTTTACTCTGCATACATAAAACAAAAGAACAATTGATATTACATTCAACATCCACAAGTGTTGAATGTAACATCAAGTGGATTTTATGCTATATACATAAAACAAGAGAATAATTGATGTTACATTCAATATCCACAGGTGTTGAATGTAACATCCACGCATAATACAATCCATACGTCTAAAAAATATGATTAATATATCGTAAAAAAATGACATTTTACTGATTAATATAGTGTGAAAATATTAATTTTACAATATCAAAAATTACGAAAAAATCCATGTGTTTTGATATTAGCATGGAAAGTTACACATGAGGGGTATTTTGGTTAGAAAAAGACAAAAGAAACTAATGGTGCAAAAAAAAAGTAGATAGACTTGATCGGTAATTTCTTTAGTATTTTGGGAGTTGGTGGTGCATGCCCTTTTATTTTATTCCATTTAAATCCCGGATACCAAGTGCAATGTAGGAGTATCAATTTGATTATGTATTTTGAGTTCGATATTCCTTTAAGGTGTGTTTGGTTGCACGGAAAATGAATGGAAAATGAAAAAAGAAAATCATGTTTGCTTGGATGGAAAATGGAAGGGAAAAAAAAATAGGATGGATAAAACACAATTTTCGAGATATTTTTTTCCTCACAAATTTGGGAGAAAAATGGAAGAAAAATGGTTAAAGGTATCGAAATTACAATTATATCCTTAATAATAGTTTTTTTAAGGATTTTTTAATATGGGCCCCAAGGCCCACCCATATATTAGGCTCATCCCTTATAATGCAAATTTAATACAAAACTCATTGTGTAGCCATGAGATTCCAACAGAGAGATAGGCGCGTGAGTGAGTCTAAAAATGGAAGGTAGTTCTTGGGGGAGAAAGTGTAGATTTTTTTGAAACAAAAAACCTTTCAGCCGCAATATGCATTTCAGTCCTCCCACACGCCATAGTGAAGCAGGTCGTTCACGTCTTGGATTCTTCCACATGTCGTAGCCTCCCTGTAGTTGTTGTTGTTGTTCACCACAATTACTATTATCGTCCTTTTCCATGCCATCGCCATCGTGTGCCACGCCGTCGTTGTTGAACCCAATCGGCGTCGCTATCGCCTCAACACACTGTCGTCGTCTTGTGCTCTCTCCGTCGTTATCAAATACCATCTCTGGTATGCTTCTTCTCTCCCCATCTATTCTATGTTTTAGGGTTTAGAGCATTGCGATTGATGTGCAGTAAAAATCATTAATTGAATTCGGGTTTACTCGCTACTATGCAAAAATTGAATTTTGATGTGGGGGTTTGTTACTTTTCATGGTTGATTTGGGAATTTGTGTATACATGTACTATGATTTTTGTTGTGCATTTCTTCTTGAATTTGCTAATGTGATTTCAATTTCTAAACCCTATTTATCAATGTGATTCCAGTTTCTCAACCTTGTTGATACTTGATTTCTTGAAATATTTACTGTTTAGGTTGTTAGAATTGAGGATGTGTAGCAAAAATCACATATATGAAATCGTTTTCCTTCGGTTCCATCTCGTTGGTAATGTTTGGGTTGTTAAGATTTTTAATGTGTAGCAAAAATCACAAATTGGCGTCTTGGAGTTTTGAATTTTCCTATTTCTCTTTTTTTATTGTTGATGTTTTGGTTGTTGAGATATTTAATGTGCAGTAAAAATTACATATTGAATTCATATTATTGAATTTTGCTCTGGTTCCATCTCATTGGTGATGTTTGGGTTATTAGAATTGTTGATGTGCAGCAAAAAATAGAATATTGAATTCTTATTTTAAATTAATCTCTTGTTCCATTTCATAGTTAATGTGGCTCGTTGAAAATAGTTAATGTGTAGCAAAAATCTATTATTGAATTCTTAGTTTGAATTTTCATATCGTCTCTTTTAATTGCGATTTTTTTGCTACACATCATTGCATTGTTGATGTGTTGAGATATTTAAATAGTTACTGTGTAGAAAAAATTCGCAATTGAAATGCCGGTTGGGGGAGGGATGTTAGCTGAATTGGCATTCCACATTTCACCTGGTGGAATTTACCTTCTCTGAAAAACGTACTGCATGGGGTTAATAAACTGGGTGAAGATTAGGTTAGTGCTTATTGGTATCTTTGTAATATTATCTACTTGTCGCAAAAGGGTTTGTTGTCCAATTTATAAGAATGTTACTGTGCAACAATATTATCATCACGTGTTCTCGTTCAATATATTTTTTTAGAATATTAATATGCATTGATAATTATCGACTTGTTCTTGATTCATATGTTGTTGTACAGTAATATTTTTCCTATTATGTTACTATTTCTTTATTAATTCACATCAATATTTACTGTCATCCTCATTCCTCTACACGTTTTGGGGGTTGTTGTACAGTTATAATTGCCTAGTTGCTATGTTTTACTACATTATTGTTATATAGTTATAATTGTCTAGTTGCTATGTTTACGACATTATTGTTGTACACCAGCATTCCCATCCGGTATCCCCTCATTCCCACACTGTGTTACTATTTTCGTTTGTTAATGTACAACAATAATTACTCCTATTCCTCCAACAACACTTGTTGTTGTAGTGCTTTGAATTTTACCCCCTCCCCTGCACCCACACCCAAATCCAATAGCATATGTTGTTTTTATTGTTGCGTTTCTTCAAAGTCCATTATCCTACATCCTACTATATTATGTTGTTTAGTATTATTATTTGTTTAGTATTAATCAGTGATTTCATCGTTTGCAAATCTAGGAGGATTATATTACCAACTATTTCACTCAGTATGCAACTAAGTCGAGCGCTTCGATTCAAGAAAGATTGATAACTTTATAGCCTGTTTTGGACACACCTCAGCAAAGTAGAACCCAATAAGAGAAGTTTGCGATTTGTATTAATTTTGTGAGTATATGCTTTGACATATTATAATGTTGTATATTGTTTTTGCAGGTCTGATTGTGTAGTAATTGTTACATATATAATGAGACAGTTTGTCCTTGGATAACGAGGAAACATCAAGCGCAAAGGCAATGACGGCAAAGCAACTGTGGAAAGGGCGGAGCTTATTAAAGACATAATACATGATAAACATGGTAGTTGAGTCTGTTGGCCCAGTGAGCTACCCAAGAAGGGAGGGTGAATTGGGTAGATATAAAATTTAATCCAAATAATAATACTTCAAAAATCAGATAATTAATTTAATCAATTTATCCTAAATCATTTATTATCTCTTTATAGCAACGGATAAGTGATATAAGCTCTAGGTGCACACCCAAACAACACAAAATAAAGTAAAAAAAATAAACAATGCAGTTCACACCGATATATCCTGGTTCACCAAGCTAATCTTGACTAATCCAGTCCTCCGAGCCCTACGGAAAATTCACACCTACTAAACCATTAAGATTCTTTTAAACAAGTAGGAACCAAACCTTTGCAAAAATGATTTTTTTCGCAGGCTTAGAATTAATCTTTACAAATTCATTTTCCTAAGCTCTGGAATAGCATCTTCTTTTTCCTAGGTTCAAGAATAACCTTATCTTTTCACAGGCTAAAGATTAACTTAATTCTATTACAAGGAGAATCACGATCTAATTCTTTTTATACCTTAGGCTTAAAAATTAAACCTCACAAAAACACTCCAACTATCATATTCCCAAGTAAGGATGGACCCTTTACAAATCACTCACAATTGATCCTAATCAAGAAGAATCATACCTAAGCTCTTTTCAACGGGAAAATAGTACCCTAACATTTTTGTACTTAGGTAAAGATCAAATCTCAATCTCTTTACCAAAAGAGAATGAAACCCAAAACTACCTCTGATTAGACACTCCCAATAATATCTAATTCGACACACAACTCACCAATTATAATAAATTGATAAGTTCTTCCCACTTGGGACTTCTACCACCTCAAATAAATTTAAACTCAATTAATATCCCGTTATTAGTGATAGAATTTAGTGAGGAAAGTAAAAAATCTGATTATAAAAATAATACGGGTAGCACAAACTTGAGCACGCAATCAAATTATCGCACAAATCGTTTTAAAATATTTTTATGCTTTTAAAGTTCAAAAACGATTTCTCATACAATTAATTAACCAAGCGAGTGATAATAACAATAAACTCAATTAAGAATATGTTTGGGACGATTTCAATAAAAAAAAACATAAAAATCTTATTATAATAGATATGAGTAGCACACAAATAAGTACGTAATCAGATTTTCACCAAAAATCGTTTTAAAATATTTTATGCAATTTAAAGTTCAAAAAACAATTTCACAAAATCTAAAAATCCAAGCAAGCAAAATAATATTTAATTACAACAAAGAATTAAAACTTGGAACAATCTCACAAGAATATCACCGAAAGAATGAAGATTGAATCGTGACAAAACTTAGATCGGTGATGCCAAAATTCACAACACTTTTTTGCAAGAAAAAATCTCACAATTAATTGCTCAATATAATCTTAGAAGGATGACTCTCAAAAAGCTCATGAACTCAAGGTTCTTGATAGAATAATAACTCTCAAAATGGCTCACGAACACTTAGTTCTTAATATCTCATCTCTCAATTATGTGAAATCTGTAAGTCTATATAAAGTCATTTGAAATAAGCCCTATAACGGTTAGTTTCCACAAGATGTCATTTAAAATCACCCATGACCCCATATATTGATTCCTTTCAATCCTAGTATATTGAATTAATTATAGGTTTCAAAACATTCAATTTAGTCCCTCAAAGAATTTTTAAACACAAATCAATAAGATAGGAAGTATTAGAAGGATCGATTTGAGAAACACTTTAATTTCATGCACCACATCTATATGGATATTCAAATAGGAGTGTCATATCTTAAATATATCCATATCCCTGAGATCTCTCAAATTACAGCTAGTTAACGGCTAGTTTTTTGAATAAATCCTGAAATTCCTCAAAACCTAAAACAGCATGGTCAGTTGACCGACCTCTGCCCATCGGTCGACCAATCGATGCAGGATACTAGCCAAGCCAAAACTTCTTGCCCATAAGTCGACCTTTACTTATCCATCTGTTGACCAGACTATTAAGAGACATTCACAGGTCAATCTCTATGTCGATCTAACGATTCAAAGAGTTCATCTTTTGGTTATAGGTCGACCTACCTGTCGACCGAAAGATTCAAAAACTTTAACTAATTTTCATAAGTCAACCACTCAAACACCATGAGTCGACCGGTCCCTGCTGTACTCTTTCTTTAATTAATTTTCTATTAAATTTCTTCGATATTTTTGCCCCTTTAACCGATTTCTTTTCTCGTTTAACTCCACTAAATCCTTAAATTCAATTTTAATCCATTATCTTTCTTAAATCAATTGTTTTTTCTTTAATTTTACATAGGAGCAAATAAGTTTAACGAATTAGAATCTTATCAAAAACACACACAATCATAAAATTATTTTTTTGTCGTGTGTGATCCTAATCGAGATACATTAAAAGTAAAAATAAATTAGAGTTGTTTTCACCTAAATTCTTCAGAATCTTCAATCTTTTAGTATTCGTCTCTGCATCCTTCACAATTTCTTCATGATGTTATCGTCTCTACATTGTCTCTGCATCATTTATAATTACTTCATGATACTGTCTGAAACTTTTTAAACTGAAACACTCAATAAACACATTAATTACACCAAAAATATCAACATTTAATTGTTCATCAAAATCTTAAAATCAACAAGGTCTTTGATGCATTTTATGCACAAGGCAGTTGAGTTCGATAAGTCAGACGACAATATGTTTTCTTTTTTATTTTTTCAGTTCTTAAGAAAAACAAAAAGTTCCGTGGGGATCATTTGTTTCAATTTTTTTATGTTATTTCTTATATAATGGTTTGCTTATTTATAAATTTATTTGATGTTCGAGATTGAATAAAACAACTTGAAATTTTTCCTGCGCAGACTCGTGTACTTGTCGCACACGCGGTCATATAAATCTTCAATGGTCGATGTGCAATCAATACCAAAAAATGTGCTTAGTCCCCATATGTTTAGACCATGAATTATTAAAAATACTATTGCGCAACAATATTCAAACCCCAGCAAATTTATAGAAAAAATTGATGTATAGCAATATTCAAACCCAGGACACATGACAAGTTTAAAAAAAATTGTTGAACAGCAATATTCAACCCACAATTAGGAAATGCTCATTGACTTCATTCATATTCTATACACACACACGATTTAGAAAAAAAATTGTTATACAATAATATTCAAACCAAGGACACACAGTAAGTTTAAAAAAATTGTTGTACAACAATATTCAATCCATAACTAGTAAATACTCATTGACTTCATTCATATTCTATACACACACATGATTTATAAAAAATTGTTGTACAGCAATATTCAAACGCAGGACACACAGTAAGTTTAAAAATATTGTTGTACAGCAATACCCAACCCATAACTAGTAAATGCTCATTGACTTCATTCATATTCTGTACACACACACACATGATTTATAAAAAATTGTTGTACAATAATATTCAAACCCAGGACACACGGTAAGTTTAGAAAAATTGTTGTACAGCAATATTCAACTCATAACTAGTAAATGCTCATTGATTCATTCATATTATGTACACACACATGATTTATAAAAAAAAAATGTTGTATAGCAATATTCAAACTCAGGACACACGATAGATTTAAAAGTATTGTTGTCCAATAATATTCAACCCATAAATTGATCCAAAATAGGGAAAATTTTAAATCTCAGAAAACAACAAATTTTTCTTACGATGCTTATTCCTCACTCTCTAATGTATATCTCGTATTGTCTATCATCAACCCGTAAATGTTTTTTCAATGTTCAAAATGTTGGAACCCAAGACAAATACATGTATCAAACTCAACAATGAAAATCTATTGTTCACATCAATCAGTAATCACACACATACACACAGGTATAAACGAATAAGGTACATGAAATGAAAATCAGATGCTCAAAAAATTGGACTTGCATAAAATCTGAAAGAAAGGTAACATTCATACCGTTTGATCACCCATAGGTCGTCATCGCTACTCACCCCTTAGGTCGTCACTGTCGATATTCACCGCCGACATCTTCAATCGGAGCTATGTGTTCGATTGTCGTCGGAGCTGTGGTTCGAACGTCGTCAGAGTTGTGTTTGAACGTCGCTGGGGCAGTGGTCTGATCGTCGTCGGAGCTGCGGTTCGCTCGTCATCGGATTGCAGATGTTTAGGGTTACCCACTTGTTGGTTTCTTTGCAAAATTAGGGCAATAATAATGAGAATAGAAAGTTTAATTACCCAAATCTCTTCCATTTTCATACCTTGAATGAATAGATTTGGTAAAGAATTCTTTATTTAGCTTGATCATTGTTTCCAAAACTATCTAAAAGCTTCCATTTGTCAAATCGCGAGTGAGGTGTCTGTTGAAGAATATTGAGTTTTTCTCAATATATTAATAATTGAATGGGGTTTTAATTATGTGGGCTTGACTCCTTGGGGGCCATGCAAATATTTAATGTAAAAATGAGTATTTAATAAAAAATAAAAAATTATTTTCGTACTATATGAGGGCAAAATAGTAAATTATATTAAAGTAAATTTTTTTCTCTCCTTTCATTTTCATTCCCTATCAAACGACACTAGAAAAAATGATTTTTCTTTCACAAAAGATAAAAATATTATTCTCTCTTCTTTTTTTTTTCCTTTTCTTTTTCCATCCCTCCAACAAAACATAGCATTAGGATTTTCTTTAAAATCTAGATACGCATAATCAAAAGAATATTTGGGTTGACAATCCTTATCTAAAAGACTCCAGTATATGTTCTATTTTGAGTTCAATATTTCTTTGGGTAAATTTTATTTTTATCCTTTAATTATTGATAATTTGATGTATTTCAATTTCAATTTGAATATTCTATCTTTAATTATAATTTTAATTAATTATTCTGTTTAATTTAACAGTTAAATTAGACAAAATAAGGGATAGATTTTTAGATTTTTATTTTTTATTTTTATTTGTTTTTTATTTTTTAAAATTTTTCTTTATTTTAATTTTAATTTTTTTTATTTTTGCCATTTTTTCTCTTTTCTTTACCAAGCCTCTTCCCACCTCCAACCACCATCTTTGGCCACCAACACCACTTCAAACCACCACTTCCGACCAACACCACCTCAAATTGATGAATCTTTGTTCTGATTTCTTGATCACATTCATTGATTGGGAGTACTGCTACAACAAGAAGTTCTATTGGTCTAGCAGTGGCAGTATCTTCATCAATTTTGAGGACCAAATTTTTAGTCTAAAATATGACATTTTCAAATTGAGTGAAAACCCTAGTTAGGACTCTGGAAGATGCCCATGGATCGGGAAGTTCGTATTTGATGACAATAACAGTAAATATGATCACAGAGAACACAGAGATAGAAAACCACACCTTGCCTATCAATTTTGTTAGGTTTTGGCATAATGGATTTCTGGTAGAATTCTTTTCTTTTATTGAAAATTTGATGGAGGAAAAACCATCAAAGAAAGCAAAGATTGATTGGAACACGAATCTCAACATGAGAACAAAGAACAACTGATGATTTTGAAATCGAAGGTACAGAGCGAATTATTTTTGGGTGAGTGAAATTGAATGCCCCAAAATATTTTTGTTCTATACCTTCGATTTCAAAAATCTTTAGCTATTGTTTGTTCTCATGTTGAGATTCGTGTTACAATCAATCTTTTGCTTTCTTTGATGAATTTTCTTCATAGAATAAAATTCTACCACACATCCAATCAGCCAAAACCTAATAAATCTTATTTGCAATGTGTGTTTCTTTGTCTCTGTGCTCGTATTTATTATTATTTCCATCACATCCCAACCTCCTGATCCATGGGAATCTTCCAGAATATTAACTAGGGTTTTTGCTCGAATAAAAAATGTCACATTTCAAATTGGACAATTCAGTCCTCAAAATCGGGGAAGACATTGATGTAGCTGTTCGAATATTTTTTATGGGCTAACATTAATTGAATTAATTGTTTTACAAAAATGGATTAATGGATAGTCTATTATTTAAGTAGCCCAAATAATAAGTGATCATATTTTGATTTGGGTTGTGTCATCTTTTATGTAGAAACCCAGTTAAGTAGTAAGTGTAGGTTTAGGGTTTCGTTGAAACCCGTTATGAGAGAGTCCAACGAGAAACCCTAGTATATATAACTAGGTCATCTCCCTAATCTAATATACAGGGGTTTCTTCCCATTGAGAACCGTCACCACGAAATCTAGATCATAGGGAGGAAGAACTAGTTAGTAATCCGCTGCAACAGATTCAATCTCCTGCGATGGCTGAGACAGGTACGCTTTCGATTACCGTTCTTCATTGTTGTGTCTTATAATCCATGTATGTTTACGATTATTAATTAATTCGGTCTTATTGTAATTATAAGAAATAATCAACATGTAGTATCAGAGCCAAAATACATGATTTAGGATTTACAATTGAACCTCTCCGTATAGTATCAGGATTCAAACAATTTGATTTTATCGGTACTAGTATCTGTTTTTAATTAGTGTTTTTTTTCTTTTTTGGGAATAATGATTCTCTCATCTCTTTCGATTCTCATCATACTCATCGGCACTGATTAAGCTCCGAAATCTTCAAGTCTTTGGCCCTGGGTTGAATCCTTTCGCACCGTACAACATAGCGAATAATTCCTCTCGCTAAGTGTCTTTAAACCCTAAACTCTTGAATCCCCTTGATGCTTCGTTTATTTCAGCTTGGAATACAAAACCCATTTTCTTAAAAGGAGAAAGCATGCAGTATTTGACTCCCCATAAACAAATTCAACTTCAACGTTTAGGTCTTTAAGATAACATGTAGAGAGAGAGAGAGAAAAAATTGGCCTCAAGGAGTAAAAAGCCGAATTTGTTTTGGTAAGCAGTGCACCGAAGTTGCGATTGACATTATCTGCTAAACTTCTACCTTCAGGGTTTGCTTCGGAATAGAAATCTTCTTGTTGCTTGATTAAAACCTCCTGATATTAATACCGTTGAGACTATTTCATAATGTTCGTCGGCGGTCCTCCTCATGTTTGTCGATTGCTTAGCCTTCTGCTTTTTTTTTTTTTTTTTTTTTCGTAAATGTCGGCGATTTTTTTCGGCCCCTGCGAGCTGTTTTGGGTGGCGGCGGAGAGTTGTTGTTGCCGCCGTCGCCATTGACAGAAACTGCCGGTGGATTGGGAATCCATGACGGGGGTTTGGAAATGGTTGAAAACTTGAAGTGGGTCGGCGGCGCACAGTAGGGGAATAAAATTAGGGTTTAATTTTTTTTTAAACGGGTCTTGATTCTGTCCGACATTTGCTCTTAAAATTAGAAATAGGGTTTTGACACTTTTTACCCCAGAAGTTTGACTAGAATATTACCTTAATCCAAATAGTTTCATTTTAAACATAAACACCTTTTGGAAGTGGCATAGGGTTTTTAAAAATTCATGGCTGGAGGTTGAAGACAACCTCGAGCTGGGCCGTCACTTCCCCACTCACGCAACGGGAGAATGGGCATGCGTGAGAGGTGTTTCGGGACCCATTTTAGGTCTCGTTTTTTTCGATGCACTTGTTTTCATGTCTTCTAATTTTCTGTAAAATTTATTTGATTTTTTAGGATTAAAAATAATTTTTAATTAATTATTACTTATTATGTGATTTAATTAGCTTAAAATTATTTTTAGGCATGATTTTCTATTGAAAAGTTTATAGAAATTATATTAGATGATTTGAGACAATATTTCAATACTCACTCTCATTATATTAAGATTTATTGATGTGTACTATCTTAATTAGTTTAAATTCACATAAATTAATGCGTAAAACGGTTGAGAGCGGTTCGACCCTTGAAACGATAGAATTTGGCTAAAATCACATCCAACGCCAACGCCGGACATAGTCCAACGGTTTTTCTCAAAAGACCGTTTCTACCCAAAAACAAGGTATTGTCTGTCAAAATCGGTCACAGCTGACTTTCTAGTCAAACTTGGGCTTTTTAGGCCTTTTGGGCCTTCGAGTGTTCTCTTTGGACCATGAAATCTCACTCATGTTGCACTGCATCACCTTATTAATTATAAGGGCGGAGGTGAAAGAGATAATTTCTCTGATTCCCTTCTTCTCTCTGTCTTCTTTGTCATTGACGGTCAAAATCAACGATTCTCTGTTGAATGGTCTTCGATTTTGGTTTCGTCTCTCACCGCAACGCGACACAAGGGAGGCGAATATAGGGTTATGATTTCGTCCCTAAAATTTGGCCTTAAAACAATAAAAAAAATTACGCTTTATACCTAAAAATTTAATTAGAATCTCACTCTATCCAAGTAGTTTCAATTTAAACATATAAGATATCTTATAAACTTTATATGTTATTTTCTGAAGTGTAATGAATTGAAACTAGTAAGAATGTTTAATTACACAATTAACCCCTAAAGTTTAGAGGTAAATGACAGTGAGTCAAACCCTAGTAAGTCGACTCATGACAACTCAGACAAATCAGGTTTTGGGCCCTAGATACTAGCTAAGAAAAATCATAGATGTACTAGTAATAGGCCCAATACCTCAAGGCCCATTTGGGAATAGCCTGAAGCTAAAAGCCAATAGATTCCAATATTTTTATTCAGATGAAGCCCAAAACTCCAACAGAGTGTTAAAGCCATCAGGAATGATCCAAATAGAGATGGACTAGCCCATGAAACATATTCTCATGATATCACTTTATTTTCTACTCATGGATGTGATAATGATGCATATTTTTTGTGTTTGTCTCTGAGGATAGAGTTAGTCTTGAGTTTTTAAATTATGAGATTTACATCTTCCAAAAGAATTTGAATTTTGAGCTATGCAATTATGGTGCTCTTAATTTCGTGATATTTTCTACATTTTCCTAATTCATAATTTGTTACTCTATATAATTTTTTCTCATGAATAGTTTTTTCAAATTTAATCTTACTTATGATCTACATACTCAAAAAGATTGAGAAAAATCATAGTTATGAGCTGTTTGATTGGTTTTGTAACCCTCAAAATATGAAAGGGTATTTATTTGTATCTTTTGGACTTGTTTGCTAATTGATCGTGCTACATGGCATTGTTTATTTTTCTTATTAAAAAAATTTTGTTATTCTTCATGCATCAAATACAAAAGATGTTACTAAAAATATATATCACCTGTCAATTCTCGACTTTCTTTAATTAAAATCTCCATCAACAAATAGTATGATCGGTCATTGCCCAACAATTATGAATATTGTATAATCCTTTTTTGAATCTTAAATTATTGCTATTAAATAATTATCCCATCAAGATTTAGTTTTGCAGTTAAATCTTGAGATTTGTTATTTTACAAAAAGTTACATTTTAGGTAATATAGTCTTGAGAGACATCAAGTTCAAAGTAAATATTTTGACCTTGAGCTTGTATTTGGATTTAGTCTCTTACATATCTCACTGTGAAAAAAGATCATTTTTGGATAACTTTTCCATTTTATATATTAGAAGTAGTACATGTTGTTGAATCCCAATCACTTATATTACATAATTCTAGACTGATGTTTTCTTTGAGACTGACTTAGACTCACTGCGTTTCTACATTAGGACTCTTATTTGACGTTGGGGGTTAAATCTCACATTATTCATGTATTTAATAGTTAAGAATCCTAAAGTGGTTTGACTCCTTATCTTTCTATTTATTGTCTTTGTGAAATATTTATATATTGAGTGACATAATTAAGAGAACTATATCTTTATTTTGTTTTGGTAATCTGATGGAGATTGAATTAGATAGATAACTATTGAGAAATGATCATAGATAATGAAATGTATGATAAGTATTCATGATTCTTAGTGAGTTAAGTATGATATTAATAACTAATTTGGTTATTATTACATCTTTCATTAACGAAAATGAGATCTTTCATTTTCTGAATTTGGGTTATGTTTGGAGCAATACATATACGTTTTGGAATGAAAGAAAAGTATTGAATTATTTTTGTACAATTTCGCATGGATTCCTTCTTGTATTGCCTGGATTTTAAAGTGTTTAATAGGTCATACATATATTTTGATAAGACTATTAGGCTATTAATTATTTATTACTTAACAAGTCTGATGAAATTACTAATATGGATAAATTATTCATGAACATATGAGAAAGTCTTAAATCGGACACACTATCACTGTGACTAGAATATCTTGGTAGGGATTCAGATTTAGACTCATTATATAGATATTGATTTTGTGTTTGGACCTATGTAATATTTCAGCTAACTGAATTATTCTTTTTTAGTTACAACTTTCGGCCTTAAGGTTCATATTAAGGAGCCCATAAAACTACTAATTATGATTAATTATAGTTTTATAATTTTCAAGCCCTTAATTTTCTTTATTCTATATAGAGACTAATTTAATAATTAGTTTTAAATTGCAGTAAAATTGTTGTTCAAATTCTTGCAAGTATAATTGCTCGTTGATCATTTAAAATATATTTTATAACGTACTTCATCTTATTTTGATCATATGCATATATGTTGTTAATATGCACTATTAATTGTTGGGCAATATTGTTTAATTTTTTCAATTTGGAATGGTTGCTTGTGAATTGTTGAGGTTATTTTATCAAAATAATTTAACCAATATAGTTTGCAAGTTTTCGAGTTCCTATTTTGTTGATAAAAAAATATTTAAATTAATTTGTGCATTTACCTGCCCAAAAGGGGTTATGGTATAGATTAATTTAATTGTTGGATAATATTGTTTAATTTTTCTATTTTGGAATGGTTGTTTGTGAATTGTTGAGGTTATTTTACCAAAATGATTTAACCAACATAATTTGTAAGTTTCGAGTTCCTATTTTGTTGATAAAAAAATATTTAGATTAATTTATGCATTTACCTGTCCAAATGGGGTTATTGTGCAGATTAATTTAATTGTTGGGTAATATAACTTAATTTTTTCCAATTTAGAACGTTTGCTTGTGAATTGTTGCGGTTATTTTACCAAAATGATTTAACCAATATAGTTTGCAAGTTTTCGAATTCTTATTTTATTGATGAAAAAATGTTTAGATTAATTTATATATTTACTTGCCCAAAAGGGGTTATTGTGCTGATTAATTTAATTGTTGGGCAATATTGTTTAATTTCCTATTTTATTGATGGGAAAATATTTAGATTAATTTATGCATTTACCTACCCAAAGGGGGTTATTGTGCAAATTAATTTAATTGCATGAGGATATTATGTGAAATAAATTATTTGATAAATTTGTTTACCCAAAGTGAATGAATTTTGAAAGATTATTTGTTTCATTATATTTTGAAGGAAATATATAGATTTGAAAGTTAATCTATCCAAAGGGGATGAATTTTTAAATCTGTAAATTTTTCTTATTATGTTGATTCTCATGATTAAAGAATAATTGTTTATTATAAACTCTGCTCAAATGGGAGTTTATGATTACACAATTAATTCTTATATTATATTACCTATACTTAATTGAGCATTTTGCCCCATTACCCATAATTGATCTAGTAGCAATTTTTTGTGAAAATAATTTCTTTTTGTTATGAACAACAATAACGCCACTATAAAATTCTAAATTGATTCCTTCATTTAATGAGAATCTTTGTAATCTTCTTTATTTTGATGATTGTATCGTGTAAGCATTCATCACTATTGTTATAAAAATTTTATTATTTTATTAATGTTCATGCTTAAAGAATAATTGTTTATTGTAAACTATGCCCAAATGAGAGTTTATGATGATGCAACTGATTCTTATATTGTATCGCTTATATTTATTTGAGCATTTTGATTCTCCGATTTAGTGGGAGTTTTCTTATATTTTTCTTTAATTCTATGATACGTTATGACCACTATTATTATGCATTTTGTAAAATTGAATTATATTTGATGATCATCATTATTGCATATTATACTATTGCGTATTATATTATTTGAATCAATTATACTAAACTAAGGTTTAAGACCCATAAAATTCAAGGAATATGTTGTAAATATGGGTGTCATTGAGTCTTTTGATTCTCTGGTTTAGTGGGAGCTTTTGTATTCCCCTTTATTTCGATGATTACGTTGTGACCACTATTATTATGCGCTTTACAAAATTGAAATTCATTTGATAATCATCATTATTGCGTATTATATTGTCACATATCATATTATTTGAATTGATTATGTAATATAGTATCTTAAGATATTGTGCCTTAAGAATTACAGTTGTATACTTTTGATTGTCACTAATCACTATTTTAAAATCTCGTGATGTATTGTTGAGTGACAGATGAATTGTTAAAATCAAGCAATTTCATATTATTGAGAAATTGCAGGAGTTTCATTTTGTTGAGAAACTGCAATTACAATTTTATTTTGTTAAAAAATTGTAATGAGGACTGATAAGAACAATACATATTGATAATGATCACATGTTGGCATTGGTTTCTCACTATACTACTGGGCTTACGATCCATGTTGATATGATTATAAGTATTTATGAGTATAAAAGTCTTATATTTGTTGAGATTAACATATAGACTATCGTAATCCAATAATAAGATCATATTGGACCAGATAAGTTTATAAAGATACTACTTATAGATTATCATTTTTTTAAACAAAAGGTATGGTCACACCAAAAATAAATTTTTCTGTTATTAACCCCAGAGTCTTATTTTCAAAATTAAATTTATTCAATTAATATAACCCAAGTGGGAGAATGTTGGAATATTTTTTATAGGCTAATATTAATTGAATTAATTATTTTACAAAAATAGGTTAATGGATAATCTATTATTTAAGTAACCCAAATAATACGTGATCATATATTGATTTGAGTTGTGGCATATTTTATGTAGAAGTTCAGTTAAGTGGCAACTGTAGATTTAGGGTTTCGTTGAAACCCGTTATGAGAGGACCCAACAAGAAATCTTAGTATATATAACTAGGTCCCCTCCCTAATCTAATATACAGATGTTTCTTCCCATTGAGAGCCGTCACCACGAAATCTAGATCATAGGGAAGAAAACCTAGTTAGTAATCCGCTGTAATAGATTCAATCTCCTACGATGGCTGAGACAGGTACACTTTCGATTATTGTTCTTCATTGTTGTATCCTATAATCCATGTATGTTTACGATTATTAATTAATTCAGTCTTATTGTGATTATGAGAAATAATCAACAGTAGCTACACCAGTAGAACTCCTTGATGGAGTAGCACTCCCAATCAAAGAATCGAAGATGGTGATGGGAGGTAGGAAAAGGCTTAGTAAAGAAGAAAGAAAAAGAAGAAAAAAAATGAGGGGGGAAAAAATGTATATATATATATATATATATATATATATATATATATATATATATATATATGTATGTATGTATAAAAAACAATTATAAATTTACAAATTTATTTCCTATTCCATCTAATCTTAGGGTATGTTTGATAACCATTTAAAAATTAAGTACTGAAAATTTAAGTACTTAATTTTAAGTGTTGAAAATATCATAAGGTTGTTTAATAAAATAATAAGTACAAAATTTGTATACTAAAAATTGTTTAATTTACATAACTATCTTTGAATCAAGATAACATGGAGAGAAAAAAAAAATTAAGACCAAAATAATAAAATCAGGATGTCATTTTTAAAAAATATATATATATTAAAATTAAAAGTAAAAATTAACCCAAAAATATATAATATTATGTATTTTTATGCAGTTTGATTACTTAAATTAAATTATAAAAATAATTTAACTATAAAATAAAATTAAAACCCTCAAATAATCCAAAATTAATCTAATTTTTATTAAATCTAACCCTAATTAAATCCTCATAGGAGATCAAGGGTAAAATAGTCAAAATATAATTTGGTTTTAAGTGAAAAATAATGGAGTGCATTAAGTAAAATGAAATAAGTGAAATTGCCTTGACTTAATTTTTTACTCACATTTTGATTTAATTTTTTACTTAACTTAATTAATTAAGTAATATTAATTGCATTTATCAAACAAACTTAATTAATTAAGTATTTAATATAATCAACTTTAAACACTTTTTTTTTTTTTTTTATCAAACATGCACTTACAGTTAAATTAGACGGAATGATTAATAGATATAGAGCTTGAATTAAAATGTACAAAAAAATTTGGGGTTAAAGCACTAGAAAGTCCCTTATTCCATCTTTAATTTAAAAAAAAAAAAATCAAGAAATAAAAATAACTTGTGTTTTAGTCCCATCAATTTAAAAAATACAGAAACCCACTACACGTGTCTGTACACACGTGGTTACATATAACACTTTTGTATGTAAATTTTTATTAGATGTAACAAATATTACTGTATTTTATAACAAGTAACTAATTTGTATGTAAAAAATTATTAGATATAATAAAAATCAGATAAAATACATGTAACTAAACGTACACAAATACATGTAATTAATATTAAATTAATTTTTATGTGTAATATTTGTTAAATGTCACAAATATTTTACAGATATATGTAATTGTAGCATGTAACTAATATTACATAAATATATGTAATAAAAAATACACAGATATATGTAAAAATATAATAATAATTATTAAATTGTAACTAATATTCGTTACATTTAACAAATATTCACTATAATACGAATTTACTTACCAAGTTCTCCTTACAATTCTTGGAATACGAGACTAAAACTCAATCGAAATTCAACTTAAAGAACTAAATCAAAATTTAAATTTTAAGCGAATTTTTTTTTTAAATTTAATCTATTATTTGAGATTTCCGGACGATTATCCGATAAAAAAGAGGGGCGGGGGAATCCCTTCTTCCATGTTCGATTAATTGGAAGTGAAGATGCATTTGTAATTGCGAAATAGAATGCAAGAGGCAAGGGACGGACCACAAAAGCAGTGGCAAGGAAAAGATATTGACGTGGCAAAATCCTGACCATACACTGCTCAACTGAAGTCTGATTTTCGTAGAAATATAACTGAATCATAGTAATACAAGTTGTACACTATTTGATAACATTTTTTTTTTAAAAAAAATGAAAAAGATTTAAAAATAAAAATGACATTTCTTTTTGTGTTTAAAAATAAGTACTTTTTGAAAATAAAGAAAGTAAAATTAATTTAAAATATAGTTTTTATTTATTTTAAGATATTGATGGACCTGTGCGCTCAAATTTTCTTTGTCCTGTACAAAATTCATTTTAGATTAAGAGTTAAGATATCATTTTGAATTTTTTTTTATTTTAAATATTCAATGATTTTGGTTTTCAATTTTTGTTATCATTTTTTTTCTCGTATCATTATCCTTGAGCAAAATTTATTCTTCATGTAAATTTTTTTTTCAAACCGAATATTTTCTAGTGATGATATTTGTACCAATGTCTGAAGCTAGAACATAGGTGAGGGTGGTTTTTGTTCATTTGAAATTTAAAATATTTGTTTTCGGTCCTTAATTTTTTTTATAAATTTTTTGGAAGTATTGTGTCAAGGCACTTTATACTATAAATATTTTTATTTGAACCAGTTTAATTTAACTTTTTGACTTTGCTATTAGGGATGTCAATTAAAACCAAATCGATGGGTAATTGAATCAAATCAAATTGAACGGTTCGATTTTGAATTCAATTAAGTGGTTTTTGTTACGATTTTGGTTTTGCAATTACAAAACCAAATGATTTTTATTCTAGTTTTGGGATAGTGTCGACATAATCAAATTGCATAATCGTTATTTTAAATCTAAATCTATATATATTCTCTATTTTTTTTATTTTTTATCTCTAGTCTCTCTCTATACAAACAGAGAGTGAGGGTTAATTATAGAGTTTATTTTCTTTCTCAGTCGTTAGCAGTCACCATGCAACTCAGAAGACCACAACTTTCTCAGACCGTCTTAACTTTAGCCCTAAACCTCTCGCAAACTCTCTTCACTTTAGCCTTTAGTTATGTTTTTATTTATAATTTACGAAATTGTGTTGCTAGAGAAAATTTATATTTATATATATATATATATATATATATATATATATATATATATAAAGGGTTAATTATACTTTGCACCCCTATGTTTGACTGAATTGTACTTTCACCCTGTGTTATTTCTATTAGTAGTTACCCCACATGTATTTCTGACTTAAGTGTAACGGTTAAGTGTTCCGTTAACTTTAACAATCAACGAGTAAAAGTGAACAAAAATTAGCTAACTAATGTTAAATATTATTTATACCCTTTAAATTTTTTAATACAAATTATTTTAACATTAGTTCAAAACATAGGGGTAAATAATTATTTTTTTTCAATGCACTTTCAAGGCCCATCTTCATCATCTTCTGCTTCTTCACAACTTCCACCAACCACTCCGGCCACCACCAAGCAACCGCACCGCACCACCACCATGTTGAACCATCACCACCACTACACATCATCTTCTTCTCTTCTTTGATCTCCTATCCATCACACACACATATATATACTTCGTTGTAGCTACCATATCTGTTAGTAACTTATTTCAAATCCATGATAAAATTAATAAAAGACAGATATCAAGGCTATTGGTAACAAGATCAATAGGAGACATCAACTTTAAATCTTTCTTAAGTATAATAATATGCACAAAATCATATATCTGCACCAATTAGTAATTACTCGAATATATGACCAATATATCTTCCACATATACATATCCAAGTAATTTATCGATCGAAAGTCATTAAGTTGATAATGTTGAGTGTCGAGATAACTTATACATGAGATTGAGTCACTTAAACAAGGTAAGATATGAAATAAAATTGGATATTTTCTAACAGAAATAATAGTTATATCCTTCGATAAAAATGTATTCCACCAATAAATATATTTCTAAATTCTACATATTGTGCTTAATAGATTATCGTAAGAGATATAGATATTTATAGGTATCAACATTGTAAAATTTCACGAGATTAAAACTCGTCTACTAGGGATCGTCTAGGGATTTAAAGGTTTATTGCATACGCTAAATGGAATTGTATTCTCTACAAAAATGGTATTTTTCTCTTCTTTTTTTTTAGAATTTTGTTTTGTTCGAAGAATATCAAAATATAAGTGTTGGGGTGTGATCGTTCTTAATTTTATATCAAAATCTAACCCTTATTTTATAGTTTTGTTAATCTTTTTAACAATTTTAAATTAGTAATAATATAATTTATTATTTTTACTAGAATAAAATCATAAATAAAGAAATGACGAAAAAGAGTGAAGAGAATAGCTAAAAATGAGGAAAATTGAGAAAAACCTGCAAACCGACCCAAAATCTTTCCCGCGCCCTATGCGTGGAACCGTTATGTTTAAAATGCAATTAAGGGCAATAAGGGGTTTCAATATCGAATTAAAAGGAATCAAAGGGATTTTAATGATAATAAAAAAGAAAATTTATCAAAGGGGTTTGGAATTTCATTATATAGATTATTTATTTAAGGAATTAGAGGGATATTTGGCAATTATGGAGAACGACCATTAATTGGCCATCATGGGAAAACTAATTTCGGCAAATTCTTGAGGGAAATTAAGGGGAATCCATTTAAATTAATGGAAAATAGAAATTCTGCATATGAAGGGAAAATTTTCATTTCATTATATATATTTTTTCATTCGGCTGGAGAGATTGCATCATCATTTTTTCATTTGGCTGGATTTTCTGGTGGAAATTCTTCCACTGTTTTTGTTGAATATTTTGGGGAGAACAAACTATCATAAACGTCTAAGACAAATCCAGATTAAGCTATATTCGTTTTATGATTTTCGTAATGTAATTTTATTTTACTTGTGTATGGAAGTTGGGCGGTGGTGGTGGGAATTGGGTAATGATGAGAGGTAAATATAAATATTTAAAAAGTTAAAGGTAAAAAATATATTTTTAAAAATATAGGAGCTAATGAATTTTTTTTTTAAATAACCTAAGGGCAATTTTGTCCAAAGTGAGGTAAGTAGTGTTTGAGCAAAAAGACACAGGGGATGTCTCTGGTATTTGTAAAATGACAGGAGAGGTATCTCGTATAGTACAAAATGACAAGAGAGATCAATGACATATACTTAATAAAATACATTGGGATAATTGAAAAACGAATACATGTTCCCAACCTGGTTATTTATCATTATCTCATTTCAATTTAATCGTTTTTATATTTTATAATTAAAAATCCAAAAACCAATTTCTATTAAATTCAATCGAAAAATAAAAAAATAATTAATAATTGCAATTCAATCTCTGTGATTCGACACTCTCATGTAAGCACACTATACTATGATATTTTGCCCTTAAATTGAATATTAAATTTGAGTGATCAATGATGACAAAAGTTCTTCTTGGACAGAGACTTAAGAGTTGCTGGGAAAAAGCAGGTCTTATGCATTTTCCAACAAAAGCAAGAGGGGAGATTTATTGGATAAGTCCAGCTCATGTGGGGTTAGATCTAACTCAAAAGGCCAATTGAGAAATAAAATACAAAAAATAAAAGTGCCCTAATTAAAAGAAAAAAAAAAAAAAATCAATCCTATAAGGCTTAATTAACAAAATAAAGTCTAGAGCCCATTAGGGCTTATCAATAACACTAGGATAGGCACGTGATTTTGCACGTGCCTAGTAAAAATTCAATACTAATTATTTGTTTTTTTTATCACACATTAAAACATTATATCATTGCATTAAATAAAAAAAAAAAATTAGACAAATTTGAGGCTCACAATTCAATTTTTAGAATTCTATATTAATAGGTTTTGAATTTCCGTAGACATTATCATTTATAAGTATGACACTTTATTTATAAATTAAAATCTGAAAAACCAAAAGAATAGAGTAAAAGCGAACTTAAATTTATTGTTTAATTATTTCTTCTTTACTTTAAATAGTTTATTTTTTCAGTGTATTTAATTTTATATTATATATTTTATTTTATTTTTTGTGTTGTGTTTCTGTTGAAACAAATGAATTTTAATTTAATTTTTAGAATAGAAAGTGCCAAATGTGTCAAATTGGTTTTTTTCCCTCAAAACTTTTTATCCCACATTGGTTGGGAGAGGTGAAAATAAAGCGGTTATCTAGGGGTATGTGAGACACTTGGGGTGTGCCCCAAGGGGTACCCACATTTTGTTGAGGAGAGAGGAGTTACATCCCTACCGATTTACCACACACGCGCGCCGCCGCCGTCTGTCCGGCCGAGCCGCGCGTGTGATGAGGTGGCACTTATTTACTTTTAAGAAAAAATTTATTTAAATTTTTTTTTTTTAAAACGGTTTAATTAAAAAAAAATATTAATTAAAATAAACGTTTGAAATGTTAAACCGTTAAAATAAAAAAAATAAAAAAAAATAAAAAAAAACGTTTTAATTAATAAAAACGTTTAACGTTTTTAATTAAAACCGTAATACAAGTTTGATTTTTTTCCCTATAAATACAAGTATTTTTTTCTCAATTTCAGACAACGAAAACAGTGTTCTGTTTCCCTACTGTTTCCCTCCTGTTTCTGCACTGTTTCTGTTTCTGATCTGCTTCTGTTTCTGTTCTGAAACAGTTTTGGTTTTCACTGTTTTGTTCTTCCGGAATTGTTCCGATCTATTCCGGTACTGTTTTTTTAGTTTGTTTTTTGTTTCCGAGCAGTTTGTTCGTTTTGCGAACAGTGTGTGGGGGTGTTTGGTTTTCGGGACTTCTACAGTGCAAAAAACGTCCTAGACAAAGAAGAATTCTGGGTTGTTTTATCCTGGGGACGACGGGGCTGATACACTGCTTGCACGTTCTTGGGCAGAGCCGCGAAACGTCTTGAAGAGAGCGACCTGGTCCGCGACTCATCCCAAGAAATTTTGGTAAACTCGTTCTTTATTTATTTTCTGCATCAACAATTTTAAGACGTTCAATATCTGCTAAGATGTCTGTTGATCACGATTTTAAACAAGTAACTGTTGATCTCAACAAACCCTTTCGTTTCGAAGGGTTTCATTTTAAAAGATGGAGACAGAAAATGTTATTTTTTCTTACTATCGAAAAAGTAGCATATGTCTGTACAACCGAAAAACCTCAATTACCTCAAGTTCCTACAAACGCTCAGATTCAAGAAGTTAAGTCTTGGGAGGAAAATGATTTCCGTTGTAAGAATTTTATTCTTAATGGTATGTCTGATGATCTGTATGATTATTACTGCTCTAACAAAACTGCAAAGGAAGTTTGGGATGCTTTTTCAAAGAAATACGACACTGAGGAGGCTGGAAGTAAAAAATATGCTGTTAGTCGGTATCTGAAATACCAAATGACCAACGACAAATCAGTGTAGGTTCAGTCTCATGAACTTCAGAAAATCGCTCACGAAATAATTGCTGAAGGTATGTCCCTTGATGAACAATTTCAAGTTGCTGTTTTAATTGACAAATTACTCCCCTCTTGGAAAGATTTTAAGAATACTCTAAGGTATAAAACTAAAGAGTTTTCTTTAGAAAGTTTGATCACTCGTCTTCGGATTGAGGAGGAGGCCCGAAAACAAGATCAGAAAGATGAAGTGCTTGTTGTTACTAACAACGCTCACAAAAAATCATCTTACGCTATTCTGAAACCTAAAGGGAAAAATATGAATAACCAAAATCAGAATCGCAACAACAACAACCAGAACAGAAATGTGCATCAAAATCAGAATAGAAACAAACTCCCTTTAAGAAATAATTCTGAACAGTTTACTTGTTATAACTGTGGGAAGGCGGGCCATTTGGCTCGGAACTGCCGGCAAAGACGTCGTCCTGTTCCACAGGCGAATCTTACCGAAGACCAACTTATAGCTATGATTTTTGAAATCAATATAGTTGGTGGATCCGAAGAGTGGTGGGTAGAAACTGGTGCTTCACGCCATGTCTGCTATGATCGTACAATGTTCAAATCTTATTCTGAAAGTGAAGACAAGAAAGTGTTGCTGGGTGATTCCCACTCCACTATTGTTTCCGGTTCTGGTGAAGTGGAATTAAAGTTTACCTCTGGAAAGACAGTCATCCTTAAAGATGTTCTGCATACTCCAGAGATGAGAAAGAATTTAGTTTCGGGCTATCTTCTAAACAAGGCGGGTTTCACTCAAACTATTGGGGCTGATTTGTACACCTTAACCAAAAATAATATTTTTGTTGGGAAGGGATATGCAACTGATGGAATGTTCAAACTGAATGCTGAAATTAATAAAATTTCTTCTTCTGCTTACATGTTGTGTTCTTTTAATATTTGGCATGCTAGACTTTGTCATGTTAACAAACGCATTATTAAAAACTTAAGCAACTTAGAACTAATTCCTAAATTGTCTTTGAATGATTTTGAAAAATGTGAATTTTGTAGTCAAGCTAAAATTACTAAAACCCCTAATAAATCAGTAATTAGAGAATAGGAATCTCTTGACCTGATACATTCTGATATTTGTGAATTTGATGGAGTCTTGACTAGAAATGGTAAACGGTATTTTATTACATTCATAGATGATTGTTCTAATTTTACTTATGTTTATCTCATGAAAAATAAAAGTGAAGCTTTTGATATGTTTAAGAATTTTGTAACTGAGATTGAAAATCAATGCAATAAGAAAATTAAGAGATTACGTAGTGATAGAGGAACAGAATATGATTCTGATATCTTTATTGATTTTTATAATTCTCATGGGATTATTCATGAAAAAACTGCACCGTATTCTCCTAAAATGAATGGTAAGACTGAAAGGAAAAATAGAACTTTTGCTGAATCAATAGTTGCTATTTTACTTAACTCCGGTGCAGCTTCTCACTGGTGGGGTGAAATTTTATTAACGGTTTTCTATGTACTTAATAGAGTTCCCAAATCGAAAAGTAAAATTTCACCTTATGAAGTTTTCAAAAATAAGAAACCAAATTTGTCTTATTTTAAAACTTGGGGTTGTTTGGCATATGTTCGAATTCCTAACCCCAAAAGAAGAAAACTTACTAGTAGAGCTTATGAATGTGTTTTTATTGGTTATGCGGTAAATAGCAAAGCATATAGATTTTATGATTTGAAAGATAAAGTTATCATTGAATCAAATGATACTGATTTTTATGAATATAAATTTCCTTTCAAATTGAAGAATAGTGGGGGCTCGACTTCTAGTAATGAACCTATCATTAGGATTAATGAATCTAATAAGGAACTAGATATTGAACCTAGAAGGAGTAAACGACCTCGTATAGCTAAAGACTTTGGTTCGGATTTCTATGCATATACCTTAGAAGAGGATCCACTTACCCTCCAAGAGGCATTATCCTCTATAGATGCCAGTTTATGGCAAGAGGCTATAGATGACGAGTTAGACTCTCTCGAGTCAAATAGAACTTGGCATTTGGCAGATTTACCTCCTGGTTGTAAAACAATAGGAAGTAAATGGATTCTTAAGAAGAAATTGAATCCCGATGGAACTATTGATAAATACAAGGCTCGTCTTGTAGCCAAAGGGTTTAGACAAAGAGAGAATGTAGATTTCTTTGATACTTTCTCACCTGTCTTTAGAATTACATCTATTCGTGTACTTTTATCTCTTGCTGCAATTCATAATCTTATTGTGCACCAAATGGATGTTAAAACTGCTTTTTTGAATGGTGAATTAGAAGAAAAGATTTATATGGACCAACCTGAAGGATTTGTTATTCCTGGTCTAGAAAACAAAGTATGCAAATTAGATAAATCTCTTTATGGTTTGAAACAAGCACCTAAGCAATGACATGAGAAATTTGATAATCTAGTCATTTCACATGGTTTTAAAGTAAATGAAAGTGACAAATGCATTTACTATAAATCTGAAAATGATGTTTGCACTATTATATGTATTTATGTGGATGACTTGCTAATTTTTGGTTCCAATATTCATGTTGTGAATAATGTAAAATCCATACTATGTGCTAATTTTGATATGAAAGATCTTGGTGAAGCAAGTGTAATCCTTGGTATTAAAATAACTAGGTCTAAATATGGAATTTCTTTGGACCAATCTCATTATATAGAGAAGATTCTAAAGAAATACAATTATTTTGATTGTAAACCAGCATGTACTCCTTATAACCCTAGTGTGAAGTTGTTCAAGAACACCGGTGACGGTGTTAAACAAACTGAGTATTCAAGCATCATAGGCAGTCTCCGATATGCTACTGACTGCACTAGGCCCGACATAGCGTATGCCGTGGGATTACTATGCAGGTTTATAAGTAGACCTAGTATTAAGCATTGGCATGCTATTGATAGGATTATGAGATATCTAAAGAGAACTATGAACCTTGGATTACATTATCAGAAGTTTCCCGCTGTTCTGGAAGGATATAGCGATGCTGATTGGAACACCCTTTCAGATGACTCCAAGGCAACTAGCGGTTATATATTTAGTATAGCTGGTGAAGCTGTTTCTTGGAAATCTAAGAAACAGACTATTTTGGCTCAAT
Source organism: Eucommia ulmoides (assembly GCA_016647705.1). Lineage (NCBI taxonomy): Eukaryota > Viridiplantae > Streptophyta > Magnoliopsida > Garryales > Eucommiaceae > Eucommia > Eucommia ulmoides. The sequence continues at coordinate 17,617,640 of CM028330.1, read as the reverse complement.
CTACTATGGAGTCTGAGATGATTGCACTAGCTTCGGCTAGCGAGGAAGTAGGGTGGTTAAAGAGCCTGCTTTCTGATACCCTTTTATGGGAGAGACTGATTCTAGCTGTCTTGATCCATTGTGATAGTACCGCGGCTATTGCAAAGATTCAAAACCGTTATTTTAACGGAAAAAAGCGACAAATACGTCGCAAACACAGCATCATTAGAGAGTATATCTCTACAGGGGCTGTGAGAGTGAATCATGTACGGTCTGATGATAACTTAGCCGATCCTTTGACGAAAGGATTAGCTCGAGAAAAGGTTTACAAAACCTCGAAAGGAATGGAACTCAAGCCCATAGATTGACGAGTCACTTGTGAGGGAAACCCAACCTATAGACTGGAGATCCCAAGAAATAGGTTCAAAGGGTAATAACAACTCATGAAGTGATATGAGAAAAATCATGCTATAAATTTGAGTTCTATTTCATAAATGTGTTGTTTGAAGCATGATATCTTGAAGCGATAGAAGGTTGAGTTTTTATTAACTCTTAATGAGATCTATACTCTATTTTGGAGTGGAGTACCTAGCTACAAGAGTACTCTTGATAGATTCACCTATGTGAATGTGGAAGTGTGGCCGCTTCCTATGGAATTTTGGGCAAAATTCTCTAGAGCATTCACTATACTAGGATACACGTGCATGGCCGTAAAGCACGGGCTTTTGGACTACACCCTGATAGGGTTGTGTGTGTGATGTTGTTAGAGATAGAGTTCAAAACTACGAGTTACTCTAGTATAATCTAAAGCATCTTCACTATGTAAAGGTTCAAGTCGATAGACACCTTTTCTTATGCACAATCTTATATTGAATTATACTGCTCGATGAAAAAATTGTTTTTAAAAATTCAAGTGGGGGATTGTTGAAACAAATGAATTTTAATTTAATTTTTAGAATAGAAAGTGTCAAATGTGTCAAATTGGTTTTTTCCCTCAAAACCTTTTATCCCACATTGGTTGGAAGAGGTGAAAATAAAGTGGTTATCTAGGGGTATGTGAGACACTTGGGGTGTGCCCCAAGGGGTACCCACATTTTGTGGAGGGGAGAGGAGTTACATCCCTACCGGTTTACCACACACGCGCACGCGCCGCTGCCGCCGTCCGTCCGGCCGGGCCGGGCCATGCCGAGCCGCGCGTGTGATGAGGTGGCACTTATTTACTTTTTAGAAAAAATTTATTTAAATTTTTTTTTTTTTAAAACAGTTTAATTAAAAAAAAAATTATTAATTAAAATAAACGTTTGAAATGTTAAACCGTTAAAATAAATAAAAAAAACATTTTAATTAATAAAAACGTTTTAACGTTTTTAATTAAAACCGTAACGTTTTTTTTATTATTAAGTTTCGGTTTCAAAAAAAAAAAAAATTCAAACGGTTTGATTTTTTTCCTATAAATACAAGTATTTTTTTCTCAATTTTAGACAACGAAAACAGTGTTCTGTTTCCCTACTGTTTCCCTCCTGTTTCTGCACTGTTTATGTTTCTGATCTGCTTCTGTTTCTGTTCTGAAACAGTTTCGGTTTTCACTGTTTTGTTCTTCCGGAATTGTTCCAATATGTTCCGGTACTGTTTTTTCAGTTCGTTTTTTGTTTCCGAGCAGTTTGTTCGTTTTGCGAACAGTGTGTGGGGGTGTTTAGTTTTCGGGACTTCTACAGTGCTAAGAACGTCCTAGACAGAGAAGAATTATGGGCTGTTTTATCCTGGGGACGACGGGGCTGATACACTGCTTGCACGTTCTTAGGCAGAGCCGCGAAACGTCTTAAAGAGAGCGACCTGGTCCGCGACTCATCCCAAGAAATTTTGGTAAACTCGTTCTTTATTTATTTTCTGCATCAACAGTTTCCGTTCTTCATTTTCAATTAGTAATTGATAATTTTCTTATTTTTTATATTTATTTCTTGTGTATTTTATTTTGATTTTATTGTTGTCTTTTATCGCTTGTTTTATGTTATTCAATATATTTTTTGCTTTTTATTTTCTTTTATTTTTTATTTTTGGTTTCTATTTTATACCAAATATGAAGAGGTAAAATATAATTAGAATCAAATTTTAAATGTGAAATTATATTTAAATTTTGTAATATTTTATTATTTAATATTCTTTTGTTCTTTATTTTTTATTTTCATTTATTTATTTGTTTTCTTCATTTTTAATTTTTCATTTTTAATTTCTATTATATATTACAAATAATAGAAAATGAAAATACAATCACTTTTGAAGGGAAAATCTGTAATATTTTATTTTAAATTAAGGAGAAGAATGTAATTATAATGTCAAAATTGTGACTATTAGAAAATAAGATCTATTAGTTATACTAAAATATTATATTTTGGACTAATGTGAAAATATTAAGAAGATAACAATAATATATATTTTATAGTAATATGTAAATATTAAAAGTTAGGGAGACAAATATGAATATGTTAAAACTTTTAAGGGTGTATTTATAAGTTTGGCAAAAAAAAAAATCAAAATCGAAAGAAGACAAAAGTACAAATATAACCAACTTGGGAAGGAAAATAACGAAAATGTCATATTAAAAAGAACAAAATTAGACTCCAAATTGCAAAATTGTCATTGCATTAGCACTTTTATACATGTTATAGATATATAAAAGAACATGGCATTTTTGTAATTTCAGCTCTAAATTTGTCTTTTCTTTTGGTATGGCAAATTCGTAATTTCTCTGCAAGTTTGTCCACAAAGGTAATTTCAAATAATTACAGATTTCTCCCTTTAAGCATAATTACATTCTTCTCCTAATTTTAAATAAAATATTATAGATTCTCTCTTAAAATTTGATTATTGTTACATTTTACTTGTTACTATTCCCATTTTTTATTAGTCCGTAATATATAATAGAAATTAAAAGCAAAATAAATAAATAAATAAATGAAAAAATAGAAAACAAAGAAAAAAAAATATATTAAATAATAAAATATTACCAATTTCACATTTAAAATTTAAAATTTGATTGTACTTATACCTCTTAATATTTAATACTTTTATTGTATATTCGTCCCTGGTATATAATAAAAATCAAAAAATAAAATAAAAGAAAATAAATAAATGATAAGTAGAATATAAAGAACAAAAAATATATTTAATAATATAAAACATACAAAAAAAGAAAGCAATAAAAACAAAATAAAATACACAATGAATAAATATATATATATATATAAAAAAAAAAAAAGGAAATACCAATTACGAATTAAAAATGAAGAATGAAAACAAAACAAAAAAAAAAAAGCGAAATATATAATATAAAAATTAACGACACTAAAAAAATAAACTATTTAAATTGAAAGAGAAAGAATTAAACATCAAATTTAAGTTTGTTTTTATTCTATTCTTTTGATTTTTCAGGTCCTAATTTATGAATAAAGTGGCATACTTACGAATGATAATGTCCATTAGAATTCGAAACACTAATATACAAAACAAAAAATAAAATTGTATTAAAAGTCTAAAACTTCTAAAAAAATGAATTGTGAGCTTCAAATTTGACTATTATTTTTTTTTTTCATTTAATATATTTAAATAATGTTTTAATGTATGATAAAAAACAAATAATTAATATAGAATTTTTACTATGCATGTGCAAAGCACGTGCCTATCCCCTAGTTTCCTAAAAAGCTTGAGGGAATGATCAATAAAAAGGCGTCCTCGGTGATAATTAGCATAACACACGACAGTGGCAGTACAACTGTACAAGAACAGTGAGCAGCAACTTTTGGACGGAAAAAGAAACTGTGCAACAGTGGGTAAATAAAGAAAAGGAAGAAATAAGAGAACTACTTGGACTTGACGATCGGATGGCGATTCGAATTTTGATTGGGCTAAAATTTCAGAAGTTTGTTCTCAGTATCAAATATTTCGTTTTCATCATTCTTGATTTTTGGTAATCCTCTTTAAATTGGTGATTCGATATTTCTCTCTAAATTCATATTTATCGTTTCTTGTTGTATTCACCATTGTCGATAATATTTATGTGATGATCCAAGAGTTTCTCTCTTGAAGATCTAAACGATTATAATTCTATTATTTTTATGATAGTGGAAGTTGAGATCAGATTTTGGTCCCATGTTTTTTTCCCCGGTTAGAGATTTTCCACGTAATAATCGTATCTCCCACTTTATTTTGTTACTTGTGTTATCTTGGTTAATATCTGTATATATTAAAATCGTTAATCCCATTTTAATCACTTAAACATGAAAAATAAAGTCTAATTAATTTGTGAATTTTCTCAAATTCACAAAACAACATGCTTGCATGCTTTTGCCATGAAAATATTTTTTTTATTTTGTTTCTTTGAAAAATGACGATTTTTTCAAATTCTAATTTTTTAGGGGAATGTTGTTTTGAATCATATTAGTGTTTTGGGGAGACAGAATGTGGTGTATAGAGTGCTAGAAGCTTTAGATTTAGTGGTGGTGGTGGTGGCGTTTCCAGATTTGGTAATGGCGATTTTTGGCTTTGATCTCGTTGCGATTTCAGGCTTCAATTTTAAGAGTTTTCCCGGCAATGAAGGTCTGGACGGTTGGCGGTGGCTCAAGGGTTTGTGGGTTCTCAAGTGTGGCAGCAGATAAAGGAATGGCGTATTGTCCATTGTTAACCTAAATGATTCAACTCCTAATTTCATAATTTTAATGATTTAATTAACTTGAATATTTGTCTGGACTAATATCATATTTGAGATGTAATTACAATATCTAAGTATAATAGTCAAAATTATATTGGACTAAGATGATAAATTGTCAAAATGATGTAGTTCAGAGACATCATGAATAAACTTTTAAAAGACAAATCATTTTCGTATTATTAAGATAAATAACACTTATACTATTTAACTTGATGTCAACCCGAGTGGGATCACTCACTGCACGTCAATATGTGAATATATGCATATGTGTGTGGGGCTAAGTGTATTAAGTGCTTAATTTCAAGAAAGAAATTGCCTTAAACCTACCTTGTATGTGCTAGAAGTTATATAGTTAAAATTAGCCAACTTGCATGAAAATTTAGTCAACTAATTGTAATTGAAATTCAAAAAATTAAAAACATGCTAAAACGGTCGACTGGTAAAAGAGGACAGTCAGCTGGTTAATTCAGGGACCAAAAGAATTGTGAAAAGAACTCAAACGGTCAATTGATGGAGTAAAACAAATGACTGAATAAATTAGTTTCCCAGAAGTTTTACGATTTAAGGCAAAACGGTCTATTGGTTGGGTAAATCGGTCGACTAGTTGATTCATGTTCCTAGAATCATTAAAGGATGTCTCAAAACAGTCAATTGGATTGCTTGAGCAGTCAATTGATCTGTGATTGTTTCTTCAAATTTTGGGAACATTTTTTGGAGACATTTTTGCCTCGGTTTTAATGTTAAATGTTTTTAAAAGAATTTTTAAATGTTCTAAAATGATTTTAATTGATTCAAAATATTTTTAAAAAGGTTTTTCATGAGAAATATTTTTTGAAATTGAGGGTTTGATCAGAACTTCATTTCGATCCTCAAATTTATGATTTTGTAATTCATTCGGTAAAAAATTGTTTAACCTATATTTTTAAATTGTTTAACCTTTATTGTTGGCATGATTTTTGAACTAATATATGATTTGTATCTGGACTTATAAGTTCATTGTAAAAAGGCTAAAAATCATAGAGTCAAAGGGGGTAGGGTTTAAGGTTGTGTTTGGGTAAGGGATTGGGGGGAGAGATTTCATTTGGAGAAGGGATTTCAAAATTATTTTTTAATAAATACCTTATTTAGGCATTGAGTAGAAAGAATTTGTAAAATCCCTTCAAGTGTCAAATAATGGTGAAAAATAGGATTTGAAAATCTTTTTGAAATAGGTGGAATTTGATAAATCCAATCTAATCTTCGCTCCTGAAGCCACCTTCCTCTTCTTTTTCTTCTTTTTCGTTCTTCTTCATTGAAGCCGCCTCGTCATAGTCGATCTTTCGTCGTTGTCTGCCGTCGATCGCCTAGGGTTCTTCATCGTCAATCTTTCATCATCGTCTAGGGTCGTTCGTCTTCATCCGTCATCGATCGTCTAGAGTTCTTTGTCATCGATTGTTCGTCCACTGCTCAGCCCTCGCCGTCATTAATCTATTATCCTTCATTCAATCTATTAGTCATGAGCTTGAAGGTAAATCAAACATCGTTTTTTGTGTATTTTTATCCATTTTAGTAGCTAAATTTGTGTATTTTTGTCCATTTTTGTGGATTTTGTGTGATTCTCATTAATTTGTAGTATATTACGTATCCAAACAATGGAATTTGTAAATGAAGGGATTTCAAAATTAAGGATTTTGAAATCCCATCATTTACAAAATTCCTTGAATTTGTCAGATCCCTTACCCAAACGCAACATAAGGGATAGATTTGGAGAATTTCATAACAAATATAGTCGTTGAAGATCTTTCAACTATGAGCCTATTTTATTATTCCAATCATGTTCTGAAATTTTTGAAAAGAAAATATTAGATTTTTGAAAGAAAAAAAGTAAGAAATTCAAATATTCAAAGAGAAAATCAGAATTTTTTTGAAAATCAATGAGAAATCTATTCTACTCTTGTGAAATCTAAGAAAGTTTTTCTAAATGAAAAACTTATTGAAGATCATCTGTGAAACCGTATTTTCAGCCTTCGATTCAAACATTCTACTGGAGTTTAGTGAGATTGTTCTAATTTAAAGTTTAATCTCTTTGTGATCTATGGTGTGCTTATTCGAATTCTTATTGTGATTAGATCTTCATCTCATTCTTGAGATCAAATTTTGAATCTAATAAAATAATTTGCTATAAAACTCAATAGTATTTATTTTGAAAATAAATTTCTGAGTTAAAACGATTTGAAATATTTGATATATTTAATTATGTACTCCACTGAGCTTAAATCCAGATTTGCATAATACGATTAATTAAATTTATTATCTTGTGAATCGGCACACTTTTAGCACCTACTTCAGGCTGATCATTGAGTTTATACTTTGAAAATGTTGGTAGAAACTCTTTGTAAGGATAGAAATATTTTTTTTTGTATTTTTGTGAGATTGTTACTCGTATCTAAACGTACCTGGTGTGAGTAAGAATATATTTAAGTATAAAAAGAACTTACTCAAATGAGATTGTGCGAATTTAATTCTCACGTGGGAAGAAAATTAGAATTTAGTTGATTAATTCTTTGAGAGAATTAGAAAAGTAGACGTAAGTAAAAGTATTTTATCGAATTATTATAAAATTTTGGGCTGTTAACGAGGAGTCTTCATAATAAGACAAAACTACCGAATACACATTTTTAAAATACATATTACAACTTAATTTTTTTGTATTTTTGTGACAATTTTGTCCCTCTATACTTTTGAATATAACATGATCCCCTGCTATATTCCCTTATTCAAAAATATAACATGAGGTTCCACGTAGAAATAATATCTCTCTCCGTCTCTTTGCCACATAGAAGACTGAAATCTGTAGAACAACGTCCAAGCACCATCGAAACAGAAATTGCCGAATCAATACATAGCCATAGCGAAAAAATCAATGGCTTCTTCAATCACTCTCCGGAGGGCTTCCGTCGCCGCCTCTACACAGCTCTTCAACCGGCTTATTCATCAGATACGATCGGTTTCTGTACGGAATCGATTGAATCAAAAACATAATTTTTTTCGTCGAAGTGGCTTTGTTGAACTCGGGATTCAAATCTCCTCAGATCTGAACGATTTGGACGACTGCGAAGACGATGAGAATCTGAATTGATTCCGACGAAATCGATTGAATCAAGAACAGAAATTTCTGCGTCGAAGTAAATTCGTCGAAGTTGGGACTCAAATCTCTTCTCTCTTTTTCATCCTAATGCTATGAGTGAATTGAGGGTTTTTAGATCTGAACGATTTGGTTTCAGATCTGGACGACGAGTCACGCCGAGGCACTAAGAGACGACGGGCAGATCTGGATGGTGGCGGACGACAGACGATGGGGCAGATCTGGATGGTGGCGAGGGATGAGCACAGTTGGCGGCGGCACGAGGCACTGGACAACGGCGGCAGAATCGATTCAGATTCTTCGTCTGAATCTGAAGCATAATTTTGCAAAACTCGTTCAAATTAAGAAGATATACCTAAGAACCCTAGGTCCCAAATTATCACTTGTCAGCTAAATTATACCAAAGAGCAAGCACAATTACACGAAGTTGCAAAAACCTAGAAACCAATCGATGCGAGAGATCAAAAATTCAAGCAGCAAACAAAACTTTCTAAAACAAACAAAAAAACACATGAAGCGAAGGAACATATGTGGAGAGAGAGAGAGAGAGAGAGAATTGTTCTCATACGTGCGCATTCTAAGAAAGCTCTGGACAATTCCAGTAGGATTCATAATTCTCTGTCAAATTAACCAAAAAAAATTACAAAATGTCGGTATTCGGAAGATTAAATCAAGAAAGAATCGTAATTTTGAATTAGCTGAAGAAAAAATAATGCAACCACGAAGCATAGTTCTGCGAAAATGGAGACAGAGAAGAGTAAAACCATCCACGAAAATAAAATCAGGAATTTTTGGTAACCTATACTGCTAACTGGAGGACAATAATGTGCAAAAAAATATTTGTGGGGTCATTTGATAGATTCACTTCATTACCTAAATTTTTGGATAATTTTTTCTAAAAGTTTTATGTCAATTATCTCTATCTCTATCTCTATCTCTATTTGTTTGTGTGTGTCTAAACATAACTTTTTCGCATTTAATCAGATAAAATTAACTACAAATTAATTATTTGATTTTTTAAAAAAAATTATCTAATTCACCCCTCGTAGACAAACGATGGTGTAACCACTTGTTTATCTATTATACATTATCATCATCATCCATACTCAAGATTTATTTGATAACGACTTAATTTTTAAGTGCTAAAAATCAAGTGATAAAATTTTAAGTGCTGAAGATTTAAAAAGGTTGTTTGATAAAATTGTGGTGAAAATTTAAGTGCTGGATTTTTTTTATTTGTTCGACAAGTATAAAATTAGAATACAGAAAATTATTTAATTTACATAATTACCCTTCAATCCAGTAATAGGTTTAACACCATACAAAACATTACGAATTCAAGAAAGTTTTCAAGCAACAACGTCACCCTTGAAATTGAAACACATTTGAAGCAACAAAAACTATTCAATCTACAAGAACAAGCAACAAATTAGCAAAAATTGATTCAGCAAATTCAGCAAACAAAAAATAGATTCAATCAACAAGAACAAGTAGCAAATTACAAAAATTGATTCAGTAAACAAAAAACAGATTCAATAAATTTAGACGATGTACTTTCAAATCGAATCAAATTGATTCAACAAACATATTATTTGGGGAAGGAAACAACCAAGAAGAAGATGCCCAGAACGATAATGGCCTTTTGGAAGAACTACTCCAAAAAAGTCGAAGAATCAAATAAGTAAAACAGAACCTTAGATCTATTAAGGAAACAAACACACACACACAAAAAAAAAAAAAAAAAAAAAAAACAAACAAACAAACACAAATCACAAAACTTTGAACTCACCAAATTGAATCACAAATCTTTGTGTTAGCCTAGTAAGCTACCCAAGAGGAGGGTGAATTGGGTAGTATTAAAAAATATCAGAATTAATTATTATTCTAAAATTAATTATTATCTTTTATAGCAACGGATATGTGTTATCAATTAGATGCACACCAAACAACAATATATAAGTAAAGTAAATAAAACAACACACCACGATATATCCTATTTCACTAAACTACTCTTGGCTAATTCATTCTTCCGAGCCCTACGGAAATTCGCACCCACTAATCACTAAGATTCCTTTAAACGGATAGGAACCAAACATTTACACAATGATTCTTTTCACATGCTCAGAATCAACATTTACAATTCTTTTCCCAGATTCAGGAATAACTTTTTCTTTTTCACAGGCTCAAGAATAACCTATCTTTTTACAAGCTAAAGATTAACTTAATTCTATTACAGAGAAAATCACGACCTAATTCTTTTTATACCTTAGGCTCGAGAATTAAACCTCACAATCATTCCAAGTATCATTTTCCCATGTAAGGATGGAACATTTATAATTCACTCACAAATTCAATCAAGGAATAATTAACACCTAATCTTTTTATACCTTAGGTAAAAGTCAAAACCTCAATCTCTTTACTGGAAGATATTGAAATCAGCTACTCTTGATTAGACACTCCCAGTAGTATCTAATCCGACACTCAACTTACCAATTACAAACAATTGATAAGTGATTTTTCCACTCGGAGCTTCAACCACCCCAGATAAATTCAAACTCAATTAATGTCCCGATACTAGTGATAGAAAAGTGAGAGTTTTAAAATCTGATTTCAAATAAAGATGGGTAGCAAACAGTTAAGCACGTAATCAGATTTTCTCAAGAAATTGTTTCAAAAATAATTTTCAATAAAAAATCCAGAAAACAATTTCAAATAACAAATTCCAAATAATAAATAATAAAATCAAGCAACAATTAATAGTAAGTAATTTGGAATGATCTCACCAGGATTCCACCGAATAAATAATTATTAGTAATGCAACTTCAAATCGGTGATCGAACAAATAATCTCCAAAGAATGATTCTCAAGAAGGATCTCACAAACTCTTAATATGATAACTCTTAGAAAGCACAAGAACTAAATAACTCAGAATGATTTGATTCTCTTGATTAATTATTTTTACATGTGAACTCCGCAGGTCTATTTAAAGCCTCTTGAAACAAGCCATATAACGTCTAGTTTCCATAAATCATTACATTTAATTACACTAGTAGACCCTTCATATCATAATGATTCAATCCTTGTATAATTTAATTAAATATATTTTTAAAAAATTTCAATATAGTCCCTCAAACTTTTACTCAATCTCAATTAGATAAAAAAAAAAATAAAAAAAATAAATAAATAAAAAAATTCATGTACCAAATTGAGAAATATTAAAACTACTTGAACCATATCTATAGAGATAATTAAATATTAATTAAATAGCTTAAAATATATCAGATCCCTAAGATATCTCGCATATCTTAACCATAAACAGCTATTAACGGCTACTGTTTGATCAGAATCCTCGAAAACTGAAACAGTTTCATCTGTTGACCAACCGAGGCCTGTCTGTTGATTGCCTGATTCAAGATATAGCCAAACCAAAAAAATCTCTTCGTCCATCGGTCGATTGCCCACATTCATCTGTCGACTGGACGATTCAAAGAGTTTTACAAGTTGACCTATTTATCGACTTAGAGATCCAAAGAGTTCTTTTTTAAATCATAAGTCGATTTATCTGTCGACTGAACAATTTAGGGAGTTTGCCTCATAAATACAGGTCGACTTACCTGTCGACCGACCATTTCTAGAACACCTATTTTTAATTCATTTTCATTCAATTTCTTTGACATTTTCGCCCCTTTAGACGATTTCTTATCTCGGTTAGCTCCACTAAAATCTTAAATTCAATTTTAATCAATTATTTTTATTGCTTTTTCAATTACACATAGGAGTAAATAATTTAACTAATTAGGATTCTATAAAAACACACATAATTTTGAAAAATATTTTGTGTTGTGTGTGATTCTAACCGGGATACATTAAGAGTTAGAATTTAACCTGAGTTGTTTTCCCTAAATTCTTCAATTTCTTCAAACTTTTAATCTTCTATCATCTTTGTCATCAATTTTAGTATTGTCACAATATCTTCATCATCATTTTCATTACTAGAACTAATAAACTGAAACACTCAATAAAATCGTTAGTTCCACAAAAAACATTAACTTTTAATTGTCCATCAAAATCTTAGAATCAACACTTTGAACTCACCAAATCGAATCAATCTCTGAAATTCGAAGGTGAAAATCGAATCAAATCGCCTCGCCGAGAACCAGCAAATCGAATTAGCTTCTTGCTTCATCTCGCAGTTATTCGCGAGCAATTTCTGAAAAATGAAATTTGAAGAAACAAAATCAAAATGGCTGCAACAAATCTTAAAAACATATTCAAATCTTGAGTTGAAGAAACGAAAAACTATAGATTTAAAGAAGAACATACCTTGTTGAAGTATTGTCTATTCGCCGCCTCTCTTCTAAGCGCTTCATCGCCGCTTCTCTTCTCAAATTGCCTCCATCACTGGAACTCGCCGCTCTGGACACAATGAAATCGAGACCCTATCGAATGAACACTGAACAGAAGAAACCCTACATCCTTAAGGGCAAAACAGTCATTTCCTTTTTCTTTTTTTAAATTTGAAAAGTTACTGAGCGCCTTCTACAAAAACAAAAAAAGATAAGGGGGACTTTACTGAATTTTTAACTTAATAGTTCACTTAATTTTAAGCTAGTTTAATTAATTAACTTTTATTATATTTATCAAACATACTTAATTTAATCAGTTTTACGTATTTAAATTTTTTTTTTTTATTAAACATGCCCTCAATTTCTATTTTTTACAATTATATTATTAACAAGCAAATTAATATACAGAAAATAAATTATGAACTACCATTCTCTTTGCCAATCTCCTTCGCTGGTAGTTTGGGGTGAGGTGGGGTTTCGTCTAGGTTTGATAAAACGAGAGAAGGGTAGAAAGAGAGTAAACGAATAAAATAAAATTAAAATTAATGAGATTTCACATAAGAATACGGGGTGATTAAATAATTTTATGAATAAATCTTACAAAACGAAATTAAAATTTAATGGATGACATCCGTTAGCCAAAATCGATTTGAAAAATATTATGTGAACAACATCTCAAATATAAGGAGCGGTCGCAATTTTCCACCAAGAACAAATTCCTACAAATCTTACAAACACTTCCACTTTTTTGGGAAAATCCTAAAATAAATAAATACTACACCTACTTTTTTCTACAGAGAGTAAACACAAGGACCCAAAATCCTCTTGGGTAAAACAACTTGCCCATTTGGTTGATCGTTTGGAAATAAAACCAAATAGCGTTTTAAATATATTCCAAAATCAATTTATTAAACTCGGAACCAACAGAAACCAATTAATACTTCCCTCTCCAAGAATTCCACTTGAGTTTCAACTGGAACGACAAGGGGGAAATACCCAAAATACCCCTGGCTAAGCTCGGGTCATACACATCAAAATCAACCCTCCTAAGACTATCCAAAACAACTCCTGCAGGCACCGCCGGAAGAAGTACCGGCCGAGCCTCTGCCGGCACCGTTCCGGCAAGTTGCCTAGCCTTCTCCAGATGAGCATTTGCCAAAGAAGCAATCTCAAACACCACATCTCGCAAACCCTCCTGAGAATCCATCCGAATCTCCCGCTGACCGCCACCACTGCCGCTGCCGCCGCCGCCTTCCTCCACCACTAACAACCCATGCTTGGCCGCCACGTCAGCAGGTATATAACAAAAATGGCGACTCCGGCTGGCGTGAAAGGGTAGAGACTTGAGCAATAAAAGAAGCCCGCCTGCCTTACCAATATGGGACGCGGCATGATCTGCTGAAGTGGACTGAATCCCGCCAGCCTGGAGCGTGCTGTACAGAAGTGTAGAAGCAGTATCCTCCGCATATTTTTCTAACTGCTCAACTGTTTCAGGAATATCGGTGGGTTCTCGGTTCGTATCACTTATACGGGCCTCGACAGCCCGTTTAAGCCAGGTCTTGCTCAATTTGTGTTCAGAGACAACAGAAGAGAGGGCCCGAGCTGTGGGGTGCTCAATCAGTTTGTTGGAGAATATTTTGTCAATGGCATCTTGCCACCAGAGGAGTCGCATAAGTCCAATTTTGGGGTCGGAAGCAATGTCCATGGCCCGGGCTGTTTCAATGTTGAAAGCCCGTAGAGCAAATGCGGCTTTACGCAGGTTTGGGGGAAGTTCAAGTAGGCAGAGATAGTGATGGTAGTCGTAGTTTCTTACTTGTTGGACGCAGTAGGAGAAAGCTGCCCTTAGTGCGTTACATGTTGAAGGCCCGTTCATTGAATCGCCAAAATGTTTTCCCTACAAAAAAGTAAGACACCGTTGGGTAACATTTTTTAAAAGTATTTTTTAGCATTAAAAAAGTTAAATCGAAAAAAAAAATACTTTTACATAGGCAAAAGTAGAAAATTTTATAACTCAGAAATTATGGGTCTATTTGGTAACAATGTCCATCCCATCCAAGTGGGATATCCAGAACTAATCCTAAACTCCAATCAAAATCGAAATCCTAAACCCCAATCGAAATCAAAATTCTAAACCTCATTTAAAATAGAAATTAAAATCCTAAACTCCAATCAAAATCGAAATCGTAAACCCCAAATCAAAATCAATTTCGAAATTGAAATCAAAATCTTAAATCCCAATCGAAATCGAAACCCTAACAGGAGTTATTGCTCGAAATTGAAATCGATTACAAATTGAAATCTTAACCCTAATTTCGTAATCAAAATCGCTAACCCTAATTTTGTAATCGAAATCAATTACAAATCGAAATCGAAACCCTAATGGCGATAAGGAGGACAACGAAAACGAGGAGAAGGAGGACGGCGATGGCGACGATGAGTTGGAGTGAACAGTAGTGGCGATGGCGACGAGGTGAAGACGATGGTAACGAACAGCAGTGGCGATGACGACGTGGACAGATGAACAACAATGGCGATGGTGACGAGAATAATGAAGACGATGGCGAGAAGAAAGATGACGGACGACGAGAAAGAGGAGGAGGGGGACGACAAACCAGAAGCACACGAAGAACAAGGATGAAGAAGAAGAAAAATGAAGAAAAAAAAAAGATAAAGAAAAAAGAGGCTTACAAGAGTTTGAAGGCCAGACCTCACTAACAATTCTATTAATACTGACCTTGTCCTTTTTTTGACTTGGGAATGGGATGAGAATGATAGGAAACAAAAAAAATTTGTTTCTCATGGCCTTCACAATTTTGGGAATGAATTCTAGTTTTTGGAATGGGATGGTATGAGAAACAGTTTTACCAAACGCTATGCCCAAATGGAAATCCCAAAAATTTGGGAATAGGATAGGATGCGATGGGAACAGTTACTAAACACAACCAATATGTTTAGTGTTTGGTTTGATGAATCGGAGCCTCAGGATTGGAATTAGAAATGAACGCATAAAAAATTTCAAGTTTTTCCATGCACTCATTTTCAATTCCAATTTTGATGCCCCAATTCTATACAACCAAACACTACCTTAGTGTTATCCATATAAACTCTCTTAATCCAAAAGAATTTCGTAAAGAGTTGAAAAAAATTGAGTAAAGAGGTCCTAATCCATCCATCTCTTGAAATATAAAAAAAATAAAGAACACTTCATTTTTTGCTTTTCAAAAGAAACACTTTTACTCTTAATTTTTAAAAGTACTTTTCAAACGCTACTTTTATTTGTAAGTACATTGTTGTTTATGAGCAAAAAGTATTTGAAAAGCGCATTATCAAACTTTGCCTACGATGTATCACATATATCTCCTCTAGAACTCAAATATTTCCTTTTGGAAGAGAACCTAATATAGAAAAGGACAAGATCTTTACTACACGAGAGCAGTCATAAGAAATCTATATTTGGTTTTGCCACATCAAACACTGAAGACAAAGAAGAAGAAACTAACCCAAAAACGAAAGAAATATGAATGAAGCCCAAGATAAGGTATTATAACGAAAGGACAAACAGAGTCAAATGAATGTTCAAATATGATAAAATGTAGCAACGACATGTTTAGTTGGAGGAAATGGAATCATATTCCGATGGAATAAAATCGAATTTGGGATAGGCGTCCATTCAAATTTTGATCATAATTCAATTCCATTACCTCCAATCAAACATGCCGTAAATTTTAAAAGAAACTCTCCCCTCACGCTCCTTGCATATTTGTTCAGGCAAGAGTTACGAACCAATATAAGGGTATTTAGTAAGAAAAATATGATTTCTTTATTCAACTAAGAGCGATGGATATGGTTCATGACAAATGCCCCCTTAATGCTCCTAGGAGCTATGTACAGGTAAAATCTAAGAATCAATAACGGGTATCAATTAAAAAAAAAAGTCCACCGTCATCGCTCTTAATAACAATTAGCGACTTTCACACACTCAATGAGTGCATTTTATATAATTGATAAATGAATTAAATTATTAAATATTTTAGGTATCTATATTGAGGGTATTATTGTTTGTTCACAAGTTGTTGCACAAAAAATAACTACCTACCCTTCTTCTCGCTTTATAAATGGTATAGACAATTACCCACAGCAGCAAATCAATAATGCCGTATGAATCACGTTAATGGCATAAAAATATAAGATTTAATTTGTCAATGACACATTATCGAAATCAAGTTCGACTGCTGCAATTGATGAAACATGTATTCCCTATTATACATATTCATCAACAGCAAATCTCTGTCCTCATTAAAAAAGCCTGAAAATCCTAGGTCCCTCTCTACAATCTTAATACCATCCTCCCTTTGTGGAACTCAGAGCCTGTTTCCTTTGGACCACAAGTGATCTGTTTGGTTCAGATCCTTGTGGAATTGAATTGAATAATTTTACTGCTCATGCGAAGTCAACTTCTGTAAATTTGTCATCACTATCCAGGCATAATCAAGAAGGGAAAAGTCATGCAGCGGAGGATTTAGGAAATTGATTCAGGGAGACTAATTTTTTATTAGAGGTTTAGTATATATTTAAAGAAATCAGGGGGGGAGCTTAAATTAAACTTTTAAGGGTTTTAATTAATTTTTCTTAAAATTGTGGGGATAAAAGTGTTAATTTTCAAAAATTGAGAAGGGGATGGGGTGGATTGATTCCCCCTGGAACTGAATTAGCTACGCCACTGATGTCATGAGAGCCATCCTCATTCCACAAATATTACAAACTTTATTGTCAATAACATTGAATATATGGAGAACTTTCTTTTGTTTCTTACTGATCCAAGCAGAGATGTTCTGTATGAAGTCAAAAAGGGAAGTATATATGGAACGATAGATGTGACAAACATGAATCAAGGATGACAAGGATTTCATTATAGACCGGAGATGAGTTCAAGGGCATGGGCATGAAGCCTAACAAGAAAATTACGTCCTTGACATTGTGTGAATGATCCTCTAGAGGGGTTATCTATAGTGTTCAGTTGAATGGTAAGTATTTGGATATGTGAGCAAGAGTATTCGAGTTGTTTGTGCAAGATATCTTGTTCAGAATGGATCCTAAGGGCTCGATTGGTTGTCCTTCAATTCGTAAATTGTACTATTTTCCAACTAGTCAATTTAGGATTTGTTACAGTTTAGTGTTTGGTTGTAAAAATTAAAAACACTTAACTTAACTAGCTAAACATTTTAGTTCTAGTTCATATGCTATTTTTTCATGTAAATAGAATATAATATAGCTACTAAATTTAATTAAACATAAACAACTCTATGTTTCTCTGTTCAAACAAACAATAGTTAAAGTTGATTAAATCTTAGGTAAATAGAGAAATAGACAAATGAACTCATTGAAACACAATTTTTTTCTACCAATACCACCAACTCTATTGTGGATAACATTGAATATATGGAGCACTTTAACTTGGTTCTTTTTGATCCAACTATCGAAATCCAATTGCACTTTCACTTGGTTCATTTTAGAACTATCCTGAATCGATTTCGACTGTACTCAATCACATCAAGCCATAAACCTAATAGACAAAAAACCTAAATTTCATGACTCTTTTAGCAATGATGCGAAAGACTAGAAGCTCCAAGAAAGTTATTAGTTTTCCCTTGAATTAATTGATTAATTAATTACTTCTTTGCCTCGTGATAAATGAGAATATTCGAACAGAAACTGCCACTAGAATCCATGTAGCAAAACATAGAGGCCCAAGCAAAAATTGAATTAACTCATTGATCTATTTTCGGAACATCACGAACAATAGAAATTTCACTCAATGCTCAACTTCATGACTCACATGAACTGAACCAAATGCGCCACTAAATTAAGTTCGCAATGCTACTTTGGACTCTTTAAACTCAAACATAGACAAATGTGGCATAGCACAAGGATTCTTCAGAGGAAAAAATTCAAACAGTTACAATGCATTCATGATTTAACATGTATAAACCGATCCAAGTAAGCAAATACATAACAAAATCATAACCTACAGGTGAGACTAAATTATGACATAGTTTGACGAATTAGCAAAATCAGAAGGGATATTACCAGGAGAAGATGTTTCCAGAAGTTGCGGTTTAAGAGCGTACAAGAGCTTCCTTCTGAAAATAGAAAGATCTGTAGGGTTAATCATGCAGCAATTAGGCATCGAATCGGTGAAAGAGTTACAGAATAAAATGACGCAAGATTCATGGAGATCGAAGAGGCATGATCAAGAGCCGAACGAGTTGAGGGGAGCCGAAGTACGTGACACAACTGATTTGAGGGTTCTCCTGTTCTCAGTTTCTTCTATTTATTCGTAAACAGCCCCCATCAGTTGGATAAATAGGCAATTTGATACTCCCAGATTTTTTACTTGTTTTTTTTTTGTTTTTCGCCCTTTTCTGTATTAGAAAATCATAGGGTAAACTGGTCATTGCCATCAAAGGGTTGACATTGTTATTTATGGTGACTCGTTAACACGTCTATTTTTTTAGAATTATCTGTCGAAAAATTCATCAATTACTTATATTTTTTTATTTTTTTTATTTTTTTATTTTTTTATGTAATTTAAATAGAATTACAGATTTTAATGCCCACAGATATTAATCAAGATAAACCAAGTAATAAATAAAATAGCAGACACGATTTTTACGTGAAAAATCCCAAGGCAGAAAAAAAATTATAAAACCGAAGTCCGATCTCAACGTCCACTATCACAAATTAATGGAATTACAATCGTTCACACTTTCAAGAGAAAAATTCTAAGATCACCATACAAATATCACCAAAAACGGTGGATACAACAAGAAACGTAAAATACAGGTTTAGAGAAGAATATCGAATCACTAATTGGAAGAAAGTTACTAAAGATCAAGATCGATGGAAACGAAGTACTTGATGCCGAGAACAAACTCCTGAAATTTCAACCTAATTGGAATCCGAATCATTGTCCGACCATCACGCCAAAATATTTCTCTCACTTCTCGTCCTTTTCGCTTTCTAAGCACTATCGTAGAGTATGTTTTATGTTGCCTAAAAGTGTTGCATGTGTTTCTTTCTGTATCCACCGTTTTCGGTGATATTTATGTGGTGATCTAATAATTTTTTTCTTAAAGGTGTGAACAATTGTAATCTCATTATTTTGTGATAGTGGAAGTTGAAATCGGACTTCGATCCCGTAGTTTTTTGCTCGCTTTGAAGTTTTCCACATAAAAATTGTGTCTCCTGTTTTATTTATTACTTGATTTATCTTGGATAATATCTGTAGGTATTAAAATTGATAATCTCATTTTAATCACATAAAGAGATAAAATAATATCTAAGTAATTGATAAATTTTCTCAACAAAGTGGTATCAAGAGCTTTAGGTTATAGGGGAAAGATTTTGTTAGCCTAGTAGAATATTCAAGAGGGGGGTGAATTGGGTAATTAAAAAATTATCAGAATAAAATTCAATAAATCAAATAATTAATTTTAAGTTTAAATTAATTATTATCTTTATAACACAGCGGATTAATATAATTAACTAAGTGCACACCCAAATAACAAAAATAGCAAAGTAAATATAGCAGTACACAAAATATTTATATTGGTTCACCAAGCTACTCTTGGTTAATCCAATCCCCCGAGCTCCACGGAGGTCGCACCCACTAAAACCAAGATCCTTTTAAAGGTAGGAACCAAACCCGCACACCGATTCTTTTACAAGCTCAGAATCAACCTTTACAATATCATTTTCTCAGGCTAAGGAAGAACCTCTACTTTTTACAGGTTAAAGAATAACCTAATTCTTTTTTAAACACTAAAGCACAAGAATCAAAATCTCTTAAAACACTCCAACTATCATTTTCACAAGTAAGGATGAAATCTTTACAAATAACTCACAACGCAATTCTTATTCAAGAAGAATCACTACCTCAATCTCTTTACAGAAAGAGACTGAAACTCAGCTACCCGTGATTAAATACTCCCAATAGTATTTAATCTGTCACAACTCACCAATACAAAAATTGATAAGAAGTAAATCTCACTCGGAACTTCTATCACCCCAAATAAGCACTAACTCAATTAATATCCCAACTAGTGATAGAAATATATAAGATACAAAAATCTGATTTCAACCAGATATGGGTAGCAAATTGGAGCACGTAATCAGATTCAAGAAATTGTTTGTAAAAAATATTTTCTTCAAAAATTAGAAACAATTTCTAAGATCAATTTTTAAATATAGAATAATAAACAAATAATAAGTAATATGGAAATATCTCACCCGGAATCCACAAAAATAATGATTAGAACAATGTAACTTCAAATCCGGTATCAACAAAAATTGATCGCAATTGATTCTCAAAATCACTCTTAGAAAAGCTTACTATATCGTAAAATGATAACTCTTATAAAAGCTCACAAATGATATAAACCTTTTTAGTTCTCTCAATGAATGATTAGTTTCTAATTAAAATTGGTAGATCTATTTAAAGGAATATGTAATCAACCTTCTAACGATTAGTTTACATGTGTCATGATAATTAAAAGCTCTTATAGACTCTTTATATCATAAGGACTTCATTTAGGTTCAATTCCACTTAAAAACATCTCTCAAATCTCTCAATTAAACCTTCAAAGTATTTCTCAATCTTAATAAATAAATATAGAATCTATTTCAAGTACTAAATTGAGAAACATTAATATTTAATTAACCATATTAATAGGATTTAATTAGTATATGAACCATATCTTAAATATAGAGAATATCCCCGAAATCTCTCTCAAATCTCAACCAAATTCGGCTACTTTTGGATATAATCTCGGATCAACCTATATCCTGAAACAACGTGTTCAGTCGACTGCCCAATTCAAGTTGTAGCCAAACTATCGCTACGGCGTTCATCAGTCGACCGCCTGGTCAACTCACAAATTCAGAGAGTTCAACACTACTTCACCGGTCGACCTATCGGTTGACTTGTTGATTCAGAGAGTTCAGCTTTCTTGGCCGGTCGACCTGTCGGTCGACTTAGAGATACAGGATGTTACAACTTCTTTGTCCGGTCGACTCACCAGTCGACTACTGTTATTGGATCTCTTTTCTGAATACGTTTTAAACTTATTTTCTTTTACGATTTCGGCCATTTAACCATTTTCTTCTCTTGATTAGCTCCACTAATATTCTTATATTCCATTTTAGTCATGCAAAATTATTTCTTTTTATTTCACATAGGAGCAAATAATTTAACTTAATCAAAACACATATAAAAGATAAAATACATTTTGTGCCATGTGTATGTTCCTAAATGGGATATTAAGAGTTTAGATTCACCTGAGTTGTTTTCCCTAATTTCTTCAAACTTTTAATTCTTCTTCTTCATCTTGACATCTTAATTTCTCATCTATTTAATTTGACGTCTTCATTACTGGAACTTTAAATTACTAAAACACTCAATTAAACATTAGTTTCATCAAAACATCAATACTTAATTGTTCATCAAAATCTTAGGATCAACAATCTCCCCATTTTTTATGATGACAATTAACTTTGATATTTTCTTTAAAATAAAATATAACCACACTCCCCCTAAATCTGAGAACGGGGTCTTTAACTCATTAAAACATCATAATAAAGATTTCTATAATGCATAAATTTAAAATACTCAATTAAAGCACTATTTTAAACATACTCCCTCTTAATCACACATCAACTAATTCTCCCCATTAATAAAACATTATCTAATTTCTCCCCCTTTGTCATCTTCAAAAACAAATTTAGGGAGAGAGGGAACTACCTCATGTAACTCACTCTAGGCAATCATCATAATAAGATCATTGGATCAACTTTTAAATTAAAACTTATTTAATCTTTTTTTAAGCACAAAACTTTTACTTTATAGATAAATATCACATCAACTCAATTTTTGAAAGAAATTGAAATTCATTTAACACATCAAAACCATTTTCAATGAATACGATTTGGATCATCATTAGAGATAATAAATCTAACTAATTAGATCAAGTCTAGGTAATTCATCAAAATCTAAATACTAGCAATCAAGGAAACCCAAATAACCTAGATTAACTATTACAGACAAAAAAAAATATAGTTGTGCATTCTGTCTGAATAACAACACTCTAATAAAATCTAATGAGGGCTCTATCCAGAGAAATGGTAGTAAAGTCCCATCGGACTAGTGGCTGGCTGCTATGAATATGGAACACCTAGCCAAATCATTGGTCCAGGAGTTATCTGCTGATGAAATGGCGTTGAAGGAACTGCTCCAAATGGTCCTGCACCTGATGGTTCTGCTGCAGTAGGTCCTCCAAAGGACTATTGTGCCCCATACATAGGATGTCCGGCAAAGTGTGGTTGGGCACTGTACTGCTGCTGGTAGGTATGATGAGAAGACTGCATATACTGAAACATTTGTTCCATATTTCCCGTGATTTTTTCGAATCTAGCTTCTATGTTTGTATTCATCTAGACCATTTTATTTTCTAGCCCAGTCATCCTCTCATCCATCAAATTCCCATGAATTCTCAAATCATCAATCTGATCATGAAAAAGTCCATATTCTGATCCATGCTTATCTCTCTTTCATTTTCTTCTTCCTCATCTGCAGCTTGCTTTCACTGAGTCATCTTCTTCACCCATCTATTTCCTTTGAACTCATACCCCATCAACGAAGCATTCTGAACATTGATCCATCCTGGTGTGGTTGTCAAAAACCTCTGTTCATCAAGATTAACTATGATTCCAAAATTATCAAATATCTTCTGGAGTGCATTCGCACAGGGTAGTATTCCCAAGGGTTTATGAACATGATGCCTCATATGCTCTATCATGATATGGGCTAAGTCCAATTTTCTCTCTTCCACAATTCCATTCATCAAGTACAAATCAAAGTCATTCACATTAGTATGACTTCCTCCTCTAGGCACAACTGAATAGGTCAGCACTAAGTGAAGAAATCGATGCTCAATGGATAACGAACCTGCTTTGTCTCCCTCTAAATCAAATCTTTCCGCAATTGCCCTTCTATTAAAATTTATTGAAAGTCAATGAGAGGTATTATATGGAAATACATCTCCTCTAGGTATTCCCATAATGTAGCTTAACAATACCGCATCAAAACGAATTATTGTTCCTTTAACAAAAGATTTAATCTTGAGATCATTGTAAGTCATATTACTGTAAAACATCCGTATCCATACTGGCATCCACTCTTATTTTTTATGGACAAACTCAATCCATCCCAAATTTATAAAATACGCCTCAATATCAATGTTTTTCTCTTTTAACTCAACAAAATCAATGGGTTTGCAGCCAACACCCTATGGTTGACAAATTCATCATTGTATTTTCTCTCAGCCTTTTCACTTCGAAAGAAAATATTGTCAAACTTAGCTCTATTTGCACGATTCTTGATTCTAGGCATTTTTTACACAATCTAAAGCAACCAATCTAGAATGTATCAATGAACCAAATCCAAACAACCAATTAATCCGAAAATAATCAAACAAACTAAGGCCAATCCGCAAGAATAGCCGAAACCCTAGAATGAGAGAAGACCGACCTATTTCGCGAGAGAGAACACCTTCACCACATGAATCTGAGCCTTAATCTTGTTGATTCAACCAAAAATTCTTCAGATCTAAGCCGAAATGGACTAATTTTATAAGATTTGGGCTTGGACGATCTTGGGAGAGGAAGGGTTTTAGGGTTCGGATGAAATGAAATAAATAAGTCAGGTTTTTATATCCTGACACAATCGGTCGACCGCCCAGTCGACTGATGGACTCAGAGTGACTCTTGGGATTCCAACTTGAAAACTTCGGTCAACTGATGAGTCGACTGTTCTCTTCTGTTTTGTTCGATTTTGTACATTTAGACCTAATTTGATCATCTTAGCTTAATTTTTATCTCTTATTTTGATCCATATATATATATTTTTTTTAAATTACTCACACATTTCAACACACACACACATATTGCAAACATCTAAATTTCAAAATGAATTGGCTCAGTCTCCCTAACAAAATCAATAAACTTAAACTTTAATAATTTCGACATACCTGGATCATCTTTAGGAGCAAGTGGTGTGTGTACCTTAGGTGAATTTCTAATTTTTGATTTGGCATTCTTTGATTCTACCAATACTTGATTTTTCACCTTAATTTCCTCCTTCTTAAGAATAACAGTTCTTTGAGCTAATTCAGTAAGAACTTCTTTACCTTTGTTTGGTACTTCATCTACTTTGGCACAACTTTGTAGATGAATCTTTTCTTGTGCTGGTATTTTGCCATTTGTTGTGGATAAGCTTTGTCAGCTCTCACATATTGGACTTGTTGCTTCTGTACTCTTGTATTTGGCACGTGCTGATTCTTCTTATTAGATACATTGAACCTTGGTTCCTTCTTTGACATGACATATTCATTGTATCTTCTTGTTTATTCATATCTCCTTTGTCGACACATGATATTCATTGTACTTTTGTCTGAATCTTTGATTTGTACCTGCACCAAAATTTTCTCTTTTTGGTATCCAGTTATTTCTGGATCCGACAGGGTAATCATGCAATAAATAACAAGAGTTCTCATAATGACCAAATTTACCACAATAGAAACACTTAATACTGTTAGTATGCCTCTTCGAATAGTTAGTGTTTCTTACCGGAACATAATATTTCCTGCGATTTTGAGAAGTAGCTTTAGTAACTATTGGTTTTTCAAAACATTTAGTACTCTCAACATCCTCGAATTTATCCATTGCTTCTCTAAGCTACTTTTGAGTCTTCTCAAATAACTATTCAATAGTACTAATATATACCTGTAGACCAAAATTCTTTTTATGCATAAATTCAAGATTATTTTTAAGAATTGGCACTCATTTCCAACAGAATGGATTTTCAAACGCGCTCTATCAAGCTCACACCTTGTATTGTCCAATTCAATACTCAAGGACTCATTCAAAGTTTCAATATTTTTCCTTTTAAATTCATTATGTTGAAGATCATAAAAATCATTTTTCAAAATCTCAGACTCATCCTCAAGAGACTCAACTTTATCATACAACTTACTGATTTTAGAAAAAGCATTTTTAAACTCAACAATTTCAAAATATTTGTCCAAATTCTTTTTCTTGAGAGATTTGATAGTACTAAACTTCTTATTTTCAAGAGTTGCAATCTTTTGCTCTAGTTTAAAATTCTCTTTTCCAAAAACATAAGTAAGAGTAATAAGCGTCTCAATAACTTTATCTGCAATCTCATTATTGAAAATTATATCAGACTCATCATCAGAACAATGACTATTAGAAGAGGCAGAGTTAACAGTAGCACACATAATTTCAGAATCAAGACAATCCATATGATCTTTGTTAGCTACAAATTTTGAGCTAAACCAACTCTGATGCCAATTGTTGGCCCAGTAGAATATCCAAGAGGGGGGTGAATTGGGTAATTATAAAAAATTATCAGAATAAAATTCAATAAATCAAATAATTAATTTTAAACTTAAATTAATTATTATCTTTATAACACAACGGAATAATATAATCAACTAAATGCACACCCAAACAACAAAAATAGCAAAGTAAATATAGTAGCACACAAAAGATTTATACTGGTTCACCAAGTTACTCTTGGCAAATCCAGACCCCCGAGCTCCACGGAGGTCGCACCCAATAAAATCAAGATCCCTTTTAAAGTAGGAACCAAACCCGCACACCGATTATTTTACAAGCTCATAATCAACCTTTACAATATCCTTTTCTCAGGCTAATGAAGAACCTCTACTTTTACAAGCTAAAGAATATCCTAATTCTTTTTTAACACTAAGGCACAAGAATCAAAATCTCTCAAAATACTCCAACTATCATTTTCATAGGTAAAGATTAAACCTTTACAAATCACTCACAACACAATTCTTATCCAGGATGAATCACTACCTCAATCTCTTTACAGGAAGAGATTGAAACCCAACTACATCTGATTAAATACTCCCAATAGTATTTAATCCGTCACAACTCACCAATACAAAATTTGATAAGAAATAAATCTCACTCGGAGCTTCTACCACCCCGGATAAACACTAACTCAATTTATATCCCAACTAGTGATAGAAATACGTGAAATACAAAAATCTGATTTCAACAAGATATGGGTAGCAAATTGGAGCACGTAATCATATTCAAGAAATTGTTTGTAAATTTTTTTTTTCAAAAATCAAAAACAATTTCTAAAATCAATTTCCAAATATAGAATAATAAAAAAATAATAAGCAATATGAAAATATCTCACTTGGAATCCACAAAAATAATTATTAAAACACTGTTGCTTCAAATTCGGTATCAACAAAAATTGATCGCAATTGATTCTCAAAATCACTCTTAGAAAAACTCACTATATCGTAAAATGATAACTCTTATAAAATCTCACAAATGATATAAACTCTTTTAGCTCTTTCTCAATGAATGATTAGTTTCTAATTAAAATTCGCAGGTCTATTTAAAGGAATATGTAATCAACCTTCTAACGGCTAGTTTACATGTGTCATGATAATTAAAAACTCTTATAGACCCCTTATATCATAAGAACTTCATTTAGGTTCAATTCCATTTAAAAATATCTTTCAAATCTCTCAATTAAACCCCCAAAGTATTTCTAAATCTTAATAAATAAGTATAGAATCTATTTCAAGTACTAAATTGAGAAACATTAATATTTAATGAACCATATTAATAGGATTTAATTAGTATATGAACCATATCTTAAATATAGAGAATATCCCCGAAATCTCTCTTAAATAGCAACCAAAATCAGTTACTTTTGGATATAATCTCGGATCAAGCTGTATCCTGAAACAACGCGTTCAGTCGACTGCTTAATTGAGGTTGTAGCCAAACTATCGTTGCGGTGTGCATCTGTCGACCGCCCAGTCGATTCACAGATTTAGAGAGTTCAACACTACTTCACCGGTCGACCTATCGGTCGACTTGTTAATTCAGAGAGTTCAGCTTTCTTGGCCGGTCGACCTGTCGGTCGACTTAGAGATACAGGATGTTATAGTTTCTTTGTCCGATCGACTCACCAGTCGACTGCTGTCACTGGATCTCTTTTTTGAATACGTTTTTAACTTATTTTCTTTTATGATTTCACCCCTTTAACCATTTTCTTCTCTTGATTAGCTCCACTAATATTCTTATATTCCATTTAGTCATTTAAAATTATTTCTTCTTATTTCACATAGGAGTAAATAATTTAACTTAATCAAAACACATATAAAATATAAAATACATTTTGTGTCATATGTGCGTTCCTAAATGGGATATTAAGGTGGAATTTGGTAACCGTTTCTGTTTCCATTCCAGCAATGGGATGAGAATGGGATGGGAATTTTGTTTTCTTTTGGGGAATAGAATCGCGTTTGGTAACGATAATTTTTTTTTATTTTGGGAAGAGAATCGCGTTTGGTAACAATTTTATCTTAAATCAATTTTATTTTTTTTTGAGATTTTTTTTTTGTTTTGGCAGCGACGGCGGCAGCGACGGCGGGTGATGGTGGCGGTAGGCGGCACCAGAAGTTTCCAGGTGACTGGCGCCGGCGGTGACCGGCGACAGTCGCTGGAGATGGCCGCCGACGACGGCGGTCGGCGGCGATGGACGGTGGTCGGCCGGCGGATGAACAGTGAAATTGATTTTGAGAATGGAATGGGAATTATGAGAAACAACTTTTTTTTGTTTCTCATTTCTTAAGAAAAAAAATGGGCACAATTCTCAAATGGAAATGAAATAGAAACGAAAACAAAAATTATCAAACGCTATTTCCAAACAGAATTCCCAAAAATCTAGGAATGGAATGGGAAATTCTGGAATGGAAACGGTTACCAAACGAGGCCTAAGAGTTGAGATTCACCTGGGTTGTTTTCCCTAATTTCTTCAAACTTTTAATTTTTCTTCATCATCTTGACATCTTCATTTCTCATCCATTTAATTTGACATCTTCATTACTGGAATTTTAAATCACTGAAACACTCAATTAAACATTATTTCCGTCAAAACATTAATATTTAATTGTTCATCAAAATCTTAGAATCAACAGATTTATTTGTGTGATTGAAATTGGAAGATAATGGTGGAGCCATGGTAAAATTGACATCGGCTAATTATGCGATTTGGCAATCTAAAATGATGGATATCCTTTATTTTAAGGATTTGTATTTGCCTTTAAAAGGTGATGCGGGTAAACCAAATAAGAAACGTAATGAATAATGAGAGATAATGTATAGGAAAATAGTTGGTTACATTCGTCAATGGATTAATCAAAGTATCTACCAACATGTTATTAATGAAACCAAGGCTGATGAATTGCGAAAAAAAAATTAGAATCCTTGTACGAGCAAAAAACTAAATTTAATAAGACTAATTTGATTTTCACTTAACCTGTAGGAATGGGAAAAATATATTTGATCACGTGAATCATTTTCAAGGTTTTATTAATTAGTTGATTATTACAAAACTTGTTTTGGAAGATGAAGTGCAGACATTACTACATTTTAGCATATTACCTGACAGTTGGGAAACGCTCAAAATATCACTCAGCAATTCGGTGCTAGATGAAAAAGTTGACGATGGATATTGTTAAAGACAATCTCATTAATGAAGAGGCAAGGAGAAAAAAGTAGGATCCATCCTCAAAATCGCAAGCACTAGTTACTGAAAATCAAGAAAGACGGGGGAGAAACAAAAGAAGAAATCTTAGTAATAATGTGATTACAATCATTCAAACTTTCAAGAGAAAAACTCTAGGATCACCACACAAATATCACCGAAAATGGTAAAAACAATAAGAAACTCAAAATACTGATTTAGAGAGGAATATAAAATCACCAATTGGAAGACGGTTACGAAAAATCAAGACCGATGAAAATGAAGTGCTTGATGCTGAGAACAAACACCTAAAATTTCATCCCAATCGAAATTTGAATTGCCGTCCCATTATCATGTCGTATGAGATGAGATTTTACCTCACACTTATAACTTGACCACCAATTCCTTCCACATTCGATGTGGGATAAACCCAACAATTTTTCATTCACAAATCGGGCCTTTGGTTGGCTAACCCTCGACTAGTCTTTCCCTTTGTGTCTATTGGGTCAGAGTTGTTGTAATCTGGGCTCTGATACTAGTGTAGGGTGGTCTTGGGCCTCTCTCAACCCCAAAAGCTATCTCATAAATGAGGTTTTCTCTCTCACGTATAACTTTACCACCATCTTTCCACATTCGATATGGGATAAACCCAATATTATGTTTCTGTTCTTAATAATTCTTAAAACATAAACATATTTGGTAACGATAATTGTTTTTAAATTATTTTCATAATCGACGAATGGAGATATTAACGGTAGGCACAAAGAAAAACTGTGATCGCACAAGGGATAACTCACAAGTAAAACAAGATAGTCCCAAGCACAACTCACGAGGACTCGAGGATCCTATCTGAAACCCAATAAGATAAGACTAGAGACTATGATCATAGGTAAATACTAGGTCTCAAACACCCAATATGATATCGACTTGCCCAAGGATTCAAATCTAGCCTACAAAAAATTATTCAGCCTTGGTTTTACTGAGGACTGATCAAACATACCCCTGGCCTGGGCCTTAACCCACTACTTTGAAGTAGTTACTGAATCCCACTATATAAAAAATGAGATAAGATAGTTGATTTGGAGAGCATAATGAAGGGATCAGATATTAAAAAGAACAAATTTACATAGCGAAATATAACAATAATTTAAATAACATTAATGTACAATACCTTAAAATTTGATCTAACGGTATTAACATTAAAACAATAAAGTAGGCAATATTAAATCATATTTAATATATTGATTATCCCTTCTAGCTCTTCAACCTCAAAACTGGTGGTTGCTAAGGCGTGATCTAAGTAGACTCTTCCTAGAGCATCTGAACATGAATAATATCGGCAAGGGAGATTCGATTCTCTTAGAAATGACATAGATGGCTCACTTCTAACAATATCCACATAGATGATCTTCAAAAAACAATTCCTTGTGATTTCTTGGATCATATCTTATCCCATAACTCTAGGATAACTCTAATTTGGGGATAATAAGATTTAAATCAGGAAAGCATATAGAAAACAAAATCACACAGAGAAAATAAGATTTTTCTCTTTGTGAGAAGAAAAGGGTATAGTCGAAATTCTTTAGGAGTGCTCTTTATAAAATTTGTCCAGAGCTCAAAACCCATTGACCCCTTATTTTTTATATTTGCACTTTGAACCCCGAGCTTCTTATTTTCGATATTACTACACGTTCATTTTTCAAGGACTCTTATAACATCAATTCTCTATTGTCGTGACCCACTAGATTCATACCAAAAGCTGGATCATAAAATTAATTAATTAACTTACTAATCAATTAATCAATAAAAATTAAAACATTTTCACTTTTGTCCTTCCTGAAGAAATATTTTTCTTCCTTTAAGGCATTTTGTCACACCCCGCCCTAAGCCCCCATCACCCATGGTCAGGCGTGACATCGACTTGACGTCACCTGACCGATCAAAAAATCTACATACACACACACACATGCACACACACACACACACATATACCGCTATCCATTTTTTTTCAAAAAATATATTTACCCATTCCAAAATTTGGGAATACACGGATTCCAATATTCACAACAAAATAAAAAAAAACTAAACCTTCCACGGTTCATATCCGTCCAGCCAACCCTCCAAAATGACCCTACCTCCTGACTCTACCTAGTGTCAATAGTGGACCCACTCCTAGCTGCGGCACCTGAAACCAAATATTTTATCGATGTACTGTCTTCATAATATAAAATCATTTCATGGATCAAGCATAATTATCAAATACCACCTTTCAAAATGTAATATAATATAACTGCATATCATGCCGGGATAAATTTCGCTGTCATCCTTGCAATAAGATAATATATTTAAATCAACCAATCTAAACATTTCGACATATAATAAAATACCGTATTCATATTTCCTACTAGCCATAGGATCGTTTCACCTTACGATCGGGAGTTACAACGGTATCGTAACCTGTACAACTGTGCCATCTAAAGTGACTATCAGTGTCAAGGCTATTTAATATCCCCAATGGTAAGGGCAACTACCCGCTAGGATCGTTTCACCTCACGATTGGGAGTTACAATAGTACCGTAACTTGTAAAACTATGTCATTTAAAGTGACTATCAAAGTTAGGGTCATTTAATATCCCCAATGGTAGGGGGCAGCCACCCGCTAGGATCGTTTCATCTCACGATCGGGAATTATGACGGTACTGTAACCTGTACAACTTTATCATCTAAAGTGACTATTAGTGTTAGGGTCATTTAATATCCCCAATGGTAGGGGCAGTCACCCGCTAGGATCGTTTCATGTCACGATCAAGAGTTACGATGGTACCGTAACCTGTACAACTGTGCCATCTAAAGTGACTATTACTGTTAGGGCCATTTAATATCCCCAATAGTAGGGGCAACCACCCGCGGGATTTGTACTCTTGACAGGTCCACATATATCCACCTTGTAGGACTTGCCTGACAAGTAACAACAAATATCCACCTTGCAGGTCTTGTCTGACAAGTAATAACAAATATCTACCCTACAGGTCTTGCCTGACAGGTAACAACATATATCCACCATGCAGATCTTATCTGACAAGTAATCCATATCTCGCAGGACATGCCCTCTTGACAAGAAGACAACTATAGCATAGTCTGATAATAAAAAACTCACTTCCACATTTAAAAATCTACTTGATCCACATAAGTTATAAAACCATCCATTTTAATAAATATTTTTTTTTCACAATTTATACAAAAATATAATTTGTCAATTTACATAGAAGACAATACACTCACCGCGATTTTTGCAGTACCAAAAACACTATCATCGAAATACTACTCGGGCGTCGCCGCCTGTGAATCTAACAACGATAGGACCTAAATTAATAATTTATTTAAAATAAACTTAATATGCAATGCCATGGCCCTAAAATATATTATTTTCCATTCCCTAAATTTTGATTATATGAAATTACTACACGCCCACTTTTCTATATTAATATTAACTGTACGAAAATTATTATAGTAACGATTACAAAAAAATTCGTGTTAATAATTTAAATTTGTAGAAAAATATTAATCGACTGTTAAAAATATTAGTAGTCAACGAAATACTAAAAATTACTATTTTGATAAAAAAAAATTAGAATTTGAACTATAAATTAAAATTGGCATCATATATATATATATCAATATATATCACCGTATAAATACATACATATATATATAGATACAGCTTACCATTTGTTTAAGCAACAAAATAATAATTAATAAAAGTAAAACACCTACTGTGTAGTCTTGAGAGATTGTAGAGAGATGGAGTATTTAGGGTAAAGAGACAGAAGGATTACCATGTTAATAACTTCATGAAGACAAGAGGAAACCGAGAGGAGGAAAGAAAAATATATATAGAGAGAGGAATGAGATAAAGATGTATAGAGAAAGAAAGGTGGCAAGAGAGGGATCAATCTTTTTGTTTTATTTTTTTTTTCCACTTTACCCTTGTCTAATCCACCGCCTCTTGTGGATAGGAATGAGGGGATTTTTTTTGTTTTAATTATATATGTAACCCTAAAATAATATTATAGATACTCATTCCATCCCTAAAATATATTAAAAGTAGAATTTTAAAATTACATATTAACCCCTAAAGTTTTTTAAAATCAAATAATCCCTAAAAATTTTAAAGAAAAATTTAAACAACACAATGCACTCGACTATTTTTCTAAATGTTCTAAAATATAATTAGAAAATATGCACATGCAAAAGTCCGGTCTTACAACCCTTCCCCCCTAAAAGAAATTTCGTCCCAAAATTTTAGTTACCATGAACAGATAAATGCAGATACTTATTCCTCATCTCATCATCTCACTCCCACGTTGCTTCCTCCACCGGGTAACTGCGCCATAGTACTTTCACCAATGGAATTATTTTCGTCTGCAACACTTGATCTCTACGGTTTAGAATCTGGACGGACTCCTCAATATACGTCAACTCCTCTTTCAATTCGATTAGTTGAGAAGTTAACACATGCGAAGGGTCTAATACATATTTTCTGAGCATAGATACGTGGAAAACATCGTGTAATTTAGATAATTCTGGTGGTAGGGTTAGTCGATAGGTCGTCGTGCCAACCCGTTCTAGAATCTCATATGGCCTGATATACCTCGGACTTAGCTTTACTTTTTTTCCGAACCTCATTATGCCCTTCCACGGGGATATACTCAAAAACACATAATCACCCACTTCAAATTCCAACTCTCATCTACGCTTGTCAAAATAACTCTTTTGCCGACTCTGAGCAATCTTCAGTTTTTCCTGAATCACCTTTACTTATCCGCCGTCATTTGGGCTATATTCGGCATCAATAATTTTCGTTCTCTTACTTCAACCCAATAGACTGGAGGTTTGCATCTCCTTCCATACAACGCTTCATATGGTATCATCTCGATTGTCGAATGGTAACTTTTGTTATAAGCAAACTCCATCAATGTCAAATAATCATCCCAACTACCAGGAAATTCTAGAACACAATCTCTCATCATATCCTCCAATGTCTTAATCGTACGCTCTGATTGGCCGTCAGTCTGAGGATGAAAAGTTGTACTAAATTTCAACTTGGTAATGGAGACTTGGCTAGAATTTTGATGTAAATATCAGATCCCTATCTGACACTATGGAAATCGGCACACCAAATAATCTGACAATCTCGTCAATATACAATTTTGCGTACTTATCCAGGGATTACGTCGTCTTCACGGCCAGAAAATGAGTAGATTTGGTAAGCCTGTCAACAATTACCCAGATAAAATTATGTGCCTTTTGAGTCCGGGGTAATCTCGAAACGAAATCCATCGTAATATGTTCCCATTTCCACTCTGGGATACGTAGAGGCTGCAATAACCCACCTAAATATTGGTGCTCGATCTTGACATGCTGACAAATAAGACACTAGGCAACAAATTCGACAATTTCTCATTTCATTCCGTTCCACAGATAGTGTTCTTGCAAATCCCGATACATTTTGGTATTGCCTGGATGCATTGCATATGTTGAGTTGTGCGCTTCCTCTAAGATATCTTTCTTCAAATTGGCCTTATTAGATACACACAGTCTATTCTCAAACATCAAGTCTTCATTATTATCCTTGACACGATAGTCAGCCCTTTGACTATTCTTCACTTAATCTCTAATCTTCCTTAATTAGACGTCCGACTTCTACGCTTCTATAATACAGTCAATTTATGTCGGTCTCAAAGTCAAAGTCGCAAGCAACGCTGCCGTTTGACCAACCACCAACTGGACTCACAGAGATCTTAACTCAGCATACAGATTGGTGTGAACAACTCGAAGATGTGCAACCGAACCCGCTGATTCTCGACTCAGCGCATCTGCTACAACATTGGTATTTCCAGGGTGATAATGGATAGTTCAATCATAATCCTTAATGAAC
Source organism: Eucommia ulmoides (assembly GCA_016647705.1). Lineage (NCBI taxonomy): Eukaryota > Viridiplantae > Streptophyta > Magnoliopsida > Garryales > Eucommiaceae > Eucommia > Eucommia ulmoides. Next base: position 17,582,891 of record CM028330.1, on the reverse strand, counting down.
TCTATCTTGCGTCTCTACCTCAGATTTAGTTCTTTCTGAGTAAACAAATATTTCAAACTCTGGTGGTTAGTGTATATCTCGCATGTCTCGCCATATAGATAATGTCTCTAGAGCTTCAAGGTAAACACAATCGCCGCCAACTCTAAATCATGCGTAGGGTAGTTACACTCATGATTCTTTAATTGTCGAGAGACATATGCAATCACGTGACCATGTTGCATCAGTACACACCCTAGCCCTTAGTGTGAAGCATCATTGTAGATCACAAAGCCATCGCCTTCTGTCGGGAGAGAAAGTATTAGCGTAGATATCAATCTATTTTTCAGCTCCTAAAAACTCTATTCACATTTGTCGGTCCACTCGAATTTAGATTCCTTGTGGGTTAATTGAGTCAACGGGGCAGCTATAACGGAAAATCCCTGAACGAACCAACGATAATACCCTGCCAATCCCAAGAAGCTTTGAACTTTGGTCACACTTTTCGGTCTTTCCCATTGAACCACGACTTTAACTTTCTTTGGATCAACTTGAATACTATCCTCCGAGATAACATGCCCGAAAAATACAACTCTATCCAACCAAAACTCATATTTATTGAATTTTTCATACAACTGCTTCGCTCGCAAAGTCTGCAACACAATCTTGAGATATTCTGCATGTTCTTCTCTACTTTGAGAATAGATCAATATATCATCAATAAACATGATAATAAACTGATCTAGATAAAATTGGAAGATCCGATTAATTAAATCCATAAAAGCAGCAGGGGCATTCGTAAACCCAAATGACATAACTAGAAATTCATAACGCCCATACCTCGTACGGAACGTTGTTTTCGACACATCACTGTCTCTGATTTTCAGCTGATGATATCCCTATCGAAGATCTATTTTAGAAAATACCCTGGCCTTCTGCAATTGGTCGAGTAGATCATCAATTCTAGGAAACATGTTATATTACGAATCGTCACCTTATTCAGCTACCTATAATCAATACACATCCTCAGCATGCCATCCTTCTTCTTTACGAATAACACTAGGGCTCCCCACGAAGATACACTAGGTCTGATAAACCTACGGTCTAACAGATCTTGCAACTGAATCTTCAGTTCCTTTAGCTCGGTAGGCGCCATACGGTGGGGGGGAAATTGATATAGTAGAATTTCATGGAAGTAACTCGATAGTGAATTCAATTTTCCTATCCACTGGAAACCCTGGCAATTCTTCTGGAAATATATTGGGAAAATTCCTGACCATTGGGATATCTGCCACCTGTACCTTATTATGATTGGTGTCAACCACATGCGCGAGATATCCCTAGCATCCCTTCTTTAATAATTTCCTAACCTCTAAAATTGAAATCAAACTAACAGGGGTAATGATTTTGTCTCCCAAAAATACAAACTTTGGCTTGTCTGAGATCCGAAAAGTAACTTCCTTTTAAAATAATCCACCGTGACATGATAACCGGATAGCAAATCTATACCCAGTATCATATCAAATGTCACGACTCGTCCCGGACACCCGACATCCCAGGGCTAGCGTGACGACATCACGTCATCACCTATACAACCAACCATCTATCAAACGACAATATGCATACATCAATAAAACATCATCTATATAAGCTATACATATTCTTTGTTATGGGGACACACCCATCCCCCAAATATAATAACAACAAAATATAATACCATGAACATCTCAAAAGTTCGCCCCAGACAGCTCAACTCAACCCTCTACACAACTCCTTCGTAGGACTCTACCTAGCGCCAGTAGGGGACCGACTCCTAACTGCTGCACCTGCGAGTGTACTGCCTTCTTAATAAAAGCATTTTAAATGGATCAAGCATATAACATATAAACATCACATTTCAAATAAAAAAACTCATAATATATATAAATGTATCATACCACAAGGAAAACATCATTTTTCCTGTCACCACAGAATCAACGTCTATATGTTTATAACATTTCAATTAAGCAGTAAAAATCAACCAGAACGTCACAGCAACCATATAGTATAACGCAACTGAAATAACAGATGTAGCATCGTAAATAGATACACCAAGCCAGTATAAAATAAAATATATTTAAATGTCATATACGACAAAACACCACATACGACACCACATCACACCACACCACATCACACCACACCTCGACTAGCCATGTGATCGTTTTAACCTCACGATCAGGAGTTGCAACGGTACCGTACCTCGTAGGATATGCCTTCCTAGCGGGATATAACAATGCTCCGCTGGACTATGCCAGACGGGTGAAACAACGCTCCGCTAGACTATGCCAGACGGGTGAACAACGCTTCGCTGGACTATGCCAAATGGGTGAAACACCGCTCCGCTGGACTATACCAAGCGGGTGAATATCCACCACCAATCTCTACCTCACCTCAACAATAACAACTCATCTCCACCTCAACAACAACAACTCATCTCCACATCAACAACAACAACTCCGCCCACCATTAACTGACACCTCAACAACAAACAATGAAATCCACAATATCAGAATTACCCAAGATAACGCTCAATGACTGTAAGTTAGAAAATCAACCAATTTTCAAGTAAACATATTTTTCCATCATATATATATATATATGAAAATAGGTTTACAAAAAGACAGTACACTCACCTGGTTATCCGCTCCGACGATTTTTACCCATTATCTTCTCCCGGTACTCCAGTGCCTGCGAACCTAATAGTGATAGGGCCTGAATTAATATTTTATGTAAAAATAACCTAATCATGTCATGCAACCCTAAATCCTGTAATTTCCTATTCCCCATATTTTATTTATAAATATTACTATTCCGCTAATATTGCTCTGTTTAAAGTTTATTCTATCGAATTTATTCATATGAACGGTCTCAATATTTATTATTACCATTTCGACATTTTTGATGCTAGTAATTAGTTTCATAATCACCCATGAGACAATTAAATATCATTAAATACATGTATTAGGAGTGACAAGAATTTTACCTTTCCCGAATTTTTTGATGGCCACGAGATTGGATTTTATATTTTCGGTGGGGTGGTCTGTGTCATTTTTCCTTATTTTTTTCTCTTTTTCATTTTCCCTTTTTTTTTTTTTTTTTTCCTTTTTCTGTTTGCTGTTCTGTTTTGCTCTGCCGATTCCAACACCGACGACACTCTCTTACAGCTCACCGCCGACGATCACACTGATCGCAACCCAAACGCAACCTTCTGACCACCCTACACACTGTTGGTGGAACAACCGCCGAACAGACCACAACACACGAAACACACACACACGATCACAGTCGGACCAAACTCACGCCGCCACCATCGTCGACTGGACGAACTGAACTCAAGCCATCCTATGACGAAACACATGCACGACGAACACGACACCACTGCCACCGACAACAGAGCAGAGACAGTTGCCGTTAACAAGCTCTCTCTCTCTAACTCTCACTCACCGTCGGTCAAATTAACCAACGGCAACACACCCACAACCGAAACACACACACACACACACACACACACACACACACAACCGAAAGACACCCGCATATACACCATCACAACACACACAACGCACTCACACCCAGCAACAATGGCAAATCAAAACCCCCCCACACACATAACAGACACACACACACAGCAAACACCAATAGAAACAGAAAACACACGCATACATGTATAGCACCGCCGACACACACACTAATCACACATATACACGCAGCACACACCACACACATGCCATCACACCGTCAGACCAAACGACATACCCACACAAAGTAGGTCGAGCAATACCTACTCATACGCAACAACACACACAGACGACAAACACGATCCACACACTCACCGTTGACAAAATAGAGCACCCACGAAACCCATACAAACGAACAAAACTGAAACCCACACACATACTTACCAACCGACGACGGCGATTACACACCGAACACACGCTGAACGGCCGACCACCCACCTACCGAACGAAACCCACCTCTCTCTGTGTCTCTTTTGTTTTGGTTTTCTCTCTCTCGCTTCCGGATTCTTCTTTCTTCTTCTCTCTTGCATGTGTACGAATATATATATATATATATATCTTTTGTTTTAATTATATTTTTTCCCCTTAATTTCTTTAAGATATTAATTGAACTAAATTCAAATTTTAATATTTTAAAAATTGCAGCTCGACCCTTAAAATTTTAAATCACACAATTAATAGCGCTATCCACCCTAATATTTTCAAATGTGCTCCATTGCGATTCAAATTGTGCGTATAAGAAAATCAGGATCTTACACCAAAATCGTGAATATTTAGGGGTAATAAATCCACCGACAATTCCCTATCACCAATACGAAGCGGACTATTTTTATACGCACTATCTATCAACACGGACTCATGGTTCTTGGCTGCTTCCCGTACATCCTTCTCTATTAATTTTGCCTTGTTTACCAATTCTGCATAATTTTTAATCTTTCTGCCCGTCAACCTGAAACGTATTTATAGATCAAGTCATTTCTAAAATCGTCTACATCTTGCCTCTTCCGTTTTCAAATAGTAACGCAATGTGTTGTGCAGTCCTATAATACCAGTAAAGTGTTGTCTAATAATCTAATTAATAACTTAGCATTAGATGGATTAAGTGTGCTCTGTCACACTATTGGTTTAACAACTAAAACATTAAGTATTACCTACAGTGAATCCAAATGTCAAGTAATACGAATATGATTACTTATCAATTATAATTTAACATTTAAAACCACTAGCACTACCACAATCACAATCCAACCATCATCACCACCCAATCCACCAACTAGCAGTATCATAATTTCATCACACAACTAATTGCCAACTTTATAGTTATTCCTGTTAATGAAAAACAAGATTAGGAAAAGAATACGACAGCTTTAACTAGTGGTCAAGCTATCCTATTTATCTATTACTAATTTACTATATATTAAGAGAGGGCCAACAAGACAAACAACAGTGCATGACGCCAATGTACTATCTAATCCAATAAAAATAGCTATCACTCACATGCCAAAACAGCCTATCAATACCCTATCTTATGGGCCACTACTGGCTAGACGACCTGGTACGTCTATAGAACCTATAACCTAAGTTCTGATACCAAAAAGTGTCACACCCCTCCCCGGGCCCCTATCACCTGAGGTCAGGCGTGACATCGATTTGACGTAACTTGACCGATCAACAAATATATACACATATATATACACACTTGTACCGCTATATATTTTTTTTGAAAAATTATACTTACCCATTCCAAAATTTGGGAATACACGCGTCCCAATATTCACAACAAAACCACAAAAATTGAACTTTTCACAGTTTATATTCGTCTAGCCAACCCTCCAAAACGATCCCACATCCTGACTTTACCCAATGCGAATAGTGGACCCACTCCTAGCTGCGGCACCTAAAACTAAATATTTTATCGATGTATTGTCTTCATAATATAAAATCATTTCATGGATCAAACATAATTATCAAATAATACTTTTCAAAATATAATATAATATAACCGCATATCATGCTAGGATAAAATTTTACTGTTATCCTTGCAATAAAATAATGTATTTAAATCAACCAATCTAAACATTTCGACATATAATAAAATACCGCACTCATATTTCCTACTAACCATAAAATTGTTTCACCTCACGATCGGGAGTTACGATGGTACCGTAACCTGTAAAATTATGTCATCTAAAGTGACTATCAGTGTCAGGGCCATTTAATATCCCCAATGGTAAGGGCAACCATCCGCTAGAATCATTTTACCTTACGATCGGGAGTTACGACGGTACCAGAACTTGTACAATTGTGTCATCTAAAGTGACTATCAAAGTTAGGGCTATTTAATATCCCCAATGATAGGGGCAACCATCCACTAGGATTGTTTCACCTCACGATCGGCAGTTACGATGGTACCATAACCTGTACAACTGTGTCGTCTAAAGTGACTATTAGTGTCAGTGCCATTTAATATCCCCAATAGTAGGGGCAGCCACCCGCAGGATTTGCACTCTTGACAGGTCTACATATATCCACTTTGTAGGACTTGCCTGACAGGTAACAAGAAATATCCACCCTGAAGGTCTTGCCTGACAGGTAACAACAAATATCCACCCTGCAGGTCTTACCTGACAGGTAACAACATATCCACCCTGCAGGACTTTCCTGACAAGTAACAACATATATCCACCTTGCAGGTCTTGTCTGACAGGTAATCCACATCTCATAGGACATGCCCTCCTGACGAGAAGAGAACTATAGCATAGTCCGATAATAAAAAACCCACTTCCACATTTAAAAATCTACTTAATCCACATAAATTTTCTTTTCCACAATTTATACAAAAATATAATTTATCAATTTACATAGAAGACAGTACACTCACCTCGATTTTCGCGCTTCCAAAAATACTATCACCGAAATACTACGCGGGCAGCGTTGCCTGTGAACCTAATAGCGATAGGGCCTAAATTAATAATTTATTTAAAATAAACCTAATATGCAATGCGTGACCCTAAAATGCATCATTTTCTATTCCTAAATTTTGATTATATGAAATTACTACACGCCCACTTTTCTATATCAATATTAACTGTACGAAAATTATTATAGTAACGATTATAAAAAAATTCGTGTTAATAATTTAAATTTGTAGAAAAATATTAATCGACTGTTAAAAATATTAGTAGTCAACGAAATACTAAAAATTACCATTTTGATAAAAAAAAATTAGAATTTCAACTATAAATTAAAATTGTCATAATTTTTATATATATATATATACAGCTTACCATTTGTTTAAGCAACAAAATAATAATTAATAAAAGTAAAACACCTACTGTGTAGTCTTGAGAGATTGTAGAGAGAATGAGTATATAGGGTAAAGAGAAAAGGATTACCATGTTAATAACTTCATGAAGATAAGAGGAAACCGAGAGAAGGAGAGAGAAATATAGGGAGAGAGATGAATGAGAGATAAATGTGGCAAGAGAGGGATCAATCTTTTTTCTTTCTTTTTTTTCACTTTACCCTTGTCTAATCCACCGCCTCTTGTGGATAGGAATGAAGGGATTTTTTTTTTTGTTTTAATTATATATATAACCCTAAAATAATATTATAAATACTCATTCAATCCCTAAAATTTATTAAAAGTAGAATTTTAAAATTACATATTAACCCCTAAAGTTTTTTAAAATCAAATAATCCCTAAAAAATTTAAAGAAAAATTTAAACCACAAAATGCACCCCACTATTTTTCTAAATGTTCTAAAATACAATTAAAAAGTATGCACATGCGAAAGTCAGGTCTTACATATTTTCTCTGATTGTGAGTCACGTTTACTCACATATCACAATCTTGTCTAGTTGGAAGGAATTTAACTAAGAGACTTTCCTTAGGTATGATAAGCGTATTCTAAGATATCTCTATTTGTGTACCTAAAAGGAATACTAGGGTATGGTTAAGTCAAGAATCCGTATTCCAATTATATATAGTTTGATTGATATTATAATCTATTATAATACCGAATGAAAACTAATCTCAATCATCACACCTCTCTGGCTAGACGCTTCGGTGAATTATATTCAAATCATGTCTCTTTTGCTTAAAGTGTAGATTATTTCTTGCACACTCATATATATACTTGTATGTCCCACAATACCCAATGAATATTTTTGAAGGCTCATGGATAGAGACAACAATTAGTATTATCTCAGAATAGAAACCCATACATATAATATACAACACTTCAAGTCAAAAGACTACAAAATGCAATCACACATAAGACATTATTTTGATTCGAGCAAAACTACCGTATAGACTATTAAGGATGATCTCGTTCATCCCATACTAAACTTAGTAAGTCAACTTGTAAATATTTTAGTATCTCGTTGTCACACCCCATCTCGGACCCCACGCCCGAGGCTAGGTGTGACCTCGACTTGATATTACTCAACCAATAAAAAATATACACTAACTGTCAATTGGGATAGATTTAAAAAAAAAATTACTAATTCAAAATTCAATTATACATATCCACCTATTCTATAACAAAAGTACAAAAGTTTAAACTACTCATTTCCAATAGTTGTCCTAACAGTCTCAAAAGCCACACTACCCTCTAACTCTATCTAACATCAGTAGTGGACTCGTCTCTAATTGGAGTACATGAGACTAAATATTTTATCGGTTTACTGTCTTCATAATATAAAAATAATATATGGATCAAGTACATTTATCAAAACCATTTCCCCAACCAGAATATAAAACCACAACTGAGCAACATCAAAATCCCATAGATATCATCATAATAAAATAACTGAATTTAAATCAATTGATCAACTTACTTTTATATAATAAAATATCACACACATACATCCCTACAAGCCATAGGATCGTTTACCTTACGATCGGGAGTTATGACGGTATCGTAACATGTACATCTTCACAATCCAAGGTCGCTAATGCCAGAGCAATTTAATATCTCTAATGGTAAGAGCCAACCCCTGGTATCAACTACTATATCACAATCCGTGGTAAAAATCCATCATATCATATTGATAATCATAACAATAATATACCAACCACCTGCAGGACATGCCCTCTTATCAGGTTCAACAACATCTCACATACATGTCCTTGTACCAAATTTAAATATATATTTCTCTCTCTTTTGTGTCTAACTTCTGATACAAATTATCGTACGCCCTAAATTTTAATTCCTTAATTATTTTTTTCGCCTCCGTTTTTGCATGTTTATACTTTTTCAAACTCTTCTTACTTTGACATTTTTGCCATTCTTTATAGGCTATTTTCTTTTCCCGAACAGCTTTTTGGACCTCCTCATTTCGCCACCAACTTTCTTTACATCATGGTCCTCCTCCTCTACAAACTCCTAAAACCTTTCTTTATATCTCTCTAATATGACACACTATAGCATAATCAGATAATAATAAAAATCAGTTTTCACATTCAAATTTTACTTAATTCATCTAATGTTATAAAACAATTCATTTTAATAAATCTTTTCTTTTACACAATTTAGTACGAAAATATAATTTGGTAATTTACATAGAAGAAAATACACTTATTTCGATAATTGTACCACTAACACACTACAGTCGAAAAACTGACGTGGACGGCGTCGCCTGATAATCTAATACATAACAAGACTTAAAGCTAAGAATTTATCTCAATAAATTAAATATGAAATGAAATGCATGAAATGCGTGACAATTAAATAAATGTATTATATTTTCAAATTTATATAAATATTTAGAAAATCCAACATAACCTTTTCAAATTAACTTTAAATAAGTAATTAAAAGAAATTCTTCATTATGATTAGAAATCAACTTAAATTAATAATCTAATTCACTACAAATATGAGTTATTGAAGTATAAAATAGAAATTCACTCCATAATTTTAGTAATTTTCAACATGGAAATTAAATCCACTAAATTCTTATAACGAGCTAACTCAAAAAAAATAACAAATACAATATGAAGTTAATGATAACCAAAATTACATTCATTTCAATATAAACTAATTAATTGCCTACATAAAATATCAATAATTTAACAATTTAAATTAAACTTAATTAGCTATTTTTTACACAAATAAATACCCAATATATATATATATATATATATAGATGTAGATGAATCTACCTATTAAAAAAAAAAAAAACGAGATACCCAAAGTAAATGTTAAGGAAGTTGAGGAAATGATCAAAGGAGGGGACTTGAGTGTTTGTTTTTTGTTTTTTCTTGATTTATTTATTATTATACTTTATATATAAGAATAAGACAATGATTGATCATATCCATGCCTAAGCAATCATTGACATGTGGTTTGATCTTTTTCCTTTTCCTACCCATGGATGGAGATGTAGTCATGTGTCCCTTTTATATAAAAATTACACAAGCTCCCCCACTTGTATCTTTAGAGTATTATTTAAACCCAAAAGTTAAAACTAACATTTTTAAATAGAAATTGACCTCCTAAATTTTCTAAAAGTCATATTAAATTAACCTATTAACCCCTAAAAAAATTCTCAAAACTATTTTTTTAAATATCCTAATAACCCCTAAAAATTTTTTAGGTGAAATTAAAAATAATATATTAGACCCAAATATTATAAAATGCAAAAACAATATGCGCGTGCGAAATCGGGTCTTACAATCCTTCCCCTTAAAAGAAATTTCGTCCTGAAATTTAATTACTTTAAACACACAAATGCGGGTTATTTACTCCTCATATCTCATTTTTCCACCTTGCCACTTCTATGGAATGACTGTGCCATAACACGTTCACCAACGGAATCATTTTCATTCGCAATACTTGATCTTTATGATCTATAATTGGTATTGAATCCTCTACGTGTGACAAATCTTCCTTTAATTCAATTGGCTGAGAAATCAACACATGCGAAGAGTCTGTCACATATTTCCTGAGTATCAAGACATGAAAAATATCGTGCAATCTAAACAACTCTGGTAGTAGGGCTACCTCATGCAGCTATACTGACCTTTTCTAGAATCTCGTGCAGCTTGATGTACCTCGTACTTAGTTTTACTTATTTTTTTTTTTCAAATCTCATAATTTCTTTCCACATAAATATACACAAAAATACGTAATCACCTACTTCAAACTCCAACTCACGTCTACGGTTGTCGGCATATCTCTTTTGCCGACTCTGAGCAATTCTCAGTTTTTCTTGAATCACTTTCAGTTTTTCTGTTGTCATGTGGGTTTTGTCAGGCATCAACAATTTATGTTCCCTAACTTCATTCCAATATACTAGAATTCTACATCTTCTGTCATACAATACTTCATATGGTATCATTTCAATTGTCGAATGGTAGCTATTGTTATAGGCAAACTCCATCAAAGCCAAATGATCATCCTAATTACCTGGGAATTCTAAAACACAGTCCCTCAACATATCCTCCCATCTTTGAATTGTGCTCTCTGATTGGTCGTCAGTTTTGATGATGAAAAGTTGTATTGAATCTTAATTTGCTACCTAGAGCAACCTAAAGACTAGGGCAGAATTTTGATGTAAATCTTGGATCTCTATTTGATACTATAAAAATCGGTGCACCATATAACTCAACAATCTCGTCAATATACAATTTTGCATCCTTGTCCATTGAGCACCTAGTTTTTTACAACAAGAAAATGTGCAGACTTTGTGAGTCTATTAATAGTCACCCAAATGAAATTATGTCCCTTTTGAGTACGGAGTAATCTCGAAATAAAATCCATCGTGATATGTTCCCACTTTCATTCTGGGATAGGCAAAGGTGGCAATAACTCTCTTGGACGTTGGTGCTCAATCTTGATTTTACTGATAGATAAGACATCTGACAACAAATTCTTCAATTTCTCGTTTTATTCCATTCCACCAGTAATATTCTCGCAAACCCCGATACATTTTAGTGCTTCTCGGATGCATTAAATACATTGAGATGCGCACTTTCTCCAAGATATCTTTCTTCGAATCAACATTATTAGGCATACATAATTTATTTTCAACCATCAATGCTTAATCATTATCTCTAACAAGATAACAAATTATTTACCCATTTTCCACTTCATTCCTAATCTTTCGCCAATTGGGCATTCGACTTATGTGCTTTTATAATACAGTTAATTATTGTCAATTTTAAGGTTAAAGTCGCAAGTAATGATACAGTTTGACCCACTTCCATCTAGACTCACAAAGATCTCAGCTCAATAAATTGATCAATATGAACAACTCGAAGATGCGCAACCGAACCTACTGATTTTTGAATTAATGCATCTGCTACAACATTAGCATTTCCAGGGTGATAATGAATAGTACAGTCATAATCCTTGATCAATTTCATCCAATGCCTCTATCTCAGATTTAATCCTTTTTGAGTAAAAAAATATTTTAAACTCTATTGATCCATGTATATCTTGCAAGTCTCACCGTAAAGATAATGTCTCCATGAGTTTCATGACAAACACAATTATCACCAACTCCAAATCATGTGTCGAGTAGTTATGCTCATAATTTTTTTAATTACCAATGAGCTTACTAACGTGACAATGTAGTGCTAATACACAATTTAAACCCTGATGTGATGCATCACTACATATCATAAAATTACTAACTTCCGTAGGAAGAGTGAGCATCAGCGCTGATATCAATTTATTCTATAACTTTTAGAAACTCTGTTCACATTTGTTAGTCCACTCAATTTAACTCGTTGAGAGTCAAATAAGTTAATGGTGTGGGTATAATATAAAATCCTTTGACAACCCTATGATAATAACTTGACAATCTCAAGAAACTACGAATCCCTATAACCTTATTAAACCTTTCCCACTAGATAACAGATTCAACTTCCTTTGGGTTGATTTCTATACATTAACATGAGAGAATATTCTTTAAAAAATAAAACCCTATCCAACCAAAACTTATATTTACTAAACTCGGCATATAATCACTTCTCTTAAAATCTGTAGCACAATTCTTAAGATGCTCTGCATATCCTTCATTTTGAGGATAAATCAATATATCATTAATGAATACTATGAAAAACTTATTTAAATAAGGCCAAAACATCCTATTCATCAAATTCATAAATACTACTGGGGCATTCGTCAACCCAAATAGTATAACTAAAAACTCATAATGTCCATACCTCGTAGAAAACTTCATTTTGATATATCATTCTTTCTTATTTTTAGATGGTGATATCTTGATCAGAGATCTATTTTGAAAAATACCCTGTCTTTTTGTAACTAATCAAATAAATCGTCAATTCTAGTTCGCGGATATTTTTTTCGAACTGTTACTTGGTTCAGTTGTCGATAATCAATACACATCCTCAAAGTGTCATCCTTCTTATCTACAAACAATACTAGGGTTCTCCATGGAAAAACACTTGCTCTAATAAACCCACGGTCTAACAGATCTTGCAACTAATTTTTTAATTTTTTTCAACTCGCTAAGTGTCAAATGACAGGGTGGAATTGATGTATCAGATGTAGCCGAAAATAATTTAACAGTGAACTCAATTTCCCCTATCCAGTAGAATCTTGTCAGTTCTTGTGGGAATACATCTAGATAGTCACTAACCATTGGGATATCTACCAATTATATCTCATTCCAACTGGTACCAATCATATGTGCTAAATATCCCTGACATTTCTTCTTAATATTTTTTTGGCTTATGAAACTGAAATCATGCTAACAAGAGTAATGACTCTATCCCCAGAAAACTAACTTTATCTCGCCGGGGGCTCAAAATGTGACTTCTTTCTTAAATAGTCAACTGAGGCATGATAACGAGATAAGCGATCTATACCGAATATCACATAAAAATTGTGAATACTCAAGGGCAATAAATCCAATGAAAATCCTATCTCACTTTTATTGTATTCACAAACTCCATATATATTTTTTTTTAAATTATCAATCTCAAATATATCAATAAATCTAAACTCTTTTAGAACCTTCTACATTGGATACCCTAAATCCACATAAGGTCTAAATCAAATCGAACAATGCCTCAAATCTAATTCACCCTGAAAACTTTCATCCTCCACCATCGAATCTAAAAATTCAATTATTTTCATAATGATCAGTTTAATATATTTTTTTTTCCCAAAGATGACTTAGTTGATCCCAACTATTTTTTTTTTTTTTTGCAAAGATCCTTGGTCATTTTACCAAAAACATTGTCCTTTATAATCTGTCTGCAAATTTTTTTTTTCCCCAACAATACTTCAATCTCAATCAGAATATTTAAATTATAAAACAATATTTCCTACAAAATCATGGAACTCATAAAGTATTACCCACTATATTTCAACAAGCAATAATATATACATATATAATTTAATAATGATGCAAATAATGCGTATGTTCTGCAGCTAAAATATCTCAATGTATTTATATGAACAATAAAATGTCAACAATGATACATAAAACATATGTATCACCCACTAATTAGGTAATATAAATAACAATCAATATAATGTAGTGCTTGATAAATATACACTACCCACAAATCAAGGAAATATGAACATTAATTAATATAATGTAGTACTTGATGCATATGTACTACCTATAACTCCAAACTAACGTTCCAAATCAATCTCACAACTCAACGACCTATCATATGATCCACTACTGACACGATACTCTAACACTAAGCCTACAGATGCTATAACTTATGCTCTAATACCAAAAATTGTCACACCCCATCCTAGACCCCACATCCGAGATTAGGTATGACCTCTACTTGATATTACCCAACCAATAATAAATATACACTAACTGTCAATTGACATAGTTTTTTTTTAATTACCAACTCAAAATTAAATTATACATATCCACTTATTGCGTAATAGATAGGTGGAATTTATCTATCTATTTCAAAGTCGAATTTGGTAGTTTTCGAGTATTCTTGTAATATTTTTATTTGTTTTTATTCAAAGCAGGGGTTAGGAGCAAAAACGATCGAAAAACGAGAAAATCGATGGAAAAACGATCAAGATGATTAAAAGATAGAGCATCAGCTTCACTGCTGCAGCGGTGAAAGAATAGAAAGATCAAAAATATTCTGATCGTTCACCGCTACAGTGGTGAAAGGACAGAATGCCTATTGCCCAACCACCACTGCAGCGATGCCATTACCGTTGCAGTGGTGAGCCTACTGACATTCCTACCACTGCAATGGTGCTTTTGACCGCTGCAGCGGTGAATCCCCTAGCTATAAAGTGTATTTAGATATTTTCTTGATATATTTTTTTATCCAATTCTCATTTTCTCCTCCATTCCCAATGATTTAGAGATTATTGGGAAAATTTTGGGATATTTGGGGAGCAAAAGATCAAGAACCAAAGAGGAGAACATTATTCAGAAGAAGAAAAAATGATTTCGGAACGATTTTTGCGGAAGTGGAACACTCCACTCAAGATTTACTATTCTATCTTTATTTCCTTCTTTATTCTTAAGTTTTGTATATTGAATGATGATGTTATTCTCTTATTTGAATGAATATTTGGTTAAAATCATGAGTAGCTAAATATCTATTGTCTAGGGATTGATATAGTTTATGAAAACGTTGTTTGAGTAAATCGTGTTTTGTTAACGGTTGTTCTTGCCTATTCGATTGTGTTAACCATTTTATCACTTTATTTATATGGTTGTTAATATATATTGATAAATCGGGGTTTGACACTCGGAAGAGGTAACCCCGGATTCGGACTAAGGTTTAAACACAATGTGACAATCTAATGATTTGTGAGAGTATTAGAAAGTGTACAATCCATGAGGTTAGGGCGAGACTCATGTGATTAGTGTCGTTAGACGGTTGACGGGGACGTCGACATTGACGCGAAGTCGCATATTCATTCACTTTACACTCGGGAGAGGTAGTGAGTAAGTTTTCGATACCTAGATTATCGGATAGTTTGAATACCGTGAGTAAGTTTTCGATACCTACATTATCGAATAGTTTGAATACCATTAATGTAAACTAGATTGGATCAAACACGTATAAGTAAATGAAGTTAATACCTAGATAATCTATTCTCATATAATATATTTAGTATTATAGTTTAATTAATTGTTAATTTAGTATAGTATATACTAAAAACAAAAATCCAATTTTTATCGTTTAAATAAAGTTCGGTTATGATAATCGCGGTACTTAGCAATAATTTAATTCAATCCCTGTGGATACGACAATCCTTCCTATTCACTATTCTATAAAACTTGACCCGTATACTTGAGGTGAAAGTAGCGACGTAATATTCCGCTACCAGTAACAAAACTACGAAAGTTCAAACCACTATTTTCAACAGTTGTCCTAACAGCCTCAAAAGCCACACCACCCTCTGACTCCATCTAACATTAATAGTGGATCCGTCTCTAATTGGAGTACCTAAGATAAAATATTTTATCGGTATACAATCTTCATAGTATAAAAATAATTTATGGATCAAGTATATATATCAAAACCACTTTCTCAAACTGAATATAAAGCCACAACTGATCAATGTCAAAATCACACATATATCATTATAATAAAATAACTAAATTTAAATCAACTGATCAATTTGCTTTTATATAATAAAATATCACACACATATTTTCTTACTAGCCATAGAAACGTTTACCTATGATCAGGAGTTATGACAATATTGTAACTTGTATAATTGCACAATCTAAGTTTAGCAGTGCCAGAGCTATTTAATATCTTCAATGATATGAGCCAACACATGGTATAAATCACCATATCACAACCCATGGTAAAAACCACCATATTATGCTGATAATCACAACTCGTGATAAAAACCACCATTACATACTGATAATCACAACAATTGTTGAATCTAAGGTTTTAATGAACAATTAAGTATTGGTATTTTTAGTAGAACTAATGGTTTTATCGACTATTTTAGATTTATAGTTTTATGCATGTGATTAAGAAGAAGACATTATGAAGAAAACATAAAGAGTGTAAGATGAAAGTAATAAAGAGTTTTGAAAACTTTGAAGAAAAATATATAAAAATAACTCTTTACTCAACCTGAATTAGGATTACACACGACACTTAAAATAAGTTAATTATATGTGTGTTATGATAAGAAATGATAAGTTTAAGATCCTAAAATGAGATATTATATGTGCTCCTTATATGAAATGAAGTTGATAATCGACCTGATTGGAAAATATGTTTTAAAGTATAAAAGGTTAGGTTTTCAGGTCAATTCGGTCAACCAAGAAAACAATCGATCTACTAAATCAAATAGTGAGTTTTGGCGCCAGTTGGTTAATCGAATGAAATTGGTCGGTTAAACATTTGAAACAGTAGTTGAACTGGCTAAGGAAGTGAGCACACTGATCCAATTTATCAATGGAATGAAAAGGGTTGGTTAACCATTTGAGTTAGTAGATGAATTGGTGGAAAAATAGATCATACTGATCCAATCGGTCAACCGACTGGGTTTAGTTGGTTAACCGACTGGCTTTGTGCCAACGGTTAAATTAAAAGCAGTACAGTTCGGTCAACTAACTTGTAAGAATCGGTCAACCAACCAATTTAGTTGGAATTTCAGGTGATTTGGTCTCTTGGTAAAAACCTATTCATTTTTTTGATTCCATGAGAGGGATTTGGGAGATTTGATTTAATTGAAGTATTAACAATCTATTATGTTATCCCTATTGATACGGTTAATATATTTTGAGATTCTCCTAATTTAAATGGTTTAATACTTCCTATTTCTATAGTTTTAGATTGAGAATAGTTTTATGAACTTAAATAAGAGAATTGAAAGTTATTTTTAAGTGAAATACACTTGAAATTAAAGGTAATCATATATGGGGCCTTAAAGTGTCATTTTATAATATATATTTGAAAAACTAGTGGTTAGAAGGCTAATTATTGGTCTATTAATATAGAAATGGTGGAATGGAGTTTGATACATCAAGAATAATCAATTTGAGCTTTTATAAGAGTGAAATTTACGCTGAGATTTTTACGAGAGATTCTATTCAAGTTCTTGATTTAAAGCACTAGTTGTTTGGCATCACCAATTTGAGTTCTAATTGTTATTCAATCATTGCCTTCAGTATTTTCTTGGTGAGATCTTTCCAAGTTATATTATTTGCTTTAAATTTATATTTATCTTGATTATTTGATTTAGGATTGTTAGAAAAATTATTTTTGAACTTAAAAGCCTAAAAATATTTTTAAGCGACTTTTGTCTGTTTATCTAATTACGTGCTAAATTTGTGTTACCCATATTATTTATTAATCAGATTTGAATTACCTCATATTGTATCTGTCACATAGTAATTATTCAAGAAATTAATTGAGTATATTCATATTGAGATGGTAGAAACTCTTAGTGGAAAGAAACTTATATTTTTTGTATTTGTAAGTATGAGTGTATTAGACACGTTTGGGACAGTGTCTACACAAGGTAGCTAGGTTTCGATCTTTTTCTTGTGAAAAAAATTAGAGTTTGATTTTTGTCCTGTAAATATATTAGGTTATTCTTTTTCCTTGAAAAGAATTAGATTTTGATTCATCCTGCAATTGAATTATTTTTTAAGTAATTTGTAAATGTTCACCATTCCCTGTAAAAAAGATAA
This sequence comes from Eucommia ulmoides, assembly GCA_016647705.1. NCBI lineage: Eukaryota > Viridiplantae > Streptophyta > Magnoliopsida > Garryales > Eucommiaceae > Eucommia > Eucommia ulmoides. The sequence goes on along the minus strand of CM028330.1, from coordinate 17,564,712 downwards.
GTGAGAGAGAGTTAGGTTTTTCTTTAGCCTGGTAAAAAGATATGATTCATCATTGACCCATGAAATAGGTAAATTCTAATGGTTGATTTTTTGCCTGTAAAAGAATCATGAGTTGTAAGGGTTTGGTTCCTACCTGGTAAAGGAATCAGGGGTTTAGTGGATTACGAATCTCCATGGAGCTCGGAGGACTAAACGTAGGTAAGACTAGCTTAACCGAACCAGGATAAATTCTTGTGTCCTACATTGAATTATTTTCTATTTTGTATTTGGGTGGGCACTTAGTAATCTATTTAAGAAAATTGATTATTTAGGTTTAAATGAATTAATTGTCTAAATTTGGTAACTACCCAATTCACCCCCCCTTGGTAGCTCTTTGACCAACAACAATTATATATCAACCACCTGCAAGACATGCCCTCTTGTCAGGTCTATTAACATCCTGCAGGACATGCCCTCTAGTTGGCACTACACTATAGTATTGTAGGATAATAATAAAAGTCAATTTCTCATTTCAAATTTTATTTGATCCATCTAATGTTATAAAATATTCCATTTTAATAAATCTTTCCTTTTAGACGATTTAGTACGAAAATATAATTTGGTAATTTACATAGAAGACAATACACTCACCTCGATATTTGTACTGTTAATATACTACAGTCGAAAAACAACATAGATGGCATCGCCTGAGAACCTAATACACGACAGGACCTAAAACTAATAATTTACCTAAATAAATTACATATGAAATGACATGCATGAAATGTGTGACAATAAATAAATGTATTATTTTTCCAAATTTATATAAATCTTTAGAAACTCCAACATAACCTTTTCGTATTAACTTTAAATGAGTAATTAAAATAAATTCTTGATTTATGATTAGAAATTAACTTAAATTAATAGTCTAATTCACTACAAATATGAGTTATTGAAGTATAAAATAGAAATTCACTCTATAATTTTAGTAATTTTCAACATGGAAATTAAACCCACTAAATTCTTATAGCAGACTACCTCAAAAAGATCAAATATAATATGAAGTTAATGATAACCAAAACTACATTCATTTTAATATAAACTTGATGAGTGTATTTTTGGGTATCACCGAGTCAGCACCAGGACCCCAGCCACATGTCCACCATTACCGTGACGTAGACGCATTCAGGAATCCAAAGTACCATGTAGGAATATACGCCGACCAAGGCTCCTTCCTTGGAATCTCCTTTGCACCCAGAAAAAAACAATTTGCCCCATAAGGATGCTAACGTCCAAAACTCTATGTTGTGCCTTTGGACAGCCAACTTCCGGGACTTAGCCACTTGTCTCGACCGGTAAACCATTTTAGTCCGTTTCTCTTCCGGAACTCCACGGATCTCCAAGCTCATCTATCAACTTGCCTCCACATGCCTAATAGAGGCCCGTGGGCTTTTCTAGACAGACTTGAAAGTCCAAACCTAGATATTATCTCCTAAACGCCCTAGATTATTGGCTGAACATATAGTTTCACCTAATTAAAAGTGTTTAGGCCCGATTAGGTAAAGTTGATCATCTCTAACACCTATATACCCCAAGGGTTATGCAAGCTTGAGGCATGCCTAAAAACGCTAACGCTCAATCGCTATTTGCATACTTGACGCATTTGTGTATCTTTTCTCTTCGAGCTCTTACTCTCATACTAGAGGGGTTTCGTGGGGACAAATCTCGACTCAACCTTGTGCAGGTACCACTCCCAGATGGGCAGAACTCTGGATTCCAGCTAGCTAGTCCCCCAAGATGACAATTATAGTTGACTAAAAGAATCTCCAACTCCAACTCCAACTCAGCAACCCCCTCTTAGCAAGAGGACCCACCTGTCACCTGATTGGACCATAGTCAAGGTATTGACCACTTTAGGACACCAATAGTTTGGCGCCGTCTGTGAAAACTGTGCAAAAAGTCTTCCCCTGATAATTGTTTCTTGCTTAGTTGAGCCGAGTGATCGCAAGGTCTAGTTAGACAATCAAACACATAACAGAAGCTCCCTCCGTGAGCAACTGTCTTTCTTCAAAAGAACCAAGAGAAATGTCAAATAATCCAAAGGCTCACCCCTCAGCTCCTACCAACGAGGATAACTATCCCCTTTAGGACCAAGCAAGGCCATCTACCTTGCCTTGTGAGGCTTATATGGGACAGACCTCAAAAGTTATGGAGGGATCTCGGATTGATCTCCTTGAGCACTAGAGGAGGAACAACTGAGCTCCCTGCCAGGGTGAGGTCCCCCTTCGTGGATGAGGTCCTGCGTGAAGTGGTGCCTAAACATTTTGCATACCCCCAGATGAACCCATATGACGAAACCCTCTGTCATTCTGCCCCTACTTGCCAAACACCAAGGGAAAAAACCTTGGGTATTTATCTAGGATCCATCCTATTGAACTTGTGGTGAGCTCAACACTCCATTTTTCTCCCAGCCATCTGGGCTAGAGAGCTCTTCGCCATGGCAATCCAACTACACAAAAATTTGTGAAAACTTCTTCCGCAATAACTAAGTGTTGAGTTTTACCACGACTAAGGACATGCCACATAGGAGTACTTCGATTCAAGGAGCGAGCTTAACTCAAAGGCGGAGACAAGCATCCCTCCGTCCTGCTAGAGGTGGAGATAAAAACCCTTCATCCTATCTTCAAGTGAGGCTCAAAGGCAGAGACGAGCACCCTCCAACCTATTTCCAACAATGGTGTCCCAACACCTAGGGTCACGGGTGACTCTCCAAAGCAATATCTCGACCCTCAGAGTTGCAGATGATTCTTTAAAAATGGTGTCCCGACACCTAGGGTCTCAGATGATTATCCAGAACAACATCCCGACTCTCAACATTGTGGATGATTCTAAAAAATGGTATTCTGACCTCTAGAGTTGCGGATGATTCTCCAAATCAATATCCTAATTCTCGGGGTCGTGGATGATTCTCCACAGCGGTATTCTAACCCCCTAGGGTTGAGGAGGATTCTCCAGATCTACATCCCCACCCTTGGCGACGCGGATGATTCTCCCCAATGACATTTCAACCCCCAAAGTTATGGATAATTCTCCAGATCAACACCCTGACTCTCGGCGTTCTGAATAATTCTCCATAAGCCTTATCCCGGTGCTCAACATCGAGGGTAACAACCAGACCGTCTCTACAGGTCAATAGTCCATACTTGGGGAAAAGACCAAAGTTATTTACCAAGGGTGGGGCATTAATCGAGTCTGAACGCCTGCAGTTAAGTACTTCTCCCCACTAGTCGACTATAAGTCCAGCGTTCTAAAGGAGAAAGTGCTCCTGTATGTACTAAATGGAGATAACCTGAATAGGTTTTGAATGAACCTAACTACGGAGAACTCCCTGATGACTAGCCACGGGGGACCAACCGTCGCGTTACACCCCTGCGAACCGAGTCAACTAGGTACCTTGGGAAACCCTCTTTCTAAGTCCGGGACATGATTTTCTTATAATCAACTCGTGTCCCAGAATGGGGGGGCTAGTAGTCTATAGTCCTAGGCAATAATGTATATAAAATATGGGATGATTTTTTGCTAAATAATAATACAAAATAGCTAATTAAGTTAAATTTAAAGCGTTGAATTATTGATATTTTATGTAAATAGTTAATTAATTTTGTTGGTGTCCCAAAGTGGTCAACACCTTGAGTATGATCTAGTTAGGTGACAGGTGGGTTCTCTTGTTGAGGTGGGATTGCTGGGTTGGAGTTAGAGTTCAAGATTTTTTGAGTCAACTGTAAACATCGTCCTGGGGGACTAGCTAGCTGGAATCCAGAGTCTTGCGTGTCAAGGAGTAGTACCTATACAAAGCTAAGCTAGAATTTGTCCCGGTGAAGCCCCTCTAGTGTAAGAGTAAGAGGTCAGAGAGAAAAGGTACAGAAATGCGTTAAGTATGTAAATAGCGATTAAGCGTTAGCATTTTTAGGTATACCTTGGGCTTACATAGCCCCTGGTATACATAGGCATTGGAGATAATCAGTTTTACCTAATCGGGTCTAAACATGGCCAATTAGGTGAAACCATGTGTTCAATCGATAATCCAGAGCATTTAGAAGATAATCACTGGACTTGGGCTTTCGGGCCTATCTGCAAAAGCCCACGGGCCTCTGTCAGGCCTATGGAGGTGAACTAGTGGAGGACCTTGGATATCCGTGGAGTTTTGGAGGTGAAACGGACTAAAAATGGTGTGTCGGTCGAGATAAGCGACTAAGTCCCTGAAGTTGGTTATCTAGAGGTATGGTACAAAGTTAAGAGTGGCAGCATCCCTGCGGAGCACATTACTCCTTCCTGGGTGCAAAGGAGATTCCAGGGAAGGAGCCTTGGTCAGCATATGCTCTTGCGTAACACTTTGAATTCCTGAATGTGTCCACGTCACGGTAATGGTGGACATGTGGTTGGGGTTCTGGTGTTGACTTGGTGATGCAAAAAAGTACCCTCATCAGTTGCTCCCTAGCCTTGGGTGACGAGGGAAGAGAGATAGTCAGAGATATCAACTTATTGTTGTAACGGGCGTCCCAAAGGTTTCGAAACAAGGGAAACATTCTTGGCCGGTTCTCTGGAACTTTCTGCCGACCAGAGGCCAATCCTCTTGGCTTGCAGTCCTTAAGTTGTGTAACGTTGTCTACCAGGTCAGCGGAGCTCTTGGGAGATGACACGTCTTCTGGGGACCTTGCTGACGGGTAGAATTTTGAATAACACTTCTTGAACCGTTAACATATTCTGGGGAAGCAATTTGGGATGGGCCCCAATGTGGCTATGTATCGGGCAAAAATAGCACGACAAAGCGATATTAAAAAATTTTAATTTTTTGAACGGCACTTCTCAAACCGTTAACATATTCTGGGAGACCAATTTGGGATAGACGCCATGTGGCCGTGCACTGGGCAAGGATATCACAACAATGCGTCAGTAAATTTTCTCAATTTTCTGGAGCTTAGGTCGTTATATCTTCTAAGCAGCTCTCTTGACGGGCAGAATTTTGTACAGTATTTCTCGAACCGTTAACATACTCTGAGGGACCAATTTGGGATAGGCCCCCATGTGACCGTGCATCGGGCAAAGATAGCACGATAGGGAGGCAATAAATTTTCTCAATTTTCTGAACGACACTTCTCGAAATGTTAACATATTTTGGGGGACCAATTTGGGATAGGTCCTCATGTGGCCGCGTACCGGGCAGAAATAGCGTGTCAGGGCGTTAGTGAATTTTCTTAATTTTCTAGAGCTCAAGTCGTCACGTCTTTTGAGTGGCTCTCCTAACGGGCATAATTCTGAACAACTGTCCCCCAGATGGCAGCTGCATAGAGGTCAAGCTCTTGAAGGGCAGACTCCTAGAGGTCAAGCTTCTAGAGGGCAGACTCTTGGAGGTCAAGCTCTTAGAGGGTACTTTTCTGAGTGGCGAACATCTGGGTGACGAAAATCTAGGCAATATATTTCTAAACTCTGCAGTTAAGCATGCTTAGGGGATAACAATACAAAGATGGGTGACTCCTTAGGAATTCTTGGCGATAAATTTTTGGGTGATAGATTTCTTAACTCCGCAGTTAAGAGTGCTTGGGCGACAGCAATACAAGGATGGGTGACCCCTTGGGAATTCGGGGCAATAGATTTCCGGGTGATTGATTTATGAACTCCGCAGTTAAGTATGCTCGGGTGGCAGCAATTCCAGGATGGTTAACCCCTTGATAATACTAGGTGATAGATTTCTAGGCAATAGATGTTTGAACTCCGGGTCGTCGACATCTCAACACTTAGAAATTTTTGAAGTATTTTTAGCTTTCTGACCCTTCATCTTCTTCCCTCAATCCCCCAACTTGTTTTCACTAGGCTGGTGAATCAGCTTTTCCCGGAGAGTGGAATTCTCACTGAGTTGAATTCTCACCAAGCCACAATTCAGAAAAATAACAAGGTTGAGAACAGTCTCCATGTCGACCTGTCTGTTGTTCGGACCAAGAACCTCAGACTTTGCACTGACCTCTAGAACCTCAAGTCTTGGATTAACACAAATGAGGTCTAGTTTGCCACTTACAAGCGGCGTGTAAGAACTTGGAGCAGAAGTGGCGGGACACCGTTAATCGAGTAGGAAAAAGGCTAGATCAGAGATGGTGGAATAGTGGAAGAAGAGCCCTGGATATCTGGATCTTGAGGAGAAGATGGCTAATAACTTCTGGGATGTAGGGAACTAGGCCACCATGAAGGCTATCCACTACTTATATCTTGATTTCCCCGCCGGCCCTATGGACATGAAGTTCTCAGATTTGGATGATAGTTATGAGCATGAAGGCACTGGGCAAAGAGATGCAGGGGAGGACAGTGCTGACAAGGGGGCCCCAAGGAGGGCGAGATTGATAGTCTTTTTTCTCATACGGATGCCCGTGAGGATGAGGGCAGTGATAACTGAGCTCTAGGTCATTACTTCTTAAGCACTTATGATTTTGTAGACTTCTTTTCACTTATTCCTACTATTCTATACACGAGCGTGTAAGCTTCTGAGTGATACAACCAGGGTACTTCAGAGTCTGTTCCTTCCTCTTGACATTTTTGCTGGGTTACTTTATGCTCGGTAACTTATTTAGGGTTGTAAAATTCTAAAAAAAATTGTTCTTGCCTAGGACCATAGACCACTAGCCCCCCCCTCTCATTCTGGGACACGAGTTGATTACAAGGAAATCATGTCCCGGACTTAGAAAGAGGGTTTCCCAAGGTACCTGGTCGACTCGGTTCGCAGGGGTGCAACGCGACGGTTGGTCCCTCCGTGGCTAGTCATCAGGGAGTTCTCTATAGTCAGGTTCATTCAAAACCCATTCAGGTTATCTCTATTTAGTACATGCAGGAGCACCTTCTCCTTTAGAACGCTGGACTTATAGTCAACTAGTGGGGAGAAGTACTTAGCTGCAGGACTTCAGACCCGATTAATGCCCCACCCTTGGTAAATAACTTTGGTCTTTTCCCCAGGTATGGACTATTGACCTGTAGAGACGGTCTGGTTGTCACCCTCGATGTTGAGCACCGGGATGAGGCTTATGGAGAATTATTTGCAACGCCGAGAGTCAGGATGTTGATCTGGAGAATTATCTATAACTCTGGGGGTCGGAATGTCATTGGGGAGAATCATCCGTGACGCCAAGAGTGGGGATATAGATCTGGAGAATCCTCCACAACCCTAGGGGGTCAGAATACCACTGTGGAGAATCATCCGCGACCCCGAGAGTTGGGATATTGATCTGGAGAATCATCCGCAACTCTAGAGGTCGGAATACCGTTTTGTAGAATCATCCACAATGTCGAGAGTCGGGATGTTGATCTGGATAATTATCCGAGACCCTAGGTGTCGGGACACCGTTTTTAAAGAATCATCTGCAACTCTGAGGGTCGAGATGTTGCTTTGGAGAGCCACCCGTGACCCTAGGTGTTGGGACACCATTGTTGGAAATAGGTTGGAGGGTGCTCGTCTCTGCCTTTGAGCCTCACTTGAAGATAGGTTGAAGGGTTTTTATCTCCACCTCCAGCAGGACGGAGGGATGCTCGTCTCTGCCTTTGAGTTGAGCTCGCTCCTTGAATCGAAGTACTCCTATGTGGCATGTCCTTAGTCGTGGTAAAACTCAACACTTAGTTATTGCGGAAGAAGTTTTCACAAATCTTTGCGTAGTTGGATTGCCATGGCGAAGAGCTCTCTAGCCTAGATGGCTGGGATAAAAATGGAGTGTTGAGCTCACCACAAGCTCGATAGGACGGATCCTAGATAAATACCCAAGGTTCTTTCCCTTGGTGTTTGGCAAGTAGGGGCAGAATGACAGAGGGTTTCGTCATACGGGTTCATCTGGGGGTATGCAAAATGTTTAGGCACCACCTCACCCAGGACCTCATCCACGAAGGGAGACCTTACCCTGGCAGGGAGCTTAGTTGTGCCTCCTCTAGTGCTCAAGGAGATCAATCCGAGATGCCTCCATAACTTTCGAGGTCTGTCCCATATAAGCCTCACAGGGTAAGGTAGATGGCCTTGCTTGGTCCTAAAGGGGATAGTTATCCTCGTTGGTGGGAGCTAAGGGGTGAGCCTTTGGATTATTTGAAATTTCTCTTGGTTCTTTTGGAGAAAGACAGTTGTTCAAGGAGGGAGCTTCTGTTATGTGTTTGATTGTCTAACTAGACCTTGCGATCACTTGGCTTAACTAAACAAGAAACAATTATCAAGAGAAGACTTTTTGCACAGTTCTCACAGACGACACCAAACTGTTGGTGTCCTAAAGTGGTCAATACCTTGACTATGGTCCAATCAGGTGACAGGTGGGTCCTCTTGCTAAGGTGGGGTTGTTGAGTTGGAGTTGGAGTTGGAGATTCTTCGAGTTAACTATAATTGTTGTCTTGGGGAGCTAGCTAGCTGGAATCCAGAGTCCTGCCCATCTAGGAGTGGTACCTGCACAAGGTTGAGCTGAGATTTGTCCCCACGAAACCCCTCTAGTATGAGAGTAAGAGCTTAAAGAGAAAAGATACACAAATGCGTCAAGTATGCAAATAGCGATTGAGCGTTAGCGGTTTTAGGCATGCCTCAAGCTTGCATAACCCTTGGGGTATGTAGGTGTTAGAGATGATCAACTTTACCTAATCAGGCCTAAACACTTTTAATTAGGTGAAACTATATGTTCAGCCAATAATCTAGGGCGTTTAGGAGATAATCTCTAGGTTTGGGCTTTCAAGTCTGTCTAGAAAAGCCCATGGGCCTCTATTAGGCATGTGGAGGCAAGTTGGTAGATGAGCTTGGAGATCCGTGGAGTTCCGGAAGAGAAACGAACTAAAATGGTGTACCGGTCGAGACAAGTGGCTAAGTCCCGGAAGTTGGCTGTCCAAAGGCACAACATAGAGTTTTGGACGTTAGCGTCCTTGTGGGGCAAATTGTTTTTTTTCTGGGTGCAAAGGAGATTCCAAGGAAGGAGCCTTGGTCGGCGTATACTCCTGCATGGTACTTTGGATTCCTGAATGCGTCTACGTCACGGTGATGGTGGACATGTGGCTGGGGTCCTGGTGCTGACTCGGTGATATCCAAAAATACACTCATCAAGTTTATATTGAAATGAATGTAGTTTTGGTTATCATTAACTTCATATTATATTTGATATTTTTTTGAGGTAGTCTGCTATAAGAATTTAGTGGGTTTAATTTCCATGTTGAAAATTACTAAAATTATGGAGTGAATTTCTATTTCATACTTCAATAACTCATATTTGTAGGGAATTAGATTATTAATTTAAGTTAATTTCTAATCATAAATCAAGAATTTATTTTAATTACTCATTTAAAGTTAATACGAAAAGGTTATGTTGGAGTTTCTAAAGATTTATATAAATTTGGAAAAATAATATATTTATTTATTGTCACACATTTCATGCATGTCATTTCATATGTAATTTATTTAGGTAAATTATTAGTTTTAGGTCCTGTCGTGTATTAGGTTCTCAGGCGATGCCATCTATGCTGTTTTTCGACTGTAGTATGTTAACAGTGCAAGTGTCGAGGTAAGTGTATTGTCTTCTATGTAAATTACCAAATTATATTTTTGTACTAAATCGTCTAAAAGGAAAGATTTATTAAAATAGAATATTTTATAACGTTAGATGGATCAAATAAAATTTGAAATGTGAAATTGACTTTTATTATTATCCTACAATGCTATAGTGTAGTGCCAACAAGAGGGCATGTCCTGCGGGATGTTAATGGACCTGACAGGAGGGCATGTCATGCAGGTGGTTGATATATTATTGTTGTTGGTCCAAAGAGCAACCAAGGGGGGGTGAATTGGGTAGTTACCAAATTTAGACAATTAATTCCTTTAAACCTAAATAATCAATTTTCTTAAATAGATTACTAAGTGCACACCCAAATACAAAATAGAAAATAATTCAACGCAGGACACAAGAATTTATCCTGGTTCGGTTAAGCTAGTCTTATCTACGTCTAGTCCTCCGAACTCCATGGAGATTCGTAATCCACTAAACTCCTGATTCATTTACCAGGTAGGAACCAAACCCTTACTGTAAGACCTCAATCGTAGCATGTACGTCATTTCAGTTGTATGTTAGAATAATTGGGAAAAATTCGGGGTAAAACTAGGACAATTAAAAATTCAAATAAAAAGTCTAGGGGTCAAATTGAAAATATAGAAATATTTATTCTAAACTTTGGGGATTTCAAATTGTCACTTAAATTATAGATTAAAAAAAAAAAACCAATTAATTAGAGGGTTCAAATTGCGATTTAGGGAAATTGTGAATAATACATTGGGCTAAAATAAGGATGTGAAGGAGTTGGGGGGAGAAAAGGGTAATAAAATAAAAGTTTTTTTAAAACACATATTATACATATACACATGGGGGTGACGTGAGCTGCCGCCCGACTGTTGAACCGAAACAGGGAAGAGTGAGACCGGCAACATGGAGAGATCAGATCAAACCTTCACCCACTTAGTTCATGCATATAAATATCAACATCATGAGGGAAGATCGGGAAAGGGGATGAAATCCGAAGGAATTTTCAGAAAATCTAGAGAGAGAGAAAAAGCATCGGAGCGGGGTTCGTGATTGACGGCAGGAATGGATCTTGTCTGATCAGCCAACGATTTTGGATATGACAGAGTGTACTCACAGTGGTTGTGTTCAGACGAGAGGGTGTGTAGGCTTGCTGCTCGGATCGCCGACGGTGGAAGGTTCTCCGGCAGGGCAGTGTGTTCCGGTACCGGGGTGTGTGTGTGCACGTGGGTGTTCAGATTCAACGTGCATGTGGAGAGAGGCGATCGTCGGTGAGCCATATGGGTGGTGGCCGCCGGAGTTGGCAAGGAGAGAGAAGAGAGAGAGGATCAGCGGTGACGGGTTTCGATTGCCGCCGTTGGGGAGTTCGTCATCGTTCCTCCGGCGACTGCACATGTGTGGGTAAGGGATGTTTTCGGCATTGTGTATGCGTGTGCATGGACGTGGCGGTAAAATTTGGTGAAAGGAGTAAGGACCTAGCCGGAGTAGAGGGGGGTCCGGCGGGTGCTCAAACGGAAACAGAACCGGGAAAAAAAAAAAGAGAAAGGAAGAAGAAAGGAAGGGGAAAAAAAAAAAAAGAAGGGAAATTACAAAAACACCCCAATAAAATTCGAAATTTATCCCGTAGCCCTTGAACGTTTCGGAACAGGTAATATTTTTATCGGATACTATTATCGATTAAATTAAATTATTAGACATTAAGATTTTTCTCGCATTCGTAATAGTAATTGTCGTGATCGTGATAACATTTTTATAATCGCTAGTTTTAATAAACTGGTACAGTAAACTTAACAGAGTGAAATTAAACAAATAATAGTTTTTGTAATGAAATGTGGGAGAATTATGAAAAATTAGGACCTGCGTTCATCTAATTTGGTTATTTTAAATACGATATTAATTTAGGCCCTATTACTATTAGGTTCGCAAGCACCGGAGTTTCGATAGGAAGTAGTTAGCAAGAGCTTTTGGGAACAGATCACGAGGTGAGTGTACTGTCTTCTTGCCAACCTATTTTTATATATATATATATATATGAGATGACATTTGTGATTACCTAAATTGTGTGAATTTATAAACGATATGGATCAAGCAGGATTTGAATGAATTGGTAAACTGGACTTCGATAGATTCCAAAAAAGAAGTTGGAAATGAATTTCTGCTGGATTTGGTAAAAATAGACGGTGTTTTTAAAAAGAGAATAAGAAACATCTATTTTTCTAAAAATGTCTGGTTTTTCTAAAAATAAGGGGTGAAAAAGTGATTTTGATATAATCGAACGTTTTCTTTAAAAAGGAAATGCAAAATATGATTTTTGGACTTGAAAGTTGGTTTTGAGGAAAAGAGATAGGCGTGGTGATTTGACAATGTTGAGTAGTTGATATTTATTGAGTTGTGTTTCGATAAGGCTGTATTTGATTTTGACGATGCCATGGTTGTTCTCTCCGTAAGGGGTGTGGATTACATTTCTCCCCGTAAGGGGTGTGGATTATATTTCTCCCCAAAAAGGGGTGTGGATATTTCGTAGGAAGGCATTCCTATGAATGTTACGGTACCGTTGCAACTCCCGATCGTGAGGTTAAAACGATCACTAAGGCTGGCCAGTGTGTGTGTGTTTGAGAGTGGTGTTTTGAGATATGGTATTTTGTTTATATTGGGTGATTCATTATTTATTATGGTGATTGACATGACTCTTGTACTAAATGACTTTGCATGGAATATATATATATATATATATATATATCGTGCTTTATTCTCACTGCAAATATTAGGGAAAACTTTTACAAGTTACGTGATGGTTACATATTTAAGCTTGATCCATTTAGGTGTTGCAGAATAAACTATTATTATTATAAAAATATTTTACTAAGAAGACAGTACACTCGCAGGTACAACGGCTAGGAGTCGGTCCCCTACTGGCACTAGGTAGAGCTACGTGATGAAGTCATTTAGGCATTTGGAAAAGGCTGTTAAAGGCGAACCTATAAAAGGGTCATGGATAATTACTGTTTGCTAGTAAAATTTCGGGACGGGTGTGTCCCCCATAATAGATGTTTGTATTATACAGTGGGTGTATATTGTTATCTAATTGGGCTATTACTATTAGATATTGGTGATGTCATGTTGTAGTCACGCCAGCCTCGGGCGGACGGGTGTCCGGGACGGGCTGTAACACTTACAACTCATGATTCTTTTACAAGCACATAATCAACCATTAGAATTTACCCATTTCATGGGTCAATGATGAATCATATCTTTTTACCAAGCTAAAGAAAAACCTAACTCTCTCTCACTTATCTTTTTCACAAGGAAGGATAAACATTTACAAATTACTCAAAAAATAATTCAATTGCAGGATGAATCAAAACCTAATTCTTTTCAAGGAAAAAGAATAACCTAATATTTTTACGGGATAAAGATCAAACCCTAATTTTTTTCACAGGAAAAAGATCGAAACCTAATTACCCTGAGTAGACACCGTCCCAAACGTGTCTAATCCACTCATACTCACAAATACAAAAAATATAAGTTTCTTTCCACTAAGAGTTTCTACCATCTCAATATGAAAATAATCAAATTTCTACTAGACTCAAACTCTACCAATTTTCATACCAGAGATGCAACATCGGTAGGCCTACCCACGTGTGCATTGTATTATAGGAACCCTATCTGGAGGTTGTGTTCTAGATCAAAGGTACAGCATATATGATGATCTAGCTTTGGACATGATCAATTAAGGGTATTGTTTTTTAACGATCAGTGACATATTAATGGGTATGAATGTGACATGTAAAATGAGATCTTTACATGTATGTGTAAAAATTTAATAATTTTTTAATTATATATGACATATTAATAGGCATGTTTGACATATTAAAAAATTAATGATATTTATTATGTAAATGACATATTGATAGACATATATGTGACATGTGAATTACGATTCAGTGGTATTTGAACAATGGAATCGGATATTTAAAATCACTAAATTAACATAGAAAAAAAATTAAATCACATTTAGTATCATGTTCCTTTAAGTGGATAATCATATCAACGTAAAACGAATATAACATAATTAAATCGCATTTAATTAAATTATCTCTTTTAGCTCTTCAACCTCAAACCTTCTAATTTTCTATTCGTGATTTGAGAAGACTCTTTCAAGAATGACTGAACACGAACATGAATGGATAATAGAGAACCATTATCTTAGAAGCAACACAAGTGTATTGTCTCTAACATTATCTACACATCAAAACTATATCCAGTTGGTAGGAATTTCACCAAGAGAACTTCCCCAGGTACGATTTTCTTATTATACGATCTCTCTATCTTGTGTTCTCAAAAGGACCAACAGTTATGGATAAAGTCAAAAATTTATATTTCAATCATATATATTTTGATTGATAATATAATCCCTTGTAACACAAATTAAAATCCCATCTCAATCGTCACACTGCTCTAGGTAGATAATTTGGTGAATTATATTATATCGAATCACGTAGAATATATTTCTTTTTGTTGAGAGTCATCTATCATTTTTTGTTTACTCGTACATTCATGTCTATGTCTACCTAATGAATACCTTTGAAATCTCGTAGCTGAAATACAACACTTAGTATTATCAAAATTTATTAGCCCATGTATATAACATATAATACCTCAAACCTAAAGATCACAAATACAATCATATATCAGATATCATATTTTTATATTGAGCAAAATTACCATGTAAAATATTAAGGATGATCACCTTCAGTTCCTCACTACACTAATAAGTATCATTGTGGCTTTTCTAATATTTCATACTAATAATTTGAGACTTATAATTATCAAAAGAGAAAACAATATAATAAGTTAGTTTAGATTGTGGAAGACCAGTTTTCAACAATCCAATGCCGACTAAGAGCAATTAAAAATATTAAGTTATCAAATGTCTTTGATCTCTGCTTTTTAATTACATTAACAGACATTTCAACTTAATATCATTTTTACCAATGTAAATTATCACTATTTTTACCATGATTTGGACTAAATAAATTGGGAAAAATCTTGAAATTCTCTAAGAGTTTTACTTAAATTCTCTTAATTTGAAAAAGTTTATTTCGATGATAAATTAATTATTGGCAATTGATTTACATTATTACAAAGAAACATTATTATATATCATTAGTAAATAGTAAAAAGTAATAATAAAATAATTTAAACTTAATCAGTTCCCTAATCTCATCTTCTCTAGAAGTTACGAAAAGCAGAGGAGTGAGAGGTAATACAGTACAATTCGTCGAAGAACATTGCAGGAATTATAATCGCAGAGGATAATATCCCTTGTCTCAGAACTTTCGAGAAACAGAGAGACCAATCCCCAGCCTGGAACAGTCGCTCCGTCATAACAAACCCTCCCTCCTTAAAACCCCCTCGACTCTCTTTTTCTCTCTCTCTCTAGCAAGAAGCAGTGCTCTGCAAAAATCTTCTAGAGAAAGGCTGTACATATATACTGTGTATCCACTGTGGTAATGGCGGACGAAGCCAAGGCCAAGGGAAACGCCGCTTTCTCTGCCGGCAAATTCGACGAAGCAATCCGCCACTTCACGGAGGCGATCAATCTTGCCCCCACCAACCACGTGCTGTACTCCAACAGATCCGCCGCCTACGCCTCCATCAATAAGTTCTCCGACGCTCTCACCGACGCCCAGAAGACCGTCGAGCTCAAGCCTGATTGGTCCAAGGGGTATTCCCGGCTCGGCGCCGCACATGTCGGCTTACACCGCTATGAGGACGCCGTCTCGGCTTATAAAAAAGGTCTGGAGATCGATCCGAGTAATGAGGCGCTTAAGTCTGGCCTTGCCGATGCTCAGTCCGCGATGGCCAGATCTCGAGCTCCTCCGCAGGCGAGTCCTTTCGGGGACGCTTTTTCGGGGCCGGAGATGTGGGCCAAGCTTACTGCAGACCCGACGACCCGAGCCTATCTGCAGCAGCCCGATTTCGTTAAGATGATGCAAGATATTCAGAAAAGCCCTAACAATTTAAACCTTTATTTGAAAGATCAGAGGGTTATGCAAGCACTTGGAGTCCTATTGAATGTTAAATTACATACGAGGACGCAGGATGATGCGGATATCCCGATGGACTCTCCACCGCCGGAGAGGAAGAGGCCAGCGGAGGCAGAGCCGATGAAGGAGGAGAAGAAACCAGAGCGGCAACCCGAGCCTGAACCGATGGAAATATTTGACGAAGATAGAGAAATCCGGGAAAACAAAGCGCAAGCTCAGAAGGAGAAAGAAGCTGGAAATGCTGCATACAAGAAGAAGGATTTCGAAACAGCGATTCAGCATTATACCAAAGCCATTGAGTTGGATGATACAGACATTTCATTCCTTACTAATCGGGCTGCTGTTTACTTGGAAATGGGAAAGGTATGTTAGAACTTTCGAAAACTTTGTTTTCGTTTACTTTAGTAGTTGTTTTTTTCCCCTCACAAAATTCATATCTTGATAGCATAGTTCTTGTTTAGTTCAGTTGTTTCCGTTTTATATTGTTCCTGTTTAGGAAGCTTTGATTTTGTTTGTTTCAGTTTTTTTTTTTTTTTTTTTTGTTGATACTGTGGTTCATTGTGATATTGAGATGCACAATTTTTGTCCATTATGTACCTAAGTGGTGTCTAATCTAATGTTATATGTTGTATATCCACCTACTAGGCTACTACTGTGATAGCATATGTGATTTCTTATTAGTTCTAAAAACTTCAGGGCTATAATGATAATATGGAGTTTTCCAGCCGATTAAGAATTCATTTAGGCTCCTTTGACATGAATGGATTTGAGGCCATTAAATTTCTGTGTGAAATACTGCTCATTGGGATCCTGAACTTTTCTAGAGGGAAACAAACTACTATAGGACTGAAGGTAGTCCAATGGATTTCAAATACTTTCTTTCACATCACCAAGTCATTTCAAATCCATCTATTTAGACTCTGAAATGTATGTTTTTAGTTTGTTGATATTCATTTCTAGTATAGATTAAAAGTTCTGAGTTATAATTTTCAATTGTAAATCCGGCTAATTGTTCAAATCCATCAATCCATTTGCAAACTTATAGTGGGGATTTGGCTGCCTTTTGTAATGGGTTTTCATGCCAATGGATATATTAAGCACTGGCTAGTCTTCTAACTTGAAATCTTCTTCACCCAATATTGTTTTTTGCCCCACATACTTCTCTTTTCGGATTGAATATATATGTTTGTGTATATATGTCATCATGTAGGTGTATATTTGTATTTATATACACATACTGGTAACTGGCCTACTCGAACTTCCTGCCCTTCACCATGAACCTCTGTAATTTCTCTCCCCTCTTGTAATTTGAATTAGTTCAATCAATTGGTCCACTCTACCCATCAGCTTCTATATGATTATTGTCTTTTAAGGTAAGCATCCACATTAGAAATGTTTGAAGATGCTCTGATATTGATAAGTGGTTGGTTCTATTTCTGTGAAATTTATATCTAGTTGTGTATAGAGTGAGGAAGTAGAGGTATCGTGAATATTGGATACTGGATAGTGTACTAAGCTACTAGTAAATGTTTTGGGATTAGGCATGCAATTTCTGTATAATTGATGGGGGCTCTGTCATTGTGATCTTTACAATATATGCTCTTTAATGTTTTCAAAAATGTTATGGTGTTTATTATGACAAATTTTAGGTAGAGAAAATAATTACTTCTTTTTGGTGATTGATTTCGATTTGTGTAGAATGTAAACTTGTTTGATTGACTAAAAAATAAAGATAAGGATAAAAAAATTGTGAAAATATTTGAAGGACAGTATAGTAATTTTCCCTTACTATTTTTTTTTTTGTGTGTGTGTGTGGGGGGGGGGGGTGGGGGGGGAGGATGGTATTTGATTTGTGCTGGATAGAATCTTTGGATTAATCAATTTATTGTGCTTTGTAGTACGAGGATTGCATTAGTGATTGTGACAAAGCTGTCGAAAGGGGAAGAGAACTAAGGTCAGACTATAAGATGGTTGCAAGGGCCTTAACGAGAAAGGGTACTGCTATGGTGAAGATGGCCAAAATCTCGAAAGATTATGAGCCCGCCATTGAAGTTTTCCAGAAAGCTCTGACGGAGCATCGTAATCCGGACACGTTGAAGAAGCTCAACGAGGCTGAGAAGGCAAAGAAAGAACTAGAGCAACAAGAGTATTTTGATCCGAAAATAGCAGACGAGGAACGTGAAAAAGGTACTCTCTTATGCTTTTTGTTTTCTCAAAAACACAACCTTCTCTCTTCCCGCCCTTTAACGGCATGATTATGTTTATGACGCCTCTATAAATACAGGTAATGAATATTTCAAGGAGCAAAAGTACCCAGAGGCTGTGAAGCACTACACAGAATCTTTAAGAAGGAACCCAAATGACCCCAGGGTATTGTATTATGCTTAGGCACAGTTTGTTAATACTTTCTTTTGTTACTTTTTATAATTAAAAAAAAAGGTTAATTGAAACTTAAAGGGTTATACTGAGTTTTCCTATGAACATATGGGTGGAAGTGTGAATTTTTGGAAGTCACTAGGGGGCTTGTGGTGGTCTAATGCATTCTTTTGGGTGGTTTTTCAGGCATATAGCAATAGGGCTGCTTGTTACACAAAACTTGCGGCAATGCCAGAAGGATTGAAGGATGCAGAGAAGTGTCTTGAACTCGACCCAAACTTCGTGAAGGGGTATACAAGGAAAGGAGCTATCCAGTTCTTCATGAAAGAGTATGAAAAAGCTTTGGAAACATACCAGGCCGGTCTGAAACTCGACCCTCAGAACCAAGAATTACTAGACGGCGTTCGGAGGTAATAACAGTTATTGTATTATATATTGTAGAATACTTTATTTTGTTTTGTGGGAATCAATACCGAATCTTTGTTGCAGGTGCGTAGAACAAATTAATAAGGCTAGCCGGGGGGATTTGAGCCCTGAAGAATTGAAGGAGAGACAGGTTTGAACAATTTTTTCTTCCCCTTTGTGTTCCTTTGTAGTTTTGAGCAGCAAGATTTGGACATAAAACTGAATGATCCAATCTTTTGCAGGCTAAGGCTATGCAGGACCCGGAAATTCAGAACATCCTCACTGATCCTGTAATGAGACAGGTATAATATTTGCATATGTTTTTGTTACATAAAAAATTAAGATGATTCTGGCACTGATTTTGTGGTGCCCTTAATATTTATTTTTTCTTACAGAACATATATATATATATAAATGTAAAATAGGACCAAGTTTATAGAATAATATATATATATATATATATATATATATATATATATATATATATATATATTACTATTTAATTGTTAGAGACATTTCCCACCATTGATTAAGATTTTGTTGCGAAACTAAAGTACAAACTATCAACAAAATATCTTTTATAATTAATGTATCTGAATTAACTATAAGATAATCATTTAGGGACAAGTGTGTGTGTGGTATATATATATATGATTTGACTTAAAATTATGAACTATTTTTATGACAGTCTAATCCTAGTGAAAGAGCGGGGGCTTCTGTTGTGTTTGGTTGTGTTCGGTTGCACGGTTGGGGGTTCTTTTTCCAATGTGTAATCAGACTATTATACCTTCTATTGTATATAATAAGCAATCAATAAAAAAGTAACAAAGGTAAAGTAGTAACTTGAATTAATTATAGTCTTCCTTCTTTTCCTTCCGAATCCATTCGAAGTGTATGAATCTGATTTTATGTTCCAATTTTCCCCCTTTATTCTTTTCTTCTCCTCATCCTTCAACCCCTCTAAACAACAAAAATAGATGCCCCCCCAAAAATCTAAACATAGTTCATGGGTGGTTGTACTGGTCTCTCTTTTTTTGTGAAATAGTGCTTTCTAAGAATTTATTTGTGTATTTGTTTTTTAAGCTAACATGAGTGGTGGGGTGCTGCAGGTATTGGTAGATTTCCAGGAGAATCCGAAGGCAGCACAGGATCACATGAAGAACCCACAAGTGATGAATAAGATCCAGAAGCTGATAAGTGCAGGCATTGTTCAGATGAGATGATGACGCACATTATTTACTTTTTCATTCCTTCTCCCAACATGTGTATTATTTCTAGTCAAAGCTGATCACCGGACTTGTTATCACCTTTTCACGTTTTTGGATTTTTGGTGCTATTCTTGATCTACTTGTTTGGCATTTAAAAGTCAATTGCGATTTTGATGTCTTTAATTCCTTGTTTCTTTTAATGTTTGCTTTAATGTTTTTGTTCCTGGGTAATGCGGTACCCGAACGTCTAATTGTGTTTTTTACAGTAATATGATCTACCAAGTCTAATGAAGTATATTATTTTTCTTTATCTGAGAATTTTGCAAATTAAAAGTGGATCAGTTTTCAGTAGAATATTTCAGATAGAGATGACAAAAAAATTGGATCGATGGGTAACCAAAAGAAATTGAATTAAATAGTCCATTAAATAGTCCAGGTTGAAATCGATTAAATGGTTTTAGTTTTATATTTATTTACAC
Source organism: Eucommia ulmoides (assembly GCA_016647705.1). NCBI lineage: Eukaryota > Viridiplantae > Streptophyta > Magnoliopsida > Garryales > Eucommiaceae > Eucommia > Eucommia ulmoides. The sequence continues at coordinate 17,544,652 of CM028330.1, read as the reverse complement.
TTTTTAATTTTTTTACACTTTAATCCTAATATATATATATACACACACACTTGTAGGCGAGTACATTTATTTAATGCACTCCGTCTATTCTCAGATTTTCTCTTCCTCTTCCTCTCATCTCTCGACCATCAATCGCTCCTTGATTCATGTATGAAAATGATTTAGAGACTACATTACTTGTGACTATTATCTATGATTTTATTGTTTTATTTTATTTATCGTTAAGAATATTTACAATTAATAGTTTTATAGTTTGATTTTTGTTTTGGGAATTTATGTTTTATATTTTAGTTATATTTTTATTCATATATAAGAAATAATGATCTGCGGTTTTGGTTTTGATTTTTTATAAAATTTAAGAATCTTAAACAGTTTCCCGGATTTGACGTTGGTTTTTATTAAAATTAAATGGTCCAGTTTTAAAACGTTTAAAAAAAAAACCCGGAGGTTTTGATTTTACTTTTATATATGTTAAACGGTTTGGGTTTTGATTTTTTGTATAAAACCGAGATAAACTCAGACCGTTGACATCCTTAATTTCAGATGATACTTGAAATATGTTCTGAATTTATTATTTTTACTAATATGCACCAAATTTAAAACGCATCCAAAAAAAACAAACAATTTCAAAAGGACAAATCAAACAAAAAACAAATTTAGAACGCATCCAAATAATAATAATTAAAAAAAAAAAAAAAAAAAAAAAAAAAAAGAAAAGAAGAAGAAGAACAAACAAACATTTGAATTAAAGACAATTTCTGAATTTTGAAAATAGAAAAAACAATGTTAACATAGAGTATATACACGTACTTGATTTGCTAAGTTGCTTGCACCTCAATATTTCAAATTACAACCTTTGCTTATATATACACATTTATACATTTCAATATTCTATAAGGTTCATATATATCAATACATTGTCAGACACACTCTTAATATTTCGTTTTTTTTTTTTATATAGACGACATAGCACAAAAGACTACGGAAGTCTTTCAAAGGTTTCCAGACGCATCTCAGCAAAAACTAAATCAGTCATTTCCTTCAGGGGTTAAACATCAGTTCAACTTTTTTCTTTGTTCCTCTTCTCGCAAGATGGTTAGCCCATATGTTATCCTCCCTTGGAATAAGTTAGACAATGTAATTTTTCTCCCTCATCATGCTTCTACAATCATCAATCCATACTTAAACTGAAGAGTCTTCGGACATCCTTTTCGGACATCCTTTAGTGAGTAGCTTTACAACCTCCACTGCATCGAACTCCACCGCCACTTGGGTATCGTTCATTGCAAGCAAGAGTTATACATTTGTGGATACCTCTGATTTCAACTTCCAGATTATAGCAATTTGGCAGGAACCCGGTGAAGCCAACATGCCAGACTCCCAAGTGGTCTCTGAGCAATCACCCGCATCCCTCGATGCGTGGGTCGCCTTTCTCACAATTGTCAGTATTCAACTTGATGAAACCTGCACAAGGCACAGTCCAATTAGAGCGGGTTCTATTCAAAGTTTCTTGGGGGTTCGAGGATAAAATGTTTCTGGAAGATCCCTTTGAAATTGGGATATTCTTCAAGCAACAGAGAATGGATTTTGGACAACTCCCTCAATCACCTCTTTATTTCTATTCTTCCAAATTTCTCACAAAATCGCAAAAAAACAAATAGAAGGTGAATAGAGTAGAAGACTTTCTGTTCTGTTTGCCCTTAATCCATCTCAGCAACTCAAGATTTTTGCAATTACAAATATATGACTAAGGTCATATTTGATAACCACTTAAGTTTTAAGTGCTGAAAATTTTAAGTGTTAGATTTTAAATATTGAAATTATAAGTGTTGAATTTATTAAGTGTTAAATATACTATGTATTCAATTTTTTTAATACTTTTAACTTCAAGAAAATTATTTTTCTACAAATTTTTATTCCTAAAATAAATTTTACAATTTTATTTGTATAAAACATTTTTTTTTACAATTTTCTCTCTATTTTTTCTCAATTTAATGTTTTCTCCATCTATAATTTTTTGAATATAATTTTTTTATGAATTTTTATAGTATTGGTATAAAATATTGGTTGTAATAAATAGATATTCTATGATGTTTAGTGATAAATGCTAAAAAATTAAGTCAGTCTCATTTCACTTAAACTTTTGAACAATTTTTTTAAGTGATTCTTATTTTTTAAGTAATTACTTAATTTTTATTATCAAACACACTTAATTTGATAAGTACTTAATGTAATTAGTTTTAAGTATTTAATTGCGTTATCAAACGAGACCTAACTTTCATATATACTTTCATATGTGAGATGGATATATGAATAACTACTAGTTTGGAACATTTTGACTAATAATGTTTCCCATCTCATTTAACTTGCTTATTGTTTCCCAAATTTAGAATATGAAAAATCCTATCATTATCCCCTTCTCCCATTGGAATTTTCTATTTATTTTATCTAAATCATCACAGACATTCATAGGAAGAATATTGGCTTGCATCGAATATTCAGGTATAGCAATCGGAAGAGTTTTAATCAAAAAGTATCTGCTAGCTAGAGATAGATTTTTATATTTCCAAGACGTGAGTCTTTTTTTAACCTTACTAATCACATGTTTATAGTACACTCTACTATTCTTGCCATGAACCATGTTAGCTACCAGGTACAACCCTGGGTCACTAGCTAGTGTAATGCCCAACAGATTACTAATATTTCTAGCTTCGACCCTTTTAATGTTCGGACGCACAAATGATTCAGATTTTTTAAGGTTTATCTTTTGTCTCGAGCAATTTGAGAACATATTAAGGATTTCCATGATATTCTTAAAAAAATAAGACCATCAAAGAAGAACGAGTCAATATAGGTCCAGATTTACCAATTTTAATACCTTTCCATTTTCCTTTTAACACATTATCCAAAATGAGATAGGAAAGTCTCTCCATGCAAAGCATGAAAAGATTCTGTCCCCCCTGTCTGAGGCCCTTGGATGAGTTAAATTCCTCCAAGGGTTTTCCCATTCCACAAAATTCTAAAAGAAGCACTTCTCACACAACTCATAGTTATAACTTAATCCAGTTAATAGGGAAATTAAAGCAACGAGATTATCTTCCAAAAACTCCCAACTGATCCTATCATAGGTTTTTTCGACTATTCCTCCATATTTTCCTTTGTTTTTTCTAATATTATGGATAACTTCCTGGGTTATGATGATATTATCCGTGGTCATTCTACCTGGGACAAAGCGACTCTAAAAAAAAAACCAACAACGTATTTTAGGAAAGGTCTCACAAGAATTTTGGTGACAATTTTTATATACTGTTACACAGACTAATAGCGTTAAACTGACTCGGTGTTTCAAGTCTGTCCAGTTTGGAAATAAGTGCTTGAATGTTTTATTTTTATGAATTGGTATATTCAGGTCAGTAAAGCAAGTCTTCACAAATTCACTAAGATCCTTGCCCAGGTGTCCTAGTGTTTTTTCAAAAATAGATCTTGGAAACCATACGAGCCAAGGGCGTTGAGATCTTTCAAGTATTTAAGGGTGTCAGGGATTTCATCACTATTGGGAATTTTGAAAACAATTTCGTAATCAACCTCCTTCAGTTTTGGGGGCTCTAATTCAAGTTTAGGGAAAGGGGTAGGTTCTTTATCTTTTTTGAACAGATTATAGAAGAAAAAATTCACCAATTTTTTTAACTCTTGGGGGTCTCTAATCCATTCATTCTCATAACGTTTTCAACATGTAGTAGTGGCTATGTGAAAAAAAATTCTTGTATTCTTGTTCCAAGAGATAACCAATTGATTTTAGACTTCTGACACCAGTGCATTTGTTCTTGTCTAAGGATAAGATTATTTTCTTTTTGAAGGTTTTGTTCTAGGATATTAAGTTCATGAGAGAATATTTTTTCCTGAACTAATTGAATACCTTTTAACCTAGAAAGAATACTCTAGAAAGAACAAAAAAACATAGATACCTTAAGTGAGAGCATTATAAGGTCCTTGATAAAATCAAGTACCCTTTGTTTTTCTTCATAGAAACTCTGAAACAATGTCCGTGTAATTACACCGCAAGTTAGACATTCCATATGAGTAATAACAAAAGTCCAAATTCAACGAACATGCTAAAAAATAAAACTGAAAAATAGAGGGGAAAAAACCGAGTTGTTTACCTTTTTATTATATTTTTAAAAAAAAAATTCTGAAATAGGTTGACTTTGAACTTATTTACCAGACTAGTGTTACCTGGGGATGCGATCCCCAGGTATTGGAACCCGGGGTTCTGAACCCTGGGTTCAAAAAAATAGTACATCGTATACCCGGTGTTTCGAACACCGGGTATACGACGAATTTTTTAAAAAAAACTTTATACCCGGGGATGTGATCCCCGGGTATACAAATGGTTAAAAAAAAAAAAAAATAACTATCCCAAGGTGTGCAACGGCTGTCAGCTCAGCATAATATATAGAGAGAGAGAGGAGAGAGAGTAAAGAAGAGAGAGAGACAGAGACCGAGAGATCCCAAATGAGGATGAAATGGAAGCATTTTTTTTACATATTATACCCTTAAAGTTTGACCATTATTTTTTATTTTGTATAAATTTTTTTTGTTTTTTAGTTTTTTTTTTTAATTTGGTTTTTTTATAAAGAATTTTTTTTTTTTTTTGTTTGTTATTTTAATTTCTTTGATTGTTGTAATTTAAATTTAAAAGTAAGAATTAAATTTGATTGACCAAATTGAATTTTTAGTCGACCGAATAGGGCATCTTGTCGACCAAATTCAATTTGGTCGATCGAATTCAATTTTTGGTCGACTGAATGGGACATCCTGTCGACCAAATTCAATTTTTGATCAACCGAACTGAATTTTTGGTCGATCGAGTTGAGACATCCTGTTAATGAAAAATTAAATTTTGGTCAACCGAATTGAATTTTTAGTCGACCGAATAGAACTTCCTGTAGACCAAATTCAATTTGGTCAACCGAATTGAATTTAGTCGATAGGATGCCCCATTCGGTCAACCAAAAATTCAATTCGATTGACCAAATTAAATTTGGACAACAAGAAATAATCTATTAAGCACAAATTCGGATACGCATGTCGTATCCAACACGATACAGATACAGAGAACGAATTTTTTTATAATATTTTTAGAAAATAAGATACAAGTACTCGATAATAATCTCAACCAATCCCTGTGGACCAAATTCAATTTGGTCGATCAAATTGAATTTTTTGTCAACCGAATAGGGCATCCTGTTGACCAAATTCAATTTGGTTGACCAAATTGAATTTAGTCGACAGGATGTCCTATTCGGTCAACCAAAAATTCAATTTTTCGTTGATATGATGTCTCATTTGGTCGACCAAAAATTCAGTTCGGTCGACCAAAAATTGAATTTGGTCAACAAGATGTCCCATTCAGTCGGCCAAAAATTGAATTCGATCAACTAAATTAAATTTGGTCGACATGATGCCCTATTCGGTCAACCAAAAATTCAATTCAGTCGACCAAATTCAATCCTCACTTTTAAATTTAAATTATAACAATCAAAGAAATTAAAATAACAAACAAAAAAAGTTTTCTTTATTAAAAAAACTAAATTAAAAAAAAAAAAAAAGTAAAAACCAAAAAAAATAATAATAATAAAAATAAAAATTATTCAAAATAAAATAATGGTCAAACTTTAAGGGTATAATATGTAAATTTGCTTCCATTTCATCCTCATTTGGTATCTCTCGGTCTCTCTCTCCTCTTTGTTCTCTTTCCTCACTCTCTATATATGCTAACAGCCGCTGCACACCTTGGGACAATTTTTTTTTTTTAACCATTTGTATACCCGGGGATCACATCCCCAGGTATAAAGTTTTTTTTTTTAAAAAAAAAAATCGTCGTATACCCGATATTCGAAACACCGGGTATATGACGTACTATTTTTTTGAACCTGGGGTTCAGAACCCCGGGTTCCAATACCCGAGGATCACATCTCCGGGTAGCACTAGTATGATAAATAAGTTCAGAGTCAACCTATTTTAGTATTTTTTTTTTAAATATAATAAAAAGGAAAACAACTCGGAAAAAAATAAAAATTTAAAGTGTACATTTTCATTTTTCAATTGCCCCTAGCCGAATCTCGCACAACTGTACCAGTATCCTTACTTTATAGCCTTCATTTTTTTAAACTGAAAAATTCCGATAATTTGTAAATCAAACTATACACTCCGACATTAGGGCTGACAAAACGGGTATTTAGACGATGACACGAGATGAGACCGACACGAAATTATCAGGTCTGAGTTTTACTTATCAGGTATCGGGTCGTTATCGTGTCAGACCCGATAGCACGATAAGAAATAGTGCAGGTTATCAGGTTGACCTGATAAGCCGATAAATTACATGATAAGACAAGATAATAATTTCGTGTATTCAGGTTACACGATAACCTGAGACCTAATAGGTTACCCGTTAATTTAATAAATTATTTTTACACCCCCAATTATCCAATATTATAATTTTGTTTTTTGTAAATAAATTTTGCTAATATATTGTCAACTTAATAGGACGTTAACGTGTAATGGGTAGGTTAACGTGTAATGAAAATCTATCAGATAATCTTATCGTGTCGTGTTTACCTAACAGGTTTCGTGTTTTCGTGTAACACGAAAAATTATCGTCACGACACGATAATTTTCGTGTCGTGTCGTGTTCGTATTTGGATAGTCTGACACGATATACTTATCGTGTCGTGTTGCTGTTTATTTTTATCTTATTATCGTATAATGACCTTGCCAGCCCTAGCCGACATATCAATCAACATTCCTTAAAGTAAAAACACTCCCAAAAATAACAAATTAAAAATTACATAGTTGATTGTACTGCTTATATGAAGTGATAAAATATAATTATTAGAATATGGTAAAGTTCCTTAAAACTTTGAGGAAGAAAAATAAATGACAAGACATGTCTATCAACTGTAGTTTCACTTGCTCAATCATCTTAAAAAATTTGCTAAGAGATGATTTGTAATAAAATAAAATAAATACGGGTAAAATCATAATATTTCAAAAAGATTGAGAAGAAAAGAATCCTTCCGATTTGGTAGGAAATTGAGGTGGCGTTTGGTACCCGTTTTGTGTCCATCTCATGCAGTGGGATGAAATGGGATGGAAATTTTGTTTTCTTCTTGGGAATAGAATAGCATTTGGTAATGACATTTTTTTTTTTGATCTGGTAACAGAATCACATTTGATAACGATATCCAAGAAATGAAGAACGAACCTTAAAACACAATAAAAAAAATCATCAAGCAATCAAACCCTAAACCACAATCAAGAAGCAATCAAACCCTAAATCACAATCGAAATCAAAACCTTAAACCCTAATCGAAATTGAAATCGAACCCTAAACTCCAATCAAAATCGAAATCGAAATCGAAATCGAAACCCTATTTCGATTCCGATTTCGAAATCAAAATCCTATAAGCAGACGAAATCGATGACAACAGCAACGAGGCGAAGACAACGAATGTGATGGAGATTCGGAGAAGACGACGATGAAGACAATGTAGGTGATGGCGAAGAAGACGAAGGTCAACGAAGGCAATGCAGGTGATGGAGCAGATGTAGGTCGACGAAGACGACGCAGGTGATGGAGTAAAAGAAGGTCGACGAAGACGACGCAGGTGATGGAGAAGAAGGTCAACGAACCAGAAGCAGGTGATGGAGGTGATGATCGAGGTGATCATGGAGGCGAAGAACACGGTTGAAGGTGATCGTGGTTTTTTGTTTGGGAATAATGGTGGCCGCTAATTAAGTGTTGTCACTTTCATCGCAAGCGTACGGATCAAGTTTTAGTATAGTGGACCTTTCAGTTGGATATCGTATCCGCAAGGATTGGTTGAGATTACAATCGAGTACTGCAATTGTCATAACCCGACTTTATCTAGGCGCTAAAAATGGAATATAACTTATATTAATACTAAACTAAAATACTAATTTAATTAACTATACTATAAATACTAATTTGAGATTGTTTAGGGAAGTAGATTGCCTAGGGATTAACTTTATTAAATGCGTTTGATTTCGTTTTAGTTAACATTAACGGCGTTCGGCGTATCCGATAATCTCAGTTTGTAAACTCCCTCGCCACCTCTTCCGAGTGTAAGACGGGGAATACGTGACTTCGTGTCAACGCCGAAGTCCCCCTTAACGTCTTAACAACTTTAGGTCACGTGAGTCTTGCCCCCAACGTCATCGATTGCATACTTTTTAATGCCCTCCCGGGTCATTAGATTGTCGTGTGTGTTAACCCTAGTCCAAATCTGGGGTTACCTTTCCCGAGTGTCAAACCCCGTATTCTCAATATATCTAACTAGCATATAATCATAGAAAACATGGCAACACAATCGAAATTATAAGGAACAACCATAAACGAAACACAAACTTCACCAAAACTACATTTTCATAAATAATATATTAATCCCTATTACAATCCATGTTTAACTCATGGCCCTAACCGTTTATACAATGTAAAACGAGCTAAACATGCTCAAATAATACTCCTAAGATAAGAGATAAAGAGAGAAACGAGAGAAACTAGCCATAATCCGAAGATTTGTCGCTAAGAGCATTCCAAGATCGCTTCTCCTTTGTTGCTTTGTGTTCTTCCCCTTTGGATTTGCTTGAGCTCCCCCAAAACACTCTCTAATATCATAGGAACCCTAAAGGGTCTCCTATAGCCAGAAGAAGGAAGGGGAGAGAAAAAGAGAGGGGTATAAATAGGCCAAAAAATATCTACAAAATATCTAAACTGTGCAGAGGCCACCGCCTAGGCGATGGGATTTTCCGCCTAGGTGGAGGTATGTCGATTAAGGGTTCGCCTAGGCAATGGAGTAGGCGGTGGACTAGGAAAATAATCTGCTGGATTTCTGCCTAGGTGGTAGGATTCCCGCCTAGGCGGTGGGCTGTCAGTAGCTTATTTTTGTTTTCTCTACTTCTTCACCGCCTAGGCGGTGGTCTGGATGCCTAGGCGGTGGGTTTCTTTTCAGAATCTTGTCATCTTGCTCATTTTCCCACCGTTCTCCGATCGTTCTCGATACGAATTGATCGTTTATGCTCCGATTTCATACATTTTCATCCCACACACTTGTTTTAATACAAAAAGAATAAAAACATATTAAAACATATAAAAATAACTATAAATATACTCGAAAACTAACAAATTCGGGTTGGAAATAGATAGGTAATTTACACCTATCAAATGACTTTTTTTTTTTTGGTTGGGAATGGGATGGGAATAGGTAGAAACAAAAAAAAATTGTTTCTCATTTCTTTACAAAAAGTGAGAAGGATTCTAGGATAGGAATGGAATGTGAATAGAAACAAAAAAGTGGGATGGATTACCAAACGTTTGCCCAAAAATAAATCCCCAAAAAAGTGGGAATGTGATGAAATTTTTTGGGATGGGAATGTTTACCAAACGGGGAAGGATTCGCTTTCCCTCAAAATTCTCTCTCGTAATGGTTTCTCATGTCCTCTCCCTCCATCCATATATATATATAAATGTCTCCCGCTTCCCCTTCTTCTTTCCATCAATCCAACCAGACCATAAAATTGGTCCCCTTCCCTTCTTTCCCTTACCTTCCTCTTCTCTTTCCCTAAATCCAAACAGACTATAAGGCCGTTTGGTTAGTATTTCCATTCTAACCCAACTCAACCCAAAAATTCTGGGATTGATTTTTGGGAACACGTTTGACAATACAAAACTCAACCCAACTCAACTCAAAAAATGAGAATTGATTCTTCAAATTCTACAGAAATGAGAAACAATTTTTTTTTTTTTTTTTTTTTTTTGTGCCAAAAAAACTAAACCCAACTTTAGGGACACGCTCGAAATTTTTGTAATTGTTAATGAAATCCCCTATTCGACTTCTGTTAAGCTCAAAACAAAACAAGAGTTTTTTTTTTCCATCCCTCTCCGTGTGTCTTCATCATTTGGCTTCTTCTCGTTTTCGTCTTCGTCGTCTACCTTCGTCTTTACTCCATCGCTCTCTGTGTCTTCGCCGCTACCATCGTCTTCACCGCTACCTTCGTCCTCTTCGTTCTTCAACCCTCAACGCCATTGCCGTAGTCTTCATTCTTAAGTCCACGATTGATTTCGAATTTGAACAGATCGAAATTGCTTGTAAGAACAAAGAAAACAGAAAGCTCAAATCGAACAGGTTTCGATTTCGATTTAGGGTTTGATTCTTGATTTTGGTTTCGATTTCGATTTCATTGTTCTTGATTTTGTGTTTTGGGGTGTTGATTTCTAGATAGAGAGCTGGGTTGCTCTCTGTTTCATTATTGCTTGCCATCGCCTAGCCAACGACGAACAACGGTGACGAACAACGAATTCGTCGTTCAGGAGGCCAACGATTTCAATTTCGTTGTTCGTGAAATCAATTTTCGATTTCATTTTTCAAGAGGCCAACGAACCCCAGCAAAATCGTTGCTCGTTCACGAACTCAATCAATTACCGAAATCTAATTTCATTGCTCGTTCAATGAACTTCTGCTGGTTTTCGATTTCTATTTCATTATTCAAGAAATCGATTTCGATTTCGTTTCGTCAATGTTTTTTGCAGGTTTTCATTTCGATTTTGTTTTTTTTTTTGCTAGGTTTTTTTCAGTCTTTTTTTTTTTTTTTTTTTTTGTGTGTGTGTGTAATATCTCGCTTTGATTTTTTTATTTTGGTGTGGAAACAATTTTACGATAACATTGTTACCAAACGCGATTTTGTTCTCAGAACAAAAAAAAATTTATCGTTACCAAACACAATTCTATTTCTGGTAGAAAATATAATTCTCAACTCAAATTCAATCCAACTCTTCTTAGTTGGGTTGAGAAAAGTGGTAACACTAACCAAACGCCACCTAATAATTTCAATCCCGTTAAAAGCCGCCTGTTAGCTAACACGCCTAACATTACCTCTCTTCATCCTTCATTTACTTTATACAAAAGTTCACCTTGCTCAAACCCTAATGCTTGTACGAATTAACTTTTTTTTAAAAAGGCAAACGTGTACCTATTTTTGCGGACCTCTCAATTATCATGATATATCCTAGAGTAATAAACAAACCTCCCATCTACAAATATTGGAAAAATTATGTTAATATGTCAATAAACAAATTCGTATATAAAATAAATGTGTGCCCGCGTATATTGTTTCACTTCATTCTAAGCCAGGGGAAAATGAAATTAAATGATATGAAAAAAGTAGAAAAGCAGTCATCTGTAGTAATAAGTAATAACCCAGTCCCTGTCCATGAGTAAGTACCTCAAATCTAATAAGTAATCTAAAAAAAAAAAAAAAAAATCCGGCATCAACCAGGTCATAAACCATAGAAATTGTGAGTCAATAAAATTACCCTACATTCATGCAGCTGTTGTGCATACCGGATAAATTCGGCATAAACGATTGCAAATCAGGAACAAATGAAATCTTCAGTATTTTTTTTCAAATTCAATAATTGTCCAGCAACACCTTTAAGAGGATGAGATACTTTACATCCCAATTATGTATCACATATTTAACCCTTAAAGCACAAAATGTTTACCTTAACTTTGAAGAATCTTTGGGGGTTTGGTGAAATTATAGGGAGAGGACAAAAGATTCACCTTCGTGGTTTGGTTAAATGTGGTGGTCGAAGATGTTATGAGAAGATTTAGAGTGAGTGAGAGAGAGAGACTTAAATCAACAGCGGCGAGGTGGAGGATCGAAGACTGTCATTGTGGTTGATAAATAATGTCTCACAAATGGGTTGGGTAGATCTCAAGAGTACATACAAATGGGCTGTGGTTGAGGAGAGCCAGACCAAGCGACATGTCAGAGATGATTTCAGGAGCGAGAGATTTTTGGAGAGAAAACGAAGATTGAGGGCAAGGATTCGGAAAAAGACGCCCTTGTTTGGATGATAAGAAGTGGGCGATGGCAATGAACGCGAATGGCGATGGACGGCGATGAAACAACGATGACGATGATAAAAGTGTTGGAATAGAGATGTGGTGATGGAGGGGGAGAGGAAGAGAGCGTGGAGTGAACTATTTGGGGCTTTGCGGAATGGAAAGAAAAGGATTTTCCTTACGTGTGACTGATATTGATGAAGGTATTTTTGAGCACCACTGAGTCAGCACATCCAGCCCAACAACGTGTCCGTTCTCGTAGTGACATAGACACATTCCGGAATCCACAGCGCCATGCTGGAGCATACGCCGACCACCGCTCCTTCCTGAAATCTCATTTGCACCAATGGAGAAGCGTGGTGCTCCGTAGGGATGTGCCGCCATGAGCTCTGCGCCGTGCCCTAGACAGTCAACTTTAGGGACTCAACCGTTTACCACGACCAGTTCTTCATTCCAGCTCGTTTTTCCTCCAGGATTTCACAGATCTCCACTCTCCTCCACCAACTCACCATCATAGGCCTGGCAAAGGCCCGTGGGCTTCGCCAAATGGGCCCAAAAGCCTAAGCCCAACAAGTATCGCCTAAACACCCCGGATTATCAACTAAACACATGGTTTCACCTAATTAACCGTGTTTAGACCCAATTAATCATCTCTAACGTTTATATATACCAGGGTCTATGCAAGTTCGATGTATGTTTTATTCCACGCATGCATTGAGTTCACTTGCTTACTTAACGCATTTATGTACATTTTTTCTCTAAACTCTATTTCTCATGCCGGAAGGGCTTCACCAAGATAAATCCTGGTCTAAGCCTTCTACAGGTACCATTGTCTAAGGAGCATAACTCTGGGTATAGCAGGTCAGTCTTCCTAGGACCCAGTACAACTCACCTAAAGAATTTTCAATCGCCAACTCCACCTCAGCAAGAGGACCCATCTGCCATTCGACTAGACTATACTCGAGGTGATACCATTTTTATACATCAATAGTTTGGCGCCATCTGTTGGAACCATGCAAAAAGCCTTCCCTAATCATTGCTCTCTACTCAGCTGAGCCTAGATGGTCGTAAGGTTTGGTCGGATATACAAACCAGGAACAAAAGAAAGAGAAGACATGTTAAGAACTCCAAGGGCACACACCCCAGCTCCCACCAATGAGGATAACCGCCCCCCAAGATCAGGAAAGAGCATTCACTCTACCACCTGGGTTGCTAGACAAACCTCGGGAGTCGTGAAGGCATCTCGGATTGATTTCCTCGAACACCATATGGTCAAATTCAAGTCATGTGTGCAGCTCCTCCTCGTGTGCCCGCCGTTGTCTTCCGCCCAAGGGGACCAACTCTCTAGACTGTAGGGCCCGAGGAGCAACCCCTAGACCGTGATGTTCATATGGAATCTTCGAATGAGCATGTGCCCAAGGGTCGCCCTCTGTCTCATAACCCTGAGCTTGCGGGATAAGAGAGGGCCCCCCGGTAATGCCGAGATCTCCACCTCCTCCTCTGCGCGAATTTGTGACAAATGACCTGTTAGTGTCCCCTAATGGTCAGGCTCCTCATCGGCCAGCCAGGTCTGATCTCAAAGGCAAGCGTGAATGTGAAGTTGGTTCCTACTCACCTTCTTCTCGTCATACTGCGGCCCAAGTTGCGGCCAGTCATGTACTAGGAGAGCCTTAAGCAGGCGAGGTTGTGGAGCGCTACTTGGCTGACATAGAAGCCTGCCTCTAGGAGGTTCAAGGAGGTTGGGTAGGAATGGGTGTTATTGTGGAGGCGAGGTCTCCTTTTGTCGAGGAAGTTCTGGAAGAAGTAGCACCGAGACACTTCACTCACCCCCAAATGAATCCGTATGATGGGACATCAGATCCCGTTGGCCACTTGTCCATGTTTAAGTCTCATATGGACATTCAAGTGGCCTTTGTAGGTCTGTAGTACAGAGTCTTTCCCATCACCCTCACAGGTGCAGCGAGGTCCTGATTCTATGGTCTGAGGTCGACATCCATCTCCATTTTCAGGGAGCTTGAGCAATTGTTCTTGGCTTGTTTTAGCCGCTCCCGGCGGAGGCCGAGGACTATGGCTCATATCCTCACTCTTCGGTAGGAGCCAACTGAATCTTTAAGAGACTACGTTGAGCGCTTCAACCGAGAAGTAAATATGTACGACGACCTCCCTTAAAGTGTAGTGCTGAATGCCTTTGCTGACAGTTAACAGACTCCGACATCAGAGGTTGTCCTATGAACTCTGCTCCAACCCTGCTCTTACTCTGGATTAAGCTCTGGACCATGGAACTAGGTTCCATGGTACTAACCTTTGTGTTTCAACCAAGAGGGAGAGAGAAAGAGTGAACAAGCCAAGGGAACCAAGGAATAGAGGTCCAGAACAAACCCAAGCCTGAGAAGATTATAGGATGAAGGGAGATCGGGATCCCAGTACAACTCACCTGAAGAATTTTCAACCGCCGACTCCACCTCAGCAAGAGGACCCACTTGTCATCCGACTGAACCATACTCGAGGTGCATGCCATTTTTATACACCAACAGGTATGAACGACTACTTAAATGAATTAATTCTACTTTTATAATTAATTTTGATCCAACGGTAAAAAATATAACTTTATTTGTAAAAATAAATTTCTCCATTTTAAAATAAAATTCCTCAATTATTTAATAATTTATAATACTTAAAAATTGGACACGACAATTTTATCAAAAAAAAAAAAAACAATCAATCAAGAATATAAATATACTTCAACTATAAATATTTAATCTAATCACATAAATTATACTAATGATTTGTTTGATAATGATTTAATTTTTAAGTTCTGAAAATTAAGTGCTTAAATTTTAAGTGCTGAAAATTTAAGAAGGTCGTTTGATAAAATTGTGATGAAAATTTAAGTGTTGAATTTTTTTTATTTGTTTGATAAGTAAAAAATTATAATATTGAAAATTGTTTAACTTACATAATTATCCTTGAATCAAGATACATAACACCACAAATAATTACGTTTCTCACATCAAAATCACCATAAAAACCAAAACTTGGAAAAGAAATAAAAAAGAGTTAAGTACTACAGTAGAAGGTAGGTCCAAGCCTCTCTCTAATTAGGACAAACTTCATAGAGGCTCATCACACCAAGAATCCGTTTTTTCGATTTCTCTCCATTAGATTAAGGATTTTTCAATAGCATACTGTGCAATTAAAATATATCATGATATAAAAACAAACCATAATGAGATAATGCTAAATGTATAATACACAAATGAAGAATTAAAGTTGAATCTTACGTCGGTTCTGTTTCACTTTTTTGGGATCTTTCTTTCACACTTATGACATGACACATCCACATCCAACATGAGATAAACCCAACATAAAAGAAGGGAAGGGAGAGAGGAAGAATGACATACTTTGTGTCTCTTGGCACAAAGATAAAATGCAACAGCAGTAAAAACAGGTCGAGTGAAATCAACACTCGCTCGATGAGAGGACGGCAATGATGCAAGAAACTGGTCTTATATATGAAAAATCAAGGATTCAATAACTCAAATTTCATAAACTATTTTTGTCACATAAATATACAATCCATACTACTAGGTAATGTATATTCATCATAAAATCCACTACACAGCTCAATGAAATCCAAAAGTCCCTACCTATGCTTAGATTCCACTACACAGCTCCTCTTCATCTTGCTTTCCAAAGCAAGTTCAGAGAACAAAAATGAAAAAAGAGGCAAAAAAGGTATGATCGCAATAGGATTCGAACCCACGACCTTTAGCTTCGGAATCTAACGCGATATCTACTCCGCTATGCGACCTCATTTGCAAACATTCACATATTCGCTTCACAGTAGCCTAATACTACGTAAGAAATATTCTTCCGGAGACCAAGAACACAAAATAGTAAACAACTAGATTTTCGAGTTCTACCATTAATGAACGAACAACAAAATCATAAAGATCACGAAATTTTAAAGCAAAAAATACAACTTATAAAGTTCAATCAATCGTAACTGATTCAATTAGACATTGTTATTGTGAAGTATTTCTGCATTGAAGATCTGTAGATCTATGAGATGCAAAATATATGTATATCGATACAATATACAATATAAAATAGGGCGCATATTTTTTGTTATACGGCGGCGGAGGGACACCGCAACCTCCCTAGAATGAGTAACAGTCGAAAGAAGAAGACAGAGAACGTCGATGAGGTAGAAGCGCTGCTGCGGGCGGCGGATGACGACATGTTTCTCAAAATCAGCGTCGATTCCCACATGGCTCGAGGCTCCTCCAGCCGCATAATTGATCCAGATCTTGATCAGCACTTCCAAGCTCTCAAATCCAGACCGGCTACTTCTTCAGTTCGTCTTGTCAAGAACAATCCTTCCAAGCGAAGTTAGCTACCGTCGCTAATTGTTTCGAACACCATCGATGATCATCCCGATGATCTGTTTGCTAGATTCGCTTCTCTCTCTTCTCTGCTCTCTCTATCGATCTGGACAAATGAAGAAATGAACCGAACCCTAGGTAGGATGGAGGGTAAAATGGTTAAATCATATTTTTTTAAAATTTCAAACAGACTGAGCGCCTTCTGCAAAACAAAATAAGCTAGGAGGTGTTTGTTGAATTTTTAGTTTAATTTTTCACTTAATTTTTCAGCTAACTTAATTAATTAAGTAATTTTAATTATATTTGTCAAACACACTTAATTAATTAAATACTTAATCTACTCAGTTTTAAGTGCTTATTTTTTTTATCAAACATGCCCTAAGTGGATTATTTTATTCGTTTGCGCTGATTTAAGAAAAATGTGTGCCAAATTCCTTATATTTTATATAAATTTGAAAGAAATTATTTTGGGGATAAAATGGGGCAATTAGAAATTGTAGTTCATATTTAATTTTATATTTAGTTAATGACCCTTGGTTTTTTTTTTTAAGAAAAAAAAAAAGTAAAAATAGTGCTAGTGAAAAAAGCAAATGAAAGGTTTTGAAGGAAATTAAAATGCTTTAAACATGGATACTTTTGAAAAGGTGATTGTAACATGCAAGATTTTCAAAATCTAATGTTGGGGCTGAATTTTAAAAATTGGAATCACCACCTAACCTTGGGTGGTATTGATATGCTAGACGAGCGGTACTTATGAAGGACAAAAATATATTTTTATATGGCCTAAAATTTATCTTCCAAATTAGGTCTAATCATAAGACTCACTAAAACTTGAAGACCGGTTATACTCGAAAAAATTGTTAAGCATCCTAAGACACTTGTTTGAAAACGATACCTATGATTAATCAAATTTGAAATAGATTGAGTATAATTATTTTGATTTATTTTTTAGCAAAAAGTAAAGTTAATTTTCGACTAAAGTAAAGTATTTTTTTTGGTAAAATGTAAGGTGTATGTATATATAAGTGAGAACATTCAGTTTTTAAACGTCCCTGGTATAATCTCCTTATCAATTAGTTTGAAAATGACATGTTCAGTCCCTCGAGGAAGGGGGTATGTAATAAACTCGAACCTTAGATTAACTTAGCAATTTGATGAAGAACTTACTAGTGGTGAAAGTGAGGAAACAAATGATTGAATATCTTGAATATGAACATGGAATCATATAATGATGTATGATATGGAACGCGATATTAACGTGTGAAATGAAAGAAAGGATATGAATTTGACACACAAATGGAGTTTGAATAGTTTGGACACCATATTTTGTCATCATATGGTATTTTGTTAAAATAAAAAAGTTTAAAAAAAATAATAAAAAAACAAATTTCAAATAATAATAGTTTTTTGCCTAATTGACTTTTCATTAATTTCAAAATGTCTGAGTTAAAGTTTGAGATCCCAATTTGAAGTTTTCAAGAGTTAATCCGAGCTCTAAAATTGCAATTGGAAATTTTATGGGCTAAATCATAAATTTAAAATACAAAATTAAAACCCAAAGGTTGTAATTTAATGTTTTAAAAGTCCAATAAAGTCAATGGTGTACAATTAAGATTTTGAGTCATGATAACTCCTTAAAGATCGATTCATTTTTTTTATTCAAGAAGTGTTGGGACTAAATTTAAAATTTAAAATGTCAATTTAGAGCCATAGGGTCCGAAATTGACTTTTGAAAAGTTCAATTAAGTCCAAACTAAGTTCATTGGAAGTTCTATAACCCCAAATATGTTAGATATACGCCCTATAGTCAATCATGTTTTATATCATTTAATGATATATTTTCAAAAATTACAATCTTAAGTATTATTGATAATGTATTTTTAATATTATTTTATATTATATTTGTCAGATGTAATTCATGTAGTCAATCTTATATTATTATATTTGAGGCTTTTACAAGTAAAACATTTCAATCTCAAACATTAATAAAAGGTATTTTTGTTTTTATTCTTGTAATTATATCAAGACTTTGAATATTGAGTAAAATATCCAGCAATTTAGTATGATTAAATAGAAGGCGACCAAAGACATTTGGTAACTCGATATTCTAAATTGTTCCTAATCGATATTGGATTATTAAAAAGGGTCTTCAATAATCTAAACTAGCTTGATCTGAACTAGCAAGGGTGCTTTCTAAGAGTAGCATGAGATCGAACGTAATCATCCTTGATATCCTACATGGTAGTTTTGCTCGAGTTAAAATAAGATATCTGAGGTGTGATTGTATTCTGTGAATTTTTGGACTTGAGATGTTGTATATGACATGTATGAGTTGCTATACTTTAATAATATTGATTATTGTTCTCTAGACACAATCATTCAAATATATTCATTGGGTATAGTGGGACATACAAATTAATGTACGAGTATCCAAGAAAAGATCTATCACTCTTAGCAAAAGAGATGTAATCTATGTGATTTGGTTTAATATAATTCACCCAAACCTCTGATAAGAGCAGTATCATAACTAGAATGTAATTCCAGTCAGTATCACAAGAAATTATATTATTAACCAAATACATATGATTCAACTATGTGTTTTCGAATTAATCATGTCCTGTTAGTCCTTTCGGGTATACAGATAAAGAGATCATGGAATACGATTATCATACCTTAGGAGGTTCTCTTAGTCAAATTTCCACCCATTGGACATAGATGTATATGTGGGTAGTCGTGACTCAAAGTCGGAGGAAATATTTTAAAAGAAGAAAAATATTTTCTTTTGGAAGGTTAAAATTGGAATTATTCTAATTTTTATTGATTAATTGATTAGTAAAATAATTAATAATTAATTATACTCACATTTAAGCTTTTTTGTATGAACTTAATGAGTCACACACAATAGATAATCAATGTTGGAAGAGTCGTTGAAAAATAAACGAGTAGTAATATTAAACTTAAGAAATTCGGGATTCAAAGTATAAATATGAAAATGAAGGGGTCTCAGGTTGTGTACCCTGGACAATGACCAAGGAAAAATATTGGCACTTGTGACTAGGAATTTTTTTCCGGCTTGCTAATGGTGTTTTAAAAGGAAAAAGACACTTTTCCAATTCCAAAGTCAAATGCTTGAACGGTCACAAGACCGAACATTTTCAATTCGATTGTTTAGAGAAAAAAAAAAAAACCAAAAGTCTTAAAAATGAAGGAAGAAGGCCATGAAGGTCATATCTCTGATAGCAGCAGCTCAAAATGTTCTAGCTATAAGAAATAAATAACGATGTGAGCCTTAATGGCTAATGAGGCATGTGATGATTTATAGTGTTTTACAAGTAAAAATTATGATGAACTCTATGACGTTTATGAAGAATTAATGAATGAATTTAGAAAACAGAGTTCCGGGCTTTGTTCACTTAAGAAAAAAGTTTCATCATTGGCTAAACAAGTGGAAGCGTCTAAGAACGAAAATATCTCTATCAAAACTGAAATTTCTACTTTAAAAAAAAATATTTTGAAAAAGAAAATTAGGAGTTAAAGCTTAAAATTGATGACTTAAATTTTCATCGTTTTTAAGCTTACCCAAAGAGAGGATAATTTCAAACTCATGTTGGGAAGCCAACGAGGTGTTCTCAAATTATCTAGACTTGGTTACCAAAAGGCTTAAAACAAACAGGATTTCAAGAGTTCTTTTCTAAAACAACAAAATAATAAAATATTTTCACAAGTAGGTCACACTATTAAAGCATGCCTAAATAAAACTTATCAAATAAAAAATGTTAACCCAGTGAACTACCCAAGAGGGAAGTGAATTGGGTAGATAAAAAATTTAATTCAACTAAAAATACTTCAAAAATCAAATAATTAATTTTACCCTAAATTAATTATTATCTTTATAGCAACGGATACGTATTATCAACTAAGTGCACACCAAACAACAAAATATAAATAAAGTAAATAAAACAGCACACAGAAATTTATACTGGTTCACCAAGTTATTCTTGGATAATCCATTCTCCCGAGCTCTGCGGAGATTCACATCCACTAATCACCATGATTCTTTTAACCAGGTAGAAACCAAACCCTTACAAAATGATTATTTTCACAGGCTCAGAATCAACCTTTACAATTCCTTTTTACAGGCTCAGGAATGACCCTATCTTTTTCTCAGGCTAAAGATTAACCTAATTCTTTTATACTTAGGCTAAGAATTAAACCTCACACAAAAAATCACTCTAAGTATCATTTTACCCGATAAAGATTGAACCGTTACAAATTTACTCAAAATTAATTATATCTAGGAAGAATTAATACCTAATCTTTTTGTACTCTAGGCAAATATCAAAACCTCAATCTCTTTACCGGAAGAGATTGAAACCAGCTACCCTTTGATTAGACACTCCCAATAGTATCTAATTCGACACACAATTCACTAATTACAAAATTGATAAGTCTTTTTCTCACTCAGAGTTTCTACTATCCCAGATTAATTTGAACTCAATTAATGTCCCGATATTAGTGATAGAAATACAGTGAGAATTTCAAAATCTAATTTTAATAAAACGGGTAACAAGCAATTTAGCACGTAATCAGATTTTCTCAAAAAATCGTTTCAAAAATAATTTTTGGTTTAAAATTCAGGAAAACAATTTCAAAGATCAAAATTCAAATATTAAAAAATAATATCACACAACAATTAATACCAAAAACTTGGAACGATCTCACCAGGAATCTACCGTATAAAGAATGATTAGCAATGAAACTTCAAGTCAACAGTAACAATAATCCATAGCAATTTTTTTGAAGAACAGTTCTCTAGAATACTTCTCACAATACATTCAATATGATTTCAGAATGATTACTCTTAGAAAGCACAAGAATTGAATAACTCTTAAGGTATGAATGATTGGGATTATTGAAACCTCAAAAACTCAAGTCTATTTATATGGAATTAGAACAAGCCCTCCAACGGCTAATTCTCATATATCATGACAAATAATTATTCTAATAGACCTCTTATATCATTATGACATAATCTTGATATAATTTACTCAATTATATCTTTTAAAATATTCAATTTAGTCCCTCAAACATTTTCTCAATCTCAATTAGATAGGATAGAAGGAATTACATGAACCAAATTGAGAAATAATCAAAATACTTGAACTATATCTATAGGAATAATAAAATATCAACTATATATCTTAAATTCCATCAAATCCCTAAGATATCTCTCATATCTTAACCATAAAACAACTAGTAATGGCTACTTTTTGGATCAAAACCATGAAATCCTCGAATCCTGAAATTGATCGTCGGTTGACCGACCAGAAGGCGCAGGTCAACCGCCCGATTCAGGATGTAGTCCAAGCCAAAAATCTCTCGCCCATAGGTCGACCTTTATTCTTTCTTCTATCAACCGAACGATACAGAGAGTTTCTCAGGTCTACCTCTCAACTTTGTTTGTTGACTTAACGATTCAGAGAGTTCCTCTTTTGGCCATAGGTCGATCTAGCTGTTGACCGAATGATACAGAGAGTTCAGCAAATTCCCATAGGTCCACTGATCAAAAACCATAAGTCGACCTGTTGATTCAAAGACTACATAATTCCAACACCTTCTCATCGGTTGACTGATCCCTCTAAGCAGGTCGACCGATCCTGCTGTACTCATTTCTTAATTCAATTTTTTTTAATTCAATTTCTTCGACGTTTTTGCTCCTTTAACCGATTTTTTTTCTCGGTTAACTCCACTAACAATTAAATTCAATTTTAATCTAATCTTTCTTAAATCAATATTTATTCCTAAATTTCACATAGGAGCAAGTATGCTAACTAATTAGGATCCTATTAAAAACACACATAATTGTAAAAATATTTTGTGTCGTGTGTGATCCTAATCGGGATACGTTAAGAGTAAAAATTTAACCTGAATTGTTTTCCCCTAGGTTCTTCAAAGTCTTCGGTCTCTTAATGTTCATCATCTTTGTTAGTCTCTTTAGCATCCAGTTAGCATTCATCTCAAATTCTTCATGATAATATATTCAATGGAACTTATAAGCTGAAACACTCAATAAATCCATTTGTTCCACCGAAAACATCAACATTTAATTATCCATCAAAATCTTAGGATCAACAATCTCCTCTTTTTTTATGATGACAATTAACTTTGATGTTTTGTCAAAATAATATGTAACCACACTCCCTCTAAATCCGATGATGGGTTTTTAACTCATTAAAGCATAACCATAAAGAATTATCAATAAATATTGTCAAAATAATAAATAATTCAAACTCCCCCTGCATAAATACAAACTATGGTCTCCCCCTTAAGATATTCAACAAAACATCAATACACATTCTCCCCCTTTGTCATCTCAAAAAGTGGGGAAGGGGAATCACAAATAACCACTACTCTAGACAAATATCGTTATGCCTAGCCATACCTAAACCATGAATGATTTTCACAAATTGATTTTCCGTTAAAGGTTTGGTAAAGATATCATCAAGTTGGTTAAATGTATCAATATATTCAATAATAATGTCCCTTTTTCTGAATATGATCACGAATAAAGTGATTTCTAATCTCTATGTGCTTAGTTCGTGAGTGTTGTGTAGGATTCTTACTTAGACAAATAGCACTTTTATTATCACAATAAATCGGGACCTCCTCAATACATATTCTAAAATCATTTAACTGTTACTTAATATACAAAATTTGAGCGCAATAGTTACCAACTGCCATATACTCAGCCTCAGTAGTGGATAAGGCTATCGAATTATGTTTCTTGCTTGACTAAAAAACAAATGCATGTCCTAACAAATAACATGACCCACTTGTGTTTTTTCGCTCGACTGTGCAACCGGAAAAATTAGCGTCGGAGTAACTTATTAATTTAAAATCACTCCCCCTAAGATACCATAACCCTAAATCAGTCGTCCCCTTTAAATATCGAAAAATTCGCTTCACTGCAATCTAGTGCAATTCTTTAGGACAAGATTGAAATCTAGTACATAAACAAACGATATACATAATGTCAGATCTACTAGAAGTTAAGTACAATAAGCTACCAATCATATCTCGATATATTTTTTTCATTAACGCTTTTACCCGTATCATATTTGCTTATCTTTGTAGCTGTTGCAATGGGAGTCTTGTACTCTTTAAAGCCATCCAAGTCATATTTATTTAAGAGCTCCTTGGTGTATTTAGCTTAGTTTATGAATATCCCTTCTTTGATTTGCTTAATTTGAAACCCAATAAAGAAATTTGGCTCTCCCATCATGCTCATCTCAAACTCAACCTGTATTATCTTGGCAAACTCTTGACAAAGATCCTTATTAGTAGATCCAAAAATAATATCATCAACATAAACTCGTACTAATAGGATATTGATAGGTGTAAATTACCTATATATTTTCAAACCAAACATTGTTAGTTTTCGAGTACGTTTTAGTACGTTTTAATATGTTTTTATTATTTTTGTATTAAAATAGGTGTATGGGTGAAAAGGTATGAAATCGGAACGCAAACGATCAATTCGGACCAAAAACGGTCAGAGAACGGTGGAAAAACAAGTAATGAGGCAAGATTCAGAAAAGAAGCTCACCGCAGTGGCATCCAGACCACCGTCGCGGCGGTGAAAATGCAGAGTAGGGTATTTTTGCTCATCATTTACCGTGCGGCGGTGAAACTGCAGGATGGGCCTTAATCTATCGCCTTCTCCACCGCCTAGGCGACCATCAAACCGACTTACTTCTCCGCTGTGGCGGTCAACTCTGCACCAGAATAGATATTTTTTAGGATATTTTGCTTATTTAATCCCCTCTCTTTTCCTCTCCTCTTCCTGCTCTCGGCCATAGGAGACCCCTTTGGGTTCCTAAGATTTTGAGAGTATTTCGGGGTGTGCTCAACCAATTTCGAAGGAGAAGAACGCATTGCAATAAAGGAGAAGCGATCGTTGGACGATTTTAGCGCCGAATCTTCGGACTACAGCTAAGTTCTTCCGTTTCTCTCTTTATTTTCTTAACTTTGGTAGATTGTTGAGCATGTTTAGCTCAATTTTTAATGTATAACCAGTTATGACCATGAGTTAAACATGGATTGTAATAGGGATTAACATATTATTTATAAAAAATTGATTTGGTTAAGTTTGTGTTTCGTTTATGGTTGTTCCTTATAATTTCGATTGTGTTGCTGCGTTTTCTATAATTATATGCTAGTTTAGATATATTGAGAATACAGAGTTTGACACTCAGGAGAGGTAAACCCAGATTCAGACTAGGGTAAATACAACACGATGATCCAATAACCCGGTAGGGAGTTGGAGAGTGTGCAATCAATGACGTTAGGGCGAGACTCACATGACCTAGAGTCGTTAAGACGTTGAGGGAGACTTCTTCATTGACACGAAGTTGTGTATTCCCCCATCTTATACTCGGGATAGGTGGCGAGGGATTTTGTGAATCGAGATTGTCGGATACGTCGAATGCCGTTAATGTCAACCAAATTATTCTTTAAACTTTAATTATCCTTAGATATCATGTATTATAACAAACCAAGATTCCAATTCAAGATACATAACATATCAGCTCAATTCCACACACTTGTATAAAAGATATATTCATGAGTAAGAGCACTGGTAGCGCGGGAAAAACATGCTGCTACTTACACTCGCAAGTATACGAGGTATAAGTTTTAGTATAATGTGATCGTTAAGATCGGGTTATCGTATCCACAGGTATTGTTGTCGTTACTATCGAATACCGCGTTTGTCGTGACCTAATTTTATCTAGGCGAAAAATAAATATATTTAATTAATTAAACTAATACTAATATATCCTAAATTAACTACACTATTATGTTAATTTGTTTTAGGGTGAAGAATTGTATAGGGATTAACGTGTTTACAAATACGTGTTCGATTCCGATTTACTCGCTTTTACGTTGTTCAACCTATTTGATAATCTCGGTACGTAAACTCTGCCGCCACTTCTTCCGAGTGTAAGACGGGGGAATACATGACTTCGGGTCAACGGAGAAGTCCCCCTCAACGTCTTAACGACCCTAGGTCACGTGAGTCTCGCCCAGCGTCATTGATTGCACACAATCCAACTCCCTCCCGGGTTATTGGATCGTCGCGTTGTATTTACCCTATCGACAATCTCCATTCTAAAACTCCCTCGCCATCTCTTTCGAGTGTAAGACGAGGGATATAACGCGACTTCGAGTCAACGAAGAGGTTCCCCTCAATGTCTTAAAGACCCTAGGTAGCGTGTGTCTTGCCCCACGTCATCGATTGTCCACGATTCGAACCCCAACCGGGTTATAGAATCGTAGCGTTTGTTTACCCTAATCCGAATCCGGGATTTGTCAAAATCTCGTATTCTCCATTTATCAATCCAAGAATAATAAACAAACAATACGATAAATACAATCAAACTACGAAGAACAAACATAAACGCAACACCGAAATCATCCAAACAACGTATTTATAAATTATAGGTTAATCCCTACTACAATCCATATTTAACTCGGGGCCATAGCCGCATATACAAGAAAATAACGAGCTAAACATGCTCACATACTCCTAAGATAAAGAAATAAGGAAAAACGATCGAAGAACTTAGCCTCGTCCGAAGATTAACTGCTAAGAACGCTCAACGATCGATTCGCCGTCTTCTCCACTTCGGGATGTGAGCTCCACACCTAAAATCCCTAACCCTAGGCTTAAGTATAGCCTAAAGGGCTCAAAAATGCAAGAGAGAGAAGAGAGTTTACCGGCCAAGGGGGAGGAGAGGGGGTATTTATAGCAAAAATATCTCAAAAATATCTAAAAATATCTAAAGGCTGTGCACGGCAAATCCACCTAGGCGGTGGAAATTGCGCCTAGGCAGAATTAGGTCGGTTAAGTCTGATCGCCTAGGCGGTGAAGTAGGCGGTGGACTGGAGAACATTCTGTTGGATTTTCGCTTAGGCGGTAGAAATTCCGCCTAGGCGAGCGGCTGTCAGTAGCCTTTCTTCGTCCTCTGCTGGATTTCCGCCTAAGCGGTAGAATTTCCACTCCGGCAGTCGTCCGTCAGTAACATTTTTCTCTTCTCTACATCTTCACAGCTTAGGCGGTGGTCTGGACACCTAAGCGGTAGGCCTGTTTCAGCTTTTAGCCTCCGAGCTTGTTTATCCACCGTAACTTCGAATCGCTTTGGTTCGATCTCATCGTTTTAGCTCCAGTTTCCTATCTTTTTGACCCACACACCTGAGTTATACAAAAAGTATAAATACTAATTAAAACATAATAAAAATAACTATAAACATATTCGAAAACTAACCAATTCGGATTGAAAATAGATAGATTTTCACACCTATCAAGCACATTATACAAATGGTCTTGTTAATATGCAACAAGTCATTTATAACACTTAGTGAGATTACAAACATTTGATTCATTTTCTAATTCACTTAACATGTTTTAAAATTAAACACATGATCACTACTTGATATAAACACATAAAATCATGTTAATATTCCTTAAGTAAATGTGATTCCTAGAATCACCATGTAATGTTTCTAAGACAACAAGTGAACACATCATATAAAATAGGTCTTAGAAACCATCACCAACTTACCTATTTGGCAAGTCAGACACCTCACTCTTTAACAAATTTAAAATGCGAGGGGTTAGGAGTACCTTTAATATCTTTTGGGGCAATTTTACTATTTACCTCATTCGTACTGATGATTGCTTTGGGTGCACCATTTCTCTTAACCTGTCTGTATCTTCTTAACCTTTGATTATTGTCATTTGATTTTTTGATACTTCCATTTACACATGTCACTTGTGGCTTCCTAGTGATATCACATCTTGGCTTTGATAATGCTTTTCTAATTGCACGTTTTGCTTGTAGTTTCTTTGAAATTTCATATTTTGTCTTTGGTGCATCTTTTCGCTTTGCACACGTCACTTGTGGATCCTTGGTGACTTCCTGTCTTAGCTTTGATATAACTTCTTTGTTTGTACCTTTGGGTCTACTCTCGACATTATGTAATTATGCATAAGACATTTCAATAGTTCTCTTCGGTATCCATTTAATTTAGGATCTATTTTTGTTAGTCATGAACTTAGGGTTCCTAAACGGACATGATATTTTAAAATGCCCAACCCTATTGCAATAATAACATCTCAAATCTGATTTATCATAAAAAACATGAGACGTAAAACAAGAATCATTTCTAACAATATCAACAAAACTATTACTAGCTTGTAATGAAAGATGAGACGATGAAACATATCTACTTTGCCTAGAAAAATTATTTTCAGAATCTCTTGAAACAATCTTAAAGTCGAATTTTGATTTTTCAAAATTTTTCTTAAGTAAACCGATTTTAGAAACAAGATCTGACATTTGCCTGGAAATCATGTCAAAATTATTTTTTAAAACTCTGTTTTCCTTTTCAAGAGAATCCAATTTAGAGAGAAAATTATTAATTTCATAAACAACGTCCCAAAACTCTTTTGTACCACAATAATCATCCAAATGCACTTTAAATTTTCGAACACTTCCTCCATTTTCAAAAGAATCAATTTTTCTTTTCAAACTCAAGTTCTCTTTAGTAAAACGTAGTGTGAAGGAAAGTAATTTTTCCATAACAATATGATTATTTTCATTATCATCATCTCAATCACTATCACTAATATCACAAGAATCATACATCACATTATCATATAAGAATTTATCACCAACGAAAGAGGATACATAAAACACATCATCCATGGTGTGTGCACGTGACTGGTTTAACTAGGATGTTAAGCCTAATCGAGCTAAAACCAACTCTGATGCGAATTGTTGGCACAGTGAGCTACCCAAGAGGGGAGTGAATTGGGTAGAAAAAAAATTTAATTCAAATAATAATACTTCAAAAATCAAATAATTAATTTTACCATAAATTAATTATTATCTTTATAGCAGCGGATAAGTATTATCAACTGAGTGCACACCAAACAACAAAATATAAATAAAGTAAACAAAGCAGCACACCAGAAATTTATACTGGTTCACCAAGCTATTCTTGGCTAATCCAATCTCCCGAACTCTGCGGAGATTCGCACCCACTAATCACTATGATTCTTTTCGCTGACTTTCTCTGGGACTGTTCAGGGAAATAAAAGGGAAGAAAAGGAAAAGCAGTCAAAATACTAAAAAAAAAAAAAAAAAGCTACATAATCGACGAACCACTCAGAAATAGAATCATTCTCACCTACAATACCTCATTATCTGGGAATAAGGTTGACTCCTTCCTTATTGGGACCAAACTCCCAGCCGGCTGTCATACCCCACCCCGAACACCCGTCACCTTGGGGTCGGCGTGACGTCAACACGACATCACCTGGATATCCAACCAACTAGGAAACAACAATATGCATACATAAATATACAATCACCATATACAGGCCATATACATACACTCATATAGGGGACACACCCGTCCTCGAATATAAGAACAACAAAGATATAATAACCCGGAACCCCTCATGGGCTCACCTCAGACAGCTCGTCCAAAAACTCCCACACGACACCAACGCAGGACTCTACCTAGTGCCAGTAGGGAACCGACTCCTAACTGCTGTACTTGCGAGTGTACTGTCTTCTTAATAAAAATATTTTAGATAAATTAAGCATAAAACATATAAACATCACATATCAAATAAAAATCTCATAATATATAAATGTCTCATACCACAAGGAAAATACCTCTTTCCTGTCACCACAGAATCAACATCTATATACATATATATAGCATCCCAACTAAACAATGAAAACCAACCAGGATAATTCAATTAACCATATAGTATAATGAAATCAGAACATACCAATCCAGTATAAAAGAATATATATAAATGTACTCATCCCAATCACCATATACGACAAAACACCACATACGACACCATATCACACCACACCACACCACACCACACCACACCACATCACACCATACCACAATACATCACACCATACCACAATACATCACACCACCCCACATCACGCCACACCTCATCATATCACACCATGCCCCGGCTAGCCATGTGATCATTTTAACCTCACGATCGGGAGTTGTAACGGTACCGTACCACCCGTAGGATATACCTTCCTAGCGGGACATAACAACGCTCTGTCGGACTATGCCAAGCAGGTGAACAATGCTCTGCTGGACTATGCCAAGCAGGTGAACAACGCTCTGCTGGACTATGCCAAGCAGGTAAATAACGCTTTACTGGACTATGCCAAGCAAGTGAATCCCCAAACACCAATTTTCACCTCAACAACAACGACTCTACCCACAATCAATTCCCACCTCAACGACAAACGTCTATATCCACAAACAATTTCCACCCCTTAAGAAAAACAATGAAATCCACAATTTCAGAAACACCCAAAATACCGCTTGATCCATATAAGTTAGAAAATTCATCCAATTTTAAGTAAACACATTTTTCCATCATATATATATGAAAATAGATTTACTAGAAGACAGTACACTCACCTGGTTATCCGCTCCGAAGACTTTTACCGACTATTCTCTACTGATACTCCGGTGCCTGCGAACCTAATAGTGACAAGGTCTAAATTAATATTTTATGCATAAATAACCTAATCATGAAATGCAAACCCTAATTCTCGTCATTTCCTATTCCCCGCCTTTTATTATGAAATATTACTATTCAACAAGTATTGTCCCGTTACAGTTTACTATATTGAATTTATTCATGTGAACGATCTCAATATTTATTATCACCATTTCGACATTTTCGATGCTAGTAATTAATTTAAAAATTATAAAATTTAATGAGAAACGTTACCCGTTCCGAAACAGTTGTCGATTTCCTTTAAAATTTCTTAGTTTATGCTCCTGCTCCCACCGCCTCGGCGAGAGATCCACCGCCGCGGCGAACACACTTCTTCCCTTCTCTAGTTTACCTTTTGACGCTCCTCCGCCTAGGCGAGAACACTTACCATCTTTTCTATTTGGCTTACTGATGCTCCACTGCTGAGGCGAACTCTGCACCGCCTAGGCGAGAACCCGTTTTCCTTGCTCTGCTCTGTTTTGACGTTTCCCCGTCGACCACTCTCTCTCTCCTCACCAACTCCGTCAACCACCCTCTTCTAAACATCCATACATACACAACACACACACCGAACACCCACATGCACATCGCAACCTTTGGATACAAACACCCATATACACAACAGGCGCGCGCGCGCACACACACACACACACACATGATTGTTAATAATATCTACTTTTGTGCCCACAACATATGTTCAACTCTCTTTTATAATAAATTTAATACAAGTAACTAGTCAACAAATTTTAAACAATCAAATAACGTTTTCCCTGAAATAAAAATGTATTTGTGTATATATCTTCTCTTTCTTTTTTCTTTTTTTCTTTTTTTTTTTTTTTTTTTTTACATATAAACAATTTTCCTTAAATAAATGGCGTGTGCAATACTAACCCCACTGGGCTTTCTAAGATGTCCATATAGCGAACGTTGGACCAATGATCCAAAACCAGTTGGCTCAAGGCATTAGGTGCTAAAACACCCTTCAGGCTTAATAACTCGAACAACTTAGGTTTTGAAGTTATCGAGCCACTTATCGTCCTAATAATTTGCTCCCCCTTTTTGACAAGAACACTCAAAACTTACTGAGGCAAGAGGCCCGGTTACTCAGCGGAAGTTTATTATTAAAATAGAAAAAAAAATATTATCAATTTTTTTATTATTACATTTAAACTCCAGGGATATGTTATTATCATGCCAAAATTTAGCAAATCAGTCCTTGTACTAGATTTAAAATAAAAGAAAGTTAGTATTTATGCAACAGTTAAAAAATAAAATATTTTTAAAAATCAGTGCTATGTTCCAATAATTATTTAGCAAACTCAAGTTTTTATTTGACATATATGCTATCATAGGATGGTTTGATAAAATTAATTTTGAAATAAAATAACAAAAGGAATACAATCATTTTACCCTCCCAAACCTAAATTTCGCATTGTCCTCAATGAGAAAAATACAAAATTAATTGTCAAGGAAAGATACTACCTGGTGTAACTGATTTGTATCGTCTGATTGAATGATTGTAACCTGTCTGTCACATCACTAAAAAAAACTCATAAAATTAAATAAAAGTAAAAACTAAAATATAAAGCAATAGTGGGTTGCCTCCTACTCAGCGCTAAATTTTAACGTCTTTAGCCAAACGATGAGTATCTTAACTCCACTAACCATAGTGGAGTAGTCTACTCCTCACCTTCTGTTGAGTTACTTTCCAGTCGATGAGGGAGTTTTCACAGGTGATACTCAAATTCCTCAACTTCTTTCCCGAATCAAATCCTATTTCTTTTCGGTGGGACTTACTTGGTAGTTTTTGTATTAAGACTCCAAATAGAAGTTGAATGCAGTCAACCCATTGAATTGGACATGAATTATGTTGGGTTGACGACTGGTCGAC
Source organism: Eucommia ulmoides (assembly GCA_016647705.1). NCBI lineage: Eukaryota > Viridiplantae > Streptophyta > Magnoliopsida > Garryales > Eucommiaceae > Eucommia > Eucommia ulmoides. The sequence continues at coordinate 17,512,828 of CM028330.1, read as the reverse complement.
TGCATCAAAAAAGATATATCGTGATTTTAGGATGTGGTGGCATAGGAATAATGGATGATTTAATTAAAGGAAAATTATCTAAATATGTCACTGGTGGTTGGATCTCATCTTCCCTATGATTTTGTACCCTAACCTTTTCCATGTTCGTATTTTCATTTTCAAACTTCCTCCACTCATCGTCACTTTCGTATGTCACTATTTTGTTTTCCTTACTCAATGGTGAGGGTTGAGCCAAACACGGCTCAAGCTCGGGATTAGATCGTTGATATTTCTCACTAATTTTCTCACATTCCCAATTGTCAAACCCAAGATTACTCTTCGCATTTTCTTTTAAAAGATCAATGATTCGCCTAACTTGGGTTTCATCCCAGTCTATCGCCTTATATTTGTCTTTCAAAGATTGTGTTCGCCTTTCTAAGATATTATTTTGCCTTTCTAAGATCTCGCCTTGCTTTACTAACGATTGGTGGTTCTCTTCTAAGGTTTGGCGTTGTTCTGCTAAGGCTTGGTGACGTTCTGCTAAGGATTTTTGCTCTTCCAATAATTCTAGGATTTGTTGAATTTTGGTGGGTTTAGAATTCCTAGCTTGTTGAGGAAACGGTGGTTGACTTTCGGATTGGTTATAGGATTGATCGTTAAAGTGCGTCCCTAAAGGGTCACTATAATAATGTTGATTCCACTCATAATTGATTGAATACTGATTATACTCAATCGATGAATAGTATGGATAAGGATAAACAATATTATGGGAACATGTGAGGTTTGGTAAATTGTGAGGGCATTGATCGGTGAGATGAGTAGGATTTTGACATATAGTGCATGGATATAGATCGGGTTGCGGCTTTGGGAGATTAGAGTGTTCTAATTTCTCAAACAAGTTGGTTAATCTCCATAATTCAGCATCCATTGTTCCTAGTCCCAAAATCTTTTTTTTTTTTTTTATTTAGAGCAAATAATAACAGTTGTAATTGCAAGCAGCGGAGGAGGCGTAACCGTCCTGTCCCAATTGAAAAATAAAAAATAAAAAAAGGAGGAGGAGGCTCAAACCTTCCTGTCCCAACAAAAAAATAAAAATAAAGCGGAGGAGGCTTGGCCTTCCTGTCCAACAGAAAAATAAAATAAGAGGGGTTTCAACCTCCTTTCAAGCAGAAATTAAAGATAAGAAATAAAATAATAGAGGTTTCAACCTTCATTTCAAGCAAAAATAAATAAAAAAAGACAAGAAAAAATAAAATAGTAGGGGTTTCAACCTCCTATCATATAATAATAATAATAATAATAATAATAATAATAATAAAAAAAAAAAAAAAAAAAAACTAGAAGAAGAATTAAATTAATTTGGATCTCAAATTTTCTGTTGCAATCCCCGGCAACGGCGCCAAAAACTTGTTGTGGCAAAAACTGCGTTCTGTCTTATTTTAAATTATACTCGCAAGCGCACGAATCAAATGTAGCAAAGATGAACGGAAGCGAGGTCGATCCCATGAGGATTGTTTATAGGAAAATTTAATCCGTCCAATTTAATTCAATTATAATCTAGTTGAAAATTATTTTTGATTTTAAAAAAAAACGAAAAGACTAAATAAACTATGATATAATTACTTTAACTAAATTTAAGATGGAAAAAATACTAAGATTTCATAATCCACCGACGTATAATTAATTAGTTCTATTATTGTGTTGACTCCAAATTTTTTAGTAATAGTAGGGTAATCAATCCTATTATCCTCTTAGGAATTTAGAAATTAAGCCCGATGTACATCTCAAGTTAGTTTTTCTGGATCTTTAGAAAATAGTAATTCTTAAGTATTATGTGTATACAATTTAATGGAAAACACAAAATCAAAATATGTTAGTTAATTAATAAAGATCCAAGTATTAAATAATCCATAATAATCAATGATACATGATATAAAAGATGAAATCATTTATTTAATTGAAAAAACAGTAAAAGTTGAATTGCAATTTGTTTAGAATCAACACAACATAAAACTTAATTAATTACACATGGTTTCATCCTAAATCTTAGTACAAAGAAATTTAGAAATACATAATAGAAAAAACCAAAACCTTATTGACAATTAACATCTTCCACTGAAATGTGAAATTTCAGTGAAATAACCAGTAGCCTTCTTCTATGAGAACAACCAATCCGCCTCAAGTCTACTGCCGAACACCATCATCTTTATAACCCATCCGGCCTTCTCTATTTATAGTGAGATGCTGAAGAAAATGGGGCTGTCATGAGTCAAGGGAAAAAGGAAACAATTGGGGGTGGGTGCACCGAAATTCGGTGCACCCTATGCACATTGGGCAGAGAGCGCAGTGCTCTCTGCCCAAGCTGGCCGCATATGCGGCCAGCATTCTAGTTGCACGTGCGACCAGTAGGCACTTTCTTCCCCAGCTCTGGTTGGACGTGATTTGTCCAGGCTTCTCTCGTTCTCGTCTATTTCTTATCCATTTTGTTCTAAATTAACACGTTTTTATTCCATTTCGAAAAATCTGTGAAAACAAATAAAATAAATTAATTACTAATATTTAATTTATTTAAGAGATTAACAAAACTTAATTTAGTGGTATTAAATCGCACAAATGTGTTGCAATTACCAATCGTCGCACCTAATGACGACTTGAAGGCATCTAGGAACAGTGCGTCGTTCAGAAGCCGTACAGACGCATGTCCTCTCCTCGACGGTTTTGCAAGCGGCGCTTCAAGGGCACATTGAAAAGGTGTAGACAGATTGGACATGCATAGGGCATACGCATGGTATGTACGTGACGTGCACCTGACGACCGTAGGCTTTTATCAGATTTAGGGCAGGCTAATCATTACCGTTCTCGGGCCGCCTGTTTGTATCCTTAGGCCTTACTTTCCGTTCTTGGGCTAACTGTTCCCATCCCGGAATCGTCTATTCTCCTTCTCGAAAAGGAGGCCTGACCCCTATGAAACACCCCTCAAAGATAAAAAAATGTCACTAACACCTCAAAAGACTCCAATAGAAGTAGCAAAGCTCCAGAAGAGACTCATAATGAAATCCTCAATCTTTCGAATTTCTTCTCAACACTAAGGACTGGGGGCTACTGATGAGTGTAAAAATGTTTACCCCAACGCAACCAATTGAAGTCTGTCACGTACCCACAACTTCCCATAAAGATCACGTCATTCCAAGGCCTCAACACTATCCTAGAAGAGCAGGCAAGCCGCCACCGTGATGAGGAATCTTTCCCCATCTTGATAGCCTCTACAGGGTATTGCCCATTTCGAAAATCAACTCCACAAAACTCCTCAAGCAAAGCCCACCTTCTCGTCTCCGGCTATCCAAGAATGGCAGGGCAGAAAGCTCCACATATCTCCCCCTTCCCGTCTCCGGCTATCCAGGAAAGGCAGGAATCGAATTCCCCATCTCGGGTACAATAAGAATATGTCTTCCTCGATTTATGGGCTGGCTCATTTTCCCAACCACAAATATTCCCAAATATCGCCAAATATTTGCAAATATCTTTCAACATGGCCAAAGTAAAAGGTTCTTTGGCACTCTCTCATTGACTACATGTCAAGATGGAACATTGATGTGATATTGAGGAAACAATAATCCATGCTTATGCCCTTAAGCTAATCCACTCCACACCTATATATAGGATGGCATACTATTGCCCAAAGGTAAATGAATCTTGTTCCCTCTTCTCGGTAGTTTCTCTATAAATTTTCCCCCCGTTCGCTGATTCTCACGCCGGGACCATCCCAGCAAGTCTTATGTGCACGTTTCCAAGTGCTCCCCATCTCAGATCTGCTATATTTCAAGATGCGAATCACTTTTCCTCAAGTCACAAGGTGTTCTAATCATCCTCTTCCCGGACCAAAAAGCTTTCGGGCCAATTCCAATTCAGGTTCGTCCCTTCTCAGCTAGGGACCTCTCCATGGATAAGAAGCTCCACGGGTTGAAGATCTCCATTCCAGACCTCTCCGTCTCCACCAGTGCTAATCGGACATACCGTTAAGGTCATCTAAAATCCAACATCAACAACTTTGACAAACTCTAAGCCAATCCTGATCTAATCAGCGCCACTCTCGGCATGGCCTCTCCACGAACGAAGAAAGAAGTTCAAGTGCTCACTGGGAGGTTGGCCGCCCTCAATCATTTCATCTCACGCTATTCAGAGAAGTGTCTCAATCTCTTCAAGATTTTGAGGGACAACAAGAGCTTGGAGTGGACGGGGGAGTGTGAGACCACCTTCCAAGAACTCAAAGTTTACATCTCCTCGGCGCCGCTGCTCAGTAACCCCAAGCATAGAAAAGAATTATTTTTGTACATCGTTGTTTCAAATACTACAGTCAGTGTAACGACCCAGTTTTCCAGGGCCGCCACGCTGTTTCTCCCTAAGGAGAATTAATACTAACCAAATAACAAATAATTTATTTCGTGTAAATCCGAGAAATTTTAAAAATTTCGGCGATAGTTTTATTTATCGACGATGATAATTTTACTAAATAATCAATATTTTAATCAATAAAAATCTGATAAATTTTACATACAACGACAATAATTTAAATTATCAAATTTTTTAGCCGATTTTACAACCGTGAATAATAAATACAATTTTTACAAATTTAATAGAAATTCGAATAAAATTCTTCAGGCCGCTCTATTTTCAAATACATTCGAAAATAACAAAAAAAAATCTATTTCATTCGCGAATTAATCTTGATAATTAATATCGATTTATCACGTCGATTTTACAACGGTAAATATTAACTGTCATTATTACAAGTAGAAATTCTAATATAATTTTCAGCGCCGTTTCGTTCTCACCGGCCTTGCAATCAAAACTGTGGGGTTGTAAACCAACGCTCAGTAGAATTTCAACCCCTCTAATATGTACATTTAATTTATACAACACATAAAATGACCGATACTTTATTCTATAACAGTCTGGTAAATTTTATAACGCGACAACGATAATTATAATTATCGAAATTATAATTTATCCATTTATCGGATCGATTTTTTAATAGTGAATAATAAAAACAAATTCCATTTCCCCGGCTCCAATTCCGTGACACCAAATTAACCGAACACTACCCAAACAACCCGAACCATCCAAATTGAGACTAAAAAAGAAAAAGCAATCTCAAATATATAGTGATTAGATTTTAAAGCTACCATGATAATATAATTATCGATTTATTAAATTCCATTGGAGCAATCTGACACTTTTATTTTCTTCCACTGAAATTGAATTACCCTTCATCTATGTCAAATGATTCCATATAGCATGCCATATATATCTTTTGAAGTTGACTACATCATTTGAATACCTCAAGAGTCAACATTATCAATTGAAAAGGTTAAATTAACAATTATTTTAAATTAGATGTGATAATGAAAACCCAAAAGAACCATGAAACATGCAACTAAAATTATCGTTGTTGTTGTAAAATTTATCCGATTTTATAAAATGAAAATTGGGTCAATCGATTTTAGTGTTAATTCTCTAAAAGGAGAAATCGCGTGACGGCCCTAGAAAACTGGATTGTTACAAGTGGTATCAGAGTAGGTTTGCAACCGCCCTACACTTGAGTTATGGTACCCATTACTCATAATAATAAGTGAAATAATACTTGAAAATGTTAATTTTCGTATACCTCATTAATTAAAAAATTTATTATATTAATATCGATTTTTTTTCCTTCACTATGGCGAGTTGAATTGTTTACTCGACTAGTTCAATTTCAGTTTGCTGGATTGATTTGAACTTGTTTTTCTCATTCTAGCTTTTTCTCGACGATACATGTGTCTCAAAAAGATAATCAATTAAGTGGTGAATTGAAAACTAGTCAATGCCATATGTAAGCTTATGTAGTGTATTATTAGTTATTATGTGCAAAATTGGACAAATCCTCTTTCGGAATGCGCTATTACTAGTATTTGTGATGTTGAAGTTTGAATTAAGGATCAAACCATATGGAAAGTATAACAAATATGATTTGTCGACTGTTTTGTTTAGCTATTTTATTTTGAACTCAAACTCATTGACAGTATCCTATGTACTATACAAAGCTGAGAAAATGAAAATGGAGACACATGGTTGCACATCAATGTTAAACATGCCATTTCAACATATGTGCATATGCACCTAGTACATCCCTAATTTGCAAAAGGACTACAAGATTACTTGGATTTTTATCTGGTTCATCCAGCAGCTGCTATTTTCTGTGTGTACGCAGATTAATTCAAAATTTGCGAATATTGAATTTGAAAGAAATCTTTGAATTTTTGGATTTTATTATAACTCGTTAATTTAAAAAAAAAAAGAAAAAAATGTGACACACTAGCTTCTTATATCTAGATAGAATTTTTGAATGAAACCTTGTTTAGGTAGTCTATACTTTGGAATGATATACCAGTTGCCATTTTTAAGTGCCTCGGTGAACTTTGATTCCTATATTCTTTTCTGTAGCCAATCCTTAAGTAATCGATTCTTTCGGAATCATCTCCTTTCAATTTTTATGAATGTGTTAGAAATGTGGGACAGTCAAATATCATGATGATTTTTGGTTGAGAGAAATTTAGAGGAATAATGTTCCTTTGTAGGGTTTCTGCTATAGATCCCTAGTCTTCAAATGTGGTAATCCTGTCCTGTCATTATCTTTTCAAGTTGACTATTTAACTTAGTAAAAAAAAAAAAAAAAAATTCTAGGTGAATGTCATGTTAGTTGTGGACCATAGGGATCAATTTAAAAAATGTGTTTATTGTCTTCTATATAAATCGTCAAATTATATTTTCATATTAAATTATAGGAGGAAAAAATGTTGATAAAATAGACAGTTTTATGATATTAAATGGATCAAGGAAAATTTTAAAGGTGAAAAATGATTTTATTATCCTGTTATACCATAATTATTTTCTCATCAGAAGGACATGTCCTGCGAGATGTGGATACATGTTGCTACCTGTCAGGCAAGTCCTGTAGGGTGGATATATATTGTTACCTGTCAGACAAGTCCTGCAGGGTGACTATATGTTGAGACTTGTCAGGAGTGCAAATCCTGCAGGTGGATGTCCCTACCATTGGGGATATTGAATGGCCCTAACGTTGTTGTCCACCTTAGATGGCACAGTTATATAGGTCATGGTACTGTCATAACTCTCGATCATGAGGTGCAATGATCCTATGGTAAGTAGGAAAATATGTGTGCGGTATTTTATTATATATCAAAATGATTTAGTTGGTGAATTTAAACGTATTATTTTATTGCAATGGTAGCTATAGAATTTTATTGTGGATCAGTGTGCGATTATATTTATATTATATTTTGAAAGGTGGTGTTTGATAAATATACTTGATCCGTAAATTCTTTTTATATTATGAAGACAACGTGTGCATTGTCTTCTATGTAAATTATCAAATTATATTTTTGTACTAAAATGTGAAAAAAAAAAAAAAAAAAAAAAGATTTATTAAAATGAATTATTTTATAATGTTACGCGGATCAAGTAAATTTTTAAAGGTGAAAAATGATTTTTATTATTCGACTATATCATAGCTGTCTTCTCATCAGGAGGACATGTCCTGCGAGATGTGGATATATGTTGTTACCTATCAAGTAAGTCTTATAGGGTGGATATATGTTGAGACCTGTCAGAAGTGCAAATCATGCAGGTGGTTGCCCCTACCATTGGGGATATTGAATGGTCGTGACACTGATAACCACCTTAGATGACACAATTGTACAGGTTATGGTACGTTGTAACTCCCGATCTTGAGGTAAACGATCCTATGGCTGGTAAGGAAGTATGTTATTTTATTATTATATATAAGTGAGTTGACCAATTAAGTTAAATTCGATTGTTCTGTTACGGTGATATTTTTGTTGAGATTTGGATACTGCCCAGAGTGGCTACATTTTATTGGAAAGTGAATTTTGATAAAAATACTTAATCCATAAAATATTTTTTGTATTATGAAGACAGTACACCGGGAAAATAATTCATATAGGTATTGGTTCACTACTAGCATTAGGTGGAGTCGAAGTGTGAGATCATTATGAAATTAGTAGGAGCCATTTGTTACTTAGAAATGTTAATTTGAATTTATGAGATTAATTGATGTTGTAGAAACACGATTGAGGGCTTCATGTAATATTTTTTATATATATATAGTTTACGTGAGTATTGAATTCAGTATTGAACTCGTTATATTACGTGACTTTGGTGACATATTTATGTGTTTCCAGAAATTTATGTGGTTTGGGATATATTTATGTATTTCGAGATGTATTTACGGGATGGACACGTATTTATGTGATTCATATGTATTTATGTGTTTCAATACAAATTTATGTAATTAAGACGTGTTTATATATTTCGATACATATTGATGTGGTTGAGAAGTGTTTATGTATTTCGACACGTAATTATGTGTTTTGAGATGTATTTAATTGATTGACACGTATGTATGTATTTCAAGACATATTTATGTGGTTTGGTTGCATTTATGTGTTTTGAGATGTATTTATATGATTTTGACATATTTAGGTGTTTTCAGATGTATTTCCAAAAATCGGTTATTTGAAGGTGGAATTTTGTTGATATTTTATGAAAAAATTTATGACATTATTAAAATTTTTATGTGGATATTGAAAATGCTTATTTTTAGTCTCACGAGACAATCTATAAGGAATTGGGCTATCTGTTGGATAAGATATTGGTTGCGAATATGTTGGATTGGAATGTGGATAGAATTGATAAAAGCTGGTTATGGGATACGGTAGTGGACTTGAAAAGTTATGCCAAGTGGAAAAAATTATTGAGGTCGTAGACCTGTTGGAATTGAGATAGACCCAATCCAGTGAGACTACCGTGATATTTTAAAGATATATTATTATTTATTGTTATTTTTATCAGAGTAGCACAGCAGAAACATTTAGAAATATAAGATTCTTTCACAATTGATTACCTATGATAGATGTTATCGACCAAAGTACACCATGTTCATAGGTTGTTGGATATAATATAGGTCACTACGAATACGGATGTAGCGATGTGTGGACTGGATTTTGACGGTTATGAATTATGAGTGACTTTCGGTTATGGGACCCTACATAGAGAAGTATTGTTCTAGAATCGAGTATGACTAACCTGACCGTGTAGCGCAATCCCGAATTACTATTATTTTGAACGAAATTTCGAAGACGAAATTTATTTAAGGGGGGTAGATTGTAATACCCCCACAAATTTATATATTTGAAAACCATTATTTTATAAAAATTTAATATTTTTGGGACATTTTTTGTAAATTTATGGTATAAATAATTTTTGGAGTTAAATGTTAAATTATTTTATATAAGTGTAATATTTTTGGGTTGTTTTGTATACTATGAAAATTTATAATAATATTTGATAATTTTGGAGAAATAAGTGTAATTATTGAGTCTAACATGAATTATTTCATAATTAGGGGGTGTTAACCGTAATTTTAATTCTTAAAGGTTAAGGAATTAATTTGAGATCACATATAAGACATATAGGTGGCGGGTGTATGTTTACCTTAGGAATAATAATAATAATAATAATAAGATCTTTAACCATCCATATATAGATCACATATAATCAATGTTCGGAGATACAGTGGTTGAGGCGACAAGACAAAAGGGAAAAGAAAATAAAAGAAAAAGAAAAGAAAAAAGGGAAAAAAAAAATTATACCGCGGTGATTTCGACTTCGGATTTCAGGTAGAATTTTTAACTCTTTTAATATATGTATTTAATTTTTCCATTTTGATATGTATGTTATTATTGTCGGTGATTTATAGTTGCAAGTTCACATGAAATAATTATGATTATGTGAAATTATGTAGAAATCATGCTTATGTGTTTTTTGTGTTGTATAAATTAAATGCACGTATTAGAGGAGTTGAAATTCTACTAAGCGTTGGTTCACAACCCCACAGTTTTTATTGCAGGGCCGATGAAAACGAAATGGTGCCGAAAATTATATTAGAATTTCTACTTGTAATAATGGCAGTTAATATTTACCGTTGTAAAATAGATGCAATAAATCGATATTAAATATCGAGATTAATTCCCGAATGAAATAACAAATTTTTTTGTTATTTTCGAGTGTATTTGAAAATAGTGTGGCCCAAAGAATTTTATTCGGATTTCTATTAAATTTGTAAAAATTGTATTTATTATTTACAGTTGTAAAATCGGCTCAAAATTTTGATAATTCTAATTATCGTCATCGTGTATAAAATTTATCAGATTTTTATTAATTAAAATATTAATTATTTAGTAAAATTATCATCGACGATAAATAAAATTGTCGCCGAAATTTGTAAAATTTCTTGGATTTACACGAAATAAATTATCGGTTATTCGGTTGATATTAATTCTCCTTAGGGAGAAATCGCGTGGCGGCCTTGGGAAACCGGACAGTTACAGTCAACACGACTCTTGTCCGAGAAGATGAAGGAGTCCAGAGGCCCGTATATTATTCAAGTCAAGTACTGACTGACGCCGAGACGAGATACCAACGGTTCGAGAAAGTTGAGACAGTACTTCTAGGCTCACGTGATCGTCGTTCTTACTAATAAACCTCTGAGGCAAGTTATTCACTCCCCAGATGCCTCTGGTCGGCTGATGAAGTACAGCCTCAAGCTCAACCAATTTCATATTGACTATAGGCCCAGAACAGCCATCAAAGGGCAAGTCCTGGCCGATTTTATTGTTGAGATGACCTTCCCAGAAGAGCTCATCTTGGATAACCATGATCCTGCCCGACAAGAGTCTCATCTCGACCTGGCAGAGATGCCCGTCCCAGAAGAAATCTCTTCTCATCCAGAATGTAACGATGATCTCGGCCCGGATAAGTCGCAGGTCTTTATGGATGGCTCCTCAAATGTAGGAGGTTGTGGAACCAGAATGGTTCTGGTAACCACAAACCGAGAAGAGATTGAGTATGCACTCCGATTGGGATTCCGGGCCACCAACAATGAAGCTGAGTATGAAGCCCTTCTCGCCAGACATAGGCTAGTAAGGGAATTCAGCGCCGAAAATCTCCAAGTCTGTTGCGACTCGTAGCTAGTTGTCAACCAAATCAACAGTGAGTACGTGGCTAAGGACCCGAGCATGACCACTTACCTAGAAAGAGTGAGGGCTCTCGTGAAATTTTTTGAAAATGTCCAAGTTAGGCAGATTTCTCGAGAAAAAAATCGGTCTGCCGATGCTCTCGCCAATCTAGCCTCTGTTGTAGAATTCACCCTAAAGAGAAGTGTCCTTATTGAATACTTGGAGGGGCCGAACACAACAATTTTTTACCAAGTGATCATCATATGTGCCCTCTCTGACGAAACAACCTGGATGGACTCAATCATGGATTACCTCCAATATGGAAACTAACCTCTAACCGGGCAGAGGCCAGAGGAATGCAATATAGGGTAGCAAGGTACACCTTCAGCAATAGAGTGCTTTACCGACGATCATTCTCAGGACCATACTCCCATTGCCTGATACCAGAACAACAAGCAATACTCTCCAGGAAGAGCAGGCAAGCAGCTATTGGGATGGGAGAATCTTCATTATCTCGACACTCTCTACAATAGCATTGTCCATCTCGAAAATTGACCCCACTAGCTCTTCAACAGAAGCCCCTCATTCCTATCTCCAGCTATCCGAGAAGGACAGGACAGGAAGCTCCACAAGACTCTTCCTTCCCATCTCTGGTTATTCGGGAAGGCCAAGGATCAAATTCCTCATCTTGGCTACAGTAGGAAAGCGTTTTTCTCGGATCATGGGCTAGGTTACTTCTCCAAATTACAAATATCTTCTGCCATGGGCCTCAGCTATAGTACCAAAAAGCCATGGCCAACGTAAAACTATTTCTTATCACCCTTTTATTGGCCACACGCCGAGATAGGACACTGATGTGACATTGAAGGGACACTAATACATGCTTAAGCCCTTAAACTAATCCACTCCATACCTATATATAAAAGGGCATACCAATGCCCAAAAGTACACAACTAAAATTGCTTACTCTTCTCGGTAGCACTTTTATAAATCTTCCCCCTGAGCATTGATTCTTACGCGGGAGGGGACACGCCGGGACCTTCCCGGCAAGTCCTTTGTGCAGGTGTCGAAGTGTTGCTCTTCTTGGCTCTGCCTCATCCCAGCTTGAATCCACTTCTCCTTCAGTCATAAAACATTTCAACTCACATCTTCTCAATCACAAGACTCTCTACGGATTAAAAGACTCTTGGGTGGCTCCCCTGCTCAAAACCCACTCCGGATCACTCTACCTCTGCCCACCTCGGGTTAGACAGATTGATCTCGGACTTCTCCATCTCCTTTCCAACAAAGAAGCGCATCATCTTTACCAGCAAGTGACCAAATCATACCGTTGAGGTCATCCAAAATACGTCATCAACAACATCCATCTCGCATATTTATTTCTTATATCATTTAGATGACATGTTTAGAACACTTTCACCACTTACAATTTTTTTATATTTCATATATATAGGCTTTTTTTTATAATCCATACTACTCATTTAGTCACGACACGTACACTATTTGCATTTTTTATATTAAATAATTAAATTTTTGCCCTGCATAATCACTTAATGTTCCCTGATTAATCCCCGTATTAATATCATTTTGCATTGGCATGCTTAAATTAGACCATTTCTTACATAAAAATCACATAAGTCTTTTTTAGGTCACTTTTGCATAAGTAAAATAGAATTTATATCATGTTAGCTTTTGCATTCATATTTTCATACTTATTCACTTATTTTAGTTTGCCCATTTAAATTAAAAAAAAAAAAAAAATCTCTTGAAAACATATATAAATACCCCCGGGGGACCATCCTTGTTGAATTCTTAATATTTAATAAGAGGTCATACCGAGGAAACATTCCAAAAAATACAAAAACTTGTCCCATCTCATTTTTGAAAAATACCAAAAATATTTTATAAGAAGAGAAATATTTCAAAATAAAATAAAATGTTCGAACTAAAGTAATTGGATTTAATTAGATATAAGGGTACCGTCTTCGAACGAGCGTCTTGGGGTGCCTAACACCTTCTCCGAGCGTAACCGACCCCCGAGCCTTTAAATAAATCTTTAGTTTGACCATATTTTTTGGAGTCAATTTTTACTTAGGCCTTTTTAAATTTAATTTCTAAAATTCAATGACCTAGCATACCATTTAAATCTAATGTTAGGTGGCGACTCTTTATTTTTTAAAAACAGCCTAAGTATTTTATTTTATTTTTAGAAAACCGACGCTTCAAAAAACTCCTCTCTCTTTTAAGCTATTATTATTTCATATTTTTTTCCATTCGGAAAAGTGGGGCGCTTCAATACCCTTAAATGGTATCGCAATACTGATGTCGTACGAGTTCAAGTAGGGTGTCGAACCACAGGGATCGGTCTTATAACTGTTGATTTCTAATTATTTTTCTTTCTTTCACGAAAATGAGTATTGATTTTTAACTGCAAGAATATAAAATAATAAAACTAGATAATAAAAATAGGGAACTAGGTTAGGAATTATGGATTGCTTATTTTTGGATTTATGTTGTTTTTGTATTATCTTTTTTTTTTAATTTGGATTGGTGCAAACGAGCGTTCCCAACTACAAGTCGGAACTACTCAGAAATATTAAATTCATTAATCATTGGCATGAATTATCTTCAGTTTTTAATTCCTACGTTACTCTAATCTAAGATGAATTAAAATCTAGGTATAATCAATCCAAACCAATAGTTAATTTTCTAGAATACGATTGTATAATCGTTAGATCTATGGTCTAGATCTAATGTTCTAGGAGTAATTGAATTTAAAGTAAAAATCTGTACAAGAACGTTGAAAATTAATCCAATCACAATGAAATTATTTCAAGAGAAATATTCCACATCACGCAATTATTTACACTAAGCCGAAATTAAACTAAAAATATACAATATTACATAACCCAAAATACTTACCACAATCCTAGCCCAGTTGTAGGAAGTTTATCCATTTATTGTGTTCTTCTTCATTTCCACATGATATTCAATCATAGCCTTTTGTAGAATTCCACGCCAAAATCCAATCACAATAAAATCATTTCAAGAGCAATATTCCACATCACATAATTATTTACACTAATCCGAAATTAAACTAAAAAAATACAATATTACATAACCCAAAATACTTACCACAATCCTAGCCCAGTTGTAGGATGTTTATTCGTTTATTGTGTTCTTCTTCATTTCCACATGATATTCAATCATAGCCTTTTATAGAATTCCATGCCAAAATCCAACAGAAAAATGCTTATAAAAACTAAAACCAACACTTACAGTGGGTTTTAGGAGGAGAAGGAAAAAAAAAAAAAAAAAAACTAGAAAAAATAAAACAATGGCCAAATGAGCTCACCACCGAAAAAGCAAAAGAAAGAAGTTCAAAAAAAATGAAAACTCTCCCCTTAACCCTACTGTCGGCCTCTCCTTCCAATCAAGAAGTCCCAAAAATGAAAACAAAACCAACTTCCTCAACTCTCTGCCAAACCCAAAGAAAAAAAAAAAAAAAAAAAAAAAAAAAAAAAAAAAAAAAAAAGGAAGAAGAAGAAGAAGAAAAAAGCCCCAAAAGGAATAAAAAATATCAATAAAATAAGAGAGTCCTCCAATTGGAAATCTGGTCGCCACTTCCTATTTCACCGAAAATCCTCTTCATGGACAATTGATGGCCATTAATTGGCCTCTATTTCACCGAAGCAATGGTTCCATATGGAATCGTTATGTTTGGCCCAGAAGTTTGTGTCAAACCAACCTAGGCCACCGGACCAGGCCTGTCTGTCCTTTGGCAGGCACGACAAACGCACAGTGTCTTTGCTCCAATTTTTTAAATCTACAAAAGTAAATAAAATAAATCAATTATCCTTATTTAATTAATTTAAAAGAATAACAAAACTTAGATTAGTGGTATTAAATCGCGTAAATTATGGCGCTATCAATCCCCAAACCTAATTTTTGCTAGTCCTCTAGCAAAACAAATATATTAATTATATGAAAAATCCACTTTCGTAAGGAGAACAATTGCATTTAGCATATTGGTAGGGCGTAAAATACGCCGCTATTTACACTCGAAAGTATACGAGGTCTAAATTTTAGTATAGTGTGATCGTTAAGATCAGGTTATCGTATCCACAAGGATTGGTGTCATTACTATCGAATACCGTGTTTGCGGTGACCTAATTTTATCTAGGTGAAAAACAAATGTATTTAATTAATTAAACTAATACTAATATAACCTAAATTAACTACGTTAATATACTAATATGTTTTAGGGTAAAGAATTGGCTAGGGATTAATGTGTTTACAAATACGTGTTCGATCTCGATTTACTCACGTTTACGGTGTTCGACCTATTTGACAATCTCGGTATGTAAACTCCACCTCCACCTCTTCCAAGTGTAAGACGGGGGAATACATGACTTCGAGTAAAGGAAGAAGTCCCCCTCAACGTCTTAACAACCCTAGGTCACCTGAGTCTCGCCCAATGTCATTGATTGCACACAATCCAACTCCCGACCGGGCCATTGGATCGTGCGTTGTATTTATCATATCAACAATCTCCGTTCTAAAACTCCTTCGCCACCTCTCCCGAGTGTAAGACGAGGGATATAACGCAACTTTGAGTCAACAAAAAAGTCTCATTCAACGTCTTAATGATCCTAGGTCGCGTGAGTCTTACCCCAACGTCATCGATTGTTCACGATTCAAACCCCGACCGGGTTATAGAATCGTGGCATTTGTTTACCCTAATCCGAATCCGGGATTTGCCAAAATCCCATATTCTCTATTTATCTAACTAAGCATAATAAACAAACAATACGATAAATACAATCAAACTACGAAGAATAAACATAAACGCGATATCGAAATCATCCAAACAACGTATTTATAAATATAGTGTTAATCCCTACTACAATCCATGTTTAGCTATGGTCATAACCTCATTCACAATGAAATAATAAGTTAAACATGCTCACATGATCCTAAGATAAAGAAATAAGGAAAAACAATCGAAGAACTTAGCCTCGTCCGAAGATAAACCGCTAAGAACGCTCAACGATCGATTCGCTGTCTTCTCCACTTCGGGATGTGAGTTCCACCTCTAAAACTCCTAAACCCTAGCCTAAATATAGCTTAAGGTGCCCAAATGGCCAGGGGGACAAGAGGAGGGGGAAGGAGAGGGGTATTTATAAGCAAAATATCTAAATAAATATCTAGGCTGTGTAGAGGCTCACCGCCGCAGCCGTGGGATTCAATGCTGCGGCGGTGGTAGGTCGGTTTGGCTGATCACTGCGGCGATGAAGACAGCGGTAGACGTGGAAAAGTTTCTGCTAAATTTTCGCCTAGGCGGTGGGCTGTCAGTAGCCTTTTGTATTTATCAGCTTTTTCACCGCCGCGGCGGTAGGCTTGTTTCACAATTTTGCCTCCGATCTTGTTTTTTTACCGTTCTTCGACCGCTTTTGGTTCGATCTCATTGTTTTCGCTCTAGTTTCCTATCTTTTTGCCCCACACGCCTAATTTATACAAAAAGTATGAAAACTAATTAAAACATAATAAAATACTTTATAAACGCTCGAAAACTAACTTAATTCGGTTTGGAAATATGTAGGTAATTTACACCTATCAAATACTCCAAAACTTGGAATTTGGCTAGTACTCGAGCCAAACACACACACAAAAATGAAAAATACAACTGAATTAAATAACAAACAACCTAAAACAATCTAAACATAACGACATGCGAGTTTTGACTTCTTCTAACGGCCTATTTATTTTTGTCCCTCAACAACCGCTAGTCATATCGAGTTCAGGCAGTAACACACATCATGTAATGTTCTAGATTTTCGACATGCAAAAATGGTGAATGCTATTCTAGATTCTGTAAACGTGTTTGTGCGAGACTCAATAATATAGCTAGACAACGACCGGATTGGATTATCCCCCAACGAAATTCATAACGTAGACCATATAGGACTAGGATTTCCATAAGCCTGATTGGGGTCCACTCTCCACTAATGTAGGCTTGGAAGTTCATAGAGATCATTAGGACTTGGTTCGGTTTAAGGATTATTTGGCTAAGGGTAATTTAGAATAGAAAATGGGTTAACGTTGTTAACTTAACGTTACCCAAGGCTCAACGCTTGGCACATTCACTCTCGAACCCCCATAGAAAGATTGGAAAACAATTTCGAACAAATGTTTAAGACCGACGTACTCACTTGTTAAAAAAAAATGAAAAATAAAAACCATATATACACTTGATTCTCTTTTTTTTTTTCAACGAACACACCCTCAAACTTATTTGATTGTTACAATTGAACGAGTGTGTGAAACACAAACGAAAAACGACAAGTGAGTACTCAAATACCGAACCAATTAGAAGTTCTCCCTAAACCCAACCGCTCACATCAAGTAGCATTTACAATTGCTAACTTGATTCACTCAAATGTGTCTTTAAATTCAGCGATTTAGGTTTGGAAAAAGGTCAACTGGCTAGGGTATTAGTTTATGTGCTCAAAATTGAATTTGCATTTAGGCTTCAACAGGGTGATGAGGGATAAACATGTAATAGGGTAGGCTTAAAAAGGCTCAAGCGACAAAACAACTGCCTAAATCACGTCTCCTGAACTACCTCGCCTAGGATTTCGCCTCAAGCTTCCTCTCAATCAAATTCTAGAATCCTTAATGTGTCATGAATTTGGCTAATCGATAATTGTCCTCAAGTCAATTGAATAGAAATATATTGAGTCTATGTGCTCGTGCAAATTAGGATCTACAATAATTTTTACCAAAAAGCATAGTCAAGCACACAAAATCACACATGCATGGGTATTACCCTTGACCTCAAAAATAACCAAGGGTAATCTCATCATCGGGTAACGGCCCAAATGAACACAAAACTCAGCATGCAACACAACAACACAAAAACATAAACACATTCTAACCTAAACACACATGCAATACAAGAAAATGATAACACATAAACTAACATACTATACTACACATCACCGTCAAACTCAAAATGGACAGTGTCCTCAGCGAACCCAATCATCATTCTCAACATATGAAATTTAAAGCATGCTGACGAAGGGTGTTTAGAACACTTACCTAGGAGGCGAGAGGATCTCGCCTCCGTTTAAATTCGACAGAGATGGATTTAATTTATTTGACCTTGGTTTGTCTCCTAAGAAGCGCGTGATTTAATGTCCTCGGCTCGACATTTTCAAAACGCCCTTAAGATTGGCGAGGTTTTGCTTTGGATGGCTCAATCTTTCAACGAAACGTCTCACTGGATTGTGTGTGTGGCCCCGCACCATAAAACGGTTTGGAATCCCGTCGAAAGGGCTGCATTAATACCTATCGATCTAACATCGGCAAGTACCCTGCATAAGAAACAAAAAACAAAACTACAAACAAAAATTATATACAAAAGAAATGCCTACAGTAAAATTAAGTCATTTACACACAATATCAACAATAAACGACAAAACACAATCTCGGCAATACGATACACTTGCTTCTCTTATCTAAAACTTAAGTCCTGAGCCGTTATTGCGTTTCTCCGGTAATAACATCAAAACAATCCCCGGCAACGGCGCCAAAAACTTGTACGCACGGAGGATTTTTGTATCCTTGGCGTATCTAACTACTCGCAAGTGTACGAGATTGAAAGTTTTAGTATAGTGTGATCGTTAAGATTGGGTTATCATATCCACAGGGATTGGTGTCGTTACTATCGAATACCGCGTTTGTTATGACCTAATTTTATCTAGGCGAAAAACAAATATAATTAATTAATTAAACTAATACTAATATATCATAAATTAAATACACTAATATGCTAATATGTTTTAGGGTAAAGAATTGCCTAGGGATTAACGTGTTTACAAATACGTGTTCGATCTCGATTTACTCACGTTTACGGTATTCGACCTATTTAACAATCTCGGTACGTAAACACCACCGCCACCTCTCCCGAGTGTAAGACGGGAGAATACATGATTTCGAATCAACGAAGAAGTCCCCCTCAACGTCTTAATGACCCTAGGTCATGTGAGTCTTGCCTAGCGTTATTGAATGCACACAATCCAACTCCCGACCGGGTCATTGGATCGTGCGTTGTATTTATCCTATCGACAATCTTCGTTCTAAAACTCTCTCGCCACCTCTCCCGAATGTAAGACGAGAGATATAACACGACTTTGAGTTAACGAAGAAGTCCCCCTCAACGTCTTAACAACTCTAGGTCATGTGAGTCTTACCCCAACGTCATCGATTGTCCACGAGTCAAACCCCGAATTGGTTATAAAATCGTAGCGTTTGTTTACCCTAATCCGAATCCGGGGTTTGTCAAAATCCCGTATTCTTCATTTATCTAACTAAGTATGATAAACAAACAATACAATAAATACAATCAAACTACAAAGAACAAACATAAACGTAACACCGAAATCATCCAAACACATATTAATAAATTTATTCGTTAATCCCTACTACAATCCATGTTTAGCTATGGCCATAGCCGCATTTACAATGAAAAAATAAGCTAAACATGCTCACATGATCCTAAGTTAAATAAATAAGGAAAAACAATCGAAGAACTTAGCCTCGTCCGAAGATAAACCACTAAGAACGCTCAACGATCGTTTCGCCGTCTTCTCCACTTCGGGATGTGAGCTCCACCTCTAAAACTCCTAAACCCTAGCCTAAATATAGCTTAAGGTGCCCAAATGGCTAGGGGGACAAGAGGAAGGGGAAGGAGAAGGGTATTTATAAGCAAAATATCTCAAAATATCTAAATAAATATCTAGGCTATGCAGAGGCTCACCGCCGCGGCCATGGGATTCAGTGCTACAGCGGTGGTAGGTTGGTTTGGCTGATCGCTACGGCGATGAAGACAGCGGTGGACGTGGAAAAGTTTCTGCAAAAGTTTTGGCTAGGCGGTAGGCTGTCAGTATCCTGTTGTATTTTTCAGCTTCTTCACCGCCGCGGCGGTGGTCTGGACGCTGCGGCGATGGGCTTGTTTCACAATTTTGCCTCCGAGCTTGTTTTTGCACTGTTCTTCGACCGCTTTTGGTTCAATCTCATCGTTTTCGCTCCAGTTTTCTATCTTTTTACCCCACATGCCTGATTTATACAAAAAGTATGAAAACTAATTAAAACATAATAAAATACTATATAAACGCTCGAAAACTAACTTAATTAGGTTTGAAAATATGTAGGTAATTTACACCTATCACGTACGCACCAAGTCTTTAAACCCTAGGTCACCTCTAGTTGACGAGTATAGTCTCACGAGGGCTTATAGTGACGCTACCCACAAACATCCCAAGTTCATTATTGTGAATTTTATTCCTCACAAAAGATTTATCAATCATATCCAATGCTAACATATCAAGTTGAGATCATACAAGAGTTATTGAAATAGTCATTGGTCTTGTAACACTTGATTCCTAGCAATATTCATTTTTGTACCTATAACATACATGTAACTCTCATTTATAATGAATTTAGCACAAGTAGCTAGCCAACTGGTTTTAAACAATCAAACAATATTTTCCATGAAATAAAAATATATTTGTATGTATCTACTATTCTTATCTTTTTCTCGGGGCATTAGGTGTTAAGGCACCCTTCAGACTTAATAATTTGAACATCTTAGGCTTCGAGGTCAACAAGTCACTTAATGTCTTAACAAATTGTTTTTTGTTTTTTACGCGAACGCTCAAAACTTACTTAGGCAAAAGGCCTGGTTACTCAGTTAAAGCTCATCATTAAGACTATAAATCATTATTATTAACACAAATTTAGGTTTTTTTTGTTCTTTTTTAAATTCCAGGATTAAGCTATTCTCATGCCAAAACTTAAAAAACCAGCTCATATATTAAATTTAAAATAAATGAAAGTTATCAAGCATGTAAGCGTCAAAAAATGAAATATTTTTAAAAATTAGTGCTATGCTCCAATGATTATTCAATAAACTTAAGTTTATACCAGAGTCAACCATGGTTTGAGCAACTTACGCATTGGCTTTGGCTTGCTCCTTCCACAGTGCTGAGTATTTGAAGTTGTGGCGGGCTCCCATATCGAGAAGAAAATGATCATTTCAAGCAAAATCCCATTGTATTATATTATAGTATAGTATAAAAGCCTTATGTTTCCTATTAATAGACGACCGTCTACAAAAATAGTGATAGCGTTGATCAAAGTCCATATTCGGATACCTACCAGTGATCATAATGACATCAATAAGCATCTCTTCCCTATCCCCTACTGTGAGCCCAGGGCAAGCTCACCAGCTAGCAGAAGCCCACTGCTCTATCCGTCACATAAGCCAGTTGAGGTTTCTTGCAAAGGAACTCATTGCTATTGGAGAAAGGAAGTAAAAGCAGGGAAATGATCTCATCTCATCTCACCCTCGAAGGGCTAGCTAGCTCCCCAGCTCTTGTTCTCCTCCAGTTCCTTTATATCTTTTATATTCATTTCATGTAGTCAGGGACCGGACCTGTAAGCCTTTCTTCTATATGTCTTTCAACGCCTCAAGGCAAGTGAATCTGATCCATCTGCATCTCTATCTGTGGAATCCCTCGAACCGAGAATGGAAGCATCTCACCTATAATAATTTGCCTATTGATTATACTCAAGTGGCAGATAATATGGATCGGGATAAAAATTCTTATAGAAACATGTGGTTGGTTAGTGAGATGAGCAGAACTTTGACATATAGTACATTGATAAGGGTCGGGTTGCGCTCTTGAGAGATTAGAATATATAAGTGTCACAATTGAAATGGCTAATATCTCAGGGTCATATCCATCTACCCTTGACAAAATAACCTGAATTCTTACTGTTGAAGTTCTGAACTCAAAGATTGGATTTCGGTTAACTTGTAAAAATAAAACTCAAGAAAGAAAATAGATGAATATACACAAGTAGAGAAAGAAAAATAATATCAGAAGTTAACAATTAGCTATACCGATCCCCGGCAATGGCCCCAAAATTTGATCGTTAAAAAACAATACCCTTAAATGGTATCGCAATATAGTACAGGTTCAATGCTCTAGAAACGACTAACCAACTCCATAGCATAACATATGTCTGGTTGTGCATGGCAAACATTAGGCCTCTAATTTCACTTGTATATGGTATATGGGATATCTCTTTTTTTCCAACATTAGTTCTAGGATAAAGATCAAGGCTCAAGGTACTACCCTTCTCAACAGGAGTGTCTAAAGACTTAGCATTATACATTCGAAATCGTTCAAATACCTTCTTGATGTAAGTCTCTTGATACAAAGAACGAAGTTTCTTAGAACAGTCTCTAATAATTTTAACACCAAATACATAATTTGTTTCACCCTTGTTCTTCATATTAAAAGTAAAGCACACAACCACTATTTAGTGGACACAATCATCCCTATGTCATTTCCTACCAATAAAATATCATCTACATACATAGTAAGGATAATAGAGCCATTTTTTGATCGCATTATATAAATACAATGATCTTCTTCAATCATAATAAATCCAAAAGTAATTATAACTTTATGAAATTTGAGGTACCATTGTCTAAATGATTGTTTTAGGCCATAAATAGAATGTTTTAACTTGCACACTTTGCGCTCTTATCCCTTGGCCACAAAAACAATAGGTTGGTCCATGTAGATCTTCTCATCTAGTTCTCTATTGAGAAAAGCAGTCTTAACATCCATTTGAAAAAGTTCTAAAATGGGTGACAATGACTAGGATTAGACGAATAGAGGCAAATCTAACAACATGTGAAAACGTTTCCTCATAGTTTACACCCTCTTTCTGAGTATAATCTTTCATCACGAGATGAGCTTTGTACCTATCAATAAATCCATCTGCCCAAACTAGGGGGTGCATATTTAGTAATCTTTAAAACCCATTTGTTTCGAATAGATTTTCGTCCAAGTTGAAGATCAACTATTTCCCCTACTTGATTCTTTTGCATAGAACTAATATCATCTTCCATTGCAGTTATCTATTCTTTAACAACAAGCAATGATAAAGCCTCTTGATAAGAAGAATATTCGTCTTCTTCTAGTGAAGAGCACATGAAAAATTTCTCATCAATCCCAAATAGATGTCGAGAGATATTTTCATGTTAACTTCTACGTAGCTGAAGAATTTGAGAACTATTTTGTGGTAACTCCTATTATTCTTTGAATCTCTCCCACTATCCTCGGCGATCATTGGTGTATTTGTGGAAAGACGAGGATTAATTTCTTCACCCTCGCCGAGTGATGCTATAGAGTTATCATTTAACTCGTTCAACTCATAAAGTTCTTTATTACATCTTAGTTCATCTCTGCTCGGACACTCATTTTCCATAAATTCGACATCACAAGACTCAATCTCAGTCAGTACACCATCAAAACGTTTATGTAACATTACATATCCTTTGGAGTGATCTAGATATCTAATAAATGTGCATTTTTGAGCTCGAGGGCCCAATTTTCCATGTGCATGTGATGTAACACAAATATAGCCTGCAGATCTCCATAGTAGCAAATATTCTAATTCTAGTTTAAAACTAGTCCATAACACATATGGTGTAGATGCTACTAACTTGGAGGGCACTCTATTAAGGATATAGGTTGATATCAATAAAGTATCTCCCCAAAAATTGATTGGTAGCTTAGCATGTGACATCATTGACCTAACTATATCCAATAAAGTTCGATTCCTCCACTCAACTACTTTTTTTTGTTATGGAGTACTGGAATCGTCAATTGTCTAATGATACCTCTATTATCACATAAGTACCTGAATTATTCAGTCTCATGTCCTCAGTCAGTACGTAAAATCTTAAGATTTTTACTTCTTTGATTCTCAACTAAATGAACAAATCTTTGAAAGCAATCCAATGCCTCTGTTTTGTGAGAAATGAGATAAATATAACTAAAATGCAAGTAATCATCAATTAATGTGATAAAATAATTAGCACCATGTTGTGCCCTAACATTAATAGGTCCGCAAATGTCAGAATAGACTATACTTCTTGGATTCTCAACTAAATTAACAAATCTTTGGAAGCAATCCAATACTTGTGATTTTGAGAAATGAGATAAATATAACCAAAACGCGAGTAATCATCAGTTAATGTGATAAAATAATTAGCATTATGTTGTGTCCTAACATTCGCAGGTTTGCAAATATCAAAATGGACTAACTCTAAGGGAGATGTAGCCCTTTTAGCCTTGCTAAAAGGCTTTCTTATAACCTTTCTAGCCAAACAAGATTCATAGACAAGTAAGTTAACTCTAAAAAGTGGACCTAAAAGTCCTTTTCAAGTTAACCTTGTCATTTTTCTTGTCCAGTATGACCAAGTCTTGCATGTCATGTAACATATGTAGATGTGATAAAATCATTATTACTAGTTAAATATGTATCAAAATATAAAGAATCGACAACATCTAGTATATAAAATATATCCATGATGTGTCCACCACCTTAAAACACGGATTCTAAATAAAATGAAACAGAGTCTATGGTAAAACTGAAAGAAAAATCTAGTTCGACCATGGCTGCAATAGACATCAAGTTTCGTCAAACTCCAGGAGCATAAAGAACATTAGAGAGAAGCACAGTGCATCCAGAATGCATTTTTAATTGATAGGTTCCAATTCCTATCACATTTTCGCTAGTGTTATTCCCCATGTAAATACGTTGACTCTTAATTGGAATTGTATGATACTCAATAAACCCTACTCGATCTTTTGCGATGTGTCTTGTTTCTCCAGTATCTACAATCTAATCAAGAAATGAAGAAGAAACAAAGAAATGACTGCACACATAGGTGTCATTTTGAAAGATAGAGTTGATTTATACATTTCTTCGGTTCATTGCATTCATGAGCAAAGTAACCAAGTTTATCACAGTTATAGCACTTCAGTTTAAACTTATCCTTCTTTCCTCCATGCCTACCTTTTTATACTTTCTGCCTTTTCTCTTTTTATAAACAGATCCTCAAATTCCTCATTTTCATGCTTTATCCTGCCACTTTCGCTTAGACCCAAATGTCTCCCGATGGTTAGACTCAGCGACAAATATAGAAGTATTGTTTTGTGCCTCCAACCTCTCTACCTCCAACTCCAGATGACGCTGTAACTTGATAAAAAAATTTGATAATTTCATTGTGCGTCATTGTGAGCTTTATTTGCTCCCAAGAATCAAGCAAAGAGCGAAGAACAACAATGATTTGTCGTTCATCAGATAAGTTGTTACCAGCTGCCTTTAGGTCGCGTATCATAACTGGTATTTTTCGAAGATGCTCAACCATCTTTGTTTTAGGAGACATCTTGTAAGTCTCAAACTTAAGCGTCAAGGCTCACAACCTAGTTGTTGACGTATCGGTAAATGCCAACTTGAAGGCATTTCACATCTCTAATGCGGTGTTATAACCTTTATAATCACCAATCAAATCATCGTGCATATAGCTTAACATAGTGAATCTAGCACTATGATCTTTCTTGACCCAATTTTGATAGGTTTTTATCTCACACCGGTGTTGGGCAGAATTACCTTCCAGAGGTAATTCCATGCTATGTGTCAGTGTTTCCAAGATCTCTTACTCATTTAGAAGATACTAGATCTTACGATGTCAAATATCGTAGTTATTTCCATCCAAATTCTCAACTTTAGTAAGGTCCACCTCTATATTCGTTAAATCCATTTTACTATATTTTATGCACATTAGGATATTAGCACACATTTATTATTTTTCAGCAATAATTGAACCTAAAAAATAACATATAGCACTATAGTACAAGATCAAGAAATTCACTATGATCACAATCATCTCTTATATTTATAGATCTAAATATTATTTTAAGATACATTATTCGCAAAACAAAAATGAGGAAAACATATCTCAACTCATTGTTGCCCACAAAATTTAATTTCATACTTTTTCTAAATAATCTAAATAATTATAATATGTATACCAAAATTAACTAATCATGAAACTTTCATACATAATTCATGTTCATAATTAAGTCAAACGAAATTTCATTGCATTGTATAAAAGTAAGCATGAGAGTAATGCACTGTAACTTAGATATATTCAGATATAAATAAAAAGTGCGACCATGTAACCATAGCGCTGGTTTGTCCTAGCAGTTGTTAGGATTTATTTCATTTTCAAAGAGTATAGGGTCGAAAATGCTAATCTGCCCAAGGCCATGTAAGTACTTGATATCCATTGCTTAATACTATGAATATTGTTTTCCTTTCACAAACATAGCCTAAGAATATTAAGGAAGTAATAAATGATGAATCATGGGTTTTATCAATGCAAGAAGAACTTAACTAATTTGAGAGAAACAATGTTTGGACTTTATAACCTAGGCATAATTGTCATCCCATAATCAGTACTAAGTAGATCTTTAGGAATAAGAAAGATGAATCCTATATTTTTACTCGGAATAAGGCTAGACTAGTAGCCCAAGGATATAGTCAAGAGAAACAAATTGACTATAAGGAAACCTATGCATTCGTAGCTAGGTTTTAAAAGTCATTTGTATGTTATTAGCTTTCACATGTGCACGTAATTTCAAATTATTTCAAATGGATGTACAAAGTGTTTTTCCTAAATGCTATCTTAAGGAAGAAGTATGTGTTGAACAACCCTCTGGTTTTAAAAATTAGTATTTGTTTTATCATGTTTTCATACTCTCAAAAGCACTACGTGGCCTTAAACAAACTCCTAAAGTATGGAATGAAAGACAACGGATTTTTAATTAAAAATATGTTTTAAAGAGGGGTTAGTGATATTACTTTATGTTGAACCCAAGGTTTTAATGAACAATTAAGTATTGATATTTTTTGTGGAACTAATGATTTTATCGAGTGTTTCATATTTATAATTCCATGTATGTGATTAAGAAGAAAATCTGATGAAAAAAAAACGTAAATGATGCAGGATGGATGTAATAAAGATGTGAAGAGTTTTGAAGAATTTGAAGAAAAATAGGTGAAGACAACTCTTTATTAATATACTCTTAATGCAACCTGAATTAGGATTAAACACGACATTTAAAATGAGTTAATTTTATATGTGTCATGATAAGAAGAGATAAGTTTAAAATCCTAAAATGAGATATTGTATGTGCTTCTTATGTGAAATGAATTTGATAATTGACCTAATTGAAAATTATATTTTAAAGTATAAAAAGTTTTATTTTCGAGTCAATTCGCTCAACCGAGAAAAACTACCAGTCAACTTAATCAAACAGTGAATTTTGGAGTTAAAACGAAATGCTACTGATCCAGTCGGTCAACCAAATAAATATGATCAGTCAACTATTTTAAATAGTAGCTGAAATGGGTAAGGAAGTGAGCACACTGATTCAATCAGTCAACAGAATATAGATGATCGGTTAACCGTTTGAGTCAGTAGATAAAATGGTGGAAAAGTGGAAGACACTGATCCAATCGGTCAGCCGACTGGGCGTGGTCGGCCAACCGATTGGTGTTGTGCCAATGGCTAATTAGAAGCTGGCACAGGTCGGTCAACCAACTAGTAAAGACCGGTCAGCCGACTGACTCAATTGGGATTTTAGCTGATTTGGTGTCTTGGTAAAAAATCTATTCGTTTTTATAATTCGAAAAGAGGGATTTGGGAGATTTAAATATAATTGAGATATTAACAACCTATTATGTAATCCTTATTGATATAGTCCATATATTTTGAAATTCTCCTAACCTAAATGATTTAATTATTCATATTTCTATGGTTTTAAATTGAGATTAGTTTTATGGACTTAAGTGAGAGATTTGAAAGTTATTTTTAAGTAGAACATACCTGAAAGGGTCTTAGAATGTCATTTATGGTATATCTTTGAAAAAAACTAACCGTTGGATGACTAGTTATTGGTCTATTAATATAGACCAGCGGGAATTGAGTTTGGTACATCAAGAACAATCAGTTTGAGTTTTTATAAGAGTGAGATTTACGCTGAGATTTTTGAGAGATTCGCTATAAGTTTTTTATCTAAAGCGTTTGTTGTTTAGCATCACCGATTTGAGTTCTATTTGCTGCTTGTCATTGCATTCGGTGTTTTCCCAGTAAGATCTATCCAAGCTTTTTAATTCGCTTTAAATTTTTATTTATATTAATTGCTTGGCATAGGATTGTTATAAAAATTGTTTTTTAACTTAAAAGTCTGAAAATCTTTTTAAACATTTTTTGTCTGTTTATCTGATTACGGGTAAAATTTGTGCTACCCACATTATTTATTAATCAGATTTGAATTGTCTTACATTGTATCCATCACGTAATAATTATTCGGGATATTAAGTGAGTATATTCGTATTGAGGTGGTAGAAGCTCCATGTGGGAATAAACTTATATTTTCGTATTTGTGAGTTTGACTAGATTAGACACATTTGGGACAGTGTCTAGTCAGGGTAGTTAGGTTTTGATATTTTTTCTGAGAAAAATATTAGGGTTTGATTTTTGTCCTGGTAAAAAGGTTAGGTTATTTATTTCCGTTAAAAAGAATTAGGTATTGATTCATCTTGCAATTGAATTATTTTTTAGTGATTTGTAAAGGTTCATTCTTCCATGTGAAAATGATAAGTGAGAGAGCGTTAGGTTTATCTTTAGCCTGGTAAAAATATAGGGTTCATCATGGACCCGTGAAAAGGGTAAATTGTAAAAGCTGATTCTGCGCCTGTAAAAGAATCATGAATTGTAAGGGTTTGGGTCCTACCTAATAATGGAATCAAGAGGTTTAGTGGATTGCGAATCTCTATGGAGCTCGAGAGACTGGATGTAGGCAAGATTAGCTTAACCGAACCAGGATAAATTCATGTGTGCTACATTGATTTATTTTTTATCTTATGTTTGGGTGTACACTTAGTATTAAATACACATCTGTTGCGTATAAAGATAATAATTGATATAGAAAAATTAATTATTTATGCTTAAGTGTTTAATTGTAAAATTTCCGTATCTACCAAATTCACCCCGCGCCCCCCTCCCCCCTCCCCCCTCTTAGGTAGCTCTTTGGCCAACACTTTGTTTATTAAACAATCTAATTCGAATATACTTTAGTGCAAATTTATGTTGATGACATTATTTTTTGAGGTAATAATTAGGATCTTTTACAAGTGTTTGCTAAGAACATGCTAGAGGAATTTCAGATCAGCATGATAGGAGAGCTTACCTTGAACTACAAATCAAGCAAGCTAAAGATGGAATATTCATCAACCAAGCAAAGTAGGTGAAGGAGTTGTTAAAGAAATATGGAATGAAAAACAGAAAGGCATATGCAACTCCAAAAGCCACTGCTATAAAGTTGGACAAGGAAAAAAAAAGATAAAATAGCAAGTGAGAAGTTTTATTGAGGTATGGTAAGTAGTCTTCTTTATATTACCACCAGTAGGTCAGATATCAAGTTTAATATATGTTTATATTTTTTTTTCAATCATGTCCTCATGAGTCTAATTGAACTGCCATTAAGAGGATATTTAGACAGTAAATTAGATCATTCCTTAGGTCTTTGATATCCTAGAAACGGTAATATTGATACATTAAGTTAATCCAACACCGACTTTGATGGTTGTAAAGTTGAGTAAAAAAATATAAGTGGCACGTGCCACTTTCTAAATCGTTTAATAGTTTTTTGGTCTAATAAGAAACAAAATTCCGTAGCATTATTCACCATTGAAGTTGAATTAATGGCCACCGATATTTGTTGTGCTCAAGTATTAAACATGAAGCAACAATCACAAATTCAAGAAATAAAAAAATGGGGGGAAATTGCACGTCTCTCGTATGCTTTCACAAAGTTATATTTTACCCCTATATGCATTTCTGAGTTACATTAAACCCCCTAAAACATTTTTAAAAAGGCAAAAACCCTTGACTTTTCTATCAAAATTGGCATAAAATATATGACGAAAACACTTCTAGACAAAGTACTTGGGGGATAAAATGTAATTTTCCAAAAAAAAAAAAAATTAAGGGAAGTGTTTGGTTTATGGAATTAGGTGTTTGAAATTGGAAACACAATTAACGGCAGTGAACGTTTAAAATTTTTGCATGCACTCGTCTTTAATTTCAGCTCTAAGGCTCTAATTTTGCATTTCCAAATGTTAACCTAAACAGCACACAATTTAGCACTTAAAACCAAAAATATCAAATAGTTATCAAATTAAATTAAATATTTAACAACACAATGAAACAAACACTTAAAATATAAATATCACTTAAAAATTATTTTAAATTTTAAGTGGTGTAATTCTTTTTTAGTACTTCTTACTTAAAATCATCAAACAATTATCTATCAGAATCACCATAGAGCAACAATACTATAAAATCCTTCAAAAATATTTATATTTAAACAATTACAAATAGAAAAATACAAAATTGAAAAAAAAAATAGAAACAGAAAAATTTTAGAGAGAAAATTTAAAAAAACAAAAGTTACAAAAATTATTTTAGGAAAAAAATTGTAGAAAGATAGTTTTTATTTTAAATTAAAAGTATTAAAAAAATAAATACTAAATATATTCAGCACTTAATAAATTCAGTATTTAACATTTCTAACACTTAAATTATTTTCAACACTTAAATTAAACTATTCTAAAAAAAAAAGTTAAAAAAATTATTTTAAGAAAAAAAATTGTAGAAAAATATTTTTTTTTTAAATTAAAAATATTAAAAAAAAAATACCTAATATATTCAGCACCTAATAAATTTTGACACTTAAAATTCAGCTCTTATAAATTTTCAACACTTGATTTTTTAATTGTTTAGGGACATGTAAATTTTGCTTGTGAGCTACCAATGTTTCCTACTAGTGACCAACAAAAAAGCCTAACCTCAAAGCCTTGAGCGACGAAAAAGACTTGAAGTTAGCACACTTTCTATTTCAAGGTTTTAATATAACGAAACCACACCAACAAATTTCGCCTCCTGGCGATTACAGAAAATAAAAAAAAGAATATCTGAATTCACATCAATTCCTTCAAAATTTCAAGGCGTTGATACGCCGGTGATTTTACAACTTGTTTGTTTTTTCGTTCTATATAACTTAGGTAGTGTTTGGGAGCACACAATTCGAACCTCAGAATTGGACTTTAACCAATTCCGAGACTCCAATATTCCGTACAACCAAACACTACCTTACTTTATGAACTTGGTACAGAAAGAATCAGATTGACATGGAGATGGGGCGGGGGGGTTAAACCTGATTAAGCAGCAACGGCCTCCTCTTTTGTGGCAAGTTGGTTCTGGATATGTTGAGGGACAACATCAAATTTGGCTAACTGCATTGTGTAAGAAGCCCGCCCTTTTGACATTCCTCGCAACGAACTGACATATTGGAACATCTCTGCAAGTGGGACCAACGCATCAACAACCTGCATTTTGACAAACGATGTTTTTAAAAAACCGAAACCGTTCATTGAATTGTCCAAACTGTAGTTTCAGGCCTCCAGACGTCCATAAAAAGATGGTATCAAATTAACCAAAAATAAACTCGTAATCATGTGGGTGGTGGCATTTGTTCAGTGTTTCTGTTTCTCTTCTTTTTTTTTTTTTTTCCTCCGAAAACTTGGAACAGAAAAAAAATTTGGGAAACATTCTGTTTCAGGAAAATTGTTCATAGAATGTGAGAATAGAATCATTTTTTTGTTCCGATATTTCAGTTTCTGTTTCGAGTTTTTTGGAACAGACAAAAAAAATAGAAATAGAAACAATAAACAAACGTCACCTTAGTCGTTCTGCTTCCATTACCGGAAAAATCGGTAACGCATATAAAAATATGGGAACCAAAGAAATGCTTTTATTCTTTTCCCAAAAAAAAAAAAAATTGGCAATAGAAAAGAAACAATTTTTGTTCCCAATTCCATGTTTTTGTTCTTTTGTTCCCAAATATGTGATGGTTCAAAATTTCCGAGGGGGAGAAAAGAATAAAACACTAAACAAAAGGCACGTATTTTCTGGTTTTTGTTCTGATCCTGAAAATCAGTCCGGAAACAGAATACTTCAAGTGCCTTTTGGTTTTCATGTTTCTGTTTCCCACTTTTCAGGAAAAAAAAAAAAAGGCACCTAAAATAGGTAAATCAACATTTCAAATCCTTCCATCCACAGTGAACTCAACACAAGCTAAAAAAAAATTGGTGCTTGACATAATTACCTTTAGACCACCGGGTTTGTCACTAAAGCTATTTATCTGACCTCTCCTCGAGTTAAGATCACCAATCACATCTCCCAAGTGCTCCTCCGGCGTAACAACTTCAACTCTCATTATGGGCTCAAGCATCCTCGGCCCAGCCCGTCTCATCCCCTCCCGGAAGGCTCCACGGGCCGCGAGCTGGAACGCCAACACACTGGAATCCACATCATGGTAGGACCCGTCGACCAGCACAGCCCGAACATCGACCACCGGAAAGCCCGCCAACACGCCATTATTCATGCACTCCTCCAACCCTTTCATCACCCCAGGTATATACTCCCTTGGTACAACCCCTCCCTTGATCTCGCTCTTGAACTCGTAGCCAACACCGGGCTCAGCCGGCTCAAACCGGACGGTGATGTCAGCAAACTGACCTTGACCACCGGATTGTTTCTTGTGGACGTATTTGACCTCCGCGACTTTGGAGATGCTCTCGCGGTAGTTCACTTGGGGTGCACCAACATTCGCTTCTACCTATGCAAACAGAAAAATTGAAAATTATAAGTAGGGAAAATTCACAAATAAGCAATGCACCGTTTGATAACACCTTTCTTCAATACATTCTTACTTCTATAGTTTGCTTTGCACTTAAAAATAATAATTTTAAAAATAATCAATAAAACAAATAAGTAATGTTTAATATATATATATATATATATATATATATATATATATATATATGTATTTATATTTGTTTAAAGCAGAAAGTAGTTGTTTTTTCCCTTCGAATTTTTACATGGCAGTTTGGGAGTGCGGTTCAAGTACGATAGTAATGCACTTGGTACCGTACTTTTTTTCCAAAACACCCTTCAGAGGCCGAGAAGTTTGGTTGGAGGTCAAACTGCAGAAAAGTATAGTTGACCAAAAGCACATTTGAGGTGCTTTTGGCCAACCACATATCTCTGTGGTTAATTTTTAATATAATTTTTTTCTTCCTTGGCATACCCTTTAATTTTAATAAAATTATACCAACATGTCAACCAATTAAGGACCAATCAACATTATATTTGGTCATTATTATTAATTAATAATCAAATTTAACAATAATTTGTTAAGATATACTTAGATTAATTATACTAATATAAATATTATATAATTAACTCTACAAATTGTAAAGTATGAATTAACTTTTTTGAATTCAAACTAGACATATTAACTATATATTTAATTAAAAAATTAATCTAAACAAACTTTGAAATTCAACTAATTAACTCAAATAAGATAAGGTAAATATGTCCTATAAAATTAAAAAGTGTTACCAAATGGTGGCACAAAATATATATTTTGGCTTGAAGGAGGAAAAAGACGCTCACACATAGCACCATAGCAACAAAAACATAAAAGAACTGCTGCTAATAGTCTTACCAAAAGTTGACAGAGTAAGCTATTGTGCTAGGGTCTCCTTTTTTTTTTTTTTTCACAAGATAGGTGGTGCGTGCTTAGTACTTATTTTTTTTCCCAATTCATAGAAAATTGGGAACAAAAACAAAAATATGGTAAAAATATTTCTATTTTTTTCTGTTCTCAGATTTTTAGAAAAAATAAATTGAAAATTTGGAACAGAAACAAACCACAAACACCACCTTATAGAAGAAAACTATTATCTATAATTTAAAAAAAAAAAAAAATTAAACTAAGGGTAAATAACACGTAGGCAGAGAGTAAGTAGCAGAATCAAACCTTATATTCCCTCTTGAGCCGATCCACAATAATTTCGAGGTGCAACTCCCCCATCCCTTCAATCACCGTCTGGTTTATCTCCTCATCCCTCGAGAAATGGAATGACGGATCTTCCTGAGCTAGCTTAACCAACCCCATCCCCATCTTATCGACGTCAGCTTTCGTCTTGGGCTCGATCGCGACCTTTATAACCGGATCCGGAAAATCCATCCTCTCAAGAATCACCGGGCTATCCGGATCGCACAATGTCTCTCCGGTGATCGTATCTTTCAAACCGGCGAGAGCGACGATATCTCCAGTCAAAGCCACCTTCACATCTTCCCGACTATTTGCATGCATTTCAAGAAGCCGACCAATTCGTTCCTTCTTCCCTTTGTTTGCATTGAGTATGTAAGAGCCCGCCGAGAGCTTTCCAGCGTAAACCCTAACGAACGTGAGGGACCCCACGAATGGATCGCTCATGATCTTGAAAGCTAATCCGGCGAATGGTTCGTCGTCGGTAGGCGCCCTCTCTATCGTCAATTCCGGGTTCTCGGGATCGGTGCCTTTCATTGGCGGAAGGTCGAGCGGAGACGGCAAGTAGGCGACGACCGCGTCGAGCAACGGCTGAACGCCCTTGTTCTTGAAAGCCGATCCGCATAAAACCGGGACGAAACTACCTGAGATCGTTCCCTTCCGAATCAATTTGTTAATAGTTTCCTCGTCGGGCTCGATTCCTTCTAGATAACCCTCCATGGCTTCATCGTCCAACTCGACGATCATCTCGATCATTTGTGAACGGTAATCTTGAGCCAATTCTTGGAGATCGGCTGGAATATCCTCGTAAGAAAACTTCGCTCCCAGTTCTTCTCCCGACCAAACGATGGCTTTCATCTTCACGAGATCAACCACCCCTTTAAAACTATCCTCTGAACCTATCGGGATTTGAAGCACAAGCGGTTTCGCGCCCAAATTCGTGACAATCATATCCCTTGTCCGGAAAAAATTTGCCCCAAGCCGGTCCATTTTGTTGACGAAACATATTCTCGGCACCCCGTATTTGTCTGCTTGTCTCCAAACCGTCTCCGACTGGGGCTCAACACCGGCAACGCTATCGAAAAGGCAGATGGCACCGTCCAAAACCCTAAGGGCACGTTCAACCTCAAGAGTGAAGTCGACATGGCCAGGGGTATCGATAATGTTGATGCGGTGGTTGTTCCAAAAGGTGGTGGTTGCGGCAGAAGTGATAGTTATTCCACGCTCTTGCTCTTGCTCCATCCAATCCATCGTGGCCGTTCCCTCGTGAACCTCGCCGATCTTGTAGTTTCGGCCTGTGTAGAATAGGATTCTCTCGGTGGTTGTGGTTTTTCCGGCATCGATGTGGGCCATGATTCCAATGTTTCGGTAGTCTTCTAATGGGACTGCTCGTTTCCCCTCTAGACAAAGAAGAAGAAACAAGAAATCGAAATCAGTTTGATTCAATAAAAACCTAAACCCTATGGCAATGGCAGGGTTTCAGATGAAGTTGAACAAATACAAATTTTAAATTTTTATACCAGTTCATTTCTAATTCCAATTTCAAAGGTCCAATTTCATGCAACCAAACACTAGCCAAATTTTGTGACTCGAGATACAAGGAAATGAGCTTATTACCTTTTTTTTTAAAAGAAAATGGATAAGGTAGAGTTTGGAACTACAACATTTGAACCTCCGAATTGAATTTAGAAATTAACACATGGAAATCTTCCGCTTGTTCCATGTGTTCATTTGTAATTCCAATTTCGTACAACCAAACACTACCTAAGATTTATCATTCAACATGCTTTCTATTAGGTATATGAAGATTAGTTTTTCAAATACAAAAGCCTGTGCCTTTTATAAATATGCCTCAATGGTCGAATAAATGCTGCATTTCACCAAGTTCAAACCATTAAAGTTGTGTTTGGTTGCAACATAATACTGAAATCGGAGATTAACTCAAAATTGTCAATTGGAATTCCGATTTCAAACCCCTCAATTCCGTGCAACAAACGCAGCCTTATTAACTCAACATTGTCAACATAGCACACAGTATGCAATATGATTTTGAATTATCTATATCCAAGACCCATTAACCCTAGAAAATTAAATCACCAGTATGCAATATAATTCTGATGAAAATTAAAAAATAAAAAATAAAAACAATACAGCATACTAGAAGTTAGAAAACGCTTGATATCAAATACGAAAAGTACCAACAAATTGGACAATCCTCATTACCATTACCGAAATGGAAGAGTTTTTCAGCAAATCAAGAAATAAATCGAAATTGAACATAAATTTCAATTTATAAAAGTACAATTCACTGTTAAAACGATCGAATTTCAGAATAAAAAACCGCTAGCATATTCTATAAAAGATCAATTCACTGTTAAAACGATCGAATTTCAGAATAAAAAACCGCTAGCATATTCTATAAAAGATCAATTGACAATTATGATGATGTTTTCGCTCATAGGAAGCAGAGAGAATTAGAGAGAAACCTTCAGCAGCCATGGCAAGTACAGAGAAGTTTCTTTCCCGCAGTTTCCGCTGCGCGGCGGGGCTGGAAGCCGTGGAGCGGAGTCTAACGCTGCTGCCGAACAATTCGGAGAGAGAAGCTGAAGCCGCTACAGTATAAGAAGAAGAAGAGCCGCGACGACGGAGGGCGTTAAGACCGATGAATCGGCTGCCGGAGAGAGGAAGCGGCCTCCTCGGCCCATTGAAATTGCATACGGAGGAAGCTGTCGACGGCAAAGACATCTTAATTACCGACTCTGCCGCCATTGTTTTCTGTTGCTGCTCTCTCTACTCTCTCTGTGTAGGGGCAGTGGCAGTCGGGGCTTTAGGAATAACCGATAACGAAACACTGGTAAGGTGTTTGATCGTTGGACACCCTGGGCCGTGGTTTTGGGGTCGTTTGTGAACCGGATAAACAATAACATGTGGCTTCAAAAAAATTGAATTTTATAATCTCAATTTTTATAAAATTTTATCTACACAAATTCTTAAATTTTAAAATTTTACTAATTAATTTTATAGAAAAACCTTTTATAAGTGTAGCAAAAAAAAAAAAACTTTTATAAAATATAGGAAATATCAAAACCGTAAAATTAAGTACTAATTGAAAATTTTTATACAAAAATAAGTCCCTACTTTAACAATGAATTTTAAAATATTAACCTAAAACAATCTTTTGTCAAAAAACAAAAAAAACATAATTTAAACATAAGAACATACAAGAGTTTTAAGTCCGATCTCTTTCTATAAATAATAATTAATATTTACCCTACTGGAGTGATTGATAGTTAAAGAAAATGTTTTTTTAACAGACTTGACATTCCAGACGAAAGTCCAAGAAAATGAGAAAAAATAAAATTTGGTTCTTGTTTTTCATATTTATATTTTTATATATTAATGATAACGGTGGACTGAAGAGACTGCGCATTAATAATCTCTAACATCCCCCTAAAACTCAATGTGATAAATTAGATATCATTTATTGACCATCCAAGTCAAACAATATAATGTGAAATAACTGTTATTATTTTCATAATATTAATTACACTGAACAATTATATGTATATATACAATCAAAGATTAGAGATTGAGAAGGAGAATGTGGTTGAGCTGATCTTGAGCATTAAATGAAGATGGTTGAATTTTTGAATTGTCGACAAATGAGGCTGAGCATTAATGATCATGGTGTACTAAAGAAGCTATGCATTAATGATATCTAACAGCTCAACCTCATTTGCTCAGCAACTAACAGTTTAAGAATTCAACCATCTTCATTTAAGACTCAAAATCAGCTCAACCACACTCTCCTCTTTAATCTCTAATTTCTAATTATATATATACATATAATTGTTTAGTGTCATTTTAATGTTATGAAGATAACAGTAATTCTTTCACATTATATTTTTTAACTTGTATATATAGAAAGAGGAGTTATTTAAGATTAATATATATAAAGAATTAATACACCTAAAACAATTAATTGGACAAGTTTGAAGAAAATGAAATGGGTGGGCTTTAAATAGGAAGGCACAAGTTCTGCCACGTATACCAAATTAATATCCACAAAAAGAGGAGGCCAAGTGGGGCCATACGAGGTCCATATCCAAACTAACTCCGGGTTGAAGGCCCACTTATTTGTCAATTTCACGACGTGGATTTAGTCCTTTAAGCCCATGAAATTTTGGTCAGATGTCCGGGCACGACCCTACAAATTCCTGTAATTTATTAAGTTGGGCCCGGTCCAAACTCGGCCCAGTCCTACCATGAACACTCCTAGTAATACCCCCTAACCTAATTATTCTATTAGGTTAGGTTGCGTTTGAGTAAGCTAATTCAAGGGAGAATTTTACTTTGAAAATAAATTTCACAATTTCTTTTTCAAGTACTACTAGAAAGGATTCGAGAAATCTATTCAATTTGTAAAATAAATTTTTAAAGGGGGAAAAAGAAATTTCCAAATTCCTTAAAAACATGTGTTATTTCCAAATCCACTCAAAGAGAGATTTTACTTCTCCAAATATGTATAATTAAAATGATATTACTAAAATTATAGCATTAAAATGGGTATAAAAATAGTATAATTAAAATAATATAATTAAAATGATATTATTAAAATAGTATAATTGAGTTTATATAATAGATATACAATAGGTATGAAAATAGTATAATTAAAATAGACATAAAAATAGTATAATCAAAATGGCATTACTGAAATTATATTATTAAAATAAGTATAAAAATTTATTATTAAATTATGAAAATAGGAATTATTTATTAAGTATATTTTCACATTTTCTATTATTAAAATTTAATAGATTTTAAAATTCTACATACAAATATTTGCCTAGAAAATTATGAAATTATCCAATCAAATTCTTTATCTAAAGTAATTATCCAAATAAAGAATTTGTAAATGATGAGATTTCAAAATCCATAATTTTATAATCCCACAATTTATAAATTTCAAGAATTTATCAAATCTCTTACCCAAATGCAACATTATTTAATTTACATTAGAATTTTTGTCTACTTTAATTGATTAATTAAAGTAAAACTCATT
Source organism: Eucommia ulmoides (assembly GCA_016647705.1). Taxonomy (NCBI): domain Eukaryota; kingdom Viridiplantae; phylum Streptophyta; class Magnoliopsida; order Garryales; family Eucommiaceae; genus Eucommia; species Eucommia ulmoides. Next base: position 17,473,793 of record CM028330.1, on the reverse strand, counting down.
AATTAATTAAATCAGGATTAGTATTTTATTGCGTTGCTCGTCGTTTCAGGATCAACATAGTATATTTATATGAAAAAAAATAAATTAAGTTTTGAATCATATTTTAATTGTTAAAGTAACCCATTTCAAATTGGTTGAAAACTATATTTGATGACTATTTCACATCGTTTGAGAAGGGAGAACTTGAACACCTTGTCAAAATATAAGTTAAGTTATAAGTTATCTCACATTGGCCGTGGAGAAAAAACTTAACTTTGTATCGACTAATAAGTTGGAATAAAAGCAAGCCACTAAGCAACAAACATGTAAACTCGAATTGGTCCGGGTCGGGTCAATCTAATCCAGATTTGGATCAGGTTTGGACCGGATTCGGGACGGATCTGGGTTTGGTTTGGGTCAAATCCGGATCGGGTCGGATCTTGACTCACTAAAACAGTTTAAACTTTAATTAAGTGACAGTTAAGTAGTTAATTAACTACTTAACAATTAATTTTGAATCAGTACCAACGAACATTCATGAAAGTTCATTGGTGGCAGTTCGCATGAACGTTTACTCGAACAGATGTCTTTTTAAAGTTGTATCTATATTCTTTTGTTTTTTTTTTATATAAATAAGAGACTTCACATTCATTTCAATTTATCTGATTCATAACATTATCACTTCATATCACCACCAAAACACAAAATATTTATAATTTTGTGAGAGTTCAAGTACAAGTTTAGTTCGTCGAATTTTTTAGTTTCAAGTGCTTGTAACAGAAACTTGAAGATCGTTATACCTTGGGAGACAGACATCCATTCAACTATTAATACTAGTGTGAAGGCCTGAATCTGATTTAAGGGTATAGAGACACACCCTTGCCTTGATCTACTTCAATTTTATTCATTATTTGAATATCTGAGTAAGCCTTTTATTTAAAGTTTAATACGTTCCGTCTTTACTTTCTCTTATGTTTCTGTTGTATAAACATTTACTTCCCTTCTCTATTGTTGTATTTGTTTTTATTACGTAAATGTTCACGTTATATTTTTAATTATATATACATTTTAAAATCTCACATAATTTTCATATTCTGATTTTGTTACCTATACATAATTAGTTAATGTTTCTATTAATATTGTTTAACTATTATTAATTTTATTTCATAATTATTTAATTATTTATTTTGAAATTTTAATAATTATCACCAATAATTTATTTATGAATAATATAAAATAACATAAAAGTTTTATACGAAACATCTCAATCTGTTAATGGATTAGATTTTCACCGATTCCAATTTGATTGTCACACGATTACAATTGCCTAATAAATAAACATAGCAAATTCAAATTTAAAATGATTCGCTCTGTCTAATAAATGATGTCTTGTACATTTATAAACTATTATTTGGAAGTAGATATTAAAAAATTCAAGCATTGAAATTATTATTAAATTTAAATTAAATAAATTTACATGGGTTCACTTTCATTTTCAATTAACAAATCAAATTCTAGGTCTTGATATCCAAATAATCATTTTTCTAAAAAAAATATATATATATATTAAATTTAATGGAGTTGAAATAAGCAATACCTATACATAAGGTGTAGAAATTAAGTGCATACAACATATGTAAGTTGTCTCACATACGGATACTAGGATTTCACATCCTAATAGATTGACATTTCAACAATCCCACTACTATACAAGTTACAACCCTACACACTTAAGGATAGACAATTGGTACCCTTAAAATCACTATATGAATATATAATTTTTCATACTCAGCCCTTTGCATAATTGTTAACAAGAGCCAAGGCAACGCTTGTCAAATGGGCAACTCTTAAAACATGTTTTTGGACTATGGTCCTAATTTCTCCCTCTATTTCGCTCCCTTCAAATCCATCCATGCACGTATCTCCGTTTGTTAGTGCTGCACTAACCCAAGTCTGAACATTATTTATTCGAATCTCAAATCCAAGTCCACCAATTTTAGCCATCTCTTTTATGGAATCATGGAGTTCATATACTGAATCGCTTAACTCTTCCACACAGTCAGTTATGACTATCGTCTCTGTGTGCTTTAATTTTTTACTCACCGATATGTTTTTTATAGTAGACTCGATTGATTTAGCGGCAGAAAGGGTTACTGAGAGGGCAATTGAGACTAAAATCGTGGGGTTGGATTGAATTTTTTGAGCATAAATTGCAAGAGATTTGTAGCATAGTTTAGGGTACATAGTGGTGTTGCATGACTTTGTAATGTACTCAATGTTGCTTGTGGTGGGTAGGATTGGTCTTGTGGCCAAACATGAGGTAGAGTAGGTAGTGATAAAATGGAGGAGAATCAAGAAAGTTGTTTTTGCCATGGCCAACAAGAGAGAGGGAGAGGGAAAGAGAGTTTGGGAAGATCAAGGATGGAAGGGTAGAGATTTTATTGAGAAATGTTTATGATTGTGACACATACAAAAGCCAAAATTAAGGATACATCCTCATGAACTCATGGCTAAGGATGCTTAAGCCACATCAGAGGAATATCTATTAGTTGGATAAGTACAAGGATTGCTTTAGAACCTTAAACTCTTCTTCCCTTTTATTTTCAGAAAACTAACCATGCTCCATGGTTGTTACTTTCGAAACTTAAACTCTTCCTTCTTTCATTTTCGGAACAATAATTGTACTCTATTGTATTTAATTTTAATTTCAAATTTTATTTTTAATAAAATAACTATTTGATTTATTCAATAGATAGTTTTACTTAAAATCATTGATTTTTACTCATGGTTTACCTAATTATATTATTAATATTAGTAGGAGAGACACCTACGATGCAATACATGGGTAAAATTATTTTAAACTATGTATATATTTATCAATCCACTTACAACTATACCTTTTATAAATGAAAGTATTATAAGTTTTGACCCCAAACAAAATATATCATCAATTGAAACACATAATATAGTGTGTGTAACAACAAATTGGTGTTTTTTCAGTCAATTCAATCTTGGAGATGGTCGGAATCACATTAGGCCGAAGGGAGACTCAAACCTCCTCTTTAACTTTCGATTTTATTTTATTTTTTCATTTTTTTACCCTTATAACTTTATAATAATTTAATTGAAACACAATTTTATATAAAATTTACATAAATATGCAAAAAACATCTAAAAAAAGGTTTAATCACCCCCAATCATTTTTCTAGATCCTCCGCTGGAGACTATAAGGCTTTTAGTGCCCGTCTGGCAAAATATTTACACGGTTTAGAGTTTAGGCTTTCTGTGTCCGTCTGCCAAAATAATTTTAAATTAAATAGAAAGTAAATAAACCAAATCTCTCTAAACCAAGTGTAATTTATTTATTTATCTGAAGGTCTAAAATTATTAGGTATTGTGCCGAAAGGATTTTTTTTCCCCTTTTGTTCCAAGTCCACCAAACTTGTTTTGGACAAAAATATTCCTATTTCTTCATCAGGTTTACAAAAAAAAAAAAAAAGGTGTTGTCATTTTTCATCATCTGCAATTATCACAAAAAATGTCACAAAAAAATTGATTCAATTAGAGAAGCGAAATCAATTAATAATATGGAGTTATGGAATGTAATAACATTCAAATCCCACTATTGACTACTATTAAAAACTAATAAGAGAGTATATAAGTCATTTGAACAGAATAATTTGGACCTATTACAAAAATCTCACTAAACTTTGGGGCCATAATGTCTTTTGTTTTGGAACGGGGTACTTGTTACATGGCATTTTGGAACCCATTGGCCTATTCCAATGACTAAGCAGCTCATTTGGCCCATACATAGTCTACTTTCCCTCTATTTTTTTTATTTTTTTTGAGAGCAAAAATAAATAAAAATTAAAAATTGTTATTACATTTCATGAAATTATTTTAGAATTGTACCCTTGGCAAATATTTACACACAGTGCAGACAAAGTGAAATGTACTACCACTTTATTTATTTTTTTAAAAATAATTTTTACACACGATGAGGGCTTTATTACCAGGCTCTCCACTTTATCTCAATGTGGGACCAATTGGACCCATATTTCAGAAAATAATACAGTCCCCATGTGGCTCAGTGGGCCCCTATTCTTCCAGCCCATATCAAGTTGCCATGGGCAGTTGGGCTTCACGTGGTCACAGTATCACTTGTTGGCTGTCCCAGGGAAAAACTACACTTCATGCCCACAGACTACGGGTTAACGTTCACTTTGGTCCATAAATAACATGTTTTTTCAGTTTAATCCCTAAACTGTCCTCTTTTATATTGCTGCGTTTGGTATATTGGAATGAAATGACAATAGAATTGAAATTAGTATAACAATGAAATAGAATGATCATTACCATTTCTATGTTTGGTGATGAAAAAGATTATATGTGATATTGAAATGACATCAAAAAGTAAAATAGTAATTTAATTGAATTTTCAAACGATATAATAGTTAATTTAATTAAATTTCATTTCAATTCAAACACTTGTTTAGTATTTAGTCTCATTTTTTGATCAATTATTAATTAAAATTTAATCTTGTGTTTGCACTTCAGTCCAAAGCAATAGTTTCAACACAATTTTGGAAGGTAAATCATCACTTCGTGTACTTAATTATTTTTAAAAGGACCCTAAGTACATATCTATCAAGTTAGATAATTTCTCAATTCTGACCTAAGCTACTTCAATTCTGACCCAAGGTATTTACGAGATAATTTTTTGGGTAAGAAGGAGAATATGAGAGGGGGAAAAGAGGAGGCTAGAATTGCTATAAAACTCTTTCAAGTAATCACACGCGCATCAATTGACTATTTTATGTTCAAAATTATAGTAGAGATTGATAGAGAATAAATCAAGCATGCCTTGATCTTCGGCTATATGTCCCTAACACATGGCAGGCACGAGGAACCCCTTATTCTTGCCAGGCTAGCTACAACATCAAACCGTCTGGGAGAAGTTCGACCTGCTCTGTTGGGGCTACCAATCGGGCAGGATAAGGATGCCCTCGAAGGAAAGCGTCGGGCAACCGTGCAACATCATTCAACTCTATGATCGTCACCCCATTCAACGGAGATTAACCCCGCAACCCCAAAGCACGACACCATGACTAAGACGATTACAACAGATGTCGCTCATTTACGAAAGAGCCATTACTACTAAAAAACAACTCCTTCCTCTCATATCCCGTCGTTTACGCCATGACATTGGAGATTGACCGAGATCATGACCACCTTAATGATAATGGCCCGAGAATCGGGGAAGACTCTCTTATAAAATCAGAACGACGAGTTAACCAGGTGCACACACTTTTTTCTACCTACCACCCAGTCAAATTTTGCTGAGAAATTCTTGACTGATTCTCATATTGCAGGTGCAAAACTAGCAGACTCACTTGTGGTGTATTATTTTAAAAGAACTCAAGATGAGAGAAAGTGAACTAAATAAGAGGATATTCCAATCTTTTAAATCTCAAAGTGACATATCTAGTAATGAGTCATTTTTTAGCATCATAAAAAAATATTTTACAAAGGTAATGTTTGGTATGTAGGATTCAAGATGGGATTAAAATGGTCATTCCATTTCTATATTTGGTATATGAGATTTAATACCATTCTCATTACCAACTAGCGTGCCTCAAATCTCATTTTGTTATCATGGTTCATATATGTCAGTAACTGGATTAGACACGAATGCGATAGAAAATTAAGGGATGAAACTGATAAAAAAAATAAAATCAACTAAAGGGGGTTAAAGTGTAATTTAAATCCTGATGTAATAACGTACACTCCTTGTTTTTTACTTTTTCCAAACTTTATTCCTTGCCCCCATCTTTTCCCCACATACGGAATCCTCACGTTGTGGCTCCTCTCCACCACCACAATTTAATCTCCGGGAAGGTTTGTTACTGTTTCTATTTCATGATTATGTTTCCCCTCTTCAAATTTTGAAATTAATATATAAAATTTCATTTAGTAAATATGTTTGCCAAAATTTGAAGAGTAATTTAAGACTAATTTTTAAATTTCTTAAAAAAATAAAAAAATAAAAAAATATTAATTTCTATTTACTTTCATAAAACTATTCTCACTATCATCTCGCTGGGTACCACCACTCCCAGCCATTAACACCATGTCGGCCACTATACATTTAAATATACATATATATATATATATATATATATATATATATATATTACAACAAAATGCGTTTCTTATTTTTGTTCTTATAAATTAAAATAAACAATTTTAACATAATGTTCGTTACTAAACAAGTTTTTATTTTCGAAATATTCTAGAACAAAAATAGAATTTTCATCACCAATTTATTAGAAATAGAGATATTAACAAAGGCTATATATCATTGACCTCCTCTGTTATTTTGTAAATACCAGAGATCTCTCATGTTTTTTTGTTCAAACACCATTTACCTCCCTTATTGATTAAAAAATAATAAAAATTTTATTATAATACCACTTTTACCTTGACTATTTAAAAAATCATTAAATAATAAAAAATTAAAATACATAAATAACCCTTTAATTTATATATATTCATCGTCACCTCCTACCACCGTACCCACCACCTGCCACTCGCCGCCACCTCCTACCACCCTCCGCCACCCACCACCTCCCACCGTCACTACCCACCCCCTTTAAAATATATATATATATATATATATATATATATATATATATATATATATATATATATTTAACCATTTCATTAAAATAAAAAATTAACCATTTCATTAACTATTTTCCCTCTCTCTCTCTCCCCGATGATGGTGGGGGTTGGTGGTGGCGGCGGCAGGTAATGGTGGCGATGGTGGGTGGTGGTGGGGGAGTTGGGTGGTGGGTGGAAGTTGGGCAGTGGCGGTGGGTGGTGGTGTTGGGTGACGGCGGTGGGAAATGGCGGAGGGTGGTGGGTGGTGGCGGTGGTAAGAGGTGGGCGATGGCAGTAGCGGTGGAGTTGGGCGATAGCAGTAGCGATGAGAGGTAAATATAATTATTTAAAAGTTAAGGATAAAAAATATAATTTTAAAAATATAGGGGTACTAATAATTTTTTTTTTAAATAATATAAGGACAATTTTGTTCAAAAAAAAATAAGTGATATTTGAAAAAAAATAAATAAAAAAATTCTGCTATTCATAAAATAACATAGAGATATTTAATATAGTAAAAAATGAGATATTTAATATAGTAAAAAATGATAAAGCAGAATGACATATATCATATTGACAAATGCCACCTTATTGTTTTATGTGTAGGTCCTATCAAATCTTTTGGTTCGGGTTAAGAACTATTCAATCTTGATATTGCTCATTACGTCCTTCATTTTTGCAACATTTCATATTGGCCCTATTCTTTTTTTATAATAGAAATTCATTTATTACTAAAATATAATTTTGATGATTTCAAATCGCAATATGATGTTGTTAATACAAATCAGAATTCTTAAAAAAAAATCATAATAATCAATTCATTTTGCCAATTACTTTTATACTCCAATCAAAAATTAAAAATGTACATATTAATAGTAAAAATCAACTAAAATAAAAGAATAGAAAAACGTGCATCAAAATTCGTTATAACACACAACTTGAATTAGTGAAATATAACAAAAACAACTAATCAGTTGTTTGGAGAATTTAGGAGCAACTCCAACCCAAATAGATATTTTCATTAGTTAAAATATTATATTGGTTCATAAATAGTATTTTGATTAATAAAAATTTTAAATTACCCTTCAACCATGCTAGCCAAATAAATTAGTTATTATAATTTCAGTTTTAGTTCTGACAAAATGATAATTTCATTTACTTAGTGGTTGGAGTAGATAACATTGATAATTTCATTTACTTAGTGGTTAGAGTAGATAACATTGATACTGAATAGGTAAATTGATAATTAAAAATTTTCACTAATTTTTAATTAACTTCTCCACCTTGAGTAAGAATAGCTCTTGGGATACCTCTAAGATACAATTAATATGGTGATACTTTTTAAGTTATGCTTAAATCTCTAAGATGCAATTAATATGGTGATACTTTTTAAGTTAGTGCTTAAATTTTTAAACTTATTTAGGTAGGATGATAGTTGTACCATTTTACTCCGGTTAGTTAGAGTTGGCTGGATAATTTTGGCACTTTGCAAAAAGACATACATTAAACTTTGTACAAACAAAAAACCTTAAACATCATTAAAATTCAAAATATACACATTGACATCTCCAAAATTGACCCAACCTACATCATCTCAATCTCAAACCACCTTCACTAAACACACACACACACACACACAAAATCACACGTCCCAAACTTCACTTAATTACATTTTCACCCACAAAACTTAGAAAAACACACACACACACTACGGTTTTTGGTGTCTCTCCGCAAAGCGATTAACCAAAGCGAGCGCGTTACTAGTGACCTGAGCAACACCGCGGACCCTTTTCCTTATCGCGGCCTTCACATTCCCATCCATGGCCCGGCCGGCAAACCCATCGACGCAGGTGTTCTCGTCCGTGAGGGCCGCGCTAACCCATGTCTGGACATTACTGATGTGCCACGAGAAGTCTTGGCCCGCGGGCCGGCCCATATGTCCCAATTCCTTAATAGATCGGGCCAACTGGTCTACCGTATCGCCCATGTTATCAATGCAGTCCTTCATCGCCTGGTACTCCCTAGGTTTCATCTCAGAAGCCCGGGCCATTCCGTCCACGAAAGCCTTGACTGACCGGGCTCGGGCCAGACTAACTGTCAGGGCGGCTTGGGTCAGTTGCTGCTCGTTCTGTTGAATGGAGTTGGCATAGCTTGACAAGGACCGGACGCACAGGGCAGGATAACGGGTCGCGCGGCACGAGGCTTTGATGAAGTCGACGGTGCTCGGATTTACGGCGGCGGCGGCAGAAGACTTGGTTAAAACTAAGACATGGGAGAAGAAGAAGAATAGTAGTAGGGAATAAAGGGAAGTTTTTGCCATGGCTTATGGTTTAGATATGAAGTGAATGGAGAGTGATATTTGGAGGTTTATAGAGAGAGTCGTTTAAGAGCTTGCTCCAAATTTTAAAAAAGAAAAAGTGTTATCGGCACTTTGTACGGATTCACTACTTCTACCATAACGTTAATAAATAGTCTTCAATTTAACATCATTTATGATATATAAATTTAACATTAATAATAAAGAATATTTTGGGTTACCCATGCCCGAGACCAGTTATAAAAATGTCACTAAAAAACCAAAAAAAAAAAAAAAAAAAAAAAAAAGGAAGAACAAAAAACAAAAAAATGGTTCTTAACCACTCAATCGTGTGAAATTCATCAACGTTATGTTAGGAAATTTTATTTTCTAATCTAATTTTGGACAACATATTATTAATACAATCATATTTGCTATTTAAATTTAATGGGTTAAAATTAAGTGATCTAATTAATTTTGATAAATTCATAAACTACTCAAAAGAATGTAAGTTAAATGAGTAGATACCGAAAATTATTGGAGTGATTAGAAGATTATGGGAACCCTAATCACACCATATAAATACATAATATTAGGGTTATGGTCCCCAATATATCAAATCGTCTTGACGGCTCTCTTCTCCTCATCTGGAAGAGAATTGTGAATCCATCGAGGAATTCCGGAGATTTGGTTGAAAAAGACCATGTACCAGCTCGATCCGTATTCTTCTCGTGATCGATTATCACAAAATTCCGTATCAAAAGTCAATTGATCGTAATGGATTCAGGTACGTAATTTAAGTGTACATTAGAACTCTTGGTGATTTAACATATTGATTAAGATATTATAGATTTAGATCTATAGGAATTAAAATCCCACACATTAATAAAAAATAGTTGAGATTTCCCTGACCAATATTTTATCAAAATTATACCAAATACATTACTAATTCTCATATAAAAGGTGTAATGCCGACAAATTCATCAGCGGTGCCTTATTTTGCAGGAATTAAAGATAAAAACAAATCATATTCCGAATTTCACATAAATAATATTGGATCAATTATTTTGCGGCATCATAAATTAATAAACATTTACTCATGTAGTCAATCTAGTTATTATTAACGAGAAAAACAAAGTTGGATAAATTGCTACAAATCTAATAATTTTTTCTATTATAATTAGAGTACAATTAGACATTTGTAGTGTGTCAATAGCATTTTTCAATAATAATAATAATAATAAAATAAATAAATAAAACAAACTCTATTCTTTTGAGCATAAATTTAAAGTTGGTCGCGTGCAGTGTTTCCTTTTTCTTTACTTGTTGTCTTTCTTTTTACCCCACTCATCCTGGTCTTCCGGTTTTCCAATCTAATCCTAAAGATTGTATCATGATAAACTCTAATCTATTGTTCTACTGATTTTATTAATTTTTCCAGTCAGCAAATTAAGTATAATGATTATAAAATTAAATATTATTTAAATCTCAAATAAAAATTATTAAATTGTCTTTAAAATAAATTATTAATAATTTTTTATCTTTTATTTTATTTTTAGTCTATGATAAAAAAATTAAATTTTTTAATTAATATCAATAAAATTAAAATTATCAGTTAATTAACAAATATTTTAATTAAGATTATTTAGAAATATATATTGATGATGGTATTTTTGGGCTTCACCGAGTCAACACCTGGGCCTTGACCCCGTGTCCACTATAGCCAACAGTTTCTCCATAGGTCTAATAAAGGCCCACGGACTTCTTCAAATGGGCCAAAAAGCCCAAACCCATTACTATACAATTTCCATTTATATAAATATTGGAACAAATCAACGCTATAACGTGATGAAAATTTTACTATTTACATACTCGACACAAACTTTAATGCTAATTTTCCTAAGTTAAAAGCATATCAAACTCTTTCCCCTGAGATCTTACTCTCATGCTGGAGGAACTTTTTGGGAAACTCCCGGTCAGATTTCGTATGCAGATACAGATCACTGAGGAGCAGGACTCGAGACTTTCAGCAAGTTAGACCTTTAGGTTGACAATTCCAGCTCACTTGAGGAATATTCAATTCCACTTCCGACTCAACGACTTTACATCAGCAAGAGGGTCCCTCTATCGTTCGACTGGATCATACTCAAGATGTGTACCAATTTTATGCACCAACAGTTTAGCGTCGTCTGTGGGAACCGTGCAAAAAACCTTCCCTTGATCATTGCTTCCTACTTAGCTGAGCCTTGGTGATCACAAAGTCTGGTTGGAAAGACAAGCACATGACAGAAAAATCAGAAATGTTGAAGACTCCAAGGCCATACTCCTCAGTTCCCATCAACGAGGATAATTGCCCCTCCCAGGACCAGGCAAGACCATCCATTCTGCCATCTGGGGTTGTAGGACAGACCTTGGGAGTTGTGGAGGCATATCTGGTTGATCTCCTTGAACATCAAATGAGTGACTTCAAGTTATGTGTTCAACTTGTAAAACCTAAATCGTAAAACGTACGTCATAAATAGTTGCATTTTAGAGCATTAGAAAATTTTAGCTAAAATTTTTTTATTGATTAAAAACTCAAATCAAAAGTTGGGGATCAAATTTGCAAATTTAAAAGCATTACTCTCAACTTGGGATGCGAATTGCCAATTAAAAATCTCAAATTGAAAATGTTAGGGATCCAATTACAATTTTAGAAACTTATAAATGTTGAATTGAACTAAAAAAGAAAACTTGAAGAAATTAGAGGGGGAAAAGAGTAATTTAACAAAAAAATTTTAAAACATATATATATATATATACATACATACACATGCATACGCCGTGCGTGTGAGACCGCTGGAAGGGAGAGAACGGAGAGGCAACGTGGCAAGCTAGGATCGATTTCCACCACTTAATCCATGCAATATATACATACTCGTGCATGTGTATTGATCAAAAAACCTCCATCAAATTTGAAATTAGATAAATTCTAGAGAGAGAGAGAGGACCGCAGTAAGGGAGGGGTGATCGGACTTCCTTGAATCGGTGTTCCTCCGGTAGGGTGGTCGTGGATATTACTCGTATGCGTGATCATGTAGGTATCATCGTCAGTTTCAGGGGAGAGAGAAAGTGGTTCGATCAGTAGGATGGTTCGTCGACGGCATGACGGGTGCATTCTTAGCATCGCCGGTGAGCGGATGTTGGGTTCGGTTGTTCAGTTTGTCGACGATCTTTGATCTGGTGAGTACTTATGCATATTTATTTGATAATTCTAGTAGGTGTGTGCATGCATCTGTATGTGATCGGCGGTAGGATCGCCGGTGGGTTTCGGTTTCGTCCGACGATGGCGTTTCGACGGAATGTATGTGTTCTAATTCTTGTTTCATGCAGCGTGTGTATGTGTGTGTTGCTTCGACTGCAAGTGATCGTCGCTATGGTGGTGCATGCGTGTGTGCGTCCTCTGTTTTGGTTCAATACTGTAGAATGTAGGTATGTGAGAGTGTTGTTCTGAACGTCATCCATCGACCCTTGGCGATTGTGTGTGTGGGCGTTTTGATTCGGTGTTGTGCATGTGTGTGTGTTTTGCTCTGTTCGGCCAGCGACCATGCGAATGGGTGAGTGTGTAAGACAGTGTATGTATGTGTGCTATGTTCTGATCAGTGTGTGTATGCGTGTGCATGTGTGTGTTGCTGAAAATCGTTAAGTGTAGCCAGTGTGTCGCCGGCAGGGTGGTGGGTCAACCAGTGGTGGCGTCGGCGGGCTGAGCACAAACTAAAAACAGAAACAGGAAAAAAAAAAAAAAAAAAAAAAAGAGGGAAGAAGAAGGAAAAAAAAAAGAGGAAGAATTTGCACAAACCACCCTGATAAGAATTAAAAACCCATCTCTCGGCCTATGAACGATTCGGAATTAGTAACGTTTTCCGTTAAGTTTATTTTAGTTTATTAAATTGAATTCTAGCATAAAAAATTTGGAACCGGAATAATAAATTTGGGACCATTCGTATTACTAAATTTTATGCAGTAATTTTTAATGAAATAAAAATTAACCGAAATAGTAATTTTCATAAGTAAAATGTGGGAAATGGAAAATTTTGGAACTTAGGGTCTGCATTGCACGATTTGATTATTTTACATAAAATATTAATTTAGGCTCTATCATTATTAGGTTTGCAAATGCCAACATCCCGGTAGGCTTTGGACGATACTGTTTTTGTAGCACAAGAAATGAGGTGAGTGTACAGTCTTCTTGCCAAACTATTTTCTGTATATATATATATGATGACATATGTGTTTGCTTACACTGTACAATTTCATAAATAATATGGATCAAGCAGGTTTTTGGAATTGTGTTAGTTTCTAAAAGAAGGCTTAAAAATAATTTTCGTTGGATATGAGTGATTTATATTACTCCCTAAAAAGGGTATGATTTCTCCCCGGAAGGGGTGTCGATTATATTTCTCCCTGTAAGGGGTGTGGATTATATTTCTCCCCAAAAGGGGTGTGGATATTTCGTAGGAAGGCATTCCTACAAATGTTATGGTACCATTGCAACTCCTGATCGTGAGGTTAAAACGATCACTATGGCTAGCCAATGTGTGTTGTGGTGGAGTGGTGGTTTGAGATGTGATGTTTTATTTATATTGGGTGATTTATTATTTATTGTGGTGATCGGTATGATATTTATACTAGATAGTTTTGAAATGGAACTTATATATATTGCTTTATTTTCACTGCATATATTATGAAGACTTTTATAAGCTATGTGATATCTACATACTTATGCTTGATCCATATTTAAATGACATATTATTATGTAAAAATACTTTTATTAAGAAGACAGTACACTCGCAGGTGAAATAGCTAGGAGTCGATCCCCTATTGGCACTGAGCAGAGTCCGGTGATAGTATAGTGAGGGAGTATTTTAGGAGGTACTGCCTGAGGTGAACCTAAGAGAGGTTCATTGTTGTTTTTATCTTTTGTTGTTATTAAAATTCAGGGACGGGTGTGTCCCTAGTTAGAGAACATGTTTATGGCCCGATTTTGTGATTGTATAATTTTGAATGCCTACTGTCGCTTTCTAATTTGGTTTGTCTCTCAGGTGATGTCGTGTCGATGTCACGCCGGACCTCTAGGTGACGGGTGTCCGAGGTGGGGGGTGAAAATTTTGGTATCAGAGCCTAGTTATAGGTTCTGTAGACTTACCAGTGTTTGTAGCGTAAAGGATCATGAGATAGGAAGACGTATCAGTCATCTAATTAGTAGGAGACTTTAAGATAAGGTGTTAGTGGGTGCTTTTGATACTTGCGTAATAGTTAATTAACGTATATTAATTACTGTCATTTTTCTGGTCGACCTAGTTAGTCGTTGAATTTAATTTTATGGCTGATAACAGGTATGGAGGAGGGAGATGAAACCTCTGGGAGTGTAGAACCCAGGGGCAGGCGGAATCTTCGAGGCAAGTGGAACCTCAGGAACAGAGAGATAGGGAGCAGAAAAGTTTGCATATTGTGGAATCTCACACGCAGGGTGATATGTTGCAAGGGAGCTTAGACACGGTGGAAAGAATTTTGCAGGCCGCTGCCTAACTGACGGAGCAATAGGCGAGGATTATGGAAAGTTAAAGGGCCCAAAGTGATACTGCCACATCTCAGGCGGTACGATTGAAGAGGTTCAAGGAGTTAGACCCTTCGGCTTTCATTGGGACGACGGGTCCAGCTGATGCGGAGAATTGGAATAAAGGCGTGGGTCACGTATTTGAGGCGATGGGAATTGTCGACGATAGTCGAGTTTTCCTTGCCACTTTTCAGCTGAGTGAGGAGGCCAAGCATTGGTGGGAAGAAATGAAAAGGTTGATTTTCGGTTCTTGCGAGGAGATCACGTGGGGTCGTTTCGTTGCCGTGTTTAACGAGAAATATCTTCCTGAGTCTTACCGATTCCAGATGGAGGAAGAATTTATAGTGTTGAAGTAGGAAAATATGACAGTTCAACAGTACGAAGTCAAATTTGATTCTTTATCCCGTTTTACCCCTGATCTGGTAAAGACGGAAGAGGCGAAATGCAGACTTTTCCAGAAGGGACTTCAGTTAGAGATTCGTTCCAGGTTGACAAGCAAGCAGATTAAGAATTATGCAGAGTTGGTGAATACGACAAAGCTAGTGGAGAGGGATGTACAGGAAGCCGTCGAGAGTGGAGAGCAGTTCAAAAAGAGCCGATTTGAGTCACCCAACAGATATTCGGGTGGCACTTCACGGGGGACGGTATCTCGACCACCAGTTGCTCGAGCATCATCGTTTGGCCAATTAGTCAGAAGTCGTAGTCCCCGACAATCATACCCCAGGCAACAACAAAGTGCATCGGAAGCTAGTGTGGGTCCGCAAAGGTATGAGATGAGTTAGCCGGTTACTCAAATTGGGGAAAACAGATGTTATTAGTGTGGAGCACCAGGTCATTTAGCTAGAGATTGTCCTAGGGGAAGACTGATATGTTTTCATTGTCATGAGCCAGGTCACATATCTACACATTGCCCGAAACTTAGTTCTACATTTGTGCCTCTTGCGAGTAGTATGGGTAGTGCAGGTCCTAGCACTGCCCAAGGGCTTGGTAGAGGATTGGCTGGTAGACCTCCAACGCGAGGTTGTGTGTTTGCTACTATGCGACAGGATGCTCAAGCTACTCCTGATATGGTCACATGTATCATATCTTTATATGCTAGAGATGCTCATGTACTTATTGATCTATGTTTTACGCATTCATTTGTTTCAGCAACTTTCATGATGCAAGTAGGCAGATTTCCCATTTCTTTATCATATCGTAATGTTATTTCTACTCTAGTGGGTGAGTCGGTATGGATTGATAGTGTGTATAAAGATAGTCCACTTCAGTTTGGTGATAGAGAGTTATTGGCAGATCTATTACCCCTAAGTATTCACGATTTCGATATAATACTGGGTATGGATTTGCTATCCGGATATCATGCCATGGTGGACTGTTTCAAGAAAGAAGTGATATTTCGAATCTCAGGCGAGCCAGAGTTTGTATTTGCTGGAGACAGAATATCACTTCTGTCAGTTTAATTTCAGTTCTAGAAGCCAAGAAATTATTGAATAAAGGATGTCAGGGATATTTTGCACACTTGATTGACACTAGTCAGAGAGAAATTCTGGTGGCAGATATTCCAGTAGTCAGAGATTTTTCTGACGTGTTTTTGGAAGAATTTCTAGGATTGCCTGTAGATAGGGAGATGGAATTCACGATCGACTTACTTTCAGGCACTATCCCTATATCGATTCCACCTTATCGTATGGCACCCACTGAGCTGAAAGAGTTGAAAGTGCAGTTGCAAGATTTATTAGACTGTGGGTTTATTAGGCTCAGTGTCTCCCCATGGGGTGCCCCAGTGCTGTTCGTGAAGAAGAAGGATGGCACATTGAGAATTCGTATTGATTATCGGCAGCTGAATAGGGTAACGGTTCACAGTAAATATCCGTTGCCTAGGATTGATGACTTGTTTGACTAGCTCCAGAAAGCTAAAGTATTTTCTAAGATTTATTTTTGATTGAGGTAATACCAATTGAAAGTCAGAGATAGGGACATGGCAAAAACGGTGTTCCATACGAGATATGGACACTATGAATTTCTGGTTATGCCCTTTGGATTGACGAATTCCCCTACTGCTTTTATGGACTTGACAAACTGTATCTTTCAGCCTTATCTGGATCAATTTATTATAGTGTCCATTGATGACATATTGGTCTATTCCCAAAGTAGGGAAGAGCATGCGAAGTGTCATGGGCCGAGCCTTTTGAGGCTAGAAAGTGGACCGTGCGGCGCTAACTAAGGGATCGCCTAGTAGCAAGCCTGAAGATCAGAAAATCTTAAATAGCGGAAGCGGTTTCAATAGCAACGAGTTTCCCTACAACAACACATGCCGACAATGTAGAGAAGAATACAATTATAATAATAACAACAATTGTATTAATATCAAAGGCTACAAGATGTGAATGGCTTGAATGATTTTAAGAGCATGTCCTCCCACATAGTACTTTAAGTAAAAAAATACAAGTGATTACAATAGACATCATTATGCTCGAGGAGTCATAATGGTGTCTTTCTATAAAAAATGAAAGAAATAAACTAAACTAAGCTAATCTAAGCCAAACTAGTCTAGAAAACAAATGAAAAGAGTCACGGACAAGCGGCTATCTGCGAGAACAAGCACTGGACAAGCTAAGATCGTGACACGAAGTATCTCCAGATCGTATTGCAGACGTTGCTAGAGAAGCGGTTATATGCGAAATTTAGTAAATGTGAATTCTGGCTAGATCAGACGGTATTTTTAGTGCATGTTATTTTAGGAGATAGTATTCAGTAGATCCAAAGAAAGTTGAAGCTGTTATTCAGTGGGAAAGACCGAAAAATATGACTGAAGTTCGAAACTTTTTAGGATTGACGGGTTATTATCGACGGTTTGTGCAAGGATTTTCCGTTATAGCTACCCCGTTGACTCGATTAACCTGCAAGGAATCCAAATTTGAGTGGACCGATAAATGTGAGCAAAGTTTCCAGGAGTTGAAGAGTAGATTGATATCGGCAACAATACTGTCCCTCCCGTCGGAAGGAGGTGGTTTCGTGATTTATAGTGACGCGTCACACCAAGGGCTGGGATGTGTTCTGATGCAACATGGTCACGTAATCGCATATGCATCCTGGCAATTGAAGAACCATGAGCGTAATTACCCGACGCACGATTTGGAGTTGGCAGTAATTATGTTCGCCCTAAAGATTTAGAGGCACTACCTGTACGGCGAGACATGTGAAATATACACCGACCATCAGAGTTTGAAATACTTGTTTACTCAGAAAGAATTAAATCTGAGGCAGAGGCGTTCGATGGAGTTGATCAAGGACTATGATTGCACCATCCACTATCATTCGGGAAAAACTAATGTTGTAGCAGACGCTTTGAGTCAGAAATCAGCAGGTTTGGTCATACACATTCGAGTCGCACATGCTAACTTGTATGCAGAGTTGAGATCGTTGCGAGTTTAGTTAACGGTTGGTCGGACGGCAGCATTGCTTGCAACCTTGACTTTGAGGCCGACATTGATTAACCGCATTATTGAAGCTCAAAAGTCAGACGTTTTATTGGAGATGATTCGGGATGAAGTGAAAAATGGTCATAGAACTGATCATCATAGCAGGGATTGTGACAAAGTTTTGATGTGTGGAAATAGGCTGTGTATGCCTAATGACGTCAATTTGGAAAATGATATCTTGGAAGAGGTGCATAGCTCAGCGTACGCGATGCATCCGGGGAGCACCAAAATGTATCGAGATTTGCGTGAGCATTATTGGTGGATCAGAATAAAACGGGAAATCGCAGAATTTGTTGCCAGGTGTCTTGTTTGTCAGCAAGTAAAGATTGAGCATCAACGTCCAGGTGGGTTATTGCAACCTCTATCTATTCCAGAGTGGAAGTGAGAGCATATCACGATGGATTTCGTTTCGGGATTATCCTGTACTCAAAAGGGGTATAATTCCATCTGGGTGATCGTTGATAGGCTTACCAAGTCCGCTCATTTTCTGGCTGTAAAGACGATATTTTCTCTTGAAAAATATGCCCAATTGTATATCGATGAGATTGTTAGGTTACATGGCACACCGGTTTCTATAGTGTCGGATAGAGATCCGAGATTTACTTCGAGATTCTGGCCAAGTCTCTAGACTGCTTTGGGTACCAAGCTGAAATTTAGTACCGCTTTTCATCCTCAGACAGACAGTTAATCAGAGCGTATGATTCATACATTGGAGGATATGTTGAGGGGATGTGTTCTGGAATTTCCTGGTAGTTGGGATGATCATTTGTCGTTGATGGAATTCGCCTACAATAACAGCTACCACTCGTCAATTGAGATGGCTCCGTATAAAACGTTGTATGGTAGGAGATGCAGAATCCCAGTTTGTTGGACTGAGGTGGGTGAACGTAAATTGTTGATGTCGGACATAGCCCAGCTGACAACAGACAAAGTTGAGGTGATTCGAGAAAAATTAAAAATTGCTCAGAGTCGATAGAAGAGTTATGCAGACAAGCGCCGACGGGAGTTAGAGTTCGAGGTGGGAGATCATGTGTTCTTACATATTTCTTCATGGAAAGGCATAATGAGGTTCGAGAAGAAAGGGAAGTTGAGCCCAAGATACATCGGACCATATGAAATTCTAAAGCGAGTTGGCACGACAGCGTATAGACTTGTGTTACCTCCAGAATTATCTCGACTACACGACGTTTTCCATGTATCGATGCTCCGAAAATATGTGCCAGACCCTTATCATGTGTTGACTTCACAGCCGATCGAGTTGGAAACAGATTTGATCTACGTTGAAGAGCCAGTCCAAATCCTAAGACGTAAAGACCAAGTGTTGCGAATGAAAATGATTTCTTTAGTCAAAATGTTGTGGCATAATCAAGCGGTGGAAGAGGCGATATGGGAGTGAGAGGAAGAAATGAAGAACAAATACCTGCATTTATTCGACTTAGGTAAAATTTCGGGACGAAATTTCTTTTAGGAGGGAAGAGTTGTAAAACCTAAATCGTAAAACGTACGTCATAAATAGTTGCATTTTAGAGTATTAGAAAATTTTAGGTAAACAAATTTTATTGATTAAAAACTCAAATCAAAAGTTGGGGGTCAAATTTGTAAATTTAAAAACATTACTCTCAACTTGAGATGCGAATTGCCAATTAAAAATCTAAAATTGAAAATGTTAGGGATCCAATTACAATTTTAGAAACTTATAAATGTTGAATTGAACTCAAAAAGAAGACTTGAAGAAATTAGAGGGGGGAAAGAGTAATTTAACAAAAACTTTTTAAAACATATATATATATATATATATATATATATATATATATATATATATATATATATATATATATATATATATATATATATATATATATATATATATATATATATATATATATATACACACGCATACGTCGTGCGTGTAAGACTGTCGAAAGGGAGAGAACGGAGAGGCAACGTGGCAGGCTAGGACCGATTTCCACCACTTAATCCATGCAATATATACATACTCGTGCATGTGTATTGATAAAAAAAACCTCCATCAATTTTGAAATTAGATAAATTCTAAAGAGAGAGAGAGAGGACCAAAGTAAGGGAGGGGTGATCGGACTTCCTTGAATCGATGTTCCTCCGGCAGGGTGGTCGTGGTTGTTACTTGTATGCGTGATCGTGTAGGTATCTTCGTTAGTTTCAGGGGAGAGCGAAAGTGGTTTGGTCGGTGGGGTGGTTCGTCGACGGCATGACGGGTGCGTTCTTAGCATCGCCGGTGAGCGGACGTTGGGTTTGGTTGTTCAGTTTGTCGACGATCTTCAATCTGGTGAGTACTTATGCATATTTATTTGATCATTCTAGTAGGTGTGTGCATGCATGTGTATGTGATCGGCGGTAGGATCGCCGGTGGGTTTCAGTTTCGTTCGACGGTGGCGTTTCGACGGAATGTATGTGTTCTAATTCTTGTTTCGTACAGCGTGTGTATGTGTGTGTTGCTTCAACTGCATGCGTGAGTGATCGTCGCCACGGCGCGACCGACGGTGTGTGTCACTACTACGGCGGTGCATGCGTGTATGCGTCCTCTGTTTCGGTTCAATACTGTAGAATGTGGGTATGTAGGAGTGTTGTTCGGATCGTCGCCCGTTGACCCTTGGCGATCGTGTGTGTGGGCGTTCTGATTCGGTGTTGTGCGTGTGTGTGTGTTTTGCTCTGTTCGGTCGGTGACCGTGTGAATGGGTGAGTGTGTAAGACAGTGTACTATGTTCTGATCAGTGTGTGTATGCGTGTGCATGTGTGTGTTGCTGAAAATTGTTAAGTGTAGCCGGTGTGTCGCCGGCAGGGTGGTGGGTCAACCAGTGGTGGTGTCGGCGGGCTGAGCACAAACAGAAAACAGAAATAGGAAAAAAAAAAAGGAAGAAGGAGGAAAAAAAAAAGGGGAGAATTTGCACAAACCACCCCGATAAGAATTAAAAACCTATCTCGCGGCTTGTGAACGATTCGGAATGAGTAACGTTTTCCGTTAAGTTTATTTTAGTTTATTAAATTAAATTCTAGCATCAAAATTTTGGAACTGAAATAATAAATTTGGGACCGTTCGTATTACTAAATTTTATGCAGTAATTTTTAATGAAATAAAAATTAACCGAATCCCCAAAACTTTACCAGCGACTCTTCGAGAAGAGCAGACAAGCCGCCATCGAGATAGGGAAACATCTCTCCATCTCAGCATTATTCCCAGACCAGCACTGCCCATCTCAGAAATCAACTCTACAAGCTCTTCAGCAAAACGCCCCTTTTCTTGTATTCGATTATGGGCCTCAGCAAAAGGGTCAGGAAGCCCAGGCCCATAGGCTTAAACCCTCTACTCGCTTTCTCATTGGCCATGCACTGAGATCAAGATCCTAATATCTGCTTAGGCCCCTAATCCTCCAAATGCTAATCAATATTTTACCTATATAAAGGAGGGCATACTAATGCCCAAAAGTACACCAAATTTTCTTAGCTTTCTCACTGTAGCATATTCAAATCTTTTCCCTTGAGCGCTGATTCTCACGCCGGAGGGGACACGCTGGGTCCATCCCGACAAGTCTTTTATGCAGGTGACAGGTTGAAGCTCATCCCAGCTCGGACCCACACTCTTTTCGTACTAAGACTCTTCTCAGATAAGAAGACCCCCTGGTTGCTTCCTGATCCGAGACCCATCTTGAACCTCTCCATCTTCATTCCAACAAGAAAAAAGACCTCCAGCGCAGTGATAAAACCATACCATTGGGGTCGACCAATATTCGATATTAACAGTTTGGTGTCGTCTGTGGGAAACGCTACTAAAGGCCTTCCTCCAATCATCAACTCCCACAAGGTCTTGTCATTCTATGCGCCCTAGAGACCCAAACAACACGATAAATAACGACCTGACCATAGAGACGTCGAGAGTCCCCAGACCGGATGCTAGGACTTCAGTCCCCATCCCGATAGAAGAAGAAAATATACTCCCCACTAACCAAGCGGGCCTGTCAGCTCCACCCTCAGGAGTTTTCATTGGCCTAGCTTCTGGAGCTGTGGATGCGTCGTGGCTTGATACCTTGGAAATCCAGCTAGGCCAGTTCCAATCTTGCCTCGAAGTCATCATCTCCCTCCTGACACCGACCTCTGCTCAGGGGGGACCAATTCTACGGAATACAGAGGGAGATGAACACCACCAGGAATCGGATCGCGTGATTCACTCCGAAGGGCATATCCCACGAGATCAGCCTCATCCCCGTGATTGTCCATTTTGGGAATGGGATTTAGCCCCATTGGCTGCTTCGGACTCTGCGTCTCTACCCTCCTAGGGTCGTCGAATAGAAGACCGCCGCGAGCTAATAGGTTTAAAATACTTATCTACTTCCAAGCCGAATTTACCAGTTTTCGAGTGTTTTATTAATGTTTTAATTGCGTTTTAGTTGTTTTTATATAAGTCAGGCGTAGGGACGTAAACAATTGACAAATCGAGCGAAATGGTGGGAAATTGGTAAAGAAAAGATGAAAAATTGAGGTTTCAAGACCAGCAAAACCTCTGCCTAGGCGAAAAAAACCACCGCCTAGGCGGAATTTCGTCAGAAGGTTGGAATACTGAAATCCGCCTAGGCGAAGAAACTACCACCTAAGCGAAATTCCGTCAGAAGGTTGGAGTGCTGAAATCCACCTAGGCGAAGTTTCCACCGCTTAGGCGGATTTCTGTCAGAAGGTTGGACTGCAGCCATCCACTTAGGCGAAGAAACTACCGCCTAGGCGGAAATCAGTCAGAATGAATGTTTTTATCCCTTCGCCTAGGCGAAGAAACCACAGCCTAGGCAGATTTCTAACCGACTTAACCTTCGCTTAGGCAAAGATTCTACTGCCTAGGCGAATTTCTCTATACAGACAAAAATATATTTTTTAGATCTTTTGGAAACCTTTAGCCTATATATACCCCTTTCCCACGTCTGAAAGTGGTTGTTAAGCATCCCTAACCCTAATATAGAGTTCTTAAGCTATCTTTGAGAGATCAAGGAGGAGGTTCATCATTTGAGCAAAGAGGAATCATTTGCGGATTGATCATTAGCGACAATGGATCGTTCTATTCTCAGATTTGATCGTTCTTCTCTTGTTTTTATCTTTGTAATTAATTTTCCATATCTAATTATATTGAATCATTCTTGTTTTGTATGGTATATGGCTAAGATCATGTAGTATTAGTTAAATGTTACTTAGGTGTTGTTGAAATCATGTAAATGCTAGTTTGAATGAATTAATGTTTCTTTAATGGATGTTTGTCTAAATCCGATTGTGTTTACTGTTATTCTTGATATTATGATTGTATTGATAAACCGCGAATACGGGGTTTGACACTCGGGAGAGGTAATCCCGGATTCGAACTAGGGTAAACGCAACGTGACATTCTAACGATCCGGGAGGGTGTTAGAATGTGTGTAATCCATGACGTTGGCTCAAGACTCACGCGACCTAGGGTCATTAAGGCATTGAAGGGGACTTCTTCGTTGACACGAAGTCGTGTAATTCCCCGTCTTACACTAGGGAGAGGTAGCGGAGGAGTTGTAGATATAGAGATTGTCAGAATAGATAAACACCATTATAGCTAACTAAATGAAGTCAAATATGTATTATGTGAAAGAAATCAATACCTAAGTAATTTGTGTAATTAGAACTAACATAATAGTTGTCATTTATCTTAGTAGATTAAATAGAATACAAACAATTCTTGAAAAATCGGGATAATATGAGATTATGTCAATCACAATATTCAACTAAATTACACGTGTTCCCAGTAGAATGATATCCGATCTCACGATCACTATATTAAAACTAGATCTTGTATACTTGCGAGTAGTCATTACGCGAGTGATGAAATCCTCGACGTACAAGTTTTTGGCGCCGTTGCCGGGGAAAGGACTACCGACCCTGTCGATCACCTCTTCATTTTTGTTGTCTTTATGGATATGCATATGGCTTCCCTGGCCAAAAGGTGTAAGTTATTTCCTCTCACCCTTTCCGTGATGGCCAACACTTGGTTCCGAGACTTGGCCCCAGTCTCGATCTCAACCTTTGCCCAGCTCGAGCAGTTTTTCTTAACCCAATTTAGCTGCTCCCGGTAAAGACCTAAAATTGCGACCCATATCCTCGCCCTCTAGCAGGATATTGGAGAAATTTGGGTGATTTTTTGAATAGATTCCATAGAAAGAGCCTATACTGTGAAGTAGAGTAAGTTGCTGAGAATTTTGAAGCGGCATCGATCCGCTTTTGCTTGGTCTATATTGGATACCAAAGGAAATAACCATTCTATTTGCATGCATAAGATTTTGATGGAGGATTCGTTCAAACCTTCCATTGAGTATTAAAGGCGTCTAAATCCGGCGATGAAAGAAGTGGTGACAGCGGAGGTGTTGAAGCTCTTGAATGCGAGAATTATATATGTTTTATCTGATTGTGAGTGGGTTAGTCCGGTGCAAGTAGTGCCCAAGAAAGGAGGTATGGCAGTGGTGAAGAATGATAAGGACAATCTTATTCCCACACGGACCATCACGGGATGGCGTGTGTGCATTGATTATAGAAGATTGAATAAGGCGACGAGGAATGATCATTTTTCTCTTCCTTTCATTGACCAAATGCTCGATCGATTAGCCGAATATGATTACTATTGCTTTCTTGATGGCTATTTAGGATACAATCAAATAGCCATTGCAGCGGAGGACCAAGAAAATACTACTTTCATATGCCCATATGGGACGTTCGCTTATAGACGTATGCCGTTCGGCCTTTGCAATGCACCGGTAACTTTTCAATAATGTATGATGGCAATATTTTCGGATATGGTGGAAGAGAAAATGGAAATCTTCACAGATGACTTTTCAATCTTTGGGTCGTCTTTTGATCACTGTTTATATAATTCGGCGCTTGTTCTTGACTGATGTGAGGAGAAGAATTTAGTTCTTAATTGGGAGAAGTGCCACTTTATGGTCAAAGAAGGGATCGTGTTAGGTCATTGAGTTTCTTCCAAGGGGCTTGAGGTAGACCGAGTAAAGATTGAAACAATCGAGAAGCTTTCGCCACCGATTAATGTGAAAGGAGTTCGAAGTTTCTTGGGGCATGCCGGCTTTTACCGGTGCTTTATAAATGACTTCTCATAGAAGGTGAAGTCGTTATGTCACCTACTTGAGAAGGATATCATTTGAATTCAATGAGGCTTACATGGAGGTTTTTAAGGTGATAAAGAAGAAGTTGATCACGGCTCCTATAATGGTCGCTCTGGACTGGGAGGTGCCATTTAAGATTATGTGCGATGCAAGTGACTATGCCGTTGGCGTGGTGTTAGGCCAACGGAAGGAGAAGATCTTCCGATCCATCTATTATGTAAGTAAGACATTGAATTATGCCCAGGAGAATTACACCACAACGGAGAAAGAAATGCTAATTGTTGTTTTTGCTTGTGATAAGTTCTGGTCGTATATCATTGGATCAAAAGTGATCGTCTACACGAACCACGTGGCTATCCGGTACTTGTTTGCAAAGAAAGACGCCAAGTCGAGATTGATAAGGTGGATTCTTTTATTGTAAGAGTTCGATGCTGAAATAAGAGATAAAAAAGAGAGTGAGAATGTTGTTGTCGACCATTTATCAAAGTTGATTCAAGAAGACGTTGGTTTGGAGTTTAACATCACGGAGGTGTTCCCTAACGAACAGCTATTCTCAGTTGAAAATGCACTTCCGTGGTTTGCAGACATTGTGAACTTTCTTACATGTAATGTGTTACCACCAGATTTGAGAAGAGCCCAAATGAAGAAATTTCTTTTCGATTCAAAGTATTATTTGTGGGAGGAGCCGTTGTTATTTAAGAAATATGTTGATCAGGTGATCCAGAAATGTGTTCCGGAAGAGGAGATGGCTAGTATTCTATATCATTGTCATTCATCACCTTGTGGAGGCCATTTTGGTACAACTCGGATAGCATCGAAAGTGCTTCAATCAGGTTTTTACTGGCCTTATTTGTTTAAAGATTCATACACATTTGTAAAAACTTGTGATAGATGCCAAAGGGTGGGTAACATATAGAGAAGGCATGAATTGCCATTGACGTCTATTCTTGAGCTTGAGTTATTTGATGTGTGGGGCATTGATTTCGTGGGGCCATTTCTGCCGTCGTTTGGCAAGGAGTATATTTTATTAGCGGTGGATTATGTGTCCAAATGGATCAAGGCCGTGGTGACACCTACCAACGATGCCAAAGTGGTCTTAAAGTTTCTTCAACAAAACGTCATGACACGGTTCGGGACACGTCGAGCCTTAATCAGTAATGAGAGAACCCACTTTTGTAACAAAATGCTTAATGCTTTATTGGTAAAGTATAGGGTTAGGCATAAGGTGGCGCTACCATACCACCTACAGACAAATGGCCAAGCTGAAGTTTCTAACCGAGAAATTAAGCTAATTGGGAGAAAACGGTTCATATAAATCGCAAGGATTGGGTAGTGAAGCTTGATAAGGCTTTATGGGCGTACCGCACGGCTTTTAAGACACCGATCGGCATATCGCCGTATTGATTCGTGTTTAGAAAAGCGTGTTATTTGCCCGTTGAATTGGAACACTGTGCATTTTGGGCAATAAAGAAACTCAATTTTGACCTCAAGGTTTATGGTACGCAACGTCTCCAATTGATTGAAATGGAGGAATTCTGACACGAGGCTTATGAGAATGCCAAGCTATACAAAGATAAAACGAAGAGGTGGCAAGATAAAATGATAGTCAGAAGGGAGTTCAGTCCGAGCCAACAAGTTCTGTTGTTTAATTCAAGGCTGAGACTCTTTCCTGGAAAGTTAAAGTCCCGGTGGTCTGGACCGTTCCGGATCAAGCATATTTATCTATTCGGTGCTATCGAATTGGAAGGCGAAGACGGACGAACTTTCCGAGTCAACGGGGAGCGGATCAAGCACTACTTCAAAGATGAAGAACGAGTTGTGGAGAACATCTTCCTCGTTGAAAGCTAATGCCGGAATTCATAAACGTCTAGCTAGGGACGTTAAACCAAGCAAAATATTTTGATGTATCGTCGAGGATAACGAACATTTTCAACTTTTGTATAAATTACTTTTTGGAGATCGTATTGATCTCGGAATATTTTTTGTGGTGAACTGATAAGGATAAATACCTAGGGTTGAATTGCATGCTAAAAATCATTTAAGAAATGAAGTAGAAGTAAGTGGTGTAAAGAAAAGTTGTGAAAACATGAAAAAATCTAGCCAAAATTCACACTGATGTAATTTCGCCTAGGCGAAAAAACCACCTCCTAGGTGGAAATAGGACAGTAGGCTGAGTTTTTTACACTGACGTAAATTTGCCTAAGCGGAAAAACCACCGCCTAGGCAGATTAACGACAGAATCAAATGTTTTTATACTGACGTAAATTCGCCTAGGCGGATTAGCATCAAACCCCATTGAGTTTCACACTGATGAAACTTCGCCTAGGCGGAAAAACCTCCGCCTAGGTGAATTAGCGTCAGCCCTATTTTAAAGAGAAAACCTTCTCTTTCGCAGAACGGCATTATCCCTTAAAATTTTTGGAAACCTCTCACCTTCACCATTCCAAATCCTTTCCACACTTTAAAAATTCATCCTAAAATTGAGAAAAACTTGGATTTCCACCAAGAATCTTCATCCAAACGTCAGATTCTCTCTCCCATTTTCGGAAATCTAGGGTTTAAGGGGTGAACAGTACGAAATCGACATCTTCAAGCGATTTGACCGAAATTTTTCAACAAGTGTCAATGATCCTATTTTTCATTTATTTGTTGAAATATTTGCTTGATTTGCATATTTATTTCAAAAATCCTTGGATTTGGATAGAACCCTAAACCTTTAATCCCTAGTTTCGCATTTTTTCATGTTTTTAGGGCTTTAGGGCTGATTTTTTATGTAAACTATCATGTTTATGTGAAGATACACTATGGGAATGGTTTATTTTAGGCTACATTGCGAAATTTTTGTTGATTTAGTTTTGGTTGGTATGATATATTGCGAAATTCGTATTGATTCGGTTTTGGTTGGTATGTGGTTGATATAATGGCAATGTGTGTTCCCTGAAAACGAGTTAATTTGTTGTGTTCTATTATTATTGTTGTGGCTTGTGTTGTGATTGTGATTGATAGAAAAAATGGCAAAGCGTCGTGCATCCCAACTGCCATACACTAAAGAATCCTCAGTTGCCACGGATTACAAGTCGTCGCAATTCGTGTCCAAACAAGCCAAAAAATATTTCAACGATCACGAGCACAAATGCACCGACATTCGTTAACGGGGGTTCGGACCTTTGGAAGACCTCCCCGAAGAATTCAGAACCGTCATACAGAGCCGAGGTTGGGAGCAATTATGTGCTTCACCCCCATCAGGTGAGTTGGCCTTGGTACAAGAATTCTCTTCTAATATTACCGAGGCCACTAGCTATCAGACGACGGTCCGAAACCAGCCAATCTTGTTCAATGCGGACCACTTTAATGATCTGCTGGGTTTGAAGGGGTCGGAAGCCTCGCGGGATTTGTCTGAAGCTCCCACACCAATGATGAATGCTGTGATCCAGGCCCTGACCACGGGTAATGCCTAATGGAAAGAAACATGGCAGGGTCAGGCCATCTTTAAGGGCGAGGTTTCTGAAGCCAGTCCCGAAGATATGGAATCAATTCATATGCGGGAATATTCTTCCTATATCCCACGTTTCAGATGTCTCCAATAAGCGGGCTTTTATGTTATACGGCATCTATAAGGGGACGCCCATCAATGTCGGTTGGCACATCTACTCTTCGATACTTTATGCGGCCAGAACGACAAATGGTGGCCTTCCTTTTCCCTTATTCCTAACTATTCTATTTATGCGTACCGGAGTTCTAATTACAGAGACTAGTCCTTGGCCACCTATTCATCCATTCGATCTTGGAATGATTACCCGATTGTGGAAGGGAGGACCATTAGACCCGACTAAGCAGGCAATTGAGGGAGATGAGGGTCTTGACGACGAAGAAGCAGGCCCTTCGGAGGCACTGACACCCACCACCCGCCGCAACCAACTGAACCAGATTTCCCGTGATGTCTGTGGTCTCCGATCCGACATGAGCCATCTTCAAAATAATTTTTCTTGTATGGGGATTTTCTTGGATCACTACACTAGATAGCAGGATCAAAATCAAAGAGTTTTATTTGAGCATCTCGAAATTGACATGACGTTTTATATGCCAGTGTCGTATTTTGAGACCGATGAGCTGCATCCACCATCTCCTCCCCAATGAATGGTAGGAGGTTAGACTATTATGTCTTCCCTCCTAGGTATGTGTCGACCCAGTTTTCCATATTTCTTTTTTCATATATGTTATTGGGTTCGCTGTCTACACAGTGAGGACACTGCCTCGTTCAAGTATGGGGGTATTAAGAATGTAGTTTCTGTTCTTTTTTGAGATATGAAGGATGATTTTTTTTTGTGATGTGAATGATGAAGGACAAAAAATTTTGTGTACAAATTTTTTGTTTATAATTGTATTAATGTTTAGTTTTTGTTAAATGTAGAATTTTTTTTTGTTGTGCATGTGTAATGATTAATTATGCATGTGTAATGTCTCATTAGCATAGATATGTTAGTTTTTAAAACTAGAGTAGATATGTCAATGAATGTAGTTGTATGTGCATGTTGAGTTTTTGAGTTCATCTGAACCATATTCCAATGATGAAAATTATCCCCTAATTGCATATTGAGGTCGGGGGTAATGCCATTCATGTGTGTTTTGTATACTTAGCATATCTACTAGGTAAAAATTATTTTGATCCTAAATCGCGCGATCGCATAGACTCATTGTATAATTAGTTGAACGATTTGACGCCGATTATTTAATAATAAGTTCAAGATAGAAATGAGGAATCTAGAACTTGATTGGGGGAGGCTTGAGGTGAAATTATAGGTGAGGTAATTCCGGAGGCATGATATAGGCCTTCATTTTTATCGCTTGAACCTTTTGAAACTAAGCTAAAAATTTATTCCTTCATTCCCCTGTCAAAATCCATAAACTTTTCAATTCTGAACTTGTTTCTATACTTTAGCCAAGTAAATCTTTCAAAACCATTGTCGCTAAGGATAAAAGTAAAAATTGAGTGAAATCAAGTAGCATTAGTTTATGCAAACTCGAAGTGAGCGATCAGGGTTTTAGATTAAATATTATTGGTTAAGTATAAGCGTATTCACTTGTCAGTCTTTTACTTCTATATGTACGCCCCTAAAATTGTACAAATTCGAATAAGTTTGGGGGTGTTAAAAAAAAAAAAAAAACTATGTGAATATAGTTTTTAATTTTGGTTGTTGTGACAAGTGAATACAAGGTATTTAATCTTGTTCAGGGTTATATTTTCAAAGTTATGGGGTTATGAGAGAGATTTAGCGACAAGCGTTTGTGCCTCGGGTATCGTTAAATTATAACGAATTTCTATTTTCTATTCCTACGATACCCTTGGTCGTTTTCCAAAGCCAAGTCAAGCCCTGTTGATATCTGTGAATGTCTAAACCTACATTAGTAGATAGTTGAGCCTAGTCAAGCATATGGCTTTCCTGAATCTTTTAAAAGTTTAAATCCTGAGCTTATTTATTGAATAATCCAATCCTGTGTTTGATTAGTTATACATCTAAGTTCTCATACACACACATTTAAAATGGATCTAGAATGGTTTTAACTAATATTGAGTGTTGAAATTCTAGAACACCACGTGGTGTGAGTTATTCCTTAACTTGATCTGATTGCGGGTTATTGAGGGAAAAACCACATGGTTTCTTCGATCGAACTTGAATCTCATAGGTGTTTACTTCTTATTTGTTAATTTTTATTTATTTTTAGTTTAGAAATTAGCTAATTAGTGTAGTTAGTTTTATTTAGTGTTAGGGTGTTTTGCTCTAGGACTAGCAAAATTCCAAGTTTAGGGGTATTTAATAGGTTTAAAATACTTATTTACTTCTAAGTCGAATTTGCCAGTTTTTGAGTGTTTTATTAATGTTTTAATTGCGTTTTAGCTATTTTTATATAAGTCAGGTGTAGGGACATAAACAATTGACAAACCGAGCGAAACGGTGGAAAATCGATAAAGAAAAGATAAAAAATTAAGTTTTCAAGACCAGCAGAACCTCCGACTAGGCGAAAAAACCACCACCTAGGCAGAATTTCATCAGAAGGTTAGAATGCTGAAATCCGCCTAGGCGAAAAAACCACCGCCTAGGCGAAATTCCGTCAGAAGATTGGAGTGTTGAAATCCACCTAGGCGAAGAAACCACCGCCCAGGCGAAATTTCGTCAGAAGGTTGGAGTGTTGAAATTCGCCTAGGCGAAGTTTCTACCGCTTAGGCAGAATTCCGTCAGAAGGTTGGACTGCAGCCATCCGCCTAGGTGAAGAAACTATTGCCTAGGCGGAAATCAGTCAGAATGAATGTTTTTATCCCTCTGCCTAGGCGAAGAAACCACCGCCTAGGTGGATTTCTAACCAACTTAACCTTCGCCTAGGCAAATTTCTCTGTTCAGACAAAAAAATATTTTTTAGATCTTTTTGAAACCTTTGGCCTATATATATACCCCTTTCCCACGTCTGAAAGTGGTTGTTAAGCATCCCTAACCCTAATATAGATTTCTTAAGCTATCTTTGAGAGATCAAGGAGGAGGTTCATCATTTGGGCAAAGAGGAATCATTTGCGGATTGATCATTAGCGACAGTGGATCGTTCCATTCTCAGATTTGATCGTTCTTCTCTTGTTTTTATCTTTGTAATTACTTTTCCATATCTAATTATGTTTAATCACTCTTATTTTGTATGGTATATGGCTAAGATCATGTAGTATTAGTTAAATGTTACTTAGGTGTTGTTGAAATCATGTAAATGCTAGTTTGAATGAATTAATGTTTCTTTAATGGATGTTTATCTAAATCCGATTATGTTTACCATTATTCTTGATATTATGCTTGTATTGATAAATTGAGAATACGGGGTTTGATACTCGGGAGAGGTAACCCCGGATTCGGACTAGGGTAAACACAATGTGACGTTCTAACGACCCGAGAGAGCATTAGAACGTGTGCAATCCATGACGTTGACTCAAGACTCACGTGACTTAGGGTCGTGAAGGCATTGAGGGGGACTTCTTCGTTGACACGAAGTCGTGTAATCCCTTGTCTTACACTCGGGAGAGGTAGCGGAGGAGTTGAAGATACAGAGATTGTGGAAATAGATAAACACCGTTATAGCTAACTAAATGAAGTCAAATATGTATTATGTGAAAGAAATCAATACCTAAGTAATTAGTGTAATTAGAACTAACCCAATAGTTGTCATTTATCTTAGTAGATTAAATAGAATACAAACAATTCTTGAAAAATCGGGATAATATGAGAGTCAATCACAATATTCAACTAAATTACACGTGTTCCCAGTGGAACGATATCCGATCTCACAATCACTATATTAAAACTAGATCTCGTATACTTGCGAGTAGTCATTATGCGAACGATGAAATCCTCGACATAGAAGTTTTTGGCACCGTTTGCGGGGACAGGACTACCGACGGCATCGATCACCTCTCCATTTTTGTCGTCTTTATGGATATGCATACGGCTTCTGTGGCAGTAAGGTGTAAGTTATTGCCTTTCACCCTTTCCGTTATGGACAACACTTGGTTCCGAGACTTGACCCCAGTCTTGATCTCAACCTTTACCCAACTCGAGCAACTTTTTTTGATCCGATTCAGCTACTCCCAGTAAAGACCTAAAACTGCGACCCATATCCTCGCCCTCCAGCAGGATATTGGAGAAATTTGGGTGATTTTGTGAATAGATTCCATAGGAAGAGCCTATACTGTGAAAGCCTCCCGAATGCCGTAGCCTTAAACGTTTTTATTGACAGGCTAAGGCATAGGAGGTTATCTTATAACCTGTGCTCGTGACCCGTGCCTAACTTGACCACCGCCCTGGCCAGGGGTACGCGTTTCTACGAGGTAGACCTCAGAGACACCGTGAAGAGGGACTGAGAAGGGACTCAAAATAGGAAGGGCCGAGCAGAAGAGACGTCGAGCAACGCTCAAGCCTGTCGAAGGCTGCAGGCTGAGGGGCGATTGTGACCTCTTCTTGGGTATCGGAGGCTCCCTTCACCCCTAGGCACTCGCCAAGGGTTCACCCATCTAACTGCATCCATTGCAACAATCTTCGTAAAAAAATTTAGAGGAGAATTATTCCCGTTTGCCCCTCTTCCGAGGGAAAAACCCATGGGAAAATCTGTCAGTAAATACTACAAATTCCACTGTGACTGAGGTCACGGCACGGACGGATATTTCCAGCTTCGAGAAAAAATTAAGGCCCTCATAAAAAAAAAGGGTATCTTGGACATTACGTCCGCAGGGAAAATGCAGGCTCTAGGAAAGGCAGCCGTCAAGATAAGCGTAGGGCCCATCCAAGAAGAGAAGACCGCAGCCAACCCCCACCGAGAAGGAAAGTCGAAGCATAAGATGATGACTTGTAGGTAGACGGCGAGATAAATGTGATCCATAGCAGCCTCGGCCTCAGGAAGGGGGAGGAGATGACCTCTTCCTAGAAGAGGTACGAGTGTAAAGCGAAAAGAAAAATTGATGAGGATGTGTGCGAAGTGAGCACAATTGATACTGCCATGCACAACGTCGTCTCCTTCAGCGAAGCCGACCTTAGAGAGGTGTACGCCCCTCATGACGACACCCTGGTAATATCGGCCTTGATCTACCGCTTTAAGGTAGGAATGATTCTAGTTGATAGAAGAAGCTCCGCGGATATCATATTTGAGTAGGCATTCGATAGGATGAACGTGAATTCAGTCTTCATGCAACCTATTACTTTCTCCCTTGTTGGTTTTGGCGGGGATGTTGTAAGCTCCATTGGCTGGATCTCTCTGCCCATCATGGTCAGTACTAAGTCTACCTTGGCCATGATTTGGGCTAAGTTTCTCATTATGGATTGACCTTCGCCATACAACGCAATTATTGGGCGACCAACTTTAGTCACCTTGAAGGATGTGTCTTACCCCTATTACCAATTGATGAAATTCTCTACGGAAGAAAGGGTGGGAGAAGTAAAGAGGGATCAGGAGGTAGCTAGGTCATATGCCAGGAGGGTACTCGAGAGAAAGAAATAGCAATCAGCGGCCAGGACCGAGAACGACGAGACTAAGCTCATGGACCTATCTGATCCTAGAACTGTGCCAATTGACGATCCCCGAGATAAGGAACCCTGTCCTCGGCCCCACGAGAATTTGTTGGAGGTATCCATTCACCCTACCATCGAGAGGAGAACTATCAGAAATGGTGCCAAGCTTAGCATGGCCCGCCGAGAAGAACTCACTGGTCTCTTTAGGAAAAACTACGACATGTTTACTTGGTCTCACAACAAACTTCCTAGGATTGACTCGGGTGTAGCCATGCACTATCTTCACACTAATCCTCATCATACCTCTATGAGACAAAAAAGAAGAAAATTCCACCCAAAGCGTTAGAAAATCATTGAGTAAGAAATGGACAAGTTAGTGAAATTTGTTGTAGTAGAGGAAGTCGAGTTCCCCGATTAGGTTTCCGACGTTGTCTTCACCGCCATGGTCGGGAACAAATGGCGTCTCTGCGTGGACTTCAAAGATCACAACAAGGCGTGCCCCAATGATTTTTTTCCTTTGCTGAGAATAGATTTGGTTATACATACCACAACAGGGCACGAGCTCTTAACCTTCCTGGATGCCTACGATGGATACAATCAAATTCTTATGTTTCCCCTTGACAAGGGCAAGACCTCATCGATGCTAAGTACCCCCAAGGTTGAAGAGGAATTGTTCATGTACATCACTATTTCAGACACCGTAGTTAGCGCGACTCTTGTCAGGAAAGATGATAAAATCCAGAGACTTTGTATTATTCGAGCCGAGTGCTGACCGACGCTGAGACAAGATACTAGCAGTTCAAGAAGCTGACCTACGCCCTTCTCATTGCGTCAAGAAAGTTGAGATAGTACTTCCAAGCGCACATAATCATCATCCTTACTGATGAACCCTTGAGGCAAATTCTTCTCCCCGGACATCTCTGGCTGGCTCATGAAGTAAAGCCTCGAGCTCAACCAATTTCATATTGACTACTAGCCTAGGACAGCCATCAAGGGGCAGGTCCTGGTCGACTTCACTATCAAGTTGACCTTCCTAGAAGAGCCCAACTCAGACAACCAAGACCCTGCCCGACAGTAAACCCATCTCAGCCCTGCAGGGGCGCCAATCCCAGAAAGGACCTTATCCCATCCCGGATCGAAATTTTGATCTCAACCCAGAAAAATGGCGACTCTTTATAGATGGTTCTTTGAATGTAGGAGGATGCGGGCCCGAGATGGTTCTGGTAGCTTTAGACTGAGAAGAGATTGAATATGCCCTCCGGTTGGGGTTTTGGGCCACTAACAATGAAGCTGAATACGAAGCCCTTCTCGCCAGACTCTGACTGAAAAGAGAGTTCAACGCTAAAGATCTCCAAGTATTCTGCGACTCACAACTTGTGGTAAACCAAGTTAAAGAGAAGGACACAACTAAGGACCCAAGCATGATTATTTACCTCGGGAGGGTGGAGTGCCTTCACCCTCCCGAAATAAATAATCATGCTTGGGTCCTTAGTTGCTTCCTTCCCATTAACTTTTTATGTAGGAGGATGCGGGCCCGAGATGGTTCTGGTAGCATCGGACTGCGAAGAGATTGAATATGCCCTCCGGCTGGGGTTTTAGGCCACTAACAATGAAGCTGAATACGAAGCCCTTCTCGCCAGACTCTGACTGAAAAGAGAGTTCAACGCTAAAGATCTCCAAGTATTCTGCGACTCACAACTTGTGGTAAACCAAGTCAAAGAGAAGGACACAACTAAGGACCCAAGCATGATTATTTACCTCGGGAGGGTGAAGGCACTAATAAAAAGTTAATGGGAAGGAAGCAACTAAGGACCCAAGCATGATTATTTATTTCGGGAGGGTGAAGGCACTAATGAAAAGTCAGAAGGAAGCAACTAAGGACCCAAGCATAATTATTTACCTCGGGAGGATGAAGGCACTAATGAAAATTTTTGAAAATGTCCAAGTGAACCAAATCCCCTGAGATAAGAATAGGCACGCCGACACTCTGGACAACCTGGCCTCCACGGTGGAATTCACCCTGAAAAGAAGTATCTCCGTCGAATATTAAAAGGGACCGAGCATAGTTATTTATGACCAGGTGTCCACCATATGTGCCATTGATAATGGTTCGACATGGATGGACCCAATAATGAATTATCTCTAACATGGAATGCTCCCATCTGACTGAGCAGAAGCCAGAAGGATACAATATAAGGCTGTAAGGTACACTCTCATCGATGGGGTGCTGTACCGACAGTCCTTCTCGGGTCCATACTCTCAATGTTTGAGGCCAGAAGAGGTTGATTACGTGGTAAGGAAAATTCATGAAGGGGAGTATGACAACCACTTAAGAGAGAGATCCATGGTCCACAAGCTCATCCGACATGAATACTTCTAGCCGGATATGAACAAAGACTCCATGGAATTCGTGAAAAAATACGATAAATACCAAAGGTTCATTTTTCATCCCCAGCTGCCCCCAACCGTCCTCGTCCCTATTACGAGTCCTTTGCCTAGTGGGGCATTGACCTTCTGAGCCATTCCCTTAGGGGACTGGGCAGAGAAAGTTCCTTATTGTTGCGATCGACTATTTTATAAAGTGGGTAGAAGCCAAGCCTCTTGTACGAATCACGTAGGAAAAAATCAGAGATTTTGTCTGGGAGAGCATAGTTTGTCGTTTTGGAGTACCCAAAGCCTTTGTCTCCAACAACAGGAAGTAATTCGACAACGATCTTTTCATGGAATTCTGTGTCGGGCTGGGTATTCAGATCCACTTCGTCTCTCCAGGATATCTTCAAGCCAACGGACAAGTAGAAGTGACTAACCGCACCATCCTTCGTGGGCTCAAAACTAAACTAGACAAATCAAAGGGTATATGGGTTGAAGATGTCCATCCTGTTCTCTGGGCATATCACACCATGGCAAGGACCCCCACGGGAGAAATCCCTTTCGCAATGACCTTCGGATTAGAGGCCGTGATCCTTGGTATGCCCTCTCCCCAGACGATAATGGTTTTCAACTCGGATAAGAACGACGCCTCCTTGGCCCTTAACCTTGACCTTTTTGAGGAGAAGAAAGAAAAAAGAACTTGCCCGTGTGCGACAAACAGCTTATCAACAAACGGCGACCAGGTACTATGATAGAAGGGTCCGCCCACTATCTTTCGACATTGGCGACCTTCTCCAAAAAGTAACCCCAGCCACCAAGGATCAAACAGCAGGAAAGTCAGCTCTGACCTAGGAATGGCCATACCGCATTACTCGTATTGCTCGTCCCGGAACCTATGAGTTAGAAACGGAAAAAAAGAGTCTCCCTGAGACATCCCTAGAACGCAGAGCACCTAAAACGCTACTACCCCAGAGAGGAAGCTCCGATGGACTTGTAAAAATTCCAGTTTTGAAGTTTGTAATGAAACTACTCATCAATGAAAGGAATGTTTGGTTCAATCTATCATTCATTCTCCAAATTTTGCTAACAACGGAGAAAAGCAACCATTATCACAATCTCCAGAGTAAAAAGGCCGGATGAGTAGCCTTTCATCCTATCTCGGATGAGGACGTGCAGCCACCACCCCTTCGCCAAAAAGAAACGGCATCTCAGCGCATCCCATCGAGGGTGAAACTAGAACATCTACACAGGTCGATAGTTTATGCCTGGGGACTGACCTTGGTCGTCCTCCGACGGTGGAACATAGATTGGGTCTGAGGACCTACAGGCAAACATCCTACCCCTGACAGCCGAGCTGAGCTCATGCAACATAAAGGGATGATGTTCCTATAAGGACGAATTGGGATAACCCGAAAAGGCTTAGGGATGAGCCTTGCTAAGGAGAACCCACTTGTAACCGGCTACAGAGGGCCGACCAAAGGTCACCCCCTAGGGACTGCGAGGGCCAGAAGCCATACGAGTACCACTCTTTGGCTAAACCCTACTACCCGAGCTCCATTCAGATGCTAGGTTGGGTGTCAGGGAAGATATGGATATGGTGAAACAACATAGAATGGCAGCTCAGCCGAGAAAAAATACGAATCGAGAAGGAAAAAACATGATTTCTTCTTGGCGGCTTGACAGAGAAGGTGCGTGAGCCGAGAAAGGAAAAACACGATTTTTTCAAGTGAAAATTGCAAACACCAGCATAACATCCGTCCTTAGGTCATGTCAGGCCTAGAGCTCCATGGCTGGGAAGGATACGACCTTAACGAATCTCTCTAATTGGAATACGGAGATGAGTTCAAATGAGTATACTTCCAAGAACGGGCGGGACTGCTAAAGCCGAGCTTAGGTGCCCGTCCGGGATCAGTTAAGAGGCTGAGATTAGATAACGGTCCGACCTCAGCTATGTGTCGAGATCAGATCTCATGCCAGTCTCGAGACACTCTGCAAACTTTAAACTACGTCGCCATAAACAAATACCCCTAATAGGATATTCGGTATAAAGCATGAAAGAGAAAAAGAAAAAATGAATAAAGCGATCAAGTGATAAGGATTGTCCGTCCAAAGCAGAGTACCATCGAGATCGGGAAGAGTTGGGAAGTTAAAGTTTTGGCACACATCCCATCAATTTAGGCAAAAGACAAAAGACGGACAAAACAGAAAAATGTCAAAGGCTACAAAAACGACCAAGAAAAGAAATCGGTTAAAGGGTAAAAAATATTGAATATTTGGAGTTAAAATAATTTGAGAAAAGGAGTTCCAGCAATGGTCGGTCAACCGATGGGCAAGGGCTAGAGAATTAGAAAAACTCTGAATCGATTGGTCAACCGATGGCCGATAGCTGAACTCTATGTATCAAGCGATCAACTGACCATTGATGATCGGTCAACAGACCAAGGTCAAAAAATAGCTTGAGTTTGCATCCTATATTGATCAGTCAACCGACCCCTGGGGATCAGTTAACTGACAGTTGTTTGAGAAATGGCTCGAGCTACAATCTGAATCGATCGGTTGACTGATGGCCTATTATCGGTCAACCGACTATGTTGGTTTAGATTTTGAGGATTTTGAGGAACTATTCAAAAACTAGCTGTTAACTAACCGTTTTTGGGATATTTGAGCGAGATATTGTAGGGATTTGGATATATTAATGATGTGATACATTTATTTGAGCGAGATATTGTAGGGATTTGGATATATTAATGATGTGATACACTTATTTTAATATTCCTATATATATGGTACACATTTTTGAAGTGTTGCTCAATTAAGTACATTTAATATTTCCTATCTAATTGATTTGCGATTGAGAATTAATTTGGGGACTTAATTGTACCAAGATTGAATTGTACCAAGATTGAATGATAATAATATATGGGGTCTATAGGTGTCTTTTAGAGGCCTATCTTGAGGAAACTAGCTGTTGGAGGACATGTTTCAAATTGCTTTATATAGACCTACGAATTTTGAGATTAAGAGATCATATCTTTCAAGAACTTTCAGTTCGTGAACTTTCTAAGAGTGATTATTCTAGGATTATATCAAGAGATTATTGTGATATCATTTTGTGAGAAAATTTCTTGAGAAAAAGTGCTTAGTGTTTTGGATTTACTGATCTAAGCTGTCTTGCAATTCGTTTTCAATTTTTCGGTGTTTTTTAGGTGAGATCATTCCAAGATTTTGTTATTTATTGTGATTATATATTATTACTGCTTTCAGAAGATCTTGTGAAATTATTTTTGAACTTTAAAAGTATAAAAATTCTTTTAAAATGATTTGTGTGATAATCTGATTACGTGCTAAATTTTGTGCTACTCGCATTATTTTTATAATCAAATTTTTATTTCTTTACGTAAGTTCTATCACTAGTAAATTCGGGACATTATTTGAGTTAAATTGATTTGAGGTAGTAGAAGTTTCGAGTGGGAAGAAACTTATCGATTTTTGTAATTAGTGAGTATGCGCGAATTAGATACTGTTGGAAGTATCTAGTCAGGGGTAGTAAGGGTTTCAATCTTCTCCGGTAAAGAGACTGAGATTTAATCTTTACCTAAGGTACAAAAATGTTAGGTTACTCTTTTTCCTTGAAAAGAGTTAGGCGTGATTCTTCCTGATTAGAATTAAAATTATGTGAATTGTAACGGTTTCATCTTTACCGATGAAAAGGTTACTTGGAGTATTTTTTGTGAGGTTTGATTCTTTTCCTAAGGTATAAAAGAATTAGGTTAGTCTTTAGTCTATTAAAAAGATAGAGGTTCTTCCTTAACTTGTGAAAGGAAAATTGTAAAGGTTGATTTTAAGCCTGTAAAAGAATAATTGTATAAATGTTTGGTTCCTGCCTGTTAAAGGAATCTAGTGGTTTAGTAGGTGCGAATCTCCATGAGGCTTGGAGGACTAAATTAGCCAAAATTAGTTTGGTGAACCAGAATATATCGTGGTGTACTGCATTGTTGATTTTCTTTATTTCTTATTTTTTGGGTGTGCACCTAGATTTATATACTTATTTGCTGCTATATAAA
Source organism: Eucommia ulmoides (assembly GCA_016647705.1). Taxonomy (NCBI): domain Eukaryota; kingdom Viridiplantae; phylum Streptophyta; class Magnoliopsida; order Garryales; family Eucommiaceae; genus Eucommia; species Eucommia ulmoides. The sequence goes on along the minus strand of CM028330.1, from coordinate 17,433,154 downwards.
GATAATAATTAATTTATGATTAAATTAATTATTTGAATATTTAAATGTTGAAAGATAAGAATTTGCTTTAATTTTTATAACTACCCAATTCATTCTTCTCTTAGGTAGATTACTAGGCCAACACATGCCAATCTTGTTGATTAGGAAATCTAGATATTGGCGGCTCAGGTTATGGATAGTATAGACCATACCGTTGGGGTTGACCAATATTCAACATCAACAATAATAACCATTATTCTAAGATAACATGTAAACAATTTGATGTGTTTGGTTAACATTTATATTCTCAAAATTTCAAAAAAAAAATATTCAGAATTATTAAATTTTTAATGGCACTGTTAAGAGATTTTGATAAAAATACCATAAAAAAATAGGATAGTTACCCTCTGATTCTGTTAAGATGGTAAGATTACCAAAAAAAAATAAAAAATTAAGCAGGTTACCAAATAATCATTTGTAATTATTTGGTCAAATTTGTCCATACAAACTACTTAGTTGATATATAACTTTATAAAAATTTGAGATTCAAAATTATTTTATTAAAATCAAAATAATTATTTTTTATATTTTTTTTTACGATCTAATTATATATTCAGATTCGTCTTATTTATTTTCAAAATGATATCATATTCATAATTTTTTTTATTAGTTTCTAGATTCCTGTTGAATTTACCATGATATTTTCAAAATTTTCAGATTTTCACATTCATGTTACATAAAACATGATATTTCGGAACCTTAATAATTTTCACATCGTGTTGAATTCAACATGATGGTTTTTTTATGATCTAATTATATATTTAGATTTGTTCGAATAAGATCTTCAAAATGTTGGTAAAATGTTGTCCGAAAATTAATTAAATAATTAATTATTAATTAAAATATGAAAAATTGAAGATGAAATAATTATAAATTCTTTGTTACAGAAACATTTCAAATTGAAGAAAATAATATTACAAAGTTGAATAAAAAACAATAACAAAATAGTTGTTGTATTATAAGCAAAACCAGAAATACGAATACTCATTGTATGATAGAACACTCAGAAAAAAAATATTTACAATATAATCGAACAAACAAAAATAGAATATCAGAGAAAATGATCGAGGTAATCGTTTGACGATTTATCTTAAAACATATTTCGCCCCCGTTAGGTGCTTATGGTTGAATGAACGTCTGCATCTCAGGATCAAGCTGCTACTGGTACTAGCACTAGAAACTAGAAGGCGAATGAACTAAAGATGTGCTAGACTCTCTCAAGAACTCTAAAAAACAAGAATAACGAAAACAAAAAGAAACTCTTTGCTGGAATAAATGCTATGCAAGATTATGGATGACTAATGCTGAGAATGCATACCCTTTTATAGGGAACAAAACCAACTTGAAGAATATAAAACTTTAAGAAGGTATTCAATGGATAACAGTACCTTTTAGGCAGTCACACACCCGAAGAGTCTTCAGGTTTGTAACTCTCAGCAGTTATACACCTGAACAAACAAATTTCAAGCTTAAGATTTCTCTCAAGTTATGAAACATGCAATTCCTCTTTTAGGCTGTGTTTGGCTTGGATTTTTTCGGATTATGTACAAAAGATACCAAGTCCAAGCCAAGAGCGCCACAATCCACAAGGTCTAAGCCCAATGGATTATGTATAAAACATACCAAGTCTAAGCCAAAAGCCTCACGATCCACAAGGGCCAAGGCCCAAGGACCCGGGACCTGGGTTCGAGCCTGATCTCGGCCCGACCAAGCTAGCCCTCACGGTTGGTTGGTCAACGGCGCATGTGCGTATGTGGATTTATTTATTTTATAGCCTGTAACCTACTTTTTGTCCATATCATTTCACTGCCCTAGAGGGCTTACCTATGAGAGGTAACCCGGGCATTAATAAATGACTTTTCATCTTCTTCGCTTACCGATGTAGGATAACTCACACAACACGTCAGTCAATATCTTTAAGTGAGTATTTTAATGAACAATTTTAATTTACCTCTTAAACGATTTTATACAAATAAATATACTACATTTATTTTCTCACCAAGAAGAACACATTAGTATATTCATATGTCTCAAATTATAATGAGTCCCACAAATAATTGGGTCACAAAATACTCAAAAAATCATTTAATAAAATACAATAATATCACATTCACTATTTTTTTCATTAATTTTCAAATTCGTGTTGAATTAAATATAACATTTTCAGAATTTGTTGTTTTTCAATTTCGTGTTAAATTCAACAATGTATATTACTTTGAATTTTGAAACTAATGATATTACAATCACTATTTTTTAATCAAATTTTCATATCCGTGTTGCATTCAACATGCTACTTCAAAACTTTCGTAGTTTTCCATATCGTGTTGAATGCAACATGATATTTTTTTCATGATCTAATTATATATGTAAATTCATCTTAATCAAATCTTCAAAATAATATCATATGCACCATTTTATTTCATAAGTTTTCAAATTCGTGTTGAATTCAGGATGATACTTTTAGAATTTTCAGTTTTTCGATTTCGTGTTGAATTGTACTTCAAATATATATTGTTTTAAAACCATTGATATTACGTTCACCATTTTCATCTAATTTTTACATTTGTGTTACATTGAACACGCTACTTCAAAATATTTCTAATTTTTCACATTATGTTGAATTCAAAATGATATTTTTTTCATGATCTAATTATATATTCAGATTTGTCTAAATAAGATTTTCAAAATGATATCACTTTTATCATTTTGTCATAAAAAAAAAATCACATTTGTGTTACATTCAACACAAAATTTATTATCGTGTTAAATTCAATACGATAATAAATCATATAACAAAATATATACAAATAAATGTTGTTTTTAAGCCAACTCTTCGACTATAAATTTGTTTTTAAGCCAATAACTCTACGATTATAAATTTGTAATCAAATAGTGCAAATGATATATCAAAAAGAAATTATCGTTATTTTAAGAATATAAATGTGGTTTAATTATTATTTGTTATATTTTCCTAATCCTATAAATACGTTTTATAAATATAGGTCAATAAGTGAACTGCTGAAGGGCAATATCGTCTATATATATATATATATATATTTGAATTTGAGATTAACCAATAATATAATTTCGAAGAGATAATTAATTGGTTCAATTGGGAACTTTTCGAACAGATTAAATCTCTTTGAAATTGAGCTACAAAAAGATTACAATAACATTCTTAAGCAAGAAGAAATTATTTGGTTTCAGAAATCTAGAGTTTAGTGGCTAAATTTAGGAAATAAAAATTCAATTTTTTTTCATATTGCTACTACTCAAAAGACGCAGGAGAAATTGGGGGTTACCGTGCTTAACTGGAAACATAAACACTAAATTAAGATATTTTATTTTGAAATAATAAAACCCATTTTTCAAATTTTCAATATATAATTGTACATTTTTAGACAAACAATACTTAATTTAGTAATACAGTAATGTATAGACACACACACAATTGGGTAGTGTTTGGTTGCGTGAAATTGGAGGTTCAGAATTGGAATTGAAATTGACAAGTGAAAATCTAAAAATTTACCCGCCTTCATTTTGAATTCTAATGCCATGGGTTCAATTCCATGTTGCCAAACGCTATCTTATTGCATTTCAAACTAATTTTCACAGACAACACTTTTACCATAGCAAATTCGCAGAGCACATTTGTGACCTGAAATGAAAGACTTAAACTGTAATGTACTTGACTACAGCTCCACGAAGCTTCTCCATGAACTCGGCAGCTTGTTTCTACACGATGAACACCAGCAGTTATTCAAGTAAAGTGGTTTAATTCAAATCTATAAGGTAGCGTTTGGTTAGCCTTTTTTTGTTCCCAAAAAAAAAAGTTGTTCTTGTTCAACCAAACGCCACCTATTCGTTATGGTTTTAGAGAACTCTCACCTGGTTACAAGTGTGTGCATTTGCTATATTTTCATCTAGAAGTGTCAATAGTGATCTATTGATCTCATTTCGCTCCACCATTTCCAATAACTGCATTAAAAGTAAAACAAATGTTAGGTTCTATTCAATTTAGAACCATGAAATAATTTGGCCACCGTTTGTTAGTGTTTTTGTTCTCAGATTTCTGTTTTTTTTTTTTTTCCAATAAGAAAACATGAGCAAAAACAGATATATACAAACAAAAAGAATCGGTTTATTTTCATCTCCCAGATTTTTAAAACAAATCGCTGAGAGCAGGCCAGAGTCATTACCCCAACAGAAACAGAACTATGGTAACAGAAACACTGTGGTGCCATTTGTTTCGTGTTTCTGTTCTTGCGCTTCTGTGTCTGTTCTAAAAAAACTGGGAACAAACACAATATGCAACCCAAGAAAATCTGAATTGCTCTGTTCCCAACATTTTTAAAACAACTTTATGCGTTTGGAACAGAACTATTTCCCAAATTTCCGTTACAGTTCCAAATTTCCTGGGAACAGAAACAGAAGTCCGGGAACATAATCACTAACAAACGCTACCCTAAACAAACGGGGCATTTCAAGAGGCTTAATTCTAGGAAGAGATGCATACAGTAGCTTTTATGTCTTTGGATGTCAAGATTTTGGTTAGGCTCTCCTTTGCTCTTATAAGCTCGGCTTGCATTTTATCATATGCTTCTGCAGAACAACAAATTAAAACGGGAAATGGATTTCAAAGCGTTCAGGAAATTTCACATTCATATACACTAATATTACATGTCATTTTAATTTTTTTTTTCCAAATAATTCACAGAATCAACAATTAAATAAATAAATTAAAATCATAAAATAAAGAGAAAACACATATTTTGATGGATCAAGGAGGGTGAACACTCCCTTAAAAAAAAATACATCCCCCGAATGATGAGCCTTTCTCAAGATACAATGATCCCAATTGCCCGTAAGATTATCAAATAAAATATATAAAGTATAATACTATATCATATTTCATATTATTTATTTTTTATGTATAATTTTATAATATCATAATTTTTTTCCTCTTTGTTTTTCTGTGCATTTCTTTCATCCTCACAAATCTAAGTCTACATATAGTATATATGTAACTCATCATATATTATTAGCACTTAGTTTGGCCCTCATGTCGCTTTTCAAAAGAAACTGTTGAAAAAAAGTTATGAACAGTTCGATAAATTTGTCAAAAACTAGCTATTGAAATGGAGAAGCAAGCAATAAGCGTTTGACAAACATTAAAAGACTTTTAAATTAATAAAATAAACATACATTATAATTATTTATTTATTTATTCCTAATATTTACTAAGTATAAAAAACAAAATATATATAAAAGAAATATTTGCTTGTATTAGCCTATAATTAATATATAATTTTACAAATGAAAATATTTTCCATTTGGAAATAAAAAATTTAAATATCTTACATGTTGCAAATAAAACAACAACTAAACATTTGTCCCACTTAAATAGGGTCGGCTACATGAATCCGTTTACGCCATAATATCTTGCATGTTGCAAATAAAAAATCAAAATATCATTAAATATCATTTTGTAATAAGAAAATAAAAGTAAGTGTAATCTTATCCTACAAAATTTCATCAATTACAAAAAGCTCATTTTGACTCTCAAAAGCACCATTCTCTTGGCTTAAAAAAAAAAAAAAAAAAAAAGAGAGAGAGAGAGAAGGCCAACTGTGGCTTCTTTTTTTTAAAAAAAATAAATCGTTTACCAAAAATACTTATATGTGCTTCTCCTTTTCAGAAGGAAACAACACTCCCAAAAAAAGTGGACCAAACTAAGGGCATGTTTTATAAAAAAAATAAGACTTAAAACTTATTAGATTAGGCACTTAATTAATTAAGTGTGTTTGATAAATATAATTAAAATTACTTAATTAATTAAGTTAGCTGAAAAATTAAGTGAAAAGTTAAGCCAAAAATTCAGTAAAGACCCCCTTGCTTATTTTTTTTGGCACAAGGCGCTCAGCATTTTCTAAATTAAAAAAAAACATGTTTTGACCTTTTTGCCCTCCATTCTATCTTGGTTTCTTATGTTCATTTCGTCATTTGTCCACTGAAGAGCGCACTGAGAAGAAAGAGCAAAGGAGAGAAGCGAGCGAGCGATTGATCTTCGTTGAGCAGATAAGAGGCGGCGGTCGATCGATCGATCTTCGTTGAGCAGAGAAGATAGAAGCGGCGGCGAGAGATCGAATTGAGAGTTCTTCATTTCTTCAACAAGGTATGTTCTTCAAATCTAGAGTTTTTGGATTCTTCAACTTGAGATTTTTGTTTTTCGTTCAGATTTTTGTCATTCTGTTTTTCGTTCTTCAATAAATTTCTGTTTTTCGTTCAGATTTCGTTCAAATTTCTGCAAATCTGTAATTTATGTTTTATAGTTTGGCCCTAAAAGTTTCTACATGCAAATTCCCTGCCAGTTCAGTGACTTCAGTTTTCGATTCTTCACCCTTTTCAATCCTTCGTCCCCCTCTCTCTAGATTTTGAAAAATGGATGGTCCTCTAGAAATGAGAAGAAAATCGTCATAAACAATGCTCACGGATCTTAAGAATGCTCACGTATACGGCATTGGAATCTCAACCACAAGGAAAGTGGTGCTGTTTCAGGGTTCATTTTTGGTGGTTTGATTCAACAGCAATTTTAGGTACTGGAAGATGAGGCAAAAGAAGATTCAGGTATTCTTGCTGATTGTTTTTGCTCTGATTTTGATTATATATGCAGAAACGGACAGCAATGATTGTAAGTTTCTCTGATAATACAGTTTTACAATTAATATCTTTCAAATTTTTGGATGATTGGCTGATGTGTTCTTGTTCTTATTTGCCACTTCAATTTGATAGAAACTGCTATTTTCTTGCTATGTGTTATCTGAATTATCATTCTTCATGTTCAAATTATTCATTCTGGTCGTTTTTTGTAAGAATTGATCTCCATGGGTTTTTCTTGACCTTAATTGCATGGTTTTTCTTCCGGTGCTTGTCGCGAAGGCAACAATCAGTGAGGGCTTCTGCTGAAGTAGTGCGGGTAAGAATCAATAGAGGCCATTAGCTCAGTAGAGAAGCTACAGTATAGCTAATGCTGGGAGTGTTGTAAGTGTAATTTAGTGTTGATAGTGTAATTTAGCAGTAGCTCAGGGTGTAATATTAGCGTAATTTAGCAGTAGCTCAGAATCATATTTAGACCTAGTAGTGGTAGTTGAAATTGGTGAACTTTATTAGTTGGATTATCATGTTAGAGATCGATCATAGGTCAGCTCGTGGTTGTTTTGAGTGGGTTTGTAAATGAGATCTCTTTGAATCTCTTTTTTAGGCTCATTGATGGCCTTGTGGGATTTAAGGGGATCTTTGGTTGGCTTTAAGGGCCAACCTGTTTTGTGTTCGGTCTGAGATTGAAGCAGTTCGTTATAAGCTTCATACTCGATTGTATCTCTATTGCAATATAACATTTTGCCTACCAAAAAATAAAAAAATAAAAAAATTTGCATGGTGAGCTGCTAATATTGATGCGATTAATATCATGATTACGATATCCTGAACTAGTCCATATCCTGATTGAGTCGTGTTTTAGGGTTCATGTGAATCGTTCTAGTTCATAAACTTGCTTCGATTTTGCATTACAGGAAGATCATCGTCTCGATCTTTTCATTCTGCGTCTCGCAAACACTCTCCAGCACCAGGTATCATTCACATCAGTGTTATAAATTTTGGACATTCACCAATATTCATTGCATAGAGATTTGTTGAGAAATTTGATCGCGTCCAATGAAGTGTTATTTCTTCTTCATCTTCTTCTTCCGACCAATCTGTGTTATGTGTATCTTTATAGCAATTTCTTAGGATTTATTTGTTTTCAAACATGAATTCCTATCCTAAGTTTCTCCATTTCTAATATTCAGTTCTTGTTCTGAATCATGAGATCTGTTTGTTTCTAAAACGCTAATTCAATTTTGTTCTGAATATTAGGATTTGTTTGTTTGAATCTCGGTTTAGCATTTAATGTTGTTTTGAATTTAAGGATCTGTATGTTTTTCAGACAGTGATTTATATTTCTTGATCTTAGAATCTGTTTGTTTCTAATAACAATTTCTTTACATTGTCGAATGATGTTTCCATTTGATTTGGATTTTGAGAAACTATTTAAATAATTGTATAGAAATTAAACATGTTTAATTTATTAATGATGACAAAATTTATTGAATTTTATGGTTGTTTAATTGTATAGAAATGATTTTATTTTATTTTTGTATTATCTTGATTCAAGGGTAAATATGTAAATTAAACAATTTTCAGTAATTCAAATTTTGCACTTATCAAACAAATAAAAACAAATCAGCACTTAAATTTTCAGCATAATTTTATCAAACAACCTTCTTAAAATTTAAGCACTTAATTTTCAACACTTAAATTTTCAGCACTTAAAAATTAAGTCGTTATCAAACAAAGCCTAAGCCCTCATAATATTACAATTAATAAAATACTAATTAACCACATAAATTTTATAACAACAATATTATAACATATATTCTAATGGAATTCATAAAGATCGTCATAATAATTAACTTATGTAAATTAGTAGTTTGAGAGCACCGAATTTGATTCCCTGGAATTGGAATTTGAAATGAACACAAGATTTTTTTTTTTTAAATTTTGCCCGCTGTAATTCCAATTCCGAGCCTATAATTCCATGAAACCAACTGTTACCTTAATGAAATTTAAGAATAATCATTATTAAAATAATTACATAAAAATAAAAATATTATATTAAACTATTTCTACAACAAAGTTCATAATTACAAACCTGTTCCTTCCTGCAGAGCCTTTTGCAGAGCTTCCAACTCGACCAATCGATCTTCCATATCCTACAACCAAAACGAAAAAAATAACAAGAGCATTTGAGTATTGTTTTTCGCTAATTTGTATGAGCCTGACTGGTGCTTATGGTTAGAGGAAAACCTCAGTTTTCGACACAGCAAACCGGAGCTTTCCTAGTTCAAGTTGCAAATGTGAAAAAAAATCCTGGTTCAATCTGCAAATACTATATGTCAATACAATTTGGAGTCCAAATTTTGATTTGGGGATCAAACCATTGTTGGGAATTGTAATCCCTATAGATCTAAATCTATAACACTTTAATCAACCTGTCAAATCACCAAGAGTTCTAATGTATACGTAAATTACATACCTGGATCCATTGCGATCAATTAACTTCAGATCTGGAAACTTGTGACAATCGATCACGAGAAGAACATGAATCGAGCGAGTACGTGATCATCCTCAACCAAATCTCCAGAGTTCTTCAATGGGATTCACGATTCACTTCCAGATAGGAAAAAGTGAGTTGTCAAGACGATTTGGTATTATTGGAGACCATAACCCTAGTATCATATATTTATATGGCGTGATTTGGGTTCCCATAATCCTCTAATCACCCTAACAATTTCCGGTATCTATGGCGCGCATCCGTATGCTATTTATCCTTAGACTTTTCCTTAAACAATTTGATCCATCTCATATACTAACAATGGAATTACCGCAACTTATATCACAATACAGTCGTGACTAAACCACGATGATCAACATACCAATACACTCAATGACATAGATCAAATGTGGATGAGTAACATGGAAATTACATGCAATGTGATCTTAGACATGCCTATTTCCAATTAGTCCAACTTTAGTTTTTAGTGAGATCAACCCTTAATCTTTCTATCCTTATGTTAAACCACAATTAGAAAGAATACATTCAGAGTAAATAAAAATTTAATCCATCAACTTTATTCTGCAGAAATCAAATATACGTATCTAATAAAAGAACATTTAACAAACATAAACTCCCACTAAACCAATACATCATCAGATAAAACCACACTCATACAAACAGTGTGCTCGTGAAATACCCTAAGTGGTAAACCTTTAGTGAGCAGATCCGCAATCATGGAGTTTGTTCTCATATATTCTATAGACACTATCCTACTCTGAATTCTATCTTTAGCAACTAGAAACTTGATCGGAATCAGAATACCCAATGATCTTCAAATGATCTTTCTTCTGATAAGTGAGAATGTAATTTTATGTTTTCTGTAAATACCTTATAACCCGTTTGGCTGGTTTCTAACGATCCATCCTAGGGTTACTTAAGCATCTACCCAACATTCTAAATATGAATGCTAAATCCGAACGCGTACATACTAGAGTGTACACAAGACTCCCTACTGCCAACGCATAAGGAATCTTCTATATCTCTTTCTTTTCCAACTCATTCTTAGGGCATTGAGTGAGACTAGACTTGTCTCCTTTAGCGATGGGTATATCTCTTGGTTTACTGTATTTCATGCCGAATCTACTCAGAATCTTATCGGATATAGCTCTTTTGTGACAACCCAAGGATACCTTGAGAACGATCTCTCAATATTTGGATACCTAATACAAAAGAGGCATCAGCAAGATCTTTCATCTCGAATTTGTTCGTCAGAAATTTCTTGGTTTCATGCAATAAGCCTATATCGCTGCTAGCGAGCAGAATATCATCGACATATAATACCAAGAAGATATATTTACTCCCACTGAACTTGTGATATACACAGTCATCAATGACATTCACCTCAAAACCGTATGAAGTGATGACTTGATGAAACTTGTGAAGCCATTGACGGGAAACCTATTTGAGACCATAGATGGATTTCTTCAATTTACAGACCATAGACTTTGGATCTCCCGATACAAAGTTTTTTAGTTGTACCATATAGACCTTTTCGTCCATGTCTCTATTGAGAAACAGAGTCTTGACATCCATCTGATATAGCTCTAGATCAAAATGAGTCACCATTGCCATTATAGTTTTAAAAGAGTCTTTCAAAGATACCAGAGAGAATACTCTTTGTAGTCTATGCCTTCATTTTGAGTAAAGTCTTTGGCGACTAGACGAGTTTTATATCTCTCGATGTTACCCTTCGAATCTCTATTGGTTTTAAATATCCATTTACAACCAATGGACTTCGCACCTTCAGGTAACTCGACGAGATCCCAAACGTCATTGTCTTTCATAAACTTCAACTCATCCTTCAGGGCATCGATCCATTTTTTAAAGTTAGAACTGCGCATGGCTTGACAAAAGTTGATTGAGTCATCCTCTGTTAAACCAACGCCATCTTCATGTTCTTGGAGAAAGACGATATATTCATCCGAAATTACACTTCTTCTCTCCATAGTGGATCTCCTTAATGACACTTCTTGAGGTTGTTGAGTTTGTTCTATAGGTTGTGTTTGAGTAAGAATCTCATTGTTGTCTTGATCTGGAATAATGTCAGGAAAAAAGAGCCTGAACCTGAACATTGTTATCCAGAGTCGGAACAATGTCTTTAACAGCGACATCTATAGAGACCTGATCACTGTCAATAACATGTTCCCCTTTGAAGAAAAATGTGTCTTGAACAGCAATAGGTACAAAGACCTAATCACCTTCAATAGTAGATTCTTCTTCAAAGACAACATTTGTACTCTTTCCCCCTCAAACTCAACACCCTCAAGGAATCTCACATTTCCCGTTTCAAAGAAAGATCTTGATGTGGGATCGTAAAACTTAAATCCTCTTAATGGTTCAGTGTACCCAACAAAGCAATAACTAACTATTATTGAGTCCAGTTTTATTTTATTTGGCCTGTAAGGCCTTGCCTTAGCTAGACAATCCCAAACGTCTAAATGCCTTAAGCTAGGTTTTACGCCTAACCACAATTCATAAGGGGTTTAGTCACCGCTTCACTTGGTACCCTATTCAGGATATATGCTGCAGTTTTAAGTGCTTCTCCCCAGAGTGATTCTAGTAGAAAAGAATGAATTATCATACTTCTTACTATGTCCTTAAACGTTCTGTTTCGTCTCTTAGCAACACGGTTCATGCCAGGTTTGCCTAGCATAGTGTACTGTGGGACGATTTTGCATTTTTCTAGGAATTTAGCAAAGGGTCCTGGACGTTGTTTTCCTAATTCGTTAAATCTCCCGTAATATTCACCACCACGATCTAATTTGATAACCCTAATTTTCTTTCCAAGTTGAAGTTCAATTTCAGCTTTGAAAAACTTAAGTACGTCTAAGTATTGAAACTTCTCATGAATTAAATATAGGTGCCTATAACGAGAGTAGTCGTCTATGAATGTAATAAAATACTGTTATCTATTCCAAGATATCGTAGGGAATGGTCCACAGTACGTATTAGTTCTAAGACACCGGAACTCTTATTGACACCCAATTTTCTTATATTTGTCTGTTTACCCTTTACTCATTCAATACAAACTTTGAAATTTGTTAAATCAAGGGGATCAAGAATTCTGTCAGAAATAAGCATCTCTATTCTCTGTTTAGAAATATGTCCTAGATGCCTGGGCCAAAGTATAACAGAATTCTCATTAGTTAATTTGCGTTTTGTACCACAATTAGTTATCTGCAAGGTTTCATTATGTGAAGCAATAGTATCTAACAACTATAGATTATCAATTAAAGAATCAGTTGCAATAATATTTGAATCTCGAAAAAGACTGAAATTATTATTTCCAAATGAACAAAAAAAAAACAAATTTGTCCAAACTAGAAATAGAAACCAAATACTGTCTAAATGACAGTATTATATATGTCTCTTTCAAATCCAAAAAGTAACCAGTCTTTAAGGATAATCTAAAAGTCGCTATTGCCTCAATAACAATTGTTTTGCTATTGCCCACATAGATACGTCATTCAGCATCAATTGGCTTTCGACTCCACAGGCAACCCTGCATAGACACACTTATATGAGTAGTAGCACTAGAAACTACCCACCAAGTGCAACTAGGTACAGAAGCTAAATTAAGCTCAGAACAAACCAGAGTGAGAAACATACTCTTCTTTACACGCCATGCGGCGTACTTGCAATACTCTATTTTTATATGTCCAACTTTCTTGCAGAAGAAACAGGTAAAATCATGATCCTAATTCTTTTGCAATTTGGACTGTTGTGTTCCAATTGCAGCTTGCTGACATTTATCTCTTTGTCGTTTCTTACCCTTAGAGGTAGTGGCTAAGTGAACACTTTATGTCCTTTCTCGTTTAATTCTTTTCTTCTTCTAGCGCACAGTCAGATATGAGCTCATTAAGAGTCCATTTATTCTTTCGAGTATTATAACTCACCGTAAATAATTGTATCGTGCAGGAAGATAAATGAGTACTAAATGCACGAGCTAGTCCTTAGACAGCTCTAACTTTAGTGCCTTTAGTTCCGAAGCGACATTGGACATTTCCATAATGTACTCCATTACATTCCCTTTTCCTTTTATACTTTATCGAGACAAGATTAGCTAAACATGTACTTGTCTCTACCTTTTCGTTCTTTACAAAACTTTTTTTTTTAATTTCCTTAGGAACGTCTCGGTAGTTACCTCATCGGATATACCGCCCCTAAATGTTTCCAGAACGCTGCGTTGGATCATTATAAGATTTATGCGATTAGAACGGTCCCACCTCTCATATTCCCTTTTAGCCTCAGGGGGACTTTTTTCAGTGAGAGGTGAAACTACTATTGCCTTAGCGCAAAATCAAGATCCACGCAATCGAGAACAATTGAAATGTTCTCTCTCTAATCCTTAAGGTTCGTGCCGTTAAGCACTGGAATGGAATTTATGTTGGTAGTAATAGCAGCAGTAACTAAACAGAAAACAAAATAAATAAGCATACTTACAAGCATGTCATAAAATAATAAAATAAGACGTGAATAATTAATCTAAATTTGGGAACCCATTTCAAGATACCTAGCACAACATTAATTCCTAGTCTTTTGACAGATGAATTAATTGTAAATAGTACTTTTAGCGCAGGAATCAAATGTTGATAATAGGTCCTGTCAAACAATAAGCCTTTCTTTGGACCGATTTATTGTTCGCATGGAAACTTGATAATCATTGCACATTTATTCCCGCATGTATGTTTATTATTTGGTCAAACAATAACTTTCCTTTGAGTCGATTATTGATTGCATAAATAATAATCATACTCCTCTCAAACAATGTCTATTATTTAGTCAAACGATAACCTTCTTTTGAGCCGGTTATGGTTTGCATAAACAACAAACATCAATGTTTATTATTTAGCCAAACAATAGTCTTTCTTTGGGTCAGTTGTTGCTCGCATAAATAATAAATATTTATATCTCAATATCCCAAAATAAAATAAACTACACAATAAAGATTACTTTGGTAACGTATTATTTCATTTTAAATTATTTCAAGCTATAAGATTGTGTTAGTCGACTGTCCTTATGGTCCGTTGATCGAATGCCATGCAACGAGTTAAAATTTCCGATGTTGGGGCATTCAATCGGTCGACTGGTCCTTAAAATTCGACTGATCAGATCTATCCTTAAGCCGTCGGTTGACCAACCATGAAGGTCTGGTCGACTGATCGGTCATCCCAGGAAAAAGTTAGGATCTTGACTTAATCGATCGACCAACTGAAAAGGTTCAGTCGATCGAAATTGGGTAACCTTGACATCCTGTATCGATCGATTGACCAATCATTAAGGGTCGGTTAACCGCTCGATCATCCCAGAAAAAAAGTCGGGATCCTGAATTAGTTGGTCGACCGACCGAAAAGGTTCAGTCAATCGAAATTAGGCAACCTTGGCATCCTGCATCGATCGGTTGACCGACCATAAAAAGTCGGTCGACCGATCGATCAGAACCCCAAAAACGGCATCTTGAATCAGTCGGTCGAACGACCGCGAGGGGTCGGTTGACCGATTGATCCAGTGCCAGAAACACCCATTCAATGAATAAGTTGACCGATTTAACCTTAATTCAACTAGATCCAATTTCAATCTCAATTTTGACCATGATTCAATTCGATTTTGGGAAAACTCAAAACAAGAAAGTTGTAGATATCATTTTGAGCTTTCCACGGAATTTTGAATCACCTCAATCAGAGTTCGTATGACAAAGTTATGGCCGAAATATGAACACTTGCCAAAACTGTCCGAACCCTCTCTGAATAGATCAGTTGACCGACCAAAAAAGGTCGGTCGACCGACCTGTCTAGATTTGGTTTGGTTCTTACGTTTCTGCGGCGAAAAGACCCCAAAAAAATCCAAAATTTAAGATTTTTCTTTCTTTAGATTCATAATATTTAGCAAGAAATTATATAAATCATGCAAAACATATAATAAACCTTAATGTTTTCTCCCACTATTTTCACAAATAAACAAACTTTAATGGAAAAAACACAAATCCTAAAATTCTACAAACTTGAAAAACTCAAGAACCCTAACATGAAATAGGCTCCGATACCACTAGTTGGGAATTTTAATCCCTATAGGTCTAAATCTATAACACCTTAATCAACATGTCAAATCACTAAGAGTTCTAATGTACACGTAAATTACGTACTTGGATCCATTACGATCAATTGACTTCTGATGCGGAATCATGTGACAATCGATCACGAGAAGAACACAGATCAACCGGATACATGATCTTCCTCAACCAAATCTCCGGAATTCCTCTATAGGATTCGCGATTCACTTTCAGATAGGGAGAAGTGAGCCGTTAAGACGATTTGGTATTATTGAGGACCATAACCCTAGTATCATATATTTATATGGCGTGATTAGGGTTCCCATAATCCCTAATCATCCCAACAGTTTCCGGTATCTACTCATTTAAACTCACATTCTTTTGAGTAGTCTATGGAATTACCCAAATTAATTAGATCACTTAATTTTAGCCTATTAAATTTAAATGGCAAACATAATTGTATTAATAATATGTTGTCCAAAATTAGATTAGGAAATAAAATTTCCTAACAAACATCTTGATAGCAAGTCACTTCCAGTTTTCTATCCTTAGTTCTTTTCCCTTTATTTTTCGGAAATTTAGTATGGGCCCCCAAAGCCCATACTGAATTAGGGTAGGTTTAAAAGATCTAGCTCTAGATACCAAAAAGGATATAGGGAAAGCAATAAATATTTTTGTATATTCAAAATAGTCTTTATTCTCCTAATTATATAGCCACAGTAGCTAGCTAAATTACATAGAATATTATCGGAATAAATGAGTCAATAAAGCCCTGCAATAACAATACAAAAATTACAATGGAAACTAAAATAAATGCAATGAATGCCGTATTCCAACAGTATTGGATTGTACATGACAAATATAACATAAGGGTTACACAGTAATTGTCTAACTTGTTTCACTCAACACAACGGGATCATCAGACTTGCTGGGATTCTTCGTCACCATCCTTCTTCATGTTGAAACCATCTCATTGTGAATGAGAGAATACAAAGTGTGTTTGGGAATAGGAGAGTAGGGTTTTTATGGCAGGAAGTTTCAAGGTTGAAACATGGGTTTGCGTTATTAGGAATGATATTTCTTAACATGTCCTTTCAATCCCAGCTTTTTCTAACATTTGAAAATTGGCCGTGGAGAGGTAGCAATCACGTGCTTCGCGTAACTTAACAAATGTTACCTTCTTTAAGTCATGTCATATTCAACATGTTTTAACACCATTTACAATATTAATTCATTTTAATTCATGTTTTAAGTCAATTTTACATCAAAAATGACAATTTATTAGTAAGTATAATTATATCATTTTTGTGACACAGTTTATGTTGAATTCAACAATAGTTTACATTTGGATTTCTACTGTGTTGAATTCAACACATCTGTTATCGACCAATTATTTAATGTGTTGAATTCTGGATTTTTTTATTCCACGTAAAAAATACGATCATGATATCATTTTAAAACTCTAATAGGATATCATTTGTTGATGAAAAGACAAAAAAAAAAATCATTAATTGGTTGTTTTTTTAAGAGACGTTTTACTTTAAGTAATTATGGTAACCGCTCCTCAAATTTCAGAATACATATTTGGGGAAATTTTGGGTGCTCAATAATATTGTGAAAGGCATGGGACTCGCCCACAAGCGAGGCGGTCCCAAAATGTCTCGGGGCGATGGGGGGCCGATTTTCCAACTGGGTGTGCACCCAGATAAGGTGGGCGATGCCCAACTTCCCCCAGGGTAAAGATTGACTGGCCGAATGCCTTGTGTTTCCATCACCATAAAAATCATGAGAGGAGATTGAACTGAACTTCGCACCTATTTGGTATGTTCGTCTTCGTCTTCATTGGTGCCAGATACGAACAGTAGAAGCAGGACCAAGGCTTGGGGTAAGCAGAGGTTATCATTTTGACACGGAAGCAAAGGTCAATGGCGGCGACAAAAATAGGAGACCTAGGGTTAAGGTGGGGGAGGGGGGAATAAAAGAGTTGTCTTCTCTAATTTTTTTTTTTTTTTTCCAATTAATAAAGAAAAAATTCCAGAGTCTTTGACCAAAATTCATAGAAAATTATTACATGTTAGAAAATAGATAACAAAATAAAGAAACAAATTAAATAGCATCTGTAAATAGATTGACCTCATATTGAAAATTAACTTTTAATTAAACTACTTTTAATAGTTCATAACTTTCGTCATCTATGATTTTATCCATATTTATTTTTCAAATATACATTTTTAATTACTTTTTGGTATTTTTTAATTACTTGTGGGTGTTTTATGTTATATTCTTTACACAACCATTCCCAAACCTAAGTAAAGCAGGAGGATTGCGTTAGGTAGCTGACAACCAACGTAAAATTTTGTCAGAACTCTTATGACATGAATTCGAATATATTAAATGTTGAGACGTCCCCTACTAGCAACGCCCTACATTACCACTGCCCAAATGTAGTCAGAAATAAGCAAGGGTGGGCTAGGCCGCTAGGGTATAGCCCGGAAGCGACACGTCGTGTTTTCACCAAAATACGGTGTCAATAAGTAAGGGTTGCCGCATTATGGTGGACAGGTGCAGAGAAGCTAGTCCTTGTGAAGAGGCTTAGGTTAGCAACTTGAAATGTAGGTACTTTGACGGGTAAGACTAGAGAATTGATAGACGTGATGAGCAGAAGGAGGGTCAATATTCTTTGCTTGCAACAAACCAGGTGAGTTAATGAGTGGTCTGAAGAAATTGAAAGTACGGGGTATTGGGAAAGGACAAATATAGGAATGTGGTGGGTATTATGGTAGATAGGGATTTAAAGGATAGCGTGGTTGATATTAAAAGAATTAGAGATAGGATGATAGTTATGAAGGTGGTGGTTGGAGGGGAGGTCATTAATATTATTAGTGTGTACGCTCCTAAAGTAGGACTGCAAGATGATGTCAGACAAGAATTCTAGTTGAATATGGATGAAGTTGTTTAAAGTATACCTAACCAAGGAAAAATATTTATTGGGGAAGATTTGAATGGACATGTAGGGAAGGAAAAAGAGACTTTCAAGAAAGTACATGTGGTTATGGAGGAAAAGAATGCAATGGGTGAGATGATTTTAGATTTTGCTATGGCGTATGATTTAATTCCTCTACATTCATGTTTTAAGAAGAGAGATGAATATCTTATCACATTTAAGAGTAGACAGAGGAATAGCCAAATAGATTTTGTCCTTACTAGAACGAGGGTTCGTTTAATATGTAAGGACTGTAAAATCATACCCAAAGAGAGTATTGCTACCCGTAGATACGGCATTTTGACCGCCCCGCAAAAAACTTATGCTTTCTTTTAGAGTTAACTTTGTTTTTATTTAACTTGGTTTTTTTATTTTATTTTATTTCCAAAAAATACAAAAAATAAAAAATAAAGGAAAAGGAAGAAAATTGAAATAAAATAGAGGTAGTGAAATTAAAAGGAAGAGAAAAAGTGGGAGGTAAATGGAAATACGAGATAGGGAGAAAAGGGAGTGGGCCCCCCTTTTTCTTGTCAAAACTGAGAGTAAGAGTGGAAAGAAGAGAAGAGAGAGAGAGAGAGGAAGAGAGGAGAGAGGAGAGAGGAAGAGAACCGAAAGAGAGAGAATACAGAGAGAGGGAGAGGGACAAGGTCAAGAGCCTCTTTGACTTGTCAATGGTAACACAAAATCAATAGGAAAAATAAAAGAGTTGGGCCTCTTTCACTTGATTAGCCGCAACAAAACAAAAGAAAAAAGAGAAAAGGGTGGGCCCCTGTCCTCAGCTCCAATACATAAAAAAAAAAAAAAAAAAAAAGGGCTTCGGGCCCCTTGCCACGTATCATCCACGAGAAACGGTGATTGGGCGTGTGATTTCACACGCCCGCAACCCTAGAATCTTCTTTTGTCTTTTTTTTTTCAATTTTATCCTTTCCTAGTTCAACTTCGACTAGGTTTAGGCGGCCAGACCTAGTTTTTAGAGTTTTTTAAGTGATTTTCACGCCCAATCTTTCACCATAAATAGGGCCCTCCTTCTAGTTTATTCATTCAAAAATTGAGAGAAGTCACCCCTAGAAGAGAGATTCTTAAAACCCTTTTGGAAAGCCGTATGCAAGAGAGAAAAAACTCAATCAATGTGATTCTTGGCCTAGAACATGTATATTTTCATTTATCTTTAGTTTTTCAGCTTATTTTATTTTCTTCGCAATTTAAATTCGTGCAAGTTTTATTTCTTTTAGTTGTCGGATGACTCGATAAAAAACGTCAAGATGAGGTTTCTCATTTTTAATCTGAACCTTTAAGCGTTTAGACAAGGATACTCATATCTCGCTATATTTTATTTTATTTTTGCATTCTTTTTTTGTTTATTTGTTTACAATTCAAAAAAAAAAAAAAAACTAAAAAAAAAAAAAATAAGTCATCCGATGATCCAGTAAAAATGTCAGGATAGGTTTCTCGTGCTTAAACTTAATCCCCGAGCGTTAGGTGAATGATGTTTTCATTATTTATTTTTCTGTATTTTCTTTATTTTATTTTTATTTTTGTTATCAAAACCCTAAAAAATAAAAAATCTGAAAATCCAAAAAATAATAAAATCTTAGGAATTAATCCTTACGAACCTTAAAATGAATCCGACAATTCGATAAATTGTGGAAAAATTTTCCGTGACCTCGTTTCCATTCCCCAACTAGAGTGGAATTTAAAAACAATTGGTTTTAGAAAATCTCTTTACTCGGTAAATCTTTTCGTGGGGTTCCACTTAAGTTTCGAAAAGATTAATCCAACAAAATTATTTCTGCGATCCTCCCTCGATTGAATTTGAGAGAATTTCAAATCGGAATTTCTTTAAATTGATTGGGCAAACTTAAAACAAACATTATTTGCATTCATCTAGCACATTTATTTCTTGTATCATTTACATGTTTAGGTCACTTTGCATAAAAAATAGAATTCATATACTGTTAGGTGGCGTTTGGTTAGTATTCCCACTTTTCTCAACCCAACTGAAATGGGTTGGATTGAGTTGAGTTGAAAATTTTGTTTCTTCTGGGAATAGAATTGCGTTTGATAACAATTTTTTTTTTTTATTTTGAGAACAAAATCGCGTTTGGTAACAATATTATCTTAAAATTGTTTCCACTCCAAAATAAAAAAATCAAAGCGAGATATTACAAAAAATCAAAAATAAAAAACACACCTGAAATCATTAGCACTTTTTTTCTTGACAAAAATAAAATAACAGCAAGAACAAACTGAACGGAGATCATCACCTGAATAAGAAATCATCAATCACTCAAAATTGTGACGAAAACTTGAAAAAATGAAATCGAAAACCCAGCAAGAACAAACTTGAAAACCTGCAAAAACATTGACGAAACAAACAGAAGCAACAAGTAGAAGCAACAAACACATTGTCAACAAAAACGTTGAAACAGAAACAAAAGCAAAAATCGAAATGGATTTTGTTGCTAAAATCGATTTCGTGAACGAACAAAAAAATCGAAATCGATTTCGTCAACGAGCAACGAAATTGAACCCTAAACCAAATTCAAGAATCAAACTCTAAATCGATTTGAGCAATGAAATCGAAATTGAAATCGAAAATCAAAATCGATTTCTTGATCGATTTCAGTAACGAAATCGAAATCAAAACCCTAAGCCAAAATTAATAACCAAACCCTAAATCGATTTGAACAATGAAATCGAAATTGATTTCGTGATCGATTTCAGTAACGAAATCAAAACCCTAAACTTGTTCGATTTGAGCTTCGAAACCCTGTTCGATGGATTGGAATTGATTTGAGCAATGGTGAAGACGGCGGAGACGATGGCGACTGGCGATGAGGAGTTTGGCGAAGACAGAAGAGCATGGTGAGGAGGAGGAACGAACGACGTTGAGTTTCGACCATAGGAGCTTCGGTGACGACGATGGCCGGCTTGGAGCAAATAGAAGAAATCGACGATGGAGTCGATGGAGAAATGAAGACGAACGGAAAAAAAAATATATAAAAATGAGCTCAATAGAAGTCGAACGGTGGGTCTCATTAACATTTTAGAAAATTCTGTGTGTGTTCCTAAAGTTGGGTTGAGTTTTTTGAGCACAAATTAATTCTCATTTTTTGCGTTGGGTTGGGTTGAGTTTTGTATTTACCAAACGCGTTCCCAGAAATCAATCCCAGAATTTTTGAGTTGGGTTGGATTGGGTTGGAAACCCTAACCAAACGGGGCCTTAGTTTTTGCATTCATTTTTTCATTCTTATTCGCCTATTTTAATTTGCCTATTTAAATTAAAGAATTTCATCGGAAACATACATAAAACTACCCCTCAGAGACCATCCTTGTCGAATCCTTAATATTTGATAAGAGATCATACCAGGGGAACATTCCAAAAAATACAAAAACTTGTCCCATTTTATTTTTGAAAATAATAAAAAGATTTCATAAGAAGGAAATAATTTTAAAAATAAAATAAAACGTTCGGACTAAACTAATTGGACTATTTTATTTTTGCATTCCTTTTTTTATTTATTTGTTTACAATTCATAAAAAGAAAAACTAAAAAAAAAGTAAGCCATCTGATAATCCAGTGAAAAAACTAGGGTGGCTTTCTCGTGCTTAAACTTAATCCCCGAGCGTTAGGTGAATGATGTTTTCATTATTTATTTTTTTATATTTTCTTTTTATTCTTGTTATCAAAACCCTAAAAAATAAAAAATCTAAAAATCCAAAAAAATAATAAAATCTTAGGAATTAATTCTTACGAACCTTAAGATGAATCCGACAATTCGATAAATTGTGGGAGAGTTTTCTGTGACCTCGTTTCCATTCCCCAACGAGAGTGGAATTTAGTAACGATTGATTTTAGAAAATCTCTTCTCTCGGTAAATCTTTTGTGGGATTCCGCTTAAATTTCGAAAAGATTAATTTCAACAAAATTATTTTCGCAATCCTCTCTCAATTCCCATATCCATAGAATTTGCGAGAATTTCAAACCGAGATTTCTTTAAATTAATTAGGAAAACTTAAAATAGATATTATTTGCATTCATCTAGTACGTTTATTTCTTATATCATTTAAACGGCATGTTTATGACACTTTGCATAAAAAATATAATTTATATAATGTTAGTTTTTGTATTCATATTTTCACTCTTATTCACCTATTTTGATTTGTCTATTTAAATTAAAGACTTTCATCGGAAACATACATTAAACTACCCCCCGGATACCATCCTTGTCGAATCCTTAATATTTGATAAGAGGTCATACCGGAGAAATATTTTAAAAAATACAAAAACTTGTCCCACCTTATTTTCGAAAATACCAAAAAGATTTTATAAGAAGGAAATGATTTCAAAAATAAAATAAAACATTCAAACTAAACTAATTGGACTTAATTGGATATAAGGTACCGTTTTCGGACGGGTATATTAGGGTTCCTAACTACTTCTCAAGTGTAACCGACCCCTAAGCTCTTAAATGAATCTTTAGTTTGACCGTATATTTTGGAGTCAATTTTCACTTAGGTCTTTTTAAATTTGTTTTTCTAAAATTCGGTGACCTAGTATACACTTTAAATCAATACTAGGTGGCCACTTCTGATTTTTTTTTATAACGGCCTAAGTACTTTTGAGAAAACTGGCGCTTTTAAAAACTTCTTTTCTTTTAAGCTTCTCATTATTTAATATTTTTTTCCTTTCGGAAAATCACGGCGCTTTACTACCCAACATAGACTAATGGTAACCGATTTGAAGTTTCGGAGGTGGAAGCGGGATTTTAAGATAAGTAGGAATGCAAGAATAAGTTAGAAAGATCTAAGTGATGAAAATATGGAGTTGTTAAAGGATAAAATTAGTAATGATGAATTATGGAAGAGACATGAGAAAGTGAACAAAATGTGGGGTGATATTACGAGTCGTATTAGAGAGATAGGAAGAGAAGTTTAAGAAGTTTTCAGAGAAGGGGGACCACAATATAAAGAAAGTTAGTGGTGGAATGAGGAAGTCCAAAAAGTCGTTCGTGACAAGAAAATAACTTATAAAGAATGGAAAAAATGTCAAAACAGGGAGAGTTGGGAGAAGTATAAACATGTAAAAAATGAGACAAGAAAAGTAATTAAAGAATTAAAATTTCGAGCGTACGATAATTGTTATCAAAAGTTAGATATAAAAGTTGAAGAAAGGGAGATATTTAAACTCGCTAAGCGATATAAACGAAAGACTAGAAATATAGAAAGTGTCAGATGCATTAAAGGCAATGATGAAAAGGTCCTGATAAAGGATGAAGAAATTATAGAACAACAGATAAGTTATTTTTACAGTTTATTTAATGAGAATAACGCTAGGGAATCTAAATTTGAGTTGCTTCGCTTACCTTTAGATATGAATTATAGGTTTCATAAAAGAATTGGGGTTTCAGAAGTTAGAATAACACCAAGGAATATGAAGTTTGGAAGAGCAAATGGGCCAGATGAGATCTCAATAGAGGTGTGGAAAAATCTAGGAGATCTTGGGATAGAGTAGTTAGCTAGGCTTTTTAATGACATTTTAAGGACTAAAAGAATGCCTGATGACTAGAGGAGGAGTATTTTAGTGCCCATCTGTGAAGAAAAAAAAATGTTCAAAGTTGCACAAACTTTTGGGGTATAAAACTTATGAGTCATGCTATGAAATTTTGGGAAAGAGTAATAGAATATAGAATTAGACATGAAACAAGTATAAAAGATAACCAATTTGGATTTATACCTAACCAATCAACCACTGAAATTATCTATTTACTTAGGAGATTAATAGAAAAATATAAAGAGAAAAAGAAAAATTTATATATGGTATTTGTTGACCTGGAAAAGACTTGTGATCGGGTACCCAGAGAAGTTTTGTGGTGGATGCTAAAAATGAAATATGTATCCAATATATATATTGAGATAATTATGGATATGTATGAAGGTATAATCACTAGTATTCGAACAGAAGGAGGTTATACTTGTGCATTTCCTATTAATATAGGCTTACATCGAGGATCATCTTTAAGTCTTTATCTCTTTATCCTAGTGATGGATGAGCTCACAAAACACATTCAAGATGGAGTACCTTAAAGTATGTTATCTGCGGATAACATAGTATTAGTTGATGAAAATAAAACAGGTCTTAATACTGAGTTAGAAAGATGGAAAGAAGCCTTGGAATCTAAAGGCTTGAAGATCAGCAAAAGTAAGACGGAATATATGCATTGCAATTATAGAATGCCCGAAGAGATGATGGTGCAGTCAAAATTGGAGATGAGGAGATTCCAAAGGTTGATCATTTTAGATATTTAGGTTTAATGATTCAGAGTAATGGCAAAATCGATGAGGATATTACTCATAGAGTTAAGGCATGATGGTTGAAGTGGAGTAGTGCAATTTGGGTTATATGCAATCATAGGATACCGTTAAAACTCAAAGAAAAATTCTACAAAACTGCAATACAACTGGCACTTCTGTATGGTTTAGAATGTTGGGCAGTAAAAACAAAGTATGTCCAAAAAATTGGTGTAACAGAAATGAGAATGCTACAGTGAATGAGTGGAAAAACGAGAATGGATAAAATTAAAAACAAAACTATTAAAGAGAATTAAGGAATAATACTCATCCAATAGAAGATGAGAGAAAATCATTTACGGTAGTTTGGACATTTGCATAGAAAACCCATAAAAGCACGAGTGAGAAAATGCGATTTAGTTCAAATGCGTGGGGCTACTAGAGGGAGAGGGAGGTCTAAGAAGACTTGAGATGAGACTATTAACATTGATTTGATGACATTAAACCTGACTGAGGTATGACCCTTGATCGTCCATTATGGCGTAAACGGATTCATCTCGTCGACTCTACTTGAGTGGAACAAAGGCTTAGTTGTTATTGTTGTTGTATATGATACTTTTAAAATATTAAAAATTTATGTATCGCGGGGCTCATGTCCCACACCCTAGACAAGTCGAAACGCCTCGCCCCGGACAAGTCAAAACGCTTCTCCCCAATGCCCCTGCCTTTTATAACACTAGCGGTCAGTAGAAAATGTAATTATATAATGATTGTTTAAAAATGAAAATCTGTCAGTATTTTCTAAAAGGTTTATATTGTTCGTGAAAAAAACGTTGGGGTCGTTTAGTTGTTTTGATACCAAAACAGAACCACCCCCGATAAGCATCCCTTTTTTCTAGTCCCTCAAATAACCATTTTATCCTTCAGTTAAAATCAACAATGTTTACATGCATATGGGTTTGGCCCATTAGGTTAAACCCTAACCTTATAATTTCCCTAATCTCCTATTTATATCTCCATTGTAAATCTCCATAACTATACTTTTCCTAAATATCAATATATCACTCTATGTTCTCCCAACACTTTGCCTCTCAACTATTCTAACATGGTATCAAGAGCCAATTTTTCCTGACCCTGTTCTTACTAATATTTTCGCAACCCTAACCCCTAACAAGTCTTTCGCCGCGCCGTTTTTTCCGTGAAATCTGTTGACTGCCACAGATTTCACCATCGCTCCAATATCAACTATCATCACACCACCACCTTCGTCTCGAAAAGATGAGCACAATGTCATCAAAACCATTGCCACCGGAGCCATAACACACTTCCACGCGCCTCCAAACGCCAACAGCACCATCAAGCATTGCCGTCTCAGATTTTGGGCTCTACTGTAACAACCGATGCTCAAAACTCATCAACGACCACACCATACAACCGTCTTGACGAGATGATTCCAACGTCACCAACAACAACCAGATCTGAGCCCTGATGCTTCACCACATGCGTGAAACAGGATCCAGTATACTGTCGGCATAGATCCACGCGTCAACTAGTCTTTTCTTGCCACGTTGCTGCCACGTCACCATCACGTCAACTTCAACTCAGTGCCACATCAGTGTTGACTCTGCCACCTTGTTGATCCTTGCCACGTCACCGGTTCACTAAGGTAGCCTTCCATCGACCAATTCAGGCACTTTTAGACCGATTTTCTACAATGTAGGACCAGTTCTTAAGGTTTTTAGACGTTCTAATTCTATTTTCGGCCTCCGTTTTATTATTTGAAACTCACAAGATATACTTACCTTTATATTCATGTAGTTTGTACATCTATTCACCCTTTTTTTTTTGGCACCTATCGCAAATTCAGGCTTATCACAAGTTATCTCCATTGTTCTTGATGAATCAAATTATGTGTTGTAGGCTCAAGAGATGTCTAGCTTCTTACATGGTCGAAAACTGTGGCGTCTTGTGACTGGAGACACTATCGAGTCTAAAAAGAAAAGTACATTTACAATGGATATATATATATATATAGAAAACTAGGGAAACCCTAGGGCATAGTTGTTAAAGGCTCTAGGCGCACCGAGGCGCACAAGGTCCCTTGGGGCTTAGGCGCAACGCACAAGGCGAGGCGCTAGCCTGAGCAAAGCTAGGCGAACAACATTAAAATAATAAAAAAAAATATAGCTTTAATATAGAGGCATGCCCATACACTAGTAATAAACAATTGAACATATAGCTATA
Source organism: Eucommia ulmoides (assembly GCA_016647705.1). Classification (NCBI taxonomy): domain Eukaryota; kingdom Viridiplantae; phylum Streptophyta; class Magnoliopsida; order Garryales; family Eucommiaceae; genus Eucommia; species Eucommia ulmoides. The sequence goes on along the minus strand of CM028330.1, from coordinate 17,406,334 downwards.
TATTATAATACAACTCCACATGATAACCACACCAGTATGCCCATACACTTCTGTATAAAACTAAGGGCATGTTTGATAACCATTTAAAAATTAAGTGCTAAAAATTTAAGTACTTAAGTACTGAAAATATCAGAAGGTTGTTTGATAAATTGTGTTGGAAATTTAAGTGTTGAATTTTTTTTTGGTTTGATAAGTACAAAATTTATATGCTAAAAATTGTTTAATTTACATAACTACCTTTGAATCAAATTAATATAGAGAAAAAAAAAATTGATATCAAAACAATAAAACCAGGGTGTCATTTTTTTCAAAAAAAATATATATTAAAATTAAAAGTAAAAATTAATCCAAAAATATATAATATTGTGTATTTTTTATGCAGATTGATTGCTTAAATTAAATTATAACAATAATTTAAATATAAAATAAAATTAAAACCCTAAAATAATCCAAAATTAATCAAATTCTCATTAAACCTAACCCTAATTAAACCCTAATAGAGAATCAAAGGTAAAATGGTCAAAACATATTTTTTTTAAATGAAAAATAATGGAGTGCATTAAGCAAAATAAAATAAGTAAAGGGACCTTGACTTAATTTTTTACTCACATTTTGACTTAATTTTTAAGTAAACTTAATGAATTAAATAATACTAATTGCATTTATCAAACAAACTTAATTAATTAAGTACTTAATATAATCAGTTTTAAGCACTTATTTTTTTTATCAAACATGGCCTAAGAGCTTGTTTGATAACGACTTATTTTTTAAGTACTGAAAATTTAAGTGCTGAAAATTAAGTACTTAAATTTTAAGTGCTGAAAATTTAAGAAGGTTGTTTGATAAATTGTGTTGAAAATTTAAGTGTTGAATTTTATTTGTTTGATAAGTGCAAAATTTGAATTGCTGAAAATTGTTTAATTTACATAATTACCCTTAAATCAAAATAATACAAAAAAAAAAAATTATAAAATTAAACAACCATAAAATTCTATAAGTTTTGTAATCATTGTTAAGTTAAACATGTTTAATTTCTATAAAATTCTTAAAACAATTTTTCAAAATCAAAATCAAATAAAAACATCATTCGACAATGCAAAGAAATTGTTGTTAGAAACAAACAGATCCTAAGATCACGAAAAATATGAATCATTGTTTGAAAAACATACAGATCCTTAGACTCAGAACAAAATTAAATGCTAAACTGAGATTCAAACAAACAAATCATAAGATTCAGAACAAAATTAAATTAACGTTTCAAAAACAGACAGGTTGAAATACGAGTAATCTGTTCTTCATGTCTAGGTGGTAGCGAAGGCTGATGTCGATAATACGGCCATCGTCGTACAATTCTCGCCGAATAGGTTGGAGATCGCCACCGATCGTCTTACAATCCTCGTCATCTGGTTCGCACTCGCCGCCGCCTATCTCCAGAGCATGTTCCAAACCCAACAATAGTTTATGCCATTGGGAGAAAGAGTAGCAAAAGAGGCCTCCATTAATACCAAAATCACAAACCCCACTCTCCATAGAGCAAAACCCCTTTTCTCCATACTCTATAATACAAAAAACCCAATTCAAAAACCTTATTTTCTGCTAAAACATATTACCAGAACTACCCCAACCTTCCACAATAAGAACCCATGAACCAACTCCACCATTACCAAAACCAGAGAAATTCAACAGAAATTAAAACAGTAAATCCGAACACATCATCATAAACCCTAAAATTCAGAAATTCAACAGAGATTGAAACCCAAAATACCGTAGCAAGTTCAGCGTCGGCGGAGCAGGAGCAGCGTCGGCGAGATGAACAGCTTCGCAGCAACTTCGGCGGTATGAAGAACAGAACGGTGGCGGCGTCGGCGTTTTCCTCTTCGTCGCCGCCTCTTCGCAAGTCGTCGCCACTCTCCTCTGCTCCTCTTCTCAACTCGTCGTCGCCACCTCTTCATAAGTTGTTGCCGCCTCTTCGCAAGTCGTCGCCGCTCTCTCTTCTCTGCTCTCTCTTCGACAGATCACAATTGAAGAATGAAGACAAACCTATTAGAATGAAGGGTAGAATAGTCCACCTATGTTTGTTTTTAAATTGACCAATGCTGAGCGCCTTCAGCAAAAACAATTAAAACAATTAAGCAACCATTAGTTTGCTGAATTTTTGTTTTAATTTTTTCCTTAATATTTTAGCAAATTTAATTAATTAAATAATTTTAACTACATTTATCAAACATATTTAATTAATTAAGTGCTTAATCTATTCAATTTTAAATACTTAATTTAATTATCAAACAAACGCTAAATATTATAATATATCTCCACACCCAACACAACAAATTCAGATGGAGAACAAGTTTATTGGAAGAAGCAAATAGGCGGTCGTTGGTGGAGGAATGTGAGGACATGTGGCAGAATCTTGAACTTAGAACCAACTTTACAGGTAGAAGTGTTATGATTAAAGGACTTCACTGGAAAAATAAATAGAAATTGAGAACCAATTTAAACGCCACGCAAACACAAGGGATTAAGAACAGAAATTGAATGAGAAACAGATAAATAAACAGAAACAGAGCAACAAATCAGAAGAACTGGAGCAGAGCAACCGGGCGAACTGGACTGAACGGGCTTCATCTCGGACTCAAACAACGAACCTGGATGGCTGGACTGAAGGAGACGATCTCAAGGAGAAGAAGAAAAGATTCGACGAAGGAGAGATCGCGATTCGAAGAAGAAGAAAGGATCACGAATCGCAATCGGAAGTTGTCGAAGGTCAGTCCAAAGCGAAAAATGGGTAGCGGCTGAATAATGATTAAAAAAACAGAACTCGGGCATTTATGAAACTAGGTTTACGTCGATACCCACGTAAGGCGCGCCATAATCACGAGGCGCGACTCACGCCCAGGCGACAAAGGCGATCGCCTCTTTGAAGCCAATCACCTAACTCTAGGCGAAGCGCAAAGGGTGTGTTAAGCTGCGACTCTCGCCTAGGCGCGCGCCTTTAACAATAGTGCCCTAAGGTTAGGGTTTAATTTAATGGACTAAGCCCATATACATATATTTTTTTGGTCTTGAAGTTTCATCTGATTCAAATGAATATTTTCTTTCTTAGACCAAATATATCTCTAATCTCCTTTTCAAGGCTTGTCATCACTGACTTCACTATTGCCACTATTTAGCCGAATATCAGACTCACTCCATCGGATAGTTTACCTCTTTCGAATGTCACTTTAGATCACCAACTGGTTGTAAGTTTGGTATATTCATTCGCCCAAACATTGCCTATGTCGTTCATCAAGTCAATCAATTTTTGTCCACTCTTGGACCACTCATTACTTGACTGCTCTTCTCATTCTTCGGTACGTCAAGGGTACCTTATTTCACAGACTTCATTTCTCAGTCTATTCTGCTCCCAACATGCTTATTTTGATGTTGATTGGGCCGAAAATCACACCGACAGACATTCAAACACTGGTTATTGTTTCTTCTTGGGCAACTCTCTCATTTCCTAGCGCAATAAAAAACAAACTATGATTTTTCACTCCAGCACTAAAGATGAATATCATGCCAAGTGATACAAAAACCACTTTGACTTCGCTAACTCCTTACTAACATGGGAGTCTTCTCTCCTACTGTCACTGTTCTGCATTGTGATAATAAGAGTATTATTCAAATCGTCCACAATGACGTCATCCACGAGCGTACAAAACACATCAAAACTGATTGTCATTGCATCTGTCAACACATTTTTCAGAATATTGTTCGTCTACAATCGGTCAATTCAGTCAATCAGACAGTAGATATTTTCTCCCAAGCTCATCCACCCGGACACTTTCATACTCTAATTTCCAAATTCAAGTTCGTCTCATTTACTACCTTGAGTTTAAGGGGCATGTTAAAAAGGGCAGCCCGGTACTATAAAACTCCCACTATGCGCAAGGTCCGAAGAAAGGTCAGACCACTTAAGTCTATTGTACGCAACCTTAACTTGTTTTTTGCAAGAGGTTGTTTCCACGCTCGAACCCGTGATCTCCAGGTCACTTGGCCCATTAGGTTAAACTTTAACCTTAGGGTTTCTCTAGTCTACTATATATATCTCCATTGTAAATCTCCATAATTGTACTTTTTCTAAATATCAATATATCACTCCATGTTCTCTCAACACTCTGCCTCCCAATTATTCTAACAAACTAGATTGAAGCTATCAATTTAATGAAAAATGTCAAATTTGCATTCGAGATCATAATTAATGTCAAACTAAAATATTGGTAAAGACTAAAACCTAAAAACTAAATTGAAAATAAGGTGGTAAGAAGTAAAACATAACTCGCTCAAGGAAAAAACATTAAACACCGAAAAGAGAGGATATACAAGGATCCCGGAAAACTCATATAAACAGAAAAACAGAAATGAAAAGAGAATCTATTTACGTTATGTTCACAGATTTTTAGAACAATTTGTGTTGATTCAACCAAACGCCACCTTGATTTCCTACCAAATTTAAAACAAACAGTCTTCCTTTCTAAATATCCAATGCTTCTCTTTACTATAATGGTTTTTCCAAGAAAAAAATGTATCAGAGACAAGCAAGTAAAATCTGTTTCCTTTCAAAGTTGAGAATTTCAAGAAGGGAACCGAATGATTAAACGGGAAAACTAAGGCCCCCAAATTTCAAAAACTGAACCAAACATGACCTTAGTGTTTCTGTTCCCAGAAAACTGGGATTGGGAACAGACAGAATAAAAAATCTGAGAACAAAATAAAAGTGTTTCTCAAAAGGAGCCTCCACAAATGAGAATGGTTTGAGCTTATATGCCCATCTTGTTGCCAACAAGATCGATAACAAAGAACGTAATCAACAGAAAATTATGCTGAGGCAAAATCTCAAACAGGTAATCTGTATAATCGCCAGGTTCCTAAATCATAATTAGGTGAATGAAAACAAACAAATTATTCAATTAAAGAACTCACCGAGGTCTTAATCTAGAAATTTCAAACTCAATGTCCTGGGCTTCAGTATCGAGGAAGTACTCAATTAGCTCCGGCGGAAATTCCGGTGTACTCCGAGACTATCACAAACAACAAAAAGATACCCAAAAAATTCACAATCCCGAAATCAACAAAATAACAATGCTAGTAAAAATGGTGATGATTCAGTTTAGTGACCTCGCGAAGAGCTCGTCGACGCTCCTTCTCTTCGCGGAGATAGCTTTCGTACTCTTCCCGGGCCTCGGCGTCTTTCTCGAGCCGCCGCCGGAACTCGCGCCTCGCGAGGTGGCCCGTCTGAGCAGGGCCCAGCAAGCCTTCAGGGTCCTTTTCTTCACACAACGAGATCGAAGATTGGTAAGTTTATTGAGTTATTGAATTCGATTTTTGAGGTGTATACACTATACAAAAATAGAAATCGAACAATACCCATCCTATGCAGCGGATTTTGCTTCTGAAAATTCTTGGGCGAGGAAGAACCGAAGGATTACGGCGAATTGGGATCGTGGAGATAGTGTTCGCGATGGTGAGAAAGGACGCCATGAATCATCAATGGCAGTTTCTGTTGCTTCTCTTGGTGAGTGCGTGTGTTTTCAGTGCCTTATCCGTTTGAATTGAATAACGGACGAAAATTTCGATTACTGGGTCCAAAATGTTGTGGCTTGGGCTCTTTTTGCATCTGTATTGGGTTTCTTTTCCAGTTCATCCAATCCTATGGTTAGACAGGCCCAAAACGGCATCTTATATTGGGTTCTTATTTTACACTTAATTTTAAAAAATTCAAATCCCTTTCATTAAAAAAAAAAAAAACAATGGTCCAATATACATGTTGTACTCTCGTAGTTATATATATCTAATTTGCATGTAAAATATTTGTTAGATGTAACTAATATTGTATAAGCACATGCAACTAATATTATACAGACGTGAGTAAATGCGGGACTAATACGCAAGTAAAAATCAATTTAAAGAATTAAAGTAAAATTTATGTTTTAAATGAGATTAATAATCACTTTGGGACTAATCACTAATTATCCTTATTATATTTTCTTTTTCTTTTTAAACTTATTAACTTTTTTTAGTCATTTTTCATTTCAAATGCAAATTATTCAATAAATTCAATGTTATTTTATGTTAACTAGAAGACTAAAAATATTCGAATAATTAAAAAATAAACAAAGAAAATTGAGGATAAAAAAATTATAAATTATTTGTTTTAAGGAAATTTTTTGGATTCTCCAAAATTCGCCCATAGAGAGAGTATGTGTTACACAATTTTTTTATACAAATGGTTGGAAAATGAATTTTGAACACTAAACTTTTAACTAAGGACACACACCAGACAGTCGTTAAACTACAAGACTTGGATTGTCGTGTTATACAGTCAATCCATTGGTTCTTCCACCACAAAGCTAAACCAGCTTTCTCTTTGCAATTTAAGGTAAATTTATGCTTAAAAATTTTCCTAATTTTTAAATTTATAGTTCATGATTTGGGTAGAGATTTTGAAGTAAACCATGATATTTTTATTGATTTTTGAAAAACTAAACCCAAAACCTCCATTAATGGAGATTTCCAAGAAAATCATATTTTAAAACTTGTTTCCATGTCGAATTTGACATAATATTTAAATTGTAAATCCCCCAAAAATCCAGGAAACCATATTTGGATCGCCAAAAATGGATTAAAATGGAGTTCAAAATTTGAAAATAAAATAAAGTACAATTTTGCATATTATGGTCGCGACTTTGCAGGTCAAATTTTCATTCATTTCTTAACTTCTTCTTTTTTTTGATAATTCTTGAGTCTAAATTCTATCCGTTTGAAATATATTTCCAAACATATACGTTACGTTTGGTACGTTGGAATGGAATCGAATAACAAAAAGATTGAAATTAGAATGATAATGGAATAGAATAGTTATTACCATTATTACTATATTTGGAGACAAAAAAGATTATATATGGTATTAAAATGATATTAAAGAGTAAAATAGTAATTTAATTAAATTTCATTCCAATTCAAATATTTGGTTAGTATTTGGTCGCGTTTTTTGGCCGATGAAGGATAAAAACTTAATCTCATGTAATTGAGATTAATTAATACTAAGTTTATAGTATTGGTTAATCTCATGTTTTGTGGGATTAGAGAATTCTTGGTAATGGGAGTAGAATTTAATCCTATGTATCAAACATAGGAATGAAATGACCGTTCTTATAGCCATTCCAATCATGTCTCGAATCCCGTATATCAAATGTCACCATAAAGTTTGTGAAAATCGAAGGTCGTTTGGTCAGTCAAAATTTTGTTTTTCTGAGATTGCATTGTGTAAATCTAAAAATAGAGCATTAAAGATTTTTTTTTTAAGAAATATTGAATGTTAGAATTGACCTAAAATTTGAATTTTTCGACCTTAAAACCCTAGATCTGCACATTTGGATCATCAAAATATGATTTAAAACGAGTACAGATGATCAATTTAAGTTTCAGGTTTTAAATTCAGGAGATTATCTCTATCGATCGGGAATATTTAATAGTTGAGTGAGGCAAATACACAAAGGAAGTAGCTAGTTTTAGAATTAAAATATTTAATGCAAAAATTGTTTAAGAATCGGTTTCAAAATTTTTATTCAATTTGACGCATCCTGAAATATCCAAAATGATGTTTGTCTTTGTTCTTTAAAAGAATTGAAGTTTTTTTATTGTGTTTGGATTTCTAAAAGGGCTTCAAGGGCACTTATTTTCTTAAATGAAATTTGGGTCGGATTTATATAAAAAGAAACACAGAGTCACCACACAACATTTGATTTAAATAGTTGTGTTGGTTCAATTATTTTATTTAAAATATTTATTTACTTATTTATTTTTGGATGCTCCAAATTAGTTTAAAATTACTACTAAATAAACTAGTCAAAAGACAAAACCAGAAGTTCAAAATCATTCTGGGGTTCAACTATGTTTGCAAAAAATCGGATCTTAAAATCTAGAAACTCACGCAACAGAATAAAAAAATTGAATCCATTTAATAAATAAGATTCGTTGAACCCCAATCTATCTGTATTAGTATAAAAAATAATATAAAGATTAAATCTCATTTAAAATTTATACCTTTTTGGTGTTTTAGCCTCTAAGCCGGTTGATCACGAGAGGTGATTCAGGAAGGCTATTCCAAGAGCAGCTGGATCTAATCTTGAATCAACAGTCAAGTTTATTTCACTTACAGTAGTACAAATGTCTTATCTCTTATAGTATCCAGACAAGAAACTTCTGAAGGATAATATCTTTGGAATATCTAAGAATCCAAATTTAATTCCAAATATTTAAAGTAGATTTGTTTTTATTCTAGTAGGTAGTATGAATAAAAATAGTAGAACAATTAAAGAGATAAGGGCCAAAATTATCTAATGTCAGTGGCCGTATAGTGGCTTCTCTTATATAATCACTGTACATCGTTCAAAATTCTGGACCTTTTTTTTATTTTTTGCACTGTCCATTCCTTTTCAAGGACTATATAAGCCTATGTTTCTCATTGTATATGACCCATTAGGTACTATCAAAAGTTGGATGGTGAAATTAATTCATTAATTAATCAATTAAAATTGAATTAATTTTAATTTTTTCCCAATAGAGAAACCATTTCTCCATGACATCTCTTCTAACTATGAGTGAAGTTTATCCATATATCACAATCATATCTAGTTGATAGGTGTTGATCCTGATATTTTGATGGACAATTAAGCGTTGATATTTTTTTTAGAACTAACGTGTTTGTTGAGTGTTTCAATTTAAGAGTTTCATTCAAAATCAAATCATGAAATAATTATTGAAGATACAGAGATAGACATTAAAGAGATGAAAAGTATTGAAGATTCTGAAGAAATTAGGCGAAAACAATTCAAACATATTTTACTCTTAATGTATCCCGATTAGGATCACACACACGACACAAATTAATGAGTTATATTTATGTGTTTAATTTGATGTAATTAAGATCTTAATTAGTGTTCAATTATTTGCTCCAATGTAATATTGAAAATAAAAATTGACCTAAAAAAGATTAGTGTTTAAAATTGAATATTACTGTCAACTGAGTTAACCGACAAAAGAAATCGGTTAACGGGATTAAAATGTTGAAGTTTGGAGTTGAATTAATTTGAGAAGTGGGTGTTCCAGCATGGATCGGTCAAACGGCCATCAAAGGATCGTTCAACTGATTGGAGAAGGCTAGAAAAACGAAGAGTCACTGAATCAATCGGTCAATCGACCAAGGGAGATCGGTCAATCAATGGACCGAAGTGAAACTCTCTGTATAAACCGGTCAACCAACTGTAGGGGATCGATCGATCGACCAGGACTTAAAAATGGCCTAGAAACCCATCCTGAATAAATCGGTCAACTGACCCTTGAAGGATCGGTCAACCGACCGTTGTTTGATAAATGGTTTGGCGTGTAACCTAAATCAATTAGTCGACTGATGACCTATAATCGGTAAACCGACAGTTTGGTTAGGATTTCAAGGATTTATTTAAAACTAGCTGTTAACTAACCGTTTTTGGGATATCTGAGTGAGATATTTGGGGGATTTAGATATAGTAAAGATATGATACACTTATTTTAGTATCCCTATAGATATAGTACATAAAATTAAAGTCTTTCTCAATTTGGTTCATTTAAAACTTCCTATCTATATGATTTGAGATTGTAAAATAATTTGGGAACTAAATTAAATGTTTTAAAATCTATATTTGAGTGAAATATACCAGGAATGAATATTAATGATATATGGGGTCTATAGGTGGCTTTTAGAGGCATATCTTAAGAAATCTAGCAATTGGAGGGCCTGTTTCAAATTGCTTTAAATAGACCTACGAATTTTGATTAAAATACATCACATCAATCAAGAACTTTCAATTCTTGAGCTTTCTAAGAGTTGTTATTCTGAGATATATTCAAGCGATCAATCGTGAGATTATTGTGTGTAAAGTTCTTGAGTTGAAGTGTTGATTATTTTGGCGTTACCGATCTGTGTTGTATTGCTATTTTGATTTCAATCTTTCAGTGTTATCCTTGTGAGATCTTTCCAAGCTATTTATCCTTTATTATGAATTTATATTATCATTGCTTGTTTGGTTTAAAGATCGTAGTAAAATCGTTTTTTAACTTTAAAGAGTATAAAAAATATTTTTAAAACAATTTCTGTGATTATCTGATTATGTGCTTAAATTCTGTGCTACCCACACATATTATAATCAGATATTTAATTCCTCACTTAATTTCTAATACTAATAATTTTGGGACATTAATTGAGTTTAATTGATTTGAGGTGGTAGAAGTTCCGAGTGGGAAGAAATTCATTGATTTCTTGTAATTGGTGAGTTTGTGCGGATTAGATACTATTGGGGGTATCTAGTCAGGATAGCTGGGTTTCAATCTTTTATGGAAAAAAGATTGAGGTTTGATCTTTACCAAGTGAATAAAAATGTTAGGTTATTCTTTTCCCTTGAAAAGAATTAGGGGCTCGATTCTTCCTTATTAGAATTAATTATGAGTGAATTGTAATGGTTCCATCCATATCGGTGAAAAAGATACTTGGAGTACTTGTGAGGTTTAATTCTTAGCCTGATATACGAATTCGGTTGTGATTCTTCTTGTAATAGAATTAGGTTAGTCTTAAGCCTGAAAAAAGATAGGGTTCTTCCTTAGCCCGTGAAAATGGTATTGTAAAAGTTGATTCTGAGTCTGTAAAAAGAATAATTGTAAGGGTTTGGTTCCTACCCTTAAAGGAATCTGAGTTTTAGTGGGTGCGAATCTCTGTAGAGCTCTGAGGACTGGATTAGTCAATAGTAGCTTGGTGAACCAGGAGATATCCTTGTATGTTGCATTTATTTATTTATTTATATCTTGTTATTTGGGTGTGCACCTAGATTTAAACACTTATCCGCTGCGTTATAAAGATAATAATTGATTTAGGATAAATTGATTATTTGATTATTTAAATGTTGAAAAGTAAGAAATTTATTTAAATTTTTATAACTACCCAATTTACCCCCACTTGGGTAGTTTACTGAGCCAATAATTGACATTAAAATTGGTTTAGCTCGATACACTAATTAACAAAAATCACATGACACACCCGATAGGCACACTAAGTGAGGGGCAGTCTATGCACCGACCACCTTTATTTGTATGTGAAAATTATGCATTCTAGAATGACAAAATGATTGCATTTCTTCAAGCCACAAATTATGATGTGTGGCTAGCGTTTGAGGATGGTCCGTTTGTCCCTATGGAAAACACAGTCGCCAAGAAGAAAGAGCAGCTGACCACTTCTTACAAACAGAAGCTTTCTATTAATTCTCAAGCTAGTGACATTTTGTTTTGCTCTTTAAATGCTAACGAATATTCTAAGGTCTCAAGTTGTGCATCGGCAAAAGAAATATAGAATAAATTGAAAATCACTCACGAAGAGACTACTCAGGTGAAACAGTAAAAAATCAAAACCCTAATTCGTCAATTCGAATTATTTAGAATGGGTGAGGCAGAATCAATTCAAGAGATGTATATAAGACTCAACAATATCTGCAACTATTTGAATCAATTTAGAAAGCCCTACACTGCGGAGGACAAAGTTCAAAAGATCTTGAGGTCATTAACTAAAGTATGGGAACTGAAGGTGACTGCGATTGAGGAAGCAAATGATCTTACAAAGTATGAAATTGATAACTTCATCAGCAACCTAATGACGTATGAGACGACAATTCAAGGATATGAGGACAATGCGAGGAATATTAAAAAGAAATCCTTGGCATTGAAGGTTCAGAAAAAGTAGGAAGAATATGACACTGATGACGTGAGTCATGACAGTAAGCAAGAAAAAAATGTGGCGCTTCTCACAAAGAATTTTAGAAGGATGACTCGACGAACATTCTGAAGAAAGAAAAATTTTAACATGACAAACGTGGACTGTTACAATTGTCACAAGACTGGACATTTCCAAACCGATTGCCCTAAGCCAAAGAAAGATAAGGAAAAATAGAAGAAAACAAAGGAAAAGAAGAAAGGAAAGAAGAGTAGGAAGAAATCGATAAAAGCTACTTGGGATGATTCTAAATCGAGTAGCTTGAAAAAATCAGAAAGTGGAGGATCATGCATGCTTACTTTGATGGCCACTGGTGATGAGGTACCTAAATGTTCAAATTCTTTTCCTTTAGATTTTGATGATTTATTTGATGTTTATCAAGAACTTACTCATGATTATAAAATTCAGTGTTCTAAAATTAACGCCCTTCAAAGTACTATTAACACATTAAACAAACAAGTGATGGATTATGAATCTGAAAATGTTGAATTGAAATTCAAAATGTCGGATTTACATTCAATAGTTCTCAAATTCAATGGCGGTAAGAATAATTTGAAAATGCTTTTGGGAAGTTCACGAGGTATCTTTGATAAAGTTGGCATTGGGTTTAAAAAAAATCTTAAGCAAAAACTTTTTCATAAATTCTTTTCTAAAATCAGGGATCTTGTTAGATATTTTAAATGTAATGTTGTGGGGCATACTATTTGTAAATGTTTTTCTAAAATATCTAACTACAGATAAGTTTGATTCCAAAAGGAACTAAAATTATCCCGACTAATAAGATCGGACCCACGTAAATTGGGTACCACTTAAGAATCATTTGAGGTGTTCCTTGCAGGTTATTCTGAAAGTATCGATAGGCAAGGACAAATGGTTCCCGGACAGTGGTTGCTCTCAGCACATGACGGGCGATAAATCAAAATTTACATCTTTGACACCTAAAGATAGAGGTCATGTGACATTTGAAGACAACACTAAGGGTAAAATTATCAGTATAGGTAATATCGGTAATGGTACTACTACTATTAAATATATTTTACTAGTTGATGGTCTTAAACATAACTTGCTTAGTATAAGTCAACTATGTAACAAACGTTATAATGTTGTGTTTGATCATGATAAATGTGTAATTAAGAATGGGTATGATAGTAGTATTTTACTTATTGTATCATATTTTGAGAATGTTATACGTGTTCATTTGATGATTTTACTTCTCAAAATTTATCTTGTCTAAATGCTTTATCTGAAAATAGTTTGTTATGGCATAAGAGAATTGGGCATGCTAGTATGGAATTATTATCTAATTTATCTAAGAAAAGTCTCGTACGTGGCCTACCTGATTTGAAATTTTTGAAAGATAAAGTATGTGATGCATGTCAATTAGGCAAACAATCTAGATCATCATTTAAGAAAAAGATGCACACGTTCACATCTAGATGTCTTGAAATGTTACATCTTGATTTATTTGGTCCAACTGTTATTGCTAGTCTAGGAGGTAAATTTTATGTATTTGTGATTGTTGATGATTATATTATACTTACTTGGATGTTCTTTCTCGCTAAGAAAAGCGAAGTTGCTTCTGTGTTTTCTAAATTTTGTAAACGTGTTCAAAATGAGAAGTAAGGTTCTATTATTAAAATCCGTAGTGATAGAGGCAGAGAGTTAAAAAATGATGAGGTAATAAGTTATTATGATGACCACGGATATGCTCACAATTTCTCTGCACGAGATCACCACAACAAAATAGTATTGTGGAAAGAAAGAACAGAACGTTTCAAGAGATGGCCAGAATGATGCTAAAAAAAAATCATTTACCGACTCATTTATAGGCCGAAGCAGTAAGTACCGCTTGTCACGTGGTAAACCATGTATCTATTCGTAGAGGTTTTAAAAAAAAACCTTACGAAATCTAGAATAGTAAGACTCCAAACATATCTTATTTCAAAGTTTTTGGTTGATAATGTTTTATTTTGAATGATAAGGATAATCTAGGTAAATTTGATGCTAAATCTGATAATAGGACTTTCCTTGGATATGCTATTAACAGTAAAGTTTATAGAGTCTATAATAAACATACGTTAGTAGTTGAGGAGTTTATGCATGTTGTATTTGAGGAATCTAATCCATTTTTGTCGAGAAAGGTTTTGGATGATGATGATGCAGGAACTTTAAATAACCAAAACCAAGGCGATGATGCTACAAATGAACCTTAAAAAGAGGAGCCTAAGGAAGAGGATTTGGCATTACCATGAGCTATAAAGACAGTACCGGGACACTAGGTAAAACAAATCATTGGTAATTTCGAAAAAGGTGTAAGTACTCGTTCCTCCCTTAGAGATATTATTAATCTTGATTTTCTATCTCAAATTGAGTCTAAGAATGTGAATAAAGGCATTAACTAATGAATCTTGGATCTCCGTAATACAAGAAGAATTAGTTCAATTTGAGCGTAATAAAGTATAGTCTCTTGTTCCTAGACCGGATTTTCATCCAGTAATTCGTACTAAATAGGTTGTAATAAAAAGGATAAAACGGATATGGTAATTAGAAATAAAGCAAGATTAGTAGCACAGGGTTATAATCAAGAAGAAATAATTGATTATGATGAGACTTATGCTCCTGTGACTAGATTAGAAGCTATTAGAAAGCTACTCGCTTTTGCATGTTCACGTAATTTTAAATTATATCAAGTGGATGTAAAGAGTACACTCTTGAATAACTTTCTAGCAGAAGAAGTTTATGTAGAACAACCCCCGGGATTTGTGAGCGAAAAATTTCCCGATCACATGTTTAAACTTCGTAAGGTTTTGTATGGGCTCAAACAAGCTCCAAGAGCTTGGTATAAGAGACTTAGCCGATATTTGATCAAAAATAGTTTTCGAAGACGTCTTAGTGACATAACGCTATTTATTAAGCAAACTGATTCTAATATCCTATTAGTACAAATTTACGTTGATGATATTATTTTTGGATCTACTAATGAGATTTTTTTTTCCAAGGGTTTGCAAAAATAATGTAGGTCGAATTTGAAATGAGCATAATTCCTCGGGTTGAAAATCAAGTAAACCAAAGAAGAGATCTTTATAAACCAAGCCAAATATACCAAAGAGTTACTGAAACAATATGGCTTCGATGGCGCTAAAAAGTACAAAACTCCTATGGCAACAACTATAAAGATAGACAAAGACGATACGGGCAAAAATGTAAATGAGAAAATATATCGAGGTATGATTGGTAGCTTTTTATATCTTACTGCTAGTAGACCTGATATTATGTTTAGCGTTTGTTTGTGTACTAGATTTCAAACTTGTCCTAAAGAATCACATTTAACTGCAGTTCAGCCGATCTTTTGATATTTGAAAGGGACAAGTGATCTCGGATTATGGTATCCTAGGAGGAGTGACTTCAAGTTAACTAGTTACTCCGACGTTGATTTTGCAGGTTGCAAAGTCAAGCGAAAAAACATAAGCGGGTCATGTCACTTTTTAGGACATGCCTTAGTTTCTTGGTCTAGAAAGAAAAAAAATTCTATAGCCTTATCTACTACTAAGGCTAAGTATATGACAGTTGGAAATTGTTGTGCTCAGATTTTATATATTAAGCAACAATTAAATGATTTTGGAGTATGTATGGAGGAAGTCCCGATATATTGTGATAATAAAAGTACTATATGTTTAAGTAAGAATCTTACACAACACTCACGAACTAAGCACATAGAAATTAGATGTCATTTTATTCGTGATCATATTCGGAAAAAGGAACATTATCATTGAATATATTGATACCTCCGATTAGCTTGTCGTTATATTTACTAAACCTTTAGTGGAAGATCAGTTTATGAGAATTGTTCGAGATTTAGATCTGGCTAGGCACAATAATGTTTGCCTAGAGTAATGTTTTTTGTTCCACTTCTCCACTTTTTAAGATGACAAATGGGGAGAATATGTTTGATGTTTATTAAATTGAATGAAATTGACAAAGGGGAAATCATTATTGTACCTAAAAAGAGTTAGTAAATGTTTATAATTTGTTCGCCTAAGCATTGCACTGATAAAGAGGGAGAACATTTTTGAAATGATCATGTTATGCTTTATTGAATATCTATAATAGTTTAATTGATAATATTTTGTACTTTGTTGAATATCTGATGAGTTTTCTGAATTATCTTCATGATTGTGCTTAAATGTGTTAAAAAAAACCGTCCTCGGATTTAGGGGGAGCGTGGTTATATTTTTGTTTTGAAGAAAAAACAAAGTTAATTGTCATCATAAAAAAAAATGGAAGATTGTTGATCCCGATGTTTTGATGGACAATTAAGCGTTAATGTTTTTAGTGAAACTAATGTGTTTATTGAGTGTTTCAGTTTAAGAATTCCATTCAAAATCAAATCATGAAGTAATTATTGAATATACAGAGATAGATATTAAAGAAATGAAGAGTGTTAAAGATTTTGTAGAAATTAGGTGAAAACAATTCAAACCTATTTTACTCTTAATGTATCCCGATTAGGATAACACACAAGACACAAATTAATGAGTTATATTTATGTGTATTTAATTTTATGCAATTAAGGTCCTAATTAGTGTTCAATGATTTGCTCCAATGTGACATTAAAAATGAAAATTGACCTAAGAAAGATTAGTGTTTAAAATTGAATATTAATGTCAATTGAGTTAACTAAGAAAAGAAATCGGTTAACGGGCTTAAAACGTCGAAGTTTGGAGTTGAATTAATTTGAGAAGTGGGTGCTCCAGCATGGATCAGTTAATCGGCCATCAAAGAATCGATCAACTGATTGGAAAAGGTTGGAAAAGCGAGGAGTCTCTAAATTAATTAGTCAACCAACTGTAGGATATCGTTCGACCGACCAGGGCTTAAAAATGGCATAGAAACGCATCCTGAATTGATCGTTCAATCGACCCTTGAAGGATTGGTCAATCGACCGTTGTTTGAGAAATGGCTTGATGTGCAACCTGAATCGATCGGTCGACTGATGGCCTATGATCAGTCACCGACAATTTGGTTAGGATTTTAAGGATTTATTCAAAATTAGTCGTTAACTAACCGTTTTTGAGATATCTGAGTGAGATATTTTGGGGATTTGGATATATTAAAGATATGATACACTTATTTTAATATCCCTGTACATATGGTACATAAAATTAAAGTGTTTCTCAATTTGGTTCATTTGATACTTTCTATCTATACGATTTAAGATTGAGAAATAATTTGGGGACTAAATTGTATATTTTAAAAGTCATATTTGAGTGAATATACCAGGAATGAATGATAATGATATATGGGGTCTATAGGTGCCTTTTAGAGATCTATCTTGAGGAAACTAGCCGTTGGATGACCTATTTAAAAAATCGCTTTAAATAGATCTACTAATTTGATTAAAATACATCACATCAATCAATAACTTTTAGGTATTGAGCTTTCTAAGAGTTGTTATTCTGAGATATATTCAAGAGATCAATCGTGAGATTATTGTGTGCAAAGTTCTTGAGTTAAAGCGCTAATTATTTTGGCGTCACCGATCTGTGTTGTATTACTATTCTGATTTCAATCTTTCGGTGTTATCCTAGCGAGATTTTTCCAAGCTATTTATCATTTATTGTGAATTTATATTATCATTGATTGCTTGATTTAAAGATCGTAGTAAAATCATTTTTAAATTTTAAAGAGCACTAAAAAAATCTTTTTAAAACGATTTATGTGATTATCTGATTACGTGCTTAAATTTTGTGCTACCCACACATATTATAATCAGATATTTAATTCCTCACTTAATTTCTATCACTAGTAATTTCGGGACATTAATTGAGTTTAATTGATTTGAGGTGGTAGAAGCTCCTAGAGAGAAGAAACTCATTGATTTCTTGTAATTGATGAGTTTGTGCAGATTAGATACTATTGGGGATATCTAGTCAAGGTAGCTGGATTTCAATCTTTTTCGGAAAAAATATTGAGGTTTGATCTTTACTTAGTGGATAAAAAGGCTAGTTTAGTCTTTTCCCTTGAAAAAAATTAGGCTTGATTCTTCCTGATTAGAATTACTTGTGAGTGAATTGCAACAGTTCCATCCTTACCGGTGAAAAGAATACTTGGAGTGATTATAAGGTTTAATTCTTAGCCTTGTATATGAATTAGGTTGTGATTCTTTCTATAATAGAATTAGGTTAGTCATAAGCCTGAAAAAAAAAAATAGGGTTCTTCCTTAACCCCTGAAAAGAGAATTATAAAGGTTAATTCTGAATCTCTGAAAAGAATCATTGTGAGGGTTTGGTTCCTACCTTTAAACGAATCTGAGTTTTAGTAGGTGTAAATCTCCGTGGAGCTCAGAGGACCAGATTAGCCAATAGTAGCTTAGTGAATCAGGATATATTCTTATATGCTGGATTGATTTACTTTATTTATATTTTGTTATTTGAGTGTGCACCTAGATTTGAACACTTATTCGTTGCGTTATAAACATAATAATTGATTTAGGATAAATTTATTATTTGATTATTTTTAAGTGTTGAAAGATATAAAAATTTGTTTAAATTTGATAACTACTCAATTCACCCTTCCTATTGGGTAGCTCAGTAGGCCAACAATAAGAATTTCATTAAGAGAACCCCATCAATTATGATTTTTGTACTATACGATTTTTGTATCTTGTACTCCCAATTGAACAACTAAGTATGGATAAAATCAAAAATCCCTAATTCAATCATATGTATATTGATTAATAATATAATTTTATTTTCAAATTAATTGGAATTTTATTCCAATTGTCACGTTGCTCTGGCCAGAATCTTAGTTGAATTATAATAGATCTAATCACATAGGATACATCTCTCTTTGTTGAGAGTAATGCATCTTATTTTGCATACTTGAATAGTCATATGCACGTTTTCTTATATCCAATGGATATCCTTGAAGTTTCGTGGTTAAAAAACAACAATTACTATTATGAAAGTATAGGAATACATTCATGTGATATACAATATCTCAAGTTTGAGGATCACCTATACAATCACAACTCAAATATCCTATTTTGACATTGGGCAAATCTATCATGTGAGATATCTTAGATGATCATGTCCAAGACCTTTACTATTCTAATAAGTCCCCTTTGAGATAGGCGTCTTGATCTACTCAGGGCTTGTTGCACCTTCTCGTGTCTGGCACGGGCATGTGGACACGTGGTGAAGATTTAGGTCTTGCCTGATTTCCTTTTCATAAAAAATTAGAGTGCTCTACGAATTGTTTTATTTTTATTTATAACTTAAAAATATATTTTTTTTTATTTAAAATGGTGTTTAATAAAGAACTCATAATTTCGTGTAAGCTAAATTCTGAAACTAATTTACGACATGGAAAAATATAATAATAAAATTCTATATTTATATTTTTAAAATGTATTCTTTGAATTATTTATTTTTTAGAGTATTTTTAAATTTGTTTAATATGTCAAAAACACTTTTTGGAAAATAAGAAAATAGATTTCTTCTAACAAACACAATATTTAAAATATTTTTATAATTAACTTTGTTTTGAAAAAAAAATATTATTTTCAAATTGACAAAAAATAATGACAAAAAAGGAAAAAGAGGCCAAATTTGTTGACAATGTATAAGATAGCTTGGTCACATTCCCAGCTATCATTTAATTTACGCCTTGTCTTCTTTGTTCTATTCTACTTGTTGACCCCATTGGCACTTTCCTATGTATTTTTATTGTCCATCCAGTTATGTTTAGAACTCATTATTTCGTCTCAGATCAAATCCACCTTTCATCTTTTGAATAAAACACTTCTTATCATTCAATAAAATCAGTTAAAATAACTCTTATTATATTTTATGGACAAAAATATTATTTAATATAAAAAATTTATTTTATTTTTATATTTTAGTCTATATCTCTATTTTTTTTACTATCTATATCTTTTATTTTTCTTTTTATTTTTATTTTTAATTTAATTTTATTAATTTAATTTTATGATATTTATAGAAAATAAAAAATAAAAATTAGAAAACAAAAGGCAAAAACATAAAAACTAAAGCAGAAAAAGTCAAAAAAAAAATAAATCCAAAAACAAATTAAAATAAAATTTTAAGTTTAAAAAATTACTTTTTTCGTTTTTGGTTTTTTATTTTTAAGTTTTTTTTTTTCTTACTTTTTAATATTATTTTTTTATAAACATGATATACAAAATTAAAAAGTAGAACAAATAAAAAATACGGAATGTACAAGAATAAAAAATAAATAAATAAAAGAATGAGAGCGCGCTAGAGTAGAAAATAAAAATATAAAATATAAAAATAAATTTATCAACAAAATATGATAATTAGTGTTTTCAATATTAATATGATATTGAAAAGATGTTTTAAATGTTTTTATTCTCACTCAATACTATTATTATACCAAATATATATCTTGATATTGACGCCCTCGAGGATGGATTTTTATTAATATAATAAATCAATGGAGTCCTTAACAAAGTCCCAAACAAACATGGTTACTTTACTCCAATTTTTAAATTAGTCGAGTCAATATTTTAATATATTTTGGATAGTCTGGAGATCGATGTGATATTTATATCCAAAAAATGATTAAAACTTGAATGACATTATAATTCTCAAATATTTATTTAAAATTAGTTGAAAACTAGAATGAAAAAACAATTCTACATCAATTGCGAAAGAAAAATTTTAGTACTATTATCAAATTTCAAATTGAAAGTAAGAGAGACCCTTATGCACATATAATTTTTTGTAAGGTTTTAATTACCGTAAAACTACTTCTAGCACTTGTTTAAAAATAGTTTCCGCCTAAAAAACCCATATTTGAAGTCTTTTAAGAGTTTATCATATTTATTTATTGTAAATATTTTTTTATTTTTTTTTTAAATATTGAAAAAAAGAGTTCTAAATACTAAACCTTTCACTAGAGAAACATACTAAATAACCGCTAGAGTACAAGTCTTAAATTTCTTTTACTCTAAACGTTAAAAACTGCTTTAGAAACCTAATCAAACAAATTTATTATGATAAAATATTACTTGTATATAATAAAATTAGAGTTTCTTTTCTTAAAATGTAAAATTGTGCAGGTTGTAAAGTAAAGGGTGCCTCTTCATAAATTATTTTAAACAATAAATATTAAAAAAAAATTAAATTTATACTCGAGATATTTTTCGCCATTTTGACAAATACTAATAAAGTCTATGAGATATTGTTTCTTATATTTTGCTTTGAATTTTATTTTCTGTTTTTTATTTTTATTTTTTCTTTCCTGTTTTCTATTTCTATTTTTTATTTTTCTCTGTATTTTGAAGTTTATTTTTTTTACTATTGTTTTTATATAAATGTCTTTATTTTTGTATACATGTTTATTGAAAATAAATAAAATAGAAATATAGAAAACAAAAAGCATAAAATAAAAAAAATAAAAAAAGAAGAAAAACTTTAAATATAAAAACAAATAATTTTTTTGTTTTATTTTTGTTTTGTTCTTTTTAATTCAATTTTTTTTTCTATTATTATTATTATTTTTATTTTTTTACTTTTGCCCCTTGTTTTCTACATTTATACTTTTGAGTGTTTTTTTTTTTTTTTTTTTTTTTTTCCGATAAATACCAAAACATACATAAAATAAGAAAGTAAAAACTAGAAAATAAAAAAAAATATATATATTGCAAGTGTATTTTTTTCAACAAAATTGTAATAGAGGTGTTTTAGGTAACCGAATTGAAAAGATAAACCATGTCTCAAGTATTTTTTTTTTTTTTTTTTTATAAATACGTTAGGGGAGAGAGTTGAGCTTTAAACCTTCCACAAGGAATGTAATTTAAACATCCACTAGGCTACAAGTCTTAGAATTCTCAAGTATTATAAAAATGACAATAAATATTTTTAATATTTATCGAAATGACAGAAAATTCTTAAATTTTTAATAAAAAAAATACACCAAACAAGTTTATTCTCATTTCTCACAAAAATATACTCATATATTGGGGGGAGAAAAAGTTTTTGTAGAACTTAAATTGTTCATGTTGCCAAACAAACAGTGCCTCTCCTTTTGGGATTGATAGAACATAATTTGTGAAGTATAAAGCAAACATGCTTTAATTAACCAGTTAGGCATTAAAAAAATTACTACTTTTTTGTGGCTTAACAATAGTAGTATTTGTTTGAGTTAGGAAAAGTAAACGTTGATAGACAAGTTTGAAACGGAAATCCACATCCATCATATATTTATTTTCCTATGTTCACACATAATAGTTGAAATGTATGCCAATAGATGAGATCATCATACCATATAATGTTTTATGTTTTTTAAGGACTGTTTGGAAGTCTTTAACCTCAATTTAAAAGTTGAATAATTTGGGACCCTCAAATTTTTTATTTTTTTTTTAGTAAGGTAAGTTTTTAATAAGGTATATCAAGGTCAGTTTACGTGTACTTCGATTAATCACCTTATCGCACAATTTTAAAAGCGCATTTTTTTATATCGACTTGGTATATTTAGAATTAATTTTAAGATTTAATTCCTGAAGTGTTCATTAAGTTAGTCGAACTCTAGTTGATTAAAAAAAAAAAAACGATAACCTCTCTTTCAAATCAGACTCATATTTTTTGGAATGAAATCTCAAACTATATGATATTTGTGTGTTTTTCATTAATTTTTATTATATTTAAAATTTTAAGTTATTTAGTATGGTTTATGTATAGGTTTAGCGTATCAAAAAGGAGTTAAATTTAAGGGACAATGGGTAAAAAATCCTATATTTAAATTTTAATTGATCAAAAGTTTTATATGCGATAAAAACTTTTAATTTAGTCTCATCTGTTTTAAAAAAATGAAGCCTTACTCACGTGATAAGCATGCACTAGTTACATGTAACTACTTTCTGTGTAATATTACTGTATTAGTTATTGGTAATTATTTTTTATTTTTTTTATTTTCAGGTACATATTCTAATAATATTTAACTTTTTAGTTACACGTCTCTGATATATAGCTAAAAAATTTGATATTTTTCAATTACATATTTTAATAATATGTAACTTTTTAGTTATATGTCTCTAATATGTAACTAAAAAGTTTGATATTTTTTCAATAACATCACAAAATATTATACATATATATATATATATATAATTGTAACATGTAACTAATATTATATAAGCACATGTAACTAAAAATGTTCAAATATGTGTGAAAAATAACAATTATGAAATTATAACTAACATTAGTTAGATGTAAAGAATTTACTATAAAATTCGAATGTACTTATTAAAAGATTTTTTATAATCTCTGTAATATTCTTACCATTTCTGCAATGCGAAACTAAAATACAAGTGAAATATAACTTAAAAAAAATTAAATCATAATCTAATAACACACAAAGATTTCACCAACTAAAAAAAAAAAGGACGACTTTTCACCCATGAATCTTAAATTTAAAGGATTAAATTAACATTATTTGATTTTTCTGTCTCTCTCCAATTAAATGAACTTGACTTTGACTAGGCCTATTCTTTAAAGGGTGGGTCTAATATAAAAAACTCCAATAGATGGCCTTTTTTAATAATAAAATAATATTGATAAATAGTATAAAATATTGAGGTTGGTGAAAATCGAAAGTGACCATTCTTTTTTCCTTTTATTTACTATTATATTTTTTGCCCGAGTTAGGACCAATCACATGTTTAGACCAGTGTATGCGTACTATGATTAATTATCTCATGTGACAATTTTAAAGACATATTTTTTCACATAAATCTAGAATATTTAAAATTAAATTTAATATTTAATTTTTAAAATATTTCACAAGAAAATTGAATTTTAGTTGACAAAAAAATAAACATCTTTTACCAATCATACTAACATTTGTTGATATATCATATAATGTGAAATGAATAGTTTATTGCAAGGGAAAAAAAAGGGCAAATTTAGAAATTGAAGAAAAATTTATGTAAATTAAAAGGATTATGATAGAAAATTTTATTTCATATGAAAGTTAATTTCACATCTTTTCTTTTTCAGTAACCCGTGTGTGCCTTCACATTTTGATTAACCTAATAATATTTTTTTTTATCGCACTTCAATGTTGTTCAAAATGAAAGCGAAACTCGAAGTAAAACAAAATTATTAGACTAAACATTACGGGACATAAAACTGTACAATCAAATTATTGGTACCAAAAATTGACAAAAAATACTATGTTTTATGACATTTATATTATAAACACATATTTTATTTTATTTTTCTTATAAATAAAGTATATTATATATGAGGAGATCATTTAAAGTACAATAAAAGTAAAAAGTTGATGCACACGTGTCTTATCTGTTAAAAAAATAATATAATTTTAACAATAATTTAAATAAACATTCGAAATTATCACAAAAATATAAATAATAAATTTCTTAAAATATAAGTAATAAACTAAATATGAAAAAATTAACTGACATGTGAATTCAATGAGGCACGAATTATCGTTTGTCCTGAAATAACGATTATCTCCCTACATGAAGGTTCTAAAGATAATGGCTATTCTAAGATACAACCATTGTTCACAAGTACGTCCTCTCGGAATTCATGTCCACTGGAAGACTAATAAATTGTTTTTATCAAATTGCCCTTGAAAATACTATAGAGGTATATAACTAATAAGAGGAAAAACTCTTTTGATATACTTCTAGTCTTCAAAGAGTAGTCAACCTCATTTATAAAGTATAAAAATATAATAGTTACAAAAGAATACTTAAACACAGTAAGTGACAATAAACACAAAAAATAAAAAATAAAAATCTTATAATGGAGGTTTTGAAATTTTAGTTAATGCTTAAAAAAATAAAATCTTATAACAATCCCCCTACAAATTTCTAAACCTTTATTCAACATATATAGAAAATGTGGGAAATACTGATCATACATAACTCGTTGTTCAAACAATTATTTAGGGTTCCTAGAGCTCCTTGTAACGCTTGTTGGAAAACCCGTTGCCGGACTTGATTAATCGAAGGTGTCTTAAGAATTTGAACCTTATTTAGTAAATTAGTATTAACAATTTTATCTTTGAAGAAGTGAACTATATCTTGAACTAGAGTTTTGTAATTTTCATAGACAAAACATGAGATAATGGAAGGTTGTGAGTAATGAAATATAATAAAAAGTTACATGAGACATTCTTAAATTGTTCCACAAAATATAGAGACAAAATATATAAGTAAAATATAGTGCGAGTCATTTTATAAAATAGATGACTACAAATGTAGATTTGACGCTAATTCATTTAATTTCATTATATATATATATTTTTTATAAACTTGAATATTAGTTTTGTTGGTTTGAGCCAATTTTTGTTGTTAAAGAATACATTTTTCAAAGATTAAATTGTGCTCTTCATTTCCTTAGTTTGGGTGATCTTGTCTTTATTTTATTCTTTAATCTTCAATTTTTATATATTGTTTCTAATAATGTATCCTTTTTTTTTTTTTTTTTTTCACATATTTTATCTCAATTTGTTGTTAAAAATATTTAATTTAAGAACACAATTATAATTTTTCTCAATTTTTAAGGATGTATAAAAATATTTATCATATATGGTAAATGATCTATTTTTTTTTTCTAGGAAAAAAATAATATTTTTAAAAAGAGGTGGTGGCTAAGGCAAACCTTAATTATGTACTTTAACTCGCCATGACAGTAGGGGTAGGGGGGGAAACACTTTGTGGAGTCGTGGACAACAAGGCTATTATTATACGTTGGGTTACTTTGTCGTTTTCAAGGCTCGCCAGCTGTAACTCGT
Organism: Eucommia ulmoides; assembly: GCA_016647705.1. Classification (NCBI taxonomy): domain Eukaryota; kingdom Viridiplantae; phylum Streptophyta; class Magnoliopsida; order Garryales; family Eucommiaceae; genus Eucommia; species Eucommia ulmoides. The sequence continues at coordinate 17,380,689 of CM028330.1, read as the reverse complement.
TTTGCCGACTCACGAGTCCCAACTCGCCGATTCCGGTATTCACACAATAGAAGCAATTGAAAGGAGTATGTCCCACGTGTAAGAATACTATTCGTTGCAAAAATTCAAAAGTCCACAATTGAACTTATTATGAACTTATGGGTTTAAAGTGTAATTAAGTATAAAGAGCGAATGACTGAAAACATCCAAAACTCCTCGTGAAACTACCCTATATAAACGAACAAGTGAAACGAAGGCGAAGAAATAAAGTAAGAGAGAGAGCAGAAACATGGTTAACTACAAAATGTCTACGGTGACGATGATCTTGGTAGCGGTGGCTGTGATCATGGCGACAAACACGCCGGCGATGGGACAAAATCCGCCGTCCTGTGCCGCGCAGCTCGTCCCCTGCGCCAATTACATGAACGCAACTAATCCGCCGGCTTCCTGCTGTAACCCTCTCCGGCAAGCCGTGACGAATGAACTCGACTGCCTCTGCAACCTCTACAACACCCCCGGATTCTTGGCGTCAATCGGAATCAACGTCTCTCAGGCCCTCACCCTACCCGGCCGGTGCGGTATCTCCGGCGACCTCAGCGCCTGCCGAGGTAATTTTGCTTTTTGTTTCTGAGAAATTCAATTCAATTCTGAATTATTTAGGGTCAGATCCATAAATCGAAAATTTCATCCGAAGTTGAGTAAGAGGATCAGTCTTGATTGGATTTTTGGTTCCCGGAATGTTAGGATTGTAGTTGGCCAGTTCAAGACTCAGTGAGTTGACTCGGATATACAAATGAAACAGATTTTAATGAGTTTTCTTTGATTTTGATAAATAAGTCAATTAAATAAATGTAACCCAAATAGTTTTTTCTTTTCTTTTTTCAAATGAAAATCGAGTATAGCAAATAAAAAGAATAGAAAATAAAAAGAAAAAGAAAATCACTTTTAGTTCTTAAAATTTGAGAGCAAATTTGTGGAATTAGAAAAAAAGCATGTTTTACCAATATAGTATTGCTCAAGTAGTAAGGCCCGCTTGAGTTAGTTGAGTGATCTCTGCAATTGTAGAGCTTCGAACATGTGGAAAAATATTTGTTGAGAGGAGTAACTACACACTCTGAACGAAATTAGTCTCATACTTTGAGTATGTGTGGGGACACTTATGGGTATACAAAAAAAAAAAAGAAGACATGTTTACGCATTAGTCCAGTTTTCAAAGGGAGATAATCTTTTTTTTTTGTTAACCAATGTTCGATTTTCTTGGGGAACGCTTTAAGAATTAAATCTTGAATACGCTAGGTCAATGTGGGAGAGTGCGCTCTTAAAATTACCTGGGGAGTTGATTAGCCGACGTGCGCTTAAACTGATTCGAATAACACCTTATCATAAAACCTAAAAAAGAAAAATGACATGCTCTTTATTTATATTTTTCTGTTTTTGCTTTGAGTAGGGTCTAAAATTGTAATTTTGTTGCATATTTAAAGAAAATTATTTTTGCTTACAAATGAAAAAACGAATTAAGATTGGATTGAGAAATTGTTAATTCGAATTTTCTTTTTCTTTTTCTTTTGCAGCGTCGGGTCCAAGTTCCCCACAAACTCCTCCTCCGCCAGGTATAATTACGATTCTGCCCACCCTATTGTTTCTCTTGGCACAATTTATCTACCATTAACATAATATATATATATTTTTTTCTCTTTCTAAAGCATATATTATGTACTTTTATTACAAATATTGATTGGATTATTGGTATGATAATTGATGTGTTAGTTCGGTTGATATGAGGAGGTGTGCCCTCCTTAACACCCAGGATTTGACTGTTCTGAAAAGTACTCCACGAATTAAATCTTGAATTGAATCCTGAATTCATCAGATTGATAAGGGAAAGTGTGTCCTTAAGATCGCCTAGTGAATTGCTTAGTCGATATGCGCGTAAGTTAGACCAGACACATCTCAACCAAAAAACCAAAAAATATTGTCACTTATCATTTGAATTTGTTTTACAGTACCTGGAAGCAATGCCAACATTGGTAAAGCCACCTGGACAGGGATATCGAGCTTGTTGTTGCTCTCGGTTTCTTTGATCCTTTCTTAGGAACGTTCTTCAGTTTTCAGTTCATTGAAGGAAGTATTCTCAGCATCATCACACGGAGTTACCATTACTTGGAGTCAGAATTTGTTCTTGTTCTCTTGGATAATCTCTTGATTATCCAAATTACTTCTTGTTTTGTATTTATGTCAAAACTTCATTGATTCACACCATATGTGATTGTTGATGTATAAAAGCATTCTATCTTTTTGTGTGATTTTGGATTTCCCCCGTCAAAATAAAAGTTATATTAGTGAGGATCTATGTCGTGTTTGATGCAAGTTTTATATTGATACGTACTTTGGCATGCTTAATTTATATGGATGTGAATGGCATGAAATTTAAAGGAAGACCCTTACGTTTATCATCTAATCTTCTATATGCATTCACATTTTTTTTTGAGTAATTATCAAATTAGTTATTCTTTGTATGTATAATTATCATATTAGTTAGTGTTGGTGTCGGAAAATGGACAACATCCCTAGTTGGTTTAATCAGATTTCGCATAGCGGTCTTCTGTTGAGTTGGTGTCTTCGTGTACGGTGCTCTTTTTCCTATGAGGGGTCCTCGGTCAAAACTTTGCGGTCCAAGTTAGTACCTACACAAAGACCTTATGAAGTATGTCCAGTAAAGCTCATCCAACGAGAGAGTAAGAGATTGGGAGGAAAATAGTTTGATAATATTAAAACAAAACCTCTCGTATTACTTAGTGTATTTATTACTCGCTATTTATAGGAGAAGGGTCGAATTAATCTCGGGAAATTAGACCCTAGCCTAGATCATTAGCATAATATGATGCGTGGCCAATGATGAGATGTATGACATGGTTTAAACCATTGGGCCTTGCATTTCAGCCCACCAAAAAGGGACCCAAAGGCCAGCCAAAGTGAACAGAAGACAAAGCCTAGCCCATGGGAACACATGAGCCTTCTTGCTGGTCAAAGGAACCTAATCGGTGGTTTTTGGTTGGTGATTGGCCCAGGTGGGGTTCCAATGGATGTTGAGGAGTGGTCGGTAAACGATAAATTACTTGAGTGGTCAGCCTTATACTTCTAGTCGGTCAGCCGTAGGCGGTCAAAGGATGTCATTTTGGACAACACCTTGACACGTATCACACTGTGAGTCGTTAGGGGGTGCTAAATGGAAATATCCCTCATCCGTTACCCTCCACTTCCAAGAATCAAAGTTTGAGACACATGGGAGAACAGGTTGTTGCGTTTCATGCCGATCTGCGACGAACGTGGAACGATCTAGATGGTCGCCCATAAATACGAAATACACAATGCTCAGTACTCGCTAACCTTAGAAGGAAAGGACCCTAGGGATGCTAACACATGTCCTAGGGTGTCACATCTGGCGCGCGGATCGTGGGCTCTTGGTCCGTTGGATCTTGACCTCCTATCTTTCCTACAGAGCCCTATATAATGAGGAGCCCTTGGCCACATTCTTCACTTGTCTTCGTAATATTTTCAGAGCTCTCGAGTGTTCAGTGCCTCCTGATTGGTACATTTCTCTCATTTCCTCATTTTTTTTTGTGTTCAGTGGCTCGTAGATCGATCGTACTGTTTTCGTCGTCTTCCAGATCAGGAATGTTGTCGTCAGATTCTACATCATCACCTTCTCGTCAGAGTGTTGGGTGGTCTTCAAATCCCAGGATGCATCTCATCTCCTTAGCCCCTATTTGAGTGCTTTTGACGAGTTGTACGGATTTTGGCTGGTACCTTACTAGAGGGGTGACGTACCCCGAATTGTCTTTGAGAATCAAATAAATATAATAAATACACACACACACATATATATAAAGCTTTCTTATTTTTTTTTTCTTAAAAATATTAAAGAGAAGGGCCTTTTAAAGCGTTGATTTTCTCATAAAATAACTCAAGCTAATTTTAGAAAAAAAGAGTCACCACCTAGCATTAAGTTTAAATGATGTGTTAGGTTACTAGATTTTTTTTTTTAAAACGATTTGAAAAATGACTTAAGTAAAATTTTGACTCGAAAAGCTCGGTCCGACTAGAGATTCATTTTTAAGAGTTCAAGGATCAGTTACGCTCGGAGAAGGTGTTAGGCATCTCAAGATACCCGTTCGAAGATGATAACTTATTCAATCAAGTCCAATCAAAATTTAAGTCTGAATGGTATATATGATTTTGAAATATTTTCTTAAATTTTTTATTTTTTTTTTCTTTTTCGTGTTTTTGTTTGTTTTTTTAATAAATAAAAAACTTTTTTTTTCCTGGAATTTCTTGAAATAAAATGGAAAAAGAGATTTTTTTTTTTTTTTTTTTATAAATATACTCCGATATAAACGCTTATTAAATATCGATGATTTAATAAGGATTACCCCTGAGGGGTTTAATGTCTCATGTTTTAAGTTTAAGTTATTTTGATAAACAGGAAGAATTTTATATGCATGTCAAAATATATTTTTCTTTTTGGGGGAGAAATGCAAACCTCTTTTTTGTTTGTTTGTTTGGTTTTTCTTTCTTTATTTTTTATTTTTTATTTATTTTTAGAAAACTGGAAAAAGTGAAAGATAAATTTTTAGAAAAGAAATATATAGGAGCTGAATAGTTTATAAAGGCACAGTAAAAATACATTTTTAGAAAATTTGATTTCTTAAAACCACACTTGTTTTTAGAGGAAAATCATTTAGAATAATTCCCATTTTTGTGATTTTTGAAAATCACTCCTTTATTGGAAAGTCAATTTTTTTATTACTATTCACATTTTTTTTAACTTTACACACACACACATATATATATTGTGATTTTTGAAAATTACTCCTTTATTGGAAAGTCAATTTTTTTTTTACTATTCACATTTTTTTTTACTTTACACACACACACACACATATTTGAGAAAGAAAATGATTTTATTTTTCAATTTTTTTAAGAAAATTTATTTGAATGAAAAACTAAACTTATATATTTTTGTGACAAAAATATTTGACATGCGAAAAAATTATTCTTTCCTGTTTATCAACTTATCTCAAGTTTAAAACTTGGCTTAGGGAAGTACCTCCTCTCTAGACCCACTTTTTGAAAATTTCATATTGGTCGAAATCCGAAATGGTGGTATAAAAAACTCTTTTTCTTTTTAGATTTCAAGTTAAGATTTTTCATTTTTTTTATTTTTGTTTTTTTATTTTTAGAACCAAAATGATCAATTCAATTTTCTATTTTTCTTATGTGAGAAAGTAAATATTTACAGAAATGTAACAACAATACATAAAGTGTGTAAAATGAAATTACAGAAGTAAAAGTGCGGAAAGACGTAAAACAGGAAAATAAAAGCGAGAAAAGGCACAATACAAAAAAATAAAAGCGCGGAAAGACACATAACAAAAAATGAATACAAACAAATAAAAGCGCGAAAAGGAGCAGAACAAAAAAATAAATACAGAAAATAAAATCGCAGAAATGCGCAGAACAGAAAAATAAATGCAGAAAAGTACACTGGTTTTTAAGTATTATAGTGGAACGTCCTTTTAAATTTCGTCCAATTTTAGGTCTTTCCTCTCAAGCAGTTTAAGCAAAAAATAAAGGTATAGTTGGAGAATGGGAAAAACTTAACTGGACGTGTAGTGTTTCTTTCCCTTTTTTCATCTCTCTTTCTTCTTTCCTATTTTTCCTACTTCTTGGCAAAATCTAAATCCCCTTTTATTTTTTGTTTGGCCAAAACCCCCCACTCAAATAAAAACAAAAATTAAATCAAAACAAGCAAACAAACCAAACCCAAAAAAAGAAAATCCCAAACCCCCAATTTTTTTTTAACAAAATCTACCCCCAGATGTTTTTCTTTCCTAGCCTATTTTGTGGCCACCTCTAATCCCCATCCAGATTTCTCCTTCCTTTTTTGTGGTTTGGACCCATCCAAAAGACCCCATAAATGAGGGAGAATGGGTTGCTTTTATAGGCAGCTCATGTTCCTAACACATTATTTTATTTTATTTTATTATTATATGCATATATATAGATATATGAATTATGCGTGGCAGCCCCTCTTTTTGCCTTGGGCAAAAGGGCACCGCCCAGATTTTTATTTTTATTTTAAAAGAGAGGGGGTCCAAACTCGCGTGGATAGGTGTCCACGCGAGATTGGAGGTTCGGGTGGTGTGCACCAACACTTTTTTTTTTTAAAATTTGAACAACGTCTCAAAATTGCACCCAACAAAACTTGAACCCTCCTGCTTGGGAAGTGGAGGGTCTTACCAACAAATCACTCCTAGAACCTCGTATTTCCCTTTTTCTTTTTTCCTTTTCACTTTCCTTTTTTTTTTTTTTTTTTTTTTTAATTTCTTTTATTATTGACATAACTTTCCCTAATCGATTATACAAAAACACAATTGGATTATCTAAAGTTCAATCGATTTCAAAATGATTTTCAATTTTGCCAATTTCATGAATTTTCGAAAATGTCCAATCTTTGGGGTCGAAATGAAAATTTCTAAATACTTTTGATTTCACTTGTTTTTCGCCAAACCCGAATTGACAAAATAAAACATAATAAACTTTTCAAGATTTATTTCAATCTGATCAATTTAGTTTTAAAATAAATTTTTATTTTGACCCCGAAATTTTCTTTTCCCTTTTCGAACCTCAATTGGAGTTCCAATTCGAGTTTTTTAAGGATTAATCATTTGAAAAAATTTAATAGAAAATTTTGAATTAAAATTTATCCCTTTTGATTGTTTTGAAATTTCTCAAAATTTTCAATTAAGCCCCTAAATTTGGAAAGACATAATTTTGATTAAAAAAAATCCTAATTGGATAACCTTTTTGACTTAATTGAACCTTTTAAATATTAATTTAAACCTTAGAAATTTAATTCATTATTTCAAATTTCCAATAAAACCAATAAGATTTCCTAGTGTAAAAATTTAAGCTCCAAACTAATTTTTGAAACCATCAAATCGATCCTCCGTTGTCATTTGGATATTTGTGAAATTCGTGAATAATTGATGCGGGAAAACTTTACTTATTATTATTATTATTTTTTTTATTATTATTATTATTATTATTATTATTTAAAATGTCATGCATGAACGGGACAAAATGTGGTGCCTACAAGGGGTGACTTACAGATCTGGAGGGAATAAGAAAAAGAGCTCATCTTGGGACCCAACGATTCAATGAGGATTGAATGTGGTTTCGGTGACACACATCCTGGAGGGCGTTCCCTTGATTGGCTGGGCACGGGTAACACCCAATAATTCACGGGGCAATTCCTCTTCGAGGTGCCTCGAACAAGCCTCATTTGGAAATCAAAGTTTATATTTACTGAAAAGGATGTGATGGCCACTCGAAGCACGTACAATCTTTTGGGCACCACCTGTGAGATGCTCTTCGGCTCTCTCAATTGAGCACAAAGGCCGCTGCTTGGGTACATAACTGTTTACCTGGACTAATTTTGGTTCGATATTCAGTTTCTGCTACATTGGTCAATCTAGGTTTTTTGTGAGGAGTTGAAGCTATGTCTGTCACACTTGTTACCAAACAACGTCCAACTCGTGGTGGTTGCCTATATAATCTTTCAGGTCGAGGGACACACTAAACCTCGCACTCTTTCAGGCATCAGTTTTCACAAAGTCATTGCCTGAAGAAGGGGGATGGTGTTACATTTCGTCCAAATCGTCCTTTTTGGTTATCTTAGACTCTTCAATTTACCAGTGGAACGATAAAATCTTCTCCCTCGGTGGTGAGGGCTAAGAGTTCATCTTGGATGAAAGAGACCTCATGACCATTGTGCAATTGCAATAGGGGACAGTTGGTAAGGCAACGGTTTTTGGTTGATTAATCGACCTTAAATCGTTTTTTTTTTTTTTTTTTTGTTTTATTTGTAGTGAATGAGAAGCCCAAAAACTCATCGGACTCTGCCTAGAGCTTGAGACAGAGAAGGACCAAGTACTAGGGACCGACTTTTTTGACATCAAACATCTCATCGAGTTGATACTTTGTTAGATTCAATTTTCCCAGTATCTGTCGCTATCCATGGTCACTGTACCGAGCGACCAAGATAATGGTGAACAAAGTTGGGTACTCTTCAAATATTCTTTAATTATTCATTTTCACTTTCCAAAAGCTTATGACTTTCACTCTCTCTATGTAGACATGGACAGAGTAGTGATGAGGAGGGTCGTCTTGGCCCGTGAAGCAACAAGTAGTGCCGAAGGATAAGACCCTCCCAAGCAGGTCGCACGATTGACACAAATCGTATTGACCCAGGCACCAACTATGCCCCAAGTGGCTATCCGATAAACGACTAGGCATTATCGGCAATACGTATCCTCAATCGAGCCCATCAAAACAATCTGTCACACCCTACCCCGGGCCTCAACGCCCGAGGCCAAGCGTGGCCTTGACTTGATATTACCTAACTAACCACAAGTATTTATAAACTATTTACTGACATAGATTTTCAAAAAGATATAAATATTTTACCAAATCAAAATTCAGTAGTTATACAAAAATGACTATTCCATAAGAAAACTACAAAAAGGTCCAACCTACTAGCTTCCAATAATTGTCTTGACAGTCTAAAACAAAATATCACAAAATCCTCTAACTCTACCTAACACCAGTAGTGGACCCGTTTCTAGTTGAGGTATTTGAGATAAAATATTTTATCAGTGTACTGTCTTTATAATATAAAAACTATTTATGGATCAAGTACATTTGTCATAATTCACTTTCCAAAACAGAGTATAACCACACTAAACAATATCAAAATTCACAGATACCATCAATATAGAGAAACAAAATATAAAACAACTAATCAAGTCACTTTTATATAATAAAATACTACAAAAATATTTTTCTATTAGTCATAGGATTGTTTCACCTTACGATCAGGAGTTATAATTGTACCGTAACATGTACAACTGTGCAATTTATGGTTGCCATCAGTGTCAGAGCCATTCAATATCTCCAATAGTAGGAGCCAACACGTGGTATAAACCACTATATCATAATGATAATTAACAACAACAACAACACTATATATCAACCACCCGTAGGATATGCCCTCATGTTGAGTCACAACACAACATCCTAGAGGACATGCCCTCTTATTAGGATCAACAACATCCCACAGAACATACCCTCTTGTCGGGACCATACTATGACATAACTGGATAATAATAAAAGTTACTTTTCATATTTAAAAATTTACTTGATTCGCATAACGTTATAAAATCGTCCATTTTAATAAATATTTTATTTTTCACAATTTAGTATGAAACTATAATTTGACAATTTGCATAGAATACATTACACCCACCTCAATATTTATATCGTTATCATGCTATCGCCAAAACACTGTCATAGTCGGCATCGCTTATGAACCTAACAACGATAGGGTCTAATTCAAGAATTTAACTAAATAAATCTAATATGACATAAAATGCGTGAAATGTTGTTGTTGTTGTTGTTGTTGTTGTTGTTGTTATTATTATTATTATTATTATTTATTTTATTTTTACTATTTACACAAATACCCAAAAAAAATAACGAAAATAATCCAAAAGTTCTTAAAATTATATTTTAAATAACACATTAATCCCAAACTTTTAAAAGTTAAATTAGATTAACATATTAATAATTTTACGCTTTGATTGACTGTCAGTCTGAGAATGAAAAACTGCACTGAATTTTAACTTGGTATCCAAAACAGTCTGAAGACTAGGCCAAAATTTTGATGTAAATCTCAGATCTCTATCTGACACTATGGAAATCGACACACCATGCAATTTGACAGTCTCGTTAATGTACAATTTTGCATACTTGTCCACGGAGTACGTGATTTTTACAGCCAGAAAATGAGCAGACTTTGTAAGTTTATCAACAATCACCCAAATAGAATTATGCCCCTTTTAAGTATGGGGTAATCCCGAAATAAAATCTATCGTAATATATTCCCACTTCCATTTTAAGATAGGTAAATGCTGCAATAATCTTCCTAGATGTTGGTGCTTGATCTTGATTTATTGACAGATAAGACACCTTACAACAAATTCTGTAATCTCTCATTTTATTCCATTCTACCAATAATATTCTCGCAAATCCCGATACATTTTGGTGCTCCCAGGATGCATTGTATACGCTGAGCTGTGTGCTTCATCCAAGATATTTTTTTAAACATGTATTATTAGGCATACACAATCTATTCTCAAAATACAAGGTTTCATCATTATCTCTAACGAGATAATCGGTTTTCTGCCCATTCTTCATTTCATCCTTGATCTTCTCCAATTGGGTATCTGACTTCTGAGCTTCTATAATAAGATCAATTAACATTGGTCTCAAGGTCAAAGTCACAAGCAACGATGCAGTTTGACCCACTACCAACTGGACCCTCTACGATCTCAATTCGGCATATAGGTTAGTATGAACAACTCGAAGATATGTAACCTAACCTGCCAATTTTTTACTTAATGCATTTGCTACAACATTAGCTTTTCTAGGGTGATAATGGATAGTACAATTATAATCCATGATCAATTTCATCCAACGCCTCTGTCTCAGATTCAGTTCCTTCTAAGTAAACAAATATTTTAACCTCTAGTAATTAGTGTGTCTCGCCATACAGATAATGTTTCTAGAGTTTCAAGGCAAACACAATCGCTGCTAGCTCCAAATCATGCGTCGGGTATTTACGCCCATGATTCTTTAATTGTCGGGAGACATATGCAATCACATGGTCACGTTACATCAATACGCAACCTAGCCCCTGGTGTGATACGTCACTGTATATCATAAAGCCACTATGTTGATCTCTAGGTTTTGATGGACAATTAAGTATTGATATTTTTTGTGGAACTAATGTGTTTGTTGAGTATTTCAGGAAAGAGTTCCATATTGTTGAAGATATCATGAAGAAAATGTTATGGGTGCAAAGATGTATGCAGTGAATAAATGAAGAGTGTTGAAGACCTTGAAGAAATTAGGTGAAAACAACTCAATACTCTTATACTCTTAATGCAACCCGAATTAGGATCACACACGACAATATTAAATGAGTTATTTTTTGTATGTTGAAATGATAGAATTTAGGATCTTAATTATTAATTTAATATATGCTCCTTATGTGATATTGAAAATAGAAATTGACCTAATTGAAAATAAGGACTTAAGTATAAACAGTTGAAGTTTAGGGTCAATTCAGTCAATCAAAAAAAGAAATCGGTTAATTGAATCAAACAATGAGTTTTGGAGTAGGATTGGTGAAAGAAATGACCATCCCGCACCAATCAGTCAACCGATCAGAAGATATTGGTAAATTGTTTGAATTTGTGAAGTTTTCAAAGCAAAATATGTAGTCCTTGCATCGATTGGTCGACCAATTGAAGGTGATCGGTCAACCGAATGGATTTATATTTTGGCAGGAAAAATCTATGAATCAATTGGTCAACCGATTGGGGAGCAATCAGTCAACTGAGTGGGATGAAGGCTTGGCAGGAAAACTCTTTGTATTATCGGTCAACCGGCCAGAGGGGAATTGGTCAACTGACTGGGGTTTTGGTTTGGCATGGTTTTAATGCTGAATCAATCGGTCAACCGACTGCCAAGGATTGGTCAATTGACTGTTTCAGTTGAGATTTCGAGGAATTGGATCTTTTGCTAAAAACTAGCCATTTTTTATGATTTCAAGGGAGAAATTTGGGAGATCTGATCTTACTAAAGATATGGTACATATATTTTAATATCCTTATTGATTTGGTCCACATAACTTAAGATTATCTCAATTTAAGTAGTTAAATACTTCCTATCTTTATGATTGTTAATTGAGAAATATTTTATAGAGTTATTTGTGAGACTTAAGAGTTATTTTTAAGTGGATTACACTAGAATTGAATGATTATGTTATATAGGGTCTAAGAGTTTCTTTTAGAGGCATATCTTTTGAAAAGTAGTCATTGGAGGATTTGATATCAATCTATATATATATACTTTCAAAATTAGCTGGAATATATCAAGAACATCAATTCCTATACTTTTCTAAGAGATATTATTCTACTGAGATTTTTTTGAGAGAGATTTTGTGTTAAGTTTTTGATCTAAAGCGCTTATTGATTTAGCATCACCGACTTGTGCTATCTTGCGATTCTGTTTTCATTCTTTGGTGTTTTCCTGATGAGATCTTTTCAAGTTGTTGTTCTTAATTTTGATTTCATATTATTATTGCTTACTTGAATTTAAGATCATTAGAAAATCGATTTCTGACTTAAGAGCCTGAAAATCTTTTTAAAACGATTTTGTGTGTTTATCTGATTATATATGTGCTTTAATTTGTGCTACCTACACATTGTTATTAATTAAATATTAATTTACCTCACATTGTGTCTATCATATAGTAAATTTCAGGACATTAATCGAATATAACTCTATTGAGGTAGTAGAAGCTCCTTGTGGGAAGAAACTCATATTTTTTTGTATTTGTGAGTTTGAACGGATTAGACATAGTTGGGTCAGTGTCTAACCAGGGTAGCTAGGTTTCAATCTTTTCCAGTAAAACAGATTGAGATTTGATCTTTGTCCTAAGTATAAAAATGTTAGGTTATTCTTTTCCCTTGAAAAGAACTATGTTTCGATTCTCCCTGAAATTGAATTAATTTTGAGTGAATTGTAAAGGTTCAATCCTTACCTAGGAAAATGATACTTGTGAGAGTTTTGAGGTTTTAATTATTCCTGTAATAGAATTAGGTTAGTCTTTAGCTTGGTAAAAATATAAGGTTCTTCCTTAACTTGGAAAAATAAAAATTGTAAAGGTTTATTTTGAGCCTGGGAAAAGAATTGTTGTAAGGGTTTTGTTGCTACCATTAAAGGAATCAGTGGTTTAGAGGTTGCGAATTTCTGTGGGGCTCGGGGGACTAGATTAGGTAAGACTAGCTTGCTGAACCAGGATATATTTTGGTGTGTTGCATTATTTATTTTTATTATAATTTGTTTGGGTGTGCACCTAGAATTAAACACTTATCCACTGCGTAACGAAGATAATAATTGATTTAGGAAAAATTGATTATTTGATAATTAAGTGTTGAAAGATTTATTTGTTTAAATTTTTATAACTACCTAATTCACCCCATCTTGGGTAGCTCACTAGGCCAGTACACCACCTTCTACTGGGAGAGAAAGTATTGGCGCTAACATCAACCTATTCTTCAGTTCCTGGAAGCTCTGTTCACATTTGTTAGTTTACTCAAATTTGGCTTTCTTAAGAGTCAATAGGGTAGCTATAACAGAAAATTCCTATACAAACTAGCGATAATAATCCGGTAACCCTAGGAAGTTTCGAACTTCTGTCACACTTTTTGGCCTTTCTCACTTAACAAAGACTTTGATTTTCTTTGGGATGACTTGTATACCATCAACCGAGATAAGGTGTCCAAAAAATACAACTCTATCCAACCAAAACTCACATTTACTGAACTTTGCCTACAATTGCTTCTCTCTCAAAATTTGTAGCACAATTTTGAAATGCTTTGCATGCTCTTCTTCATTTTAGAAGTAAATCAGTATATCATCAATAAGTACGATGATAAACTTATTTAGATAATACTGGAAGATTTGATTAATCAAATCCATAAATACAGCAGGGGCATTCGTCAACCCAAATGGCATAACTAAAATTTCGTAATGTCCATACCTCGTACTGAACGCCATCTTCGACACGTTACTGTCTCTGATTTCCAATTGTTGGTATCTTGATCGAAGATTAATTTTTGAAAATACCATGGCTTTCTGCAATTAATTGAATAAGTCATCAATTCTAGACAACAGATATTTATTACGAATTGTCACTTTGTTCAGTTGTCGGTAATCGATGTATATCCACAAAGTGCCATCATTCTTTTCTATAAACAACACTGGAGCTCCCTATAGAGAAACATTGGTCTGATAAACCCGCACTCTAATAGATTTTGCAACTGAATTTTCAGTTCTTTTAACTCAATAGGTGCCATGTGATAGGGTGAAATTGATATAGGAGAATTCTCCAGAAGTAATTCGATAGTGAATTCAATTTCCATATCTCTCTGGCACCCTTGAAAATTCTTCTAGAAATACATCAGGAAAATCCCTGACCACTGGGATATCTGCTAATTGTACCTCATTTTGATTGGTATCAATCACATGCGCGAGGTATCCCTGACACCCCTGAAAATTCTTCTAGAAATACATCAGGAAAATCCCTGACTGCTGGGATATCTGCCAATTGTACCTCACTTTGATTGGTATCAATCACATGCGCGAGGTATCCCTATCATCCCTTTTTTATTAACTTCCTGGCCTCTAGAATTGAAATCAAACTGACAAGGTTAATGATTCTATCCCCCAAAATCACAAACTCTAACTTGCCTTGGCTCGAAAAGTAACTTTCTTTTTAAAACAATCAATTGTGGTATGATAGACGGATAACAAATCCATACCCAGTATCTTATCAAAATCGTGAATACTCAAGGGTAATAGTTCCACTGACAATTCTTTATCACCAATGTGAAGCAAACTATTTCTATACGCACTATCTATCAACACTAACTTGCCTACATGGGTAGAAATAATAATACCATATAACAAAGAAGTAGAAAATTTCTCAACATGCATCATCGAGGTTGTTGAAACAAATGAATGAGTAGAATTTGGATCGATAAGTATACGTGCATCTCTATTATATAACGTTATGATACCTGTAACCACATCTGGGGTAGTCTGAGCATCCTGCTGAGTGGTAGCAAATACATGCTCCCGAGTCAGAAGTCTACCAGCCAATCCTTTACCTCGCCTCTAAACATCGCTAGGGCCAACACTATCCACACAGCTTGATGCGCCCCGATTTTTTAAAAGGAAAAAAAAAATATGAAATATTAAAGTGTAAATGAGATGGGGTTATAAAAGCGTCAATTTTCAAAAAAAAAATACTTAAACCATTTTAAAATAAAGAGTTGCCACCTAGTATTGCGTTTAAATGATGTGCTAGGTTAACGTATTTTTTAAAAAACAATTTGAAAGGCCTAAGTGAAAATTGACTCCAAAACATGGTCAAACTAAAAATTCATTTAAAGAGCTCGGGGTTCGGTTACGCTCAGGGAAGATGTTAGGCACCCCAAGATACTTGTCCAAAAATGGTATATTATGTCTAATTAAATCTAATTAATTTACGTCCGAACGTTTTATTTTATTTTAAAATATTTTTCTTCTTATGAAATATTTTTGGCATTTAAAAAAAAATAGATGGGACAAGTTTTTGTATTTTTTGAAATGTTCCCCCAATATGACATCTTATCAAATATTAAGGATTTAATAAGGATGGTCCCCAGGGGATAGTTTTATGTAAATTTCAGATGAAATTCTTTAATTTAAGTAGGTAATTCAATTTAAATATTTTCTAAGTGATACAAAAGTCAACATGCAAAGTGACATGAAATATTATATTTTTTTTATATACGCAATATCACAAAATGCCTACTTTTCTAATTTGTCCAATTAATTTAAAGAAGTTCTAATTTGACGTTCTCTTAAATTCTATGAAAATGAGAATAAAAGAAATATCACGGAAATGTGTTTCGTCAAAATTAATTCCACCAAAACTTAAGTAAAATCAAATGAAACGACTTACCGAAGAAAACGATTTACTAAACTGATTATTTATAAACTTTATTTTATTTGGGAAATCAAATTGTCGGTAAAGAAATCTTTCGTTCAATATATTGAATCGTTGAGTTCACCCTAAAACTTGTGAGAATTAATTCTTACAAAACAATTTATTTTTATTTTAAAAAGTTAAGAATAGCAACAACTTAAATAAAAAATAAAAAATAAAAAATTGTAAAATAAAAAATAATAAAAAAACCAAAACTGTCTTCATCTCACACTCGAAGGTTAAGCCTAAAAGAAAAGTCTTGTCCCGACGTGTTTATTGAATCATCAGATGATTTTAAGAGAACTAAACTTGCAGGAATTTAAATTGTGATAATAAAATAAATAAAAAACAATGAAAAGATTTAAGGGATTAGAAATGTACCTGCCCTGACAAAGATCCCTTATGTATGATTTTTATTCTCTCAAAGATGGCTTCTTGAATGGACTTTCGTTGACAATCCCTCTCTAGGAGGGTTTCTCTCTGAATTTTGGAGTGTATAAACTGTGAGGGGAAGGGTCTTATTTATAAAAAAAAATAGAGAATGAAGGAACCCTAAAAAACTAGCCCTAGCCATTAAATCCTAACCCTAATTTGACTAGGAAGAAAAAAAACTTGATCAAATCCTAACCCTAATTTGACCAGGATGGAAAAAAACTCGTGCAAAAGGCTTTTAGAAGATTGGATGCTGAAACCGAACATGTGGCAGCGTGAAAAGTTGCCACGTGGCAACTACTTTTCTTTTGATTTTGTTGACCAACATGTGGCCCCCTCACTTTTTCTTTCTCTTTGACTTCGTATCTCTTTCTCTTTATTTCTTTCTTCTTTCTCTCTATCTTCTAACCACAGACCTCACTTCATTTTTTTTTTCTTCTCTCTCTTATCTTTTTTTTCTTTTTTTTTTTTTCTCTTTTTTCTCTTTCTTTTATTCTTTTTTCTATTTTATATTTTCTGAAAATAAAACAAAATAAAAGATAAATAGAAAAATAACTCATAAAATATTTTTGCGGAACGGTCAAAATGCCGTGTTTACAACTAACCCTCTTTGTTATGCGAGTTTCACTTATTTGGCAAAGATATGAGACCACATCATTTTGATTGTCTCATTTTCTGGATTTTTCAAAACATATTTTTCGACAACAGAACAAATAAAACATAAAAATGACTCATGACGATACTCTTGACGAACACGTGTCCATTTAGAAGATCATTTAGAGTAATGGAAAAATATCTCATGACGATACTCATGATGATCAAATGTCTATTTAGAGGATCATTTAGAGTTACTCATGACGACAATCATGATGAACACATGTTAGTTTAGAGGATCGTTTAGAGTAATGAAAAAATGACTCATAGCGATACTTATGACGAACAAGTTTCCGTTTAGAAGATCATTTAGAGTAATGACTCATGACTCATGACGAACAAGTGTTCATTTAGAGGATCGTTTAGAGTAATGAAAAATAACTCATGACTATATTCATGACGAACAAGTGTCCATTTAGAGGATCGTTCAAAGTAATAAAAATAACACTCATGCCCCAGCCAAGAGGACAAAAGAAAGTCTAGAGGTATAAAATATGTCACAGCCTATGGTTGGGCAAAAATAAAATGTTCCCCAGCCTATGGTTGGGGCTGACTCTCAGATGACCGAATCTTTATAGGTTGCCTGCGTATCTTAGCATTACGTCGAGGATTAAGTTTAGCGTAGTTCACTGGTCACCCCTTTCAGGGCAAAACGCATACCTGGATGCTCATTTCAAGCTTCTAAATTTTCAGTAACAAGAATTTCCAATTCGAGTTGGTAGGAAGGTGGGAGGACCCAGTGATAAAAAAATCCATGCTCCCAGCCTTTTTAAGATTCCTGTAAGTGGACTAGATAACACTTCCAAAACAAAATCTTAATCTGAAAAATTGGTCACCTTTGATGACTCGCAATTCCAATCCCAATTTTCCATCATAATTACTCAATTTACGGTGCTTTATCTCGGGGTGATTCAACTTTGATGACTTGCAATTCCAATCTTCCATTTTCTGTCACAATCACTCGGCTTACGGCGCTTTGTCTCAGGGTGATTCAATGAGACTCCTCTTTTGGTTTTAATTAAGAGACTCTGCTTTCCAACTTTGGGGAGGGCTCGACATATCTCATCAAGATCTCTTTGGCTTGCCCGACTAAATTCCTGTCTTTTCAAATTTGTAGGTGCTTCGATGCTTGGGGTTCTAATACTCCTGCATGCTCTGTGTTTTCGCGAGTCTTGTAAAACTAATTTAATCCAAAAAAAATGGGCAAAATGTTAGAAATTACTAAAAAAAGTACTTCAATGCCCGATATAAGTTTCTGTGAGATTTTGAGTTGGATTGTAGAGAAATATGGTTCTAATACAATTTTAGACCACGACTAATATTTTATTTCACAAATTCTGATTCCATTCAAATCCATTAAGTTCTTATCCAAAAAATGTTGTTTACCCACCAAATTGTCCTGAAGTGAAAACCTTGAGAGAACCAATCTATCCCCTTTCTTTTCTCTTCAATTTTTTTCCATATTTGCACCAGCGCTTCTTGTTTGGTCAGTGGTTTGACTATTTGACCCCTCATTTTTTTGCCATTTTTAAAAAAATTTTTTTGTTGAGAAACAGATGATCAAACTTATAATGGTTATGGGGAAGCCGAGCTTAGAAATCAACCTGGTCTTCTTTACGAATCGAGACCTTCTTGCAACCCGAGAATCCATCAATGAAGGAGTAAATATGGTGTTCAACAGTGTTGGTTGATGGTGATAAATCCTCATTTTTCCAACTTTGATTTTCATCAAATGATTGGATACTGTGAGAGCTTCTTTATTGGAATTATTGGCCTGGGATGTTTGTGTTCCCTTTCCACCATTGGGTCTGACAATAGTCGATTGATGATGTTTTTATACTCGGTTTCATCGAATCACTAAGGACTGTTGGAGACAGCTTGATCAGCTTGCAGCGATATATCAAAAAATCTTTAAGGCGATGGATGTCAATCTTGGCTTTCGAACCTTCTGGTGCCCTAAAACTACTGCCAGATTTGATCAAACACCTTTTGGATCTCACCATAATTTGGCAGAACAAAATCTTCCTTTACTTCTATTCTCATTGGATTGTGGTTTAGCTCTGTATTGAAATCATATCTTCACATCCTTACTCAGTCACATCACATACAACATATGTAGCCAATTTTGGGTATCTGAAAGAGTAAGATTTAAACATTAGACCATAATTTGGATAAAACAATATTGTATGTATTGAAATTTAAAAGCCATTACAGAATAAATCATTTTCCATCCAAAAGACAAACTAGATGGAAAGATGAGTAAACAAAATTGTCCTAATTTTATCAAAACCCCTAGAAAATTGAAAGTAAACTAGAACCCCAGTTTTGCAGTCTTTAGATTTTTCAACTTAGGCCTTGGGGACATGGCTCATCCCATCTCCGCTAATGTTTTGGTAAAAATTGACTTCACCATTCCCTGAAGGTGCATGCTCAGGCAACAAATTCTGTTGGCAATTTGGCGTAGTGGCCTCAGTCTTTTTGTTGGGAAACGTGAGGGCCCCTATTCGTATGAATTCTTGGATCTTGTCCTGCAATAATACTACTACTCGGTCATATGTCCTCTGGCTCCCGAGTAATACTTACAAAAAACATTTGAAAAAACAGCTTTACTTTCCGACTTAGACTCGTAGGATAGAAGAGGCTTCAACATCCCTTACTTCAAAGAATTCTTGTATAGCTTAGTGATTAAAACCGGAAGGTCTAGTGGTTTATTTTCATCATTTCAAAAGTTCTCTCCAGTAACATGAGATGGATAGCCCGGGTGGTATTGGGTTCTTCGATTTAGGGTGTGGTTAGGAATTTAAGATAAGGGGTTTTGGTTTGGCTAATAAGAGGGCGTATGGTAAACGGGTGCTTGGTAGACTTGGATATGGTATTGGGGAGTGTACTTTTAGTAAAAGGGAGGTACATTCAGGAATTGGTAGAAGCGGGGACGGCCTTGGGAATATGGCTGGTTCTAGGGATAATTTTGGTTTTGGCAATTTTGAGGAAAATGGTTACGGTATCGGTTATTTTGGTTCGAGTAACAGAAAGCTCGGAGGTTGTTTTGCTGAGGGGTTTGGTGGGGGGAAACAACGATGGCTACCTCATTCTCTTTCTTCTTTGGTGGAGCCGACCTCTTTTTTGGATTGGGTGAGGCCCTATCGATCTTACCACTCCTTATCCATTCTTCTATCACCTCAGTTTACTTAATTACGTCGCGAAAGGAAGCCACTACTATACTAGAAAGACTCTGATAGAAGGGTGGCATCTAAATTGATTTGAATATCTCTAAATGAGCCTTCTCCCTCAGTCGAATGACAACTTTAGTAGCTTCCTCCCTTCAGCAGGTAGTGTATCTTCGAAAACTTTGGTACAGGGTATTACGATCCGATGCGGTATCCTTGTTGTATACGTACTACTCATAGAAGGCCTCAACCAAATCCTCAAAATTTTTGATATGTGATAGGTCCAGGGTCATGTACCAACTGAGAGCCGGTTCTTTCAATGATCGACGAAACGTCTTCAGGCAAAGATCCTCATTCCGAGCATGAACTTTTAACTTCTCTTTGTAGATGTTGACATTCCATTCTGGGGGGGCTAGTATCATCATATTTTGTGAACTCCGAGACTACAAAGTTTTCTGGATACACCACCCAGGGCGGTGTTGACAATTTCTTGTACATCACTTTTCTTGATGGATTCTCCCTTTTCAATTCTTCACTAGTTTTCTCTCATTCCTTTATTTTCATAACCTAGGCCGAAGGGGGTTCATTCTCTTCTTCCTTATTTTCAGTTTCAATGGCTAGGGCTAGTTGATTGGCATTCAGATCATTGGGTGGAACAATGACCCTTTCTGGGCGAATGAGGATTTGCGGGGCAGAGAAGGTCAGGCCTTCGGGTGAGGCCCGATAGACATGCCCCAACTGGGATATGTTGGTGCACCATAGGCGAAGGGATAAGGGCCCATCTAAGGTCCATAGTAGACCGACATCGAGAAGTTTTTACTAGTAGTGTTCTGATTCGACACTGAATTCTCCATCCTGGAACTAGGAAGGTTTCCATTCGGCGATTCAGTCACAGGAATTCTACTAGACGAGGGAACAGGCATCCTATAAAGTCGTTGGCTTAGTTCATTGATCTTTTCAATTAACATGTCGATAGTTTCTTGCTTCCGAGCCATCTGGGCCATACGGGGAGATTCAAGATTGCCTTCAGATGCCATATTGGAATGATTCTGAGCCCGACTACTTGTGAAGACCAGACTTCGAATGGTGGGAACTGAAATCACTTTTCTGGGACCAATTTTCCTGTCTTGTCCTATCTGCCCTTAAAATAAATCTCATTTATTAGTCCACACGGATCTTAGATATCTTTAAAATCCATTTAAGTTTGAAATTTTCAATTCAGATAATAACCGGTCAAACAAATAATATTCATGGAAATTTTTACGTTACTTAATTCTCATCGGTGTTGGAAACTTTGAACTAATTTAGTTTTTAAAACTCCATAAGATGTCATCGACCCGAAATATCACAACCTATTTACAAAATGGGAATAAAAGATAGCAAAATAAAATATAACATTTGAAGTTGGATTAGTTGGACTTATTTGGACATATTAAGCTCGACCCTTTAACTATCCCAAGTGGAGTCGCTAGTTGACGTGGCCCGATTTTTTAAAAGAAAAAGAAATATGAAATATTAAAGTGTAAATGAGAAAGGGTTTTAAAATCATTGATTTTCTAAAAAAAAATAAGTACTTAGGCCATTTTAAAATAAGGAGTCGCCACCTAACATTGGGTTTAAATAGTGTGCTAGGTTACGGGATTTTGAAAAAAACAATTTGAAAGGCTTAAGTAAGAATTGACTCCAAAATACAGTCAAATCAAAGATTTATTTAAAGACCATGGGGGTCACTTACGCTTTGGGAATATGTTAGGCACCTCAAGACGCCTGTCCAAAAATGGTATCTTATGTCCAATTAAATCCAATTAATTTAAGTCTGAATGTTTTATTTTATTTTGAAATCTTTTCCTTCTTATGAATTTTTTTTGGTTTTAAAAAAAAAAATAGATGGGATCAGTTTTTGTATTTTTTAGAATGTTCCTCTGGTATGACCTCTTATCAAATATTAAGGATTCGATAAAGATGGTCCCTGGTGGGTAGTTTTATGTATGTTTAAGATGAAATTCTTTAATTCAAGTGGACAAATCAATCTAAATATTTTCTAAGTGATGCAAAAGTCAACATGCAAGGTGACATGAAATGTTATATTATTTTCTATAAATGCAATATCACAAAATGTATACTTTTCTTATTTGCCCAATTAATTTAAAGAAGTTTCAATTTGACATTTCCTTAAATTCTATGAAAATGAAAGTTAAGGAAATATCACAGAAACATGTTTTGTCAAAATTAATTCCACCAAAACATAAGTAAAATCCAATGAAATGACTTTTCGAAGAAAATGATTTACTAAACCGATTGTTTGTAAATTTTATTTTATTTGGGAAATCAAATCGTCGGTAAAGAAAATTTTCCTTCAATATATTGAATCGTTGAATTCACCCTAAGGCCTGTGAGAATTAATTATTATAAAACAATTTTTTATTATTATTATTATTATTATTATTATTATTATTATTCTTTTTTATTTTAAAAATTTAGGTATAGCAAAAAATTAAATAAAAAATAATAAATAAAAAAATAGTGGATTAAAAAAAAAAAAAAAAAAAAACCTATCTTCATCTTATACTCGAAGGCTAAGCCCAAAAGGAAAGTCTTGTCCCGACGTGTTCATCGAATCATCTGATGATTCTAACTAAACTAAACTTGCATGAATTTAAATTGCAATAATAAAATAAAATAAAAAAAAGAAAAAAAAAAAAAAGAATTAAGGGATAAGAAATATACGTGCCCCAGCAAAGATCCCCGACATACGGTTTTTGTTTTCTCAAATATGAGCTCTCTGAATTTTGGAGTGCTTAAACAGTGAGGGGAAAACTCTTATTTATAAGGAAAAATGGGAAATGAAGAAACCCTAAAAAACTAACCCTAGTTACCAAATCCTAACCCTAATTTGACTAGGAAGAATAAAAAGTCGTGCAAAAGGCTTCTAGAAGATTGGAGACTAAAATCGGACACGTAGCAGCGTGAGAAGTTGCCACGTGTCTACTACTTTTCTTTTGACTTTGTTGACCAGTATGTGGGCCCCCTCACTTTTTCTTTTTCTTTTTTTTTTTCTCTCTTTGACTTCTTATCTCTATTTCTATCTTCTTTCCTTTTTCTCTTTCCTCTAATTGTGGGCCCCATCTTATTTTCTCATCTTTTTCTTTCTCTATTCCCATCGATTCTCTCTCTCTCTCTTTCATCTTTTTTTTTTTTCCCTCAATTCTTTTATTTTCTTTTTTTTTTTCTTTTTTCTATTTTATATTTTCTAAAAATAAAACCAAAATAAAATAAAAATAAAGCATAAATAATTTTTGCAGGAAGGTCAAAATGCCATGTCTACACTGCTCGTAGAAGGTGTAGGAGTAGCAGCTAAATTTGGACAAAAAGGGGATATGTGGCTTAGCTGATGACAATAGAAACATATTGGGCCCGCCATAGGATAATTTCTAACGAAGTGATCTGGTGATCTAAATTGATAGCATACGGCTGTCCCAGTTGAGATAGACATTTGGCCCCTACCCTGCCCTTGTTGACTTGAACTTTGTCTAGGTACATTATGTCGTCGCCTGTAATATGATTGCCATTGGCCTAGGCTCTTAGCCCATTGGTTGACTATCGAAGCCCGAGAAAATTGTGGTCTAGAGCTAGATCCCCGAGATGTGCCACCTGGATATCTGCTAGATGGCTTAAATCTGCTCTTCTTGTACTGTTTATGGTAATTGGCGGCTTCTCGCACATCTTTCTCTATTAATTTTATCGTGTTCACAAGTTCAACGTAATTTTTGATCTGTCTGGTGGTCAGCTTTAAGCATATTTGTAAATATAGTCTTTTTTGAAATCTTCTACATCTTGCTTCTTTGGTTTTTACCAAATCAGGAGCGAATTAGGACAAGGCATCAAATTTGATTTCATATTACAGAACTGACATCTTTCCCTGTTTCAGTAGTATGAATTTTTCCCCCCATCTTGAATTGATAGAATTCAAGGAAATATTTTTCATAAAATACTGCAACAAATTGATCACAGATGATCTCCTGGTTTAGAATTGAAATTAACCTCTTCATTTTCACCTACCAATGTTCGGCTTCCCCCTTTAGCTGGAAAGTGGCGAGAGGAACTCGACGGTCATCAGTAATGCCTATTGCCTCGAATATATGCCCTATGCTTCTCAACCAATTCGCAGCATTGGATGGTTCCCATAAAAGTTGGGGGGCTCAGCTATTTGAATATTTTCAAGAGTACAATATGAGAATTAGTCGTTTTAGTTTGGGTCCTCTAGCATTCCATCATCTTTGTTTGATACTCTGTTAGTTGCACAACAACCTGTAATATTCATTCGACAATATCCAATCTTTTCTGTGCCCTAATTCATTTTCTTTGGGGTCCAGAATTCCCACTATATACTTTAATTTCCATGATCCATATTTAAGATCTGAAATGAATTTTAATAAATAAAAATGCCAACAATGCAGCAAACAGTACATGATGCAAATGTAATATTTAATCAATTAAAAATAACTACCACCCACGTGTCGAACCAACCTATCAACACTCTATCTTACGGTCCACTACTGACGAGACAACCTAACAAGTCTACAGAATCTATAACCTAGGTTTTGATACCAAAAATTGTAATCATTAATATAAAAATAATTTATGGATCAAGTACATTTATCAGAATTCACTTTCCAAAACTAGATATAACCACAATGATATTTTTCAAAACAGAGTATAATCACACTAAATAGTATTGATATCATCAAGATAGAGCAACTGAATATAAATCAATCAATCAAGTCATTTTTATATACTAAAATACTACAAACATACTTCCCAACTAACCATATGATCGTTTCACCTCATGATCGGGAGTTATAACGATACCGTAACCTGTACAATTGTGCAATCTAAGGTTGTCATTAGTGTAAGAGCCATTCAATATCTTCAATGGTAGGAGCCAACACGTGGTATAAATCACCATATCATAATGATAATCAACAACAATAATAATATATATCAACCACCCGTAGGACATTCCCTCCTGTTGCGTCATAACACAACGTCTTATAGGACATGCCCTCATTTTAGGACCAATAACATCCCGTAAGATATGCCTTCATGTTGGAACCATACTATGGTATAAAAGGATAATAATAAAAGTCATTTTTCGCATTTAAAAATTTAATGGATCCGCATAACGTTATAAAATCGTCCATTTTAATAAATATTTTTTTTTTCACAATTTAATACGAAAATATAATTTGGTAAATTACATAGAATACAGTACACCCACTTCGATACCTGTACCGCTATTATGCTATTGCCGAATTACTATCGTAGTCAACGTCGCCAGTGAACCTAACAACGACAATGCTTAATCTAAGAATTTAACTAAATAAATTTAATGTAACATGAAATGCGTGACACTAAAATACAATTTTTTCCCATCCCCAAATTTCCTAATTATGTAAAATTTATTTCAAATCAAACATTCTATTTTCCTAACCCAATATAAATTTTACAACTAAATTATTATAGTCACTTTTTCAAAATTTATCGATTAACAATTTAAGTAGAGAAAAAAAATATTAACTGACTATTAATAATATTACTAGTTAATAAAATACTAAAATTATAATTCTAATCAAATTTACAATTTTTATTTTTAAATTAATTTTTTTCACATTTTAAATATTTTATTTGTAAATATAAATTCAATATATACACACACATACACACACACACATAAAAATGGCAAAGTGAAAGAGAGAGAGAGATAAGGAGAGAGGAGAGATGAGTGCAAAAAATAGGAGATTTCACAAATTTAAGAATAAAGAAGCCAAACAAAGTACTAAATTACTGCATAAAGACAAAACTGGTTGGATATTAATTTCCTAAATCAAAAAGGATTATATATTAACCTTTCATTTGATCATCTTCCTCTTTTTTCTTGACTTTGATTTAGTGCTCTTCTCTGAATCCCCATTCTTTTTCAACAGATGTTCATAATCTTCAAGACTACCAAAAGGAGAAACTCCGACACCGCCGCCGGATTTCTTTATCTTTTTCTTCTGATCAATTTCTCCATCGACATCATCATCATCGTCATTGTCATCATGGTGGATAAAGATGACTTCATCATCTTCATCGCTACTAGCATCGTCTTTATCCTCAGCAATGTCTAACGAGAACATCATTTCGTCGTCGGTGGCATTACCGACCAAATCATCATTGTCCTTATCAGCGATTTTGTTCAAATTATCGTAATCATTATCGTCGTCTGCTTCAAGAGAGCAGTTGACAAAGTCCAACATGTCATCGATTTTTTTTATTTTTGCTATCGTCGTTGTCGCCACCACCGTCGCCGATGAATCACTTTTTGACTGCTTCATCTTCCATTACTTTTTTTTTTTCATTTTCTTTGACTTGTTGGACGTACCCAACTTGTTCATGTAAAATTTGTGAAACAACCGTGAATGAATGCCCAAAAGTATTGACGAGATTGACAAAAAGCATGAGGAACAACGGCAACGCACAGCCGTGAACGAATGCCCTGGCGCTCCCAATTCCCATCAGAACACACACAATCCAGTATCTCTAAAATCTGCACCCTAATATCAATTGTTCTCACTTCAATGGGTTGCAGTGGGTTTGTTCCTACAAAAAATTAAATAAGGAACGAATTTACCAAAATTGCTTGGGTTGAGTCATGGATTAGGTTGTTTTCTTTAAGATGTTTTGCGGCACTACCCAAGAATGTGTAAGCAGTATCATAGCCCCGTTGTCCTCAGGATAAAATAGCCCAAAATCACATCTGTCTAGGAACTTGTTTGCACGACAGAAGGCTTGAAAACTGAGCACCCACACACTGTTCAGATGGCAAATAGACTGCTCAGAACATTGACCAAAAAACAAAAAGAGAACAGGCTGTTCGGAGAAAGGCGAACAGACTGATCGAAAATAACACTGATCGGGAACGAAAAAAGTTCATAAAAAAAAATAGCTCTCAAAGTTTTTGATTGTCGTGTGTAAAAATCTGATGTAATCATTGGTTTATATAGGCGAAAAATGTATTAGAAACGTTGGATATTTATGGAGAGATCTGTGGCGAAAATAGTGGGAGTGGGTGAGAAAATTGTGGGATTTGAAGCTCTACTAAGTCAAAAATCTGATAAATCTAATTTATAAAATAAAATTAATATTTTATTAAATAAAATTTGTCAAAAAATAATAATAATAATAAGTGCCACCTCACACATGCGCTCGACTCGGCTCGGTACGGCAGACAATAGTGCGCGTGTGTGGTAAACCAGTAGGGATGTAATTTCTCTCCCCTCCACAAAATGTGGGTACCCCTTAGGGTACACCCCAAGTATCCTACCTATCCCCAATTATACTCCTCTAGATCCTTTTTCCCAAGCAATGTGGGATAAAGAGGAAAGAGGGAAATTTTGATACTTAATTTTTATTTGTCATTTAAAAAGTAAAAATTCATTTAAACTTCAACAATCCCCCACTTGAATTTTTAAAATAATTTTTCATCGAGTAGTATAATACAATATAAGATTGTGTATAAACAAAGGTGTCTATTGACTTGAATATTTACATAGTGAAGATGATTTAGATTATAGTAGAGTAACTTTTAATTTTGAACTCTATCTCTAACAACGTCACACACACAAACCTATCAGGGTGTAGTCCAAAATCCCGTGCTTTATGGCCATGCACGTGTATCCCGGTATAGTGAATGCTCTAGAGAATTTGCCTAAAATTCTATAGGAAGCGGCCACACTTCCACATTCACATAGGTGAGTCTATCAAGAGTACTCCTGTAGTTAGGTACTCTACTCCAAATAGAGTATAGATCTCATTAAGAGTTAATAAAAAAAAAACTCAACCTTTTATCGCTTCAGGATATCATGCTTCAACCAACACATCTATGGAATAGAACTCAAAATTATTATTATAGCATGATTTTTCTCATATCACTTTATGAGTTATTATTACCCTTTGAATCTATTTCTTGGGATCTCCAGTCTATAGGTTGAGTTTTCCTCACAAGTGACTCGTCAATCTATAGGCTTGAGTCCCATTCCTTTCGAGGTATTGTAAACCTTTTCTCGAGCTAGTCCTTTTGTCAAAGGATCAGCCAGGTTATCATCAGATCGTACATGATCGACTTTTACAGCTCCAGTTGAGATATACCCTCTAATAGTATTGTGTTTGCGACGTATTTGTTGCATTTTTCCGTTATAATAACAGTTCTAAATTTTTGCAATAACCGTGATACTATCGCAATGGATCAAGATCGCTAGAATCGGTCTCTCCCATAAAGGGGTATCAGAAAGCAGACTTCTTAACCACCCTGCTTCCTCACTCACCGATGCTAGTGCAATCATCTCAGACTCCATAGTAGATTGAGCCAAAATAGTCTGTTTCTTAAATTTCCAAGAAACAACTCCATTAACTATGCTAAATATATAGCCTCTAGTTGCCTTGGAGTCATTTGAAAGGGTGTGCCAATCAGCATCGCAATATCCTTCCAAAACAGCGGGAAACTTCTGATAATGTAATCCAAGATTCATAGTTCTTTTTATGTATCTCATGATCCTTTCAATAGCATGCCAATGCTCAATACTAGGTCTGCTTGTAAACCTACATAGTAATCCCACAGCATAATCTATGTCGGGCTTAGTGCAATCAATAACATATCGTAGACTGCCTATGATGCTCGCATACTCAGATTGTCTAACACCGTCACCGGTGTTCTTAAACAACTTTACACTCGGATCATAAGAAGTACATGCTGGTTTATGGTCAAGGTAATTGTATTTCTTTAGAATCTTCTCTATATAGTGAGATTGATCCAAATAAATTCTATGATTAGACCTAGTTATTTTAATACCAAAGATCACATTAGCTTCACCAAGATCTTTCATGTCAAAATTAGCACATAACATAGATTTCACATTGTTCACGACATGAATATTAGAACAAAAAATCAGCAAGTCATCCATATAAAGACATATAATAGTGCAAACATCATTTTCAGATTTGTAATAGATACATTTGTCACTTTCATGTACTTTAAAACTATGTGAGATAACAAGATTATCAATTTTTTTCATGCTATTGCTTAGGTACTTGTTTCAAACCATACAGAGATTTATCTAATTTGCACACTTTGTTTTCTTGACTAGGAATTACAAATCCTTCAGGTTAGTCCATATATATCTCTTCTTCTAATTCACCATTAAAAAAATAATTTTAATACCCATTTGGTGCACAATAAGATCATGAATAGTAGCAAGTGATAAAAGTACACGAATAGAAGTAATTTTAGAGACAGGTGCGAAAGTATAAAAGAAATCTACATTTTCTCATTGTCTAAGCCCTTTGGCTACAAGACGAGCCTTATATTTATCAATAGTTCCATCGGGTTTTAGTTTCTTCTTGAGAATCCATTTACATCCTATTGTTTTACAACCAGGAGGTAATTCTACTAAGTGTCAAGTTCTATTTGACTCGAGAGAGTCCATTTCATCATCTATAACCTCTTACCACAAATTGATCTTGGAGGGTTAGCGGATCCTCCTCTAAGGTATATGCATAGAAATCTGAACCATAATCCTTAGCAATACGAGCATGTTTACTTTTTCTAGGTTTAAATTCTAATTCCTTATCAAACTCATTAATTCTAATAACAAACACATTACTAGATGTCAAGCCCCTATGATTCTTCAATTTAAAAGGAAATCTATGTTCATAAAAATCAACATCATTAGATCCAATAATAACATGATCATGCAAGTTATAAAATCTATATGCTTTGCTATTCACTGCATAACCAATAAAAAAACATTTATATGCTCTATTTGCAAGTTTTCTTCTTTTAGGATCAGGAATACGAACATATGCCAAACAACCCCAAATTTTTAAATAAGACAAATTTGGTATCTTATTTTTTGAAAACTTCATAAGGTGAAATTTTATCTTTTGATTTGGGAACTCTATTAAGTATATAGCAAACACTCAACAAAATTTCACCCCATCAGTGAGAAGCAACACCAGAGTTAAGCAAAATAGTAACTACAAACTTAGAAAAAGTTCTATTTTTTCTTTCAGCCTTACCATTCATTTCAGGAGAATAAAGTGCAGTTTTTTCATGAATAATCCTACGAAGTCAATGAAAATATCAGAATCATACTCGGTTCCTCTATCACTACGCAATCTTTTAACTTTCTTATTGCATTGATTTTTAATTTCAGTCATAAATAATTTGAACATATCAAACCCTTCACTTTTATTTTTCATGAGATAAAAAAAAAAGTATAATCAGAGCAATCATCAATAAATGTAAATAAATAACGTTTTCTATTTTTAGTTAAAACTCCATCAAATTCACAAATGTCAGAATGTATCAAATATAGAGATTCAGATTCTCTAATTACTGATTTATGAGGGGTTTTGGTAATCTTAACTTGACTATAAAATTCACACTTTTCAAAATCATTCAAAGTCAATTTCGGAATCAGTTCCAAGTTGCTTATGTTTTTAATAATGCGTTTGTTAACGTGACAGAGTCTAGCATGCCAAATATTAAAAGAACACAACATGTAAGCAGAAGTTTGAAATTTTATTAGCATCAACATTCAATTTAAACATTCCATCAGTTGTATAACCCTTCCCAACAAATACATTATTCTTGGTTAAGGTGTAAAAATCAGCCCCAATAGTTTGAATAAACCCAGCCTTGTTGAGAAGATAGCCCAAAACTAATAGCCCAAAATCAAGTTTTTCGCATCTCTGGAGTATACAGAACATCTTTTAGGATGATAGTCTTTCCAGAGGTAAACTTTAATTCCACGTCGTCAAACTAGCAACAATAGTGGAGTGGGAATCACCCAACAACATTTTCTTGTCTTCAGTTTCAGAATAAGACTTGAATATTGCACGATCATAGTAGACATGGTGAGAAGCACCAATGTCTACCCACCACCCTTCAGATCCACTAACTATGTTGATTTTAGAAATCATAGCTACAAGTTGGTCTTCGGTAAGATTCAACTGCGGAGAGGGACGACGTCTTTGCCCGTATTTCCGAGCCATATGGCCCGCCTTTCCACAGTTAAAGCAAATAAACTGTTCAGAATCATTTTGTTGAAGGGGGTTTCTGTCTGTTCTGATTTTGATGAGCATTTATGGTCTGGTTGTTGTGGTTGCGATTATGATTCTTCATGTTTTTTCCTTTGGGTTGCAGAACAACAGATGATGATTTCTTGTGAGCATGGTTGGAAACGAGTACTTCATCTTTCTGATCTTGTTTACGGGCTGCCTCCTTAATCCGAAGACGAGTAATCAAACTTTCTAAAGAAAATTCTTTTGTTTTGTGCCTGAGAGTATTCTTAAAATCTTTCCAAGTAGGGGGTAATTTGTCAATTAAAACAACAACTTGAAATTGTTCATCAAGAGACATACCTTCAGCAATTATTTCATGAGAATTTTTTTGAAGTTTATGAGATTGAGCTTCCACAAATTTGTTTTTAGTCATTTGGTATTTCAGATAACGGCTAACAACATATTTCTTCGTTCCAGCCTCCTCAGTGTCGTATTTCTTCTGAAGAGCTTCCCAAATTTCATTTGCAGTTTTGTTAGAACAATAATAGTCATACAAATCATCAGACAGACCATTGAGAATAAAATTCTTATAACGAAAATTATTTTCATCCCAAGACTTATCAGCCTGAATCTAAGCATTAGTAGGGTCTTTAGGTAATTTAGGTTTTTCAGAAGTATAGACATATGCAATATTTTCCATAGTTAGAAAATTTAACATCTTTTGTCTCCATCTTTTAAAATGAGACCCTTCGAAACGGAAGGGTTTGTTGAGATCAACAGTAACTTGTTTAGACTCGTGATCAGAAGACATTGCAGGAGATATACAATAGTAAAAATGTCTTAAAATTATTGCTGTAGAAAATTAAATAAGGAACGAATTTACCAAAATTGCTTTGGTTGAGTCGCAGACTAGGTCGCTCTCTTTAAGGCGTTTCGCGGCTTTGTTCAAGAATGTGCAAGCAGTATTACAACCTCGTCGTCCCAATGATAAAACAACACATAATCACCTTTATTTAGGACCTTCTTTGCACGACAGAAGGCCTAAAAACTGAACACCTACACACCGTTCGGATGGTGAACAGACTGCTTGGAACACTGACCAAAAAATGAAAAGAGAACAGGTTGTTCGAAAATAGGTGAACAGACTGATTGGAAAATAACACTGATTGAAAACGAAAAACGTTTATAGAAAAAAATAGCTCTTAAAGTTTCTGATTGTCGTGTGTAAAAATTTGATGTAATCATCGGTTTATATAGGCGAAAAAGGTATCAGAAACATTGGAGATTCATGGACAGATCTATAGCGAAAATAGTGGGAGTGGGTTAGAAAATCGTGGGATTTGAAGCTCTACTAAGTCAAAAATTTGATAAATTTGATTTATAAAATAAAATTAATATTTTATTAAATAATTTTTTGTCAAATAATAATAATAATAAAAAAAAAATAAATAAAAAAAAAAAAATAAGTGCCACCTCACACGTCGGCTCGGCTTGGCTAGGCCGGCCGGACAGACAGACGGTGGCGGCGGTGGCGCACACGTGTAGTAAACCATTAGGGATGTAACTCCTCTTCTCTCCACAAAATGTGGGTACCCTTTGGGGCATACCTCAAGTATCCTACATATCCCCAATTATACTCCTCTGGACCCTTTCTCCTAAGCAATGTGGGATAAAGAGGAAAGAGGGAAAACTTGACACTTAATTTTTATTTGTCATTTAAAAAGTAAAAATTCATTTAAGCTTCAACAGGTTTATGGTTAAGGAATTGGAGGTTGCTAGAAACAGAGCAAATGCAATGTATGAAATTGCACATTCTCAAGCTTCCACATATATTACTTTGCATGCTAATCCCTATTGCTATGCTGCCACGCATATACTTGCCCATCCCTCACCACCATCCTCGTCAGCATGGGATTGTGGTCCTGCTCATCGTTGATTTTAGACGACGTCGCTACATGGGGCCGCAATTGTCAGTGGGAAAAGTAGTTCTGGCGGTGGAGCAAGGGACTGGAGCCGATTGGGGCTGGTAGTGATAGTTCAGCCACCGTCCGTGGAGTTAAAAAAAATTGAGAGAGAGAAGTGTTTGTGTGTATTGTCTGGGCCTGGGCGGTGAGGAAGGCAACGACATCGAGATAGTATGGGTCTGGGTGTTGATTCTTAGGTATTGCCAGAATCAGGAGACGGATGTGTCATCTACTTGTTTGGAGGCAAAAAAGAGAGGGACCGAGAGGAGTAGGATGATTGAAGATGGAGGTCGTGTTTGGACAAGGCGAGTGAAGTGATACCAAGAAGCAGGGGTGTTAAAAAAAACCGGTAAACCGAAAAATCGAATCAAACCGACGAAAAAAACCCGAAAAAAACCGTCCCTGCATAAAAAAACCGCAGCACCGGTTCGGTTGGCGGGTTTAGGGATCTTGATCCGTGGTTTAAACCGCACCGAATCGGAGTCCCCTAAAACGACGTCGTTTTAGGGGTCTTGTATATATATCAACGCATAAGTGCAAAAACCCTAGCCGCTTCGCTTCACTTCTTTCCCGATCTCCTCCCTTCGCAGCTCCACTTCTCTCCTCTTGCTCTTCGTTCCAGATCCAAATCGATCGCAGAAGGATCTCAACTCTCCCTCCTCATTCCAACCGCAAGCAACAACAGAGATCCGGAGATCGTTCTCATCCCATGTTCCTTAAGGACCTCAACCATGAACCATCGCCGTTGTAATCTTCAAATCGAAGCTCTCGTTCGTTGTTGCGCGCTCGTAGCCAGCAGATCTCAAATCCTCCATGGCTGTCGCGGCTCTTAATTCCTCCATTGTCGTCGCAGCCCTCAAATCGTCCATGGCCGTCGCAGCCCTCAAATCGTCCATCGCCTTCATAGAATCGATTTCATCCTCACAAATCCGCCATCGCCTTAGCGAATCTGGTATGTTATCTTCATCTTCTCTGTATGTTAATCAATTACCTGTTATGTGAAGGCCATGAAACTTGTTTCCAATTTTTGTGTTTTATTTTTCCTTTTGTTCATTTATAGTTCAGTTGCTTCTTTTTTTTTCTTGCAATTGCGGTTGTTCTTCTTCCTTTTCCTTCCCGTCCTAAACCAAAAATCGCACCAAAAATGACAAAAACCGCATGGTCAGTTGTTTCTCTGTACAGAAACCGCATCGTCAGGGAGCGGTTTCCACCATAGGGAAACCGAGGACCTCAGTTCAGGGACCAAAAAACTTCAAAACCGCGCTGAACCGCACCGTGTACACCCCTACCAAGAAGAGTTAGTTGAGAAATGAAAGAGGAGGAGGAGAGAGGAGAGGAAAAAAAAAAAAATGAAACAAAGAAAAACAAAAGACTATTTTACCCTTAAAAATGGTTTTACTACTAGTTTGGATTAAAAAAAATAACATAAGGACTAATTAAAATCGATTACATACTTGAAGAGTTTAAATTGAAACGAATAAATTTATTGGACTATATAAAAATGCGTTAATAGTTAAAGGGCTTAAAATGTAATTCACCCTTACAATATTATTATTATTATTATTATTATTATTATTATTATTATTATTATTATTATTATTTATATTTTAATTTTTACTATTTACACAAGTGATAGGTGTAAATTACCTATCTATTTTCAAACCGAAGTTTTTAGTTTTCGAGTGTTATTATAGTATTTTAATACGTTTTATTACGTTTTTATTTATTTTTGTATAAATCAGATGTGTGGGAAGAAAAGGGATGAAAACGGATCCTAAACGATTAAATCGGATTAGGAATGGTGGGAAAACAAGTATAAGGGCAAAATTCGGACCAGCAGCCCACCGTCGTGGCGGTCAATATGCAGAGAAGACCAAAATGTTGCTGAAATCCCACCGCCGAGGCGATGAAACAACAGAGAGATCTCTGCTCCCACCGCTGAGTCCACAACCGAGGTCGTGACCAAACCGACTTACCCACCATCGCGGCAGTCACTCTGCACATACTTTAGATATTTATTTAGATATTTTTTAGCCCTATATCTTCATTCTCTTATCCAATTTGGCCATTAGAGAGCTCCTAGGGTTAGAATAGGGTTGAGAGATTTTTGGGAAATGCTCCACCAAATCTGAAGAAGAAGAACACGTTGTGAAGAAGGAGAAGTGATCTCGGAACGGTTTTAGCGCGAAATCTTCAGACTACGGCTAGTTTATCTAATTTCTTTCTTTATTTATTGACTTCGGATTATGGTTTGAGCATATTTAGCTTGTTTATCATTGTATATACAGTTATGGCAGTTAGCTAAGATATTGTCTAGGGATTAATAATATTTATGAATATGTGGTTTTGAAATCGGTGTTTCATTAATAGTTGTTTTTCGTTATTTGATTATGTTTGCTGTTTCTCCTTGTTTATTATGCTTGTTATGATATATTGAGAATACGAGTTTTGACATTCGGGAGAGGTAACCTCGAATTCGAACTAGGGTTAAATACAACGCGACGATCTAATAATCCGGGAGAGAGTTAGAAAGTGTGCAATAAATGACGTTGGGGCAAGACTTATGTAACTATGTGTTCTAAAAAATGCTAGAGGGGGATTTCGGCATTAATGCGAAGTCACATATTCATTCACTTGTCACTTGGGAGAGGGTGTGAATGAGTTTACGATACAGAGATTGTCAGATAAGTCGAACATCATTAACGTAAACTAAACGAGATCAAACACATTTAAGTAAATGAAGTTAATCCCTAAATAATCCATTCCCTCAAACGTCTCAAAATAGTAATATAGTTTAATTAATATTTTAGTAGTAGTATATTATTAATTATAAACTTCATTTTTTATCACCTAGATAAAATTAGGTTATGATAATTACGGTACTCGACAATATTCTCAACCAATCCCTGTGGAAACAATAACCCTTACTCTTTCTATTCTACTAAAACTTAATCCGTACACTTGCGGTGAAAGTGGCGACGTAATGTTCCGCCACCAACAAGTACCCCAAAAAAATAACGAAAATAACCCAAAAGTTCTTAAAAATGATATTTTAGATAACACATTAAGTGCGCGTCGATTTTGAAATCAGTGCAATAGTCACATTCCTGATAAAACCTATATATACCTACGTAGTTGCATGAATTGGACATGGATATGGGTCTTAACGTAAAATATATGCATCTACCATCCCTAAATAACACTTTTTGATTTTTCAATAAGTGATATAGTGTTTGACGCACCCTGGATTTTGGAAGTAAAGAAAGTAGAGAACGAGAAGAAGAGCAAAATATAATTTCGTTTCTTCCCTATCGAAATCCTAAAAAATCCTTTCATTTTAGAAAACAGTTTTAAGGGATTTTCTAAGTGCCGAATTTGAAAACGTTCCGTAGGTCGATATTTATGTAAAAAATGGAGACGTCTCCGAGCATTGAATTAAATGGTGTACTAGGTCACCGGAATTTTAGAAAATCGTTTTTGTTTTAAAATGACCCAAGTTTTGACTTGAAAACAATTGGTCTTTTACCAGAGATTTCTTTTAAGTTCGGGCTTCAATTATGTTCGGGGAAGGTGTTAGGTACCCCAAGACACCCGTCCGAAGACGGTACCTAACACTACAACAAAAATGCTCTACAAGGGCACCTCTGTTGGGACGCTATATGTATTGTGCCCTATAAAGGTACTTTTCGGGGCACAAAATTAGAAGTGTCGCATAAAAGTCAATTTGTTGTGACACTATATGTCTTGTGCCCTATAAATGTACTTTTCGAGGCACTATATGTATTGTGCCCTATAATCAAATATTTAACGAGACACAAAATAGTGTCTCAATAGAATTTAATTAATAATTAAATAAATTAATATCTATATATAATGTAAAAGGACATAAAATAGTGCCCTAAAAACACAAACTATATTAGGGCACAATTTTGTGTCCTATTATAATTTAACTACATATATTAAAATAAATTAATTGATATTTTCCCAAATTAAGCACAAAAAAAAAAAAAAGAGAAGAAAAAGACGCTCTCTTTCCCGCTCACATATTTGGTGAAAAAAAAAGAAGAGTAAGTTTGGTTTTGGTTTCCCCCACACTCACTCTCACTCTCTTAGTCCTCATACCCACCCTAAACCCCTTAGTTCTTCTCATTTTCCTCTCAATCGCCTTATCGCCGACGAAATCGTCTTCTCGCCGTTCTTCTTCCTATTGTCACCGGTGGGAGGCCCATCGATTTGCGTAACATAAGCTCGGGGCTTGGGGATTTAGTAAGTGAATCTGAGAGATCATATCGACAAATATCGGGGTAATTCATTCTCAAAATCTTTATTTCGTTCTCATAAGGTAATAATTTATCCTCTATTTTAATTGATTTTTGTAGTTTTCACGTTTCAAAAACAGTCTTAGACTAAGGATTTGAATTGCAATGGTCGGCGAAGGTCATTGGTGGTCGGTAATGGCCAGATCTAGTTGGCGAAATCATTCAGGTATTATATTTCTTCTTCTTGTCCGAAACCCTAATCCCATTCCTCTTAAAATTGGTTTTTGTTTCTGATTTGGGATAAATTAACTTCCAATCGAACAAAATGCCCATTAGGTTCACTGTTAGACACTTTTTGCAATCTTTGATACTTGTCGGACTTATGATTTTTTGGTTTATTCCGACTTCTATTCCATGTAGATTCAGATGAATAATTGACACTCTTGTCAAACGCGGAGGAATTGCGAGAGATAGCAGCAACTGAAGCTGTGGAAGGAAAACACTTTATTATTGAAACCGATATTAAAGGGCCTACCTTGAAGCTAGACAATTCAGGAAAAGCAATACTAACAGTGAGTTTCATTTCCACTTTCTTGCTGATTTAATAAATTTACTCAGAGATACACATACTTCAAGCGTGGTTGCATAAATAGGATCATAAATGGTAATTGATTGATCTATTGCTTAGAATTATTACTTGAAGTTTCTTGAGATGAGGTTTAGGAAAGGAAAGTAGATAGTGCTTTGTTGAGAAAATACTCTTGTGGGATGAGTTCAACAATTGTAACACATTGAATCACATGGATACATGAGATTATAGTTCCAATGGATTTGTATTGAGATCGATACATGGAGGCGTTTGGTTGATGTTCTGCTTTCTCCATTTTCCCCTGAAAAACTTGGAACAGAAAAATGGGCAATATGTGTTTTTGTTATGATCTAGAACAATTGTTTTAAAACAAATATTTCATGTTCCTATTTTTTTCTTTTTTCTGTTCCAATTTTTCTAAGAACAAAAAGGAAAACAAAAAAGAAAATAAAATCAAATGCTACCCAAATGTGTACAATAAAATATATAAATTTTCATTGTTTCTCTCAAATTAAGTTATGCTACCCAAATGTGTACAATAAATACATATAAATTTTCATTGCTTCTCTCACATTAAGTTCCATTCTTAGTTTGATTTTGGGCTTTTGGTAAATGTGTTGGTTTACAGGTTCTTCGACACATTGGTTGAATAAGTGAGACTCGAGTTGGGCATCATCGTGTGATCATCCTTCTACGGCCTCAGTGAGTGAACTCAAAACTGTCCTATATTTTCAAATAAGTCCTTAATTTTTTATTAATTTTTTGTTTATTTTCTATTGCAATTACTTTTGCAATTTACTGAAGGATGAACTTCTTGATGGCAATGTGTCTCCTCCATTACCAAGACAAGAGGCCAATGGCGTGGATGACACAAAAATAAATAATAATGCAGGTATAAAATGTTTATATTTTTGTTTCCATAATAAATAGTAATGCAGGTTTCGATTTTTGTTGTTTATGTTTTTCAGTTTTTGTTTTTCTTTTTCTGTTTATGTTTCAAACATTGGATGAGGATTGATTTGTGTTGTTTTAAGTCTTTTTCACTCTAGTTTTGATTCTTTCTGTGTGTATGTGCATTTGACACTTGTTCAAGTGATACGATTACTTGGATTGATTTGGATTTTGGTTGCTTTGTATTGTGATTTTAGGTGTAAAGTCACAACTTGACTATCTCTAGCAATGCGTTCCAGGTAATATTTCCCATCACTTCTTTTTTTTCTCCACTGAGATAAATTTCAGTGGATGCTAATTGTGCATAGAAAAAAGAGATAAGTGGACTGGTGTTTATACATATATGTACATACACAATACTTCTATATATTTGCATCTATACTATATATAAAGGGAAAGCAAATGGTAGGTACTCATATATACTAGCATATATGAGTTGCAATATGAAGAAGTTGGAGAAGTAATTTTGACTAAAGTGGGATTAAACCCGAACTAGTTAAATGAAATTATCATTTGATAGTGTTATGAGTAATTTTAAAATCAACCATCATACTCATTTTGTTATTTAAATGCAAATTTTCATTAGGGAAATGGTAATTATACTAAAAACTTTGATGGTTATTGATGATGCCTCGATCTTGAGGGGATTAGTGACCATAGATGAAGGACTTTCCATATGTGAGTTCATCATTTGTAGACCTGAAAAACGTGTCACATCCGATGAAGGATCTTGCGCATAATATTATGTGTTTGGTTGATCAAAAAAATTCTTAGAGAAAAGTATGAAATTCTATCTCGTTTTTTTTAGATAGACCTTGTCCTATATTTTCAAATAAGTCCTTAAATTCTGTATTTTTTTTGTTTATTTTTTATTGCAATTACTTTTGCAATTTACTACTTAAGAAGGCTGAACTTCTTGATGACAATGTGTCTACTCCATTAACTCTTTAGTTTTATCAAATGCACTCTTGGCTTTCTTTGTTCTCACTACAGTTTATTACATCACAATTGGGTACAAACAGTGTTGCCCAACTTTCTTGGACAACGCTTTTGGCGTCGACCCATTGGAAGTCCACGTTAATGTTCGGTGTATCAGGCTAAACGACATCCCTCTGTCTGAAGACCAGGCTGCTTCTTGGTTAATGAATACATTTTGTCTCAAGGATCAATTTTTGTCTGATTTTTATTCACAATGCCGTTTCCTCACGAGGGAACTGAACAGAGTAGCCTGTCCACGGTGAAGTGCCTTATAAACTTTACTTTCGTTATCGCCATTGCTGCTGTTTGTACATTCTTGACCTTTTTCTCGTCAATTTGGTTCAAAATATATGTTTCCTTGGTTGGTGCATACTTGACTTCTACTACGTATTTTAACGTTCGGCTATGGCCGAAAATAGCTATGTGAAAAAACTACATTCAAAGTAATTGATTCGTCCATGTATTCGACGCGAAGGTGAAGTTACTGTTATGTTCTCTATTTCTTTTTTTTTGGTTTTTGCTCGTTCCCTCTTTATGGGCTCAGTTTCTGTCCTATTTTCATGACAACAAGGTCAACTTTTTTAGCAAGTGTTTCAATGAACAAACTGCTGAAATTTGAGCTATTAATTATTAGTTATGATTTACTTGAAGTTTAATTTTGTACCTGGTTTGCTCTCTCTATATGCATTTTTTATAGTTTTTTTATTGTATTTGGTTGCTGAAAAAGTACTTCATTTGTTAAATATGCATCTCTCTAATTACTTCAAATGCTTGGTTAGAAAGAATAAAATGTTTGGCCAAAACAAGAATAGAAAGGATGATCTATTTTTTTATTATGTTCAAAAACTTTGTTAATTTTTTTATAAATGTATTTTTTTTTGGCAGCTATAATGTGATCCTCATGTACTCCCTTGAAGTTGCTAAAATTGTTTTTTGCAGTTGCCACCAGAGTCATGGGTGTTGCAGCTACGATTTTTGCGAGGAGAACTAAAGCTACTAATGCAATTGAGGTAATTCAGTTAAGTTAGCATTTTCTTTTCATTTTTCTGCTCTCATTTTATATTTTGTTCCCATTTCTTGTTCTGTTTCCAATTTTTTAGGCTGCTGTTTTGAGCTGCTGATGGATTTAATCTGTTTTCCTTTTCTTTTCTTTTTTTCTATTTATATTTGAGCTCCCTATTCTGCTGGAGCTGTGGCTGCTGCTTTGATCCTGTCACCCATAAGATGTTATTATATTCGGTTAACATATTAACGTTTTTAATTTGGTGTCATTATTTTTCTTATAGATGATAGATTGGTGACGAATAAAGATCGTTTTATATAGTAATGCAGGTATAAATTGTTTATATTTTTGCTCCCATAATAAATAGTAATGCATGTTTCGGTTTTTCTATTTTCCAGTTTCTGTTTCATACATTGTATAAGGATTGATTTGTGTTGTTTTAAGTCTTTTTCACTCTAGTTTTGATTCTTTCTTTGTGTATGTGCATTTGATACTTGTTCAAGTGATACAATTACTTGGATTGATATGGATTTTGGTTACTTTGTAGTGTAAAGTCACAAATGGATTTTGGTTACTTTGTATTGTGGTTACGACTTATTGATTCTTTATGTATATGTTTTGTTTATATAGGTTTCTTTGGCTGAAGATTGAATGTATCGATGAAAATATTATTTTTTGGTTAATGAGTAATGAGTAATGTTTTATGATTATTTTCTCATTGTTAGAGGATAGTTTTCTTTAGTTAGGCTGATCTTTTTCATTTTGTGTGTCTCTGGGGTTTTTAATTCCCCATTTTTAATGTTAAAATTTGAGTTCTTTATGTATTTTGTATTGTGAGAAATTTTTAGTTTTTATTGTTTGGATTTAGAGTATTTTGATATTTTTAAATAATTTTAAATTATAAAAAAAAAAAATAGTTTAGATACTTTTTGGGACGCTAAATAGTGCCATTATATGTTGGTTCTCTTTGATAATTTTGTGACACATTCTTGTGTTCTAATAGAGGTTTTTCACAACACTTTGTAGTGCCCTAATATATATAATTTAAAAAATATAAAATGCTATAGAGGCAATATATGGTGTCCTAATAGTTATTTTATAAGACACTTATTATTATCTTAACAAGTTCAAATAAAAGGGCACTATATAGTGCCCTTATAATCTATTTGGACGGCTTTTTATGGGGTACTAGTTCAAGTGTCCCAAAAAGCCCAAGTGTCGCAATAGGGGCTTTGTCGTGACACTTTTTCGTGCCTCGATAGGCCATTTTTGTTGTAGTGTAAGTCTAAATAGATTTTCACGTTTAAACAAATCCAAGTAATTTCCTTTGATTTTGTTTAACACGATAATTTCCTTTTTCATATTTTTGTCTTTTAATGCATTTTTCATGTAAGAAGGGAAGAAAAACATGGTGTTTAGTTTCATATGTTTTTGATAGAATCAAAGGTGCTATGCACAAATTGACAATTTTATAATTTCTTGTGTTTTTTTTGGTAGTATCCAATGTAATCTAAGGTAGGAATTCATTTTCTTTAAACTTTAGTTTAAAGTTTATCCGAACTTGTACTTTAGATTCGATACTAAATGAGCGGGATAAAATGCGGTGTCTACAATGTTTTACCGTAAAACAGCATAATGATTTTTTTTTGTGTGTATATGAGAGTAACCTAGAGTATAACCATAAATCCAAATTCATCGATACTCTAAGTCTAGAGGATTGACTTTTGCTCATCCCTGAAGCTTCAACATATCTATATCATTATTCTTAATCCGGTGAGTCCATTCCAATATTATCCTCTTTATTTGTGCTTAATCGTTTAATTTTGGAACTGATGAATTTGTGTTTCATGGTATAGATCTATGCTTTACATGTTTTGATTCATTTGTCTAGATACTTGATATTTATCCATGCTTGTCTATTTGAATGATTCACCGTGTGTTCAATTTGAAATGAGTTAATAATTTTTGTGAATACAATCATTTGGAAAACCTATGCTATCTTTCTCGCAAAAGGCTTTCCAAATTGTTTTGAACTTAAAACACGACTTATATGATCACTAAAATGGAAATGAGAAGAACTTGCGCATTCAGTGAGATGAAGTTAACTCTACGAGATCTTAAATTTTTTGCGTACCGATCTTAACAAGAAGGGAATAATCGGTTGCTTTCCACTATATTGACTTATATGTGTGTGCATGCGCGCACTTGTATGTGCACCTGTGAAAACCAAAAAAAACCTATTATGATGGACTAAGAAATGGCAAAAGCCAAAAATATTGAAAAATAGCTTACTGATTTTGATTTCTTTTGGGGATTGATTAAGTATGACTATTAAAACTCAGGTTATCTTGCTTTCTCTGAATTTTCCATGTATTACTTGATATCATGATCAAAGTCACCATGTCCCTTATACGACATCCATATTATGTGATTGAAATAAAACATGCCCCCAAGGTTTGTATTTGAAATGAGGTTTGTAAAATGGGCTAAAACATAGCCTAATCAATATGCTTCTGTCATTAGTCTAGTTCCCATATTTCACTTTATTGAATATGATTGAGATAAAGCGTAATTTGTATGTGAGCGAAAATACTAGATGGCTTATTATTGACATATATCTATAAGAGAGTGCTTAGAAGATCTATCGAGCTCTGTGGGTTAGACTACAAAGTCTTTAGTTAAGTTCATCTGTTCACTTAAACTAATGACTCGTTTGTTTGAACGAAATGAAATCAGGGTGGAATAAAAATGGGAGAAAGAATGGAAATAGAGAAGAAATGAAATGAATTTGTAAATGAGATTATTATCCCATTCTCTTATTTGGTTGTTATGAAATAGAAGAAGAAATGGAATAGTCCCTGTAATTTTATTCAAAACCACTAACCTCTCCTGTCTTTCTAAAAATACGAGTCACCTCCTTTGACCAATTTTTTTTTTTTTTTGTAAAAAGACTTAAATACCCTTATACCTCCATAATGTTTTGGGCAAAATACCTTTTAAACCTCTAACTATTAACATGTTTATGTGTAGTCCAATATGTTTTTGGCGTTTCAGTTTAAACCCTCTAGGTATGTAAGTGGTTTTAATTAGTATTTTTGTTAGATTTTCCATCTAAACTAATAGAATTAGGGGGCCAAATTGTAATTTTTTTTTCTTTTCTTTTTTATTCCTCCTTCTTCATCTTCACGAGGTCTCACACCATCACCGACACCACCCACCTTCTTCCGACGTCGCCACCACCACCATCGTTGTTGCTACCAGCATAATAAGGAGTGAACCACCTTCTTAAATAGAGGGTGAATCACCTTTTGTTACGATAGTGGTGGTGGCGACGTCG
This sequence comes from Eucommia ulmoides, assembly GCA_016647705.1. Classification (NCBI taxonomy): domain Eukaryota; kingdom Viridiplantae; phylum Streptophyta; class Magnoliopsida; order Garryales; family Eucommiaceae; genus Eucommia; species Eucommia ulmoides. The sequence goes on along the minus strand of CM028330.1, from coordinate 17,336,549 downwards.
GAAGAAGGTGGGTGGTGGTGGTGGTGATAGTGGTGGAGCTTGTCCCTTTAACAAAAATCAAACGGTGGCTATTCGGACTTCGGTGTTCGGCGGCGGAGTTGCGCCTACTTGTTGTTGGTTTGGAGTTCATCCATTTGTGCTTCTCGGACGGAGTTTCGTTGCTTGAAGAAAACCAAGCAGCATTTGCTCGGATAGTAGAGCTCGGCAGTGGGTGTGACGACCCGGTTTCTCAAGGCCACGAGTATGGTTTCTCCTATAAAGAATTTCTATCCAAAAACCAACTTGTCTATTTCTCAATCTACAATATGCGTTAAGTTTTACAACAATGCGCAATATTCTTGTTACTGATTTTCGACGGTAATTATTAAATATAAAAGTCACCATTTAATTTATCACTAAATAACCAACTATTTATTTTATATTAATCTACTCATTTTCTACACAACACGGCGACCAATTTAAAAGTCTCAGATTTATAATTTAAATCCCTATTTTTCAACATTTTATCAACCAAACAATTTTATCCGATTATCTCAATAGCATTTTATATTAAACCGAATATTCAATATATATTACAATCTAGAGAAATATTTTACAATAACTACAATAATGGTAATTACCGTTTTCGTCGACTACAACAATAAATAATAAATACCATTTTTACAATTAGAAATTTCAAGTAAAATTTCGTCTCTCGTTTTCTCCTAGCCGTCCCTGCAACCAAACACTGTGGGGTTGTGAGCTAACGCTCAGTAGAACTCCAACACCTCTAATACGTGCATTTAATTAATATAACACATAAACCACATAAGTATGCTTGTCACATAGATTCCACATCGTCCAACTTATTTCATATAATTTCGACAGGTAAAATATCACAACAATATTTTAAATAACTTCATAATCACCCATGAGACAATTAAATACATATATTAGGAGAGTTCGGAATTCTACATTTTTCGAATTTTCCGCTTGTCCGCGAGATGAGTTTTAGGTTTTATTGGGGTGGTTTATGCAATTTTCTTTTTCTTCCTTTTTTTTTTCCCCCTCTTCTTCTTCCTGCTTCTGTTTTGGTTTATTGACTCGCCACCGCCTCGGCGAGATTTCCACTACCGAGGCGCACCTCCTCCTCTGCACACTGATCCTCCTCCACCTAGGCGAACGCAACACCGCCGAGGCGAACTCCTCACCGCCTGCTCCTCTATTTTTTTCTGTTTGAACCTGTTGTCTTTCTCTCTCTTTCTCTCTCTCCTCTGACGATCACCCTCTACACCAACCACCAACAAACCCACACCAAACCACCACCGTCGGACCAACCGAACGATGGCACAACACACACACACACACACGCACACACAACAGACACACACACCCCCATGCACTGCTCTCTCTCTTTCTCTCTCTCTAACTTACCGCCGGCGAACTCTGGAGACACCCACATAACCAAACCGAGAAATACATCCACATACACACCATCACAGCACACATGACAGCACCAAACAGAAACAGAGAATACACACATACACCTGCACTGTTCCGTCGACACACACACATACACACACACACACTCAGTCTATGATCACCCACATACACACTAATCACACACATACATGCAGCACACACAACACATAGTAGGCACACACACAACCAGCATCTCTCTTTCTCTAACTTCCACTTACCACTGGTTAAACTAATCGACGGCGACACACAATCACACACACCACTAGATTAGACAATCATACACATATACAACCGAACTGATCAGCACACACAAAACCACAGGGAATACACATACACAGTCGACAGAAAAACAGAGCATACACATCCACATCTAAACCGCTGAAAAATTAGACAACACCCACACACGTCAACACACCGAACACACACCACCGCCAACATTGTCGATCACCCACTGACCAAACTCACCACACACACCCTCGCCGGACGACCCCTATACACTGGCCGACCTACTGATTTATGTCAACCAACACACACACTGATCACACATATACATACTTCGCTACCCATCCCCTGAACCACAATAGCCCACCGTCAGCGAATCGTACACGATCGACGACAGAACAGCCCACCGGCGGACCTCTTTCTCTCTTCCTTTCTCTCGCCGCTTCTCGATTCTTCTTCTTTCTCTTTGTTCCCCTCCGTATATGTATGTATATATATATATATATATATATATATATATATATATATATCAAATGGTCATTTTTCCACCATCCGTTTCGTTCACCGACACTCTCTCTCTATATATATAATATTTAATTTACATTAAGCCCCCATTTATTTTAGGTTAAGTATTAATTAAACCAATTCTAATTTTAATGTTTTTAAAATTACAAATTTATCCCTCAAATTTTTAATTAAACAATAAATAACACCATTCACCCCGTTATTTTCGAATGTGCTCAAATGCTACTCAAACTGTACGTATAAGAAAAATCAAGGTCTTACAGTGGGCGCATGTTTCTTTGTTGCCGGTTAGATGCCCCACCAATTCTGTTCATTTTTTATGCTACCATTAGGGTCTCGCCATCCAGAGGCATCCACGGCGATTCATCCGAGCAATCTACTCGGCATGTTTGTCGCCGTTGCCTAGGAGCTTCTGCCGTGTTGGTGAATTTTACGCATCGTTCCATTGCCAATGAGATCTACCCTGCGATTCCATAATCTCCGTCAGGTGAAATAAGATAGCAGTGAGAGAGAGTTAATATGTTTTAGAGAGAAAGATGAGAGTACAGTTTTTTGCACCTCAAACCCACGTTCTGTACCCACAAAAAATAAAAAAAATAAAAAAAAAACACTCCTCCAAGAATTTTTGCACTTTGAATCCTCGAAGTTTGATCACCTCTTCACTTTGAGACTTGATCATTACTTCGTCTTTGAAAATTGTGCACAGCTTTGACATTATGCCCCTCAAAATTTGACACTTTGGACCCCTGAAGTTTTTTGTTGTTTTTGAATACCCATGTTGAGCTCCTCAAATCCAGCACGTGTTGTCGGTCGGCACAACAAAAATGTAATGGGCTAATTCAGAACCCAATAGTTGAGAAGGAGGTAGAGAGAGCTTCAAAACGGCTTCGAAAACCTCAAAACGGATTTAAGTGAACATATGGATGAAGGATCTGAGCTGAGTGCACTTCAGCTCGTCAGTTCGTCAGCTTGGACAAATCTTCTCACTTGGACAATTTTGATAAAGAAAGGAGCAAAGGCTTTCGCTTTTTGATGATGTCCGAGCTGAGAGTACGTCAGCTTATCAGCTTGGACAAATCTCCGCACTTGGATAATTTTGATGAAGGAATGAGTAGAGGCTTCCCTATTTTGATGATGTCCAAGTTGAAAGTACGTCAGCTCGGACAAATCTTCACACTTGGACAATTTTGATGAAGGAAGGATCATGGGCTTCTCTATTTTAATGATGTCCAAGCTGAGACTACGTCAGCACGTCATGTTGAACAAATCTTCACACTTGGAAAATGTTGAGGAGGAAGGAAAAAAGGCTTTCTCATTTTGATGATGCTCGAGTTAAGAGTACGTCAGCTCGGACGAATCTTCGTACTTGGATAATTTTGATAAAGGAAGGAGCAGAGGCTTCCCAATTTTGATGATGTCCGAGCTGAGAGTACGTCAGCTCGGATAAATCTTCGCACTTGGAAAATTTTGATAATGTCCGAGCTGAGAGTACGTCATCTTGGACAAATCTTTGCACTTGGAAAACGTTGAGGAGGAAGGAACAAAGGCTTTCCCATTTTGATGATGTCCAAGCTGATAGTACGTCAGCTCGGACAAATCTTCGCACTTGGATAATTTTGATGAAGGAAGGATCAAGGGCTTCTCCATTTTGATGATGTCTACGCTGAGAGTACGTCAGCTCGTTAGCTCTGACAAATATTTGTACTTAGACAATTTTGATGAAGGAAGGATCAAAAGCTTCCTCATTTTGATGATATTCGAGCTGAAAGTAAGTCAGCTCGTCAGCTCGGACAAATCTTCACACTTGGAAAATGTTGAGGATGAAGGAACAAAGGCTTTCCCATTTTGATGATGTCTGAGCTGAGAGTACGTCAGCTCAGCTCGGATAAATCTTTGTACTCAGACAATTTTGATGAAGGAAGGAGTAGAGGCTTTCCCATTTTGATGATGTCCAAGCTGAGAGTGCGTCAGCTCGTCAGCTTGGACAAATTTTCACACTTGGAAAATTTTGATGATGTCTGAGTTGAGAGTATGTTAGCTCGGACAAATCTTCACACTTGGAAAACGTTGAGGAGGAAGGAACAAAGACTTTCTTATTTTGATGATATCCGAGCTGAGAGTACGTCAGCTCAGACAAATCTTCGTACTTGGACAATTTTGATGAAGGAAGGATCAGGGGCTTCCCTATTTTGATTATATTTGAGCTAAGAGTACGTCAGCTCGTTAGCTCGAACAAATCTTCACACTTGGAAAACGTTGAGGAGGAAGGAACAAAAGCTTTCCCATTTTGATGATGTCTGAGCTCAGAGTACGTCAGCTCGGACAAATCTTCGTACTTGGAAAATGTTGGTGGAGGAATGATCAGATGCCTCCTCCTTTTGATGTTGTTTAAGTTGAGAGTACGTCAGCTCGTTAGCCCGGACAAGTCTTACTTGCTAAAATTCGAAAAAAATTCAAATCTTCTTTTTTCTTCGTCTTTCCATGTTTCCACTCAAGTCCATGGCCATTTGGCCCTCCCAGCCTAGGACACGAGTTGACAAAGTTGAATTTGTGTCATGGGTTTAAGGCAATGTTCTCTCCGCAACACCTGGTGTTTAACAAAGTGGCTGGAGGGCTACCCGTCTACATCCGCGGTGGGACAGAGGACTACACGTCTTCGCCTTCTTTTGGAGAAAAGGCTGGAGGGTTGCCCGTCTACATCCGCAGTGGGACGAAGGACTATACCTCTCCGCCTTCGTTTGGGAAAGCAGTTGGAGGGTTGCTTGTTTATGCTAGCGGTGGGACGGAGGACTGCACGTCTCTGCCTTCATTTGGAAAAACGACTGGAGGGTTGCCCGTCTCTAGCTAAGTCGGCAGTGAGGGCTGCTCATCTTCATCCTATCGTTGTAGTTCTGAGGTCGCTCCTTTTACCCTGCGGTTCGGAGGGCCAGTCCCCCTAGGGTAGGTAACGACGATAAGCAGGAAAGGAGGACCTAGAAATAGTTCCGGAACTTGCCTATTCGGTGTTCCAAGTTGTCGATCCATGAAGCGTCAACTACTCCAGAGATATGCCCAACAAATGGTCCAGAGGGAGAAGTAAAAGGACCCATTTGGCCGATGGAGTGAACCGTCAGGCCGGTAGGCTGGGCCTACGGAATGGCGGGTGACGATTGAGTCTCAATAGTTGGGACTCGAGAGTCTGGCTTGAGAGCCATTGGCATGTTGTTTGAAGGACTGAGGCAACAGATTGCTGTTCACGTCGGGAGTTTGATTTGCTTAGTAGATTTCTTTTCTAGATCTTGTGATCATCAAGTCCTAACCTCGTGGGGAGTTGAAGATCAGGGAAAGCTTTTAGTGCGTTCCTATAGACGACACCAAACTGTTGATGCCCAAAAGTGGTGAGCGACCAACAATATGGTTTGGAAAGGCAATACACTTACAAGATTGTTGATGGCGTGATTGACTAGTGAGTTTGGGGGTGCTGACGACCTCGAGGTGATCATAATTCGATCAGAAATCCTCGTCCCGACATGAGATCCTATTCAGAGTCTGAGATGAATGCTTCTCTGGACTCTGTCTTGATCTCTAAGCACCTACACACAGACTCATCGGGGTTGTGCCTGGTGAAGTCCCTCCGGCGTGAGAGTAAGTATTCGGGAGAGAAAGGATAAGAAATACTCTGATGTTAGTAGAGAAGACATACCGTAGGGTATTGGATGCTATGAGATATTTATGTGCGTTGGACTCAATTAGCGCCGCAAAATTAGAGAGTTAAGCTTGGGTTAGTTAACCTAATATGTTGGGCAACCAATGAACAAGTAGATTAGTGCTCTGATCATCTGGGTTGGACTTTTGGGCCCACCTATAGAGGCCCACGGGCCGGAGTCTCGAGACGTCTTGGAGAGGCCCTGAGCACGGAGATGACGAGCGGAGAGTGCTCGAGTTCGTCAGCTCGGCCGGAAGTTCACCAGCTCAGTTGGGACTTCTTCAGCCCGGTAAGACAATTTTCAGTTCGGCTCGGAGGTTTTCAAGGAGAGTATGAGAGCCCCTCTCGCCGGAGGGAACTTCGGCTCCCAAATCAACTGTTTTCCCATACTTGGAGCGATATCCTCCACGTGGTATATGTGACAAAATTCCCCCACATCAAAATCTTAATTAACGAAGGTAATGGCTAAGAAACGGAAGCAACGTGGTGACAACTAAGAAACGAGCAACGATAGTTGAGAAACGAATGGCGACAGTTGAGAAATGAGCAGCAATGGCTAAGAAACGAGTGGCAAGGCTGAGAAATGAGCGACGATGGCTAAGATCTAAGAAATGAATGGTGATGGCTGGAGATTTGAGAAGTGATTAGGGTTGAGATCTAAGAAATGAGCGACTATGGCTGTGATCGGGATGGTTGATTAGATTGGGCTAATGTGGGCTAAATACAAATGGATTGAAGGGATTTTGTGTAATTTAATATTTGATTCCATTGGGCTCGATTTGATTCCAACCCATCAATTATGAAATTCAATTTCATACTTTTTCATTCCAATAGAATCAATTTTTTTATTCCATTGGACAACCAAATATGAGAATCAGAATTGAGAGTGGAATGATGATTTTATTCCACCCCGATTTTGTTCAACCAAACATGCCATAAATATATAATGAGTTAGCCTTATCATGATCATATATTGTTGTATAACTCTATAAAAGGATTACAGGTAAAACTATAAATATAAGAGTTGTGAATAAGTTAGAGGGAGACACCTTTGACAAGATATCGACTTGATTTTGTTGAAGATGAGATTAGGAAGTTGAATCTGGTATAATGAATCTTAGTGGTCTAGTGAATGAATCTAGATCTGTTAGTTTTGGGTTGTGTTTTGTTTTGATTATATTTGTTTTGTGTGAATTGTATTGACCTGTTGTACTTAATGGCTTCAGCTTAACCTCTATCTCAGAAAATGAGTTAGAAATAAAATGGATTGAACCTTGGTTGGTAAGACATAATGTTTGTTTGGAGAAGGGGGTTAGAAATCCAAAGGACTGAACCTTGGGGAGTCAGGATAGATCTATACCTGGGAAACAAATTAGGAAATTCAAGGAAGAGAACCTTGGTATATTAGGATTAAACTTAGTCTGGGAATGGGGATTAGGAAATTCAAGAGATCGACTCTTAGTAAGATTGTAAAGTTTAATCTTCACAAGTTAAAAAGATGAAAAGAGTAGTGGATTAGAATTGTTTGCAGGACCTTGGAAGAGTAGAAGTAGATAAATCGTTATTTTCCGATCTTTTGGAATCCTTCAATATTTTATTTATTATTTTTTAATCCTCCAGTTCACTAACAAACCCCTTACATTTTTTTTCAAATCTTTTTTTTTGGGATCGATGGGTGGATCTCGATGTTTTTGAGTAACATTATGCAACCTTATTTCTATGAGCAATTGTGCCTTTTCGCTCTCAATCTTTGACAATTTTAAGTTGAGGTCCGACACAATATCTTCGTAGTGACCTTTTTCCTATGCAAAGGCAACATTTAGATCATCTGTCTCTCTTTGCAGTGTGACATTTCTGACTATCTTGTTTGCCATGATCCTCCTAAATTCCCTGATTGTCTCATGTTCTTCAATTTGTTTCTTGTTGAAATCTTCTTGCATTTGATCCAATTGACGATAAACGTCATTAAGTGCAATTTCTTGAGTAGATTGACATTTGGCAGTGTTGTTTGGTTGGTTGAAGTTCACACCCAAATCGAATGTTGGTGTTTGTTGGTGTCTTGAGGTTGACTGAAGAGAGGGACCATATATTAGTTCATGATCTTGTTGATCATGGAGTCAATTTCAAAATCGTCTACTTCAATTGGTATTTTCCCTTTATCAATAGCCTTATTTTCTTTAGCAGATATGTCAACGCCGATAGTTTCTTTAGTAAGAGTTTCTTTGACAAGTTGGTCGTCGTCTCTATCGTTTTAGGCAGCGATAACTAATTGCATTTCAAGTAAGGTCCTTTTAATATTGTGCTTATTGACCTGAAAATAAATGAGAGTATACAAAGACAGATGTGAGGTAATTGTTGTCTGTCTACATCATGAGGTTGTGTAGACTGATATTACCAGGTTGTTTATGTAAGACCCTGATTTTTGGCATACGTATGATTTAACTCATGTTTTAAAATATTTCGGAAATAACGGGGTTGGTAGTGTTATTTTTGTTTTAATTTTAAATTTGAGGGGTTAATTCGTAAATTTTCCAAAACATTAAAATAGAAATTGGGGTGAATTAATAAACTTAACTAAAATAAAGGGGAAGATTGTGTAATTAAATATATATATATATATATATATATATATATATATATATACATACAAAGATAGATAGACAAGGAAAAAGTCGAGAACCGAAGAGAGAAAGAAGAGAGAGGGGTTCGACGGGTGGGTCCTTCGGTCATCGATTGTGTAGGGTCACCGGTGGTGGGATTGCATGACTCGTCTGTATGTGTGTGCTTGCTGTGTGCGTACATCTCGTCGCCGGTAAGTAAATATGTGTGTGTTTCCTGTTTTCTGTTCATCCATCGTGGGTGTGCTGTTTGGCTGTTCGGTTTGTGACCGTGTGTATGTGTGTTCGTTGTTGCGGTGCTAGGGTGTGTGTGTAGTGGCCGTTCTGTTCAATTCCTAGTTCGACAAAAGTGTTGCCGTGGGTATGTTGTGAGTCAGTTGCGTGGGTGTCGTCGGAAGTTCGCCGGCGGTAAGTTAGAGAGAGAGCAATGCATGTGGGTGTTGTGTGCATACTGTGATCATGAGTTGGTGAGTGTGTATGTGTTGTTTATGTGTGTCTTTTCAGTTTTTCCATTTGGAGTCGTTGGAGTGGGCTGTCCTGTGTGGGTGGTGCGTATGCTCTGTTTGTCGTCTGTTTGTGCGGGTGTGTGGGTTCTGGTGGCTGACTTTTGTCGTCGGAGAGTGAGGAGGGTGTTCGTTGTTGTCTTGATTCGACGACGGTGTTGGCGTGGACGTGTGTGGGTGCTACTGTGTATGTGTATGGTCTGTTCGTGTTTGTGTGTGTGTCTGTCATTGTTCAAATTAACGACGGTGGTTGGGATGTGTGTATATGTGTGTTCGTGGGTGTGGGGGTGAGTGTTTTGGGTGTGGATGTCGATCGTATGTGTGTGTTCGGAGGTAACGTCGGTAAAGAAAGACATAAGAAAGAGGGAGACGGCTGGAAAACAGGGAGCAGAGCAGTGAAGGAGAGGAGTTCGTCTAGGCGGAGGACTGTCAGTGCGCAGAGCAGTGAAGGAGGGCGGTTCGCCGAGGCGGTGAGAGCTGGAGCAAGCAATTCAAATTTCTTTAGGAAACCGACAATCGTTTCGAAGCGGGTAATGTTTTCTCATTAATTTTTAATGATTATTAAATTAGTTTGCTAGCCTAAAAATATCGAAATGACGACAATAAATAGTGGGACTATATATAAACAAAGTTTATATAGTAAACCGTAACGGAGCGATGTTAGTTCAATGATAATATTCTTAAAGAAAATGCGGGAAATAGGAAGTTACAGAAATTAGGATTTCATGGCATGGTTAGGTTATTTATTTACATAAAATATTAATTTAGACTCTGTCACTATTAGGTTCGCAAGCACCGGAGTGCCGTTAGAGGATAGGCGATCAAAGTCGTCGAAAACAGATAATCAGATGAGTGTTCTATCTTCTTGCCAAACTATTTTTATATCTATATATGATAGAAAATTATTGTATTTAAATTAGATACTTTTAAAAATGAAGTGGATCAAGCAGGTTTTGGGTGAGTTGGTAAAATGGATTTTCATTAATTGCGTTGGTTTTGAAAGAAAGTTGAAAAGGATTTTTGTCGGACTTGGTAGTTTTAAAAGAGAGTGAAAAATATATGTTTTCCTAAAAATGCATGGTTTTCTAAAACATAAAGGGGAAAAATGGTTTCGTTGAAATTAGACGGTTTTCAAACAAAGGTGAAAAATATGATTTTCGGATTTAAAAGTTGATTTTGCGAAAAAGAGGTGGACGTTGGTGATTTTAACGGTGCGAAAAAGAGGTGGACGTTGGTGATTTTAACGGTATTGATGAGGTGGTGATTTATATTATGGTCTGTCTAGAGGGTGGTCCGGCAGATGGATATTTATTTGTGATTTGGTGATGATATTATTGAGTTGACTATGCCATAGTTTATAATGTTCTGTCCGGAGGGTGGTCCGGCAGGTGGTGATTTATATTATGGTATGTCCGGAGGGTGGTCTGGCAGATGGATAATTTATTATGGTGATTGATATTATGTGGTAATTTATATTATTGGCCTCCGAAGATGTCCGGTAGGCGGTAATTTGCGCAGTTAGGTCCGCTAGGAAGGCATATCCTACGGATAGTTACGGTACCGTTGCAACTCTCGATCGTGAGGTTAAACGATCACTATGGCTAGCCAGTGAGTGGTGTGGTGGAGTGGTGTTTTGAGATGTGGTGTTTTAATTTATTATTTGGTGATTTATTATATATGGTGATTGGTCTTATTTTATACTAGATGGGTTTGAGTGGAACTTATATATATTGTTTTACTTTCACTGCTTATATTATGGAGACATATTTATACTGTGATGGTTTTTATTTGACATACGACGTTTATATATTTATACTTGATCCATTTAGATGTTGTAAAATGAATTACTATTATTCTAAAATGTGTTTACTAAGAAGGCAATACACTCGCAGGTGAAGCAGTTAGGAATCGGTCCCCTACTGGCACTAGGTGGAGTCATTTGATATCATTGAGTTGAGTTGTCAGAGGTGAACCTTATAAGAGATTATGTATCTCCTGTATAGTGAATTGTATAATATTGTATGCATATTGTAATGTGTTAGTTGATTGAATGTAATAGGTGATGTTATGTTGTCGTCACGTCGGCCCTGGGATGACAAGTGTCCGGGATGGGTCGTGACAGTTTAGGAGGTGGCTAATTGGGGTGGAACTGATTGTAGAGGAATAAATACTTAAGCACCATCTTTGCATTTGGGGTATTGGAAATTCTTTCCCTTCTATTTGGGACACCAAGAAATGATAAACATAAATGTGATTGAAAATTATTGTCAAACATTAACATTCACGTTTTGACATTTTGTAGTCAAAGGTCATGAATTAGTTTTGCAAGAACATTCTCGTAAACATGATTATACAAACAATGTGTTGAATGTGTAAACTAAATGTACTTGTAGTGCAAGAGCAGACCCTGTAATAGATCTTTGCTCTATGTATGATTTTTTAAAACTTGTTTCCAAGTCTATGAAATTGCTTTTGGCCAGTTATACTTGGACATGTCTTCAATGTCTTCTATATTACTGAACTAACCACTTGGGAACTTGTTGTCCCTTGGTTGTAAAGAAACATATGGTCAGCTGGTGCAAATAGAACAGACGAACAACATCATGTATTGCTTCTTGATTTGTGTTCTTTACTCTCCTCTTGATTAATGATGACAAGAATGTCAAGCTAAACTCTTTTGGTTGGTACATGAGCTTTTTGAGAAATGGGGAGTTGGACTTGGTGTACCTACTTTGTACAACGGTCCCCTCATCTGATGTCAAACCAAATATTAATTGTATGTCTAGGGGGGCTCATCTTGACGAGTTTATCGCCAAGCCTGAATGCTGATTGCAAAGGATTGTAACTTAGGATGATCTTTCCTTTCAAGTTGTAATTTTTTGTAAATGTTTTCCAATGATAGATGTTTGGTGTAGAAGGTTTCAAACAACCTTGCAAAAGGTGTTTTCAACAACAATGACTTGTTTTGCTCAGTTAGATTGCAATCCCTTACTAATTCATAGGTTTGTTTCAAGTTGCTATGATATAAAAACACTCTTGGGTGAGTTTGAGTCTTGCCTTATTTTTTCTGTTTCTTGCTTTGCTGTATTGTAAAATGAATTTTTTATTCAACAATATAAAACAACATTTTTGTACAAATATTGTACATGAATGTTCACACAACTAACATGAGTGGTCTTTAACATTGTTACTTAACAATTTCGTTAACAATATAAACTTGAAACAATAACATATTGTACGGCGGAGCGTTCGTTACGCGCTTACGTATTGACTACTCACGAGTATACGAGATCAAAATTTTAGTGTATTATAATCGTTTAAGATCTGGTATCGTATCCACAGGGATTGGTGTTCGCTACTATCAAGTACCGTGTTTGTCATGACCTAATTTTATCTAGGCCAAAAATAAATATATTTAATTAATTAATACTAATACTAATATAACCTAAATTAACTATACTAATATAATGAGATGTTTTAGGGGTAAGAATTGTCGAGGGATTAACTCGGTTTACAAATACGTGTTCGACCTCGATTTACTTACGTTTACGGTGTTCGACCTATTTGACAATCTCAGTTCGTAAACTCCCCCGTCACCTCTCCCGAGTGTAAGACAAAGGATATAACGCAATTTTGTGTCAACGAAGAAGTCCCCCTCAAGGTCTTAACGACCTTAGGTCACGTGAGTCTCACCCCAATGTTATTGATTGCACACAATCCAACTCCCGACTGGATTGTTGGATCGTGCGTTGTGTTTACCCTATTGACAATCTCAGTTTTAAAACTTTACCGCCACCTCTCTTGAGTGTAAGACGGAGGAATACATGACTTCGAGTCAACGAAGAAGTCCCCCTTAACGTCTTAACGATCCTAGGTCATGTGAGTCTTGCCCCAACGTCATCGATTGTCCATAATCCAACTCCCGACCGGGTTATTGTATCATGGCGTTTGTTTACCCTAATCCGAATCCGGGATTTGTCAAATCTTGTATTCTCCATGTATCTATCTAAGCATAATAAACAAACAATACGATAAACACAATCAAACTACGAAGAATAAACATAAACGCAACATCAAAATCATACGAAACACATATTTATAAATATATTGTTAATCCCTATACAATCCATGTTTAACTAGCGGCTATAACCGCATTTACAAATAAGAACGAGCTAAACATGCCCACAATCCTAAGTTAAATAAATAAAGAAAGAAACCGAAGAACTTAACCTATATTCAAAGATTCGACGCTTGAACCATTTAACAATCGCTTCACCGTCTTCCTCCACCTCGGGATGTGAACTCTCCCTCTAAAACTCCTAAATCCAACCCTAAGTATAGCCCAAGGGGCTCTAATGGCCGGAAGTTTTTTTAGGAGAGGAGAGGAGTGGATATTTATAGGCAAAATATCTCAAAAATATCTAATAAATATCCTAAGCTGTGCAGAGGTCATTGCCGCGGTGGTGAGTAGGTCGGTTAGCTGATTGTCGTGGCGGTGAAGAAGGCGGTGGATTAGGATGACATCCTGCAGTTTCACCGCCTAGGCGATGAGTGTCCAGTAAGAATAAGTCATTCTCTGCATTTTCACCGCCACGGCGGTAGGCTTTTTTTAGAATATTGTCGCCTTGCTCGTTTTTCCACCATTCTTCGACCGTTTTTGGTTCGATCTCATTGTTTACGCTTCAGTTTTCTATTTTTTTGCCCCACACACCTAATTTATACAAAAAATATAAAAACTAATTAAAACATAATAAAACAAATATAAAAACTACTCTAAAACTAACAAAACCAGTTTGGAAATATGTAGGTAGATCATACCTATCACATATTAATACTGACCCCTACTAAAATTCGAGTATAGTTATACACTCAATTACAAGAATGTTCATGTATAGACATCTTCACGTTTCATTGTAAACTGGAGAAGAAAATGACACAAGGACAAATACGTGAACATCAATTCGACAAAAATCTGTAAACATTTACTTAATCACATGAGCATGATTATAGGAAAGTGACGGGAGTCAAGAATTATCCATTGTGTAATTATGTTAACGTCCACACATTAAACTTAAAACACGATATTTTAATATTAATTCCTACTGAAAATTCAAGAATTTTTATTCATTCGAACAACAAGAATGTTCACGAATCTTCATCCTCAAATTCAAGTTTAAAAGTGGGCGAACGTCACACCAGACAAATACGTTAACATCCACATCTACACACCAAATGATACTCCAATATTCATGCAAATCATATGAACACAAATATTCAAGTATGGAAAAACATAATATATGTGAACATTCAAGTATTATTTCAACAGATTCGAGAACATTCACGCAGTTTTTTTTTTTTATGAAAATCAAATTAAACAGTAAAATTCAAGAACATGAACATTGACCCGAATGGACATTATACTATGATAGAAGATGAAAACATGCAATTGAGTTTCGATTTTCCCTCTAGAGTGACACTCTCTCTTTTTTTGGACGAACTCTATTTAGTTTATCTAGTATTTGCCATTGTAGTGAACACGAACAAGGAACGACGTTCTATGGTTGAGGGGTAGGGTTTCGGGGGGAAAGCAGAAGGACGGAGATGAGAAATGAATGACAAGAATCGTATTTTTGGGGAGTGGAGTGATTAGTGAAGTTATGGGACAAATATTTTCGAAAATTTGAAATGCAAGTTGACAACCGATATGGCATTTGGAAAACTTGAACATTTATGCAATACAAAACTGGCCCAAAAAAATAAAATAACATCGTCGTGAAGAGGATTTCGTGAAAATTAATTTGGTGTTATTTGTTCGACGATGTGATTTAATTTCTGATGGTAATGGAGGATTTTGTAGGCTTGGTAGTGTCTTGTTCCAGGCATCAATTTTTTATTTACGTAGGTGGCGGTTGAAGGGGTCAGAATTGCAATATGTGTTATTTAATGTGAATATGGTAGGCAAAACATGTGGACCTTTTTCGAAAAAATCTTAGAGGACTAAAAACTTATATTTTAAAATCAAGGGTATATTTCATAGTTTCTTTATCTTTAGAGGACTAAATAACAAAATTCTCAAAAATAATTAGGAGAACATAAAAGATTATCCGTAAAATAAATCTCTTATAATTTTTTTATTAATCATTCACGTAAGATCAACTATATTAAACCTATCAAGTTAATATTAATTTGATGTGAAAATTGAAGTCAATATTATTGTTAGGAGGTTCCAACTTAAAATCATATGGTGCTAAGTGGAGTAACTCTTTTGATTTATATAGTGGTTTGGAAACTCTCAGATGAGTGATGTGAGACAAGAATTTAATATCTGCCCTTGAGTGCAACCTCCGATTTGCACGAATGATTTGACTATGTGGGAATGATGAGAAATGTGTAATCCCCAACTTGCATAGATAATTTGACTATAAGGGAATGAGAGACCTATAACCTTGGCTCTGATACCATGTTAGGAGGTTCCAATTTAAAATCATATGGTGCTAAGTAGAGTAACTCCTTTGATTTATATAGTGACTTGAGAACTTTCAGATGAGCGATGTGGGATAAGAATCTAACAATTATAATTAATGTTAATTAAGGATTAAATAATAAGTTGAAATTAAGTTGTTTAGGATTAAATGATAAACAATTATAATGGTAGTGCTAAATTGTTGGACAAATTCCCAAGCAATTAAGGATACATTTGGTTAGAATTGCAATTTCACTTTCAATTCCCAAGCAAATTTTTTTTTTTTTTTTTTGATAAGCAATTAAAGATACATTTGGAATAGAATTGCAATTCCACTTTCAATTCTCATTTTTTTCTTTAGTTATCTAATAGAATCAAAAGTTTGATTTCATTGGAATTAAAATGGATGAAATTAGATTCCATATTTCATGGGGTAGAATTGGATTATATAATTCACGGTAGGATTTTTTAGGGTTATACATCAAATTCCTTTCTTTTGGTCTTTAATTCCGAATTTGACAATGTGTTCGCTATTTCCTATAAAGGGTTTATGCCAAAGACCTCCCATGTCTTTTGGCCTTATACCAGAAACATCTTCTGTCATTTGACAATACCAATCACCTCCTATAGTTTTACAATTTAAACCAAAAACCTCCTCTAACAGTAAAAAAACGCCAACATAACATTATTATTGACAATATTACCCTCAGAATAATTTGACTTCAATTAAATTATATAAATACCTTTTTTTAATTTAGTTATTTGATAAATATACCCCTTTTCATTTTTTTCTTCATGTTTTTAGCATTCTTCCCTACAAGTGCAAGTACTATTACTTATCATCACCAACTTCTACTGCATTATCGTCGCCATGGAAACATCGACTATGGCGGCGGCAGCAGCCGGAACAGAGCAGGAAGACCGTTGCTGCTGCTGGAGAGGTGGATTATGCTGCGCGTAGTGTGCCGGGAAAGAAGGAAACCACCGAATGAAATCAACTTCGTCTTCGTCAGCAGCGTCTCCGGCAACCACCGAATAAAATTAGTGTTGCAGACCTACATCTCCTTGGAAACCTCCACGGAAAGAGCTCTCTTTACTGTCGTCATTCATTGCCGAAATTAATTCATCATCGCCAATCTCACATTTTCATGACCTAAAAGAGCTTTAGATGATGAATAATCAACACCTATATCATTTTCTTCTCAGCCAAACAGAGGCTAAAAAACCAACAGTAAAAATACTGTTTCAAGTGAAAACCAAACCGGAATACCACTATACACACTATACCCAAAAACCAAACCAGAATACCACTATACCCATAAAGAAGTCTTAGGTGAAATTTTTCGAGAGCTTCACCCTTCGATTATTGAACGACTTCTTCTCTGACGAACGGTTGAACAAAGGCCTCTTTCTCTCTTTTTCTCTCGACGAACGGCTAAACAGATGCCCTTCTTCTTCCAACGAATGGCTTTTTCGACGATTGAATGACCTTCCTTATCTGACAAGCTTCAAAGTTCGCAACCAAGCTGTCTTCCCGATGATCTTCCTCCAACAACTCCGACGATGTTTCTACTCTTCGACTTGACGACGAAACCAAGCAACCTCCGACAAGCTTCAATGCCTTTGGCGATCTTTCTCTCTCACTCTCTCATGCAACAGATATACAATGAACGGTGGAACTTGGGAGAAAATGAAAATGCTGATGAAAGGAACTAGTTTTTCTAGAAAAATCAAACGTAAATGCAACGGGCAAATTGGTAATTTCATTTATAATTTTTTTATTGAATAAAATTTGATAAAAGCGAAGGGTATAAGGGTCTTTTCATACAAAAATGGGGTTAACTGGTATTTGTCAAATGATAGAAGAGGTCTCTGGTATAAGGCCAAAAGACTGGGGAAGTTTTTGGTATAAACTCTTCCTATAAATTAATCTTATCAATTTAGATTTATATTATTTTGAATAAAAAGAATAAAAACTAAAAAAATATTATTCATTGAATGACAAGAACAAAATATCTTCTATATTTTTATTTTGGAAAATAAAATAGATTTTTTTTTCTATATTCTATTTTTGTTTCGGGAATAAAAGTAGATTTTTTTGTTCTCGATTTTTTTTTGGTTTCCTAAAAAAATATTTTCTTATTCACAATTTATATTTCGAAAAAAAAGAAAAATTTGAAAGAGAAAAAATCAGTTCATGTTCTTGAAATAAAAATATAAATTTGAGAGAAAAAAAAAATGTTACTTTTACCGAAACAGAAAAAAATCTGGGAACAAAAAATTTATTTATTTTCCTAAATCAAAAATAGAAATTTGAGAACCATAAATAAACTATATAGAAAATGGAAGTAGAAATCCACAAACAAAAAATATTTTTATTCCTAAACAAAAATAAATATTTGAGGAAAAAAAAATATATTTATACTTAATAAAAATGCAAGAATAAAAGGATATTAGTTGATAATTTTTGAATATTTTCTACATAATATATTACTCATATTAATCATTTTTTTAAAATAAATTATTATTAATTATATGTTAGGAATGAATTTGATCTTTCTATTTTGTTCCTTCAAGCATATAATTACAACCGAATAAAAAATTTAAATAGTAATTTTATTAATAATTCTATTTTATTTTTTCTTTCATTTAATTCTTTCTTCTATTCTTTCATCCGGCCTAGTAAAATCATTTTTTTTTTTTTAAATATGATTAAAATCGGTAGCATCTATAAACACGAAGAAGCTACTAGAAGCGCCTAGTCAGCCGAGTCTAAAACTTGTCTGTCCCATTTCGTGCAAACCGTAAACAAAACATTGATATTGATATGCATTAAAAACACACAAAGGTACTTCCCCAAATCGGCTAAACCCTTGCTCGTGTCTTTTCTCGTCAATCTCAGAAATTCAACTCCGATTCTACTGAGCACACCGCCATGGACGCCGCAAAGCTGAACCAGTTGAAGCAATTCGTCGATCAATGCAAATCCAATCCCTCCCTTCTCAGCGATCCTTCTCTTTCCTTCTTTAGAGATTACATCGAAAGGTATCGATTCGGATAATTCCTGTATAGTGTAGACTCGTTCACATTGTGATAGTTTGCGATTTCTAGTTTGCGTGTTCGATTTTGATTTTTGATTCGGTACAGTCTCGGAGCCAAGCTTCCTTCGTCTGCTTACACGTCTGGAGAGTACAAAGCGGTATTCTTCTGTTTCCATCTCCAATCTCTTGTTTTCGTTATTCGATCGTTTGGTAACATTGAAAATATTAAACATTTTCGATTTGATAATTGTAGTAGTATATTCACTATATTGCACTACAAAACTTACTTATCAAGTGCCTACATATGTGTAATTGTGCCAATCAAGTGAAGTTGAGATTCTAAATCCTTCAACTACTGTAAAGATTTTGTCACAAGTAAAATTGAACTATCAATTCCATTAGGTTTTTGCTTTTTCGGGGTTCTTCTGTTATGTCAAATTCTTGGGTGTTTGATGTATTGGATTGTTATTCGGATTGCAGAAGTCTCATGCGGAGGATTTGAGTGACGAGGACATGGATGATCTTGAGGATGAGCCGCAACAAGAAGCTAGTTTTAAAGAGGAAGAAGAGCCTGAGATAATTGAGTCGGACGTTGAGCTTGATGACAGTGAAATCGTGGAGCCTGATAATGAACCTCCTCAGAAGGTTTTATTAGGCCACGGCCTCTTGAAATAGTATAAGATGCTTCATTTTAGCTTTTGAAATTTCTTTAGCATAATGTACATTTATGTGAATTTTGAAGATGGGAGATCCTTCTGTAGAGGTCACTGAAGAAAACCGTGATGCTTCACAAGAAGCAAAAGCTCTAGCCATGGAAGCAATTTCCGAACGTAATATGGGATTTTCAATAGATAAATACTCTTACTTGTCTTTTGTAAATTTAACTTGTATGAACTTGTGGATGCATATCTATATGAATTAGAAAATAATGGCTTCATGTTGAACAGGTAAGATGGAGGAAGCGATTGATCATCTCACAAAGGCAATCACACTCAACCCTACATCTGCAATTATGTATGCAACCAGAGGTAAAGGTTGTTTCAGGATATTGGTTATAGCTTCTTATTAATTTATTCTCTAAGGTTTACTTGTCTTTGGTTTGATGGTTTACAGCAACTGTTTATATCAAAATGAAGAAACCTAATGCCGCCATCCGAGATGCCAATGCTGCTCTAGAGGTACTTAGTTATTTTTTTTTATCAGAGTTAACTGCATCTATTTTTAGGGACTGATGCCTGACAAAAATGCAATTTGAATGTTTCATGTTGCAACTTCATAGCATTCAAATAAATTGATCAATAAATAAACAGAAAGATTGATTCGTATTGATCATGTGATGTATATGTTTTATTGATAACTTTTTAAGTGAACAAGAAGTTTAGCTTACTTTAGGTCATACCGTCATAGTCAATTTCGTACTTTTAACTTGTTTCCTCTCTCTCTCTCTCTCTCTCACACACGAACACACACACACACAACACACGCACACACACACACACACACTCTCACTCTCACCCAGAGATAAATGCACTGTCATGCATGGGTGTGACGTGTTCTACCATGTTTCTCGTTGTGAGATCTTATTTGTCTGGTATGTGATGTGCAGATTAATCCAGATTCTGCTAAAGGTTACAAATCCCGTGGATTGGCAAGAAAAATGCTTGGGCAGTGGGAAGAGGCTGCAAAGGATCTTCATTTAGCATCAAAGCTAGACTACGATGAGGAAATAAGTGCTGCGCTTAAGAAGGTTTGCTTCCAATTTATAATTTATGTACTTCCTTTGCAGTCAAATGTTAGACCTGTATTGAATTTGGTTCGAACATTTTCCATTGTATAAGTATAAAAAAACTGCCATAAAGCTGCTCAGACTGTTTTGTTCTTGAATATGCGTAGCCATGTCATGTTGATTGAATTATGTGATTGCAAAACAAGAGTTTTACTAATGACATGGGGAATCATCTATATAATAAACCGAAACAGTTTTGGAAAATTATTTCTATAAAGGGTTGGGATTGTTTTGGCAAAATTGAGGGTTGACATTGCTTTATGAATTTTTTCTTCGGGGAAAGTTTCTGCCCCCATCTCCTAAATGGCCTACTTCACCTAATTTCCAAAGCTAGCTCCATTCTCTCCCATTCATTGGTTCACCCCATCTCTCTTTCTTTTTTCTTTTCCTATCAGCTTATCCTCAAGTTAACAATCTTCTTCCTATCACTTTGTTATACATACGAAATATGTGTAATTTTTAAGTGACATAGTTGACTTAAAACTCATTTCTAAAATTTCCTTATGACTTAAATTTTATGTGACTTTACCCGTGGGGCATTGGTCAGTGTCCGATATATCCCATTATCAGTGCATTCATAGGGATTGCCCTGACTAAATTGTCTGTGAGGTTGACATCAGTAAGTTATATATTGGGTGCTGAATCTAAAAAATTAAGACTGGGTCATTCAATCAATATAAAAAATGGGACTAAATACATTGTGTAATGCTACAGGACTAAATTGAATGTTAAATCTATAGTATGAACATGTGAGCAATTGGATTTAATGAAATTAGCCTCATGCCCTCAATGCATCTAGGGCTCTGAACCATTGTTTGTTTTTATTTTCTTTTCTATTTATGTAGGTTGAGCCCAATGCACACAAACTTGATGAACACCGTCGGAAATATGAAAGGCTGCGCAAAGAACGAGAGGACAGAAAGATCGAACGTGAAAGACAACGCCGGCGCGCTGAAGCTCAGGTGACCGCTGTTCATAGTTGTCAATGGTTATAGTGTTTTGCTTTTAATTATTTTAATAGTTTTGTATATTCTGTCTTAGGCTGCATATGAAAAGGCGAAAAAGCAGGAGCAATCACAATCATCATCAAGCAGGGGACCTGGAGGCATGCCAGGTGGCTTCCCTGGTGGAATGCCCAGTGGATTCCCAGGTGGAATGCCTGGAGGCTTCCCTGGGGGAATGCCCGGGGGAATGCCTGGAGGAATGCCAGGGGGAATGCCTGGAAACATTGACTACAGCAAGATATTGAATGCAAGTGTCATGCCGATTTCTATTTAATCCGCTTCTGATTTCAGATGTTGTTAACTGCATTTCATATCATCCATTTCATAATTCAGATTTTATTAACTGCATTACTTAAGAGTCTCTTTGGTTGTCTAAATTATCGTATTTTAAAATTACTTCATTTTAGATTAATTGATTTGAACGTCTCTCCATTTATATATGATTTAACATAACTTACATATTGTTAGGTTGAGCAAAGAAATATAAGAGGGTTTTTTTAAAAATAAAATTGTTAGCTATATTTTGCTCCAATTATATGCGGAAGAGTTTGCACTAGAGCTAAAATGGTTAGCTAGCTAAATTGAGTATTTTTTTTTCAACCAAACAAAAAATTATAATAATTTATAAATAACTTGATTGACAATTAGTAAAATTCAAAACTTAAAGGACAACCAAACAGACCCTTAGCGTTTTACATATGAATTGGTGCTTCAATATCATTTTGTTTTTGGTTATTTATGGAACAGGATCCTGAGTTGATGGCAGCATTTAAAGATCCAGATGTCATGGCTGCTCTTCAAGATGGTATGTTTCCCTTTCTATTCTGAAAATTATGCTCTCTTTTGATTATAGCATGGGATTTGATGGGTTAGTGTTAGTTGGCAATGTTTCACCGACATATATGATTTGTCCTCTACTCTTAGGTTTGATGTACTTGCTTGCATATAGATCTGTAGGGAACTTGATCTCATTTTTGTATCCACATAAATTTTCACAAAAAGTCGAAAACGGTTCTATGATTTGTATTGAAGGTCACCATTGCCTAAGGACTTTTCTCAAGGTAAATATTAAATAGCATACTTGTTCATTGGATGTTTAATTTGATAGAGGAGGTGAAACAAGAAGGGGAAGGGTAAAAGGAATAAGCCAAAAAGGAAAAACAGGAAACAAGAAGAAGAAAATTGACCGAAAATAAAATAAAAAGAAAATAAGAAGAGCAAAAAGTAAGAAAATATGTTTTTTTTTTTTCACTATTGTCCTGCCAAAGGCGGAGTAATTGTCAATTTAGAAGGAGCACATACAACAATATTGGTTAATGAAATCACTGACATGGACATGGGAAACAAATATGGCAAGACATGGATGCGATACGATAAATCCCATAAAATTAGGTTACAGAAACGGGTAGGATACCAAAAATGATAATTATGTATTTTATATATTTGTAGATCATATAAATTTGATTGATCTTTACTCAAAATAGAGTTATACACCAATTTAAAAAATAAACAAAAGAGCACTACCAGCACAAAATACCCAATAATTCAATAATTTTCTATTTCATGTAAGAGGTGGGAAAATGGGGTTTTCAAGAATATGGAATTACAGATCGTCTCATCTTTATGTGTCTTGGATCTTTGATCCCCCTTCATTGCTAAATCTTACTAGAAGCATTCTAAAGGGAAAATTGCATTTTTGTCTCAAGATTTCATAGGTTTCCTTTATTATTTAAAAAATAATATATAAATTAGAGGAGACAAATACTTTATTTTCAAATAGAACATAAAAAAATCCATAATTTAACCCTAGTTCTCCTATTTCCACTGCCATCGGCTTTTGCTTCCTCTTCTGAATGATAACCTCTGCAACCCCAAACTTTGATTGCACTTTCAGCCTTCGAGGTCTGGCACCAACGAAGAACGAAGACACCTAACATGTGCAAAATTAAGTTATGTCTTTTGATTTTTCCGGTGATGGAAATACAGGACGTAAGTCTCGTTGAATTTTTCCCGAGGCGAAGTTGGGCATCGCCCATGGCATCTGGGCGTAAGCCCAACTGGAAAATTACGCTCCTCATCTTCCCAGGGCAGTTTATGACCACACCGTCTCTGGGCGAGCCCCATGAATGCCTTCTACAACATTGCTTTAAACAAACCTTGAGGTTTCAAAAATGACACGTTTTAGTTCTTCATTTTTCACTTTTGATTCGATTTGTCTAATCGAAAATTTTGTTAAGTAATTTTTCTTTCTATTCCTAATTCTTCTCTTTATTTTATTCTTTTGTGGGCGACCTCTCCATCTCTCTCATCTCTATCCGCCACATGCTCGAATCTCTCTCCCCTCATGTTCTCTCTCTTTTTTATTTTTTCATTTTTTTTTTATTTTGGCATAGGATTCTCCTCTCCACATGCACACTCTCCTAATCTCTTTTTCTTTCTTCTTTTCATTTTCCATTTTTTTGACCCTTTATTTTTAAATATTTAAATAAAAATGATAAATAAATAAAAAGTAAGAGGTAAAAAAATGCACAAAATTAAAAATAGAAGTAAGAATTAAAACTACAGTATAATATTAATTTTGTAAAAATATAAACTATTTTTGTGCCTTTTTTTTTATTTTTACGAATAAAAGCTACAATATATAATTAACTTTATAAAAATATGATATGTGTATTTTTAATCTTTTATTCTTTATTTTATTACTCTTTTTAATTTATGATAATAATATTTAAGAATAGAGAATAAGAAAAAAGAAAGAAAAAGGGAAAAGGAATAGAAAAAAAGAAAGTAAGTGGCAGAGAAAGTGTGTGAAGAGAGTAGAGAGTTATGCCAAAAAATAAAAAGAGACGAGGAGATAGTGAGACAACATAGAGAGAGAGAGAGAGACGGGGGAAAGAGATGAGAGATGTGGGAGGTGACCTCACACAAAAACGTAATAGAGTAAAAACGATTAGAAAGAGAAGAAAATCACACTTTATTTTAATATTTTGACTTTAAGAGGTAGAATGAGGGTAATGACAAAATATCCCTAAATTATTGGAATCCGTCCAATTTTTTTTTATTTTTTTTTTATTTTTTATTTTTTTAACATAATTTTCATTTGGACCGAATTGAAAGGAGGACCAAATGTGTCATTTCTGAAACCACATGACTATCTAAACACTCGCCCCATACTTGAAAGTGACCAAAATGCAATTTTCCTTATTCTTATATCTTAAGTTGGAATGAAAATTTGAAGCTTGGCATAGCATTCGGAAATAGATGATTTTAGCGGAGTCTTAGAATTCTAAGGTTTTTATTTGGAGGGTTGGTTATCCTGTTTGCTTTGATGCCATGAGACTGAGTTGCCGGTTGTGAATAGCATGTTATACTTCTCTAATTTTTGAAGGGCATTTTTGCCTTCTTTTTGAGAACAAAGTTTCTTAATATAATTTTCTACAACGATTAGTTGAAGATAGTCATTGTTATTTGATTTTATTTTCTCAATTTGGCAGTAATGAAGAACCCTGCAAATCTTGCGAAACACCAAGCAAATCCGAAGGTTGCCCCCGTTATTGGAAAAATGATGGGCAAATTCGCTGGACCAAAGTGAGAAATCTCAATTTATATTTTTTCATCTTTGTCTTGGTTGGTTCGTATCGTTAATTTCGTAATGACCTTTTGAACTAAATTTATGGGCACCAATGTCTTCGACTTCCTAAAATTGATTATAAAAAAAAAGGGACTGAAATATTTCCAGTTCTAATGCTCTTTTTTGTGCCCGATTCCTTTTTTTTTTTTCAGTTAACATAATGTCGAGAGTGAAGATGTGTAATAAGAATTTCCAGAAACAATATGTGGATATCCATCCTTTTTTGTTTTATTCCTGTTCATGTGGGAGGTGGGATCTATAATCAACTTGTAACTATTGCTTTGGCCAAAAAAGAAAAACAAGAACATGTAACTACTGCTTAAAAGAAATGTGTGAAGGGTTAATGATCTGTTGGTGTAATTTATTTTGCAGTTGATTTTGGTGGAGCGAGTTGGGTAGTCAGTAGTCATTAATCACTTCACCATGAGACTTTTTCTTTTTCTATTATTATTATTATTATTATTATTATTATTATTATTATTATTATTATTATTATTATTATTATTATTTAAATTAGAATCAAACATTTGAAAGTGCATTTCTTTGCACTACAAGTGCAAGCTCAATGTACAGCAAAAAGGTATACTTATTTGTACTATAAAACTGACGCAGGGGTTGGTGGGGGGTGGGGGTTTAGGGAAAATTATGAACATGAGTTAAAATATGGGAACAAATAAAAGTATGTTCTTGTTTTGGTCTCACGTTTTTACGTCTCCAAATTTTACTTGGACGAGTTCCCTTCTGTCTTTCGGGGGTGAATTTTTTTTTCAGAAGAACAAAATTGTTTGTAGATTTTTATATCTATTTGTTTTGCGTTGCGTGAGACTTAAAACAGAAATCTGGTAATAGAATCGTGGTGGGGGTTCATTATGTAAACATGTCATCTATTCAAAAGAGGGTTTTAAATTTTGGGGGCGAGAATTGAAACAGAATTCTGGTAACAGAAACACGGTTGGAATTTTGGGGGCGACGGTCGCCCCTAGACCCTGTGTGGCCAATGCCCAAGAGGAGCCATCCTGCTAGTGCACACTTTGGATTGGGGGAAAGCGAGTCTCTTTTTAGTTCTGATGGGAGGAGGGTTGTGAAATAAGTTTTTGGAGGATCTTTAATCCCTCCGATTTGTAAGGAAAGGAGATGATGACCACTGTGTATTAGTTTGTGTAACTAATGAGGGAGGATGATCAATGAATGTAATTACTATTCAATCCTAATTATTTTAGGGCAACTTCTATTTAAGGTTTGTTTTTAATTATACGGTAAAATGTGTTTGGGTCAGTTTTCGCGCACCTCGACTAATCACCTTACTGGACGATCTTAAGGGTGCACTTCCTAATATCGATCTGGTTTATTCAGGATTAAATTCTTGTAATGCTCTCAAAGAGAGTCGAACTTAGGTTGAGAAAGAAAGGGTGCACATTCCTTAGCCAACAGGAATGACACCTCATGGATTTTCATGTTTCTTCCAGAAGTCACTCTAATTTGAACTGTTAAAATAACATGGATGTGATGGGCTTTAAACTGAAGGAGAGAGAACACTAGGACAAAAATAGCTTTAAAAAATAAAAAAACTCTACTCTCCGCTTTTGTTACGCTAATAATATCTCATTAATAAAAACACATCTAGTTCTTCATCCTCACCGTCCATATCTAGAGTTGGCAAATTGTGTTATTAGATCGTATTTCTTGTCTTGACATAGTCTGTTACGAATATGATTATATGTATTAAAAACACGATATAATTAGTTATCGTGTTATAAAACCTGAATACAAACGCGACACGAAACTTATCAGGTGGACATGAAATTTATCGGGCTGACATGACAAGACAAAATATTTTATTGTGTTACACAATAACAAGAAACTTATCGGATTTACACGACACAATAATTTATGGTGTGACACGATAATACGAAATAATGACCTAATACAATAAGATATCATGTCATAATAAAGATTTGTTTAACTCATTACATATTAAAGATCTGTTAACACAATTTATAAAATAACAAAATATAAGAAAGTTATACAACTTCAAGAATAAAAAACAAACAAAAAAAAATAAAATTCATCAATGCAATCGAACTTTCCAAGCAACATTTACATGAACAACCACCAAATATGAAATGTTTTAACATAACTGCTAATAATTTCATAACCTGTATTGTAAACTAATATATATATATATATATATATATTATGGACTACATTGTAACATTAGACAAATTTAGAGAATGTTTACAAATATTTATTAGAGTACTTTTATTTTGAAAATAATTTATGAAATTATCGTGCAATTTATTATGTCTTTCTTATCGTGTAATCTAAACAACCAATTAATTATTATTGTCTCATTCATGTCGCGTATCGGATTATTTGATAAACCTGAAATTCGATCTGTTTCTTATTGTGTTTATCATGTCCGACCTAAAATTGTTGATGTTGATTTTTTGCAAATTTTTTGATCTTTTGATTGTAATTAAAGAATTTAATATGTTTTTAAGAATTATTTGTTGCATATTTATTTGTAGTTTGATTTTGATTGTTTTTTTTTCTATTTTTAGATCTGCAAATTGTTGATTGTAATTCAATTTTTTTTTATATGATTTTAGGTGCAAAATAATTTTATTGATTATTTATTTATTTTAGAACAAAATTTATTTTGTTATCATATTTGTTGTCACAATGAAGTTGATGGTGATGATAGTTGACAGGATGGAAAATGAAAATAAAATACTAGATTTGTGCAATGGATAACAAATATTTTTTTAAAATCAATTTTACCTTTCTACTTTTCTAGTTCTGAATAAATCTGTGTAAGTTAGATTATATTCTAATGAATAGATTGATTACATTTGGCGTGTGCTTTAGCCTTATACATGGTAGTTTTCGATGACTGATTTTTTTCTCTTCTTGAATATCCAAAAAGCGGCACAAGTGTTTCGTCTCTAACAGTATTCACACAAAGAATTTTGCTGAGATGATGCTTCTTCATCGTCCAATATTTGGTTAACTAGATGAAAAGACTAGAATATGGTTTAATTGATTTAATGTGATAACAAAAATTCAATTCAATAGTGTAAGAGAAAGAGAGAGAGGCGATTAAGCATGCGTATAGGCCAGCCACAGGGCCCTATTTATATTGTCTAGGGCTTTGTATTCTAAAAATTATATTTCTTATTTTACACTTTGATCCCTACCTTTTTAAGCTGTTCGCCAATCCTACCCAATCTTTCTACGAAACTTTTAGGACTTCTATTCTCTCGTGTGTGACCTATTAGGTTTATATCAAAAAGCTGAACAATGAAAATTAATTAATTAATTGATTACACAATCAAAACAATTCTAATTTTCACGCATAAAGAATTTGTTTCTTTATGATATTTTGACTATGGTTAAAGTCTACCAACAAGAGATATAGCTATATGCAGTTGATACAAATTTTATACAAAGAACCCCTAGTCGTAATTATTGTGTTATCCAATCTCTTTATCTTTGTGTTCTCGAAAGAACAAGCACAATATAGATAGAGTTAAAACCCCTAATTTGATCATATGTATTTGATTAATAATATAACTCATCTCATGATACAAATTAGAATATCATCTCAGTCATCACATTGCCTTGGCTAGGAACTAAGTTTGAATTTTATTAAATCTAATCACATAGGACACATCCCTCTTTGTTGAGGGCGATTGATCTTTTTTTTGCATATTTGAATATTCACATATAGGTTTAATATACCCAATGAGCACCTTTGAAGATCCATGACTAGAGTACAACACTCAATGCTATCAAAGTATAATGACTTGTCTATGTGACTATCCAATACTTTAATCCTAAACATCTCCAGCATTATATTCCTCTTTGAAGTCGAGCAAACTTACGATGATGGAATAAGTCAAAAGAGAAGAAGATGGATCACTATCTACTATATACCTCTATTTTCCAGTGGTATTAAGGATGATCACTTTTAGACCCTTATTATAATTTAATAAGTCTCATGGTTCTTTTAGTATCTTACACTAATGATCAGGAAATTTACCATTCTTGATAGAATACCCCATAAGCTAGTCTAACCGCATCATTTAGTATCAATTCAACATTTCTAAACAATTAGAATTATTTACGATATTAGTAATCAAAATATTTATGATTTCATTTCTTTTAATCGACATTAAAAGTGTTAACCCCATGAGTCTAAAACTCTAACGACATGTTTGGTTGGATGAAATCGAGAGCGGAATGGAATCGCATTCCGCCCTCGATTCTTATTCCGTTGTTTGGTTCTCCAATGGAATCACTTTTGTGATTCCATTGGAATGAAATTGGATGGAATGAGATTCCATTTGAAATGGGGTGAAATGGGATTCCAACTCAATGGAATTAATATCTTAAATTACATGATAGTCTTTGTAATTAAGCCCTTGAAAATTGAGAACAAAAATAGAAATTAGAGAACATAAATTGAAATTAGAGAACAGAAAGTTGAGAATAAAAATAGAAAATTGAGAACAAAAAATTGAGAACAAAATTAGAAAATTGAGAACAGAAACTGAAAATTGATAATAGAAATAGAAAATTGAGAACATAAACCAAAAATTGAGAATAAAAATAGAAAATTAGATAATAGGAAATTGAGAACATAAACTAAAAATTGAGAACAAAAACATAAAATTAGAGAACAAAAAATTGAGAACAGAAATAGAAAATTGAGAATATAAACTGAAAATTGAGAACATAAATATAAAATTAGAGAACGGAAAATTGAGAACGAAAACTGAAAATTGAGAACAAAAACATAAAATTAGAGAATAGAAACAGAAAATTGAGAATAAAAACAGAAAATTGAGAACAAAAACATAAAATTAGATAATAGAAAATTGAGAACGGAAATCGAAAATTGAGAATAAAAACAGAAAATTGAGAACAAAAACAAAAAATTGAGAATATAAACTGAAAATTGAGAACAAAAAATAGAAAATTAGAGAATGAAAAATTGAAAAAGGAAACTGAAAATTGAGAACAAAAATAGAAATTAAAAAATAGAAACTGAAAATTGAGAACAAAAATAAAAACTAGAGAACAAAAACTTAAAATTGAGTTGAATAGTGAAATATAATAAAATGAGGAAATGAATAGAATAGTGAAATATAATAAAATTTCATTATAACCAACTAAGAAGAGAATGGAATAATAATTTTATAAGGGCAAAATAGAAATTTTACTATATTTCACTATTCTATTTTTTCTTTCATTCTATACCAACCAAATAAGAGAATGGAATAGTGATTCCATTTATAATTTCATTCTATTCCTTCTCTCATTCTATTACTTCTTCCATTCCATTCCACCCTCATTCCATTCCGTCCAATCAAACATGCCGTAAGTGAGTAATTTGGATGATAACAAATTATTTATGGTTTAAGATATTTAATGTGACTATTTAGTGTGTATTTAGAGTGAGAAGCAAATTAAGCCGAAAAGAATGAGATCTAAAAGAAAAAACACCACCACATGAAAGAATATTAAATGAGCCAAAGGATCAAATCAAGAGTGATCATGACGATGAAATGAGCGAAAGGAATAAGAGCAACGAGATGAAAAAAGCTCGCGATGAAGCAGCTAAGGACAGTAAAGAACAAAATTATATTGAAATATAAGGTAAGCAACTCAAAACTCTATTTACATCTTGACTCAACTAGGAAGCCCACACACTTTCATTGTATTCTTATATGTCATTTTAAGTTGTGTTTATACTATGCTTAAATCTTGTGAAATTTGCTTGAAATGGAGTATAAATATAAGATTAAGGGTTCACGTTGGTGCTGAATTAAATTGAAAAAAATAAACAAAATTGAAAATCTGCAGAGTCCAATTGACCGAAACCCTATGTCCGGTCAACTGAACTCAATAGAGAGTCGAATAATTTCAACTCTATTCAATTCGTCGACTGATTCCTTAACCGTTCAACCGACTGGACTACGTGGTTAAGAAAATAAAAATGATATGTGTTCGGTTAACCGAATGAGATATTCTGTCCACCGATTGGACAAGAGACTGTGGTTCTCTCGCTTCAGTCAAGCGACTAGTTAACCGATTAGGCCAGTGACAAAAATAGCTTAGAAAATTTCAGTCAACTGATCGACATAGAACTATACAGTATATTTTAATATTTGATTGAAAAATTGTTGTTGCAGAAAATAAATAAAGAACGAGTTTACCAAAATTTCTTGGGATGAGTCGCGGACTAGGTCGCTCTCTTTAAGACGTTTTGCGGCTCTGCCCAAGAACGTGCAAGCAGTGTATCAGCCCCGTCGTCCCTAGGATAAAACAGCCCAGAATTCTCCTCTGTCTAGGACGTTCTTTGCACTGTAGAAGTCCCGAAAATCAAACACCCCCGACATTGTTCGCAAAACGAACAAACTGCTCGGAAACCAAAATCGAACTGAAGAAACAGTACCGGAACAGATCGAAACAATTCCGGAAGAACAAAATAGTGAAAACCGAAACTGTTTCAGAACAATTCGGAACAGAAACAGAAACACTTCGGAACAGAAAAACAGAAACAGCGCAGACAGAAATTAAAACAGAAACAGTGTTCTGTGTTCTTTTTCTCTCAAAAAAGTGAGAAAAAAAAAAACTTATTTATAAGAAAAAAAAATGAACCGTTTTAAAAAAAAATTAAAAACTGAAATTAATAAAATGTTTATTAATCAAAACGTTTTTTTTTTAACAAATGAAACGTTTTTTTTTTTTCATTTAACGTTCAAGCGTTTTTTTAAAATCAAAACGGTTTTTTTTTTTTTTATTTATTTATTCAATCGGTAATTTTTCTTTTTTTAAATAAACTGTTTTTTAAAAAATAAATAAGTGGCACTTCATCACACACGCGCGACTCGACTCGGCACGGCCGGCGGCGCACGCGCGTGTGGTAAACCGGTAGGGATGTAACTCATCTCGCCTCCACAAAATGTGGGTACCCCTTGGGACACACCCCAAGTGTCTCACATACCCCTAGATATCCACTTTAATTTTACCTCTCCCAACCAATGTGGCACAAAAGGTTTTGAGGGAAAAACCAATTTGACACATTTGACACTTTCTATTCTAAAAATTAAATTAAAATTCATTTGTTTCAACAAAAATTGAATGAGTTAGCTTAGCTAAATTGTTTCAAACACGTTCCAATCTTACATTAGGTAAATTAACTCTTGTTTGGAATAAAATTCATGAATTATAGATCAAAATATAGGGTTAAATTATGCAAAATATTTTTTTTTTTCAGCCCCTTTGATTTTAGCCTTAAAATTAGGATCTGGTCTCCTCCCAATTTGTGCACGATCTGGTCCAATTTGAATGCTTTATTAGAGATTGTTTGATCTGATCGAACATCTACAACATTCACCTACCTTTGGTTAAACAAAATCCTCTCCCAATCACCATAAAAAAGTGCAATAGTCCATTTTTGCTGAAGTTCATATAAACCCATTGCACTTGCACAATTTTGTTGTGGGATATACACAATGAAGCATAGAGAAAACGCAATAGATTCAGAGAGAAACCACACTTGCATGATTGAGTGATATAGTGTTGATTAAACACTACAAATCAAAGAGTGTGTCCATTCGATTGTGAGAAATTGAAAGCTTTTTCATGAGAGCCTAAATGTACATTCTCTGCACTATTTACGCTGTCATTTGCTCATTTGGGTAATCTTGATTGAGTTTATATCATTCTACAAATTCGGTGAGTTCATTCCAAACTTTCATAATGTTTTGATTGATTATATATATATATATATTTTTTGAAATTAGAATGTGTTTATATGGGGGTTGGATTGGTACTAGATCGATATACCCATCTTTATACGTCTAGATCTTTGTTGACTTGAGTATTCGTATACATGCTTACTTTGATCTTTGAAAAACATTGTTGGGCTTTCGCTTGAGCAAAAATAATTCTAAAGTACATTGTTGTGTGAAATCAATTGAATTGGAAAACTTGATCATTATTGAAATGTTGTTCTGACGGTTTTCCTAAAAGCAAAGATAACTTTAATTCATTAATTTTGGTATATTAGAAAACACGAAGAACTTGCATCACCGACATGATTCAGTTCTTTACGAGATTTTAAATCCCCTAGTATCAATCTTAACAAGAGATGAGTTAATCAAATTGTTTTCACTAGACCTTATTTATAAAAAAATGTGATACTGAAACAAACTGATTTTGAGAAACTAAGGATAAACAAATTTAAAAATTGAGCTTACTTCATTAAATACTTAATTAGGATTTTCAAATTATTGTAATTTATTGTTTCTTCATATCACTCTTTTGATGTATGACGATTATACTATTTTAAGTGATTGTTCGTAGTTGATATTTAATATGCAAATCATTTAAGTTCACACTTCTACATCACCTAGTAAGTTAATAAGATTGTATTGGTTTATGAGGTGTTGATAGAGGCCCCGAGAGTTTAAGGTGGCGTTTGGTAGTGTTCCTACTTTCTCAACCCAACTGAGATAGGTTAGATTGAGAATTATGTTTCTTTCTGGGAACATAATTGCGTTTAGTAATGACAGATTTTGTTTTGTGCTAGGAATAGAATCGCGTTTGATAACTATATTATTTTGGAATTGCTTTCTCATCCAAACAAAAATCCTCAAAACAAAAAAAAATCATCCAATTTTTTTTTAGATCATGATCGATTTCAATAACGAAATTAAAATTCAGTAACGAAATCGAAATCGAACCCCAAACCAAATTCAAAAATCAAACCCTAAATCGATTTGAGCAAAATCGAAATCGAAATTGAACCCCAAACCACTAATAAAACCGAAATTGAAACCCCAAATCAAATTCAAGAACATAATCGAAATCGAAACCCTAAACCAAATCGAAAATCGAAATCGATTTTATTAATGATTGCACAGATGATTTTGATTTCAAGAATCAAACCCTAAATCGATTTCAGTAATGAAATTGAAATCGATTTCGTGTTCGAAACCCTAAATTGATTTCAAGAAACAAACCCTAAATCCATTTCAGTAACAAAATCGTAATCGATTTCGTGTTCGAAACCCGAAATTGATTTCGTTTTGGTTTTTCTGTGTTGAAATCGATGGAGATAGCGACGGGAGGAATCGAAACCCAGAACAATGACGAAAATCAATTTTGTTTTACTTCTTCTGTGTCAAAATCGATGGCGATGGGAGGAATCGAAACCCAGAACAACGATAAAAATCGATTTTGTTTTGCTTCTTTTGTGTCAAAATCGATAGCGATGGCGACGGGAGAAATCGAAACCTAGAATAACGACGATGGCGATGGGAGGAATCGAAACCCAGAACAATGATGATGGCGATGGGAGGAATCAAAACCCAGAACAATGACGATGGCGATGGTTCTTCCAAGTAACGAAATCGAAATCTGCAACCCTAAATCAAGTAACGAAGACGGCGATGGCTTGGATGGAGATGACGATGGCCGGCTTGGTGAACAACCGAAATCACGACACTAGTCGCCGGTCGTGAACGAAGAGGAGATGTGAAACTACGGTTGACGGTCGACGGTCGTGAACGAAGAAGAAACAAGGAACACAAGGAGAAGAGGAGATGTGAAACAAAAAAGAAAATGGACAAACTAAAGGAAAAAGAAAATGAGCTCAACCAAAGAGGATCAGTGGACCAACTAACAATTTTTTTTATTCCCAGCGTGTCCTTCATCTGGGTTGAGTTTTTTGGGCAAAAAAAAAAAGTATTTTTTGATTCTCATTTCCTTAGGATTTTGAGAATCAAGTCTTATTTTTTGGGTTGGGTTGAGTTGGGTTGAGTTTTGTGTTGCCAAACGCGTTCTCAAAAATCAAACCCAGAATTTTTGGGTTGGATTGGGTTGGATTGGAAACACTAACCAAACGGGGCCTAAATAACTTAAAATTGAATTGTGTGAGGGCGTGACTTGTGAATTTAAACTAGGGTGTGGGTTTAAGAGGGAGAACATGCGAGGAAGAGTGTGATAGAGCAAAGAACGACTTTACTCTTGGGTGTATCGGTTTGAACTTCAAAACAGAAGAAGATCAGGTATAGCGGACTAGAAAGCCACGAAAGAGCTCTGGAGGATAGTTATAGGCAAGGAGGACCTTTGCCAAACTACTATAAATAACGTGTCACATGACTCTAACCCCCTATTTGTGTTTGAGCGATCTTCTCTTACTTGTTTGTATTATAATTTCGATGCATATATTCACACCTATTTAAATTATCTGTGATTTGTAACATGTGATTTTGGGAGCGCAAACAATCGTCTAAGTTATTTGCGCTACCCGATTCACCTCCGCTTTTGGGTTAGATTTGGACCAAAAAAAAGGTAAGACATTTTATTTAAATATCTATGGAATCTAACAACAATATAATATTAAGAAAAAACCCCAAAATTCCCTTTTATTAATTAATATTTGAGATTTTCATTTTATTACAAAAATCACTAATTGGAATAAATTGGATTGACTATAGGACTTATCCCCAACAATAATATCTATCACTAAATCTAATTGGTACAATAACTAATATCCACATTTTTTAGATGTTGATTTAACTGTTTTGAGGTAGGAGCTTTAGTGAGTGGATCCGCTACGTTGTTTGTGGTGTCTACTCTATTAATGCACATATAATTTCTTTCCATAATCTCATCAATCAAATGGAAGTGTCATTTTATATGTTTGAATATCTGATGAGATCTGGAAAGATGACGACGAAATCATCGGTTGGGGACCATGACCTTAAGACAATTAGCCAAGTTGAGGAATTGGAAAGGTTGGGGTTGCCTCTAGATCACAACCAGATTATATATCTTAATTTCCAGTCATTTCTAGACTTGTTCAATCTGTTTGTGGTGAATTTCAACCTGAAAAATTAGAAGAATATCTTCCAGATATTCTTAATATGTTGAACTCTATGGAGGGGGGCCTTAAAAAAATATATAGGATTGTAGCTTGAAGTGGATGGGCCTTCTATCTCAAAATAGGAGAAGAGAAAAAAGAGCTCACTATAGAAACAAATATGAAGCCCAAGAAAAGAAAGAAATTTGAGAAAGGAAAGTTATTCAACTACAATCAACTTGGGCATTGAGTACAAAAATTTATGCAGTTTCTAGCTTCCAAAAATAAACCTTCAGAAGGTATGTTGGATTTACTTGTTATATTTAGTTGTATGACAATCTGTCTAGCTTCGAATTGGGTTTTAGACTCTAGTACAAGTTCGTACATTTGTAATAATATACAGGGTCAAAAATAAATCAAAAGGCTAAGTAAAAGGTAGGCCTCACCACTCATGGGAATTGGAGCAACAATTGATGCATTAGCCATGAGACATTTTGCCTGGACTTTTTATCATCACATCATTTTAGATTTGAGAGAATGTCATTTTATGCAATCAGTTTCAAGAAACATTATTGCAATTTCTTGTTTAATTCGGGATGGATATTTAGTTGTGTTTTACAATAATTGTAACAACACGATTTCTCAGGGTCGCCACACGATTTCTTCTAAAGAGAATTAAAACTAAAACTGAATAACAAATATTTTATTGCCTATAAATCTGATAAATTTCTGGTGTATCTCCTTTCCCCTTTTTTTAACGGAGAAGTAAATGTAAAAACAAACCAATAAATTTCTGGTTGTTGTTGTTGTTGTTGTGTCGATTATTATTATTCTTATTCTTCTTCTTATTATTATTATGTCGATTATTATTATTATTATTATTATTATTATTATTATTATTATTATTATTATTATTATTATTATTTCGATAATATTTAGAAATATTACAAAATCAAAATAGAAGTTTCAATATAATTTCTGGCGCAAATCCTTTTTCATAAATCCTATAATAAATATTGTAGGGGTATGAGCCCTACAGTATCCAACTAATTCAATAAGTAACATGTAGCCATGTATCTCACATAATTGGCTCATAATACATGATCATAAATATTTCATTGAAATCAACAATTAAAATTAAACAACAACTATAACATAAACCATACAATAAATGGAGAGATTAAATACAAATATTAAAAGGATTAAGAATTCTACTTGAAAATAGGAATGGGTGATTAACTGAATTAAATTTTTCTTTATGCCTCTTATTTTCTTCTCTTGCTCCCCTCATATTTTTCTCATTTTCTCATCTTTTTGTTTTTTCAGTTTTCTCCTCTTTATTATCAAGACCATCCCTAAATTATAAACAATAGACATATATATATATATATATATATATATATATATATATATATATATATATATATATATATATATAGGTGGATTATGAGACTCACTTACTCATTACCCATGTTATGTTTTTTTTTTCTCTCTCTTCTCTTCACAAGTGTAGATACCGCATTTTGTCCTACCCAGTCAGTGGTGAATCAAGTATAAGTTCAAATAAACTTTAAACTCAGGTTTAAAGAGAATGAATTTTTACCTGAGATCACACTATGAAATATTCAAAAACATTCAAAAACCTGACAAAAACCCAAAAATATTGAATTTGACAAAATACAGCTAAGTAAAAGTTTCAGGTCAAAATCGAAATTTCTGTGATTTAAGGAGGTCTAAAATGACTTTTCTAAGGTTTTATTTTCATCAAATCATCTTTAGTGTAGGTAAATATTAGTCTTTACCCTTAAAACATAGGACATTTCAAACAATTAACTCGGTTATTCCACCTCGACTTTGAGACATTTACTTTTCACTGAATCTTGTCAAATTTATCACCAAAAATATTTCTTTCTTTCATGCATACCACATCGCACACTACCAACAAACAGTCCAAGACACCCTAATCAAGGCTTAAAAAGGTCATGACAAAGCCCAAAATCACAAGGTGATTTAAGGTGTGGGCTTGACTTGGATTTTCACCAAATCCAAGTAGTCTTGACAAACCACCCTAGGCCCAAGAAATCAAGGGGCCTAGCCATCATTTAAGGCCCACACACCAAGCCTTATAATGAGAAAGGAGCCTCCCCGGCAGTTGCCAACCCAAATGGCAAAGGAAGGGGACAAGACACTTAGGGCACAACCACCGTTATCGAAACCAAACTGATTCGATTCACCACCTAAGTAAGGAATTCAATGAGCATTGAATGCCCATCCCATAAAGTATTAAATTCTTGGGATGACATGTCAAGAGCACATTTAAGGTATCTAGATATTTCAAGCAAAATATCTTAGAAACCAACCGAAAGTCTTGAATCGTGACGACCCGTTACCAAAACCAAACTGGATGAGTAGCCTCCAAGAAAATAATTTAATGCACATCCCATCAAGCATTAAATTCTTGGGACGATATGGCATGGCTAGGTTCAAAGGATCTAGATATTTTCACAAAACTATCTAAGGGTAACTAAGAAACTTGCCTTTTCCTCCAAATTCGTTCCAAGCCAAATCAAACCAAGACAAGATAGCAAGTCCCCTAGGCCAAACGCCCCCCAAGGAAGAGGCTGGTGTTGCCTACGCATTGCCCAATGTGCAGGCCCACAGCCTATAAATAGGGGTGCTAGGGTTCTCATTTTCTCAAGACTTGAAGGCCTAGCTTCTATCTCTAATCTCGAGCACATCTCTTGGGTCCTAGGCCTCTCAGGCGGATTTCTCAAAAAACACGTCATTATTCTGTTGAAATCCAGCTGTCGAAGGAATTCTTGAAGTTCTTAGAACAAGAATTTCAAGGATCGACGATCACCAATCAACATCGAGCCACAGAGGAAAAGAGGCAGGCTACTTAGGGACGACTACATACCCTAAGTAGGTTGTTTTTCTTGGGTTCTTGTCTAGGAACTCAAAGAACTGCGACCACCGATCAACCATCGACCAAACACCAATCACGAAAAATGAGGTAAATACTTAGGGAAGACCACGTCCCCTAAGTAGGTATGTTTCTACCAAAACCCCTATGATTCTTGGTTGATTTTTTACATATTGTCTTGCATATAGTAGGATCTTGTAAATAGTATACTTACTTTCATGTTCTTAACACATAAAACCCATAAAAATGAAATAAACCCTAAGAACAACCTACCTAACAAACATTTGATTTTGTCAAGAACATCAAACAAACACCTAATCTTAATCATAACAACCAAATTAGGGTTAAATCATACAAAAATAATTCAAGAGAATTCAAAACATGCCAAGACATTCAAAAACATCGACTCATCCAACCACGTGGTAAAAACGCGTGCAGATTCGAGCAAAATGATTATTCACACCATTAGTTGTACATAGTTTAGACGATTTTCCCAAAGAACATCATATTTATTTTATTTTTTTAGCTAAACAAACACACACATATATACATATATACTTATATACTACACCGACTGACCCTTGTGGCTAAGAATTCGAGATAAAGGGAGGGCTTCTATTCCTTTGGGGATATGTGTGATTCTTCTTCAAAAACCTTCCCGTTTTCTTTAGTTACTAGTAGGAATAGTATAAATATATGGTATTTATTTTCACTTTTTAACTCACAACTCACACACAAACACTAAACTAATCAAAGCAAAGAAGTTCGTTTGAGGTTCTTGACAAAATCAAAGGTTTGTTCCAAGGTTGTGATTTTGGTTTTTTCAACCAAAACTAACTGATAATCAACCAAAACTTAACTAAACTAACTCAGATTTAAACCAAAACCAACCTAGCTTTTCAAACATAACCAGATTGAATTATGTTTGACCTGATCTTTGGTAACTACCCGAAGTACGAAGGCAACCCATAAAGGTTCGGTCACACTTCTAATAATGAATCCAGTTGTCAACGAGACAAGAATGAACTACGTCTAACCTGATATTTGGTAACCACCCAAAGCACGTAGGCAACTCATAAGGGTTCGGTCATATCTTTAATATTAAACCATGTTCTTTACCAAACCAGAACAAACTACATGATGACCTAATTCTCATTAGAGATATGTTTGCTACCCACGTGGGGGTTCGGTCGCATATCCAAACCATTTAGTCTTAGTTTTCATTTTATGTAATATACCTTGCATATTTATATATCTGTTTGTATATAAACTGTTATTGGGTGTCGATGACTAGTAGTAACTGTAATATTTACCTGGTTTCCATTCAAACATGTAAAAAATACATAAAAAGAGCAAAAATTTTAAAAAGGAAAATTATCCTTGTTTAAGTGAATCAAAGAAAACTTATTGGATAGTGTTTAACAATGAATATCTATTTAGACTAAGGTATCATCTTTGGATGGATGTCTTAGGGTGTCTAACACCTTTCCCAAGTATAACCGACTCCCATACTTAAAGAATATCTATGGTACATAGACCTATAGAAGTCAAAACACGTGCTATTTCAAAAGTGAAAATAAATTTTCAAAAATCTGGTGACCTAGCACACCATTTAACCCCATGAAGCTGGCGACTCCATTTTTAACAAAAATATCAGCCAAGACATTTTTCAAAATCGACGCCTAGAAAAACCCTTGCAAATTCATTTTCAAAATGAACGGATTTGGACAACTTAAGGAGAAGAGGGTGAAACTTGTTTTCACCATCTTCCCGATTCTCTACTACTTCTGCTAATCATAATCCGGGGTGCCTCTGTTGGTGACTCCGCTGGGGATTTTTCAAGAGAGTCAGGCCTAGTTGGAGTCTAAATTCATATTTACTGTTTAATAACATCCAAGCATTACGTCTTTGATTTCAAGCATAAACAATTCCCTATAAAAAACATAACAGTAACAGTAACAATAATAACAAAAAATACTAAGCATATCATTTCATGTATATATATATATATATATATATATATATATATATCAATGTGCATACATATTTATTGTCTTTATTTACGACCTTTACATTTATTGTCTTTACATTACCGTATATAAATATTGTCTTTACATTTTTGCATTTACATTACTGTATACTCTCTCCAACGTACTAACACTCACTTTGCATTGTATATCATGATGAAAACCTAAGCCGTAACCCTCTTAGGGATAGAGAGCCCGGCAGTAGGGGATTTTGTCGATGGTTTTATCGTACCGATCTCAGCCATCAAAACCCTTAGGTTAGAAATAGAAGTTAGTAGAAGCAAGGCCGAGGGTTGCATTTCCTGGGATCCAGCTACAAACCTTATCTAGCTCAGGCCATCAACCAAAGATGGAAGTTCCCTCGGGGAGGACGCCATAGGTTTGAAGGTCTGGGAACCGAGTTGTTTTTAGGATACGCTAGAAGAAAAGCCAAACCTACATATAGTGAGCCTAGGATAGAGGATAACCAAAACCTTGTTCTACTTAGGACACTTATTTTCGAAATAGATGTCATTTTTTTCAAATTCTGTACAGTTATTTATGTTACTATTGTACAAATATCAGAACAAAACTTTTAGGAAACGTAGGGGAAAAATAATCCTTGTAAGAATTCTTGTTCTATCCCATGCATTGTTCGCTTGCTCGACACCGAAAACGTTCGAAAATTTTGAATACAGAGCAAGCTGCAGGAAAGAACAAGAATCCTTACTTCACTTAACCCAATAAATCGTCAAACATAAAACATCAAACCAATAATGCCCATCGCCTTCATAATTATTCACTTAAAACGTACCTTAACAAAATCATCAATGTCTTCGCTTTTTAAATAAACAAATAAAAAAAAATCAATAAAAAAAATCAAAAAAATCAAAAAGAAAAAAAAATCATCATCAAAATAAACGAAAAATAAAAAAAAATAAGGAAAAGATAAAAAATAAAATCCACCTTAGAATAGACATTTGAAAATATCATTTGCTAAATAGCTATCCTAATGCTCATTGCACTAGAGACATTAAGATGAGATTGACGTCACGTCATCACAACAAGATGAAGGAGACAGTAGCTATCTTGAAGAAATCTGTAAGCAAAAAGAACCCAATACCGCTTCTTGAGAAAATCAAGCGAGAACCCATATCCCCACCAGGGACTTACCATGATGAGTCTCTCGACTTTATACCGGAAATAAAACCCATAAATAAATTTGATAACCTAGAAGCTTGGGGAAGCGACCTTAAACCCCCATACAGAGAATGGATCACCTCGAGAGATGGCGAGAAAGTCTACTGGGTAACCAATTCCAAGCCGATGATACCAGTTGACAACATTGCCATCATGTGGGAAGACGAGTACGAAAGATACGATGATGATGGAAAAGCATAGGAAATTATTGGGCCTCTTATATAGGGCCAATAACTGAAATGCTAGCGCTGCAGCAACCTGAGGAAGAAATCCCTACACAGGACCCAGTCGAGGGAGAAATATCCAAGATATGGGACCAGATCAATAATATGGTCAAACCCTTAAAGAGTTAGGATAGTCTATGCCAATGAGTCAGTTAAGGAGAGGAAACTTGTACCTGACCACTATTGAAAAACGGCCATATCCCAAACAACGAGCTTTTACCCCTGTACCTTATCTTGACAACCCTCAAGCCCTTCAGGAGTGTAGAAGATTCACCCCAATTCTCACTTTTCTCTTCCAGATAAATCACGAATGCCTCATGGATAACCGACTTACATCTCTTCTGCCCCACCGACCTAGACGACATTTCCCATAGTTCAACCTGAACGCTTTCTGCAAGTATCATTCTAGAGGAGTAGGTCATCATATCGATAAGTGTCACACTCTGCTGAACCACATCGAGGACCTCGTTTAGTCTGGATCAGTCAACGTCAATGGAATCATGAACTAAGCCAGGGTAAGAGTGTAGTAGGCCCTAACATATTTTTCTATCTATCCACCTTTTGCTTTTGCTAGCTTGCCTCAAGTAGGGAATTTTGGGGTTTAGATGATGTCCGTAAGTGACTAAGACATAACCCCGCTATTATGAAGTACGGTATTATCTACTTAAATTTTGACTCCAATCTCTATTTTCAGTTTTCAATAGTTGACATGTCTATCATAATAAACACAATAGAAAAAACTAAGGCTACGCTCAAAATAGTTTTAACATCTAACTGGAACATAACCTTATTTCAACCAAAGGATGGTGAGATATTAATAAAATCTAAAAAATTAGGAGAAAAACCTAGGAACCCTGATTATAGAATTGCTACGCATGTTCCGACTTGGGAATGTCCAATTAATCTTGAAGAAATACAAAAGACTTCCTCAGACAGGAACGAAGAAAGGAACATCCCGAAGACTTATGACACGAAGAATGATAGATAAAGTCTTACAGGCCAAACCAGTCCACAAAAATTATTGAAAGATTGGGTAGCTGAACAAAATGAAGACTGACTAACATAAACTAACACTCTATCTAGACATTAACCAATTTCAAGATGCCACAAAAAACCTCCTTAAAAAAAAAAAAAAAAAAAAAAAAAAAAAAAGAGAGAGAAAGAGAGAGAAGAACCTTGCATAACTGAAGACATTCCAGACTAGAAGAGAACGATAAGCTATATCAGACAAATGAACAAAGTAGTCAGGATAAGGGCGAAACCAATATAGACCTCGAGACCGAGTCAAATTTCCCTAATCCTTTAAAAATGTAAAATTATGAAAGTAATTGTTAAGGTAAACAAGAAAGATTGGTCTCAAAAAGTAAACACTGAGTGGTCACACGAAAGCCTTTAGGTGAATCATGCTCTTTATATGATTTGAGTATTAAGTCTTAGGGGTGTCTCAACACCTAATGACTTGGGCCAACTAGACCAGGATCACTACGCAAAGTTTGCTACATGGATTGTATTGGAAGCATGAGTCTTTACTTACTATAGTGAAAGAAAACAGAATGAAATATTCCCTCAACACTACCAGGTCAGAATAACATTTGTTAGTTGTCATTGACTAACACTTGTTTCTCCATCACTTCTAGTCTCCCTCCTCTGAGTTCTCTTGGGAATGCCCAGTCCTCCTACTCTTAGTCTAAGACGAAAGAAATAAAGCAGAATCATTGAAGAAATCTTGGGTAGCATTTAGGGCCTAGGTAATCCAAATAACAATCTTAGATAAATATCGAGACTTGATGGTATTGGATTAGATAATGCCGGATAACAAACTAATTGGGTGACAGTTCCTTCTTGTTAAAACTATTCTTACCATATCCCAAATCATTTCCGGTGTAAGAGATTATGATGACAGACCAATTTTTGAATACCAGAATATGAAAATAAAAAAACATACTTTAATTAAATAATCCTGTAAGAGATAAATAGGGATATA
Source organism: Eucommia ulmoides (assembly GCA_016647705.1). Taxonomy (NCBI): domain Eukaryota; kingdom Viridiplantae; phylum Streptophyta; class Magnoliopsida; order Garryales; family Eucommiaceae; genus Eucommia; species Eucommia ulmoides. The sequence continues at coordinate 17,292,394 of CM028330.1, read as the reverse complement.
TACAAAGGCATGACAAAGATTATAAGGGAAAACACCAAAATTTCAAACTAAAGTCGATCTACGAAAGCAAAAATGATAGAAATCAAATGTAAGACGATCTATTACCCCTATCATCAGAGAACTAGATAAAGAGAGACAAAGAGCACTAGAAGAAGGGAGTGTAATAACAAATCCAAGTTTACATCATCCAAAAGAAAATAGACTTTCTCGTTACCAAGATCCCTGAGCCCGGAGAAAATTCCAAGTAAGCGTCAGTGACCTTTTTCTTGTTTGTCTTACAGCGAAGGTTACTTTAAGATAGCTAAAGGAAAATGGTACTCAATCTTTCTCTAAAGCAGAATCACAAAAGATAATAATACCTAGACAAAGATTACCAATTTAAAATTTTACACAAGACGACAAAAAAAAAAAAAAAAGCGACACGCACCAAGTACAAGTTAAAACTATTAGTACAATACAAAGCTAAAAGAAAATAGACCAATCAAAACTAGTCGATGCCATACAATCAAAGAGAGATGGACAAACGTAGGAATCGCACGTAATCCGGAGACTCTATGCAAGAGAAAATCCAGGCGTAACTCCTCATTTATGAATGTAGAGGGATAGTCTGAGGGAGGTGGAGCATCTTCCACCAACGAAGAAGGAGCCTTATCCATAGATATCTCAATAGACGGTGAGACCATGCGATGATGAATGTGCTGATTAGGGAATCCCATCAGATGTCAAGCGACGATGCTCCCACTGAGCATAAGCCGTCGTGTCTCCAGCCACGTCCCTGAATTCAAAAGTGAAATGAGCAGCAATCATCCAATTAACCAACAGAATGTACCGAGTCTGGCTGAACTAACGGAGTACGCTACTAGGAATACATGGGAGGCAGCCTCAGAATCCCAACAGAAGGATGAGAGGTCAGTCTACGTAATCCATATAGATATCGGTTGACATCGTATGCCTCGTAGTCTATACCACCTTAGAGCTAACCATCTCCACCAAAAATGATGCCCAGTCTAGTGGGTAACTGAGACGCTGCGTGATCTGAGGGAACTGAGGGAATAATTGGTCTACTATCAGATCCTATGTGCACCAGAATGCCATGAGTAGCCTAATCAGATGAGAGATGATCCATATCTGAAGTAGTGCACAACTCCCAAAGAAATAGTGGTCACCCGGCTGACAAGCCGTTAGCGACTAGTACAACTCTGCCAATACGAGAGGTACTATCTGGCGAGACGAATTAGCAAGCATCCTCTCTATTAAGAGGATCGTTTGGCCTGATAGATCACCCTCTTTCATCGGGAACAGTGTCTCTTGTAGTAACAAAGCAACTAAGACGATCATCCGACGCCTACGCCAGTCTGCGTAACTACTCTACATGTCCCCATATCCCTGATAGCTAGGGACATCTAAAAACTACCTTTGGAGCATGTCAAACTCCAAGGAATCCTCACTGATGTTCTAACAAAATGGTAAGTGCTTGCGCTTCACTCCCAGAACCTATGATAATCGATTCTTCGATGACGATAGCAGAAGATGAGGGATCTCTCCTGTCAAAGAAAGTCCTAACTGAAACGATATCTCTTCTAGACACATAGTCAGCTGGGTCACCTTGAAACGGAAGCACAAAGAGGCCGGTACCCAAAGTTGTACCAGACTCTTGATAAATAGGCCATGCATAGTGACTTGACGAAGCTTCATAACATGTTCGAGTGTAGACCTTAGAAGTGCCGACTCATCTGAAGTTAGTGTGACTCCAACCAGTCAAATAAAAGAAAATGGCTTTTCTAATGAAATGAATACCTGAGGAGGGAAACTTCGGACAAACCACCCTAAAAAAAGAGGTCCAGTCAAAGAAAATGCCATTCATATGCCACACGTATCTGTTGCATGAGAAAAAATAAATTGATCTTACTTATCTAGACTGAGCTACACTATCGCTAGGGCTCTCCACCTTCGGGGATGAGACAACATGATCGAGCGACCGGCCTTTTCGAGTAGAAAGGTGGGCCTATCTCTTCCCCTTTGCCCAGCAAGAGGAGTACTGTCCAAAGCAACCAAACATGCTATCCTGATATGATAAAGAAAGTTTGTGCATAAAATTTGCATGATTAGGTTTGCGTTGGCATAAGATGTTCGAAGAAATACATGCAAATGATTGAAGATTAGTTTTAACTATCCATGCTATCGACATTACCGTTCCACTGATAATGGATGCCCAAGTACAATAATAAAAGTGGGAAGTGCTCATAAAAAATAGAAGTACGTATACATCCATCCCAATACATAATACAATCATAACAGTCATGATACATACATCAATTAACAATACATCCCAAAAAATAAAGATGATACATCTCCGACAATAAATACATGTACAAAATCTATCTACTGTAATATATCTCTCCAAAAATGATACATATGTACAATCTAAATCCAAAGAAAAAAAAAAGAGAACAATATCTGCGCTTATCAAGGATCTGACGTAGGTTAGTCCATATTCCCTCCAGAACCCTAAGTCGGTGGGGTAGGCATAGCAACAAGGATGGAAGTCTCTATGTTATCCATAAACTCTGTTGTTCCCAGAGTAGATGTACGAGCCTTAGAAAGGGGAGCCGGAGACTGGTAACCAACGGATAGCCTGCGAAGTCTATGGATCTCTCGATGTAAGTCCTTACCGTGCCGACGACGCTGGTCGCACTATTCTCTAAGAGCATCTTTCTTGGCTCTGATGGCAACAAGCTTAGAGGCCTGAACCACCTCCTCCTCGTTGCGACTAGCCCAGAAGGACAACACCCTGTGACCTAATAAGGTACCGCCCACTAGCTGTGTGGTAGCGCGTAAATACGTCGCTACTTTCACCGCAAGTATACGGGTCAAATTTTAATATAGATTGAGAAGAGTAAGAGTTGTCGTATCCATAGGGATTGGTGTAGATTATTGTTGAGTACCGTAATTGTCATAACTTAACTTTATTTAGGCAATAAAAATTTAGTTTTTATAATAAATATACTAAATTAATTATCTAATTAAACTAATTAATCTAATATACTAATATAGTGGTATGACGTTTATGGGAAATTATAACCTAGGGATTCACTTCGTCCACTTAAATGTGTTCGTTTCAATCTAGTTTACATTAATGGCGTTCATCCTATCCGACAATCTCGGTATCGAAATCTCATTCACTACCTCTCCCGAGTGTAAAGTAAATGAATATGTGACTTCGTGTCAACACTGAAGTCCTCCTCGAGCGTCTATACAATAGTTGGTCACATGAGTCTTGCCCCAACGTTACGGATTGCACACTTTCTAACTCTCGATCGCGCCACATTTTACGCGATCTAATATCACTAATATATGTTTTGTTATTATCTTGAATAAATTAAATTAATAGAACATGATTTATTTTATATTTTTTTGTAGATTTTTGGCATTGGCATAAAAACACGTTATTTTGGGGCAAAACTAACAAGAAATGAGCAAGTCATGGTCAACCAAACGAAACCCGACCCGTTTGTTAGGCGCGATGTGGAAATAAAGTCCAAAAACAAAATAATGGTGATGATTTAAGAAAAAATAGGACAAAAAAAAATAGAGGAAAAGGAGGTCCAACACGCGAACTGGTCCAACCCGCGGATCAGAGAGGCCTAAGCATCTATTGCCAAGTCTCGGGGTGTATTTTGTTACACACACAAAAGAAGGGGGTGTTAAAGGTTATTAAAAGCAAGTGATTGAATTGATTAAATTGGAGAGTTAATTGGGATCGTTACCTTGAGCTATATATGGGTATTTAGGCCATTTATGGTTAGGGGTTTATGTGTAATTCAAAGAGAATAAAGAGATAAAAAAAGAAGAAGTAATTTTTGATTACATAGGAGGCCGTTTTATTCGGCAAGGTGGTGGAGCAAAAAAAGGGGATTCATTTTTTTCCATTCGGAGCGGCCATTAGGTTTTCTTTCATTCTTTTTCTTTTTGATAATTTTAGTTTTCTTTTGCTTTTATTTTTGGGACTCCCGAATTCTTTGGAGCTTTTTATTTCGAATTCTTGTTCAATATATTGATGGAAATGAAAAACAAATTGATGAACGACTAATCTTCTCCTAACTGGGTTAAGATTGTAGTATGTATTTTGATTTATGTAATACTGTATTGTTGGATTAATTTTAGTTTATGTGTGAACAATTATATGATGATGAATTTTGTGCTCAAAATATCGTTTAATTTGTGATTGAATTTAATCTTGAAATGTTCTTGTAGAGATTTCGATTTTAGATTCAATTATTGTTAGAACGTTAGATTTGGTACCTGTGATCTAGATCTAACGATCATATAATCGTATTCCTAGGATTTAATTATTGGTTTGGATGATTTATGCATAGATTGTAATTCACCATAAATTAGAGTAGCATAGGAATTACATCCCGAAGATAAATCATGCCGAAAATTAATAAATTTAATTTTTCTAAGTAGTTCCGGGTTGTAGTTGGGAACTCTCGTTTACGCAAATTTGAATTAAAAAGAAAATATGAGAAAAATATAATCCCAAAATATGAAATCCACAATTCCTAACCTGACTCCCTATATTCATTGTCTAGATTTACTATTTTATTTTCTTGAATTTAAAAAAAAAACAAAACTCATTTTTATCAAAGAAATAAAAATAATTGAATTTAATAGTTACAAGATCGATCCCTGTGGTTCGACACCCTACTTGAACCCGTACTACATCAGTATCGCGGTACCATTTAAAAGGGTATCGTGAAACTTGGTTTGTTGTTATTATTATTTTTGTTTTTTGGTATTCATTAATTTTTTTTTGTTTTGCCACTATTATTTAAAAAGTAAAAATAAAAAATAAATAAAGAAATAAATAAATTTTGTTGGTGTGCTCATTTATTTTATGCCCAGGGAAAAACAACTCAGCCTTGACCTTGATAAGATATTGGAGAATGATCCTAGAAGACCTAGAACTAAAAATGAAATGAATAAAGCCGTTAATTGTGAATCTACCGAAATGGCTGCAGAACCACCTAGACCATTGAGGGAATATTATGTTCCCTTAGTTTATACATCGCCTTCATGCATTAAGTTGCTTGAATTAGGGGGTGCGACTTTATTTGAAATTAAGCCCTCGATTATCCAAATGTTTCCATCATTTCATGGGCTTAGTCTCGATCACCCCTATAGACTTCTTAATGATTTTCTAGAAATTTGCATCACATTCAAATTGGCCCACCTATATGAGGATATTGTTTATCTCAGACTTTTCCCAATCACCCTAAAAGATCGGGCAAAGGAATAGCTCCATTCCTTACCCCTAGGATCCATCACTACCTGGGAAGGGCTTTAAAAAGTTTTCCTACAAAAATTCTTCTCAATTGCGAAAACCAACCAAATTAGGAAAACAATAACTTCATTCTCCCAACAACCTACTGAACAATTCCATAAATATTGGGATCGAATGAAGGATCTTTTGAGGCAATGCGCACATCACGGGGTACCGAGTGGCAAATAGTGCAAAGTTTCTATGAGGGCCTAATTGAACGCAATCGCCATATGGTGGACGTATCTTGTGGAGGAACGTTCCTCGCAAAAAGTGAGGATAAGGCTTGGACTATGTTCGAGAATTTAAGTAAAAATTCTTTACAACATGCGTCCGCTAGTAGGGAAGTGGGCTTTAGACAAACACGAGGAGGAGGGATGTATGAGATCAAACAAGTAGACCTCGCTACACAAGTTGATTTGATTTCCCAAAAGTTGGATCGAATCATCTTACAAAATCAACCATCTCCCTCTGCTCCTCCAGCTACAACATGTTCAATTTGCCTAAACCCGTCCCATACTGTCCTTGAGTGTCCTACGGGGGCACAATTTCCTGAATATGTTCAAGAACATATAAATGCAACACAAATGTATCCCCGATAGGACAACAACCTATACTCCAACACTTATAATCCAGGGTGGCGAAATCACCCTAATTTTTCATGGAAGACACCTACTCAGGGACAGTCTTTTGTTCCACCCTCTAGGCTTCAGTACCAGAACCCACCCCCAAGATTTATCCAATCCCAAGGTCAAGCAAATATGCAGCCAACTGAGATGCAACACTTTTTAAACTTTATTTAGAGCAAAATCAAAGAGTGAATTCGCATTCTTAGTCCCTAGCTAGGTTAGAAGCCTAAATCGTGTAGATCGCTGAAGCTTTGAATAAGAGGGATGAGGGAAAGTTACCTAGACAATAAATAATCCTAGGGGTCAACATTTTATTGGAGAAATGAGCGAGTCTCACGGGTACGTTCAATCGATTACGACCCTTAGGAGTGGCAAAAAGGTTGACAATTGAGTGGGTGTTGAGGAGAAAATTCAAGAGGATGAGAATGAAAATGAAGAGATGGTATAAGAACCACAATTAAGCAAGAAAGTTAAGGATCCCAAAAGTTCGAACTCCAAACTTGATACACCTACGAAAATACGTTCAGTTCCTCGGGCTCCATTTCCTCAATGCTTGACTCAACCTTCACCATTCAGTCGAGATAGCGCTAGAATGGAAGATATACTCGAAACATTCAAATAAGATTAATATTCCATTCTTGGACGCTATTAAATAGGTCCCTGTGTATGCAAAATTCCTAAAGGACCTTTGTACACGGAAAAGAAAATCTAGAACACATGTGTCAAGAAAGGTCTTACTAACACAACAAGGGAGTTCCATCTTAGGATGTAAAACCCCCACCAAAGTTTAAAGACCCTAGAGTCCCGACTATAGCATGTGTGATAGGAGACCAGCCCATCGCAAGGGCTCTCCTAGATTTGGGTGCAAGTGTAAATTTGTTGCCATTTTTCGTGTATGAACGTATAGGTTTGGGGGATCTAAAGCCCACATTAGTGATACTCCAGTTAGCCGATAGGTCAGTCAGAAGATGGAGGGGCATAATTGAAGATGTGCTAGTAGGAGTAGATAAGTTTTTCTACCACGTGGATTTCATAGTCTTAGAACCAGTCCGCAACCCTAGCCATCATATCCCAGTTATATTGGATGTCCATTCTTAGACACAGCCAATGCTTGCATTGACTGCAGGTCAGGAGTCATGGATGTGTTATTCGGAAACATGAAGGTGAGACTCAATGTTTTTAAGGCGATTAACCAACCCCTGATGAGAACTCATCAGATTGCTTTGGGGTTGATCAGATCGATGAATTAGTGGAAGAGTCTTTACCTTATATGTTATCCCAGGATCCCCTTGAAGCAACCGTCATGTACATGGATGATAAGGGGTTGGGACATGAGGAGTTATGCAAGGAAGTCCATGACGTGTTAGGGATATACCCTTATGAAACCCCATGGTTTAGGAAACTTGAACCGTTACCATCGCTAGCAAATGAGCCACTGAAACCATCAATTGAATTCCCACCGATACTTGAGTTGAAACCTCTTCCGGATTCACTCAAGTAAGCCTTCATTAGCCACGATGATACGCTATCTGTGATTATTTCGGCCGAACTCACAGGTGAGCAAGAAGAAAAGTTGGTCAATGTCCTTAAAAGATATAAAAAGGCTATAGGATGGGGAGTGGCATATCTGAAGGGGATCAACCCTTTGGTGTGTATACATAAAATCCACCTCGAAGACGATACAAAACCGACGAGAGAGTTTCAACGAAAATTGAACCGGAACATGAGAGAGGTAGTAAAGAAATAAGTTTTAAAGCTATTGGATATAGGTATCATTTATCCAATTTCTAATAGTAAGTATGTGAGTCCGTTCAGGTGGTGCCGAAAAAGTCGGGAATCACAGTGGTAAAGAATTCTAGGAGAGAGTTGATCCCTACTAGAGAAACCATAGGATAGCGAGCTTGTATTGATTATTGAAAACTCAACACCATGACGAGAAAGGATAATTTTCCGCTACCATATATTGATCAGATTATAGAGAAGTTAGCAGGATTTTCTTATTATTGTTTCCTTGACAGATACTCGGGATATAACCAAGTCCCAGTGTTTCCTGAAGATCAAGAGAAAACCACATTCACGTGCCCTTTCGGTACATTTGCATACCGAAGGATGCCTTTCGGACTGTGAAACGCACCGTCAACCTTTCAAAGGTGCATGTTAGCAATTTTCTCTAATATGATCGACAACTTCCTAGAAGTCTTCATGGATGACTTTTAAGTTTTTGGGACATTATTCGAAGGATGCCTTAACAATCTAAAGAAGATTCTAGAAAGGTGTGAGGAAACGAATTTGGTGTTGAGCTGGGAGAAAAGCCATTTTATGGTTCAACAAGGCATTGTGTTGTGACATGTGGTCTCAAAGAAAGGGATTGAGGTGGATTGTGCTAAGATTGATGTTATCCCAAATTTGCCACCGCCAACAACGGTAAAGCAAATTTGATCATTTCTAGGGCACGCGGGATTTTATTGATGCTTCATCAAGGAGTTTAGCAAGATTACACGTCCCCTCTGCAATCTGTTGCTATAGATGTGCCATTTGTTTTTGATGAGTCATGCCGAAAGGCATTTGAGAGGCTTAAGGCCATACTAGTTTCTGCTCCTATTATCCAGCCCCCAGATTACTCTTGACCCGTTGAGATTATGTGTGATGCCTACGACTATGCTGTCGGTGCTGTTTTGGGATAGAGAGTAGACAAAGTACCTCAAGTGATATATTATGCAAGTAAAACACTTGTCGAAGCATAAGTGAATTACACCACTACCGAGAAAGAGTTGTTAGCCGTCGTTTTTGCATTGGATAAATTTCGATCTTATATCCTAGGGTCGAAAATGATCATATTCCCTGATCATGCAGCTTTGAGGTACCTATTGTCAAAGAAAGAAACAAAACCTCGGCTGATTAGATGGATTCTCTTACTCCAAGAATTTGATATTGAGATTAAAGATAAAAAGGGAGTAGAGAATGTCGTGGCTGACCACCTATCTCGTATTTTTATTAATGAGAGCCAGAAAGAAGAGCCTGATAGGTGTGATCTACCTACATATTTTCACACTGGTTTTGTTAGTTTTAGAGTAGTTTTTATATTTATTTTATTATGTTTTAATTAGTTTTTATACTTTTTGTATAAATTAGGTGTGTGGGGGTAAAAAGATAGAAAATTAGAGCGAAAACGATAAGATCAAACCAAAAAGGGTCAAAGAACGGTGGAAAAAATAGCAGGGCGACAATATTCTAAAAGAAGCCCACCATCGCGGCCTCCAGACCTCCGCCGTGGTGTTGAAAATGCATAGAATGACTTATCCTTACTAAACATCCACCGTTGCAGCGCGAGACCAACGCTGCGGCGTCGGAGATGCAAGATGTCAACCTAATCCACCGCTTTCTTCACCGTCGAGGCGATCAGCCAACCGACCTACTCATCGCCGCGGCGGTGGCCTCTGCACAACTTAGATATTTTTACTAAATATTTTGAGATATTTTGCCTATAAATATCCTCTCCTCTCTTCTCCTCTTGTTCTCTCCGGCCATTTTGAGCATTTTAGAATATATCTAAGGGTAGATTGAGGAGTTTTAGAGGGGGAGCTCATATCTCGAGGTGGAGAAAGACGGTGGAGTGATTGTTGAACGATTCTTGGCGGTTAAACTTTAGACGAGGCTAAATTCTTTGATTTCTTCCATTATTTCTTTAACTTAGGATTTTGTGAGCACGTTTAGCTTGTGCTTTATTGTAAATGCGGTTAGGGCTGTTAGTTAAACATGGATTGTATAGGGATTAACAATATATTTATAAATATGTGTTTTGAATGATTTCAGTGTTGCATTTATGTTTGTTCTTCGAAGTTTGATTGTGTTGATCGTATTTTTATGTTTATTATGCTTAGATAGATATGTGGAGAATACGGGGTTTGACATTCGGGAGAGGTAACCCCGGATTCGGACGAAAGTAAACATAACGCCAATCGATACGTTGGGGTAAGACTTACGTGACCTAGGGTCTTTAAGACGTTGAGAGGGACTTCTTCGTTGACTCGAAATCATGTATTCCCCCGTCTCACACTCGGGAGAGGTGGCGGTTGAGTTTTATAACTGAGATTGTTCATAGGGTAAACACAACGCAACGATCCAATGACCCGGTCGGGAGTTGGATTGTGTGTAATCAATGACGTTCGGGGTGAGACTCACGCGACCTAGGGTTGTTAAGATGTTGAGGGGGACTTCTTCGTTGACACGAAGTCGCGTTATATCGCTCGTCTTACACTCGGGAGAGGTGGCGGTGGAGTTTACAGACTGAGATTGTCAAATAGGTCTAACTGAGATTGTCAAATAGGTCTAACACCGTAGACGTAAGTCAATCGAGATCGAACACGTATTTGTAAACCGAGTTAATCCCTAGGCAATTCTTTCCCCTAAAACATCTCATTATATTAGTATAATTAATTTAGGTTATATTAGTATTAGTATTAATTAATTAATTACATTTATTTTTAGTCTAGATAAAATTAGGTCATGATAATTACGGTACTCGATAATAACGAACACCAATCCTTGTGGATACGATACCCGATCTTAACGATCACACTATACTAAAACTTTGACCTTGTACACTTGCGAGTACTCAATACGCGAGCGCGTAACAAACGCTTCGCCGTACAAGTTTTTGGCACCGTTGCCGGGGATTGGTTTTTGTCAAATTCAGTTTTTGGCAATCGTCACCAAGTTTTTTATGACATTGCCGGGGATTGTGTTTGTCATTTATTATTGATATTGTGTATAAATGACCCGATTTTACTTTAGGCATTTCTTTTGTATATAATTTTTGTTTGTAATTTTCTTTTTATTTCTTATGCAGGGTACTTGCCGATGTTAGATCAACAGGTATTGATGCATCTTTTTCGACGGGATTCCAAGCCGTTTTATGGTGTGTGGCCACACACATAATCCGGTGAGGTGTGTCGTTGAAAGATCGAGTTGAACAAAGCAATATCTCACCAAGCTTGAGGCTTTTCTGAAAATGTCGGGCCGAGAACATTAAATCACGCGCTTCTTGGGAGGCAACCCAAGGTCAAATAAATTAAATCTGTCATAACTGAATTTATTTAGAGGCGAGATTCTCTCGCCTCCCAAGTACGTGTTCTAAACCACCTTCGTTAGCGTGCTTTAATTTCTTATATGTTGAGATAGATGATTGGGATAACTGAGAACACTGTCCGTTTTAAGTTCGGAAGTGATGTGTAGTATAGTATGTTAAATGTTTTATTATTTTCTTATGTGCATGTGTGTTTAGGTTAGAATGTGTTTATGTTTTTGTGTTGTTGTTTTCATGATGAGTTTTGCGTTTATCTAGGCCGTTACCCGATGATGATATTACCCCCTGGTTGTTTCCGAAGTCAAGGGTAATACCCATGCATGTGTGTTCTATGTACTTGACAATGCATTTTGGAAAAAATTATTGTAGATCCTAATTTGCACGAGCATATAGACTCAATGTATTTCTATTCAATTGATTTGAGGACAATTATCGATTAGCCAAACTCATGACAATTTGAGGATTTTAGAACCTGATTGAAGGGAAGCTTGAGGCGAAATCCTAGGCGAGGTAGTTCAGGAGACGTGATTTAGGCATTCTTTTTATCACTTGAGCCTTTGAAGCCTACCTTGTAACATGTTTATCCTTCGTTACCCTGTCGAAGCCTAAAATGACATTTCAATTCTGAATACATGAACAAATACCCTGGTCAATTGATCTTTTTCCAAACCTTTATCGCTTAACCGAAGGCACAAATTTGAGTGAATCAAGTTAGCAGTTGCAAATGCGTCTTGATGTGAGCAGTTGGGTTTAGGGAGAATTTCTAATTGGTTCGATATTCGAGTACTCACTTGTGGTTTTTCTTTCGTTTTAAACCACACCCGTGAAATCATAATAATCGAATAAGTTTGAGGGTGTGGTTAAAAAATAAAAAATAAAAAATATTTACTTTTCTTTTGGCAAGTGAGTACGTTAGTCTAAAATGTTTGTTCGAGATTGTTTCTAATCTATCTATGGGGGTTCGAGAGTGAATGTACCAAGCGTTGAGCCTTGGGTAACGTTAAGTTAACAACGTTAACCCGTTTTCTATTTCAAAATACCCTTGGCCAAATATTTCATAACCAAACCAAGTCCTTCTGATCTCTATGAACTACTCAACCTACATTAGTAGAGAGTGGACCCCAATCAAACATATGGAAATTCTAGTCCTATATGGTCTAAGTCATGAGTTTCGTTGGGGGATAATCCAATCCAATCATTGGATAATTATATTATTGAGTCTAACACTAACACGTTTACAGGATCTAGAATAGTATTCACCATTATTACATGTTGAAATTCTAGAACATTACATGGTGTGTATTACCGCCTGAACTCGATATGATTGGCGGTTGTTGAGGGAAAAATAACTTGGCCGCTAGAAGAATGTAAAACTCGTATGTCGTTATGTTTAGATTGTTTTTAGGTTGTTTGTTATTTAATTCAGTTGTCTTTTTTATTTTTTTGTGTGTGTTTTGCTCGAGGACTAGCAAAATTTTAAGTTTGGGAGTATCAATTGGGGATTTATTTCCCGATGAACAACTCTTCTCTGTAGCCCAAGTGTCCCCACCTTGGTTTGCGAACATTGCGAACTACCTTGCTACATGTGAGATTCCTTTCTAGTGGACCAAACAAAATAAAAACCGTTTCTTCTCACAGGTCAAACATTTTTACTGGTAGGATCCTCACTTATTCAAGCATTGTGCGGATCAAGTGATAAGGAAATGTGTGCCAGAGTGCGAGTTTGACCGTATTATGAATTTTTGGCCGTCTTTATTCAAAGATGTGCACCGATTCTGTCAGGCTTGTGACAGGTGTCAGTGCACGGGATCAATATCCTGCCGAGATATGATGCCCCTCCAACCTATTCTGGTAGTTGAAATCTTTGATGTGTGGGGCATTGATTTCGTGGGACCATGCCCAACATCCTTTGGTCACGAGTATATCTTATTAGTTGTAGATTATGTGTCGAAGTGGGTTGAGGCCATAGCTACCAGAACTAATGACCATTGGGTGGGGCTCCGCTTTTTGAGGGAGCATATTTTTAGCAGGTTCGGGACACCCCGGGAAGTCATTAGTGATGAGGGTTCACATTTTTGTAATAGGTCATTTGAGGCATTGGTACGCAAGTACTCTGTGACTCATAAGGTGGCCACACTTTATCACCCTCAAACTAATGGTCAAGCGGAAGTGTCCAATAGAGAGGTAAAACAGATCTTAGAGAAAACAGTACATCCCGACAGTAAAGATTGGTCGGAACATTTGATTGATGCTTTATGGGCGTATCGCATAACCTACAAAACACCTATCGGTATGTCACTTTACCGACTGGTGTATGGTAAAGCATGTCATTTACCTGTTGAGCTAGAGCATCATGCTTATTGGGCTACGAGAGCGTTGAACTTTGAGATGAAATGAGCAGGGGATGAACGCAAGCTTTAACTCTCGGAGTTGGACGAGTTACGGAATGAAGCCTTCGAAAATTCTAGAATTTATAAGGAGAGGACGAGAGCATTTCATGATAACATTATTAATAGGAAGTCTTTCCATCCTAATCATAAGGTCTAGTTGTTCAACTCAAAGTTGAGGCTTTTCCCGGGCAAACTTCGATCTAAATGGGATGGTCTGTTTATGGTCGAAAAAGCACACCCTAGTAGGGTGGTGGAAATAATTGACTTAAGAGATGGTCGAAAACTTAAAACGGCCAAAGATTGAATTATATGGTAGGTTTTGAGGAGCGGGGCGTTATCGAGGCGATCAGCTTGGTTGACCCGATTTATTCATGATGCCTCATTACATTTAGCTAAAGACGTTAAACTTAGCGCTAAGTGGGAGACAACCTAGTGTTATTTTAGAGTATTGAGTTATTTCATTTTAGTTATTATAGTTTTACTGTTATTATACTTTATTTTAATAATTTTCCTTAAGTGCATTGGTAGACAGGTTTGTAGGCATTCTACACCTACTCAGTTATGCTATACTTATAGACACATCAGATAGTATCCTTCCTTATCAAAGCTATTTCGTACTTTTATCATTGAGGACAATGCTAAATTTAAGTTTGGGGAGGAGGTGAATGCTTGTACTCCTGCTGATAATTGTATTTTATTCCACACTTAATTTTGTTTCAATCTATCCCATGAGAACATGTCTATCGGGTACGAACTTGAGTTAACTAAAATAATCATTGGAACGTAGGACTGATTTTTTTTAAAATATCTTATTTTTTGACCCTTACATGCATGCAAATTTTCTTTTATTCTAAACTTAGTACATGAGCTGGTCTACTAAATTTTGGCATGAGAATAACCTAATCCTGAAATTAAAAAATAAAATAAAACAATAATAATAAAAATAAAATATGTGTGTTAATAATAATAATACTTTGTCTTAATGATGAACTTTCGCTGAGTAACCGGGTAAGGATCTTTGCAGAACTTTTCAATAATGATATTTTATTCATTTAGTGAGTTGTGTGATTCCCCCCTTGTGTCATCCGATTTGAGGGAATGAATTGGATCGTGAACTTTTTCAGACCCTGGCTCGTGGTACCTGCTGCCCACCCTTCCTCCTCTGCTTTGAGAACCGTGTGAAGGACATGCAAAAAGCGATAATAGATCTCGGCGTTAATAAAGTATCTAAATACGGGTGCGGTGGATGCTCGTTGAAAGCTGTCTCCCTGATTGGGGTTACGTGGAGTTTTGAGTGTTCTTGTCAAAAGGGGGAAACGATTTATTAAGATAATAAGTGACTTGTTAATCTCGAAGCCTAAGATGTTCAAGTTATTAAGTCTGAAGGGTGCTTTAACACCTAATGCCTCGAGCCAACTGGATTGGGAACATTGACCTAACACTTGCTACACGGACACCTTAGAAAGCCTAGTGGGGTTAGCATTGCACAAGTCACTTATTTAAAGAAAATTATTTATTTTATATTTACAAAATAAAATAAAAATAAAAATAATAATAATAATAAAAAAAGATATATACATTTTTATTTCAGGAAAAAGTTATTTGATTGTTTAAAACTAGTTGACTAACTACTTGTACTAAATTCATTATAAATGAGAGTTACATGTATGTTGTGGGTGCAAAAATAAATATTGTTAAGAATCACGTGCTATGAGATCAATGATTATTTCAGCGACTCATAGGTGATCTTGACTGAATATGTTAGTATTGGACATGATTGGTAAATCTTTTGTGAGGAATAAAATTCACAATAAG
Organism: Eucommia ulmoides; assembly: GCA_016647705.1. Lineage (NCBI taxonomy): Eukaryota > Viridiplantae > Streptophyta > Magnoliopsida > Garryales > Eucommiaceae > Eucommia > Eucommia ulmoides. Next base: position 17,277,154 of record CM028330.1, on the reverse strand, counting down.
GAATTTGAGATGTTTGTGGGTAGCATCACTATAAACCCTCACGAGACTATACTCGTCCACTAGGGGTGACTTAGAGGTTTAAAGGCTTGTTTCATGTGCTAAATGCAACCGTGTTCCCTACGGAAGTGGTGTTTCATTTAATTAGATATTTAGTTTTGCTCGAGAACTAGCAAAATTTAAGTTTGGGGTGTGATCGCGGCACATTTTACGCGATCTAATATCACTAATCTACGTTTTGTTATTATCTTGAATAAATTAAATTAATAGAACTTGATTTATTTTATATTTTTTTTTTGTAGATTCTTGGCATTGGCATAAAAACGCATTATTTTGGGGCAAAACTAACAAGAAATGAGCAAGTTATAGTCAACCGAACGAAACCCGACCCGTTTGTTAGGCGTGATGTGGAAATAAAGTCCAAGAACAAAATAATGGTGATGATTTGAAGAAAAAATAGGACAAAAAAACAAATATAGAGGAAAAGGAGGTCCGACACGTGAACCGGTCCGACCCACGGATCAGAGAGGCCTAAGCATCTATTGCCAAATCTCGGGGTGTATTTTTGTTACACACACAAAAGAAGGGGGTGTTAAAGCAAGTGATTGATTTGATTAAATTGGAGAGTTAATTGGGATCATTACCTTGAGCTATATATGGGTATTTGGGCCATTTATGGTTAGGGGTTTATGTGTAATTCAAAGAGAATAAAGAGATAAAAAAAAAAGTAGTAATTTTTTATTACATAGGAGGCCTTTTTATTTGGCAAGGGGGTGGAGCAAAAAAAGGGGATTCATTTTTTTCCATAAGGAGCGGCCATTAAGTTTTCTTTCGTTATTTTTATTTTTGATAATTTCAGTTTTCTTTTGCTTTTGTTTTTGGGACTGCCGAATTCTTTGGAGCTTTTTCATTTCGAATTCTTGTTCAATATATTGATGGACATGAAAAACAAATCGATGAATGACTAATCTTCTCCTAACTGGGTTAAGATTGTGGTATGTATTTTAATTTATGTAATATTGCATTGTTAGATTAATTTTAGTTTATGTGTGAACAATTATATGATGATGAATTTTGTGCTCAAAATATAGTTTAATTTGTGATTGAATTTAATCTCGAAATATTCTTGTAAAGATTTTGATTTTAGATTCAATTATTATTAGAACGTTAGATCTGGTACCTGTGATCTAGATCTAACGATCACATAATCGTATTCCTAGGATTTAATTATTAGTTTCGATGGTTTATGTATAAATTGTAATTCACCCTAAATTAGAGTAATATAGGAATTACATCCCTAAGATAAATCATGTCGAAAAATAATAAATCTAATTTTTCTGAGTAGTTCCGGCTTGTAGTTGGAAACTCTCGTTTTCACAAATATCAATTAAAAAGAAAATATGAGAAAAATATAATCCCAAAATACGAAATCCACAATTCCTAACTCGGTTCCCTATATTCATTGTCTAGATTTACTATTTTATTTTATTGCATTTAAAAATAAAATAAAACTCATTTTTATCAAAGAAAGAAAAATAATTGAATTTAATAGTTACAAGACCGATCCCTGTGGTTCGACACCCTACTTGAAACAGTACTATATTAGTATCATGGTACCATTTAAAAGGGTATTATTTTTTAGCGATCAACTCCCTCCTGGGTTATTATATCGTGGCGTTGTGTTTAAACCCCAAACAAACTCCGTATTCTCAGTATATCATAACAAGCATATAAACATGGAATAACGATAAACACAATCGGATAAACAAGAAAAACCATTAACAAAACATCAATTTTATATAAGCAATGTTTACATGAATTCAATCAAACCCTAGACAATATATGTTTAGCTACACATGATCGTAGCCCTAAATATAACTAAATATAAGCTAAACATATACAAACATTCAACCAATCTAAGAGAGAAATAGAGAAACGAGGAGACTAGCCGTTATCCAAAGATCTGATGCTAAAACCACTCCGAGAACGCTTCCTCCTTTTTCGCGTTGTGATTTTCTATTGGCCGAATGGCCTTGGAGCTCTTAAGACTCCCGAAAATATCCACCTCATGTTTGGGGGAGAAGAGACGATATTTAAAGTATTTTAAATATCTCAAAATATCCTAAAATATCTTAAAAAATCTGGCGCTGACTGCTGCAGCGGTGGATAGGTCGGTAGGCTTCGGGCGGGTAACCGCTGCAACAGTGGTTTGATCGCTACAGTGTTGGAGCTCTCTCCATTTTAACCGCTGCAGCAGCGGCCTTACCACTGCAGCGATGAAGCTTTCAGCAACACCCTGTATTTTCACAGTTGCAATGGTGGTTTCACCGCTACAGCGGTGGATGCAAGATCTGAATTTGGCATTTTTGCTCGTTTTCTCAACCGTTCTTCCATTACTTTGATCGTTTATGGACCGTTTTAGTCTATTTTCATCCCAAATACCTAATTTAAGACAAAATAAATAAAAACGTATTAAAATATAATAAAGTGCTATAAAAATACTCGAAAACTACCAAAATTGGCTTGGAAATAAATAGATAAATTACACCTATTACTGTGCTACATCTGTCTTAGGGCCAATCGACAGACGTGAGAATCACTAGAGGTATTCCTCTTCAAAAATCGGGGGAACAACCAATATGTCCCCTGGAATCGCAAGGTCAAGAATATCTGGATCAACAATAGTGTAGGGTCCAAACTACACAGATGGAGGGGAAGGAGGTCGACACATGATACCAGAAATTTGATGAGTAGCTCTCTTACCCATGTACAGCTCCCAGAAAGTTGGACCTCTGAAGACACGACGTTGAGTCGACAATATCCTCTCGGGGAATATGTTCGCCCAATGAGTATCACAATAGCATGCCTGCCATATAATGTCTCTATGCACTAGGAACTCTAGCTCAGTCCGGGCCACCATATGATCTCAGAAGGACGACCCCTCCTCTAGCATGGAGCAATGCCACTTTACCCCTCGAGGAAAGCAGTCATCGGGAGTAGAATTAGGCCAGCATGAAGGAAAATACTCATACGCCTAGTACGGAAAGAGAAATGTGAGAGAAAAAGAAGTTAAGTAACAGAGTCAAAGAATACAAAGAAGGATAAGATATTTGAAATGAACTCACAAGTAGGAACTACTAGAACCCCGTAATGCTGCCAAATCGAGCTGATGCGTGAGACCGTATCCCCGCCAAGAAGGCCATGAAAGTAAAGCTACCCTAATCAAGCTTTGTCAAGATGTCCAAGTCCCTCAGAGTCCTTGAAAAATAGAAAGGGATGGTGAAGCTAGACGAATCCAATAAAGTCCCACCAAGGAACTGGCGCAGTAAAATACAATAGCGTCGAGCTCTCGCCACGAAGCTTTCTGGATGAGGGAGGGTAAAGACCGAGTCATGCACTAAGTCGCTCTGTTGTATACGCGCTCTAGTCCTCGCCTCAGCCGGTATCCAATCCAAGATCCTATTCGCCTAAGTCTAGGATGTCTCTCTCAACGGAACGGGCCGTCCTCGAAAGCGAACTCCAGTGATCATCGCCCAATCAAGGGGCGTCAGCACCAACCCTCTGCAAACTAAGTGAAGAGATTTCGTAATCGAGAACCAACACTCAATCATGGCATTAGGATACCCATGATCCATACGAGACACATGGATAGTAAGGAAATCCCCAAAATTGCACTCCTCAATGAATATGTGGTAGTTGGGGTGCATCCTCCTAGCATATGGGGTATAGAAAGTCAACCATAACCCCCTGAAGTTCTCGTTGCAACAGAGGTCGACCTATAAAAATTTACCCACAAAAAATATAAGACTTTGTTCTTAAAAAAAAAAATGGTGAATTAGGAAAGGTTTCAATAGTGAACCTGAGTAGAATGGAAGAGAACAGATGGATGGTCATGAAGATCTCTTACTAGCGTTTGATCCTCAAGCTCAATGGGATAAATTCATGCTACATCGAAGGTAAGCGCTCTATCTCGAAATGTCTTAGGAATAGGATCCCCTGGCTCGAAGTCGTCTCTTGGAAAATCATCAGGAATGCCCCACTCGGGCATCTCATCTTCAGGAGGGACGTAGTCAGGATCCACTGCCATTCTAGTTGTGACAGAAGAGGTAGCAAAGTACTGATCCATAGGAGTATCTGACGGACTGGCCGTCATTGGGTCATCGACTCTAGGTACCCTGAAGGTCTCTTCATCAGAAGAAAAGGAAATGATAGGCACGTCCTCTAAAATCCTCAATGCCGATGTCCTAGTTCGACCTCGGGAGCGCTTTGAAGCACTCCTTCCGATCGAGGTCTCAAGGGCCTTGACCTTCCCATAAGAATGGGAAGGAAAACAATTGCCATCACCTGAAGAACCCATGGCTGACATAATGACACCTAAAAAAAAAATCAAGGTTTTATCGTTAGGGTTTCAACTTGAGAGAAAAGTTGGAATCACTAGGGTTCATGCGTAGGTTTTGAAAGACATGTCAGGCTCACTCCTACAATCATTCTACAAAAGCAATCGCAAATGGCCAGGACTAATTGTTAACGATCTATCGCTAGCCAAACAATAGGGGGCAAAGGATTGAGTTTACCTCTCTAAGAATTTAGATTACAACTATGCGCCTTCTTCGCCAATTTAGACTAAGGCATAGCCGGGAAAGCCAAGTCGAAAACTCCTGCCCCTACAAGTGCGACATGCCAAATGTTTGCACACCCATCTCTTTTTGGAGAAACGTCAAAATGCTAAATAAATACGATACTGGAGGGGCAAACCATGCTAATTCAATCAAGATGATATCCAAGACTCTAAAAGTGAAAACTCATGCACAAAAACAAGCCCACCATGAAACTTGTGTTATAGTTGCATTTTTTTTTTTTTTTTTGCATGAAATCAAGATCCATCTCTAGAGACAAAGATGCACTAAGAATTTCTCTATATTTTCTTAAAAAAAAAAAAAAAAAAAAAAAAAAAAGACAAACTATAAAACAAAAGAAAAAAAAAAAAAAAAATTCAGCCCCCCGAAAAAAGAAGAAGAAGAACAGACAAATATTTGGGCAAGAAATACACAAGATTTTTTATCCCCATATGTTAATACATCGCATACAAGATTAATCTCCAAATCATCTCCTAAACATGATTAAACATAACAATCATGCATGGGAACAAAAAAAAAAAAAAAATGCTACATCATCAACAAAAAATCACAAAAAACGCCACCTCATTTGAGTTAGGGAGAAACACTACCTTATTCTAGAAACTCGAAATTATGCATTTTATGTGATATACTAACTTCAAATGCAAAATTATCACCTAAGTTTTCAAGAGAAAATGGGGTTTCTCAAAAAATGACAAAACCCTAGTTTAGGGTTTTGAGTGCAACCATTTCAAATGAAAAAACACGTGGAAAACGATCTCCACGACTGGCACATACCTTCTAACTGATAAAAAACGAAAGAAAACGAGGAAAAAATCGCAAGAATCCTGCTATAGGTTACTATTCCTGCTCCCGATTTTGTTTTTGTTTCCTGAAATGCCAGACAAGCTATTGGCCTGTCTTTTATACAAAAACATCCCTACGTATAGGCCAATGTGCAGGGATACAAAAATACTGCACGAGCATCATTTTGGTTAAAAATGATTTTTTTCTTGATTTTTTGAATTTTGTTTTTGAGCCAATTTTATACGGGAAAAAAAAGGGAATCAAACTTACCTCAAGACACATGATGTATTGGAAGATGTGCCTGAATTGATGTCTTACGCATCGACAAGAGGTTTCGAGTAGCATCGTCATAAATCTTGGAAAAATAAGTGTCAAATCATGACTAACGTCGAATCGGAAGGGCATCAAATCAAAAGGGTCACATCATGATCAAATTGATTTGTTTTACGATAAAGCAAACTTGATAGCTAAATTTTACCAGTTACTTCCTTACTATGAAATTGCACAAACGACATGATATACCAATGGATCAACTCTAGGAAAGATTAAACCTCACAGTCTAAAAAAAAAAAATGCAATGATAAACTTGTCACAACCAGGTATATTTTGGAATTTGATTAGTAAACTCACAATTTTGTTACCTCGATAATCGGGGAGACAGACCAATTTAGCTTCACAAATCTTGTAGCTAATCAGTCTCTTCCCCAACTTGCAGGCTGGGGAAGACTTCACATTGTCAATAATTAGGAATCCCACAATCGAAAGTGTCAGATTAGAATCCCCAACAGAACTTATCTAGGCGCTACCCCAATCTACGACTGGGGCTAATTTCATCCTATCTATGTTTTCCTGATGGAAACAGTGTCCATTTTGTCTCACAACGAACATTGAATGCCTCAATTATAATGAACTAATTCATGAACGATGTATTAGTTTGATTCCTGGCAACAAACGGGATATGTAGGAAACCCTCACGGGTTCGGTTGAAAAATTCAAACTCATAAAAAAAACAGTCGGAACTATGTGTCAGCCTGATTCTCAGCAACACCTGGGATACATAGGAAACCTTCGTAGGTTCAACAGACAAATTCAAACTCATTAAAACCCTAGGAACTATGTGTCTGACTAATTCCCAGCAACGTTCGGGATACCTAGGAAACCCTTGTGGGTTCGGTTGACAAAAACCCAACCATGTGTGATGAACCATGTGCCGACCTGATTCTTAGTTATCTAAGATACGTAGGCAACTTTTACAAGGTTCGGTTGCGCCCTTTAAGCTACTGGCTATTCATGCACATTGAACTTTGTGTTAATCAAATTCCCTGTGCAAAACAAGATTACCCAGTAACATTTCGACAAGATCCTTGTTAGATCACCGAGGAATGTAAGAAACCCAAGTGGGTTTGGTCATAATAAAAGGAGAGACGAGTATCATCTTTGTGACGCTCTCTCAGCCTTATACTAGGGCGCATATCTAGGAACAGTTCATTGACTCTCTTGAGAAAAGACATATATACTTTCCTTGTTTGCCAAACAGTAGACGATGCTCAAATCAGGAAACTACGTCCAATCTGACTCCTGATAAAACCCGGGACATGATGAGTGATTTATTTACCAACAAATCAAATACTTTTAAATTCAAATATTTGTGTGTTTTCAAGCACTTTTGTTAGTTTAATGTGTTTTTGTATTATTTTTTTAGGTTTTTGAATAAATGGGTGAAAAGAGACAAGGTCGGTACAGTTGCAGTAACTTCAAGACCATTTTGGACAATGATGCGACTCGATTTTGGAAAACCTTAAAACATAGAAGTTGTATATCTTTGTCTTAGATTTCCATATGTTTTTGAATCACCTTAATCGGAGTTCGGACGAGAATGTTATAGCCAAAATACCAAAAGATATCACCGCTGCAGTGGTGACACCACCGACGCGGCGATTAAACAGCAGAGAGTTGCTAAACTCTCAGTTTTTTCACCGCCGCGGTGGTCAGACTGCCATTAGAACAGATATTTTGTGATATTTTTAGATCCCTATATCATCTCCTCTTCTTCGAAATACCCTAGAACGTTTTGGAGATAATTTTCGACATTTTTGGAGCCTCTTTATCAAAGACCAAAGAGGAGAACACATTTTGATAAAGTAGAAACAAGATTGAAGCGGTTTCGGCGAAAGTGGAACACCCCACTCTTAAGATTTGTTTTTCTTTCTTAATTTCTTTCTTTGTTCTTAACTTTGCTTGTTGTATAATGTTGTTTTTCTCTTCAAATCTTGAATATTTCATAATGATCTTGTATATCTAAACATATGTTATTTTGGGGTTGATTAGTTAATGAAAATATTATTTATTTGAATCTGTGTTTCGTTATTGGTTGTTCGTCTTTATCCGATTGTGTTTACTGTTTTATTACAATCTTGATATGCTTGTTATGGTATTAGGGTTGATTTTGAGAATACAGGGTTTGACACTCGGGAGCGGTAATCCCGGATTCAGACTAGGGTTAAACACATCATGACGATCTAACGACCTAGGAGGGTATTAGAAAGTATGCAATCCATTAGGTTGGGTCAAGACTCATGTGACTAAGGGTCGTATAGACGTTGAGGGGAATTTTGGCATTGACACGAAGTCACATATTCGCTCACTTTATACTCGGGAGAGGTAGTGAGCGAGTTTATAATACCTTGATTGTCGGATAGTTTGAATGCCGTTAATATAAACTAGACTAAAACGAACACATTTAAGTGAACGAAGTCAATCCCTAAATAATTTATTCCCTGAAACGTCATCATTAGTATTATAATTTAATTAGTTATTAGTTTAGTTTATATTCTTAAAACAAAAACCCAAAATTCAATCGCTTAGATAAAATATGGTTATGACAATCGCGGTACTTAGTGACGATCTAATCCAATCCTTGTGGATACGACAACCCTACTCATTCACTATTCTATAAAACTTGACCTGTACACTTGTGGTGAAAGTGGCGATGTAATATTCTTCTACCAAGTTTTTGGCGCCATTGCCAGGGATTGGTTTTTAGATTGTTGTTGTTATTATAAGTAAATAACTTGATTTTAATTTAGGTATTTTTTTTGTTTATACCTTTTTTGTTGTAGTTTTGGTTTTATTTCTTATGCAGGGTACGTGAAGATGTTAGATCGACAAGTATTGAAACATTTCTTTCCATAAGATTCCGAGCCATTTTATTGTGCTTAGGATTATTACAACGAGCTGATATTTCAGTTCCCAAATCATGGTTTTCCGAGGGAGTGCTAACTCTTGAATTTCCTCAACGGGTTACAAGTCGCAACTAGAATATGGGTAGAAGGAGGAAATGCTAGCACCTCATTCTACGATCAAACCACGGATGATGCCCTTTGGTCGTTGGAGGAAATGGCGACCCTTGATTATCAAAGTTGGAATTATTCACCAAGTCACCAAAGCTTGGGAGATTGTTCCAACACTACTACACTATGGATTGACACTTCGAATCAAGGTGTTTAGTCTTCTCCGTCCTTAAAAGACGTGTTCGCCATAGTTATGGGGGAGACTCAGACATTTTTGAGGTAGACGCGTGACTAGCTCAATGAGCACGAGGATTATCTTAATTATATTAAGACGATCTGCGTCGACATTGATGCGATTGTAATGTCTCTGCAGATGCAAATCGGTCATCTTATTTGCTTTGTTGAGACTGAGTCAGAAGTGACCGTACTGACAAACGTGCATGTCACATCCAAATGTGAAAGCCATCATAAGAAACCAAATACAAGCAGGAGGAGCTTGGGAGAATTCATTGATAAAGATTCGAATGAAGAGAGAACGCAAGTATGGATTGGCGATGGAGATTCACACACTGATCGTTGTGAGTTTTTACCGTTTGAATTCCAGTTGGTGATACCGCCATCGAGCCAAGACGATCACATCTACGAGGATCCGATGTGGCTTACCTATCCTACTCTGTTTTTAGCTTTAGTACATTCATGCTTCCCAAGCACATGAGATGGAGCTGAATCGAGTTGAAAACTCGGGCCGATCAATACCAAATCTCGCTAGTCTTGAGGGTGTTCTGAATCAAGACCCATATGTGGTGTTGTATGACACGTACTACGGGCGAAATCCGCTCTTTGACGAGCACTTCTCCATGTCGGGCCAAAGACAATAAACTACGCGCTTCTTGGGAGGCAACCTGAGTCAAAAATAAATTAGATTCATCTCTACTGACTTGATTCGGAGGCGAGATTCCTAGGTACATGTTCTAAACCCCTTTTGTCAACATGCTTTAATTTCAAATGATGAGATCGATGATTGGGTCATTGAGGACACTGTCTGTTTTAAGTTTAGCGATAATGTGTAGTATGTAGTATGTTAGTATGTTTTATTGTTTAATTGTGTGCATGTTTGTTTAGTGTAGAATGTGTTTAGTTTGTTGACGTTGTTGCATGTTGAGTTTTGCGTTCATCTAGGCCATTACCAGATAATGATATTACTTCCTGGTTGTTTTCGAGGTCAAGGGTAATGCCCATTCATGTGTGTTCTGTGTGCTTGACAATGCATTTTGGTGAAAGTTATTGTGGATCCTAATTTGCACGAGCACATAGACTCAATGTATAGTTATTCAATTGATTTAAAGACAATTATCGATTAGCCAAACTCATGACAATTTAACGATTCTAGAACCTGATTGAGGGTAAGCTTGAGGTGAAATTCTAGGCAAGGTAGTTCAGGAGATATGATTTAGGCATTCATTTTGATAGCCTGAGCCTTTGAAGCTTACATTGCTTTATGTTTATCCCTCGTTACCCTGTTAAAACCTAAATGCAGTTTCAATTCTGAATACATAACGCATACCTTAGCCAATTGAACTTTTTCCAAACCTATATCGCCACAATTTGACTGAATCAAGTTAGCATTCGTATATGCTACTTGATGTGAGCGGTTGGGTTTAGGGTGATCTTTTAATTGGTTCGGTATTCGAGTACTCACTTGTCGTTTTTCTTTCATTTTAACTACACCTGTGAATATAGTTAAATTCCGTTTCTTTTGACAAGTGAGTACATCAGTCGTAAATGATTATTCGGGGTTGTTTCCAATTTATCTATGGGGGTTTGAGTGTGAGTGTGCCAAGCGTTGTGCCTTGGGTAATGTTAAGTTAACAACGTTAACCCATTTTATATTCCTGATATACCCTTGGCCAAATGTTCCAAAACCGAACCAATTCCGATTGATCTTTTTGAACTTCCAAGCCTACATTAGTGGAGAGTGGAATCCAGTCAAGCGTATGGATATCCTAATCCTTTCTGGTTAAGTCGTGAGTTTCGTTGGTGGATAATCCAATCCGATTGTTGGATAGTTATATTATTGAGTTTCGCGTTCACACGTTGAAAGGATCTAGAATGGCGTTTACAATTATTGAATGTCGAAATTCTAGAACATCACATGGTGTGTTTTACCACCTGAACTCGATATGATTGGGGGATGTTTAGGGCAAAAATATTTTGGTCGATAGAAGAATTAAAAACTTGCATATCATTATGTTTAGGTTGTTTATATTTAGGTTGTTTGTGTTTTTTATTTTAGTGTGAGTGTTTTTGCTTGAGGACAAGCAAACATTTGAATTTAGGAGTATTTAATGAATGATTTATTTACCAACAAATCACGTACTTTTAAATTCAAATATTTGTGTGTTTTCAAACACTTTTGTTAGTTTAATTGTATTGTTTTTTTAGGTTTTTAAATAAATGGGTGAAAAGAAGCAAAATCGGTACAGGTGTAGTAACTTCAAGGCCATTTTGGACAATGATGCAACTCTATTTTGGAAAAATACAAAACATGGAAGTTGTAGATATTTATATTTGTTTTCCATAGGTTATTGAATTAGCTTAATTGAAGTTCGAACGGGAAAGTTACTACCAAAATACCAAAAAGTGTCACCGCCGCAGCGGTGACACCATCGATGCAGCAGTCAAACAGTAGAGAGTTGCTAAAATCTTTGCATTTCCACTACTGTGGCAGTCAAACTGTTGACATAACAGATATTTGGGATATTTTATGATATTTTTTAATCCCTATATCATCTCATTTTCTTCCAAACACCCAAAACGTTTTGGAGATAATTTTTGACATTTTTGGAGCTTCTTGATTAGAGGAGAACACATTTTGATGAAGTAGAAACAAGATCGGAGCGATTTCGACGGAAGTGGAAATCGATGGAAGTGGAACACCCCACTATTAAGATTTGCTTTCCTTTCTTCATTTCTCTCTTTGTTCTTAACTTTGTATGTTGTATAATGTTGTTTTTCTCTTTAAATATTGAATATTTGGTAATGATCTTGTATAGCTAAACATATGTTATTTAGGGGTTGATTAGTTAATGAAAATGTTGTTTGTTTGAATCTGTGTTTCATTATCGGTTGTTCGTCTTTATCCGATTGTGTTTACTATTTTATTACAATCTTGGTATGTTTGTTATGGTATTAGGGTTGGTTTTGAGAATACGGGGCTTGACACTCGAGAGAGGTAACCTCAGATTCGAACTAGGGTTAAATAGATCCTGACAATCTAACGACCTGGGAGGGCATTAGAAAGTGTGCAATCCATGAGGTTGGGTAAAGACTCATGTGACTAAGGGTCGTATAGACGTTGAAGGAGATTTCGACGTTAATGCGAAGTCACATATTCGCTCACTTTACACTCGGGAGAGGTAGTGAGTGAGTTTACGATACCTAGATTGTCAGATAGGTTGAATGCTGTTAATGTAAACTAGACTAAAATGAACATGAGTGAACAAAGTCAATCCCTAGATAATTTATTCCCCTAAACGTCATCATTAGTATTATAATTTAATTAGTTATTAGTTTAGTTTATATTCTTAAAACAAAAACCCAAGATTCAATCGCCTAGATAAAATCTGGTTATGACAATCGCGGTACTTAGCGATGATCTAATCCAATCCTTGTGGATACGACAACCCTACTCATTCACTATTCTATAAAATTGACCCGTACACTTGCAGTGAAAGTGGCGATGTAATATTTCACCACTAGGACACGCACAGAACATTCTCCTCTCACCATTGACAAAAATCCCATGTCAATCGGGATTGAATAATGTCATCAACACTGAAAATCCTCATGAAGTCACGTTAAACCATACGATCCCCATAGAGTTTCTCAATGATAAATGCCCCAATCAATTGGGATTGAACTATGCCAAACAAGACAATGACCCACCAATTCGGATTTGACCATACTAGACTTCAATCAGCCGAGGAAGAATCAGGTGTCGACCTGAGTCTTGGTAAGCCCCAGGACACGCGAAACCTTCACGGGTTTGGTCGTCATCTTAAACAAAATTCCTCCACCCCCAGCAGACTACGCTTCAACCTGTCCTTGGTAGATCACCAATGTACATAGGAGACCCAAGCCGGTCTGGTCAAAACCAGAGAAATATCAGCAATCACGACATTCTTTCAGCCTTGTATTAGGGCGCATCTCCCGAGAAGTCCCTTAACTTTCTTGAGCAGCCGACTACTAATTCTTTTGTTAAGAAGACAACAAAGGATACCTGAGCTCGAACTACGCATTGATCTGATCCTCGATAGATTACGAAGGTACATAGGAAGCCTTTATAGGTATGGTTTCCAATCTAAGATAACATAGTGAGGGTTTAACTATATTTTGACTAGATTCCTGAACCAGTAATGCCATTAATACGTAAATAACCCAACAGGAGTTTCTAGGCTAAAAGAACACTACAAATCGCATGCTTAGTTCAAGATACAGATGAGACCCATGCGAGCTCTACCGCATCTGCCGAATGCTCAAGAGACAGTATCGTGCCCAAGCTAGAGCTGGGGCATATTATATCTGGTTTCTCTGTTGATACTTTGTAATAAGAGTCGCCCCAGTTAGAGTTGAGGTACATTATATCATATCTTCTCCATGTAGAGTTTATTGATATAAGACTCACACCAATCCTAATCATAGTCAATGCAAAAGAAAAAAAAAAATCAAAAATGAAAACTATAATCCCAGAAAATGAACAAGCATCGTCAAGCCGCGGTCTACGGCCAGGGCACATTTTACCCGAGGTTAAATTTCCCCCATGAAGTTTTCTATTCCTCGTTAGGAAATTCCAAGTAGGATGTATCCAAAAAACTCCACTAAAAGTTGAGTTTCCCCGAGGGTCTTTGCCCATTGTGAATTCTCTCAGTTATTTTCAATCTTGTATTGATATGATGATCCAAAAATCAATTTCCCTAACCAAGAACCTGTTCCACCAAATATTCATGAACTTCACAAGTTCGAACTACATTTGACTTGATTCTAGGTTAAGTCTGAGATATGTAGGCGCCCTAATGGGGTTCGGTCAAGCCAGTTCAATTCAATTAATCAATCAATCAAAATCATTTACTTTACCTGCTAGAACTATATGTGACTTGATTCTCATTAATTTGAGTTATGCAGGAAAACTCTTTTGGGGGGTACGGTCACAACTAGAGCTATGCAAGATTTTTGTTTAAAAATTACATCAACACCCCCATATATTATACAATATTAGTATTAACTTTATTATTATATTTATAATCATAAAAGTTATCAAATATTTGATTATACCCAAAAATTTACATAATATACAAAATAACCCCCTCCCAAAATATTTAACTTATTTTTAAAAAAAAAATCAATTTTTTTTTTGGGGGGGTATTACAATAATACTTGTCATATATTTTAATTCTAAATTGATTGGTCATGGTATATGATTTACCAATCTCTATTATTTATATACTTATGGTGAAATTAATAACTTAGAAAAATATATATCTAAAAAAAATTAAAGATGAAAATCCCAACTACTTGTGACATCTCAGAATATGTCATATTAGAGAGAAAAAGATTAACAAGATAATTGAAGATCGGATTCTAGACCCATTAGGCTCAGAATATTTATTGAGTGGTTTCTCGGGTTAATTCGGTCAACCAAAAAAAGTAGTTGGTCGACTAAACAAAGCAATGTGTTTGGGATATGGAATGAGTGACCTACTGGTAAATTCAGTCAACCGATAGGTTGGATCGGTCAACTAACGAATCCAGTAGTTGAAAATTGAAAAAAAGGAGAATCCATTGGACCAATCGGTCAACCAACTGGAGTAACACCAATGATCATTTTTTTTAACCGTTGGAGAGGGTGGTCGATCGGCAGTCAGCTTGGTCAACCGACTAAATCAGACAAAATTTTGACTGATTCAGTTTTTGGGTCAAATCATCTCGGTTTTGATGATTTCAATGGAGTATTTCAATTGAATTCAAAGTATTTTTTAAATATATTATATGTAATTTCTATTTATTTTATCCATTTATTTATTTATTTATTTATTCTCCTAATTATGTTGGTAAAATACTTCTTATTCCTAAGGATTCTGATTTGAAATAGTTTAAGGGACCAAATAGATCTTTTTTAAAGAGTATTTTTAAATGAAACTTACTTTTTTTGAGTATATTTTATATATAGGGTCTTAAGGTGTCATTAAATGACATAGAATTTGAAACTATCCGTTGGAAGTGGAATTCTAAGTCTATTAATATAGACCTGATCTAAGCTGCTTAGCGTTCGTTTCATCAATTTGTGTTTCTTCTATAGAGTTATCATAATCGTTTTCGATGAATCCAGGTGAGATCTTTCTATGCTAGTTGTTGTTTGCTTTTTAAAATTATTTGATTATGTGCTTTGATAATTTGTTTGTGGAAAATCGTTTTCAAATCTATTTTTGTAAAAATCTTTTTAAGCGATTTTTATTTGTGATATTTGATTACTTGCTATTTGTGTGATAAATTATTTAAATTAGATTTTTTGCCTCTCATTGAATCTGTCACATAGTAATTTAGGGATATTAATTGAGTATAACTATTTTGAGGTGGTAGAAGCTGCTTTTGTGAAGAAACTTAGTAAATTTTTTATATGTGCGAGTTTAAGCAGATTAGGCTAATCAAAGTAGCTAGGTTTCAACTTATAGTCTGTGAAAACATTTGGGGGGGTTTAATCTTTAGCATGAAAAAGGATTAGGGCTTGATCTTTAACCTCCAAAAATATTAGGTTTTAAAATTTTCTTGTAATTGGATTTGAGTGTTGTAAAGGTTCTTCCTAAACCTGTGAAAATGATAAGTGTAATAATGTGAAAGAGAGAGGTTGATTCTTAGCATGTGGAAAGAATTAGTGTTGTAATGGTTGATTTTGAGCTTGTGAAAAGAATCAAGATTGTAAGGATTTGGTTCCTACCTTGGAAAGGAATCAAGGTTTAGTGAATTGTGAATCTTCGCGGAGTTTAGGGGAGTGGACGTAGGAAAGACTAGCTTACCGAACCAGGTTAAATTCTCGTGTGTTGCTTTGTTATTGTTTTTGATTGTTTGGGTGTACACTTAGCTAAATATATTTTTGCTGCGTAATAAGATAATAATCAATTAGGGAAATTGATTTATTTAAATTTGAATTTATTACTTAAATTTTTATAATTATCTAATTCATCCCCCTTTTGGATAGATCTTTGGGCCAACAATTAGTATCAGAGCTAGTTTAGTTCATTAGGCTTAACATCATAACTAAAAGGATCACATGGCGTTCAACGTAAACTTTATAGGTGAAGAACAATCTGTGCATCATCTTCCTTTGTTCGTAGGTGATAACTATTCATTCTGGAAAGATAGAATGATTGTCTTTTTACAAGCCACTAACTATGATGTGTGGTTGGTCATTGAAGATGACCCATTTATTCCTAAAGAAAATGGAGTTGTGAAAAAGAGAGAACAATTGAGTCTGTTTGGTAAACATAAATTATCCATTAATTCTCAAGCTATAAACATTCTGTTTTGTTCTTTAGATATAAATGAATATAGCAAAGTTTTAAGTTGTGGATAAAAAAAAATGTGGGATACATTGCAAATCACATATGCGGGAACTAATCAAGTGAAACGATCCAAAATCAATGCCTTGCTTCATCAGGTCGAACTATTCAAAATGGGTGATGCAGTAACAATTTCGGAAATGTACACAAGATTCAACAATATCTAACAATCTTGGTCAACTTGGAAAGCCGTATTCATTGGAAGATAAAGTACGAAAGATTTTAAGATTGTTGACCAAAGTCTATGAACTAAAATTTACTTCAACTGCAATCAAGGAAGCCAATGATCTCACCATATACACTATCAATGAACTTATTAGCAACCTTATAACCCATGAGACAACTATTGATGGATATGAGCAGGGATCAGGAAGCAACAAAAAGAAATCCCTAACAGTGAAAGCTAAAAAAAATGGGGAACATGATGACAGATATCATATATGTCTTGGTGCTTCTCACCAAGAATTTCAGAAAGATGACCCGATGAACATTCTGCAGAAGGAATAATTTCAATATGAGTAATGTTAAATACTATAACTGTCATAAATAGGTCACTTTCCATCCGATTGTCCTGAACCAAAGAAGAAAAAATAAAAGAAAATAAAGGAAAATAAAAAGGTGAAAAAAAATAAGAAAAAGTCCATAAAAGCTACCTGAGATGATTCGGAGTCAAGTAACTCGAAAAAATCAAGTAGTGACACTGTTCTAGTTCTTGTCCTTTAAAATTTGAAGAAGTATTTGATGTGTATCAAGAACTAATATAGGATCATAAAAATCAGTGTTCGCAAATAAATGCCCCACAAAGTATAATTAACACACTTGCAGGCAAGTGACTAAATTTGATTATGAAAACAATGAATTGAAATTTAACATTTTGGATTTAAGTTCTATTGTTTTGAAATTCACAGGTAGTGAAAATAATTTGAAAATATTTTTTGGGAAGTTCAAGAAGAAGTTTTGATAAAGCTGAAAATGGCATCCTATTTAATGTATGCTTATGCGCGAGATTTCAATCTTGTCCGAAAGAATCACATCTAATAGATGTTAAGCGAATCTGTCGATATTTAAAGGGAACAAGTGATATAGGATTATTGTATCCTCGAGGGAGTGACTTTAAACTGATTAATTACTCTGATGTTGATTTTGCTGTGCAAAGTTGAGCGTAAAAGCACAAACGATTCATATTACTTTTTGGGACATGCTTTAGTTTCTTGGTCTAGTAAGAAACAGAATTCAATTGCCTTATCTATAATTGAGGCAGAATATTCAGTTGGTAATTGTTGTGCTTAAATTCTATATATTAAATAATAATTATATGATTTTTGGATATCTATGGAAGAAGTTCCTATCTACTGTGATAATAAAAATGTCATTTACTTAAGTAAGAATCCAACACAATACTCACGAACTAAGAATATAAAGATTCAACATCATCTTATTCACGTTCACATTCAGAAAGGGGATGTATCTATTGAATATGTTGATATCTCTGATAAACTTACTGATATTTTTACTAAATCTCTAGTTGAAGATCGATATGTCAAAATTATTCGAGGTTTAAGTATGGTTAGGCAAAATGATACATGCTTAGAGTAAAGTTTTGATTTTCCGTCCCCATTTTTAAGATGACAAAGAGGGAGAAGTTGATGTTTAAAATATGTGTTCGCCTAAGTATTGCAATTATAAAGGGGGAGAAAATTCATGCAAAATTTATAGGGGAGGAATTTATTTTATGTTTTCATTAATGATGCTAAAGTATGTTTAAAAAAATCCATTCTCAGATTTAGAGAGAACATGGCTACATTATTTTTTCTGAGAAAATATCAAAGTTAATTTTCACCATAAAAAGGAAGATATTGTTGAATCCAATATTTTCATGGACAATTAAACGTTGATATTTTATGGATTATTGAGTGATTTTAGATTTAAATTCCATATATTTGATTGAGGAGGAGAATCATTGAAGAAACTATAGTGGGTGCAAAATGAAGGCAATGGAGATATGGAGAATATTGAAGACAACTCATTACTTTTATACTCTTAATGCAACCCAAATTAGAATCATGCGTGACACTTTAAAATGAATTAATTTTATGTGTTTAGTGATAATTTTGGAGTTATAATATGTGTTTTATAACGAGTAAAGTATTTGAAATGTTTTTGGTTAAGGACCTAATTGAAAAACAATTTTAACACTTTCTCAATAGGTCAATCGGCAAAAGTGATTAGTTGACTAACCAAAACAGTTTGTTTAGGAAGTGGAATGGGAGACCTACAAGTCAATTTAGTCCACCGACAGGTTATGTCAGTCGACTAACAAATCCAGTAGCTGAAAATTGAAAAAGAGATAACCCACTAGACCAATTGGTCAACCGACCAAGGTGGTCAGTTAACCGACTAGTGTCATGCCAATGATCATTTTTCTGACCGTTGGAGAGGGTGGTTGACCGATAGTCAGCTTGATCAACTGACTAAATCAGTCCAATGGTTTACTGATTTAATTTTTGGGTTAAATTATCTTGGTTTTGATTATTAGTTGCGAAAAGTATTTTTTTCGTCACCAAAGGACTATATAGGCTACGAAACTAAATTTTGTAGCAAAATAATGACTCTATTTTTTTTTTTTTTTTTTTTTGGCGACAATTATAAATTCATTGTCAAATACATGGATTGAGTAATAAGTTTTTAAATTTGTCGCAAATGGTTATGGTTTGAGTTGATGCCTAATTAAATCAAATTAATAATAATAAAAAATAACACTTAAATACAATATATAATATATAAAAAGTAAAATTAGTGTCCTAAAAATAAAAACTACATTAAGACATGTATTTTATTATAATCCGACCACAAATTTAAAGGAAATAATGGGAAAAAAAAAAAAAAAATTTAGGGAAAATTACCTATTAATCCCAAAAAGAGAAATTATTTACCATCTACTCCCATCGATTTTTCTTTACACCGATTAGTCCCGTCAACACGTTTTTCTTGCACCAATTAGTTCCGTCAACACGTTTTTATTGCACCAATTATTCCCATCACCACCTTTCCTTACACCAATTATTTTCATTTTCAAAAATGGTCAGAATTGAGTTTACAGAAATGCCCTCCCATGAGTTTTACATCGAGAAGGAAGGTCGTCAAATTGGTGTACCACCGCTGTCAGCCGCCTGCCGCCGCCGCCATAAATTACAGCTTTACCCCAAATTTTATGACTTTTTGTCACTTTTATATGTTCCAAAAAAAAAAAAAAAATCTTGATTTTAGGATAAAATCGTTATTAAATGTAACGTAAAATAAAAGAAGAATTGATATTATATTCAACATTTACAGGTGTTGAATGTAACATCCACAGGTGTTCAATGTAATATCATATGTATTTTACTATGCATACAAAAATAAGGGAATAATGGATGTTACATTCAACATCCACAGGTGTTGAATGTTACATTCAACATCCATATGAGGGGTATTTTGGTAAAAAAAAATAACATCATAAAATATAAAAATAAAAACAGTTGATGTTACATTCAACATCCACATGAGAGGTATTTAACATCCACATGAGGGGCATTTTGGTCAGAAAAAAATAACATTAAAAAAAAAAAAAGTTGATATTCAACACTCACAGGTGTTAAATATTACATTCAACATCCACATGAGGGGCATTTTGGTCCCAAAAAAAAAGCATTAAAAAAAATACCAAACAAACAATTGATGTTACATTCAATACCGAATGTTATATTCAACATCCACATGAAGGGTATTTTGGTTAGAAAAAAATAGTATTAAAAAAAAAAAAAAATTAATAATTTTGATGTTACATTCAACATCCATGTGAGGGATATTTTGGTCAGAAAAAGACAAAAGAACTTATTGGTGTAAAAAAAAAGTGATGGAAGTAATTAATAATTTCTTTTGTATTTTGGGACTAAATGGTGTCTGCCCTTTTTTTTTATAGGGAAAATTACCTATTAATCCCCAAAAAAGAAATTATTTATCACTTACTCCTATCGATTTTTCTTTGCACTGATTAATCCCGTCAACACGTTTTTCTTGCACCAATTAGTCCCATCAACACTTTTCCTTGCACCAATTAGTCCCATTTTAAAAAATGGGGATGATTGAGTTTACCGAAATGTCCTCTCATGAGTTTCACATTGAGAAGGAAGATCGTCAAATTGGTGTACCACCGCTGTCAGCCGCCTGCCGCCTACCGTCGCCGCCATAAATTACAGCTTTACCCCAAACTTTATCACTTTTTGTCACTTTTATATATTCCAAAAAAAAAAAAAAAAAAAAATCTTAATTTTAGGATAAAATCGTTACTAAACGTAATGTAAAATAAGATAACAATTGATGTTATATTCAACATTTACAGGTGTTCAATGTAATATCATATGTATTTTACTCTGCATACAAAAATAAGATAATAATAGATATTACATTCAACATCCACAGGTGTTGAATGTTACATTCAACATTCACATGAGGGATATTTTGGTTAGAAAAAAATAATATTAAAAAAAAAAAAAAACAGTTGATGTTACATTCAACATCCACATGAAGGGCATTTTGGTCAGAAAAAAATAACATTAAAAAAAAAAAAAACACAGTTGATGTTATATTCAACATCTACAGGTGTTGAATGTTACATTCAACATCCACATGAGGAGTATTTTGGTTAGAAAAAAATAACATTAAAAAAAAATATATATTTGATGTTACATTCAACATTCACAGGTGTTGAATGTTACATTCAACATCCACATGAGGGGCATTCAACATCCACATGAGGGGCATTTTGGTCAGAAAAAAATAACATTAAAACAAAAAAACAAAAACACAGTTGATGTTATATTTAACATCCACAGGTGTTGAATGTTACATTCAACATCCACATGAGGGACATTCAACATCCACATGAGGGGCATTTTGGTCAAAAAAAATAACATTAAAAAAAAAAAAAACACACACACACACACACACAGTTGATGTTACATTCAACACTCATAGGTGTTAAATGTTACATTCAATATCCACATGAGAGACATTTTGGTCAGAAAAAAATAGCATTAAAAAAAAAAAAAAAAAAACAAACAAACAATTGATATTACATTCAATACCGAATGTTACATTCAACATCTACATGAAGGGTATTTTGGTAAAAAAAAATAGCATAAAAAAAAATAAATAAAATAAAAATAAAAATATATATATATATATATATATAATAATTTTGATGTTACATTTAACATTCATGTGAGGGGTATTTTGGTCATAAAAAAATAAAAGGACTTATTGGTGAAAAAAAAAATGATGGGAATATTTGATAATTTTTTTTGTATTTTAAGACTAAACGGTGCATGGCTCTTGTTTTTAATCCATTTTTAATCCAACATCGCGGGTTTTCAGAATAGCTCCAAATATTATTCCCCCTCCCGCCTTTCACATTTCGTTCCCCGCTCTGCAAAATTTTGTTCCCCACCCTAGGGGTATTGAACAAAACCTAACAAATGTTTGTGTGTAGGTCCAAACAAGAAGGTTTCGAATGAAAGTTGGGAGAGAGAGAGAGAGAGAATTCCAAGCCACCGCCCAAATTCTCCCCATTAGTCATCGCAACTGCTACGATTCTCACCGGGGATTTTGAGTACGGATCATAGCTTTTGTCTCTATCAACTTTGAACTAAGTTTTCACAACCAAATTTTTCAATTTGAAGATGGCATCGCTTTAGCTGAGTTTTTTTCCCTGTCGTGATTTTGACATTCACCGGTCTGCGCCGTTCGTAGTCGTTATGTCGATGGATATTGAGATCGGTGCTGCAGCTGATAGGTTTGATTTTCTGCTCAGATTTGTTTTGTTTCGATCTTAACCTGTGTTTGGGTTTGTTCGCTGTCTTCCTCTCTATTCAGATATGTGATTCTATCCTTAATATTCGTTGCATTTTTTATCTTCAGATCTTTAACTATTTGAATAAAAACAATTTGAGTCGAAGCGATCTAGGACGTGTTTCGTTCTCGTCTTGTGATTTTGTTTCGATTTTGTTCTTCGTTCCGATTTTGATCTTCAGTTTCGATCTTCCGATTCTTGGAGAGAGAAATTCCACATTATTACGCATTGATTGTTTTTTACTTATGGAGAGATATTTTATTCCATTGGAAAGGTTGAAGATGCTGCACAACATGTTTTTCAGATAAATGAACATGAAAGAACCGGTATGATTCATTTTTACTTCTTTCTTTTTTTACCATTGGAAGATAATAATATGCTGCACAAGGTGTGGGAATTAATGAAATACGAAGATGCCTTGTTGGGAAATTGGATCCCTTGTGAGTTGCAAGTATAGGGGTGTCGCCAAAATGTTTTGGCAGGTTTTTATGATTTAAGTTACTCCTTTTGTTCCCCTTCCTACTTAGCAAGGAAATATATTTTTTTATACTTAAGAAAAGTAATTAGGATGCAATTGCTATATGCAGGTCAATTGAAATTGGATCCAGTGGGATGAAACTAAGTTCAAGGTCTGGTCTCATTTTGAAAGTTTACTTAAGCCTTAGATCAGACTTTATGGTACCTAATATCTGTGGAATTACTAAACTGACAATAACAATGTAATTTGATCAGAAGGATTTTGAGGACAACAACATCATTGTGTTAATTGTGTTTCTGATTTCTTTTGATGAATGTTACTTCCGTTTGATACCATTTTTACTTTACCTGTTATGTTACTTTACCTTTTATGTTGTTTGTGTCCATTTCAGGTGATAATGGCAGCCTATTATGACCTTAAAATAATTACGCCACCAGAAATGAAAGATTGTTAAATATTTTGATAAGTTATGTATAATCTGCAGATATATATGATGTTGTTACCTTGCTGGATAACTAAGAGGAAGACCTTGGAGAAATTTAGCAGTTTGTTCAATACACTAATATAGCTACTATGATGGGATTTCAACAAACAGTCTAAGTTGTAATGGTAAGAAAGTTCTCAAAGCTTGGGATAGTTTAGCATATTAACATACTTAACCTCTTAAAATCGAGAATGATTGATCCATTTTTTGTTACTTTTTTAGCAAATTCTATGTAACACTTCACATATGTTAACGACACACGAACTCCTAGTATCGGTTGAACTACTTTTTAAGCCTTCTCCTTGATGCAGCGACTAAACAGTGTGGATGAATCCTATATTAACATGTACCTTGGGAGAAGATGCATCACACCACTACCAATACCAGCAAGGTTTTCTGGCTTCCTCATTCCTTTTCAACAACTAAATCTGTCCAAATCCTGTACTGTTATACTATGAATGTTATATTGTGCATTCCTCATTCGTTTCTTGAATACGCTGAATTGCTAATTATCACTTGTGTATTTTCTCTTAACTGATGTTGAGAATATCAACTTATTTGAGCGCTATAATTCATATCATGTGGGCACAGACTACAACCACTTTGAAAGGTAATTCTTTATTAGATGGGAGAATGATTGTGTGGTAAGTTTATTCTTTTAGATGTTTCACAAATCTTTCGAGGTAAGTTCAACCATGGATAGGCTAGCTATTTTCAGTTTTTCATTCTGCTCGGTAGGTGCCTGATTTTCTATTTAAGGTTTTCCTTGAGAAAAAGTATTGGATTCATCTTTCATATTTGGACTTTCTTTAAATATGGTAGTGACATTTATTTTGTTGATGCCTTCATTTTTCAGGGTTCATTACTATCTAGACAAAAGTCGCACGCAGAGAGCCCAAATGATTCATCCTTGAGTCAAGTTGATGAGGTGTTTCAGTCTTCTGTAGAGGATAAAAACAAATGGTTAGTTAAAACTGAGGAAATATGCCCGGTTTGTCAAGAAACGCTCAACAATCAAAAGATGATCTTGATATTTAGTTTTTCGGTATATATTATTAATTTTTGAATTGTATCTAGAAACATGTAAAATAGTTTGATGCATTATTTCTGTTGAATTGTTTCAATTAGTAAACTTGTATTGATATTTTGATATAAAGAACATGTAATGTTTTGGCAACAAACGATTTTTGTCGTTGAAAGGGGTGGTTTAATTTTTACTACAAGCAATCATATTCGTAGCAAAACTCGTTTATAGCGATTGTATTTTTTCTACGAGAATTTTATCGTTTCCAAAAACAAATCAAATTTAGCTACAAACCAAATGTTCATTACACAAAGTTATTACTTTTTCCCTACAAAATGTTATATTTTTTGCGTTTGATGGGTGTCTATTTTTGTAGCCAAAGATGTTCTTTTAGCTACGAAATTGACATTTGTCTTGAAAACAACTGTCTGAATAATCATAGCAAAAGATTATCATTTTTGCTACAAAAATGTGCATTTCGTTGATGAATACCTTTTGCCAAGAAGCTACAACTACGAACCTAGCTACGAAAAATATTCGTCACCAAAACGATTTCGCTACGAAATGGTAAGTTTTGCCTACGAATTATTTCGTAGCCAAAAGTCATATTTGTTGTAGTGTGACATAGAATATGAAAAATAGCTGTGGGAGGACTAGTTCTAAATCTATTAATATAGACCTGCGGGATTGAGAAAACTTAATCAAGAACATTCAGATTTTTTTATTTTTAAGAGAGATTTTGTCGCTGAAATTCATAAATGAGATTATTCATAAAGTTCATGATTTAAGGCGCTTAATGTTGTTGTCATTGGTTTGTATTTTTCTATAGAGTTATCATAATCGTTTTCGACGAATCCTATTAAGATCTTTTCAAGCTAATTGTTATTTGCTTTCCTAAATTATTTGATTATTTGCGTGGATAATTTGTTTGTGAAAAATTGTTTTCAAATCTATTTTCGTAAAAATATTTTAAAACAATTTTTATCTGTGATATCTGATTACTTACTATTTGTGTGACAAATTATTTAAATAAGATTTTTTGCCTTACATTGAATCTATCACGTAATAATTCCGGGACATTAATTGAGTAAACTATTTTGAGGTGGTAGAATCTCTTTGTAAGAAGAAACATAAATAAATTTTTTGTATTTGCGAATTTAAGTGGAGTAGACATGTTCGGGTCGGTCTCAATCAAAGTTGCTAGGTTTTAAATTTTTCTTGTAATTGAATTTGTGTGTAGTAAAGGTTTTTCCTAAACTTGTGAAAATGATAAGTGTAATAGTGTAAGAGAGTGATATGTTGATCTTAGCTTGTGAAAAGTGTCAGGGTTGTAAAAGTTGATTCTAAGGCTGTGAAAATAATCGAGATTGTAAGGGTTTAGTTCCTACCTGAGAAAAGAATCAAGGTTTAGTGAATCGCGAATCTTCTTGGATCTCGAGGGACTGGACGTAGGTAAGACTACCTTGCTGAATCAAGATAAATTCTCGTGTGCTGCTTTGTTATTTTTCAAATTGTTTTGGTGTACAGTTAGCTAAACATATTTTCGCTGCGTAACAATAATCAATTAGGAAAATTGATTTATTTGAATTTGAATTTATTATTTAAATTTTTACAACTATCGAATTCACCTTTCATTTTGGGTAAATCTTTGGGCCAACAAAGTTTGTAGTTGACAAGAAGTTTAGGACTCACATTTGTATGTTTTTTGGGTATCTTGATGAAACCATTAGATATTTACTTCTATCACCCAGAGGAACAAAAACTGTTTGTTGATAGATATACAAAATTCTAAGAGGAACAGAGTCTCTCAGATTTTTGCACTAGGCAAAGATAAAAATGTAACAAGTATCAGACACCTGACAAGCTAAATGAACCAACAATATGGAGCTCGCAATAACAAGCATATCCAGTACACAAGCTCTTCGTAGGTAGAGTAGAACCTTTATTTCTTTTGATAGATATATAGGATATCTTGGATAGAATGATGGAGAGAACCTATTGCTAGTAGGAGGTAATGATCTTGCTAATTCCAAAGAGGTGACTTAATAAATTGATAAAGTGAGGTAGCTTGAAGTAATGAAAACTTGTTGATACAGGTTATCGAAAATTGACTTTAACTCTCTTTGGGACCCTTATCTTTTTCTCCAATTGAGACTGCTTCGCCATATTTATGTCGTTCATCCTCGATTTCTCCTGAGCTATTAGAATGAGCTTTATATACACTAACCAAGTCTAGACACTTGTAGATCTACCTAAGGGAATAGTTTCCATTGGGTGAAAATTGATCTTCAAGAGGACCTAGACTCAGATTTTAAGGTAAGCGTGCTCAAGATAAGACGGGTGGAGAAAGGCTATACTTAGTGACAAGGGGTGAACTATGAGAATATTGTTTCATTGGTCGATATGTTAAAGTCCATTAGGATTTTGTTGGCTATTGCAACATACCACAATTATAAAATGTGACATATAGATATAAAAATATTTTTCTTAATGAAAACATTTAAAAAAAAGAGACTTACATGCATCAATTGAAAGATTTCTATGAAGGAACCAAATATTAAAATTTAGAGATCTACAGAGCAGAATACAAAAAAATTACTACGGTGTTTAGCATAAAAATAAACACAACCATAGAACGAATAGTGTCTAGAAAAAAAAAATGTCGTTTCTATTGTCTTGGTTTACACAAAAGACCAAACAGTTCAAGGCATCATGTTCAAGTCCAAAAGCTACATATCTTGATGGAGTTGTTTACTTTTTATCTCTCTCTATCTATCTGTCTTATGAGTGTGCATTACCGATGTATGTTTATCCAGTCAATTATCATTCATGTGAGGGACTGTTGTACAAAAATATTTTTTGGGTATTCTTGGATCCGATTATCTATGGGGCCCAATTTTTGATTGGGATATGTGAATATACCAATATGTTTACTTTGGTGAGAAAATGAATGTCATATATTTATTTGTCAAAAATCATTTTGAGGTGAATACAAAATTATCATTTAAAGCACCCACTTGATGTTGTTTATTGATGTATTGTGTTGGTTATCCATGTTGGTTAGTGAAGATATGAAGAGTCTTTTTTAAAGACTTGAGTTAGTTTTTGAAGGCAAGCCCCTCAGGGCACTCAAGTGTTATGGACATGAAGTTGAATAAAGGTTGTAAAATAAATAAAACCATAAGTACGTGCACCGTCCTCATCTGTACGACTAAACGCTCACAACGCTGACCGGTTGGGCCACGTTCAGGCTCGGGCTCAGCTCGAGTTTGGATTTGGATTTGGACTTGTGGCATTGGAGTCTTGGTGTCTTGGGGAATGCTTGGCTTGGCCTTTCTGTCGTTTTAGGAAAAAAATTAATCCAAAAATAGATTATCAAAGCTAAACAGAGCCTAATTGTTGTGACTGTCTAGATTCGTAATTGTATAGAGTTATAGAATCAGGGGTATGTTTAGATGTATAACTGATGAGAATTACATAATTAACTTTTGATAGTTAATTCATGGGTTATATTTGAGGTCTATTCATTATTATTTTTCCTTCTCTCCATGCTTGAGTAGATATTCTTCAACACATAGGCAAATACTGCACTCACGAATTCTATCTAAGTCATTGTTCTTGAGGGAGATAATTTATGCAGCACTTCTATCCGCTGAACTTTTGGTTTCCAGTGATGGTACCTGGAGTTGTGATCGTTGTATCCTAAAAGGTAGCCGCTCAATGAAACAATAAGCACCGCATCGGGGGACAAAATCTACTTTAATAAGATATCATAATACAATAGACTCGATCAACCAATTATAGTATTGTATTTTGTTTACTTCAGTAAACGCAATAAATCGTTTCAAATTTTTATTTTTTTTATATTCAAACTTTTTTATTTAAAATTTTTGTTGTAATTTTTTTTTTTTTCTGCAAGTTTAATGTAATATGTCAATCTGGAATATTTCCTATAACCAGTGGTGAATTTCTTCTTCTATTTAAATAATTTTTTAACTTCTAATAGATTTTGTTTTTTAATTATGTCTTTCACTTTGTAAATTTAATTTCTTGGTGGTTTTTGTTGAACGGTGAAAATACTAATTTTAATTAATATAATTAAATATCATAAATATACGTATAATAAGATAATACTCATAAACAATAAAAAAATCAACTTAGTGAAATTTGTTGTTGAATGTAATATATAGTAAATTTCATAAAATGTAGAACAATTCACAATAAATTTATAGAGATCCATGCTTGGGACAAAAAGTATTTCAGAACGTAAACTTTACAACAATAAATATTTTAGAACATTAACAAATATTACAAAATTATATTCTTCAACAACAAATTAAACTACATGAAATTAATAAATAAATAAAATTATACTTACAGTCTTTTGCCAATGATAATCTCAAAAATTTATGCCGATCGAGTTTATCATTTAGTGATATTTCTTTGAAGTTTCGCCTCCACTTAGGTGTTTACATTTACTCAGACATTTGCTTTCAAGGATACAATGATCACAATCATCTGATACAAGCACTCAGAATTAAAGGATCCGAGGAACAGAACAAGTGTTGGACTCTCTCTCAAGAACAAATTAACATATACTCAAAGTGTATGTGTAGTGCATGATGTCCTAAGTTGCATGCCTAATTGATAATGCAAACTTCTTTATTTATAGATTAAACAAATAAGTAACTCCAATACACTAAAAATCTCATTTTAAAGTCAATAAGAATACTTTAAAGCCACTAAGAATTATCAAATGTAGTTCCTTATTAAAAATGAGTTACAAATATGAAAAAACAAGTATTGTTTGGTTTGAAAAATTACTAGAATTAATTTAAAGAAAATTCTAGAAATAATTATCCCTACTTAAATCAACCCAAGTTTAAACCCAAAATCAAAACCCACAACCCAACCCGGGGTCCGCAATCCAAAATAGATTATAAAAAAGTGGTTTAAGTGTTTTTTATTAACTAAAGTGAGATTACTCATTTTACATCAATCAACTTTATGAGACTACATTGAAAAATAATTTTTCATTTACATCTCAATGATTTTTGAGAAATCAATATCTCACATTCATTTTTTCAATAAGAATAACGTATTGATATATGAAGATATCTTAATCAATATTTAAAGGAATAATTGGCGATTAATCCCAAATAGCGAATGTAATCTGTTGTCAGTCCCATTTAAAACATAAGTTTTGATTTAGTATTTTAAATTAGATTTTGCTTGTGTCTTAGTCCCGTATGTGTCACGCATTGTGCGCAAAGTGTAAAGAGAATTTAGTGAATAAATTCGTATTATAGTGAATATTAGTTATATATAATTAAAATTAATTACAACTTAATAATTATAAATCATATGTAACTATATTACATATATATCTGTGTAATATTAGTTACACGTTACAAATTAGATGTATTTGTGTAAATATTTTTACATCTAACAAATATTCTATACAGAAATTAGTTTAATATTAGTTACATGTATTTGTGTAATATTTGTTACATGTAATAATTTTTTACACACAAATTAGTTACATATTACAAATTACAATAATATTTGTTACATTTAATAAGTATTTTACACCCAAACTAATTTTTTTTGCCTTTTTTAATACGCGAGACTAAAACACAAATTATAATTGCACATGAGATTTTTTTAAAATTAAAAGTGAAATAAAATACTTGCCACCAAAATACCCATATTTAAATCACATAAATAATTAAATTTAAAATAGTCTAAACATCTAACAACTTTCTCTTTGTTTTTGTTTATGTTAATATGTACATATAACATTCTATTGATCAATATTACTTTTGACGGGCAAAATTCGATTTTTAACTCTTGGAAGGTTAAAGTCACATTTTTTGTTCACCAAACGTAGAATAAGAGGGAAATTTTTAACAGAAAGGTCGAAATTAGGTCGCGTTTGGCTCAACTTGTCAAAGTAAAAGTGCATTTGAGGAATTTGGTCATAAAGTTGGCATCTAACAAACACGCCCCTATTCTCTCTCTACACCAACCTTCCGTCATATTGAATTTCAAGAGAGGAACAAACTGAAATAACATTAGAGCTACCTTGAAATTCCTACATTAATTAAGAATGTCATGTCATTAGAGCACTAATTACAGATTTGATTTTACACAAAACCCTTCTTTCAACCAATTGTCTTATTCATAATCGAACACCCTTTTGGATCCCTTCAGTGGACCGACAGTGCTCTACATGTCACTCTTGACATTCAACACAAAATATAATTGGAATTAATGTTTATTGTTTTTTGTCTAATGACGATTGCTTTACTCATTATATACGTCATTTGGGGGAAAATTCTACTTTTAGTCCTTAAAATTTGAGGTATTTGTTGTTTTAGTTATTTTTTTTAAATAAAATTTTTGAGATGTCTGTGGCACTCACATCAACTTAGTACATTCATGATTAAATTTAAAATTTAATTTTTCAAGAAAATTAAACCCTAATCGAAAAGGAAAGAGGACACTTCTACTTACCAACTAGATTAACACCTTTTGAATTAGGTGGTTGAAAACAACTCTAACTACCAAAATTTGATGAGATAAACATGAAATTAATTTTAATTTATCAAATTTGTGGCAAGTAAAAGACAGATCATATGACTTTTAAGTTGATAGTTAAAATATATTTTTGAAGGTTAAAATTAGCTTGAAATGTTTCTTGCTAAAGTCAAACATATATCCTTAGGTTAGGAGAATATATCTTGAAAATTGGACAATCTATCTCACTAAAATTACACTAATATTGAGGTAACCTAAGGTTGAAATAGTCGAAAAGATAATGTCGAGATAAATGTGAAAATGACCATGTGAAGAAATTTGTCCTCAAAGTCGAAGATGGGTGTTAAGGGTGGCCATTATCACTTTCAAGTTTTAAAATATTCAATTGGTACCTTAATTTTGTTTATAATTTCTTAGAAAGTAAAAATTTCTTTTATATTTTCATTTGACTCCCTAAATTTAAAATTTTTACTAGTTCTATACACTTAGGGTGTCAATAGATCCATTTGGTAAATCTAGGCCATGTTTGTTTAGTGTTTTCGCTCCCTGATATCTATTGTTATTCCCAGAATTTTAAGATTAATGTCTTAAATGTGTTTGGTAAACATATTTTTGTTCTCAAATATTCTCAAAATTTTGGGAGTAATTCTCAAATTCTACTGATCACTACCACACCAGTCACCACCCACGCCCACAATCACACCCACACCAACAGTCACCACCACGTCTGGCACCACCCACACCGACAATCACCACCACACTGATCCTTGACTATCATTGTATATCTTTATCTTCTCTCTCTATCACATACACATATAAACGATTTACGTTTGATTGCAACCGAACACATCCTTTTTCATTTTGAGAAATAAAAAAAAAATTAAAAATATTTGTCAATGCGATTTTATTCTCATAATATTTTAGAACGAAAACAGAATTCTCATCACATTTTATTGGAAACAAGAATTCTCATCACATTTTGGGAGTAGAAAGAGATAAGTAAAACCATTAATCAAACGCCACCTAGGAGCTATTCAAAATTGAATTAAACTGATACAATTAAATGCAGACCATGATTTTATGTATCTAAAGAGTAATGTTAGATATCTTAAATTTGGGAAAAATAAATAAGAGCAAAGGCATAAAATACTCGTACAGATATATTAATTGATTGAAAATTCAATTTTCATACATAGAATGCTTACAACGTACATTTTTGGTCATTTCTATCCATTATTTGCGTTGGGTCCCATTTTTGGTTCCCGAATTTGAAATTCATTCAAAATAGAACTACAAGTAACTTCTCAAATTTAATGGTTAAAATTGTAATTTCCATATTGTCATTATTAGAATAAAATAATTAAAAGAAAAAATTGACAAGTGAGTTTAAATTAAACGTTTTGTAATTCGGATTGGTTAATTGGTTCATCGGTCGCTTTAAGGGTGCTAGATGGTGTTTAAGCCAAGATGATGCAATGTTGCTTTTCTTTGTTCATCATCATCACCGCAAGTGGGAGATTAAGGCATTCCCAAAAATATTAAATAAATATATTTCTTTTGAATTTTAATAAAAAATAGTATAATTTATTATGTCTATATACCGGTATGTATCTGTGGTTAACTCCCAAGACTTGTAGTCTAGTGGATATTTAGCCTCCCTTGTGGAAGGTCTAGAATTGAACCCCTTCCCCTAATATATGTGAAAATAAAAATAAAAAAAATCCCTAGTTAAGACACTAATTTTAATTTAATAAATTAGAATGTATTATGTTAGTTATTTTATTTTTTAATAAAATTTAAACTAACGATTGAAAATGTTAATAGTAAAAAATATCTCAAATGTAAAATTTGTCCTGATTTATAAAATAAATAGATATATTTTTAGTAATTAAAAGAATAATGAATATCTATTATTCAAAATCCAAAGTGGATGGAGTCTTGGTAAAAGTGACTTAGAGTATAAGGAGGTAAAAATTTGTATTTAACTCTTTATTTAAAATTTCGTTTTCATTATTTCCTTCTTTTCAAAGGGAAGGAGGAATTTGTAATGTAATGGTGAATTTTCAGAAGGTCTTTGCTTTAAAATACCGTATCAAGTGACTGCCATTTTATACCAAAATACATCCTATTCTTTCCTTTTTTTGGAATCCAAACTTTCATTTTTCTATATATTATGCCAATTTATATTTCAATGTTGTGAAAGGGACTATACAACGTCAATATTTAGATTTAAGTACTATTGTATTGATTAATTTTTTGTTTCTTTTTTTTATGATCATTTTAAAAACTTTAGTTCAATTCGTATAGAGATATTAGTCTATGCATATTCATTGGTCAGGTTGTCTAGGTTATTTTTTTTTTTTTCGTGAATAGTATTTAATGTAGATATTGAACTACATGCGTGAAATTTCACATCCAAAATATCAAAAATATTTATATTATATATAAAATACTATATGTGGGCTATTATTAGTATCTTGGTTTAAGTATTTTTTACCATGTAGATTCGTTCCAAAAGATACTAGGCCAACGGACTATATGTGGCATTACATGTGGTATCAGAACCAACTCTAGTCTGAAAACGGCTCCGTGGTGGTGTTGATAGAGGAATAGAGTCTTCGGAGAGAGATAGAAGCCTTGGGGTAGGTATTTTGTGTCCGCTTATGGACTACTCTATGTTCACTTATGGGCTATTATCTACAACACCAACCAAATGGACAAACTGAGCCAACATGATGAGAACGTCACGTCTTTGAGTTTTGGATATTGCGAGATCTTACATCGAAAATAGTGAGAAATAGGTCAGTAAGTGAATGGAGGTCTACACT
Organism: Eucommia ulmoides; assembly: GCA_016647705.1. Taxonomy (NCBI): domain Eukaryota; kingdom Viridiplantae; phylum Streptophyta; class Magnoliopsida; order Garryales; family Eucommiaceae; genus Eucommia; species Eucommia ulmoides. The sequence goes on along the minus strand of CM028330.1, from coordinate 17,243,587 downwards.
ATGATATGTACAAAAATTAGCATTTAGAATTAGTAACACAAATATGCTTTAGTTAGACAATTTTGTACAAATTTTTTAGTCAGATTAGTTATCAAAGTTTGTCCTGTTAGTTTTGTCTATACTATGTTTAAAGGGAGAAGAAATAGTTATAAAATTTCTTTTTATTTCATACAAAATACTAGTTTTAGACCTATACAATGTGCAGATTTAGAAAAAAATATTATATTATTAAATTCTCAACATTTATGGATGAAACACTTACGATGCATTTGGTATACGGGATTCGAGACGGGATTCGAGACGGGATTAGAATGACCATGGGAATATGGCTGGCAATTTATGTAACAGGTCGTATAATAGGTCAATACACGATAACACGAAACGCGATAAGAGTAAACAAGATAAGCATATAGTGTCAGACTACCTAAACACGAACACGACATGAAAATTTTCGTGTCAATACGACACGAGATGATAATTTTTCATGTCACACGAAAACACGAAACCTATTAGGTAAACACGTCAAGATAAGATTATTTAATAGATTTTCATTACACTTTAACCTACCTATTATACGTTAATGACCTGTTAAGTTGACAACCTGTTAACAAAAAAAAAAAAAAAAAAAAAACCTACTTCAACCAAAACAAACCAAACCAAACAAAACAAGAAAAAAATCCAGTATTATTCACCGCCGAACGACGACCACCGAAACCTAGACAACCACCGTTGAACGATGACCACCAATGACCATCGCTGAACGACGATAATCATGCTGTTGCGGAGGGTTTTGTGGTGCAATCGCAACAATAGTGAAGAATAAATGTGAGGCCGGACTGCCGGAGGCGAAACGAAAGGGTTTCTTAGGGTTGATTAGCGAAAGGGTTTCTTAGGGTTGTAATCGTAGATTTCGCACTTCGCAATTTACAGATCGTGGGAGAGGAGGCTGATGAGTGGCGTGAATGAGAGTTTAGGGTTTCTTAGGGTTAGATTATTAATATATATAGTATGGATTGAATTATAATACTAGATAAATTATGGGGTGTAAAAATATTTACTACATTATCGTGTAACCCATTAGGTCTCAGATTTTCATGTAACCTGAATATACGAAATTTTTATCGTGTAACCTATCAGCTTATCAGGTCAACCTGATAACCTACACTATTTCATATCGTTCTATCGGGTCAGACACGATAACGATCCGTTACTTGATAAGCAAAACCTATATCTGATAATTTCGTATCGGTCTCGTGTCGTGTCATCGTGTAAATACTCGTTTTGCCAACCCTACATGAGAATGGTAATTCCATTTCTATGTTTGGTACATGGGATTAAATTCTATTTCTATTACCAATGATTCTCCAATCCCACAAAATATATGATTAACTAATATCAAGATAAACTTGGTATTGGTTAATCTCAATTGCATGGGATTAGATTTTAATATTTCATCAGTCAAAAAATACGACCAAATACTAACTCAATATTTTATCAAACATATTGGTTAAATCTAAAAATAGGAATGGTAATGACCAATTCCAACTAAATAATTGTTTCCAAACAAAGGAATGATAATGGCCATTGCATTCCATTACCATATTAATTCCAATCCTATTGTCATGTCATTTCATTCTGACGTAACAAACGCAGCTCGCGATGCGTTTGTTTGGGTGGAATGGGAAGTGGAATGGAATCATAATTCCATCTTTGACTCCAATTCATTTGTTTGGTTATTCAATGGAATAAAAAACTTGATTCCATTGGAATGAAAATTGATGGAATTCGATTCAATACTTTATGGTGCAGAATCCGATTCCATCCATTTTTTTTGTTACACCTAAAATACCTGAACTTATTTTATCCTATAATTCTCAATTTGAAAATAACTTTGATATTTCCTATAAATTAATGTTATCAAATAGAAACAAAATATTTTGTTCACAATTTTATATTTTTATTTGGAAAATAAAATAGATATTTTTTTTTTCTAATATGTTGTTTTGTTTTGAGAATAGCAATAGACTTTTTTTGTTCTCAATTTAGAAACAAAAATATTTTATTGAACCTGAAATAAAAAAAAAAATATGGGAACAAAAAACTAATTGTTTTCTTGAATCAAAAATAAAAATTTGAGAACAAAAAAAAAAAAAAAAAAAAAAAAAAAACTATATAGGATATGGAAGTTGAAATCTGAGAACAAAGAATATGTTTTAATTTCTAAATTAAAATAGTTATTTAAGAAAAAAAATTATTTATACTTCCAAAGCGAAAACAAAAACTTAAGAACAAAATTATTTTATTAGGTATATTCGTAAATGAATTTGATCTCAAAATGGATATGAAAAAAATATTATTCCACCATTCCTTTAAACATACAATAACCTTCATTGGTAATTACTGAAATTCCAAAATAAATACTTAAATAATCATGGAATAAACTAATAGTTGTTAACCAAAATTAATATGAACAATAACTAATCATGTATGAATAATAAAATCAAAATATGAAAATTGTGTGAACCAATCAAAAGTGTATACTAAACTAGAATTGTAACGTTCACATTTACGTAACAGAAACAAAAACAATAGCTGAAACGGAAAGTAAACGTTTATGTAATAGAAACGTAAGAAGTAGCAATGACAGAATGTGTTAACGTTAATGTAACAAAAACAATACTTTAAACTTTAAATAAAAATTTACCCGGATATTCAAACAACGAAAAGAATTGAAGTAGATCGAGACTAGAGTTTGAATCTATGTCCTTAAAGCATATTTATGCCCCCACACTGGTGCTAATGGTTAAATGAACGTTTACCTCCCAAGGTACAACGATCTTCAAGTTTTTGGTACAATTATTTGAAATAAAAAAATTAGCGAACTTGACTTGTGCTTGAACTCTTACAGATTCTAAATGTTTTTGTACTTTGGTGGTGATATAAAGTTATAATGTTATGAATGAGACCAAATGAAATGAATGAAAAGTCTCTTATTTATAGAAGATAAAAAATCACCAATGAATGGATGCAACTTTGAAAAGACATTTGTTCACGTGAACTTTAACACAAACCGTTACCTAATGTACCTTCATATCTGTTCATTGATACTAATTCAAAATTAACTGTTAAATAGTTAATTAACTTCTCAACTGCCACTTAATTAAACTTTAAATTGTTCTAGCGGGTTAAGATCTGACCCAACTCGAATCCGACCCAAACCCGAACCAAATATGAATCGGATTAACCCGACCCGAACCCTGACCTGACCTAATTCGAGTTTAAATGTTTGGTGGTTAGTGGCTTGTCTTTGTTCTCAATTTATCAGTTGATACAAGTTTGAGTTTTTTCCTCCACAACCAATGTGGGATAACGACACCTTACAATTGAAGTTCTCCCTTCCCAACGAATATGGGATAACTCATCTATTATATCTTCAACCAATCTCAAATGGGTTCCTTTGAGAATTAAAATCTCATTCAAAATTTAATTATTTTTTACATATAAATATAATACGTCGATCCTCAAGCGACAAGGAATGTAACAAAATAATAATTTGATTAATTTAATTAATGGATCTTACTTTAATTAATCAATTAAAGTAGTCAAAAATTCTAATTATCTCCCCCACATGAATAAGATTGACTAGATATATGTGTATATACAATGTTGACACAATATAAGGAGTTCAAATAGAAGGTAATTGGATCAAGATAGATAGCTTTTGGCCTTGAACCTTCTGTAGTGAAAGATTATTGGATTTACTTGGCTAACTAATGAACACGATGTCTTGAACTGTTTAGCCATTTGTGTAAACCAAGATAATAGAATTCACACAGATACTTCCTGACACAGTCAGTTCTCTAGTTGTGTTCATTTTGGCCTTGAACATCCTAGTATTTTAATGAGTATTTTAAAGAATTTAGCCTTCTCATTCTCATAGAACTGGCCTTGTTATTCACTCATCTAGGTGATTAACCTATCAAGAGTATCCCGCGTACCCTACTTGAATTTTTCAAGCTATAGGAATCATTAAAACCAAAGCTTATCCATAATACTTATATATATATCATTGGTTCATCATATGAATGGGTATAAGACTTAAAGTCTTCTAGTGATTACTTAATTCACACATAATTAGGTTGTCCCTTTGAACTTAGATCTTGGGATCTTCAGTCAACTAGGTTGGGTTTCCATTATGATGATTATTTAGTTATAGGCTTTAAACTCATTCCTCTCGATAAGCAGTATACTCTCTCTATAGTTAACCCTTTGGTTAGAGGATCTGTACTGTTATCTTTTGACTTTACGTAGTCAATTGTGATAACTCCATTTGAGAGTAACTTTCTAACGGTATTATGTCTACGTCATATGTATGGAGACTTACAGTTATACATACCACTTTGTGCCCTACCAGTTGCAGATTGGCTATCACAGTGTATACAAATAGCTGGCATAAGCTTTGTCCATATTGGAATATCTTCTAAAAATTAACAAAGCCATTTTGTTTCCTAACTTGCTTTGTCTAAAGCAATAAACTCAAATTCCATTGTAAACCTTACAATACACGTTTGTTTGGAGGATTTCCATGAGACAACTCCTCCTCCAAGTGTAAAGATATATTCACTTGTGAATTTAGTATCTTTACAATCCATTATCCAATTAGTATCACTGTAACCTTCAAGTACAACTGGATATTTGGTGTATTGCAATCCATAGTTTAGGGTATACCATAAATATCTAAATACCCTAGCTATCGCATTCCAGTGTCAATGTTCTGGGTTGCTAGTATGTCTACTTAGTTTGCTCACCATGTAGGCAATATCATGTCTAGTACAATTCATTAAGTATGTTAGATTGCCTATTATTTCAGCACACTCTAACTGAGAGATACTTTTACTAGTATTCTTAATTAGATGATAATTCAAATCAATAGGTGTATTAGCTAGGCTAGTATCATACTTGTTGAATTTCTCAAGTATTTTCTCAATATAATGAGATTGTGACAATACCGGTCCTTCAGTAGATCTAGAAATTTTAATTCTTCGAATTACCTTAGCAATACCTAAATCTTTCATATTGAACTTATTGGTTAACATTTTTTTGGTAGATTTAATGATGTCATTGTTGCTACCAATAATTAGCATGTCATCTACATAAAGGCATGCAATGATACATTCGGATTCATTATATTTAATGTAGACACATTTGTTACATTCATTTATTTTAAATCCATTTGACATCATAACTTTATCTAATTTCTCATGCCACTGTTTTGGTGCTTGCTTAAGTCCATATAAAGACTTAACAAGTCTACAAACTTTGTTTTCTATACCATAAATAACAAATTCTTCAGGTTGTTTCATGTAGATTTCTTCATCTAGTTCACCATTTAGGAAAGTCATCTTAACATCCATTTGATATATTTCAAGATTATGTATTACTACTATGGCTAGTAACATTCTAGTGATGTTATTCTAGTAATCGGTGAGTACATGTCAAAGTAATCAACACCTTCTCTTTGCTTGTAACCTTTAGCTACAAGTCTAATTTTATATTTATTAATTGATTCATCTACTTTCATTATCTTTTTGAAGATCCACTTACACCCAAGGGGTTTGGAACCGGATGGAAGATCTACTAATTCCCATGTATGGTTTTGCAAGATGGATTCTATTTCACTGTTTACAGTTTCTTTCCAAAATGGTGCTTCAGGAGTTGACATTGCCTCCTTAAAACTCTTAGGATCACATTCTACCATTTAGTGAAGAAAGTCAGGACCAAATGACTTTATTGTCTTAGCCTTCTTACTACATCTAGGTTCATTATATTCCAAAGATATTTTATTTTAGACTTCACCAATCGTAGTATCCAACGTTTTTTTTGGAGAACCAGACTCTCGAGGAGTCTTACAAGGACATATATCCTGATAAAAGAATGCATTTCTGGATTCCATTATTATATTCTCATGTACATATTCAATCTCAAACTTGTGAACTAAAAACCGATATGCACTACTATTATGGGCATATCCAATGAATATGCAATCAATCGTTTTGGGTCCGATTTTAGTTCTTTTAGAAATAGGACCGCCACATTAGCAAGACACACCCACACTTTCAAGAATTTATAAGTAGGAGTCTTACCTATCCATATTTCATATGGAGTTTTATCTAATTTCCTATGTGGCTACTTGTTAAGAATGTAATTGGAGGTAAGCAATGCTTCTTCTCGCATGTTTTGGGTTAGACCAGAATTTATTAACATAGCATTCATCATTTCCTTTAAAATTTGATTCTTCCTCTTAGCTACTCCATTTTGCTGAGGTGAATAAGGTACAGTTGTTTGATAAATTATTTCGTATTGAGCACAGAATTCCACAAACGGTGATTCATATTCACTACCTCTATCATTTCGAAGAACTTTAATCTTTCTGCTAAGTTGATTCTCAATTTCATTCTTATATTGTATAACCTTTTCTAAGGCTTCATCTTTACTCCTTAGAAGATAAACATAACAGTATCTTGTGCAATCATTAATAAAAGTAATAAAATAATTTTTACTACTTCTAATTTGTTCAAATTTTAAATTGCAAATATCAGTGTCAATTAATTCTAGATGTTTAGTACTTTTTTCGGCGGATTGGAAATAAGTTCGAATCAACTTGGTTTCCACACAAGTCTCACATTTATAATTTGAACCAATTTTGCATTTTGTCAATAAATCTAAACTAATCAATTTACATAAAGAATCATAATTAACATGTCCTAATCTAGCATGCTAAACATCAATTGACTCAATCATATAAACAGAAGATGTAGTTTTATTAACTTTTGGAATCATAGTCATTAGATTTAATTTAAAGAGGCCTTCATTCATGTAGCCCCTTCCCACATACACTCCACTTTTGGTTATTACAACATTTTCATCCTCAAAGACCATTCAAAATCCCTTCTTACTCATCAAAGATTTGGAGACTAGATTCATGCAAATATCGGGCATATGAAGCACATTATTGAGAGTAGGCTCTTTTTTCGAAGTCATTTTCAGCACAATCTTTCAATTTTAGACATCGAAGAGTTTTCCATATAGATTTGTTCATTTTGATCCACCGATTGATTGGTGGTAAACATTATCTTGTCTAAGCAGATATGACGTGTAGCTGCAATGTCCATGCAACATTCTTTTGGGTTGCCAACTTGGTTGACTTCAGACACCACTACTGAAATATTCATTTTGGAAATATCCTAAGTAAGATGCTCGACTTCAGTTACATTAGCTTGATTTGTAGACCTCTTCACATTACATTTCACTTGGCATTCACTTGCACAATGTCCAGCTTTTCCACATGAGAAACAGTTCCTCTTGAATTTCTTCATTTTCATTCCTGTGGGACCAAGGTTTTGACTCATTCCAAGGCTATGAAACGTTCATTTCTTATTTGGTTTTGTGAACCTCCACAATATTTTCCATTGAGTTCATGGAATAACGACTATCAAGATTCTCAGCAAATTAACATTCTTCTTCAATTCTAAGCCTCACAATTAGATCTTCAACGTTTATCTCTTTGCATTTATGCTTAAGATAATTTTTGAAATCATTCCAGGTTGGTAGTAACTTCTCAATGATAAAAGTTACTTGAAATGATTCACTCAATGACATTCTCTTAGTGAGAATGTCATGTATAATGACTTAAAGATCTTCAACTTGATTAATAACTGATTTGGAATCCACCATTACATAATCAATGGACTTTCCAACTACAAATTTCTTTGAGCTGACGTCCTCTGTTTTATATTTTTTATCCAAGAATTTCCACAGTTCTTTAGCAGTTGAAATCCCTCTATATACTTTATACAGAAAGTTGCTGAAAGTATTGAAGATGTAGTTCTGACACAGATAGTCAGAATCTTTCTATGCTTCTACCACAGCCTTTGTCTGAGCATCGGCATTCTCAGTTGAAGCTGGACCGTCTTATTTGAGAAAACAAACTAATCTCAAAGTCATAAAGTAGAACATCATCTTTTGTTGCCACCTCTTAAAGTTTCTCCTATTAAACTTGTCAGGCATTTCAGCTTTAGGCAATGGAGTAGGCACTGTAGTGGTCTGAGTTACAAGAGGCGTCACATTTGATGTTTCAGTTGGCCTAGTGTTTTCACTTGCCATCACAGAGTAATATATCTACAATTTTTAAAAATGTATAATAAACACGGAAAAAGTTTAACAAAAAATACTTTACAACCAAAGCACAAACTCATGATTCAAACGTTTCACAAACTAGAAACTGGTCGTTAACGTTCACACAATAATCAAAAATCAAATTAGAAGGTTAACGTTCATACAATAGATTCTGTACGTGAATGTTTATGAAACAGATACAAAATGTAAATGCTTACGAAACAAATTCAGTATGTGAATGTTTACGAAATAGGTTTAAAACATGAATATTTACTAATTTGCACAAGAATAATACCAAAACAAGAATTATTTCGGATAAACTTTATATGACCAATAAACAAGTGTTGTCCAAATAATATTCTCACTAAACAATTAAGATAATCAAATATTGTTCAAAATCTAAGTAATCAGGAATTTTCAAATTTTAAACTACACAAATTCAGAAAATTATTTATTTTAAAATTTCAGAATATAAAAAACGAATCTATTTTAAGATTGTTGGTGGTAATTATGGAAATTTCAAAATAAATACTTAAATAATCTTGAAATAAACTAATAGTTGTTAAATAAAATTAATGTGAACATTAACTAATCATATATGAACAGTAAAATCTAAATATGAAAACTTTGTGAAGCAATCTAAATTGTATTCAAAACTAGAATCGTAACGTTAACGTTTACGTAACAGAAACAGAAATAACAACAGAAAATGGAAGTAAACTTTTACATAATAGAACGTAAGAAGTAGTAGTGACAGAATGTGTTAACATTAACGTGACATAATATTTTAATGTTAACATAACAAAAGTAGAGTTTTAAACTTTAAATAAAAACTTACCCGGATATTCAAACAACGAAAAAAATGGAAGTAGACTGAGGTTAGAGTTTGACTCTATGCCCTTAAAGTAGATTCGTGCCCCCACACTGGTGCTAATGATTAAATGGACATCTGTCTTCTAGGGTACAACGATCTTCAAATTTTTGGTATAAACACTTGAAACCAAGAACTTTGGTGAACTAGACTAGTACTTAAACTCTCGCAGATTCTAAATGTTTTCGTGCTTTGGTGGTGATATAAAGTGATAATATTATGAATGAGACCAAATGAAATAAATGAGAAGTCTCTTATTTATAGAAGACCAAAAGCCACTATTTAATGAATGCAACTTTGAAAATGTATCTGTTCAGGTAAACGTTAACACGAGTTGTCACCTAATGAGCCTTCATGTCTGTTCATTCGTGCTAATTCAAAATTAACTGTTAAGTAGTTTATTCATTGCTTAATTACCACTTAATTAAACTTTAAACTGTTCTGGCGGATCAAGATTCGACCCAACTTGGATCCGACCCAAACCCGACCTGGATCCAAGGCAAACCTAATCTTAATATAGATCGGATTGACCCGACCCAAACCAACCCTAACCCCGACCCAACTTGATTCGAGTTTGAATGTTTGATGGTTAATGGCTTGCCTTTGTTCTCAATTTATAAGTTGATACAAGTTTGAGTTGTCCTCCACAACCAATGTGGGATAACTGCACCTTACAATTTAATTTCTCCCTTCCCAATCAATGTGGATAACTCATCCATTATATCTTCAACCAATCTCAAATGGGTTCATTTGAGAATTAAAATCTCATTCAAAATTTAATTATTTTTTGCATATAAATATATTACATCGATTTTCAAACGACAAGGAATGCAATAGAATAATAATCTGATTGATTTAATTAATGGATCCCACTTTAATTAATCAATTAAAGTAGCCAAAAATTCTAACAAAAACAACAAAATAAGATAATGTAATAGTGATTTCATTGACAAAATCATTCAATTCCTTCTCCTATTTCATTCAACCTTGATTCTATTCCATCCAAGTAAATGGGCCGTAAAAAATTGCTCTTTTTAATTATGTTTATTAAATATATGTACTAAAATTAAAGGAGAACTTATATAAATTCCTTTAAACCTTCTAAGCTCTCCAAAGATTTAATCTTCAGCTTTTAATTTTTTTTATATAGATATAGATTTTAAAAATATTCATCAAAATAAAATAATTATTATCATATAAAAACAATAAATAATTCACGTACATTGTCTATACGCTATATATAAGTTGTGAGAGACTAATTTCATTGGTTTTTGTTTCCTTTTTTCTTTTCAATTTTTTTTTTTAATGAATCAGTACCTTTGAAATTCTATGTTACATATTTCGTAAGTAGCAATTTATGGCAAAGTTCGAAGATCTTAAGCCAATATTTTGTTAAAAGTTGTAACTATTTTTTTTTTATTTCAAAATTATAGTTTAAACCCTCCAAACAATCGACCCCAACCCAGTCCAATAATACTTCCAACATGATGCAAAAGACAACCCAAGAGAAAAACAAACCATAAAGGACAGACTTCCATTATTTAAGGAACCCATTCCAATTATAATATTTGCATGAGATTTCGTTTGGTGGTGATCCTGAACTCACAACTACTATAGTAATATCTCAACCAATGCCTCGAAATTTAGGCTTAGGTTTCCATTCTTTCATAACAATGAATCACTTCTCCACCCTTAATTTGCTTCAATTTGCAGGGAAGAAACTAAAAGGGGTAACACTTTTATCCCTTAAGTATACTACAATTTTTAGTTTGAGTTCTGTTGACCCACTAGATTACCCAAGAAGGAGGTGAATTTGATTGTTTAAAATTAAATCTAAAAAGTTATGACTTATTCAATTTTTATCAGATTTTATCTTGTTAGTAGAAGTGTAAGGCCTAATTTTTTAGCATGCATATTTCTAATTGCATTTTAGATCACTCAGAAAAATAATATGGTTCATTGTGCTAGTTAAATTTTACTTTAAAACTTTTAGGGGTATTGTGGTATATAAAAGTTTGATCTTAAAAATTTTAGGGGTTAATATATTACTTTTAATTTTGACTTTTAAAAGTTTTGGAATTATTAAATTATTTAAAATATAATTTAATTTTTTTGGGATATAATTAATAATTTGAAGAGGGTAATTAGTGTAAATAAATAATAATAATAATAATAATAATGTGGTTGACAATTGTTTCCTTCCTTAAGAAGGAAACAATCATCCACTACACATATAAGTGTGAAGTTTTTTTTTTTTAAACTATATATGCATATACATATACATAAACACACACACACACACACACACACACATATATATACACATGTGTGTGTGTGTGTGTGTGTGTGTGTGTGTGTATTATATCTATATACATATATGCACGTTTCTACAATTAAAAAAAAAAAAAAAGGAAGAAGCACAAACTTTCGGCCAAGGTATTTCTTTCATGTGTGTGTGTGTGTGTGTGTGTGTCACTTTTAATTTATGAGACTATTTGTACAGATATGTACACATGTATATTTATATGTCAAAAATATATATACGTGGGTTCGAGAAATATAGTAGGTATAGATATATCTAGTTTGTAAAGAATACGATTTAAAATAAAATTTGTAAATTTTATCGAAATGACAATTTTTAGTATTTAATTGATTAATAATATTATTAACAGTCAATTAATATTTTTCTATAGATTAAATTATTAATTGGAAGAAATTTGTAATCATTCTTAAAGTAATTTTTATATAGTTTATATTGACTTAAGAAATTGGGCATTTAGTAATTTTGTATAATCAAGAAAATTTAGGAATGAGAGGTCACGTATTTCATATTAGATTTATTTAAATAAATTCTTAGTTTAGCTTATATTGTTGTTAGGTTCACAGGCAACGTTGACCACGTCAGCATTACGACAATAGCGTATTTAGTAGCGCAAAAATCAAGGTGAGTGTATTGTCTTCTATGTAAATTGTCATATTATATTTTCATATTAAAATGTTTATTAAAATTGACTATTTTATAACGTTATATGAATCAGTAAAAATGTTAAATGTAGAAAGTGATTTTTATTATTACCCAGCTATGCCATAGTATAGTCCCGATAGAAGGGCATATCTTGCAGAATGTTGTTGGTCATAACAAGAGGACATGTCCTATAGGACGTTGTGTTATAACCTGATAGGTGGGCAAGTCCTACAGGTTGTTGTTGTTGTTGACGATGATAATTATCATCATGGTATGGTGGTTTATACCACGTGTTGGCTCCGACCATTGGTGATATTGAATGACCTTGACACTGATGACAATCTTAGATTTACAGTTGTACAGGTTACGGTACCATCATAACTCCCGATCGTGAGGTGAAACGATCCTATGGCTAGTAGGAAAATATGTGTGCGATATTTTATTACGTATCAAAATAATCCTATGGTTGTGGAATTTTATTTTGGCTTAGTGTGCGATTATCTTTTTATTAGGTTTTGAAAAATAGTATTTGATAATTATGTTTGTTGATTCCAATATTTTGATGAACAATTAAGTATTGATATTTTGGTGAGACTAATATTTGATCAAGTGTTTTAGTGATTTAAAGTTCCAATAATGAAGATGTCAAAGTGAATGAATGCTAAATGAAGATATCAAGATGATGAAGAAGTATTAAGAGTTTGAAGATATTAAGAAAAACAACTCAGGTAAATATAAACTCTTAATATCCCGTTTAGGAACACACACACGGCATAAAATGAATTTTATCTTTTATGTGTGTTTTGGTTACGTATATTTATTTGCTCCTATGTGAATCAAAAAATAAAATAAAATTTGAAAGACTAAAATAGAATATAAGAGTATTAGTGGATAATAGAATATTTGAATATAAATATGGATAAAGGGGCAAAATTGTAAAAAAAAAAAAGTACGTTAAAAATGAGATCAAAGAAGAGATTCAAGAGAGGGCAGTCGACTGAAGAGTCGATCGGAGAAAGAAGATGAACTCTCTGAATCTGCGAGTTGATAGAGCAGTCGACCGATGGAAGCTTGACAAACTCTCTGAATCTGCGAGTCGACTGAGGAGTCGACCGATAAAGTGTATGGGCTACTTCCAGTATCCTTCAGTTGACTGGGCAGTCGACTGAACGCGCAATTTCTGGATATTGGTTGATCCAATTTTAAATCCAAAAGTCGCCGTTTTTGGTTAAGATTTGAGAGAGATTTCGGGGATATTCTTAACATTTGAGATATGGTTCATATAGTAATTAAATCCTTTCAATATAGTTAATTAATTATTAAAGTTTCTCAATTTGGTACTTAAAATTGATTCTATACTTATTTGTTTTGATTGAGAAATACTTTGGGGATTTAATTAAGAGTTTTAAAAGTTGTTACTAAGTGAAATTAAACCTAAATGAAGTCCTCATGGTATGAAGGGTCTGTAAGAGTATTTTATTGTCATGACGCTTGTAAATTAGCCGTTAGGAGGCTGATTACATGTGTCCTTACATAGACTTGCAAATTTTCTAAGAGAGCTAATTATTTCTAATCATTCTAAGATATAAAATCAGTCTACATATTTTTGAGAGAGTGTTTATAAGATTTATCATTTAATGATACTGTGAGCTATTCTAAGAGTGATTCTGATAATCAACTGCGATCAATTTGTGCTGATACTGGAATTTAAGATACATTGTTTTAATCATTAATTCTGTGGATTTTGGGTGAGATCTTTCCATATTAATTATTACTTGTTTATTATTGTATTTTGGAAATTAATCTTAGAAATTGTTTTTGATTTTTAAAGAAAATATTCTTTCAAACAATTTCTTGAATCTGATTACGTGCTCCAATTTGCTACCCATATATTGTTAAAATCAGATTTTTGAATCTCACATAATTCTATCACTAGTTGGGATATTAATTGAGTTTATATATATTTGGGGTGGTAGAAACTCCGAGTGAGATTTACTTATCAATTTTTGTATTGGTGAGTTGTGACGGGTTAAATATTATTGGAGATATTTAATCAAGGGTAGTTAGGTTTCAGTCTCTTCCTGTAAAGAGATTGAGGTAGTGATTCTTCTTGGATAAAAATTGCGTGTTTGTGAGTGATTTTGTAACTATTCAATCCTTACCGGGGAAAAGGATATTTGGAGCGTTTTGGTGAGGTTTTGATTCTTGAGCTTAAGTGTTAAAAAGAATTAGGTTATTCTTGAACCTGTAAAAAGTAGAGGTTATTCCTTAGCTTTTGAAAATGAAATTATAAAGGTTGATTATGAGCCTGTAAAAGAATTAGTGTACGGGTTTGATTTCTACCTTTAAAGGAATCTTGATTTTAGTGGGTGCAACCTCCGTGGAGCTCGAGGGACTAGATTAGCCAAAAGTAGCTTGGTGAACCAGTATAAATCTCTGATGTACTGCTTTCTTAATTTGTCTATTTTTGTTGTTTGTGTATGCATCTAGTTGATTGATTAATTCCGCTGTGTTATAAAGATAATAATTAATTTAGGCATAAAATTAATTATTTAATTTATTAATTTTTATTTTGATTATTTTTAATTACCCAATTCACTTCTTGGGTATTTTATTAGACCAACAATGTTTGATCCATAAATTATTTTTATATTATGAAGACAGTACACCGAAAAAATATTTGGTCTTAGATACCTCAGTTAGAGATTGGTCCACTACGAGCACTAGGTAGAGTCAGAGAGTGGTGTTATTTTTTAGGATTGGCAGGACTGGTGGGAACCGTGAAAGGTTCAGTTTGCTTTTTTTTTTTTTTTTTTTGTGGATATTTGGGACACGTGTATTTCTAAGTTTCAAAGTTGGTAAATATTTTTGGAAAAAAAATCTATAGAAGTACATGTTTATATATATATTTGTTGGTTGGTCGGTTGATATCAAGTCGACGTCACGCCTAGCCTTAGAAGTTGGGGGTCCTGGGGTGAGGTGTGACAGTTTTTGGTATCAAACCTTAGGTTATAGGTTCTGTAAACATGTCAGATTGTCTCGTTAATAGTGGAATGTAAGATAGGGTGTTGATAGGTTGATTCGGCACGTGAGTGATTGTTATTTTATTGAATTAAATAGTACATTTGCACCATGCACGGTTGTTTGCATTGTTGGCCTTTTTATTTATTAAATTTCATTTCAAATCTCAAATATGGATTGTAAAAATGAAAGTAGTGGGAATTTTGGACCGCAAATAAAAAGGGATAGGATGCGGGAAAGGTTGGATGCTATCGAGCGAATTTTACAAGCTACTACACAACTAACTGAGTAATAGGCAAAGGTGATGGAATGCCAAAGGACCCAAACTGAAACAACTACTCTCTAGGCTGTACTCCTGAAAATATTCAAGGAATTGGCTAATCCAAATTTTACGGGAACTGCGGGTCTTGCTAATGCTGAAAATTGGTTGAGGAGCATAGAGCACGTATTTGAGGCAATGGGCATTACCGATGACAGGCAAGTTTCTCTCACCATCTTCCAGTTGAAAGGGAAAGACGAATGCTAGTGGGAAGAAATGAAGAGAGTAATCTCAATTCTAGGCAAGAAGATCACTTGGGACCAATTCGTTACCATACGTAATGAAAAGTATTTCGCTGAATTTTATCAGTTCGAGATGCAGAAGGAGTTCAAATTACTGAAACAGAGGAAGATGTTCGTTCTGTAATATAAAATCAAATTTGATGCCCTATCCCGATTTGCTCTTGCGTTGGTGAAGACTGAGGAAGCGAGATGTAGAAGATTACAGAAAGTACTAGATCTGCAAATACATTCCAAATTAATTGGCAGGCGAATCAAATGTTATGCAGATTTGGTGAACACGGCGAAATTAATAAAGATAGGTGTTCAGGAAGTTGTTCAAAATAGTGAACAGTATAAAAAGAACAGGTTCAATCCATCTAACAGATATTCAGGAATCACCTCTCCAGGACCTAGCCATCGACCACAACTTTCTCGGGCTCCGACAACCGATCAGTCGATTAGGAGCCAAGGCTCACGACAATCGTATTCCGGGCGATGACAAAATATATCTGGACAGAGTTCCATCCAGCAAAGGCACAGTAGAACCAGACATTTAGCCGAGCTGGATCAACCGTATGCTATTAATGTGGATCATCGGATCATTTTGTTAGAGATTGTCCTATGGCTGGTCTGATATCTTTCCGTTGTTATGAGCCAAATCACATATCTCCATATTGTCCGAAATCTGTTGTTATACCTACCTTTCTACGAGCAGTATGGGCAGGGTTGGCCATAGTGGTATTTAGAGGCGTGGTAGAAGATCAACCGGAAGACTTCTAACTCGAGGTTGTGTATTTGCTACTACACAGGAAGATGCCTAGGCTACCTCAGATGTGGTTACAAGTATCATGTCTTTATATGATAGAGATACAAGAATACTTATCGATCTCGGTTCCACTCATTCATTTGTTTTGGTGACCTTTATGATACATATAGGAAAATTTTCTACTTCTCTGTCATATGGTAATATTATCTCTACCCCAATGGGTGAGTCGATATTAATAGATAGTGTGTATAAAGGCAGTTCACTTTGTATTGGTGATAGAGAATTGTCAGTTGATCTATTACTTAAGAGTATTCACGATTTTGATGTGATATTATGTATGAATGTGCTATCCGGCTATCATGCCACATTCGATTTTTTTTCAAAAAGAAGTTACTTTCTTAGTCTCAGGCGAGTCAGAGTTCGTATTTTCGAGGGACAGAATCATTACCTCTATCAGTTTGATTTCAGTTCTAGAGGCAAGGAAACTATTAAAGAAGGGATGTCAGGGATACCTTGCGCATGTGATTGACACTAGTCAGAATGAGGAACAGGTGGCCGATATCCCAGTGGTTGGGGATTATCCCGATGTATTTTCAGAAAAATTGCCAGGGTTGCCAGTGGATAGAAAAATTGAATTCACTATTGAATTACTTTTGAAAACTTCTCATATATAAAGCCCACCTTATCGTATGGTACCTACCAAGCTAAAAGAGTTGATGATCCAATTGCAAGATATGTTAGACTGTGGGTTCATTAGACCTAGTGTTTCTCCGTGGGGAGTTCCAGTGTTATTCATGAGGAAAAAGGATGACACTTTGAAGATGTGTATCGACTACAGGTAACTAAATAAGGTGACGATTCGTAATAAATACCCATCGCCTAGAATTAATGATTTATTCGATTAGTTGCAGAAGCCCAGGGTATTTTCCAAAATATATCTTCGATCAAGATATTATCAGTTGAAAGTCAGAGACAGTGATGTGTCAAATACGACATTCCGTACGAGGTATGGGCATTATAAATTTCTATGACGCCAATACTTTCTTTTCCGACAAAAGGTGGTGGTTTTGTAATTTATAGTGACTCTTCACACCATGGGCTAGGTTTTGTACTGATGCAACATGGCCATGTGATTGAGTATGCCTCTCGACAATTAAATAATTATAAGCATAACTACTCGACGCATGATTTGGAGTTGACGAAAATTGTGTTTGCCTTGAAACTCTGGAGACATTATCTCTATGGTGAGACATGCGAGATATACACTAACCACAAAAGTTTCACATATTTGTTTAATTAGAAGGAATTGAACCTAAGATAGAGGCGTTGGATGGAGTTAGTCAATGATTATGATTGTAATATCCATTGTTACCCTAGAAAGGCCAATGTTGTAGCAGATACATTAAGTTAAAAATCGACGGGTTCGGTTGCACACGTTAGAATTGTTCATACTTACTTATATATCGAGCTAAGATCTCTACGAGTCCAGTTGGCAGTTGGTCAGACAACATCATTGTTTGCAACTTTAACCTTGAGATCGACATTAAACAACCGTATTATAGAAGCGCAGAAGTCGGATGCCCAATTGGGAAGGATCAAAGATGAAGTAAAAAATGGTCAGAGAACCGACTATCATGTGAGAGATAATGATGAAGTCTTGATGTGTAAGAATAGTCTGTGTGTGCCTAATAATGCCGATTTGAAGAAATATATATTGGAGGAAGCACACAGCTCAACATATGCAATGCATCCAGGTAGTACCAAAATGTATCGGGACTTGCGAGTACACTATTAGTAGAATGGAATGAAACAAGAAATTGTCAAATTTGTTGCCAGGTGTCTTGTCTATCAGAAAATCAAGATCGAGCACCAACTTCCAGGTGGATTATTGCAATCTTTGCCTATCTTAGAGTGGAAGTAGAAACATATCATGATGGATTTTGTTTTGGAATTGCCCTGTACTCAAAAGGGGCATAATTTCATTTGGGTGATTGTCGTTAGACTTAACAAGTCTACTCATTTTCTAACCGTGAAAATGACGTACTCCATGGACAAGTATACGAAATTATATATTGATGAGATTGTCAAATTGCATGACGTGCTGGTTTCCATAATGTCAGATAAAGATTCAAAATTTACGTCAAAATTCTGACCAAGTCTTCAAGTTGCTTTGGGTACCAAGTTAAATTTTAGTACAACTTTTCATCCTCAAACCGACAACCAATCAAAGCATACGATTCAGACATTGGAGGATATGTTGAGAGGGTGTGTTCTAGAATTTCCTGGAAATATGAATGATCATTTGACGTTGATGAAATTTGTTTATAACAATAGTTACCATTCGACAATTAAAATGGCACTGTATAAAGCCTTATATGGCAGAAGATGCAGAACTCCAGTCTGTTAGACTGAAATTGGAGAACAAAAATTGTTTATGCCTGACATAGCTTAGATAATGACGAAAAATGTAAAAGTGATTCAAGAAAAACTGAAGACTACTCAGAGTCGACAAAAGAGTTATGCTGACAAGCATAGGCAAGAGTTGAAATTTGAAGTGGGTGATTACGTGTTTTTACATATATCCCCGTAGAAGGGCATAATAAGATTTGGGAAGAAGGGAAAGCAAAGTCCGAGGTACATCGGGCCATACGAGATTCTAGAACGTGTTGACACAGCTGTCTATCGACTAGCCCTGCCACCAGAATAACCTAGATTACATGATGTTTTTTACATTTCGATTAAGAAGTTTTTGATGTGTTTGGCTTGGTTGATGAATATTACACATTTTATTTGTTTGATTTGTAATCCAAGGAAGAATGTCAGTTCGCCCTCAAACTCATTTCAAACTCATCTTGCATTATCTTGGCAAATATCCTCATTAGTAGAACCAAATATTATATCGTCCATATATATTTGTACTAGGAGAATATCAATATCAGTATGTAATAAACAATATAACGTCACTTAGTCCACGTTGAAAACTATTTTTGATCAAATACCTACTTAATCTTTTTTATACCAAGCTCTAGGAGTTTGTTGACTGTAAAGTGCATTTCTTTAATTTAAAAACATGATTTAGAAGTTTATCGTTTTTAAAACCGGGTGGTTGTTTAATATAAATTTCTTCAGATATAAAACTGTTTAAAAAAACACTTTTGATATCTATTTCAAATAATTTAAAATCAAGTCAACAAACAAAAGCTAAGAGCATACATATAGCTTCTAGTCTAGCGACCGGTGCATAGGTTTCCTCATAATCTATTCCTTCTTCCTGATCAAATTCTTGTGCTACTAATCTTACCTTATATCTAATTATTACTCCTAATTCATTATTTTTATTATGATAGATCCATTTAGTTCCAATTAAAGGGTGAAAATCAGGTTTAGGAACTAAAAACCAAATTTGGTTCTCTCAATTTTTTTAGAACAATAATAAAAAAAAAAAATTATTACGTGGAAGCAAGCATTATAGCCTAATGTGTAGAAGTCCTAGCTCATCATTATGCAGGCAACACCTAATACTGTTTGGCAGGGTCATCACACTATCAAAAACAGAACTATGCAAACTAACAATATTAGCCAAAAAGACTTTAAAAAAGTTGCATTCTCGATACACATGGATAAACGTAATCTGAAATGACAACAACCAAAATTGAATAGTATGCCACTTGGAACGCAAGACCCAATAGTGACAAGGATTCTGAATAGCTAGCACAACGCTTCTGTTATCACTTTCCACAGCCAAGGGGAGGTAGACATGAGCAAGGGCAATTTGAATACCATAAAAGAAAGCATGAACCTTTATTTGGAAGCTAGACGTGCAAGCTAGAGGATGATGCAAGGATCGGAAAAAATTATCGTAGTGATCTCTTATAATCCCACCATAGCTTGCTCGACTGGTACCTTGTTTGAAAGCGTCGTCGATATTGAGTTTGTAAACACCAATCAGTGGGGGAGACTATTGACATCGAACTGGATTTCGTAGCTATCTTCTGGAAATAACACACCTAAGCAACTTCAACGTGTTGGAAGCAAAAACAGAATTAATAGATTGGAGAATGATAATGTGACTGGTCTCTCCAACCCAACGTCGAACCTTCATAATAATGTTGTCACTTGACATTTTCTTATCTTCATGAACCGCCGCATTTTGACTCAACCATATTTCCCATACAATCAGAGCCGGGATGAGGGAGCCCAACTGGTGGAAAGATGACGAGCCCTTCAGACCCGACCACCATAGATAAAATATGTGAAGGATGGGTTGAGAAATAAATGGAATTAGAAAAAGCCGAGAGAAATGATGTCATACCTTAGACGCCACATCCCCAATAATAAATAAATGACACAAGTCCTCCTCCTTGATCCTTCTATGTTGATGAAATTTGTGTATCATTTTCATCCATATATTTTCTTAATGTAAAAGGATTATCTTCCTAAAAAATAAGATGCATAGACTCTTCTGTCACAAGAGTTCTTTTATTACAGACCCTATACGCTTTATTATTGGAAGCATACTAAAGAAAAATCCCCTTTTCTTAGATTTGGCATCGAATTTACCCGAATTACTTTTATCATTTAATATAAAATATTTGCATTCAAAAACTTTAAAAATAGGAGATAATTGAGATTTTTCTATTCCAAATCTCATGGGGTGTTTTGTATAGTCATTTATGAATGGAAACATGATTAAGCACATGACAAGCAATACTAATAGCTTCTGCCCAAAAATATTTAGGTAGACTATTTTAATTAAGTATAATCAGCCTAGCTCTCTAAAACATAAATATATTTTTTTTGTTCTCGACTTTCTGTTTTTGCTCCCTATACAGAAACATAAATAAGTGTAATAAAACATTTTTGTTCTAGGAACATAAATCGAAATCTGAGAATAAAAGAATATGTTTTTGTTCTCGGAACAGAAACAAAAATGAGATGTTAAAACAAAAAGATATTTTTTTTCCCGCAAACATTTTTTTCTTATTCCCATATGGTGTCTATTTCAAGTTGAAGTTTTAGATTTTATATATAATCAAGATAGGTTTCTAAATAAATTTGATGTCCTGGTTGTTTTTAAATTTTAGAACAACTATTTTTTTTTCCTTATTCCCATATAGTGTCCATTTCAAGTTGAAGTTTTAGATTTTATATAGGGGAATGCACCATTTATTTCAAAAATACAAAAGAAATTATCAATTATTCCCATCACTTTTTTTTTGCATCAATAAGTCTTTTTATCTTTTTCTGACTAAAATACTCCTCATATGGATGTTGAATGTAACATCAAATTTATTTATTTATTTTATTTATTTATTTTATACTATTTTTTTCTGACCAAAATACCCCTCATGTGGATGTTGAATGTAACATCAATTGATTTTATTTTTTTATTTTTTATTTTTATGATGCTATTTTTTTCTGACCAAAATACTTCTCATGTGGATGTTGAATGTAACATCAACTATTTTTTTTTTTTTTTCTAACCAAAATACCTCTCATGTGGATGTTGAATGTAACATTCAACACATGTGGATGTTGAATGTAACATCCATTATTCTCTTATTTTTGTATGCAGAGTAAAATACATATAATATTATATTAAACACCTATGGATGTTACATTCAACACCTGTAAATGTTGAATATAACATTAATTATTCTCTTATTTTACATTACGTTTAGTAACGATTTTATCCTAAAATTAAGATTTTTTTTTTTGGAACATATAAAAAGTGACAAAAAGTCATAAAGTTTGGGGTGAAAGCTGTAATTTATGGCGGCGGTGATCGGCAACCGGCGACAGAGGGCGGCGGCGACCGGCGACCGGCGACCTGCGGCGGCGGCGGCTGCTGACAGCGGTGGTGCACCAGTTTGATGACCTTCCTTCTCGATGTGAAACTCAGGGGAGGGCATTTCGGTAAACTCAATCATCACCATTTTTTAAAACGGGACTAATTGGTGCAAGAAAAGGTGTTGATGGAACTAATTGGTGTAAGAAAAATGTGTTGATGAGACTAATCAGTGCAAAGAAAGTCGATGGGAGTAGGTGATAAATAATTTCTTTTTTTTTGGGGATTAATAGGTAATTTTCCCTTTTATATATAATCAAGATAGGTTTCTAAATAAACTTGAAGTCCTGGTTGTTTTAAAATTTTAGAACAACTAAAAAAATCAAATCATTTACGGATAATTCGGGTTTGTCCATATCCATTTATAATCCATATCTATTTTTATCTGATTAATAAATGGTCGAATTTAAGTCCTATACAATTTAATCTGAAAACTCTATTTTAAAATTCTTTTAAAAAAAATTCTTTTTTGCATGTTTAGTTGGAATGGCATTTCTCTTTACATTTTTAGTTGACGTTAAAATTGTTTTCAAAATTTGTCGGAACGTATTTACACTCACAAAAACATATATTTAAAAATTATTTTTAAATTGCCAATCAAAAGTACAAATATCATAATTCATGGGATAAATTACAAAAATATATAAAACTTAAGGACTAAATCTCTAAATATGAAATAGTGAAGTGGCAAAATATGTAATTGTTCCGTAAATAAAAGACGTGCTTGCCTTTGTAATTTAACTTGTATTGGGGTTCATCAAATCGTCGTCGTGGAAATCTTTGCATGCGAGAACTCTTACGTGGCTCATCTTCGACAAAGTTGATGAAAACTTTATTATATTTATATATACTGCCCCCACAAAATATTACGTGTTTCATTACAGATTAATTAGATTGTTGGGAGATTTCGAGCAAATACCACCTGTATACACACACACACACACACACATACATATATATATATATATATCTATATGTGTGTGTGTGTGTGCATATATATATATATATATATATATATATGTGTGTATATGATATTAATTATAATTTAATATAATTAGTTATTATATATGCATATATTATAATTTTCTTATTAGTTTTCTTTCCTTATGGAGTAAGTATGTAGTTTGCAACATGCATGAATATGTCTGAAGAATTAAACAAATAAAAATAGCATCAAAATCATTATATGCATATATGTGTATATTTAGTAACTTGCAAGTTATATTTTTTTATACTTAATTCTTACCTGTTTTTCAACATCTGTCTCCTATGCATCCCATGTTTGCATGCATTTTTTGCCGCGTGGCATGTGTACAGCCTAAATAAAACCACACACACAAAAATGTTTATTATCAATATGTTTGATGTTGGTTAAGGAATTCTTGATTATTATCCAGTGTTAATCAAAATATAATTAACTTCAGTTTTCTTTAGTAAAATTCCTTAATTATAGAACAATTTGAAAGGCAAATATATACATATACACACACATATTTGTGCGTGCGCACGTGGTGCTCAACACAATTACAAATACGAATTATTGAAAATCTCAATTTCATTTTTACTTTTGAGATATGTTGTTTCCATGCTTCAAACACAGAATCCCAAACCATATGACTGGATTAAGACTTATGTTTTTTTTTTTTTATATATATTAATCCTAAGATTTTGATTCACAATTAAATGTTTATATTTTTTTTGGAACTAACAATAAAATTGAGTGTTTCAGTTTATTAGTTCCAGTGAAAAAATTATCACGAAGATATTGAAAAAAATACTAAATAGATGCTAAAGACATTAACAAATATGATACATGTTAAGAGATCGAAGAATTTGAAAAACTTTAGAAAAACAACTCAGGTTAAATTTTTACTTTTAATATATTTCGATTAGGATCACACACAACAAAAAATATTTTTACAATTATATGTGTTTTTTATAGGATCCTAATTAATTAACATATTTGCTCTAATGTGTAATTGAAGAAGAAACAATTGATTTAAAAAAGATAATTAATTAAAATTGAATTTAAGGATTTAGTAGAGTTAACCGAGAAAACAAATCGGTTAAAGGGGTAAAAACGTCGAAGAAATTTAGTAAAAAATTAATTAAGGAGAGGTATTCTAGCTCAATCGATCGACCTACACAAATTGATCGGTCAACCGATGGAATGGAGCAGGAAAGAAGAGTCAGTCCCTAAATTGGTCAGTCGACAGCTAGGTCGACTTATGGAAATGAGACAAACTCTCTGAATCTTCCGGTCGACAGGTAAGTCGACTTATGGTTAAAAAATGAACTCTCT
The DNA here is from genome assembly GCA_016647705.1 of Eucommia ulmoides. Lineage (NCBI taxonomy): Eukaryota > Viridiplantae > Streptophyta > Magnoliopsida > Garryales > Eucommiaceae > Eucommia > Eucommia ulmoides. The sequence continues at coordinate 17,219,099 of CM028330.1, read as the reverse complement.
GAATCGTTAGGTCGACAGGTAAGTCGACTTATTAAATTTTTTGAATCGTTCGATCGACAGATACAAAATGAGCGGTCGACTTATGGCGAAGGAATTTTGGCTTGGGCTACGTCCTGAATTGGGCGGTTGACCGATGGGTGTTGGTCGGTTAACCGACGGCCAGTTTCAGGATTTGAGATTTTTATGGTTTTGATCCAAAAAGTAGTCGTTAATAGCCGTTTTATGGTTAAGATATGCGAGATATCTTAGGGATTTGATAGTTTTTTTAGCTATTTAGTTAATATTTTACTATCCCTATAAATATAGTTCAAGTATTTTGGATATCTCTCAATTTGGTTTATGAAATTCTTTCTATCTTATCTAATTAAGATTGAGTATAAGTTTGTGGGACTAAATTGAATATTTTAAAAGATATAATTAAGTGAATTATATCAGGAATGAGTCTTAATGATATAAGAGGATTATTGGAATAATTATTTGTCATGAAATATGAGAACTACCCGTTAGAGGGTTTGTTTTAAACCCCTATAAATAAACTTGCGTTTTTGAGATTTCAATAATCCCATTCATTTTTCAATTCTGAAAAGTCATTTAGTTCTTGTATTTTTTAAGAGTTATCATACTGAGAGTAATATGAGAATTTTCTTGAGAATCATTCTTGAGATATTTTAAAATGAATTATTGTTGACTGCCGACTTGAGGTTTCATTGCTTATCATATTTATCGGTGGATTTCTGGTAAGATTGTTCCAAGTTTATTACTATTGATTGATTGTTTACTATCATCATATTCTACTTGAAATTTAATCTTTGAAATTGTTTTCCTATTTTTAAATTGAAAATTATTTTTGAAACAATTTGTTAAGAAAATCTGATTACTTGTTAAATTATTTGCTACCCATTTTTTGTTTAAAATCATATTTTAAAATTCTCACTATATTTCTATCACTAGTATCGGGACATTAATCGATTTCAAATTTATCTGGAGTTGTAGAAGCTCCGAGTGAGAAAATCACTTATCAATTTTGTAATTGGTGAGTTGAGTGTCGGATTAGATACTATTGGGAGTGAAAGAGTAGCTGGTTTCAATCTTTTTCGGTAACGAGATTAAGGTTTTGATATTTGCCTAGAGTATAAAAAGATTAGGTGTTAATACCTCCTTAATAGAATTAATTTGAGTGATTTTGTAACGGTTCAATTCTTACCGGGTAAAAGGATATTTGGAGCATTTTTGTGAGGTTTGATTTTTAGCCTAAGTATAAAAGAATTAGGTTAATCTTTAACCTGTGAAAAAGATTGGGTTATTCTTGAGCCTGTGAATTTTTTTTGTAAATGTTGATTCTCAGCCTGTGAAAATAATCGTTTTGTAAAGGTTTGATTTCTACTTGGTTAAAGGGATCATAGTGATTAGTGGGTGTGACTCTCTGCGGAGCTCGGGAGGACTGGATTAACCAAGCATTGCTTGGTGAACCAGTATAAATTTCTGGTGTGCTGCATTCTTTTATTTATTTATTTTTATTTTTGTGTTGTTTGGTGTGCACCTAGTTGATACTTAATTTTCGCTGCTATATAAATAATAATTAATTTAGGGTAAAAATTAATTATTTGATTTTTGAATAATTTTATTTGAATTAATTTTTATCTACCCAATTTACCCCCTCTTGAGTAACTAGGTCAACAATATATGTAATTATCCTTTCTTAATCATACTTATGAGATTAATTAAATGAGAGTTTGAAAAAAGTGGGTCCTAATTGAACAATACCTAGGCAAATAACTTAAAAGTCAGAAGACCAAGAATTTGGATAATTACCTGCCTCCATCTCTCTATTTTAGATAATTTAAAATTATAGATGTTTATTCTAATCGTCATATTTTTTTATTTTTAACAAAATATATTTAAATAGTATTTAATGTTTACTCACGTTTTTTTTAAATAAAATGGACATATATTAATAAGGGGGAAAGTCTTCCTTACTACATGCATGATAAAAAAAAAATTACCTCTTAGCTTGCAAAATCTCGGCAAACATCACCACCAAACAGTTTCAGATAGGGACTGCTAGCTTCTAACAAGGGACCCTCCAAACCTAAATAAGACATCTCTGGACTCGGTCCCAAAGAATTAATGATGATTATTAGAAATTACTTAATTTAAAATATCCACAATATAAAAGACAAGTGTTAAAACTTAAAGCATGTCAAGTTGACCTAAATAAACTTGCACCATTCTTATACCAAGTGGGTAGGAATGGGAGTGATTTGGAGTAGAACAATCTAGAATGTACAAAGAGGGAGACAATTAGACAAGTATTCTGACAATATTTTATTAATTTAACATTAATTAAGTAAAATATGCTGTACGTGTCAATCATAATTAATTATACTAATTATTAATCATGGTCTCTTTCTGGGAGATATGCATCATACGTATGAGAGTGTGCAAAGGTTTTAAGTATTATTTTAATCCTTAAACCTTGAGTCAGAAGTTTAGCGATATATACCCATTTTTTTAATTAAAAAAAATAAAAATAAAATAATAAAACTGATGCTAATCATAATATTGTTTTATATTTTTTTTATCCCCTTTATTTCGTCTGAAGTATTTTATTCGATAAATTACTCTATTTTATCTAATTATTACTTAATTTCATTCACTTAAAAAAATTACACTTTATTTGCTTTTAAAATAATATTTTCTGTTAAATTAACTTAAAATTAGATGGAATTGAATTTTTTTTATCTAATTTTTAGATAAAATGGAGGAAATTATCCTTTATTTTTTATTATAAATATTTTTTAAAAATTAATTTAAAATTAAAATAAAGTGGTAATTAAATCTATTTCATTTAAAAAAATAGATAAAAAAAATTACTTTCATCTATTTTTAAGCTCGTTAATTTAAATAAAAATTTAATTTTTTATTTTGTTTAAAAATAAAAAAATAAATAAAATATACTTTTTGAAATGGTGGGAAATAACGCGATAGTTAAGTAATAAAGAGAAGGGGTAAAAAAACAACTTACCCTATTTTATTTGTTTGGGACACGTTTCGTTGTCTTTCATCCCTCGTATTAATTTGTCATTATTATACAAATTCTGATTAGACCCTTGTACTTTTTGATTGTTCGATGTAACCCTTCCATTAGACTCCACGTAGAAATTCGTGACTGCTTTGTTAATTAAGATGTGTTTTTTAATAATTAGGGGGTAATAATTGAAACAAATATAAAAGTACATGTATTTTTGGGATAATTTAACCTTCCATTATCGTAGAGGAGTCCCCAAAATTAATATTCTTGGTTTTATCGAATTCCAATTTAACAAAAACAAGACTTTGACCCAAACCCACTCACTTGGTGAAATTAAGAGTTTAAATTTGAAACAACTAATACATCATGTTTATAATACTTAGCGTACCACTTATGTTTAGTTATTTAAAACACATTTTATTACATTTTATTGACAAATAAACCTTACAATATAATATTATTTGTTTACCTATTTAGTTGTTTTTTTTTTTTTTTTCTTTATTTCTCTCCTCACTAAAACAAAATTCATTTTAAGGATACTAAATATATCCTAACAAATACAATTTTGTACGCACTAAATATTTAGATAATTAATAGTTGTCCGATAAAAGGTTGTCCTAATAACTTATACGGACAATTATTTTGTTGCATTAGTTTATATTTATTAGGATAATTTTGCATTGTTTATTATATTATAAGGATATTTTGATTGAGTGTTTTAATAAAAATTTAAAAGACATTATTTACAAATTGTCTCTAAAGTATTGTCCTAATATGTAGTTTTTGCTGTAGTCCTTGTTTTTCATTTTTTATTTTTTAAAATTTGTTACTTTTATTTTGTGTTTTTTTTTTTTTAATTTAGTTTTTGTAAATAAAACAATTTGGAAAATAAAATGCTAAAAAAAATAAAATATATATATAGATTTGATAAATAAAAAAAGTTCAAATTTTCTTTTTGTTTTATTTTATGTAATTTCTTTTATAATTTTTCACTTTTAATTTTTATTTATAAACACCATATTCAAAAAATAAAATAAAAAATACGGAACAAAAATAAAAAACAAGAAAGAAATACAGAGAGTAAAAAATCAAAAATAAAACAATAATATATATATAAAGAATGTTGTAAGGTATATCTATCAACAAAATGAAAAATGAAAATTAAGCGAGAAAATTAGAGAGTGAAAAATAAAAACAAAACAAAAAAAAGAATGTTGTAAGGTATATCTGTCAGCAAAATGAAAAATGAAAATTAAGCGAGAAAATTAGAGAGTGAAAAATAAAAACAAAACAAAAAATTAAAAAATGTCAGAATAAAATAGAATGTTGAAAAAATATTTTTATCAACAAAATATGATAAAGGTGTTTCAAGTATTTATGAGAATTATAAATGGTGATTTTGGTATTTGTCAAAATGTTAAGTATAAAGTCGTGAAAATAATGAGTTTCAACCTTTGCATTTTTTGATTTCCCGACCCCTTTGGTTCAGGGCCTCCCATTTCTCATTGTCAAAATTATCTTATTTTCAAAATAAATTGATGTATTAATATTTGTATATTTCTCCATTGAAAATAAATTTATTAATTCGAAACATATTCACCCAGTGTGATCAAAGAAGAAAGTAATTAACGTCACTAAATCTTTGGGTGATTTGGTATTAACCTTGCACCTTTTTTTTTTACCACAACTCTATTGATTAAAAAATGTTTTTAGCATCAAACAATTCTAGGCGAATCTTGTTTCAAAAAATCAAATAGCAACAAACATTTGACCTAAAAAGAAACAAATTGAAGATTTGAGAATAGAAAAAAAAAAAAAAAAATTGTAATAACAAAGAACGATGCAACAAACAAAATCCATCAAATAATTTGAACAACAAAAATTAAAAAAACACAATAAAATCAACACCATAATTTCATAAAATCACAACAAAATTAACATAACAAAATTACAGCAACATAATAAATAGTATAAAAAATTGAAAAAACAAACTTATATAAAAAAAACATAGAAAAAAATAGTTTAAGATGTTTAATCTTCCAGATTTGAAGAGAATTGGAATTTTCAGATCCTATTAATTTTGTAAAAAATAAAAATTAGATCTGAAAATTTCAAATCTAAGAGAGAAAGAGTAGGAGGACAAAGATATGTAGGACTACAATTTGGGGTATGGTAGTGATGGCGGTTGCATCAATTGTGTAAGAGGGACTGACAATTTGGGGGTGGGAGGGTTGGTTGGAAGGTGATAGTGGTGATTGGGAACTGACTAGGGTTATCAGAGATATTGGTCTCGTTGGCCGTGAGGTCATGGATATATATATTTTTTCTTTTTCTTTTTTTGGAGGGGGGAGGGGACTATTGACTAGCGGTGGCAAGGATGTAGGGGTATTATTGGGATTAAAAATAAAAGATGAAATTTTTATAATTCTTTTTATGAAATGTGTGTTTATAACATGTTTTTTCAGGTATCTGATTCAATGACGTTGCGTTCAAACTAATCTTAAAATTGGTAATTGAATCCCAAAAAATAAAAATAAAAAAAATCAATTACTCATAAAATAATCCCATTGTGAATTGAAAGAGAACTATCCAAGAGGTATTAGTCTAGTTGATAAAGAAGGTGTTTCATTTTCGTATTAGTCTAACTGTTAAGGGAGATGTTCCATTTTCTTATCAATTAGGATTCAACTCTCCTATGTAGCACTCTACGAATTGAATTTTGAATTTAATCTTGAAAGTATCAGTCTGATATGGGGGAGTGTACCCTTAAAATTGTCCAGTAAAATAATTAGTCGAGGTGCGTGTAAGTTGGTTAGGACACCCCTTATCGAAAAAAGAAAAAAAAAAAGAGTGAATTGAAAGAAAACCAAGTAAACCCTAAAAAATAGGGTAAGTTATCCTTAGTAATTAAGGGAAAAAAAAATATGAATTTGATTTAGGGGATTCTCTAATATGACTATGGAGATCATGCAGTGATTGGTTTGTGGAAACGGATGCAACAAGTTTGTCCTCAGTGAGCAACACCAGATAATTCCCCTGCCCCCGCGGGGTGAGGGGACACGTAAGCGTGGCGATGACGGAATCGTGACGGAACGGTGAAGTAAGAGAGCAATCATCCTAGAGTGGATTGTGTGGGAACATAGGAAAAGAAAAAAAAAATGAAAAATAGAAAGAAAATGGGAGAGAAGGAGGGAGTGCTGAGATGTAGCTTCGTGTTTGGGCTATCCATCATTCATCACCATCACCCGCATACACATAGTGGATTTTCAATAACACTAGAGAGCGCTGCAGGATTGTAGTTCATAAGTGCCTTTCACAACCCCATGGTGGGCCATGGGCTCTCTCTCTCTCTCTCTCCCATTCGAATTTACACTTCTAATCCCTTGATAAGGCCATTTCTTTTACTTTTGTCCTTACTTGAATATACAAAATTTTATTTTTATTTTTGATATTTTAATAATAGGAATCGATTGGGCATAGTTAGGAAATATATTTGGAGGTCAAAAATTCATTATTTGTTTGTCGTACACGTGTAAATTTAGTTCTAGTAATAAATATTCCAATGGTTTTGTTAAATCTCTCAGTGTTTGTGTTACATGATTCTGAGCTATATATACAACTTGGGCAATTCTTTTCTTACAAAATGTCTTTTGAGAATTAGTGAGACCCATTAGCTTCCTATATGGTATCAGAGCTATGTTTTTTATCTGTTGTTGGACGAGTTAAATCCCACATCAATGTTGGGCCTCTCGATGTCTATTAGCAATAGTTTGTCAAAGTCCACTTTGACCTCCGTGCGTAAGGGGCGTGTTGAATCTCACATTTATGTTGGGCCCCTCGATATCCATTCACAATAGTTTGGTAAAGTACATCCTAAGCGTGAGGGGGGCATGTTGAATCCGACGTCGGTTGTGTTATCTGATCCTAAGCTATATATAAGTCTAGAGGCAATCCTCCTCTCATAAGGCATCTTTTGAGAGCGAGCCAAGCCCTATTGATTTTCTACATGGTATCGGAGTCAAACATTTTCGCTTGATATTGGGCGTGTTGAATCTCACATCACTGTTGGGACCCTCGATATCCGTTCTCAGTGGCTTTTCAAAGTTCACTCTACGCATGAGGGGATGTGTTGAATCCCACACTGATCTTGGGCCCCCCGATATCTATTTGCAGTGGTTTATCAAAGTCCAACACGCACGTTGAATCCCACATATCTTGTGTTACCTAATTCTAAGCTATATATAAAGCTTACGACAATTTTCCCCTTAAAAGATGTCTTTTGAGAGTGAGTTAGGCTCATTGAATTTCTACAGGTTAAATTCTTGATTTAGTAAAGAATTATCCTATTTTTTCCAACATCGAAAAGAAAAAACAATTTTAAAACTAATGTGCAAATTAAGATATAAATGAGGGGGTCATGAATGTAATTTGGCCTGTATAAACTATGTAGAGGGGTAAGAAAGGTGGGACGTTTATATAAAGGTTGGTGAGGATATAAAGGTGGGTAAGGGAACTTTGGAGTTTTTACAACTTTTTCATTGGGGAGAGCCTTCTTTGTCTTACTAGTTCGTGGTTAGGTAGGTGGCGCCACCGTGCCGGAGATGGGCAGACAACCGTGCTGCGACAAACTTGGGGTGAAGAAAGGGCCGTGGACGGCGGAGGAGGACAAGAAACTCATCAACTTCATCCTCACCAATGGCCAATGCTGCTGGCGGGCAGTCCCCAAGCTCGCCGGACTCCGCCGCTGCGGGAAGAGCTGCCGCCTCCGGTGGACTAACTACCTCCGCCCTGACTTGAAGAGAGGACTTCTTAGTGAGGCGGAGGAGCAGCTCGTCATTGACCTCCATGCCCGTCTTGGCAACAGGTCTGCTCTATCTTTTTGTATATACAAAAATGTGATTTTAAGTTTTTTTTTTTTTTTTTTCTTTTTTTAAATAAAATTTTGGTTTGAATGGAAATTTTATTTTTTTATAATATAATCTAAATAAACTCAAAACCTGATAATTATATTTTTTTTTGGTACAGATGCCATAAGAATATTGGGTATTGGTATCATGCCATCGTTAAATATAATTTTTTTAAATATATTATTATTGAAAATATGTTATTTTTCTCTTTATATGTGTATATAAATTCATAAACGCAAAAGTATATGATACAACCTTTAATGGCATGCTACATGCTAACATCATCAAACAAAAAGTGGAAAATCATTTTTTTTTTTTGCATAAAAATACTAATTTGCACAAGGATAACTTTCTCATTTTTTGGTCTTTTCAGCTCTTTTTTATTATTTCTTTTACTTTTTCTCCGATTTTTCTTTTTTTAAAAGACAAGTAGTGGACTACATACTTGTCATAATTGCTTTCAATTAACTTAGTATTGTTTAACTTATCAATGCCTTTGGCTTCATATTCAAGCTTTTATATAACTTGGCTACAATCCTTCTACTTTATTAATTGTCATTTATTTTAATATGTTTTCTTCTCTAAATTAACTTACCATGATTTTATTTTTTTTTAACTTTTTTTTTGTAGGTGGTCTAAAATTGCTGCAAGACTTCCCGGAAGAACTGATAATGAGATTAAAAATCACTGGAACACTCACATCAAGAAAAAACTCCTTAAAATGGGAATCGATCCTGTCACCCATGAACCCCTCCAAAAAGAAGAAACTAAAGAACCTGAATCACCACCACCCAGTACAGACAATCATTTGTCTAAAACATCTGAACATATAGTTAAATTGCCTGAAACCAATAGCACCACAAGTTTAGAGGAGAATTCGGGCTCCCCAAATGAGAATTGTTCGAGTGAGGGGTCCCAACTGCTTGATCCTGATCTTTATAGTTACGATCCACTGATCAACCATCTTTTGGGAGATGACGAGCCAAACGTGCCCTTAGTGGATTGGGATTTTCCGGCCACCGGAGAAATTTACTGTGGCGTGCCAACGTGGGATGACAATTGTGCATGGCTATTGGATTGCCAAGATTTTGGTGTCCATGATTTCGGATTTGATTGTTTCAATGATGTGGAGATGAACATGTTAACCACTTTAGAGATGGGGAACAAAGAGTGAGTGTTTAGTAATTAATTTTAGGCTAAATTATACTTTCAGCCCTAAAGTTTGTATTTGGTTACTTTTGCACCCCAAAATTTTAATTTAAGCACATTGCACCCTCTACGTTCTTTTTAAATTATGTCTAAGAAACGCACTCTGTTGACTCGAGCCAAAATCAACCTCAAAGATTTTGGGAATTTTGATGATATCGAGTTGACTAATTGGGTCTCTTAGACATAATTTATAAATTTTAGAGTACAATATGCTGTAATTAAAATTTTATTAAATAAAATCGTAACCAAGTATAAACTTGAGGGCATTAAATGAAAATTTGGCCTTAATTTTACCATCAGTGTAAAAGGGGGTGGGGGTGTTAATATGTTTGGTTCAACTTGGTGTAACATGTTTAAGTAATGGTCTTAAAGGGTTGGAGAAGGCCTTGCTTCTTTTAAGAGGTTTATCTTCAAAAATAGGTGGTTATAAAGGTGATGTGAAGCCTAAAAAGTTGTGGCACTACTCCTATGCAAGAGGGTGGGGACAAATTAAATGGTTATCATAACTAGAAGGATCTCATCACCCATGAGTATGATATCTTATGTAAATAAATATATTTATGTTGATATTAAATAAAGAAAAAAGTTCTTTTGTTTTTATGAATATATTTTAGTTTTATTTTTTAATTTATATAATATGAGAAAACGAATCAAATTATTCACAATCTAATCAAGTTCGATTGAGAGAGAAAAAAAAATGAAACCAAATTGTATTCACAAATTGTTTGAATATGTTCTCAATGTATGATGTAACTAACGTAATCAAGCATTCCTGTATTTATTCATTATACTTGCGCGTTACTTTCCTCTTCCTTGCTTCATCGGTAACGTGGCCTAGATAGATCGTACAATGAACCTTCCCATTAAGCCCACGTAATCATTTCATCTTGACCGATCCATGTTTGCCATCGTAGGCAATGTGCAAGCTAGGTATCTACTGGGCCGCTTATCTCTCCGGCTAATTCTTAGGATGGAAATGTATGCTAGAAATGTCAAATTGAATCTTTTATTGAACTTGTGGTCTTGGGCTAGCCATATAATTCACTCTATAGTCTATTTGATTGACTAAATCACACCCATGCCAGTATTTAATTTGTTTAATTGTGTGTTTTCAATCACTCTTGACTCAATCACACCAATTTCATATAAGAAGCACATATTATTATATTTTATTATATATATTTTTACAATTTACAACGTAAATCTTGAATGTAATTGTAGATTATATGTTGAAGTTTGATCTGTTTGTATTTTGTCCAATAAAACTGATAATTTTGAAATCAAAGACAAATATAAAATAGAGTTTATAATCGGGACATTCCTTGTCATTGCAACAAATATCCAAGATACCTCATATCATTTTTATAATCTTTGAGACACCCCTTATATTTTCAGTTTAGTTGCCTAAGATACCTTCTATCACATTTTGCGGACCAAAATACCATTGCAACGTAATATTTTTTTTGTTGTTTATTTATATTTTTCATTTCCATTTTGTACTCTTTTTATTTTTTATTTTTCTCTATTTTATTTTTAATGTTTTATTTTGTATTTTTTATTTTTTTTAAGTTTTTGGTATGATGTTTGTAGAAAAATAAAAAATTAAAATTAAAAATCTTGAAAAGAAAATGCCCAAAAAAAAAAAAAAAAATACAACAACAACAAAATCGAAAAGGATGATTTGAAAAATAAAAAAATGAAAACAATTTTTTATTTTTATTTTTTGTTTTTAAAATTTTTTTTTTTTTTTTTTTTTTGTTTTATTGTATTTTTCTTTAAAAAAAAATTGCTTCAATATTTTTTCTCTATAAACTCCATATACAAAAAAATAAAGAAGTAAAAATAAAAAATAAAAAATATGGAACAAAATATAAAAAATAGATAATAAGAGTATTTTTCTCAACAAAATATGATAGTAAATATCGCAGGTATTATGAAAATGATAGATAGTGACTTTGGTATTTGTTGAAATAACAAGGGATATCTCGGTACTAACTCATATAAAGTAGGGGCACTTACCGAGAGATCCCAAAAACGATTGGAAACTACCGATTACACCAGTTACTTTTTTCATAAACCGAGCGGTCCTTTTGCTATTTTTGTGACAAAAATGCCCTTAATTATTGCGTCTGCGTAATACATCTCTATCTTGCGGAGCTAATTTAAGTAATAGATAACCATTTATTAAAATGAAAATAATTATTGTTGTACACATTTTTTTTTTACAATATAATTATATCGTCAGATTCGTTTAAACAAGATTTTTAGAATGATATTAAATTCACTATTTTTTTCATTAGTTTTTAGTTTTCACATTCATATTACATTCCACATGGGTACTTTTAGATTTTTTAGTTTTCTACGAATTATAAGATGTTACATGTAATATATGTATGAAATACGATTCAACACAGACAATATTACATTCCCACGCTAAAGATAAAATATGCGTTGATAGTAAATAGGAAACATGCAATACAGGCAATGTTACATTCCACACACAAACAGCATATTGCATGTGGAATGTAATAGTACCTGTGTTGATACAAACAGCATATTGCATGTGGAATGTAATAGTACCTGTGTTGAATCGGATATCGTAATGAGTGTAAATGTTACATGTAACATGGTGTAATAGTAAAGTTACATGTAACATCCATGTAATAATAATATTACATGTAACATCTATGTTGAATATAATATAAATCCGAAACTAATAAAATACATACTGAATGTGATATCATTTTAAAGATCTTATTGAGACGTATCTAAATATATAATTATATCGTAAAAAAAAAAAAATATGTACAATAAAAGTTATTTTGATTTGAATAAAATGATTTTGTGTGAAGCCTATTTAGAAGCTATAAACACGAGAATCATGTAAGGTTAATTTTGTCATATAATTTTCGCGGTTTTTAAAATTTGAGACTAGATGGTTCAAAAAATTTGTAGATCAGGATTATTTGATTTATTTTCAAACATGCAGGTTTAATTAGTAGTTTCACGCTAAAATTGGGATGACCGGTAATTTTCCCTATAAAATATTAAGGAGCAGTTGATAAAAATTAAAAGCAGGAAAACAATGAAGTCACACACAAAGTTCAAGAATAGAAAATGAAATTTAGTCTTCTTTCAAATATAAATAAGGTTGAAAATGTCACGTTTCCCTTTCAATCAATATTTTTTAATTGGGTAAATTCGATTTCAAGCAATTGTGTATTTTTTTATTTTATTTTTTAACTTTTGATTTGTAATAAAAAAAAAATAAGTACACTTTTACTTTAGTTCAATTTTTTTTATTGAAATTATTTTTAAAGTCCAACTAAAATGCACCTTTATCTTTCCCAACATGATTATTAATGAAGTGAAAGACCAACTGGTTTGAAGTAGGGCCTGAAAGAACATCGAAACTATTATTGAATATAGTTTATTGGGAAATATCACCCTAATCTTAAAAGAGATATCATTGACACATTAACAATTGCCCCTATTGCCTTGCAACTTTTCTCAAATTTAATAAAGTAAATGGATAATAAAAATAATAATTGTGACATTACACCACATCATCCCATGTAGTTGACTAATAAAAATTGCGCGTAAACTATGCACCACTTCATGTGTTTTCAATAGTGAAAATACAAACAAAGAAACATGATGGTTCTAGAGAGAGAAACACCTTTGACAGGAAGATGGTTTGGCTAGAAGCACAAAAAAATAAAAAGGTCAAGAACAACGAGCCTCTTAAGTTTTTCGGACGCGATCCAAATGGAGATGAGTGTAGTTAGAATAAACTACATCCATCTGGCTTAATTAATAAATTTTATCTCATTTTTTGAGTAAACCGTAATTATAAAATGATAAGTGAAATATAATCTCGTTTAAAATTTATTATGTGATAGTGTTGAATTTTTTACATAATTATATAAATACAAATTAAAAAATAAATAATTATGACATGCCATTTCTATCTCTTTAAATACTTGGAATATAAAACCGGAAAAGATGGTAATCGATCTCAACCAACCCTTGGTTCCACATGACTGAATTCTGCCCATATCTGAAGAGTACAAACGAACTAAAAAATCACCGTTGGAATCCAAAGAGAACCCTGGAGAACAGAATGGAACAAACAACGGTAACCAGGCAGCGGAGTAGAAGTTGAACGTTAAGCAACGGACTGTTGAAAGGACATTCAAGAAAACCCCGAAAGGCAATGCAGAAACAGACTCAAGACTATAGGCCATGGCTACTGGTGGAGAAAACTAGAAAATTTTCCACAAAGCCCAAGAAGAATGGCCCACCCACTGCAAAATACAACACAACCGATTTGCTTATCTTAATCAGGAAGAGCAAAGGAATGGACCAAAAGAAATCAAAGCCCAGAGAAATGACCCAAATAGATCAACGCACCAACAACCTAATGAAGCCCTGATTGCTATGAATAAACAGGCCCAAACCCATGATAGTATCCTATTACCAAAAAATTGGGTTCCCACTGTTAGCAAAGGATCGCAACCCAAAAGCTATAATTCAAGTTATTAAGGCATGTTTCCAACCCAACCCAACTCAACCCAAAAATTTTGGGATTGATTTCTAGGAACGCGTTTGGCAAACACAAAACTCAACCCAAAAAATAAGAATTGATTCTCAAAATGCTAAGGAAATTAGAAACAAAAAAAAACTTGTTTATTTTTGTGCCCAAAAAACTCAACCCAAACTGAAGGACACGCTCGGTATTTTTTTTAATTCTTAATGAGGAGCTCTTTCTTCATCTGAACAGATTTTCGACCATGACATCGTTGATCATCGATCGTCAATTGTCGATCCAAGCCGGCCATCGTCAACGTCTTCTCTCTACTCCAAGTTGGGTATCATCGTCGCCAAAGTTCTTGAGCACACAATCTCGTCTTGCCGTAGTCTTCGCCATCTTCGTCTTGCCGTCATCAAGAAATCGAAATCGATTTCGCTTTTCGATTTCGAAATCGAAAAGCAAAATCGAAATCGATTTCGATTGTCGTTTGATTTTCATTTTGCCTTTTGATTTAGGGTTTGGCTCTTGAGCACACAATCTGATGGTCGACATTGATCTCATCTTGCCGTCGTCTTCGTTGTGCTGGTGGTTCATTCACAGTGAAGATGATGAAGACAAAGGAAAAGTGAAGAAAAAGGAAAAAAAAAAAAAAAATATATCGTTACCAAACACGATTCTGTTTCTAGCACAAAAAAAAAAATTGTCGTTACCAAATGCAATTCTGTTCCCAGCAGAAAATAGAATTCTCAACCCAACCCATTTCAATTGAGTTGAGAAAAATGGAAACACTAACCAAACGCCACCTAAAGGTGTGCAACTCAATACTAGCCATGCATGCTATAATCCGACGGTGATAAACACTGTCCACTTGTCGAGAGAACATGAGGCTATAGTCTATGGCGTGAGCATGCCTGCAGTGCCCATTACTTCTGTTAGACCTCCCCACTATTTTCTTTCAAAATCTCAAAACCCCTCTCCTTCATCTTCCTCTCATCCTTCTGTAGAAAATCCTAATACTACCTCTCAGCAGATAGTTCCAAAAGGTAAACCCCCCGAGGATAATCTGAGCCTGAGACCTATTATGGAAGGAATGCCCAACTATCTCCTCCTAAACAACCCTATCTCTGTCTTCCTAGAACAGGAGGATGAGTTGAAACTAATAGTGTATTGAATTGTATCTTTCTCATTCATATCATTTCAGTCATACAACATGTGTATATATAGCTTGATTCTAGACATAAAACCCTAGAATCAAGCTATCATATCCCCCAATTACCCCAATTTACGATCTCAACCAAATCTCTAAAATAGAAAGGTAAAATTACTCTCAATTAGAAAGGTAGAATCATTTAACACTCTCCTTCAAATTAGTGCATGGATGTCCCACATGCCCAACTTGTCTAAAATTTTTAAAAATACCCGATTTGAGACTGTTTTGATTAGGATGTCAACCAACTAATTCTCTGATCAAATCTTAGGCAATTTTACAATCTTTTTGTCCAATTTTTCCTTAATGAAAAATCTATTGACCTCGACGTGTTTTGTGTAATCATGTTGAACTGGATTATGCGCGATGCCAAATGCTGCTTTATTATCACAAAACAGTTGGATAGGTTATTCAGGTAGATAACTCAAATCCAGCAAAATGACTCTTAGCCATAATGTTTCACATAATACATTTGTCAAATATCTGAATTCAGCTTCTGCACTTAAGCGAGCTACAATGTTTTGCTTTTTTGCTTTTCCATGTCACAAGGTTACCTTCTAGAAAGGTAAATATCCAGAAGTAAACCGTCTGTCACCCACTTCACCAGCCCAATCAGCATCAGTATAGACTTCTATGCTTTGATGGTCTATATTTTTTGTGAATAATACTTCTTTTCCTGGAGCAGATTTTAGGTATCTCAAAATGCGAATAACTGTATTCATATGTTGTTCTCCAAAATTATGCATAAACTGGCTGACAATACTCAAGGCATAAGTTAGATCTGATTTGGGATTAAATAAGTACAATAATTTCCCTACTAGTCTTTGGTATATTCCTTTGTCAACTAGTTACTGGTTGGGCTCAACATATAACTTTAGATTTTCTTCTACTGGTATATCAACTGGTTGACATGTTGATATACCAGTCTCTCGTAATAGATCTAGAGTATATTTTCTTTGAGACAAAACTATCCATTTTTTGGATCGGGATACTTCAATCCCAAGAAAATATTTCAGATGGTCTAGATATTTTATTTCAAATTCTTTGAACAAGTAATCTTGCAAGACCTTCTTTTCATTAGGATCATTCCCTGTAACCATCATATCATCCACATATACAATGAGTGCAGTTATCTTACCCTGCTCCCTTTTGAGGGAAAGAGTATAATCTCAATTACTTTGATGGTAACTAAAGGCTATCATAGATTTAGTGAACCTTCCAAACCATGCTCTAGAAGACTACTTCAGCCTATACAATGATGTCTTTAGTCTGTAAACCTTTTGGCTGCGTCTTTTGAGTATCATGCATCTCTGTGGGAGATCCATGTAGACTTCTTCAAACAATTTACCATGGAAAAAGGCATTTTTTTACATCAAATTATTGTAAGGGTCAATCCAAATTGGTAGCTAAAGATAGCAGAACAAGAACTGTGTTGATTTTGGCTATAGGTGAAAATGTTTCTGTGTAATCAATCCCGTAGATTTGAGTGTATCCTTTTGTTACTAATCTCGGTTTAAAGCGTTTAATTGTGTCATCATCCTTGTATTTCACGGTGTAAATCCACCGACATCCAATTGGTTTTTTTCTTGGTGGAGTATCAACTAGTTCCCACGTTTCATTTTTTTTTTTTTTCTAGAGATTTCATCTCCTCATTCATAGTTGCTTTCTATCTAGGATTAAATAAGGCTTCCTACACACTGTTAGGAATATATACATCTGATAATTGATTCACAAATGACATATTTGATTCTGACAAATGATGGTTGGACACATAATGACTCATGAGATATTTTACTTTACTAGAGAGTTCAAGTTTATATGTGGATTTAGGAATAACTCTTGTGTGACATTATAGTAATTGTCTTCTATGTGACTCAGGAATATCTTCAGTAAATGATTGGTGTGATATGTTGACTGGGGATGGAGCTACATTTTCTAGAATCTCGGTTTCTAGCTGAGTTAGAGAATGATCAACCTCTTCAGTTGCTTGTTGCTCATTATCCTTTTGGTCTAATATCATACCACTTATCTCCAATTCACTCATTTCTTCATTTACTCCAGTTTGTGAGTCATTACCACTAGAATCCAATGTCATATCAGTTACCTCCAAGTTGCCCACATTTTGGTTATCGTAATCTAAACTTTCAATTTCCTTTTGGTACTCCCCCTGAAATTTAAGTTTGGAGAAATACATTGTATCTTTATGAAAAATAACATCAATCGTGATAAATAATCGTCATGTTAGAGGATGATAACACCAATATCCTTCTTGATGAGTGGCATACCTAACAAAAATCTATCTTAATGCTTGAGGAGTAAACATGGTGCGTTGATACTTGTGTAGATGTACAAACATCATACATACAAAGACATGTTGAGGTAAACTTGAGACAGTTGAAGCCACAATCCCATCATTTAGAGTTTGGAACGGTGTTTTGAAATTGAGGTTGTTGGAAGGTACCTGATTGATTAAATAAGTTGCTGAAGTTAAAGTTTTTCCCCAATAAGACAATAACATTTGGGCTTCAATTAGCAAAGCTCGAACAACCGCCAACAAGTGTTGATTTTTTCGCTCGGCCATCCCGTTTTGTTGAGGTGTGGTGGAGAAAGTTGTGTGATGGATCATTCCTTGTGCTTCCAAATAATGTTGAAATTCAGTACTCTGATATTTTCCATCATTGTCACTGCGAAGAACTTGAATCTTTCTATTGTACTGAGTTTCAATCTTTTTATAAAACTTTTGGAATATCGACTTCACTTCACTTTTGGATTTCATCAAGCAAAACTATGTCATCATGGTACAATCATCAATAAACGTTACAAACCAACTTGCCCCACCCAAAGTAGTGACCTTCGATGGACCCCAAACGTCAGAATCAATAATCATAAACGAAAGTGAACTTTTATTCAACCGTAATGGAAATGAAGCACGATGACTCTTTGCAAGTTCACAAGTATCACAGTGAAAGCTAGAAACATCGACTCCTGTAAATAAACTGGGAAATAACCTTTTGAGATATCCAAAGGAAGTCTGCCCAAACCAATGATGTCGTAACCATTTTTTTTTTTTTTTTTATCTTCAAAACTAGCCACTACCAAAGCTTGTCGTAGGCATTTGGTACTATTTGATTCCAACTCCAAGTAATACATCTTCCCCTGTCAAGTACCACGACCAATTATTTTCCTGGTTTTGATGTCCTTAAACACATAAAAATCAGGCCAAAAAATGAAAATACAAGATAAAGTAACGGTTATTTGAGAAATTGACAAAAAGTTATTATTTAAAGATGGAACAACTAAGATAGACTCTAGATTTAATGTATTAGTGAGAGTCAAAGATCGTTCCCTAATAATTGAGGTCAAAGTTTGATTTGAAGTAGAGACGAATTTTTGGGTGAAGTGATTAAGTGATGAGACTTGTCTAGAATCATATATTATGTGATCTGTTGCACTAGAATCAATTATCCATATATTATTCAAAGCAAGTGTTGAAGTGTTTAAAACCTTATTACCATTATCTGCAACTATAACTGTTGCAGTGAAGTACTTTTGGTGATTTTTCTTTGCACGACTAAGATCCCACTATTCTGCATAGCTCACCAATTCAAAACAACAACTTTTGGTATGACTAATCTTATGGTAATGAGTGCATTTGCATGAAGTCTTGCCAACAACAGTGGTTGATCTACTAATGTTAGGTTACGCTCGATCTTGTTGACCCGGATTAGATCGATTCCGAGCCATCATGACACTAGGTTCAAATGCTCCCGAGGATGAAGAAATTTTTTCACTCATCATTTATTTATTTTATTTCTTCATTTTTTTTCAAAATAATTTTTCTTTTTGGTTCTAAATGCTATTTTACAAATTATAAGGATCAATTAGAGACCTACCTCACACTTAAGGGGTAATACGTGTAATTTTTCCATTTCTTTCTTGAATGAGAGGCACACTGGTAGCAATCAGTACTACTTTGCAAAATCAAAAATCTTCTAGAGAGAGAGAAAGAGACCTTACAACAGTAGGTTCTTCAACAAGTCGTTCATGTGACGATGCCCCTAACTAGATAGGAGCAAGTTGATGGTGTATCTGAAACCGCCATGAATGGCGAGTCCAACAAGAAACACGCAGTAGAGGAAGGCGGCGAAACAAAACGTGGGCACTGGAAACGGCACTTGAAACGATGGTTTCGTAGTCGTTTCTGTACGGGTTCTTTTTCTTCGTTCCAGATTTGGAAATCGTTAGGGCTTCGTTTCAAATCTGTGGCGGTGCGATTGCGATTTCTCTCTGCAATTGCGATTTCTTTTGGTTTTTTTTTTTTTTTTGCAGTTGTAATGGCTTGCTCTTTCTCGAACGCCGAGCTTGTTTCTGCTTCCGTTGCTTGACAAAATCTCCGTCGTCGTCACCAAGCATGGTTTCACGGCAGCTTCGCGAGGAGTGATATCGAGCAACGGCGATGAAGGAACTGCGGTGACGAAGCAAAATCCGGTCTGGACAAAACCCAATCTAAGTTATAGGTAGGCGGCGGCGAGTGAAACACAGAGATCTAGGGTTTCAACACTCGTGCCGATTCAATCGAACGAACAGTGGTCTTAGATCAATCCATGCTTGGGCGAATCTGGTGGCTGGTTTTGGGCGGCGGCGGTTAGGATTTCGATTTCTAGGGAATTTTTTCTTTTTTCTTTTAGAGTGGATCTAATTCATGGCTCGGATGCTATATTGAATTGTATCTAAATCATACATATCATTTCAGTCATACAATATGTGTATATATTACTTGATTTTAGACATAAAATCCTAGAATCAAGCTATCATATCCCCAATTACTCCAATTACAATCTCAATCAAATCTCTAAAATAGCAAGATAAAATTACTCTAACTTAGTAAGTTTGAATCATTCAACATGGTGGAGGTGTTTTGGATCACATAAAAAGATGAGACTAGCTATGTGAATCATATACCAAAGTGAAATCCAAAATCCGTTCATGGAGGTGTTCGTGAACTGTTGATATCCTAGAGTCAAGGAATCAAGAGATGTAAGATATTTCTCGGACTCAGAGAATCGAAAACTCTCCCAAGCACCCCAAGTCATAGATCAATGAAATTCGTAACTTGGAACTATAGAGGTGCAGGTAACTCAAACTTTCGAAACTGTTTTAGGGAGCTTTCTTTAAGTCAACGTCCTGATTTAGTGGCCCTTCTTGAAACTAAGGTTGAGTTAAATTTGATGGAAAACTTTTTTAATAATCTTGGTTTTACGGCTTCATATCATGTGGACCCCCAAGGTCGGGCTGGGAGTATCTGGGTGCTTTGGAACCTTGATAAGGTATTGGTCAGTCAAATTTCGGCTAAAAATCATGCGATTCATGTTATAGTGAGTGAGCTTAATTTTGAGGATTGGCTTTTGGTCGTTGAAGTGAGCCTCAACCCAAGAGAGAGAGAGAGATAGATGACCTCTGGAGAGACCTGAAATAGGTTTCCTAGAGTGTTTCATCTCCTTGGATTATGACTGGGGATTTTAATGATATTGGTAGCCAAAACGAGAAAATGGGTTCAAGTTGTGGGAATGATCTGACGAGGATAAAAAAATTCAACAAAGAAGTGTAGGAATGTGGGTTAAATGATCTGGGGTCCATCGGCCCTAAAATGATGTGGTGTGGAAGGAATGGAAACAAGATAAGAATAAACAAAAGGCTCGATAGAGCCATGGTGATGATAAATGGTGGGACTCCTCCTCCGACACTACTGTGGAAAAAATGCCTCGTATGTATTCTGACCATTTTGTATTAATTATTTATATTTTTTATATTAATTTCCCCTTAAATCTAAAAAGCCTTTTGGATTTGATTCCATGTATTTATCGCATCCTAAATTCAAAACTACCCTTAAAAACAGGTGGACTTCTACACAAGATAACTTGTTGAATAAAATTGATCAATTTACTCAGTATATATCTGTTTGGAAAAAAGATGTCTAAAGGAATATCTTTAAAACTAAAAAGAATTTGTTGGCTAGACTTGCTAGTATTCAAAAAATTCGAGATAATAAATTCTCTAAGAAACTTGATAAGCTTGGAAAGGAGTTACATTTTAATTTTCAAAAAGTTCTTTATGACAGGAAGAACTTTACTAGTATAATAAATCTAGAATACAATGGTTATCTCTGCGAAAGAAGACTACGAGATTTTTTCACATTGAGACTAATCAAAGATAGAAGAGCAATAAAATCGTGGCTCTAAAATATGATAATAAAATATGGATTGGAGACCCTAATCAAATCAAGAATATTGTTTATGATTACTTCCAAAATCCCTTTAACCAGGAGGGCCATAATCTCATATGGCCTGACTTTGCTAAACCGAACTTAACTCTGAAGGACAAAGATCATAATTTTCTTGCTAAGACAACTTCTGAAAGAGAAATCAAGGATGCCCTAAATAATATGCAAGATGTCAAAGCCCTTGGGCCTGACGGGCTTTAGGCCATTTTTTTTTTTTTTAAATGGGGATGTTGTGAGAAACCATCTGTGTAATTTTGTTATGCAATGCTTTCCGGATAAGAGGATACCCTTACGGCATGTTTGGTTGGACGGAATCGGGGGCAAAATGGAATCGCATTCCGCCCTCGATTCCTATTCCGTTGTTTGGTTCTCCAATGGAATCATAAAAATGAAATAGGGTGGAATGAGATTCCATTTAAGATGGGGTGGAATGAGATTTCAATCCAATGGAATCAACATCCTAAATTACATAATAGCCCTTGAATTTAAGCCCTTGAAAATTAAGAATAAATATTAAAAATTAAGAATAGAAACAAAAATTGGAGAACATAAATAGAAATTAAAGAACAGAAAATTGAGAACAGAAACAAAAAATTAAGAACATAAACTAAAAATTGAAAACAAAAATATAAAATTGAGAACGAAAACTGAAAATTGAGAACAAAAAATGAAAATTAAGAACAAAAACAGAAAATTGATAACAGAAAATGAGAACATAAACTAAAAATTACGAACAAAAACAGAAATTTGGAGAACAGAAATTTGAGAACGGAAACTGAAAATTGAGAATAAAAACTGAAAATTAAGAATAGAAACAAAAAATTGAGAATATAAACTGAAAATCGAGAACAAAAACAGAAAATTAGAGAACAAAAACAGAAAATTAGAGAATGGAAACTAAAAATTGCGAACAAAAACAAAAATTAGAGAATAGAAACTGAAAATTGAGAATAGAAACATAAATTAGAGAACAGAAACTTAAAATTGAATGGAATAGTGGAATATAATAAAATGAGGAAATGAATAGAATAATGAAAAATAATAAAAAATTGTAATAAGTGCATAATGAGAATTTTATTATATTTCATTCAATTCCTTTACTCATTTCATATTAACCAAACAAGTGAATAAAATAATAATTTCATAAGGGCATAATAAGAATTTTATTATATTTTACTATTTCATTCCTTCACTCATTTCATACTAACCAAACAAGTGAATAGAATAATAATTTCATAAGGGTATAATGAGAATTTTACTATATTTTATTATTCCATTCCTTCCCTCATTCCATACTAACCAAACAAGAGAATGAAATAGTGATTCTATTGACAATTCCATTCCATTCATTCTTTCATTCCATTACTTTTTCCATTCCATTCCACTCTCATTTCATTCCGTCCAACCAAACGAGCCGTTAAAGAATAATAAAACCGTGGTTGCCTTAATTCCTAAAGTGGACCTCCCTGAAATGATCACCCAATTTAGACAGATAAGTTTGTGTAATACTTCCTACAAAATTGTTACTAAGATATTTGTTGCCAGACTCATGCCATTTCTTAATGAAATTGTTGGTACCTTTCAAAGTAGTTTTATTCGGGGAAAAATGACCATAGATAATATCATTATTACTCAATAGATAATCAATAGCCTTGGGAAAATGAAGAGTAAGGAAGGAGGCTTTATCTTGACAAAAGCCTAGAATTAGTTGGTATTCTTGGAAGAGACTCTTAACGTTTCTAACATTCCCCAAAGATTTCCCTTATTATGAGTTGTGTTAAGAATGCTTTGCTATTTATTCTTTGCAACACATAACCTTTTCAAGAGTTCTATCTATCCAGGGGCCTCAGACAAGGGAACCTCTATCTCCCTACCAATTTGTCCTTTGTATGGAATGTCTTTCATACACCTCATCTTATTAGACATCAAAAAAGGTAATGGAAAGGCATCAAAGCTTCTAGAATGGGCCCATCATCTCTCATTTCTTCTTCGCTGATGATCTCATAATTTTTTCTACAGTTGGGGAAAGGTTATGTGATAATATTCTCCAAACTCTTGATACCTTCACAAAATGTTCTGGGCAGAAAATCAACTTTGTGAAATCAGAACTTTTTGTCTCCTCCAATATTTCCAAAATGGTAGCTAATAATATCAGTAGAATCCTTGATGACGACCTAGGAAATTATTTGGGTGTCCCTTTAATTCACAGCTGTCATTTTAACAAAAGGAACTTCAATTTCATCATTGAAAAAAATCCAATAAAAAATCCAAAAATCTCTCAATGGCGGGAAGAGCCACCCTAATTAAATCAGTTTGTTCTGTGATACCTAACTACTCAATATAGGTTAACCCCCTTCCCCTGGAACTTTGTGATGATATTTGATAAAATTAACCAAAAGTTCCTTTGGGGTAATATAGAATCTAAGAAAAAATTTCATCCACGCTATCTGTCAACCTAGAGAGGGGAGTTCCCAGAATAAAACAAAGGCCAGAATAACCAATACTGCCCTAGCTGGCCAAACCGAGTTGGAATATAGTCTCCAAAAAGGACAATTTGTGGGTTGATATTATGAAGAAAAACAATACTATAATAAATAATGTTCTTGTTGGATTCATATAGCCGACCCTACATAAGTCCAACCCTTCGCTTCGCTATTCAAATACATATAAATTTCCAATCCAAGATCAAAGAGAGCTTCAAGCAGCAACCCATATTGATTGAAGTCCATCTCTCTGTTTTGTGAGTCTACCCACCAAGCAACCATGGCTAAAAGCTTAGAACTAAAAAGGCATCCATGACCCCTTTTTAGAGCATAGTTGGGGAGGTAGAATTCAAACCCTTTCTCTCGAGTATACCCATTACCAAAAAATGGACGTCACTTTGGGACACATGCGGATAGCCGCCCCCCGCGTGGCTAAAATCAAAGCCAAAAGAGCTCAAACTCTTTCTTTTTGAGTTCCACTGAGGTCTAAGAGTCTCATGAAAGACACCACTGTTATTGTCATATTAAATAATGTTCTAGTTCTCAGAATAACAAAGCAGGCAACTCACATATCTGGAAAGGTATCCTTAGAACTAAATAGTTGCTTCTCAAATTAGTTAAAAAGAAAGTGGGAAATGGTACATTTATTTATTTATGAGTTGATTGGTGGTGGGAAAATTGCCCCTTTGGAGATAAAAGAAAACATGATATGTACAATATGAAAGTTTTGGATCTAGTAGATAATTTTGGAAATTAGTACTTGCTGCCCATTTCATATCTCATTTCCGATGATCAAATTCGATTAATCGGTAAATTGGACCCTCCAAATATTTTCCCAGAAGATATTCCTATATGGGCCACTGAAAATTTCGGTTTGAACAATGGTTGCATACAATGGATGTTTTTATGTCAATTTTGCAGTATGGACATTAATAAATACTTTTATAACAAACTATATACACAAAAAATTCCACATAACAAAGAGTACCATTAGTTATATTTGAATGTTGAAAAGTCGTGTGCTATCCTACAGCTATTAGAAGCTATGCAAATTATGTGGTGAAACTGATTCTATAGTTCACTTTATTCTATTCCTGACATTTGCTCAAACTCTAGTACATGCAGAAACATTTCTTCCTAAAAAATATCGTTACTTCATTCTGTTTTATCATGGTTAAATGGTAACTGAATAAAGCTCCAAGAAGGAAAAAACAGTTGATCGAAAGATAGATTGAAAGAATCTAATGTTATACAGACATCATAAGTATCGTCTCTGTTTTGTTCAAATTAACTTCTCAATCTCTGATTAAAGCTGAAAATATTGGCTTTTCCTAGTTTTAGATTGTATAATTTTTCATAATGTTTATAGGTTTTCATCAAAAAAGATTATTACAATTTGATTTTTCATTTGTATAACTCTGATGCATACAAGCTGAATCATTTTACTACATACTAAACGGAAATAATATATGGTAGAGCTTTTGTCATATGATGACAAAATTAATGTAGTGAATCTTCCTAAATGGTTGAAGAGATGACATTATCACTTCAATCCACTGAATTTGTTGGGAACATGGCATTGGTCAAGACGAGAGGAAGAAGAAGGTAAGATGCAATTACTATGGAAAATTTGTTAATACAGATTGAAGCAACACTTAGCTCCACTGATAACAGAAGTAACCTATTGTGAAAAGGTCCCAGAAGAGGTATGTTTGAAAATTCGAGAAAATCTAGAGCTTTGCCGTTTGAATAGAAAAACATAGGCAAATTGAATATGACGAACAATTGTATATCTAACTTTCCATGGAAATGATGATATGGATGAGGCAGAACACATTGGGTATAAAAACAAAGGGAGATAATTAATGGTGGTTAGGAGTTTAGTGATAAATTTGGCTCCTCTGAGGTCATTAGGATACATTGATCCTGCTTGGGAATATGGTGTTCCTCAAGATAAAAGGGGCTGTGTTTGGTTAACAACATTTATTGGGCTTAATCGAGGAATAAGTGTTCTGATAAATTAACACCACAAAATAGAGAACACCAGAAAAGTTGCAGTATTACATTCCACATCAAACTGAAGCAAGAAATGCAAGCTAAATCAGTCCCACAAAAAATCTAAATAAAGAATTTTAATAGAACAAAATAGAAATTACATGGAAGAAATCACTCACCAGTACTATGTATGGTAAAATATCAAGTAGAACCAAATATCTTTCAACAACTACAGAAGATACAGCAACAAAAGATCACACATTGATTAGTAATTGGTTACAAGTTTGATGTATAATATAGAGGAATAAACCATAGGATAAAAAATGATTGAAATGCTTTGAAAAAATAATTTACCACAACAACTAGAGCAGGGGACGATTGGAAAAAATTGGTTGATTTGTGTGTGTAAATTTATGGATATCTTTTAGCAGCTAGAGAAGAGTGAAGAAGAAAATATGAAACGATTATCAGATATCGTTGCAAGTTTGAGTGATAACAAAATGTTTAGAAAGATTTATAAATATATATATATATATATATATATATATCGATTGAAAGAGGAGAATAGATAGAAGGTGGACATTCAATAATAACCTAAGAAGCACGGACACTCGGCGGGAGACGGAGTGTCGGTGTCCGACACGCGTCGGACACCGACACGCCTCTGACACATGTCCGACACGTGTCAGAACGTGTCAAAAATTTTCATTGATTTTTATTACTTCCGAGACGGCGCGGACACGCGAAGGTAAACATGTCGCTGTCGTCGAACATATCTTTGCAGATTTTGAAAATCAAAAAGCTCTGCTGCCGAACATAGCTCTCGCGTTGCAGTCGCCATTGCAGCTTCTCGATGCAGAGAGAGAGAGAGAGAGAGAAATCCATGTGCGATGTTGGTCTAGATTGCCATCGCAGCTCCTTGATTTTGGTCTGGCTCATCCTCCTTCGATCGATTTCAGATTACATAGCGATGATGTCTTCTTCCCAAGGAGGAAACCCATCGAAACCACCATCGAAACCTCTTCTTAGTTGTTCCCGAGGAGGAAACCCATCGAAACCCACCAAAACACATGAATTGCTGTCTCACATTGGAACTCTCTCTATATTAACCTTTCCATTGGAGAATACACTTGAATTGGGCCCTTTTTGACCCAAATCATTTCTTAATATTTCATTTGGATTTTAGAACATTTTAATATTAAATTATACATTTGTCCCCTTAATTTTTTAATAATTCATGTTAATATTATTGTGAAGGTGAATCTTAAGTACAAGATAAGATTATTCTGACTTTTTTTTTATTTTTTTTTATTTTTTAATATATTATATTTAGTAAATAATAGAAATTATAAATATCCTAATATTTTTTTTAAAAAAAATTGATATATAATTATCTTAATATTTTATAAATTAATTTACTTAATGAAAATAAAATTATATATTTATTTATTGACGTGTCCCTGCCGTGTCCGTGTCGAGGTTAAAAATTGTCATGTCGCTGTGTCTGTGTTGTGTCGTGTCCGTGTCGCGTGTCCGTGTCCGTGATTCCTAGATAATAACTCTATCACACAATATAATTTAGGGCGAAAAATCCGTTACCTATCATGCCAGAAGAAATTGAAATGATGAAGCCCATTACCCTGCGAAAATTGTCTAATAATGCCTCCACTGTTTAATTGAAGCATGGGATTGAATTGGATGTCTGATATTGAGTTGTTTACATAAATGGGTTTTAAAAGATGATAAAATACAAATATAGGTTCGCTTTTAACTTATTTTTCAAAATGGGTCTCTCCGGCTGTGTCATGGCTGATTTCATTTCATTTTTTTTTTGTGAGAAACCGGCCCTCATGGGAGCCCCTCC
The DNA here is from genome assembly GCA_016647705.1 of Eucommia ulmoides. Taxonomy (NCBI): domain Eukaryota; kingdom Viridiplantae; phylum Streptophyta; class Magnoliopsida; order Garryales; family Eucommiaceae; genus Eucommia; species Eucommia ulmoides. Next base: position 17,191,589 of record CM028330.1, on the reverse strand, counting down.
CCCCACCCCCCCCCACCCCCCTGCCCCAACCCCACATCCCATCCCCATCCCCCATCCATATATATATATATATATATATATATATATATATATATATATATATATATATATATATATATATATATATATATTATTTAATATGTATATATATTACATGTTTAATTACACTTTATCCCCTTGTGGTTTGACCCATTTGCACTTTACCCCCTCGCGGTTTAAACGTCGTTACTTATCCCCCTGTGGTCTTGGATTTAAGTGCCACGGTTAAAATTAGGGGAAATTGTGTTTGTTCACTTTAAAATTAAGGGTAATTTTGTCATTTTGTTTAAATAATTCAAGGGATCTATTTGCAAATTTTTTAAAAACTAAAAGGGTCAAAATGTATTTTTCTCCAAAATTTTCCTCTGCTCCTACAACTCCGATGACAGCGGCGAACTTCCGACGTCCTCTCTCTCTCTCTCTCTTCTGGGTACCAACCAACCCCAACCCAACCATCCAACGTCGCCAGCCACTCCCAACCCAACCATCCACACCGGCCACTCCAAACATTACGCATACACATATACATACACATACACATACACATACATATACATACATACATACATACACATATGAACTAGGGTTTTGATTTCGATTTCGATTTCGAAACTGGGTTTCAATATCGATATCGAAATCGAAATCGAAATCGAAACGGAGAAGACAGTGAAGACGACAAAGACGTGAGGGTTTTGAGGGTTTCGAAATCGAAACCTAGTTTCCATTTCGAAATCGAACATGATGGCGAAGACAGAGAAGAAGACGAAGACGACGGTGAAGACAAACGTTAAGGTTTCAATTTCGATTTTGAAATCGATTTCGAAACTGGGTTTCGATTTCGAAATCGAAATCGAAACCCAATTTCGAAATCGAAATCAAAATGGAGAGGATGGCGAAGTGGACGGCGAAGATGGCAAAGACGGCGCCGGTGAGGGAAAGCAGACGAAGAAGATGAGATATATTGAAAAAAATACACTTATAGCCCTTTAAGTTTTTTAATAGTATTAAAATAGTCCTTGCTCAATTTTTTAAGGGTATAAATGTCATTTCATACTATTTAACATATTTCCGTTGACTTCCATCCATTGATCGCTAGAGTTAACGGAAAATGTAACTGTGACACTTAAGTCCAAGATCACAGGGGGGTAAGTGGCGACGTTTAAACCATAAAGGGGTAAAGTGCAAATAGGCCAAACCAGAAGGAGATAAAGTGTAATTAACCCTATATTATATATATAATAATATATATACAAAAAAAAATTTATAATATTTTTTGGACAGTATTTTAATCTTTTTTAAAAATATTTGATGTAAAATGGACAATATATTTTTAATGTTTCAGCAACTTTTAGGTAATTAATAGTGGTATATCAGTATTTTAAATAAATCAATTTTTTAATAATACAGTTTATAATACTAATTTATATATATATATATATATATATATATATATATATATATTATTTATTTATTTTATTTATTTTTAATTTTTTTTTTTTAATTTCAATTGTTGTAATTTGGCACCTAATGTATAAAAAATATTTTTAAATGAATGGAAGAAAAAAAATTATAGAATGAAATTGTTAAAAAAAAACTATAGATAAAATATATAACGAAAAATAATTAAAACAAAGTGTGGCCCTAATATTTTGGTGATGTCAAATTTAAGGGTGCAGAGTGCAACATAATATTTTTTTTTTTATTGCATTTATTTTCTCTCATGCAAGTCACATGACTAATTTTGACAATAAAATTGATTCAAAGTAGACAATTGAGCCAAATTAATACAAAAAACTAAACTTTAAGAGAAATTACGACAATTGAAATATTAGGAGCTAAAGTGTAACATCACTACTATATATATATATATATATGAGAATCCAGCCCTGCTAGGGCCGAAATATTATTGGAGAATCCGGCCCTAGGGCCGAATTCTCATATATTTATATATAAATAATAAATAATATATTATATATTATACCCCTAATATTTTAGTGATGTTCCACTTTAGCTCCTAATATTTCAATTGTTGCAATTTCTCTTAAAGTTTATTTTTTATATTAATTTGGTCCAATTGTCTACTTTGAATCAATTTTATTGTCAGAATTAGTCATGTGACTTGCATGAGAGAAAATAAATGCAATAAAAAAAATATTACGTTGCACTCTGCACCCTTAAATTTTCCATCACCAAAATATTAGAGGCACAATTTATTTTAATTATTTTTCACTATATATTTTACATATAATTTTTTTTTTTTTTTTAACAATTTCATTGTATAATTTTATTTTTTCTTTCATTCATTTAAAAATAGTTTTTATACATTAGGTGCCAAATTACAAAAATAGAAATATTAGGAACCAAAGTGGAACATCATACTCCTAACCAAATCCGGCCCTCGCACGATCGGAATTGGTCTTTCTTTTTTTTTTTGGGGGGGGGGGGGGGGGGGGGGGGGGTGTATGGGATGTGGCCCATGTGAGATGTGGATGTCAACCATCCCAAACCAAATTAAAATTTATACTTTGATTTTTTATTTTTATTTTTAATTTCATTAATTCAAGGAAATCAAATGAATTGAGGGAAAGAAAATATGAATTGATTCAATTATTCATAAATTATTTTAATAATTTAGGAAATAATTTTTTTTAAAAAATATTTTTTTCAATATTTTTTTAAAATTATTACATATTACAAAATAATTATAATTTGTATGTATAATTTTTAATTTCAAAATATAAAACAAATTTTAAAATTATAAAAAAATATATGTGTATATATATATAAAACAAATTTTAGTATTATAAAGTGCATTATGTAGTGCTTTGAACGTAATTTATGCATAAAAAAATTTGATTTATTTAAAATCCTGATATACCACCGTTAATTACCTAAAAGTTGCTGAAAACATTAAAAATATGCTATCCATTTTACATCAAATATTTTTAAAAAAGATTAAAATACTGTTCAAAAACAATATTATAAAAAAAATTGTGTGTATATATTTTTTTAATACATATGTATATATATTATTTTATATATATATATATTAAATATTTTTTTATGGATGGGGGATGGGGATGGGATATGGGGTTGGGGTGGGGGTGTGTACCATCTTTCAAAACCTTTTTATGTAAACAACTCTATGATATTCATGGTTGTAACTGAGGATCAAAGTAGCACTACAACAATTCTATTAACTAGCCGCTAAAAACTCATTTTTCAGTTGCTAAAAGTTTTAGTGGTAATTCATACAACTGCCGCTAATACTGCAGTCACTATAGGTTATAGTAGCTAATTTATAATCGCAACTAAGATTTAACTACTAAATACAAAATATTTAACGGCTATTTAGATTTCATATAGCGGCAAATTTAAATGCCACTAAAAAAAATATATTAAATTTTTATTTTTATATTTAGTAGTAAATAACAATTTAGTTGCTAACATAAAAGATTAGCGGCTATTTAAATTTCGTATAATGACAAATTTAAATGCCGCCATTTTATATTTAGTGGCAATTAACGATTTAACAGCTAAATGTTTTTAAGATAATCTCAATCAAATAAGATAAAATTTAATATTAATCACCAACAAAAATCTGAATGAAAATATATACAAATAATTGAGAACGTAAATCTAGTATCCACAAACAATGTTAAAAAAATATATCAATGAAATACTATTAAATTGAATTCCTAATTTAACATAAATTAATAATCTAAACTAATAATCTCTGAAATCTCTTGGATGAATGAAACGAACATCAAACGCCCAATTAGCCAAAAAAAAAAAAAAAAAAACAACATATGTACATATACGGAATAAGAAACATCAGAGAAAAAAAAAAAAAAAAAAAAGGAAACAACAAACATAAATAACGTAAATATTAAAATGGCGTTCACACAAAAATTTTGACATAATTTCCTTTATTTATCCAACATTCTCAAAGTACTTGTCACCTAAATAACACTATCAAATATAACCCAATACTAAACATGACAATAACCAACACAACCACTACAAACAAAATAGTGTTCAACAATTATTTTCGAAATTAACAATATAAACAATATATAAGTCCACTATCCAGGACATTAACACTGGAGTCCACCACTGAGGGCTCTTGGAACATACCTTGAGTATGGATTGTCAAAACCATACAATCTCTCTGATATCACTTATGAAGCACTTGTCTCTTTTTCTTCGTCTTTTCCATCTACAATTCAAAAGGAAACAAAATATCAATAATATTAAAGTGTATTATGTTTTTGTTTCGAGATTATAACATAATTTTTGACAACTTAAAATCACAAATCCATAAAAATTGTGAAAATAATAATGTTTTAGCAGTAAAATAAAATTCAATTGTTTAGAACATTTGCTTGTTTTACCTTGTATTCCTTAAAATTTCCTTCCTTGAACATGAAAAATCATTTTCATTTTCACACAATGACATAATTAAACCTCAAACTAAGTTGTAAACACAAAAAAATATTTAAAAAGCTAGATTGAAAATTTATTCGCAGGACATGATTTATGAACATGGATAGAGTAGTAATGCCTACAGCCTCATAATGAAATCTAAAGGAACATGTTGGAAATTGCTTAGCTTTGCTAACAATGAAGAATCATTGGAAATTGCTTGTTAGGAAGTGCCTTTAACTATCATAATTTGGCACTGTGCATGGTTAGAAGTTAGAACAATAGCTGCAAACACTTCCCAGAAACATCCTGCATCAATACAAGACTAGTGATTCTAATGTATCAAAAAAGCATATTATATATACCAACATTTCATGAAAAAAGAAAAGGGTCTTAACATATTCAGATTTTTACATTCTTTAGATGTCTAAGATACACTTTCGGCAATCTCAAGTATAATGCTGAGACTTGGCTAAAATGGTCAAACTCAAATTCAACATATTACCCTTATCCAATTAAGGGAACTTCAGCATAAAAGTTGATATTCAGCACCCACTTACTTATTTAGGAACATTTTGTTTTTCTTTAAAATCTGGAAATTGTTATGTGAAATGATTGTTTAAGGTTTTACAAGTGAGATAATAAGTTAGGAGAAGAATTGAAATCAGTTTTTGGGTTAATATAAAGTAAAACACACAAATGGAGTATGCTTTCATTCCACTAGCCTCATAACATTGTTGTTATGAGCCATCTTAATATTTATCAAAACAAAGGCACCCAACATTAATATCAATACAGGGGTATTGGGCTAGGCATTCAATAGTTCGTTTCAACCATTCAAGGAACCAAATGTTATTTTATCAACAATTCAACCATAAAACAAGTCCATAACTGAGAATGAGACAGAAAACATCATCGTGCCCATAACTAAGAATAAGATAGAACGGTTCTGTTCTCATCACAGAACAGAACAATTATGTGAACTGTTATATTCTCATCACAGAACATAATAGTTCTGTGAACTGTTCTTTTCAAGGAACAGAACAGAACAATTATGTTCTCATAACCAGCAGAACATTTTTGCTCACTTCTGTTCACAAAACAGAACAGTTCTGCTCACTTCTGAATCATAATCAGCTTTAAATTTCAAGTCCTTGTCCATTGTGTGTTTATACACTGTACTCTAGTAGTTTGAATCAAAATAATACTAGTAACTACCAACAAAATATGAAAAATTGGTTACAATCTTGTCCAAAAAGGAAGAAGGCTTCATATTGTTTGTCTCCTGAATAACAACTCAAATCTTTATCATGTGTTGTCATATTCTATTTTTCTCAACCACCGAGTCATCCCGTACTTTCAGCTACAAGATGCTTCAATAAACAGATAAGACAATATCTACTTATTTAGTTGCACCACCAATTCTATCTAAGAAAATAATGCCTCACCCAACAAGTTATCATAACCAAAAGTATGAAGAACAAAAATTAGAAATTAAACGAAACTATGCAACCAAGAAAGTTACTGTTAGGTGTACATGCATAAATAACAAAGAGAGACAGAGAGAGAGCACCTCAACTTGTCTAAAGGTTCAAACTGGCATTTGAAAGGAAATGATAATGCATTTGAAGGCAGAGAAATGTTTGGAATGAAAGACATTTGCTCATCCTGCAACAATTGAAAAAACAAATCAACTCCATTTAGCACAAAACCAAATGGAACATTATGACGGCAACACTCCATGAGCCAAGAGGTTAGGGAGTCGATATTTGTAGGACCTATTTAACTTCGTGTAATTTTATAAAAAAAAAAAATTAATTTTTCAGTCGTGTAGGAGAAAAACCAATAAACCTAGTGTTGGAAAATAATAACACGAACCAAATTGCATAAATGTGTAGTTGTCGGGTAGTAACAGTACAACTACATGCACAAACAATTTAAAGTATAACCAAATAATGCAATTCGGCACTCACAATATTGCTAAAAAAATAAATACCAAATCATCCAATGAAATATTAGATCTCAAAGAATTCAAGGTTTTGCGAAAAAATGCCAAGAACAAACTACCTTTTAGGCATATCTTATATTCAAATTCTCATCATTATATTGACCACTATAAACCCCATAGAAAATATGGCCTTTAAGAATCCCATTTATTGACCACAATCTCCTTGATTCCTGTTCTTCTTCCTCTTCTTTCTCCACAAGGGAAATTTCACCAAGGGGGAATCTTAAGGTTACTCTTGGCTGCAACACCAAGAAAGAAATACTACAATTAGAAAATAACAAAATACCGTGCAAATGCAAAAACATAGCCCATCAAGGTAAAGTAGGGCAAGCTCACTTCTGAACCATAACTAGCTTTAAATTTCAAGTCCTTCTCCATTGTGTGTTTATACACTGTACTCCAGTAGTTTGAATCAAAATAGTACCAGGAACTACCAAAATATGAAAGAGTATATTCACATAGACATTTAATTGAACACATGACATTCACAAATGATTTAGTTGCATTCACATGACATGGAAACCAAGGCCTCGTTTGGTTAGTGTTTCCATTCCAACCCAACCTAACCTAACCCAAAAATTTTGGGATTGATTTTTAAGAACGCGTTTGGCAACACAAAACTCAACCCAACCTAATCCAAAAAATGAGAATTGATTCTCAAAATCTTAAGGAAATGAGAAACAAAAAAACCTTTTTTTTGTGTGTCCAAAAAACTCAACCCAACCAAGGGACACACTTGGATCTTTTTATTTTTTATTTTTATTGTTAATGAGACCCATGTTCGACTTCTGTTAGCTCAAAACAAGAATTTTTTTTCCCTTTATTCGTCTTCGTCTTCGTCCTCGCGTTCTCATCTGTGTGTCTTCGTCTTCGTCCTCGCCTCCACTTCTCCTCGCAATTGTGTTTACAATCATTCTTCCTCCTTTTCTTGTCACTGTTGTCTTCCTTCTTCGTCGTCTCACTTCCTCGGTTCTTGAATCGATTTCGATTTCGATTTCGTTTTCAATTTCATCACTGATTTTATCACGAATCAATTTAGGGTTTGATTCTTGATTTTGGTTTAGGGTTAGTTCTTGATTTGGGGATTTGGTTGAATTTCATGAAATCAATTTTTGGGTTGGTTCTTGATTTGGGGATTTTGGTTGAATTTGGGGATTTGGTTGAATCAATTCTAGGGTTGGTTCATGAAATCAATTTTAGGATAATATCATTACCAAACGTGATTCTGTTCCCAGTACAAAAAAAAAAAAAAAAAAAATTATCGTCATCAAACACAATTATGTTCTGAATAGGAAACAAAATTCTCAACCCAACTTATCCCAGTTGGGTTGAGAAAAGTGGGAACACTAACCAAACGCCACCCAAATGTCTCAATTCCATAGATAAGAGAGAGTAGGAGAGACATACAAACATATAAAAATCAATTACACAAACCCTAAATGCACAATCGGAAATTTAAATGATAGCGAATTTAAAGAGAACATAAGTTAAAAATCAAATACAAAATTGAAACTTAAGCATACAATATGAGAGGGAAGAAAGCACACCAATCGTTGGCTTACGTGGTTGATACATCGTACATAGCGTTGGCGTGACAGATTGAGAGAGCACAGGGTTACAATCGAAGCAATTGAGAGAGAAGAGGTGCCGATTGAAGAGATTGAGAAAAATGAACTTGGGCTATTTCTGCTCCAAGCATCCGTAGATTGAGGAAAGTTGAGGAATATGATTGGGAGGAAGACATATGTGATTTCAATCATGAAGAAGACGATTGCGAGAAACAAGTACACGATCGCGAGGGGCTGATCATTGAAGAAGACGATTGTGAGAAACAAGGACACGATCGCTAGTGGCCGATCATCATTTTGAAGAGTTTTTTTCTTGGTTTTTTTAATTATTGTTTATCTTTGCAATATAGGAGTTTTTTTAATTAGTGTTTGTCTTTGCCAAATTCAATACAAAGATTTTCTTAATTAATTTTTTAATTAAGATATTGATATCAAAATTTGACGTCAAAATTTGGAACTAAAATAATAAGATTTAGCGGCAACTAAAGTAAATTAGCCAAAATTAAATAAATAGTCACTTAAAAGATATCATTAGCAGCTATGTTTTAACTGTCGCTAAAAATAATTGCAGCTATAGCCCAATTTTGTTGTAGTGTAGTCCATCAATAGCACAATGGACATTAATTGAAGACCCATTAATGGAGGCTGAAATAGCGGTTTGGAATGGGAATTGATGAGGGAGATATAGGTGGCTACTATCAGGCCAACAACAACGACATCATTGATGGTGGAAGAGATTGCAACGACAGATTTTGGGAAAGAATTGGATGGTTGGCGATGGTAGGGATTGAAATAGCAAATTGATGAGGGAAGAACCATATGATGAGATCATTGATAAGTGAAGAATTGGATAATGGAGAAGAGGATGGAGGTAGCGACGAATGAGAGTGAGTAGATGTTATACACTTTGGTCTAGTTCATTCTAAGCCTTTGTCTTTCAATTTTAGGATTTACTATTAGAAATTTAATTATAATTTTCATTGTGTTTATTTTTCATTGATCGAGATGTAGAAGTATGGCACTTCAAATATTTCAAAATTTGATAAAGAGAATCTATGATCTGACAATATATATTTATGGTAAGTTCTAGTAGTGATTGATGGTGGGATCCTATGTCTTGGGTGGTATAGTTATGTTACCAAGTTTATATTCTTCATTATTGGTTGTCTTGAAATTATTGATAAGGAAAAAACTAGATGATGAGATCATTGATGAGTAAAGGACTGGATGATGGAGAAGATGATAGAGGTAGCGATGAATGAGATTGAGTAGATGCCATATACTTTACTCTAGTTCATTCTAAGCCTTTGTCTTTCAATTTTAGGTTTTACTATTAGATATTTAATTATAATTTTTCATTGTGTTTGTTTCTCATTAACCGAGATGCATATGTATGGCACTTCAAACATTTCAAAATTTGATAAAGAGAATCTATGATTTGACAATATATGTTTAAAATAAATGCCAATAGTAATTGATGGTGGGATCCAATGTTTTGGGTGGCATAGTTATGCTACCGAGTTTATATTGTTCATTATTGGTTGTCTTGATTATTGGCAGTACTTTCTAAGTTCATATTTTAAAATAGGGTATTATTGTTTATTCAAAAACAAGTTTTGATAGCTACGTTGTCGGTTATGGTTGTATTTGTTATTGTCTTGCGAAGTGGGTATTTAATTTAAAAAATATGAGTTAGACTACTTGAGTATGTTATATAAGCAAAAGAGATTATATCAATTTTTTTAGAGTTACCTACTTAATCTTCAGATAAGATTTATAGGTTTTATAGAATAATTATGGTTTCGGAAGTTAGAATATCATTAAGGAAGATGAAGATCCCTATTGAAGTGTGGAAAAGTTTAGGAGATCTTGAGATAAAGTGACTGACTAGACTTTTTAATGAGATTTTGAGAACTAAGAGAATGTCTGATAACTAGAGAAAGAGCATCTTAGTGCCCATCTATAAAAATAAAGAGAATATTCAAAGTTGTAAGAACTATTGGGGCATAAACTTTATGAGTTATACTATGAAAATTTGGGGGAGAGTGATAAAATATAAAATAAGACAAGAAACAGGCATAGAAGAAAATCGATTTGGATTTATGCCTAATTGACCAACCACTGAAGCTATCTATTTACTCATTATATTAATGAAAAAATATAGAGAAAATGAGAAAGATCTACATGTAGTAGTTGTGGACCTGAAAAATGCTTATGATCAGATACCTAAAGAAGTTTTGTTGTAGATGCTAGAAAAGAAGTAAATATCCAATATATATATTGAGGTAATTAAGGATATGTATGAAAGATTAGTCATTAGTATTCAAATAAGAGGAGACGATACTTGTTCATTTTCTATTAATATAGTATTAAATCGATGATCATTTTTAAATCCTTACCTCTTTGTTTTAGTGATGGATAAGCTCACAAAAATATATTCAAAATGGGGTACCTTAGAGTATATTGTTTGCGGATGATATAGTATTAGTTGATGAAAATAGAATAAATCATAGTACTAAGTTAGAAAGATGGAGAGAAGTCTTAAAGTCTAAAGGTTTGAAGATTATTAGAAATAAGACATAATACATACATTATAATTTTAGTAATGCCCAGATAGATCATGATACGGTCAAAATTAAAGACGAGGAGGCTAATAAGGTTGATCATTTTAGATATTTAGATTCAATAATTCAGGGCAATTACAAAATCAAGGAGGATAGTACTCATAGAATTAAAACATAATGGTTGAAGTGGAGAAGCACAGTTAGGATGATACGTGATCATATAATACCGTTGAAACTCTATGCTATAAACGGATTCATGTAGCCGACCTTACTTAAATAGGACAAAGGATTAATTGATGTTGTATTGGTTGTGTTGAGTATTGACGCGTTCATTTAAAAAACATGAATCGAGAAATTGAAAATGATGTCTAAATAAAGAAGACTGAAATTTTTTAGACAACAATCACATAAGTATTGATTATATGCTTGTTTTGGTTATTGTTGAAATCATTTAAAAACATGAACAGATAATTTAGGAATGTTGTATAAATAAAGGAAAGTTTGTCAAATTCTTTTAATTTTTAGGACCTTCTTAACTGAAGTACTATTGTTCATTTGAAAAAAGTGTTTATGATTATATTGCTGATAATTAGTTTTGATGGTTATTGTTTTCGGTGGTGTACGTATTAAAGTTATACTGTTGAGTTCATTGCAAAATAAGAATTGAGTGAAATTTTACTTTTAGGATGTAGACTTAATAAAATTTTGCCTTTTCTTCTGTTTCTTTTTCAAAATCTTAAACACAGTGGTTAATTGTGTCTTGGTGGAATTTTATAGTTGTTTATCGGTTATGTTCATTTTTCTGTAGTAGTATATAACTCTGGGATGTATACACAAAAAATAAATGTTATTTTTGCTTTCATTTTTCAGTAAGTATTGTTAATTGTTCTAAATTTTTGTGGTGCAAAAATTAACGGTGGAATCATACATTACAACATAAATGGAGTAAATTGAGAAACAATAAAGAATAAAGTATATAAACATCATGCAAGCTAACTACTCCCATAACTACACAACTCATCTGTTCTACATCCGATAAGACCTCTTGGGTCAATTGCACCTATAGATCATTATTATCACCAATACGATATTTGTTCTGCATAATATTTAAGACATAAATTTTCTACCACTTATGTGTAGCCCGTCCCTGGTCCCACCCAACCTCTCATTTTCAAATCTCTGTTTGGTGAAGGAAAATTGTTATATTTCTTTTAAAAAAAAATGAAATACATATTAATAAAACTATACCAACATACTTTTAGCCACATGTTATATGCTAGTAGATACACATTGATGCGGGAAAAATTCACATCACTGGGAAGAAGTCCATCACGATAAGCTCAATACTCAAAAGGAGTTGAGTCATGGACGTTGGTTCAAACTGGTGATCCATGTACGGATTCATTAAGTGGAAGGCCAAAAAACTTAATTCACATTTAAAGTGGGGGAGCCAAAAAGGCGTAACTCCCCAATAATTGTGTAACTTCTCATTGAATTCCTATTGAATAGCAACATAATAAGGGAAGACCAAGTCATCAAAGACTAGATCATTTATTTCCAACGGTCGTAATCTGCTCAGTTTATAAATAAGGAAAATGTATCACATTATTTTTTACATTGCAGTCTTTTGCCTAATACCCATGAATAGATTGACTTATTCTCATGCCGAAAGTTCTTTAGTCGACATCACACCGGTGTCTCTTTAAAACTAATCGATTTTGCAGGTCAAATGGGACAAAAGATGCAGGCTGAGGAGATTTCTGGCACGTTCGAAACTGTTACACGGGCTACAAATTTTTTTTTTGCCATATCACACATCTCAATAATTCACTACTTACACACCATTAAATATATATTACATAAAGATATTTAAAAGAGTGGCGCTATTCGCACTCCCAAAATCTACTAATACACTCATTAAAGTTAAATTATCAAAATATTCATTATAATGTCAAATTTCAATGGAAATTTTTTCTCTGAAAAAATATTAAAAAATTATTCATAATAGGATTTTTTTTTTTTTTAAACATTATGTTTTATTGATACTTTTAAAATTATATTTATTATATTTTTCATTAAACCGAAAAGTAACCGAAATGTGTCAACAGTTCAACAATTGGGCCAAATGATATAATAATTATATCTTAAATAATAATACATAATTAAAAATATATATTTTTAAAAAATATCAATTACGATTAATTTATTAAATAACAAAATGTAAAGAATGGAAAATACTAAAATCTGAATAATGAAAATATAAGGTTAGATGCAAAATAGAATTATTTAAATAGGAACAAAAATTGGATTAAAAAAAAAAAAAACTAAATTTTATTATTTTAATGGCAAGGTTCATAATCTTACCCCGCCTATTCTGATTCATCTTCTTCGGTTCGAAAGCAACGTATGTCAATTTCTTGTAGGAACGAACGTCAGGAACCAAGAGTTTCTTCAACTATTCTACAATCGTTTGTGTATGAGGAATACTTTTGCAAGCTTCGTCACCTGTCCACAAAGCATACACTCAGTATTCAACAATTAAGGCAAATTGGGAATGGAAATGAGGAAGGTAAAAGAGTATTACTTGGAAGATTAAAATGCTAAAGGTTATATTCCTTGAATATGAGGCACCATAATTACCTTAATTTATCGGGTGATTAGTGGATGAAAGAACACCAGTTTGTACGACTGCTTTAGAAAGTGGTGTAGCTAATGAACCGACCTACAAAGGACTATTTGATAGGCTAGAAGCCATAAGGAGAGAACGTACAAAGGGAGAAGCGAATAGAAAGGCTGAGAAGACGGGAAATCGATAAAGAAACAGGGAGAGGTAGAAGGATTTACTGAACTATGATCGTTGATGAAGAAGATGACCTTTCATTTTTCTTCTTCAAATTAACACACAGGTCAGGGGGAAAATGATGAGGAAAAATTTCCTGCTATTAACCCCTGCCTTTAAGAGAAGCCAAGTAAGAAAATTGTACCAAGAATCTAGGCTAAGGAACAACACCAACCAGGCAAACAAAGGGGAGCTGGGCGGAGGTGCACTACTAGAGGCCCACAGCTCAACTCGGATAAATCACAGTGAGAAGGCCCATGGATTAGGTTGGCCAGACTCAATAAAGGGGTCCATTGTTCAGTCCGAGCAAGCCTAGGGTATTGATCCAAAACAACAATCCATCGTATGGGTCCAATAAGTGTAAAGCCGAAGAAATTAACCTTGTCAAACCCATACTCCCACTATACACTAAGTTTGAAATAAAATTTTAATAATGTAGCAAAGGATCGTGGGAAGAGACCAAGTCATCTATACCAACAACCTCTATCTAATGGCCTAGAGATAAAGTATAAAAGAGGAATGTATCAGTTTATTCATTTGCATATTATTTTGCTCATACTAAAAACAAACTAACTTATTTTTACGCCGAATGTTCTTTGCCTGACACCACACTGATGTCATCCTTAGCATTTTCATTTTTACAAGTTCATTGAAGATTTTGTGGCCATATCATTTGACGCTGTATGTGAGAAACTGATCAAAAAGTCTCTTGTGCTAACACGAGGCAGCTACGCATGAGAGGAATTAGTTATGATACACCGCCACAATAAACCACTAATACTATAGTAGAAGGCCAAGTAGAGACCGAAGTTGATGTTCCACAAGAGGTTCAAGGCACCGACGCAAAATACGACACCTGGCATTAAGAATTACAAATATGAAAAATGTATTAATGAAACTGGTAGAAAACTTGTAAAAAAGGGTACTGGGCAACCCAACGATGATGGATTTGGAGAAGAGGTGGAGTCCCCAAAAATGCCAGAACCACCACCCAGAGCAGTAAGAGCAATGCAAGGAAGTTCCAGAGACCTTCTAGCAGGAGAAAGAAAAGTGGTCAACAGATAAAAAATTAAAGTTCAGAAGAAAGAAAAGTTATCCGCTAACGATTTGGAGGTTCTGTTAGGTGGAACGGAACCTCTTTCCACCTTGGCCATAATGAAATAACCATTCCCAGATAAGTTTGATCCGATTAAGTTTGACAAGTTCGAAGGAAAGATCGACCAATCCGATCACATCCTTCATTTCAGGCATGTTGTGGTACTGTATAGGGTGGGAAACTTTGTGTTGTGCAGTGTTTTTTTTCACTACTTTAAAGGAATCTGCTTTGGAATGGTTCCATGGTCTACCACCTCAGTTAATCTCGACTTTCTCAAAGCTCAAGAAATGATTCATCAATCGCTTCATTACTTACCAAATGATGAAGAAGGGTCTGGACTACTTGCTAAAGCTACGGCAAAAGAAATCAGAGTTATTGTGCTAGTATGTAACTCGATTCAATGAGGAGTTGACATGCATAGTAGGTTGTTATACAAACCTTATCATTAATGTGTTCACCTCAGGATTGCGTCACGGATGTTTCCAGGACTCACTCACTAAACACAACCCAAAGGATATGACAGAGCTAATGGATAGGGTGAAGCCTCATTTGAAATTAGAAGATGTGAAGTTTTCCCAGGAATATAGATCGTCGTTCAAGGATGGACCAAAGTAAAGTGAGAAGGAGCACAACAAAGGGAAAGGGAACAACCTCGACCGTCCAAAAGACAGGTCGAGAGATTCTGACTCTAAAACAGAACCTCTCCAGGATCCAAACCTTTTGGGGTTATGGATGCTGATCTCAAGGATTCTGTACGAGATCAAATCATAAAAAATAGTTCAATGGCCTCCAAAGATCCCAGAAGATCTAAACAGAAGGAGCATGGAAAAGTACTGTGAGTTTCACAATGACCACGGTCATGATACTGATGACTGTTGGAATCACAAAAGAGAGATCAAGAGACTTCTAGCTATGGGACAACTCCATGGTTACTTGCAGGAGCAACCTAGAGAAAAAAAAGGTCTGAAAGTAAAAAAAAAATAAGTGATGAACGAGACAAGAAAAAAAAAAGAAAAAAAGATGAAGGGCTTAGAAACAACCAAGAAGTGATCAACATGATAAATTCTAATGGTCCAATCACTAGAGAATCAAACCGAGAAAGGAAGAAAATGATCCAATAAGCAGCACTAGAAAGACACTACAGAGAAGCAATGGCAGTAGCTACCAAACCAAATTCGCTAATCATCTTTAGTGACGAAAATTACAGAGGGATTGAACACTCTCATGAGGAAGCTCTATTGATCACGCTATGGTATCCAGTTTTTAGGTAAGAAGAATTCTGATCGATACTGGAAGCTTTGCTAATATTATTTTTGAAAATACTTTGAAGTAGAAGGGGATACCTAGCTCGGACATTGGATTCACCCAATAGTTATGGTTAGGTTCAATGGCAACTTGAGCTCTCCAAAGGGGAAGATTACCTTATCGGTCATAACAAGCGAGGAGGACAACTGTTTGGCTAAGACTACTAAGCTTATGGTGATGAATTCCTCGTCCCCATACAACGCAATCCTTGGGTGTCCGAGGCTTCACTCCATGGGAGCCGTAGCATCCACCTTCCATCAATGCATAAAATACCTCAAAGATAGGGTAGCAGCTATCATCTGAGGCGATGAAGTAACCTCTAGGGAATGCTTCACAATAGCAATGAAGGGGAAGAAAAAAGCTCAATAGGAATTAAATATTGAACAAGAAGCAACTCCACCTCAAACCCCAGTTCAAGAAATAAACGATTTTAGAGATCCAGTCGAGTGAGCTGGTACAAGAGGTGTTCTTAAGGAATGAATAAATAAATTGCAGATCAAAGTGAATTTAAGCTCGTCTGAGATGGATAAAATCAAAAGCTTGTTGTGAAGAAGCCTGGACATATTTGCTTGGGCCCTTAAAGATATGAACGAGATCGATTCAATTGTAGACACCACATTTTATCTTGCCCATGCCTGGCATTTCTAAAAAATGAAAAATTGAAAATAAAAATTATGGTTTTCGCCGAGTCAATTATTCATGAATTTTGATAATACCCAAATAAAATCAAGGATCGATTAAAAGGTTTTAGGAATTAATACAAGCTTGAATTTTGTAATTGAAAATCTTATTGGCTTTATTAGAAGTTTGTGTTGGCTCAATGAGCTATCCAAGAGGGGGGTAGATTGGGTAGTTATAAAAAGTTAGCAATTTAAATCTTTAAACACTTATTAAATCAAATAATTAATTTATCCTAAATCAATTAGTTATCTTTATAATGCAACAGATAAGTGTTCAAAAATAAATGCACGCCCAAACAACAAAATGTAAATGAAGTAAATAATGCAGCACACAAAGATATATCTTGGTTCACCAAGTTACTCTTGGTTAATCTAGTTCTCCGAGCTCCATGAAGATTCGCACTTACTAAACCACTGGATCCTTTTACCAGGTAGGAACCAAACCCTAACAACGATTATTTTATTAGACTTAGAATCAACCTTTACAATTATCCTTTTCCCATGCTAAGGAAAAACCTTATCTTTTTTCCAGACTAAAGATTAACCTAATTCTATTAAAGAGGTATCACCACCTAATCATTTTCCCAGGTGCATGAATAACCTTATCTTTTTACTAGGTTCAAGACTAACCTAATCCTTTCACAGGCTAAGGATCAAACCTCAAAAAATACTCCAAGTATTATTTTCACCGATAACGATGGAACCGTTACAATTCACTCCAAACTAATTCTATTCAAGAAGAATTAACACCTAATTCTTTTTAAGGAAAAAGAATAACCTAACCTTTTTGTACCTCAGGCAAAGATCAAACCTCAATATTTTTCCTAGAGAAGATTAAAACCCAAACTACCCTAACTAGATACTCCCACTAGTATTTAATCCGCACAAACTCACCAATTAAAACAAAATCAATGAGTTTCTTCCCACTCGGAGCTGCTACCATCTCAAACCAATTAAACTCAATTAATATCCAAATAATTACTAGTGATATAAATTAAGTGAGGAATACAATATCTGATTATAATATGTGTGGCTATCACAAAATTAAACACATAATCAGATAATCACAAAAATCGTTTTAAAAAGAATTTTTATGCTCTTTCAAGTTCGGAAACGATTTTACTAAGATATTATCAACCAAGTAAAGAAATTAATATGAATTCACAATAAAGAACAATAGCTTGGAAAGATCTCACTAGGAAAATACCAAAATATTGAAATTAGAATAGTAAGACAGCACAAATTTGATTACGCCAACTCAATTAGCACTTTAACTCAAGAACTTTGCACACAATTGATCTCACAAATGATCTCTCGAATATATCTCAAAATAACATCTATTAGAAAGCTCAAGATATATCACAAATGATCTCTCGAATATATATCAAAATATCATGATATCATGATATGTAAAAATCGTAGGTCTATTTAAGCTGATTCGAAACAGACCCTCTAACGGCTAGTTTCCTCAAGATATGACATTTAAATGCACCAATATATCCCCTATATCATTATCATTCATTCCTGATTTAATTCACTCAGCTATACCTTTTAAAACATCCAATTTACTCCCCAAATTAATTCTCAATCTCAAATCGTATAGATAGGCAGTATTAAAAGAACCAAATTGAGAAACATTTTAATTTTATGAACTATATCTATAGGGATGTTAAAATAAGTGTATCATATCTTCAATATATCTAAATCCCTAAATTATCTCACTCAGATATCCCAAAAACAGTTAGTTAACGGCTAGTTTTTGAATAGACCCTCGAAATCCTCGAAATTGTAACTACACAGTCAGTTGACTGACCTCCATACCATCAATCAACCAATGGATATAGGATGCTAGCTAAGCCTTGTTCAAACACCAGTCGATTGACCGATCCCCCATAGTCAGTTGACCGATCGATTCAGAAGGCCTAATTTCGGCTCTGGTCAGTTGATTGATCACATATGGTCGATTGACTGATTGATATAGAGAGTTTCACCTCAGTCCATCGGTTGACCAATCTCCCATGGTCGGCTGACCGATCGATTCAGAGGCTTATCATTTTTCTAGCCTACGCCCATCGGTTGACTGATTCTCATGTGGTCGGTTGACCGATCAATGCTGGAACACCAACTTGTCAAATTATTTCAACTCCAAACTTCGATGTTTTCAGCCCTTTAACCGATTTTTTTCTCGGTTAACTCAATTAACACTTATATTCAATTTTAAACACTAATCTTGCTTAGGTCAATTTTTAATTTTCAATTTCACATTGGAGCAAATAATTAAACACTAATTAGGATCTTAATCTCATCAAATTAAATACACATAAATATAAATCATTTAATTTGTATCGTGTGTGATCCTGATCAAGATACATTAAGAGTAAAAGAGATTTGAGTTTTTTTTCACCTAATTTCTTTAGAATCTTCAATACACTTCATCTCTTTAATATCCGTCTCTGCATTCTTTATAATTATTTCATGATTTGATCTTGAAAGAAACTCTTAAACTGAAACACTCAACAAATACGTTAATTCCACAAAAAACAACGCCGCTTAATTGTCCATCATGACATTGGGATCAACAGTTTGAAATAACCAATTAATTCTCTAAAGATTTAAATTAATGTCTCAAAAATCCGATTAAGTCAAAAGGGTTATGCAGTTAAAATTTCCGAGTCAAAATTGTCCCTTTCGAAAGTTTTGGGACAAAATTGAAAAAACTTAAAACATTGATATTTGGACCTGAAGTTCAAAATTAATCTTCGGGATATTCAATTGATCTCAAAATAAGTTAAATGACAGTTCCATAATCCCATTGGACCCCTGAATAAGTCAATTGGGACAATTTGTTGTATTGAAAAGTTTAGGGGCTTAGTTGAAATTTTGAGAAATTTTAAATATCATTCAAAAGGGACTAGTTACGATTAAAAATTTTCTATTAAATCTTTTCAAATGATCAATTCTTGAAAAACTCAAATCGGAACTCCGATTAAGGTTCAAAAAGTAAAAAAAAAAAAAAAAAAAAAAAATTGGGGTCAAAAAGAAAAGTCATTTATGGACTAAGTTGATCAAATGGAAATAAATCTTCAAAATCATATTTTATTTGGTCAATTCTAGTTTCGGAAAAATCGAGTGAAAGTATTTAGATTTTTCATTTTGAACCTAAAATTTGGGTATTTTTTGAGGTATATGAAATTGATGAATAAAAAAAAAGAATTGTATAATAAAAATGCAATTAGGGTTTAAATAACCTAACTTTTAAATAATAATAATAATTAAAAAACAAAAAACAAAAAACAAAATAAAGTAAAAAAAAATGTTGAGGATTGCGTGCAAGCATAGGCTTGAACGCAACCCAAGGCTGCCATTTCCAGCCCCTAAACCCATTTTGGGGCTGCAAATGGCAGCCCAAAGATAAATTTTTGGGCAAAGGGGGGCGATGCCCCTCTCTACCCAAGAAGGAGGGGTTGCTTTTCCAGCCCCCTCTTTCCCTTTCTCTCCATATAGAAAAAAATAGTAAAACTGAAAAAGAGAGGGAGCGTCTGCCTATCAACGGAAAAGGATTCTATTTTTTTGAAGGGTTTTTTTTTTCGAAAAAAAAAGAAAGGGAGGAGGAGCTTTGAGTAATAGCGAGGAGAGTTATTTTCTTTTGGGGTATATGGGAGATTCTCAGCCAAGACAAAATGAGAGAGAGGTGGATAGATAAAAAAAACGAGAGAGGAAAGAATAAAGAGGAGAATAGAAGAAGAGAAGGAAAAGGGCATTAAACTTTCCATGCCCAGGTAAAATTTTCCTATACTCCAACTATGCTTTTATTTTTTATTTTTTTTACTTAAACCGCTTGAAAGGAAGAACCAAAAATTGGACAAAATTAAGAGGATGTTCCGGTGACCACTTAAAATTAATTTACTTTCTGTATTTATTTTTTTGCAACCTTTTTTGCGTTTTTGTTTTGTTGTATTTATTTTTATGCTCTGCAACTTTTCGCGTTTTTATTTTGTTATATTTATTTTCTGTTATGCGTCTTTCCGCATTGTTATTTTCTTATATTTATTTTCCTATTTTGCGTCTCTCTGTACTTTTATTTTGTAATTTTATTTTACGTACTTTATGTATTGTTGTTGCATATCTGTATATATTTATTTCCTTGCATAAGATAAATGAAAAAAAATGAAAGGATCATTTTGGTTCTATAGATATAATATATATAGTAAAAAAAGAAAATCCTAAAAAAAAAAAAAAAAAAAAAAAGGAAAAAAAATCTTAACTTGAAATTGAGAAATTGAGAAATTGAGAGTATTTCATATAATCGTTTTGAATTTTTTGACGGTAGATTTAGGAAGATACTTAGGAATAATTTTTTTTATTCGCATGTCATATGTTTTTTATCGTAAAATATGCAAAAATTAGTTTTTGGTAAAAATGAGATCTCGAAAAAAAAAAAAAAAAAAAAAAAAAAAAAAAAAAAAAAAAAAAAAAAAAAAAAGTCAAATTCTTTTGGTTCTTGAAAAGTACAAACAAATAAAAAGAGTTACGTGAATAGTAAAAAAAAAACTTTTGAAAAGGGAAGTATTTTTGAAAAATCAATCAAGGAGAATTATTCAAATGACCTTCTCGTTTAAAAATGTAGAATGAAACTTTTATGTGTTTCACTATATTTTCTAAACCAATCAACTTTCCTATATTTCGTCTAAAAAAATATGTATATATATTTTGTTTGAAAATAAAAAAAAAAATAAAAAAAAAAAGTGTTTTTCAAAACAAATATATTTTGGCATGCATTCATATTTTTTCCGTTTATCAAGATAACTCAAACTTAAAACTTGTTACACTAAAATCCTCAAGGGTCATCTTCATTAAATTATTCATATTTGATAAGCGACCATACGGGAAAACATTTAAAACCAAAAAAATGAAGACAAAACAAAATTCTTTTTTTTTTAAAAAAAAAGAAAAAGAAAAAACAAAATAATAATAAATAATATAAATAATAAAAAAATAAATTAAAATATTAAAAAAATAATTTTTCTTCGTTTTATTCAAGAAAAAAATTATTTCAAGAAAATTCAAAAAAATTGAAAACAAAACAATTTTTTTCATTTTATTTCAAGAAAAAAACCAAAAAAAAAAATTAAAAATTTAAAAAAATATTTTTTACTTTACTAAAAAAAAAAAGAAGAAGACAAAAGTATATTATTTAAAGAAAATTAAAAAAAAAATTATAATAAAATAAAAACACAAAACAAAAGGAAAATAAACAAAAAACCAATAGCAAAAAAATAAAAGGGAGACAATATTTTTTTAGGAAGAGATTTTGAAATCAAATAAAACATCAGTCTTAAAGTTTGATTGGATTGGATAAGGTATCATCTTTGGACGGACGTTTTAGGGTACCTAACGTCTTCCCTAAGAGTAACTGATCTTCAAACCCTTAAAAACAAATTTCTGGTTGGACCGTGGTTTTAGAATCAAAATTTTACTTAAACCATTTTTCAAATTGTTTTTCAGAAAAATTTGATAACCTAACAAACTATTTAAACTCAATGCTAGGTGGCGACTGTTTTTTTTTTTTTTTTTTTTTTTAATTGGCTTAAGTTATTTTATGAGAAAGCGAAGGCTTTTAAAAGCCACCATCTCTTTAATATTTTTTCCAAAAAAAAAAAAAAAAAAAAAGCTTATATTTGTTATATTTATTTTATTTTTTAAAATTCAGAGTTCGTTAGTTGGTAACTTTGCTATGGACTTTTTCAGAAAGTCGAGCCTACAATATTGAAATAAGTACAAAAATCTAAATCCGAATATTTTATTTTCTAATCTCTTCATTTTTATTTGTAAATAAGTATGTGTTTGTGTGTGTTGGGTTTTATTTTTCTTTTGTGACGTATATATTTGTTCTCTATTCCCCATGTTATTTTTGTACGTATATCTATTTCTTATTTCTTGTATTGTTGTTATATTGTACGTGTTAATTATATCTCATAATCATAATAAAATAGAATTAAACAATAATCTAAAGTATACATGATTATTAGGACACAACAATAAATAACGATAATCGAATACGTACCTGTTTGGGCCATTGCAAAAGATTGAATCTATCATAGCGGATTACTAACTAGGTCTTCCTCCCTATGATCTAAATTTTGTGATGGCGGCTCTCAATGGAAAGAAACCCCTTAATTTAGACTAGGGAGGAGACCTAGTTATATATACTAGGGTTTCTCGTCGGGCCCTCTCATATCAGGCTTCAACAATACCCTAAATCAACACTTGCCACTTAACTGGGCTTCTACACAAAAGATGTCACAACCCAAATCAAAATACGATCACTGATTATTTGGGTTGCTTATATAATAGACTATCCATTAACCCGTTTTTGTAAAACAATTTATTCAATTAATGTTGGCCCTTAAAACATATTTCAACATTCTCCTACTTGGGCTACATTAATTGAATAAGTTTAATTTTAAAAATATAACTCTCGGGTTAATAACAGAAAAAAATTTATTTTTGATGTAACCACACCTTCTGTTTAAAGGAATGATAATCTATAAATAGCATCTTGATAAATTTATTCGGCCCAATATGATCTTAATATTGGATTATGATGGTCTATATGTTAATCTCAACAAAAATAAGACCCTTCATACTCACAAATACTTATAACCATCGACCTGGATCATAAACCCAATAATGTAGTAAAAAATCAATGTCAACATGTGATTATTATTTATATGCATTGTTTCTTATCGGTCCTCATTATAATTTCTCAACAAAATGAAATTATTAATTGTAATTTCTCAACAAAATGAAACTGATACAATTTCTCAATAAAATGAAATTGCTAATTACAATTTCTCAATAAAATGAAACTGATACAATTTCTTAACAAAAGAAAATTGCTAATTACAGTCTCAACAAAATGAAATTGCTTGACTTTAACAAGTCATCTGTCACTAACAATACATCATGAGATCTCAAAATAGTAATTTGTGACAACCAAAAATATACAATTGTAATTCTTAAGGCACAATATCTTAAGATACAATATAGTATAATCAATTTAAATAACATGATATGCATGCAATATAATATGCAATAATGATGATCGTCAAATGCATTTCAATTTTGCAAAACATATAACAATAGTGGTCACAACATATCATAGAATTAAACAAAAAAAATACAAAAACTTCCTCTAAACCAGAAAATCAAAATGCTCAAATAAGTATAAGCGACACAATATAAGAATCAATTGCGTTATCATAAACTCCCATTTGGGCAGAGTCCACAATAAATAATTATTCTTTAAGCATGAAGATCAACAAAATAAGAAAAAATTTATAGCAATAGTGATCAATGTTT
Source organism: Eucommia ulmoides (assembly GCA_016647705.1). Taxonomy (NCBI): domain Eukaryota; kingdom Viridiplantae; phylum Streptophyta; class Magnoliopsida; order Garryales; family Eucommiaceae; genus Eucommia; species Eucommia ulmoides. The sequence continues at coordinate 17,167,703 of CM028330.1, read as the reverse complement.
ACACAACACAATCATCGAAATAAAAGAAATTACAAAGACTCTCACTAAATCAAAGGATCAATTTAGAATTTTATTCTGGCGTTATTGTTGTTCACAACAAAAGAAACACTGCTTTCACAAAAAACAATTATAACTAGATCAATTATGAGCAATAAGCAAAATGATTAATTAAACATAGGCAATACAATATAAAAATCAATTGCGTTATCATAAACTCCCCTTTAGGCAGAGTCTACAATAAATAATTATTTTTTAATCATGAGAATCAACAAAATAAAAAAAAAATTATAGATTTAAAAATCCATCCCCTTTGGGTAGATTGACCTTCAAATCCATATATTTCCATCAAAACATAATTAAACAAATAATCTTTCAAAATTCATTCCCTTTGGGCAAACAAATTTATCAAATTATTTATCTCACATAATATCCTCATGCAATTAAATTAATTTGCACAATAAACCCCTTTGGGCAGGTGAACATACAAATTAATTTAAAAGTTTTCCATCAACAAAACAGGAACTCGAAAACTTGTAAATTATGTTGGTTAAATCACTTTGGTAAAATAATCTCAACAATTCACAAATAAACGTTTCAAATTGAAAAAAATTAAACTATATTACCCAACAATTAAATTAATCTGTACAATAACCCCCTTTGGGCAGACGAATGTACAAATTAATCTAAAAAATTTCCATCAACAAAATAAGAACTCGAAAACTTGCAAATTGTGTTGGTTAAATAACTTCAACAATTCACAAGAAACCGTTCCAAAATGAAAAAATTAAATAATATTATCCAACAATTAAATTAATCTGCAGAATAACCCCCTTTGGGCAGGTGAATATACAAATTAATCTAAAATTTTCTCATCTATAAAATAGGAACTCAAAATCTTGCAAATTGTGATGGTTAAATCACTTTAGTAAAATAACATCAACAATTTATAAGCAAACGTTTCAAATTGAGAATAATAAACTATATTATCCAACAACAACAATGCATATTAGTGACATATATGCATATGATCAAATAAGATGAAATACATCATAAAATGTACTTTCAGTGATCAACGATCAATTATAGTTGTAAGAATTTGAACAACAATTTTTACTACACTCTTAAATTAATTATTAAACTAGTTTATGTGACTTAAAACCAAGAAGGAGAGTACACATTAAAAATTTTTAATCTAGAGAGAGTGAATATTACACTCCTATTCTATATAAACTAACATAATTTCTGGTAATTTTTCAACAGAAAAATATACCAAAAAATAATTTTAAGTTAATTCAATCACATAAATTATTAAGAATTAACTAAAAACTATTTTTCATCCTCAAAATATAAAATAAATTATCCAAGAAAAATTGAGGACAAGAAAAAGAGTGCACAGGAAAAAATGAGACCCAAAACGAATCCCCTATACACTTTCACGCGGCCCGCGCGTGAGGCTTGCAAGGGCCTGGTTGGAGGTCATCTTCAACCTTTAGCCGGGTCTGAAAATCAGGTCATACGACCTGGTCATGACCCGCTCAATTCAAACTACTAGAGACAAGTTCATGCAATAAGATTGTGGTCACGTGCAGGAGGGAGGAGGCTCGAGTAGTACCAAAAAGAACTAATATTTGCATGAGGTTTTTGCTTAAAGAAGGCATCACAAGGCTTTTGAATTAATAAAAGAAGAATTGTGAAACCCTAAGATCGATTCATGGTCTTACATTTAATGCTCCACATGATTCTAAGCTCCTAAATCTTCTATTTTGAGGGAAAGAATTCAAAGAACTGTCTTTCCCTAATTGCCATGAGACCATTCATTTTATATTGTTACTAGCGTGTAACCCATGCCTAAAGGCACGGGCGTAAAAAAATGAACCTAAAAAAATTGATATGATTTTAGGTTTATACAACATTCTATACCTATTTTATTAAAAATCAACAATAATTAACATTTAAATATCATCACCAACAAATAATATATATTGCTAATACAACATAAGCAGTATTTAATAACACAGATATTCAGCTATTAAAATAATACCACAATTAAGAATGAGGTAAACCGAACAAAATCAAAGCGATAAGCGTGTATTGCATATCCAATTCTCATTATTTCAAGACTCCATATACCATATATGCAACAAAATAATTAATAATTCAAAAATCGAAACATAGTTTTGTAGAAAATTTAAGTTCGGCAATTAGAAGCACACCTCATAAAATTGTTTGACACAGAAAAACTAACTATATAACAACTAAAATAAACGCAAGTGATTTTTTCATTAACTTGAAATGATGTGGCGATGATCATAAATGCACACAATATCCACAAAATAATTCAATTTACACAATGTAATTAAAAAAAAATAGATAATTAATGAACATGAATATGGAAACACGCACATTACCTCCCATGAACACTTTAAGCTAATCATTACCCAATAGTGTAGTAAACGCAATTGAACTAACAATTTTTGTCAGATGAGCCTGGAATACTCATCCAAGCATTAATCCAATCATCCCAAAACCTGTAAATTCTCAACCCTACCAAAGCAAACTGCACTCATCCAAATCACCAAATTCTAGTTTTATCCAGTCTTTCAAAGGCTACGTTTAACCAAAAAACTTTAGTATAAGGTTAAAACTGATCTTCACAAATTCAATTAAACATCCATCCTTCAACCATCAAGATACCTATTCAATTCAATCCCAAACACAAAAGTCAAAAGCCTCAAAAGAACCACCAATAGAAAAATTAACTCTTCATGTGATGGATGGAGTATCATTTTCCTTTCTTTTTGGAAACTACTTTCTCATCCTTATTCTTCGTCTTATCTCACAGTTCAGAGAAAAATCTAACCCTGCATTCATCCAATCATTCTCGAACCTGTAGATTCTCAATCCAAAAATCCCAAATCAAAGTACATCCATCCCAATCTCCAAAATCGACTTTTATGTTAGCTTCTAAAGAAAATATCTAAATAAACTTTTGTTCAAGGTTAAAAACCAACCTTTTATATTTTCACAAATTCAATAAAGAGAGTATAAACCACGCACAAAAAAAAAAGGGTTGCTCAATATAATTAACCGTGCTAAAGAAAATGTTTCACTGCCAGGTAGCCAAGTGAAGTTTAGGCAGATCATCTTCATGTAAGTGCGGCGAGGTTGGGAGAATAAACTTAGCCAACTGAACAATAAATATAATGTTTGCAAGTACAATATGTAAAAAAATACATGTATTATCTACACACTTGAAAATCACGTAAACTCTAAAATTGTGGATTATAGAGAGTATGGTATCAATCAACACCAATATAATTATATAACAATACCAACAAAATTATCAAAGATGTTTGAGCTTACCAAATCAGGCAAAGTCAAATCTGAAGATGTTTAGTGATGGCCACAGTATTGTGTGAGCAATAGTGACGGTAGTGTTACGTGAGTAGCATCGACGACGATGGTGTTGATTCTAGGTCCAATTAAAGAGAAAATAAATTAACGATTTATCTCCATGAAAATCACAAAGGGATGGCGGCGATGGGCTGCTTGATGGTGATAGAGGAAGAGAGAAGAATTTATCTACGCTATAGAACGACTAAAATAAGAACCCTAGGTCTGAATAAGGACAATGAGCAGTTGGCGGTGACTATTGCCTTCAAGACACTCAACGAACACCGACCAATGACCGCCGACCATCGCCATCTAGATTTGACCACCATGAACTTCACCATCCCCAAATCTGACCATCATGATACATTGTCATCCAGATCTGACCATGCCACGACCACTGCCGGACATCGCAATCCAGACCATCGCTGAACTTCACCACCTTCAAATTCGACCACCGCTATCCAGATATGGCCATTTCGAACTAGATCGGAAGTGAGATCGGGAGCAGTGAGTGCAACAACGATGAGCAGCGAGATCGACAGTGAGAGCGGCAACAAGATCGGACGTGGCAGATTCGGTGGCGACAGTTGGGGATACGATGGCAATTGAGATCGAGATGGGGGTGGCGATGGAGATGAAGATCGAGAGTGAGAGTGAGAGTGAGAGTGAGAGACGGTAGAGAGAGAGAGAGATTTTCAATTAGGGATATTAGGGTTTTGATATTAGGGTTAGATTAGTGGATTAATTTGAACCGCTATTTATGGGGGGTATAAAGAACGGTTGAAATCTACCTAGAGGACTTATGTATGTCCTATTTTATTATATGGATTATTGGCTTAAATTACACTTCTCACCTACCAAGTTCTAAAGTCTTCATTATATATGATTGAAACAAATCTCAGTCCATATTTACACAAAACACCCCCAACCTCAATCTATGAATCAGAGGAAAAAAGCCCTGCTTCAAAATTTTAGGGCCTATTAAACATTTTTAGGCCCAGTTGACCCAAAATTAATTCTAATCAAACTTTAAGGTGTTATACGTTTAAATTGAAACTATTTGGATCAAAGTGATATTCTAGTCAAACTTCCAGGGTACGAAGTGTCAAAACCTTAATCTAATTTCAATCCCTTTGTTCCTCACTAAGGCTGGCAAAACGGGTATTTACACGATGACACGTCACGAGACCGACACGAAATTATTAGGTATAGGTTTTTCTTATCAGGTAACGGGTCGTTACCGTGTCTGACCTGATAGCACGATAAGGAATAGTGCAGGTTATCGGGTTGACCTGATAAACTGATAGGTTACACGATAAGACACGATAAGAATTTCGTGTATTCAAATTACACAATAACCTGAGACCTAATGGGTTATACGATAATGTAGTAAAGATTTTTACACCCCATAATTTATCAAGTATTATAATTCAGTCCATACTATATATATTAATAATCTAACCCTAAGAAACCGTAAACTCTCATTTACTCGCTTATCAGCCTCCTCCTCCACGATCTGCGAATTGCTAAGTGCGAAGTCTGCGATTGCAACCCTAAAAAACTCTTTCACTTATCAACCCTAAGAAACCCTTTCGCTCCGCCTTCGGCAGTCCGGCCTCACCTTTCTTTTTCACTATTGCTGCGATTGCAACACGAAACCCTCCGCAGCAGCACAATTGTTGTGGTTCAACGGTGGTCGTCAGTGGTCATCGTTTAATGGTGGTCGTCTAGGTTTCGTGGATTTTTGGTTGCTTTGGTCATCAGCAGTCGTCTAGGTTTCGGTGGTCGTTGTTCAGCGGTAGATAATGTTGGATTTTTTCTTGTTTTGTTTGTTTTGGTTGAAATAGTTTTTTTTTTTTTTTTTTTTTTTTTTTTTTTTGTAAATAGGTTTTGTTAACAGGTTGTCAATTTAACAGATTGTTAACGTGTAATGGGTAGGTTAACGTGTAATGAAAATCTATCAAATAATCTTATCGTGTCGTGTTTACCTAATAAGTTTCGTATTTTCGTGTGACACGAAAAATTATCGTGTCGTATCGTGTTGATATGATAATTTTCTTATCGTGTTTGTGTTTGGGTAATCTGACACGATATGTTTATCATGTCGTGTTCGTATTTGCACTTATTGTGTTTTATGTTATATGTTACATGACCTGTTACACAAATTGTCAGTCCTATTCTTCACCCATATCTTGGATTCAACCCTACTACCATATGCCGCCAACTCCTCCATGCCAGATCTGACGCTCAAACAAATCGCATCCGCCAACAACAATACCCTCGCGATTGGCGTTTTCCTCCGTCGTCGATTCCATCTCCCGAACCTATTCCGCTTTAGGAACACAACTTCCGACGTCGCGATGGGAGACAAAGCCAAAAATCACAGTCCATTCAATGGAGAATCGTCGACGGAGCCCGGGCTCAGGGATTTGCCGGAGAGCTGCGTGGCGTCGGTTCTTCTGTACTTGGACCCGCCGGAGATCTGTCGGTTGGCGCTCTTGAATCGGGCTCTCCACGGTGCTTCGTCAGCAAATTCCGTCTGGCAATCAAAATTGCCCTTGAATTATGGGTCGGTAATCGAAAAGGTGTTCGAAGATTTCTCCTCCGATTTGTGTAAAAGAGATATTTATGCGAGGCTTTGCCGACCCAAATCGTTTGACGGTGGAACTAAGGTTTGATTTATAATACTTTAATCACAAAAATCTAAGAATCTGGAGTTAAAGGTAGTGTGTTGCCATTGATAAACAATTATACAGAATATATACAACAAATCGGCAAAGCAAAAGGGAGCCCATAATCAATTCAAAATAGGGTTTGGGGAATCAGCACAAACGGTGGGTCTTCGAAATGAATGCGCCTTTGTTTATGACTGATCCAAACATTAAGAACAGTCCAACGTGTTTTCTTGAAGACCTACGGGCTCTTAGATCCCGGCTTCGAAAATAAACAGATATAAAAATTATTTTGAAATTTCAATTGTAGATCCTAAATCATATATATTGGCTCTAATACCACATGTTGATTATATCTCTTAATCACAATAAAATAGAATAAATAATAATCTAAAGCATACATGATTATTAGGACATAACAATAAAGAACAGTAATCGAATATGTACATGTTTGGGCCATTGCAGAAGATTGAATCTATTGCAGCGGATTACTAACTAGGTCTTCCTCCCTACGATCTAAATTTTGAGGTGGCGACTCTCAATGGGAAGAAACCTCTTAATCTAGACTAGGGAGGGGACCTAGTTATATATACTAGGTTTTCTCATTGAGCCTTCCCATAACGGACTTCAATAATATCCTAAATCTATATTTGTCACTTAACTGGACTTTTACACAAAAGATACCACAACCCAAATCAAAATACGGTTACTGATTATTTGGGCTGCTTATATAATAGACTATCCATTAACCTATTTTTGTAAAACAATTTATTCAATTAATGTTAGCTCATAAAAAATATTCCAACAGTACACTCTTCCAAGGCACGAGCACAATTGCATTGCATCTACATTTATCCGAATCGTAACCCTTTAGAAAGGTCGATAGTAGGAGCTAGGCTGCATAGTTCTTCTGTTAGGTCCAATTCTGAAACCTTGTAAGACTAGAAAGAGGTCGATAGTAGGAGCTAGGTCGCGCGTTCATCAAGATCGGTTTCGAAACGCATCTCACTTGGATCACCAACCAATGATGGATATTTCTTCGGAACGCCGGAGGTTTGAAGATCTGGAACCGATCGTTTATAGGATGCATTAGTTGAAAGCCATGAGTCTCATATAGTAATCCTAAGTCTAGGTACCGGCTGAACCTTTATAGAACATTGATTCTAGGAAATGGAAGAGGGCTTTATATTCTATGTTTGGATGGATGTTTTTTTTTAGAAGCCCAAGATTCAAACAAACAAAGTTTCCATTGCCAGTGAAATGGAAAAGGAATTTACATAAGTCTCAAAGTAGTTGTAATTGAGTCTGTAGTTCTATTTTATGAATTTGTACTTTACTATCTTTACTTGTATTGTAATGTTTCGAGTTGTAAATTTTGAGTCAACCGATAGGGTTGTAATATGTCGTAATTTTCCTTTGATATGATTTGTAATTAAAAATTTTGAGATTAATGAAAATTCATTCACCCAATTTTTCTTATCTGGATAATCATCACCGGGATTGGAAGTTTTGAACTTGAGTAAATCTGGGGCCTTTTTTTAATTCATGTGGACTAATGATTTTGACTTGATCAATTAACGCCCAAGGAAATTGGTTCTAAAAAAATTATCCTTGTTCTGCCACTCCGAAGTCCAATCTTCACTCTCAGTTGAGCTTGAATCGTTCTTAGGATGGCCTTCGAGGATAACGTCGAACCTTTTTTGGGCAAATGAAATGGCCTACATGCAACAGTCCGTCGATCAACTGAGAGAAATGGTCAGTAATCTCACTTAGCGTTTCCAAGAGATAATTGCCCCTTCGCTTGTCGGGATTGCTGTAATTTCGTTTAGTGCCGAAAATCCAAATGAAAATCCGTTTTCCAGCTCGAGAATAGAACATCCGCCAAGTCAGAATCTTGTTTCCCCAAACTATCACTTACCCGGATACTATGGGCCTCAGATGTCAGTTTCTATTTAGCTAGGTCTCATTCTCTACTTTTATGGTGTGCCGCCTTATCTTTCTCGGGGAACCTCACTCCATGCCTCACTAGGAAACCTAGGTGGTCAGTCGTTGCAAATTTTCATCCACCCTGAAAGGGTCGCCAATCCTCCGAGTTAACAAAATATGACAGCACTAGCCATTTAGAATGACACGTCAAAATCTACAAGGAGGAATTAGGAAACCACGCTCGGAATGAGGATCTCTACCTAAATCCACATATCATTGAAGGGACCAACACTTAGCTGGTACATGACGTTAGACTTAACACAGATTAAAACCTTTGAAGACCTAGTGGAAGCCTTTTGTGGGCAATACGTGTATAACAAAGATGTCATGCCAGATGGCAGTGCCCTATACCAAATATTGAAAAAAACAAATGATGAAAGCTTCCAAAGATACACCACCGGTTGGATGGAGGAGGCTACCAAAGTTGTTCCCAAATTAAGTGAAAAAGCTTGGTTATAAATATTCAAATCCATTCAGATGCCGATGTTTTATCATAGCTTATCAAGTATAGCGGTAGCTTCCTTCGGTAATGCAATCAAACAAGCTGAAGTAGTAGAAGAAGGGGTAAAGAATGGAACTCTCATCTAACTCCACAAAGAAATCGACTTTGCTAAAAAAATAAAAGTAAAAAAAATGAGGTAGTTGTCATTATGGCCCCCTAACAAGCCTCCCAACAAAACAACCCCTAGTTTTCCTATACCGAAAATTACCTCAATCAAAACTGCAGCTACCTCTTCCAAAATTGCCAAAACCAAAATTATTTCTAGAACCGACCATACTCTCCCCATAATCGCCCATATTATCCCCCTCCTATGATTACCTACCAAAACATGCCTCCACCTTACCGGAGCTATTCTCTACAAAACTATCTGCTAAACTACCCTCGATATCAGGCTCTTTTCTACCAAACACCCCCACCTTATCTAAGCCAAAATCATCCACCTCAAAACTTCCATGGTACCCTAAGACCTAATGTCCTATACTGTCCTAATTATTCACCTCGTGTCGCTAAGGGAATCTTTCGAGTTAGAGATGAAAAGCTACTCAATCTCCTAATCTCTGACTGAACTATATCGACAATGTTTGAAAGAAAGAATGCTCGCACCATTGCCTTTTTTTTAAGTCAAAACCAAGAACCGGGGCTACTTCTTCGGAGGCCATTTGTGAATACCACTAGGGGGTAATGGGTCATAACACCTAGCAATATTATCGCTTGAGAGGTAAGATTAAAGAATTTATACGATCTGGATCTATTACCTTCCAAAAAGGGCTTAAAGCTATAGCACCGAACTGCCAGGAAAATCCACTACATGAACATACGCCTTTAAAAAGTGGTGAAGTTGATCTTTTCTCAAGCACCAATGAAGGTGGAAGAGAGTCACGCACCTAGGACTTGGGATAGAGAATTCAAAATTACTGCGAAATTGGGATTCTCGTTCACCCCAATTGACTAGGAATTTATTCAAATTGGGACATCTTTTTGTACTCACCTTTGCATCCAGTTAGCCTTCTGGATAGAGAGGGATTTGTTCTGTAATGGCTTTGTTAATCTCATTGAATGCGACACTGCTTTATCTAAATCAAGGTCTAAATGTTTAAATTTTTATTCTTTTAGGTGCCCAAAATGGCATGTATATGATCTGTGGTGTGACTCAGCAAGAATATGAAGGGTATGATTTCAGTTCAGAGTTAGACCATGATTAAATAGGAATAAAAGTAAAGGAATATTCTATTCTACCAAACGATAGTAAGATTCAGAAGTCCTTCGCCAAATCTGGGAACAAACTCATTCCCTAACATTGATAAAACAAAATGGTCTATTCAAAGACCCTGGAGGATCCGAAAGAAGTCAAGATTAGCATCCACTACCTTGAAGAGATTTTCATTACTGCAAATCTACCAAGTTCTCATTCCTGGTCTTTTGTTGATTTGACACAGCTAGACAACAACCTCGTGACTCACAAGTTTTGACCTAGAACCCAAGTTGTTCGACCTGAGCAGGATAGGAAAAGAAGAAGTAGTAGGAAAAAAAAGTAAGAGGAGGAAAAAAAGAGAGGAGAAAAGTAAGAAAATAAAAGAGAAAAAGTATGGAGGAAAATGACTTTAGTATGCCAACAGCTAGACCCAAGGTTCAAGGACAAAATTAGTAGGGAACATAACAATCGAAATTAGCAATTGAAGTGAAAGGACCCTTAAATGTAATACCGGTGTCCAACCCTTTTGATAAATATTGAAGTCGGCATGGATTTATCGTGATCTCAATTTAGTAACAAGGATTTGCCACTGCTGAATATCCGTGAAGTTGTTTGGTTCGTTTGTGGGTTTTGCTACAGTAAAGAAGAGAAAAAGATAGAGAATCAGGGACAGGAATCCGATTTAACGCCCTCATCGCTAACAAAGCCTTTGGTTTTGTTCGGGTTTCCTATCGCCGGAGATGAAGAGGAAAGAAGAAGAGAAAATGACGGGTTGAAGAAAAAAAGATTAAGGAAAAAAAAAAAAAGAATAAGGAAAAAGATGGGAAGAAAAAAAAAAAATGTAAGGTTGTGTTTGGGTAAAGGATCTGGGGAGGGAGGGGATTTCAAAATCTTTTTTTTAATACCTTGTTTGGATAATGGATAGGATGGATTTGTAAAATTCCTTTAGGTTGTGTTTGGATAAGGCATTTGGGAGAGGGATTTCATTTGGGAGAGAGATTTCAAAATCCTTTTTTAACAAATCCTTTGTTTGGGTATTGAATAGGAAGTATTTGTAAAATGTCTTCAAATCCCAAATAGTGATAAAAAGAGAATTTGGAAATTCTTTTGAGAGAGGTAAAATTTGACAAATCATTTCTTCCTCAAGATTGTGGCCTCTTCGCAGTTCGCTAGTCGCGAACTTCTTCTATAGAATCGTCATCGTTCTTCTCGTCGTCATCTTCGAATTGTCGTCGCAATTGAGATCTCTCGTCGAATCCTTCTTCTTCGTTGCGACTTCTTCTCGTCATCTTTTTCTCGTTGTCGTCGTCACGACTGAGATCCCTCATCAAATCCTTCTTCTTCGTCGTGACTTTTTCAGGTCATCTTTTTCTCGTCGTCATCGTCAAATCATTGTTGAATCGTCGTTGCGACTGAGATCCATCGTCGAATCGTCTTCTTCTTCGTCGCAACGTCTTCCCGCTGTCTTCTTCTCGTCGTCGTTGTCAAATCGCTGTTAGATCTGTGTTGAAGACAATATGGTGGCCTCTGTTTTACGTCGAATTAGGGTGCAAATTAAACAAGAAAAGTATTGTGGGTAAAGCTTTACTCCAAATCGTCATCGTCCATCCTTAATCATCATCAATCGCCTAGGGTTTTTCCCTCGTTGAATCCCTCGTTGGTAGTTTGTGTCGATGGTTTTTGTTTGTAGTCGTCAAATAGTTTGTGTTGTCAAATCGTAGCCGTCGTCATTGAATTCCTCGCTATCATCGTCGTCGTCTGTTTTGCGTCAATGGTTTTTGTTCTCAATTTTGCTATGGTTTTTGTTTTCAATTTTGCTATGGTTTTTGTACTTGGATGGGTAATGATGGATTTTTTTCTAAGTGTTGTCTAATTTACCCATATAAGGAAATTTGTAAATGAAGGGATTTTGAAATCCCATCATTTTACAAATCCCTTGAATTTGTCAAATCCCTTACCCAAACGCAACCTCAAGTATGAAATAGTAGTAAAGAGAGGATTTGGAAATCCTTTTGAAATAGGAGGTATTTGACAAATCATTCCTTCCTCAAATTTTCGTGGTCGTTGGTAGGGGCGTAGGAATACGCCGATACTTACACTTTCAAGTATACAAGGTCTAAGTTTTAGTATAGTGTGATCGTTAAGATCGAGTTATCGTATCCACAGGAATTGGTGTCGTTACTATTGAATACCGCATTTGTCGTGACCTAACTTTATCTAGGCGAAAAACAAATGTATTTAATTAATTAAACTAATACTAATATATCTTAAATTAACTACACTAATATACTAATATGTTTTAGGGTGAAGAATTGCCTAGGGATTAACGTGTTCGATTTCGATTTACTCACGTTTACGGTGTTCGACCTATTTAACAACCTCAGTACGTAAACTCCACCGCCACCTCTCCCGAATGTAAGACGAGGGAATATATGACTTCGAGTCAATGAAGAAATCCCCCTCAACGTCTTAACGACCCTAGGTCACGTGAGTCTTGCCCAGCGTCATTGATTGCACACAATCCAACTCCCGACCAGGTCATTGGATCGTGCGTTGTATTTACTCTATCAACAATCTCCTTTCCAAAACTCCCTCGCCACCTCTCCTGTGCGTTGTCTATTCCGGTATTTCTGTTTCTATTTCTCATTATTACATAATAAGTAATCTGTTTATATTTGTTTTATTATTCTACAACAAGTTTTCTTCTGTCTGTTTTACTATTTTTGATTGTAATACTTTTTTTATAATATTATCTGAAATGTTTATGTAATAAAAAAATCAGAACTGTTTATTCTTTTTGTTTATTTTTTAATTAATAATTGATTAAATAATTAATTGTTTAATTATTTAATTAATTTGTGACTAAATTGATCAACAATTACTTTGATGCACTAAACAAACGTGAATATACGTCATTTTCGGATAATTATTTAATGGTACGAATTCATCAAAATTGGGAGTCTTAGAAAAAAGGAGTGATGGTGAAATCAGCGTGGGCGGTTTTAGTGTTACAAATTCATCAAAATTGGGAGTCTTAGTGGAAAAGGAGAGATGTTGGAATCAGCGGGGGCGGTTTTGTACTATTGTAGAAGGATGGATCCACGTTAAAAATTTCTTTTTCATGTTTTTCCTTTTTCAACCATGATGGTGTTAAAAACGTGATGCTACTAATTGTTATTTTTTTTAATAAATTAGAAATAAATATAATTTTAGTTAACATTGTGGATATGAATTATATTCAATTTACAAATTAAACAATTAAATTAATTTGTAATGGTTTGGGAGAAATAAACTTGTTATTTAAAAAAAAATAAAAAATCACTTCCAAGTGATTCCCGAAACAATTTTTTGTGACATTTTCAAGTGCAAGAAAAAAAAAATTAATGTCAAGTTGAATTGATACTAGTTATTTTGAATAACGTAAAAATATACGAGTGACAAAATTTATAAAGAAAATTTAATATATATACCCTAACGGCTCATTTGATTGGACATAATAGAATGAAATTGTAATGAAATGGAATAAGTAATGGAATGAGAGAATGAATGAAATACAATTATCAATAGAATCACTATTCTATTTACTTGTTTGGTTGGTATAGAATGAGAAAAATAATAGAATAGTGAAATATAATAAATTTTTCATTATGCTCTTATAATTAAATATTATTATATTTCAATATTCTATTCAATTTTCAGTTTCGGTTCTCTAATTTCTATTTCTGTTCTCAATTTTCAGTTTCTGTTTTCTAATTTTTTTTTTTCTATTCTCAATTTTCAGTTTGTGTTCTCAATTTTTTATTCTCTAATTTTCTGTTCATGTTCTTAATTTTCAGTTCTCTAATTTTCTGTTTTTTAATTTTCTGTTTTTGTTCTCAATTTTTAGTTCTCTAAGGTGGCGTTTGGTTAGTGTTCCCACTTTTCTCAACCCAATTGGGATGGGTTGGGTTGGGTTGAGTTGAAAATTCTATTTTTTACTGGGAACAGAATTGTGTTTGGTAACGATAATTTTTGTTTTATGCTGAGAACAGAATCGCGTTTGGTAACGCATAATTCTGGAATTGTTTCTTCAACAGTTATTATTTATTTATTTAGAACATAAGAATGAGATATTTTCATAACCTCAACAATTTTCAAAACCTGCAACATGTAATGCAAGAAAGATTGCAGAAACTGCAACATGTAATCCAAGAAGTTTTCCGCAACAAATTTTTCAGAACAAATTTTCCTCAACAAATTTGAAGAACACACATGCACAACATCCTAAACCCAGGCGACGGACAAAGACAATGACAAACGAAGAACCAAAATCGATTTTATGTTCGAAACGCTAAATCGATTTCAAGAAGAAGAATGATTGGTCTCCCACAAGTGACGATCTGAAGAAGAATGATGAACAAACACCACTGTCAACAACGAAATCAAAATTGATTTCTTCAACGAGCAAGGAAATCGATTTCGATTTCGTAAATGAATAACGAACAACGATTTCGATTTCGTGAAGACAATTGCGAGGAAATCGAAATTGAGAGAGAGAGAGAGCATACGGTGGAGATTACGACGACGATGGAGAAGACAACGACGGCGGTGGCTAGAGAAGACAACGATGGTGAGGACAACAACAAAGAAGACGATGTCGAGAAGGAGGAGGAGGACGTCGACGAAGAAGAGGACGATGACAACGACAAGGAAGAGGATGACGACGACCACGAACGATGGTGATAAGTGAAGAATAGTGAAGATGGAAGAATAAAGGAAAATGATCGTAAGAAGTTGGAATGAAGTGGGATGGATTTGGCTCATTAATAATTTTGTAAATACCAAGCGTGTCCTTACTTGGGTTGAATTTTTTGGGCAAAAAAAAAAAAAATCTTTTATTTGTTTCTCATTTCCTTAGGATTTTGAGAATCAATTCTCATATTTTGGGTTGGGTTGGGTTGGGTTGAGTTAGAATGGAAACAATAACCAAACGAGGCCTAATTTTCCGTTTCTGTTCTCAATTTTCAGTTTCTGTTCTCAATTTTTTATTTCTGTTCTCAATTTTCAGTTTTTATTATCACTTTTCTATTTATATTCTCAATTTTCTGTTTCTGTTTTCAATTTTTTGTTTTCGTTCCCAATTTTCTGTTCTTTAATTTCTGTTTCTGTTCTCTAATTTTTAAATTGGACTGGATCAGTGATGAACTTTTTTGTAATTTTAGTTATGATTCCATTGGGTTGGATTTGATTCCATCCCATTTTAAATGAAATCATATTCCCTTAATTTTCATTCCAATGAAATCAAAAAAATAATTCTATTGAAGAATCAAACAACGGAATAGGAATCGAGGGCGGAATGCGATTCCATTCCACTCCGATTCTGTCCAACCAAACATGCCTAAAAATATTTAATGTCAATTTGAATTGATACTAGTTATTTTTCAATAACCTAAAAATATACGAGTGACAAAACTTATAAAGAAAATTTAATATATATACCCTAAGAGATATGAAAATGAGAATATAGACTCCCAACTATTATAATAAAATATTTATTCCCCACATATTTTTAAAAATAGTCTTCTATTCTTTGACCATATTTTTTTTATTATTTACATACAATGCCATTCTCTAAAAATAATCATTTATGAATATTCACATTTTTTTATTTTGCTATTTTTAAATATTTTAATATATTTTCATGTTTTCTGTTGATATGAATGTTCATTATTTTATGTGAACAAAATTAGATTTTTTGTTATATTCACATGTTTTCACCAAAATAATCAAGAAATATCAAATCAAGACATTGAAACCCCCATATCAAATATTCAAAAAAAAAAGAAAAGAGAATGTAATATAAACAATCACAAAAAGCAAAACCAATCAAATAAGAATAATCACCAAACATTCACAAATCAACAAGAACAACAAAATCAAACATTTAAAAAAAAAAAAAAAAAAATCCTAAATCTACATTCATAAAACGTTAAAATAAACCCTAAGATGAGCAAAAAAAACTGTGTGAATATTCACCAAACACCAGAACCAAATAAAAAACATTGAATAAAAACACCACAATAATATAAACAGTAAAAAAAAAAAAGGATCAAATCAGGAACGATCACAAAAAATTCACAAAAATCAATGCGAACAACAAAATCAAAACATTAAAAAAAATCCTAAATCAACGTTCGCAAAACATTGGAAATAAACTCTAAAGATTTAACATTCATAGACCAGTATGAAATGTTCACAGATCTGGAACAACAAACGACCTGCATCGGTTATCAAATACTGATAATTTTGAACATTGGATCTGAGTCACGAACATTGGATCTAGATTTGAGTATAATGCAAACATTCACAAAAAT
Source organism: Eucommia ulmoides (assembly GCA_016647705.1). Taxonomy (NCBI): domain Eukaryota; kingdom Viridiplantae; phylum Streptophyta; class Magnoliopsida; order Garryales; family Eucommiaceae; genus Eucommia; species Eucommia ulmoides. The sequence goes on along the minus strand of CM028330.1, from coordinate 17,151,605 downwards.
CAACAAAATTCAAGCAAATCTACCCCTAATTCAAACATTCACAAAAAACAAATCAAAAACATTTGAAACCCATGCGAGCATTTATAGAAACACAAATCAAGAATATCGAAGAACCTTAATGATCAACGAAAAGAACATTCTCCTGAATAAACAAAACTCTAGAAAAATCAACAAAATCAAAATAGATCTGATGGAAACATTCACAAAAAATAAAATAAAAAATATTAAAAAACCCCCCTAAAAAGGATCAACAAAAACAAATCAGTATGAACAATTACCAAATTTGAATATTCTCAAACCCCACACAGAGAGCAAAAATGAACATTTCTAGATCTAGATTTGAGTCCAATAAAAGATTTCACTTAGGGTATGTTAGATAACCACTTAAAAATTAAATGTTGAAAATTTAAGTGTTGATTTTTTTTATTTTTTTTTAAATACAAAATTTGTTTAATTTATATAACTACCTTTGAATCAAGATAATATGGAAAAAAAAAAAATTTGAAACCAAAACAATAAAATCAGGTGCCATTTTTTTTTTAAAAAAAATTAAATTAAAAAAATAAAAATTAACTCAAAAATATATAATATTATGTATTTTTTATGCAGTTTGATTGGTTAAATTAAATTATAACAATAATTTAAATATAAAATAAAATTAAAATTCTAAAATAATTCAAAGTTAATTCAATTCTCATTAAACCTAACTCTAATTAAAATTTCATAGGAGATCAAGGGTAAAATGGTCAAAACATAATTTTTTTTTTAGTGAAAAATAATGGAATGCATTAAGTAAAATGAAATAAGTGAAAGGGTCTTGACTTAATTTTTACTCACATTTTGACTTAATTTTTAAGTTAACTTAATTAATTAAGTGATATTAATTATATTTATCAAACAAACTTAATTAATTAATTACTTAATATAATTAATTTTATGCGGTTATTACCTTAGTCTATCTCTCCAAAGACAAAACAGAAAAACCCAGAGAAAAAACATAGGAAAATTAGAAAGAAACGAACAATAAATGGGAGGGTAACAGAGAAATTAACGGAATTTAGAGAGGGGGAGAGAGAATAGTGTGTAGGAATTCTATTTTTGACGCTTAGACAGGTAAGATTATATGGAAATTAAGCTACAATCTCTCTCTACCTATAAATAACTATATTGACAGATGAAGAAAAAAAATTACTAGATGAAAGCGTCGTCAATTCCAAACTTCTTCTGTCACCGGAGAGATCAAAGACGATTAGAAAAAAAAAATAGGAAAAAAAAATCCGTTTGCTCTAACCTTGAAGACAACTCAAACTCGCGATTGTCGCGAGTTTTCAAAGCAAATAATAAAAAAAAAAAAAAAAACGGAATTCAGAGTTAAAGTAAAAAAAATGTAAATATCATTAAAGAGCAAATGTGCAGAAAAAGATCTGGAACTGGTTCAAAATTCCGGGAAAATCCCCCCGATTTTGGCGCGATCAAGGAAAGAGAAAGAAGGTGTACCGGCGTGATGGTTTCGAATTTCCCAGATCTGAAATAGATATGGGGAAGACAAACAAGAAAGAGAAAGAGAGAGAAGGCAGAAATTCAGATCAATTGAAAAATACTAACAATAAAGAGAGAGAGAGAGAGAGAGAAAGAGAAGCGAACGGTAGTGGCTCACGGCAGTGATGGTTCGTGATGAGCAGATCTCCGGCGATGGTGACGAGCAGATCGTCAGCGACAAAAGCAGATCTTTCAGCGATGATTAGATTTTCGGCGACTATGACGAGCAGATCTTTCAGCGGCTAATAAATCTTTATCTACAGTGACAAGCAGATCTGTAACCTTCCGATTTCCGAGAGCCGCCACCCGATTTCTCTCATTGGAGAATTTATACCAAAATCCGGTTGACCAATCTTTTTTTATTCTATAAAATCTGGTAAATTTATAATGCGACGGCGTCCAGTAATTAATAATTCGTCTTATGAAAATATTTTAATTTACTATGCGACGACAAAAATTTTAATTATTGAATTCACCGATTACAAAAATAAATAATAAATACAATTTTTACAAATAATAATTCATATTAATATTTTTGGTTGCCGTTATGTGTGTGCGACTGATATTCTAATCTGTAAAATCCAATAAATTTTCAACGCTTCGGCCACCAATTATATTTATCGAATAATTATAATTGAATAATGAATAATTTATTACTAGTAAATCCAAGAAATTTTGACAATGGATTCAATTTTTATACCGGTAAATAATAAATTCAACTATTACAAATTAAATAGAAATTCAGCTGAAATTCCTGTCACCGCATTATTTTCAAATACATTCAAATAAATTCCTAGCGCCGGTCAATTTAATACTAAAGTTTAAATTTGTAATTCAATATACAATTAGGATGACAATTATAATTATCGAATTTATAATTTATCGATTTATCAAATTGATTGTACAATGGTGATTAATAAATACAACTGTTACAATTTTTAAGTAAAAATTCAAATGAGATTCTTGGCTCCGTTCTCGTTCTTACCGGCTCTGCAATTAAAACTGTGAGGTTGTGAGTTAACGCTCAGTCGAACTCAAACCCCTCTAATACGTGCATTTAATTAATACGACACATAAAACACATTGGCATGATTTTCATATAATCTTCACATAGTCATAATTATTTCATAAAATTTAACAAGTAGAATTCAATAACAATAATAGTATAAATCACACAATAGGAAAATTAAATACATATATTAGAAAAATTACAAATTCTACCTGAAATCCGAAGTCGAAATCCGAATCGAAATATTTTGAGACGAAAAATATAATTTGTTTTCGCCACAAAACATTCTCGCGAAAAAAACATTTTTTCCTTTTTATCTTCGGTCCCGAAAACAATCAGTTGATCACTTTTATTTTTATCTTTTTTATTATTATTATTATTTAACACAAATTGTGTTGTCTTCTTAATATGAAGACAATAGGATAAATAAATTATTCATTTATTCTCATTTTCATTGAAGAATATAGATATTTGAATGGAATAATTTCTATTTAGAGAGATTGACAGAGATCAAATATTATCATATTATTATGTTATAGAATATAACATATATAAACTGAAATCCAATTTACGAAAAGAAAAAAAGAAAAAATGAAGATGCCCCGGTTCAGTGAAATGCGTAGTCGCAAAGCCAACGTCAATTCAACTTATATATTTATATTATTATTATTTACGTTTAAATTCTTCTTAAAATAAAAAATATTAATTATACCCCGAAATTCTTGAAAGTATATTTTAAATAACACATTGGTCCCAAAACTTCTAAAATCAATTTAAAATAAACATTTAACTCCAAAAAATTATCAAATATTATTTATGGTATAAATTTGCAAAATAGTATAAAAATATTAAACTTTTATATAAAATAATATTTTCAAAAATATACATTTTTGGGGTATTACAATCTACCCCCCCTTAAATAAATTTCGTCGTCAAAATTTTGTTCAACAATGATAATTCAGAATTGTACCGTGTTGGTCACTCTCGATGAAGCAATAGTGACCGAAAACTCACTACCATGCTGCCGCTGCGCTATTCTGATAGAAATAATATAAATATATATAACAAACAAATATATTTTAAAATATCACGACAATCCTACTTGGATTGAGTCTATCTTAATTCTAATAGGTCTATGACGTCGATAATTTTTCCATTTGGCATGACTTTTCAAGTCTATCGCCATATCCCATAACCAACATTTACCGATTCTATCCAACATTTCAAGCCAATGCATCACAACGCTACCATCTTATCCAACCAATAGCCGAATTCCTTGTGGACTTTCCCAAGAGACTAAAGATAATTAATCCCAATACCCACATTAAAATTTCGATAATTTGGTAAATTTTTCATAAATATCAAACTATTCAAATTCCAAATAATAAATTTTTCACAATACGTCTAAAACACATAAATACTTCTCATGCACATAAATACGTATAGAAATATATAACACGTCTTAATCACATAAATATGTATTGAAACCCATAAATAAATATGAATTCACATAACTGCATGTCAATCTCGTAAATACATATCGAAATACATAAATATATCTTAACCCACATATAGGATATTTCATCTCAAGGTTCAATATTCACGTAACATGACAAGTTCAATAATCACGAAAAATGTATATATACAAAAAATATAAAGTCCCCAATTGCATTTCTACAACACCAATTAATCTTAAAAGTTCAAATTAACATTTCTAAGTAACGATTTGCTCCCACTAGTCTTATAATGACTTCACATTTCGACCTCACTTGACGTTAGCAGTGGACCAATGTCTATCTGAGTTATTTTTATAGGTGTACTGTCTTCGTAATATAAAAGCATTTTATGGATAAAGTATTTTTATCAAAATCTATTTTTCAATAAAATATAGCCATACTGGACAGTATCCAAATCTCAACAAAAATATCATAGTAACAGAATGACCAAATTTAAATCAATTGGTCAACTCACTTGTCTATAATAAAATAATATACTTTCTCGCGAGCCATATTATCGCTTACCTCATGATCGGGAGTTACGATGGTACTGTAATCTGTTTAACTATGCCATCTAAGTGGCTATCAATGTCAGGACCATTTAATATCCCTAATGGTAGGGGCAGTCACCTGTAGGATTTGCACTTTTAACAGGTCAACATATATTCACCCTGCAAGACTTGCCTGACAGGTAACAACAAATATCCACCCTGCAGGACTTACCTAACAGGTAACAACATATATCCACCTTGTAAGTCTTTCCCGACAAGTAATCCACATCTCCCAGGACATGCCCTCCTGACGAGACGACAACTATGGCATAGTCGGATAATAGAAACCATTTTCTATATTTAAAAATTCACTTGATCCGCATAATGTTATAAAATAATTCATTTTAATAAACCTTCATTTTTTTCACATTTTAGTATGAAAATATAATTTGACAATTTACATAGAAGACAATACACAGGCTGCCTTTATAATATAAAAAGAATTTACGGATCAAATATATTTATCAAACACCACATTTCAAAATATAATATAAATATAACCGCACATTGATCCGAAATAAAATTCTACTGCTACTATCGCAATAAAGTAATGCACTGAAATCCACCAACCAAATCATTTTGATATATAATAAAATATCGCATACATATTTTTCTACTAGCCATAAGATCATTTTTCACCTCATGATCGAGATTACGACAGTACCATAACCTGTACAACTGTGTCATCTAAGGTGGCCAACAGTGTCAGGGCTATTCAATATCTCCAATGGTAAAGGCAACCACCTGTAGGATTTACACACCTAACATATCACAACAATATAATCAATCACCTGCAGGACTTGCCCTTCTGACAAGTCTCAACAACGTCCTACAAGACATGCTTTTCTGTAAGGACCAATCATATTTCGCAGGACATGATCTTTTGACTCACACTATGATATAGCAAGATAATAAAATTATTTTCCACCTTTAAAATTTCTATTTGATCCATTAATCATCGTAAAACCATCAATTTCATCAACACTTTTTTTCCCCACAAATTAATACAAAAATATAATTTGATAATTTATATAGAATACAGTAAACACCTTTAAATTGATATTTTAAATTCAACAACAAATCCTATGGTCCACGGCTAACACGACACTCTCCAATGCTTATTTAACTTACTAAGCAAATTTCATTTTTTTTAGTAATATTAATTCAACGAACGCTATATTGGTGAACCCTATATTATTATTAGATGAACCCAGTTTCAAGAGCCATAAGTTTGGTCAGGGTACCTTACGAGATTAGCCGCATTATTCGTGTTTGATTCGAAATATGGCTCACCCAAAATTGATATGTCGTCATAACTAAAATACTAGTAATTGGTACAATCCAACAAATTTGTGATTACTGCTTAATTTTTTTTTTTTTTTTTTTTTTAATTTGTTTTATGGATTCACTGATGATAGAACCACCAAGGGAAATGCCCCGTATGTCACGACCCGTCCCGGACACCTGTCATCCCAGGACCAGCGTGACCACAATATGACATCATCTGTTTCATTTTTATCTTCTTACACATTACATAATTACATAAATGTTCTATACAATTTCAAACATACAACAAGTACGTAATCTTTCACTATCTTATTATTCCTCTCTGTCAGCTCAACTCAGATATTTCCCAGATGACTCCACCTAATGCCAATAGGGGACCGTCTCCTAAAGGATTTACCTGCGAGTGTACTGCCTTCTTAGTAAAAACCATTTTTAACATAATAATAACACAGTCATTCATATGGATCAAGCGTAAATATATGTATATCCACCACACAGTTGGTAAAACATCCAATTTCACAAGAGCAGTGTAAATAAGTTTGCAAACACCATAATCAATAATAAGTCATCATATATATATATTTAAAACACCCCAACTCAGAACACATATCTCAATCCCATACCCACCAGCTAAGCCATAGTGATTGTTTTAACCTCACGATCGGGAGTTGCAATGATACCATAACAATTCGTAGGATATGCCTTCCTAGCGGACCTAACTGTGCAGATCACCGCCAACCGGACGTCTCCGGAGGCCAATAATATAAATCACCACATAACGTCAATCACCATATAGTAAATATCCATCTGCCGGACCACCCTCCGGACAGATCATAATATAAACTATGGTCTAGTCAATTCAATAATATTATTATCAAATCACAATTAATTATCCCTCTGCCGGACCACCCTCTAGACAGACCATAATAATAATCACCACTTCAATAATATCGACAAAATCACCATTTCATCAATACTGTCAAAATCACCTTTGTCCCCCTCTTTTTAACAAAACCCACTTTTAATTTAAAGATCATGTTTTTCTCACATTTTTATTAAAACCACCAAATCCAACAGATTATTTATAAAGTATTTATTTTTAAACCCAAACATTTCAATGGAAAATTCATTTTTACCAACTCACCCATAATTGACTTGATCCATATAATTTATAAAATTCATACAGTTAAATAAACATATATCTCATCATATTTATATGAAAATAGTTTGGCAAGAAGGGCAGTACACTCACCTGATATCCGTTTTTGTAACCTTTAATCGACTATCTCCTATCCGAACTCCGGTGCCAGCGAACCTAACGGTGACAGGGTCTAAATTAATACTTTTGTATAAAACAAACTAATCACGCCATAAAATCCTAATTTGCTTAATTTCCTATTTCTCATCTTTTATTACGAAATATAACTATTCAACTAGTATCGTTCGTTACGGTTTACTATTTATAAACTCTGTTCTTATAAACAAATCTCAGGATTTATTATTTTCATTTAATTACTCTAAGGTTAGAAAACGAAAATTTAGAATTCACAACAAAAATTAGAAAGGTTACCCGTTCTGAACCGATTGTGGATTTCCCTAAAATTCCATGTATTTCTGATTTTGCTCCCCACCGCCTAAGCGACGTCCCACCGCCTAAGCGAACGAGTGATTGCTTCTCCCTTTCTCTCAACTGCACACTGCAATTTTACCGCCTGACTGAAAATCCACCGCTTAGGCGGTAAACGTCTTTCTTCTTCTGCTCTGTTTTGAGATTTCAGTCGCTACCTTCTTTCTCCTCACCTCGCCAACTTCGATCATCCCCAAACACTCACAACGGCTGCCGAACACCAACAACTTCACACTACCAGACCAATTACACGCACACACACAGCAAAACACACACACACACAAATGCATGACAAAACCCACACCGGCAAACCATACGAATACCCACACGATCACCGGCGACCCAACCGATGAGCGGCATACCCGCATACATACTGCGGAACACACTCACACACACTCCCTTCACTGCCAACGATGATCACCGGAAGAACAACACTGCCGAACTGCTTCCTTTCTCTATTTCGTTTTCTGTTTTCTGTATTCTTTCAGCTAACCAACGGTCAAACACACACATACACACCATCGGACGACTAAGCGACACCAAACTCCTCTACACCGTCGGCTGTTAACCAGCCACGCCATCAACCACCTTCACCGCCGGAGGAACACCTAAACAACACCCACACACTCGCCGAACGTCAATGACGAACAGTGACGCCACAAACCAAAATTCTTCACCAACTCCATTCTCTCAATATATATATATATATAAGAAGATATTTTTGTAAAATTACACAAACCTCCCCTTAGGTTATGTTGTGGTAGCAATTAAACCCAAATATATGTTTACAAAAATTTCAGTCCAACCCCATAAAATTTTAATTCATATAATCAATATCATAATCCCCCCCGATATTTTTTGAAATATTTTAAAATGCGACTCGAATTATTCGTATATGAAAAGTCGGAGTCTTACAACTCTCTCCTCCTCAAAGAATTTTCGTTCCGAAATTTTCGTCAATATACTAGTATGACAAAAATCGCATCACTTGGTTATGCTCACCCCACGTGATTTTTGAACAACTGCTTCCTATTTAGAGTCTCATAATTACAAGTCACCCAAAATTTATAATAAATTTTATTTCGTCAAAATATACTCATCTATTGCAAAACCTTCGTTTACAGTGATCGATATTATATCCACTACCCAACGAATAGGATGCACTCGGTTGATCATGCTAGATACGAACTACCAATGGTCAGAGAATCTCAATTGATTGAGCCTAATCATTTTGGCTAAAATTTTCCGTAACCAACACTTATTTATTTCATTCAACATTTTCCAGTCGACTAGTTTGCTATGATAACACCGTTAATCATTTAAACTAACAACACTTACAATCAAGTGCATAAGCAGTCTAATAATTATAATTAGCTCAAAATTATCAATCTCGATATCTACCTTGGAATTTTCAATTCTCTTATAAACGTTCCTAATATTACCGATAAATCTTTTGTCCCACGTCAAAATCACATAAGTATGTTTTAAATCAATTCCAAAATATCACAATGTCCTTCAACACACAGATATCACCAACTTCCTCACTACATATCCAAATACATCCAACGAGTCATCTATAAGAATTCCCTGCATGCCTCCACATTTAATTGAGTCCCTGACAAAGTCATGTGTTTTAAATTTCCTTTCCATCCACCCAACATGCTTCAAACTTATTTTCACGTATAAATATAAATCGAAGGACAATAGATACGTCCCATTCACAAAAATTTGATACATCTCAAAAGTCATTAGTTACTGACTATAACATATTATATTATGAGTACATATCAACTTAGGGATATTTCGAGTTATTCTTTTCTCATGAAATCTTAATGACCTCCACATGCCGTCTCTGTTTATTATTACCAGTGATTAAATACATCTAGCTCCGTTTTTCTATCTCAATTCGGTCGATTTGATTAACGTCCTGCATCTTTAACAAATTCCATCAGTGTCATCAAGTTAGCCTTACTATTAGAAAATTTCAAAACACAACTCCTTAACCTATGTTCCATTATCTAAATTGCACTTCTTGATAAACCGTTAATCCCATAAATGTAGCAAGGTATCAACTTCCAATTGGGCACCTTAAAGAGTATGAAAATTTGACCCCATTGTTAAAATAACTATTGGTTCTTGATACTACAGTTTTCCCTATGCAGCTTTTTCAATAGAGAGTTTATTATCTAAAAACAACTAACCGCCTTTCCATATTTACAACATATCGGCCTTTTCGGCGATAATTATTACATATAAAATTTTCACCATTTAAGATACCACCCTTCCATACTGCATTTCAAACTCTTCTACGAATTATGTCAGACAATGGCAACTTACTTTGATGCGATAAAAATTTATTTTCCAATTCACACTACAACGACAATACTTATAATTCCAAAATTTTATTTCCAAAATTTTAAATAACCGATTAATAAAATTCCAAGTCACTAATCCTTATCATTTTCTTTTTGATTTTAAAGGAATATCTTATCCCTTCTTAATTTAATATTTTCATTGAATTGGTGCATCATGCAATCGAACAATCCCATCAATATATATATATATATATATATATATATATATATATATATATATATATATTGGGCATACACTTCAGGAAAACATTCCTCGAACTACTTTCCCCTTTCCCTTCTGGCATAGGTCAAGGCTACAATAACCCACCAAAAAGTTTTTATTACTTCTCAATCTTAACTTTACAAGCAATTCACCGAACAAGAATGTTATGATTTTCCATTTCCATTCCAAACTACTAATCATACTCACGAAATCATCATATAGTTAATATTACTGGGGTATTGCATAACTTGTTCTCGGCACCTCTTTTAAGGTTTCTTCCGCCAATTGGCATTATTGAACCTACTCACTTTATTTTAAATCCTCAAAACTTCATCATTCTTTTGGACATGCCAATCAACTCTACTGTCAATTCCCACTGCATCGCTAAATCTTCTTAGCTGGACATCCAATTTTTACATTTCTATAATACAGTCAATCAATGTCATATCAAAATTTCAAACAACGCTACCATCCAACCAACCAACCACTAAACCTTCAAGGGTCTCAACTCAACTCATAAATTAATATGAACTATCAACTCACCGATTTCCAACCCGAAATATTTACTATAGTCGACCATATGTCCATCCTTCATTCCCATCACCTCTAATCTTTCCCAACTGGACACGTACATTGGTATGAGTAACCCAATATGTCCGACTTAAAACACAAATTCCCCCATACAGGAAATGTTACCGAATGTCAAAACAAATACAATCACTACTAGCTCCAAAAGATTTCAAATTTCGGTCGTCGGTTCTCGGTCTTTTCCATATTCCGTCAATCCACCACTTTGACTCTTTTTGGATTCTCTTAAATACTATGCCTCTAGAGCACCCAAAATTTACCACCGATTCAACCAATACTCATTTATTTATTTATTTATTGCATTTAGCATACCATTTGCTTTTCTCTTAGCATTAGTAATCATACTCTAGAAATAATCTACAAGCACTTTTCTACTCTCGACCGGATTACCGTTTTTACCATGCCAAAATCTCTAATCCTCACTTATAAGTACCTCACTAAAAAATCTAACACTATACTTTGTTGCAAATGATTTAACCCATCCATTCTAACTGATGAGTTACCAACATCGAATCTTCGTGAAGCAACACCTCAAGTCTGTGTAAATCATGAGTTGATGATCCAACTTACTGTAACGACCTGGTTTCCCCAAGGCCGTCACTAGGTTTTTCCTATTAAAAACTTTCTTATTATGACTATCACCTTTAAAGTTTCAAGGTTATAAATTTAAAACTCAATTTCCCACATTTTATCAACACCAATATAATTAACCAACTTAATGAGTCGAATGTTCACCTCCTCAAAAATTATGGAACTTATTTAACAACAACTACAATTATTAATCATGCCTATTAGCACCTCGTCAATTTCTCGGACCTACATAGGGAAAATCCCTATCTACTACAGTATCCACTGCCGAAACTTGTTTGAACTGATGCCTAGCACCTACATACTAAATTGTGATATCTTTTCTTTAACACTTTTCTAACCTCCTAGACCCATTATCGGACTAGCGGAGGAAATATATACGCCTTCCCCCACGATACATACTTTTATTCATCACAATTTTGACTTCACCCGGAACCTTATATTACTCACCTAAATAGATTTTATTTACCCGCACTCACTATACTTCCAAACCCACAATTCTTAGCTATTTTCTACATATCATCTTTTATTTTTATTTGTTATATTTCCTCGTTCCCATACTTTTACTCTACCTTTTTGTCAATCCAAAACATTTTTCTAGCCACAGCTTTTTCACATTCTTAGTTCCAACTATTCGACTTCCTTTCTTAATATTATTATAAGATTCTTTCCAACTTCAGTGCTCTACTTTACTATCTAGTAATTAAGAACAACTTACTAAGTGCTACCGATCATTATCTTATTCGTACGCCATTTGCATATAATTGTTTCTCAATTTACAATTTACATTTTCCAATAATGTATTCTTTCACCATCACGATGCATCTATTACCCTTACTAACAACACAACATTACTCAAATTCGCTACTAGCAATATTACCACAGGTCGTATCACTATTTGTCAACAAGACAACCCTCCAAGCACAGGGCCAATGCACTAATTAATGTAATGAAAGAGCTAATACTCATGTATCTAATTCACCTATTGACACTCTATCTTATGTCCCCTACTGACTAGACGACTGACACGTCCTCCTATCTCATGGTCTTCTACTGACCCAACCACTAGCAAGTCTACAGAACCTATAACCTAGGCTCTGATACCAAAATTGTCACGACCCGTCCCGGACATCTGTCATCCCAGGACTGGCGTGACGACAATATGACATCATCTGTTTCATTTTTATCTTCTTATACATTATATAATTACATAAATGTTCTATACAATTTCAAACATACAACAAGTACATAATCTTTCACTATCTTATTATTCCTCTTTGTCAGCTCAACTTAGATATTTCCCAGATGACTCCACCTAATGCCAGTAGGGGACCGTCTCCTAAAGGATTTACTTGCGAGTGTACTGCATTCTTAGTAAAAACCATTTTTAACATAATAATAACACATTCATTCATATGGATCAAGCGTAAATATATGTATATCCACCACACAGTTGGTAAAACCTCAAATTTCACAAGAGCAGTGTAAATAAGTTTGCAAACACCATAATCAATAATAAGTCATCATATATATATATATATATATATTTAAAACACCCCAACTCAGAACACATATCTCAATCCCATACCCATCGGCTAAGGCATAGTGATCGTTTTAACCTCACGATCGGGAGTTGCAACGGTACCGTAACCATCCGTAAGATATGCCTTCCTAGTGGACCTAACTGTGCAGATCACCACCAACCGGACGTCTCCGGAGGCCAATAATATAAATCACCACATAACGTCAATCACCATATAGTAAATATCCATCGGCCGGACCACCCTCCGGACAAATCATAATATAAACTATGGCCTAGTCAATTCAATAATATTATTACCAAATCACAATTAATTATCCCTCTGCCGGACCACCCTCCGGACAGATCATAATAATAATCACCACTTCAATAATATCGACAAAATCACCATTTCATAAATACCGTCAAAATCACCCTTGTCCCCCTCTTTTTAACAAAACCCACTTTTAATTTAAAAATCATGTTTTTCTCACCTTTTTATTAAAATCACCAAATCCAACAGATTATTTATAAAGTCTTTCTTTTTAAACCCAAACATTTCAATGGAAAATTCATTTTTATCAACTCACCCACAATTGGCTTGATCCATATAATTTATAAAATTCGTACAGTTAAATAAATACATATCTCATCATATTTATATGAAAATAGTTTGGCAAGAAGAGCAGTACACTCACCTGATATCTGCTTTCGTAACCTTTAACCGACTATCCGAACTCCGGTGCCTGCGAACCTAACGGTGACAGGGTCTAAATTAATACTTTTGTATAAAACAAACTAATCACGCCATGAAATCCTAATTTCCTTAATTTGCTATTTCTCATCTTTTATTACGAAATATAACTATTCAACTAGTATCGTTTGTTACGGTTTACTATTTATAAATTCTGTTCTTATAAACAAATCTCAGGATTTATTATTTTCATTTAATTACTTTAAGGTTAGAAAACTAAAATTTAGAATTCACAACAAAAATTAGAAAGGTTACCCGTTCCGAACAGATCGTGGATTTCCCTAAAATTCCATGTATTTCTGATTTTGCTCCCCACCGCCTAAGCGAACGAGTGACTGCTTCTCCCTTTCTCTCAACTGCACACTGCAATTTTACCGCCTGAGTGAAAATCCACCGCTTAGGCGGTAAACGTCTTTCTCCTTCTGCTCTGTTTTGAGATTTCAGTTGCTACCTTTTCTCTCCTTACCTCACCAACTTCGATCATCCCCAAACACTCACAACGGCTACCGAACACCAACAACTTCACACTACCAGACCAATTACATGCATACACACAACAAAACACACACACACACAAATGCATGACAAAACCTATGACGGCAAACCATACGAATACCTACACGATCACCGGTGACCCAACCGACGAGCGGCATACCCGCATACATTCTGCAAAACACACTTACACACACTCTCTTCACTGCCGCCGACGATCACCAGAAGAACAACACTGCCGAACTGCTTCCTCTCTCTCTTTCGTTTTCTATTTTCTGTATTCTTTCAGCCAACCAACGGTCACACACACACATACACACCACCGGACGACTAAGCGACACCAAACTCCCCTACACCGTCGGCTGTTAACCAGCCACGCCATCAACCACCTTTACCGCCGGAGGAACACCCGAATAACACCCACACACTCGCCTAACGTGTAAGAGCTCACGGCTGGACAAAGACCATGCCACCCCAATAATTATTCACCAACTCCAATCTCTCAATATATATATATAAATAAAAGAAGATATTTTTGTAAAATTACACAAACCTCCCCTTAGGTTATGTTGTGGTAGCAATTAAACCCAAATATATGTTTACAAAAATTTCAGTCCAACCCTTTAAAATTTTAATTCACATAATCAATATCGTAATCCCCCCCGATATTTTTCGAAATATTTTAAAACGTGACTCGAATTATTCGTATATGAAAAGTCGGGGTCTTACACCGTAGATAACCCACAAGGACAAATGACTCAAGGAGAAACAACTAAATGAAAATTAACAACATAAAATTTATGTAGTATAAATTGTTAATGATAGGTACCACACAAATAATACTGACGCAAATATACCACTCACATAAGTTATTGACTAATAACCCATATTAGTTATTAGTATTGGGAATATAATAATCGACTACAGTGGATGGAATCATTGGTAGTAGGGAATAATGCTTCAGGAAATGTCGGTAGTAGTGTCGTAATTATGAAATTTGGCAACCATAACTATTTAATTTGTGGTGATTATTCAGGCTAAAATTTGATTTAAATATAATTTTTTAGGCTCTGTAAAATTAAATATACAGTTGTGATTGACTGTTGACCAAGTTCAAGAAACCTTCATGCGTCAGATCATAATCCCAAGACCATCTTCCAAAGGTCTTTTTTTTTTTGTTTATAATGACAAGCAAAATTTATAAATTATACTAAGAATAATATATATATTTTTTTATATTAATCAATTTATTATGAGTAGCGGGTACCATAATCCAAACCTAGGGTAATCACAAACCTACTCTGATATCACCTGTGACAACCCGATTTTCCAGGGCCACCATTTCATTTCTCCCATTGGAAAATTTATACCAAAATCAGGTTGACCAATTTTTTTTATTCTATAAAATCTAGTAAATTTATAATGCGACAGCGTTCAGTAATTAATAATTCGTCTTATAAAAATATTTTAATTTACCATGCGATGGCGAAAATTTTAATTATTGAATTCATCGATTACAACAATAAATAATAAATATAATTTTTACAAATAAAAATTCATATTAATATTTTCGGTCGTTGTTTCGTATGTGCGACCGATATTTTAATCTATAAAATATGATAAATTTTCAATGTTTCAGTGACCAATTATATTTATCGAATAATTATAACCGAATAAAGAATAATTTATTAATGGTAAATCCAAGAAATTTTGACAATCACAATTGTCAAATTGATCGATTCAATTTTTTACACCGGTAAATAATAAATTCAACTATTACAAATTAAGTAGAAATTCAATTGAAATTCCTGTCACCGTATTATTTCCAAATACATTCAAATAAATTCCTAGCACCGGTCAATTTAATACTAAAGTTTAAATATGTAATTCAATATACAATTACGGCAACAATTATAATTATGGAATTTATAGTTTATCGATTTATCAAATCGATTGTACAATGGTGATTAATAAATACAATTGTTACAATTTTTTAAGTAAAAAGTCAAATGAGATTCTTGGCTCCGTTCTCGTTCTCACCGGCACTACAATTACAACTGTTAGGTTGTGAGGTAACGCTCAATAGAACTCCAACCCCTTTAACATGTGCATTTAGTTAATACGATATATAGAATATTTGGGCATGATTTTCACATAATCATAATTATTTTATAAATTTAATAGGTAGAATTCAACAACAATAATAGCATAAGTCACATAATAGAAAAATTAAATACATATATTTGAAGAATTAGAAATCCTACCTGAAATCCGAAACCGAAATCCAAACTGAAAAATATAATTTGTTTTCGCCACAAAACATTCTCGCAAAAAAATATTTTTTCTTTTTTATCTTCTATCCCCAAAACAATCAGTTGGTCTTTTTTTTTTTTTTTTTTTAATTATATAATATGATAAAAATGATACGTGTCTATTATATATTAACACGAATTGTGCTGTCTTCTTAATATGAAGACAACACAATTCAACTTCTATATGTATATTATTATTATTTACGTTTAAATCTCTCTTAAAATAAAGAAAATATCAATTATACCCCAAAATTCTTAAAAGTATATTTTAAATAACACATTGTTCCCAAAACTTCTAAAATCAATTTAAAATAAACATTTAACTCCAAAATATTATCAAATATTATTTATGTCATAAATTCGCAAAATAGTTCCAAAAATATTAAACTTTTATATAAAATAGTATTTTCAAAAATTTAAATTTTCGGGGTAATACAAGATCTGCGGCGACACGAGAATTTCTTTTAGCCACAAGCAGATCAGAGAGACTTGTGGTTGATGGAGAGCCTTCGTGTTACGCCCTAACAATGTTGGAGGACCAAACAACACAGACTTGGTGTACTTTCCTACCAGATACGGTGAGTGCGGCACCAATGAGGTCGTTGGCAAGGATGGCACCAACCGGGTGCTACTCGGTGGGTAACGTTGTAGCACAACACCAGCAGGTGTTGGCGTTGTGTTGGGTGATCTTAGGTGCAATGTTAGGACCGGTATTTTGTGGGTATATAGCAATGAGCAAGACCTTGGCACGAAGCCAAGGCAACGAGGGCTAAGAAGCAGCATCATGCGTTAGAGGAACGGGGAGGTGTTGAACCAAGCTGTTGGGTAAGCGTTGGCAAAACATTGTGTTGTTGGGCAACGTGGAAGCACGTTGGTAGCATTGGTAGAGGATGCCAGAATTGGAGTTTTTGTAGGGAGTCACAGGACCAACGGAAGACCTTGGTGCGGTATCAAGGCAAAACAAAACAACATAGGCACAATGTTACGTTGTGGGCAGAGTTAAGTGCGGAGCATGACGAACTGTTGGGAACGGCGATGCATTTTGGGGGTGGAAAATGCATATGGCGTGGAGACGTCATTGGGTGCAACGATGCGATGAGACAAAACGTGAGCGCAACTACGCGTTCTACCCATGCAGGAGGCGTTGCAAGACTTTAGCGAACGTTGGCATTACTATGAGATGAGATGGCAACGAGGTAGGCTTTTGGGACGGTGCAAAAACGTTGGAATAAAACTGAGCTCGTGGTGAGCTGATGGGTTGGTGGTTACCAAGCAGTTCTGGTAAGTTTCTGGGAAGTTTTGGTTAGTTTTCTGTAACGAACCGGTTTACCAGGGCCTTCACTAGGTTTCTCCTATAGAGAATTCTACCCCAAATATTTTATCATTTATAAATAAATTAGTATTACTAATAATTCCGCTGTGATAACAATTGTAACGACCCAATTTTCCAAGGCCGCCACTCGGTTGCTCCCGTGGAAGAATTAAAGCTAAAACTAAATGATCAACATTTTATTCTATAAATCTGGGAATTTTGTTTTTTACCATGCAACGACGATAATTATAATTTGTCGATTTAAATTTTTTTAATATAACGACAATAATTGTACTCAATTTATCGATTCAATTTTTACAACGGTAAATATTAACTACAATTATTACAAATAATTAATAAATATAATTATTCCAATTTAAATAGAATTCCAAATAACCATTTTCAAATAAATTCAGTTAAATTCCTGGAATAAATATAAAAATATATAGCATTAAATTATTTATAAAACCAAATATTAGTATTTTAATAATTAATAAATATTCAAAGTATAATAAATCCACTCTTAAAACCGAAATATTAAATAGTTATCCACTATTTTACTATTGTTGGGAAACTGGTTTACTATATTTTTACATGCATTATATATATACATGTATATAATATTTCATATAAATGTTATTTACTATTTTCAAATTGGTTCGATTTAATTAGCGAATTGTAGAAATCAGGATAATTAAAATAATTCCGGTCGATTGATCAAAATAATAAATAATTCCAAATTCTACTGTCGATTTTACAATAGTAAATAATAGTTACAATTCTTACAAATAGAAGTTCTAATATAATTTCTCACACAGTTTCGCTCTCACCGGCCCTGCAATCAAAACTGTGAGATTGTGTGGCAACGCTAAGTATAATTTTAATATCTCTAATATGTACATTTAATTAATACTACAAATAAAGTACATTGGCATGATTTTCACATAATTTTCACATAATCATAATTATTTCATAAAATTTAACAGTTAAAATTTAACAACAATAATAACATAAATCACACAATAAAAAAATTAAATACATATATATTAAAAGAGTTAGAAATTCTACATATAATCTGAAGCCGAAATTCAACTGGAGGATTATTTTTCTTGTAAAATAAACATTCAAATATTATCCCATTTTCCTTAACAATCTCCCACAGCCTTTTTCTTTTTTAAAATATATATATATATATAATATATATATATATATATATATATATATATATATATATACTAGCGTATAACCCGTGCCTAAAGGCACGGGTGTTAAATAACAACAACAAAAAAACTGACATAATTTTTTCTATATATACGACATTTTACACTTATTTCATTTGAACGTCAATAACAGCTAACATTAAACATTAATAATAATTAACAATGGAGACTAATATTTTGCACCTATATCATTTGAACATCAATAATAACTAACAATTGAATATTAATAATATAGTTTCCAATAGATTCTTTTCTCTATTTCATACGCCCAATTTTTTTTTTTAAAAAAAAAATAGACAAAAATACACGAAAAAATAATATTTAATGATTACAACTCAACTTTATTTGAAGAAATATTTAATAATTAATATATATGTGTGTGTGTGTGTATTAATCTCTTAATTTTACCTTATCAAATTGATATATTGCGATGACAATCAATAACGTCTCGAGACATGAATAAAACTAAGAATCCTCCCTGCACAAAGACCATTAGCAAGGTGAATGTAACTAATGTGGTTGTAACATTTTGCGTCTTCCAAATCTGTCCAATGTAGTAACGAAACCAAAGAGGCAAAAAGTCATCTCAAGTATACAAAAAATGTCAAGAACTACAAACATAATTTGCAATTCAATGGTCTGCATTTATAACATGCTCGATATGTTCACCATCAAGGACAAAATAGTGCAATCTATCAAAACTACTATAAACCAAGCTCCAAAATACAAACTTCAAAGTCCAACAAAACACAATTGATAGCATTTTACACCATGTCCAAGAAAATACATCTATTACCTCCACATTCTATATGTAGAATTATTACAATAATTCTATATTTTCAACTTCCAAGAATGAAAACTTATATGAATCGCAATACTCAGTCATGCAAACATACCTCCAAGGCCAAATAAAGACCCTCCAAAAATAAATAAACCACATAAGAAATAACGTATATACACATAAATATATACATATAGATAGATAGATATAACACCAAATAAAATATCCAAAAAAAAGGATAACAATTATGACTTGAACAACAACGATGGAACAAAAACAATAAGAACATTACCATGTTCCTGTTTCTAATTTCATAGGAACAAAAACAATAATCAAGAAGGTCCCAATAATTTATACAACATTTGAATTAAACTTACAAAATGAGTCTTAATATAAAAGAAACATAAATTGAAAATGAATATAAGTAGATCTATAACATAGTTTCTATTTTCAAAGTTAAAATCTTGATTTTAGAGCAACAAACAGGTTTAGAAGATAGGTACATAAACAAAAAATTGAAAGACATAAAAAATAAATTGAAGTAGACCTAACGTAAATAGGAAAAAAATTAAATTAGACATAAAAAGAGATTAGAGATAAACATAACCAAAAAAAAATCGTTCCCACATTTTGTTTTGTTCCAATATTATGGGAACAGAAATAGAAACTGGTGAGAAAATGTCACCCAAATTTTCAGTAAAAAAAACACTAAGTACAAAAAGTACCTGCGTATTTATCTAACAATGTAGAGAAATATATCAGCTAAAGCAGAGTCTTTAAACTGATTAGATTTCCCCTCCAAGTTACTTTGAAGAACCCCCATTATCTGTGTCCTCAACACACCAACCAGGCTTGCGCATCACCTTCATAAAACCCTCCAAAAGCTTGTTTCATTGATGACAAATAGCTGTATATTTATGATTAACATGTAAATACACAACAATTTAAGCGGCTTCTATTTAGTGTTCCTATTTCCCTTTTTCTTAATATGTTTCCATAAAATCATAACATAATCGACTTCAAAAACTTGAAATAGACTATTGAAAAAAAAAAAAAAAAACATATCACAATGGGAACACATTAATAAAACTAAGATATTGGATCAACTCACATGAGAAGATGCAGGTTCTGAGGCTAAAGATGAGACTACCACAATGGAAATTAACATAATCAGTTATTTAAAAAATTGGAGAAAACAAAGATCAACAGTTGAATAAAATAGAAATGAACTGCAATTATTGCAATTTAAAAAAAAAAAATCATAGAAAATATACACAACAAAATGCCTACGAAAAATATATTACCCAAGTGTTTTCGTTCCAAATGCACTCTTCCAAATCCTTTATTTAGATGATGCTTTATTCATCTGATTAATCTGCGCATTTCTTCTGCACTTGGGAAAAATGAAAAAAAAAAAATTGTAAATATTAATCTGTACATAAGTTCTAAATCCACACAACAAAATGCATAAAAAAAAAAAACAGAACAGAAATAGAAACAGAAATAGGAACAGGAACAGAACAGAAATAGGAACAGAACATAAACAGTAACAGGAACAGAACAGGAACAGAAACAGGAACAGGAACTAACCTTTGCTTCCAGTTTTCTGGGAACATAAACAGAAATCTGGGAACCAAATCAAGCTCGACATGGAACAGAAACGGTAAACATGAACTGCAAGTCCACATATCCCTTCTTCTGAACTGCAACAGTAATAAAATTGGAACATTTTAAGGCGCTCTTTGGTCTTAGTTTGCAAAACAGTTTTCTGTTTCTCAAACACCCAGGGGAAAAAATATTATAGGCCAAAAAAAATTATAGGCTATTTTCTCTACTTCTACAATTGAACAGAACAAATGCAGATTGAAAAAAGAATAGAACAAATTCAGTAGCACGTTGTCAAATCATACTCTCAAGGAAGTAAGGGACTACATGCATGTCGGTTAAACTTAGACACTTTCCAATTTTTTTTAGTACTTCACAGATTTTTTTAGTAGAGAATGGATCAGTTTCTATTTTAGACAAATTTGAACAGAATACAAATAGTTCGCAAACTGAATACGAAATCAGTAGAGTATAGACACTGAATTTTTTTGAAATCAGAAAAGACACTTCATTCCAAAAGCTACAGTATATAAGCTTCAGTAAAGAAACACTTTGATGCTGAAGCTTTTGAAATCAGTATAGACACCCGTGCCTTTAGGTAAGGAAACTAAAAATAAAATCAGTAGAGTATAGACACTGCATTTTTTCATTCTTGAATTTTAAGGTAAAGAAACACTATGTTCTCACGTTCCTGTGTTCATTCCAAAAGCTTCAAATTTATGCTGCTGGAATTAAAGAGTATAGGCACTGAATTTACTTTTATCTCAAGGGCATTATTACAGTAGTAGTTGGAGGAGTTTATTGCTCATGAATAGCATATCTAGTGGTGCCTGTACCGCCTCCATCTCTCCTTAAAGCTATTGAAATAATGTTACATTAATATATATAAGATATAAATTAAAAATAATAATAATAATAAAAAATAAAATAGATGCAAAATGTTCTCCAATGTGGCGGAGCCAATTGGTGCATGTTAACAGTGTGGGTTAACGGGTGGGTGGTGGCGCTGATGTTGGCGGATGACGGAGGCGAATGGCAGGACATGGAGTGTAGGGGCAGGGGTGAAGAAGAAAAAGCATAAGAACAGGAATGTGAGAACAGAAATGGATATTTTGAGAACAAACAGATATTTCGAGAAATTTGTTTTACAAATATGAGAGAACATAAAAAGATTTCTGGGAACAGAACGGAAACAATGATAAAGATAACGATATGCAAAACCAATCGAACTAAAATTAAGTATACACTTCAAAGGCATTTCATCAAGCATGTGGTGCTCAATATGAAATCAGAATGCAAACATTAGAATAGAAACAAAATACAGATTCGCAATATGGAACCTGACCTTCGTAAAAATCATAATAGAAACATCCATCCTAGGATTTACGGGGAGATCGGGGAGCTTTGATCTCTGTGGAAATATCCGTCCTACGATTTTCAGACAGAATTGCCCTGAGGGTTAGGGTTCTCAGTGTGGATTTGAAGGTTAATGTGGAGTTTGAAGAAAATGGAAGCAATGATCGTGCGGCTGTAGAGAGAGAACATCTTTGAGAGTGTGGCCAAAACCATAACTTGTGTGGTTTGTAGAAAATAAAAATAATCAACGGTCCTAAAATTGCAAACATATTAAATATGTATATTTACATATCCTACTTTATATGGTTGCAGGTAACAATGATAAACCAATTGAAGACCTAATTAATCATCAAATAAAAAACAACATTAAATCAAAGTGGTAAGATACTGGCAAGAGAAAGAGAGGTGGAATATACCAGATCTGATGTCGATGGCGAAGGTTGAACCAGGACAGAACACTGGGTTCAATCACCCAAACAATCAGAATTCGTTTTCAAATCTAAGAACACAAATAAAGAGAAAAACATAAATACAATCTGAACTGAACAATAACAGTAACAGAAATATGGGAACAAAGATATGGGAACAATAACAGTAACAGTAACAGAGATATGAGAAAAATACCTTAGACTTCAAGATCCGAAACCTCGATCTTAAAACACTCTAGGCTCGCATTGACGAAATTCAAAATATGAGTATGCATAAACACATTTGGAGAAGTACACAGAGAAGAGCAAGAAGGTGATGATAGCCATAGGGAATTAGTTCAGAGAGAGCCACGCTTCAACCAAGGTTCAACCAATACTCTATTTGTAAGAGGCCAGATGATCGTGCTCTGATTAAATCCACAAAAAATTAAGCGGATGGATCAGTAAAGAGGGGAATACAAAGAACAAACAAACAAACCCTAGAAAGAAAACCAAAAAAAAAACAAAGAAGATGGAGGTAAAAATCAGTACCTGGTTCGCATAAGAGAGAGGAAACAAACCCTACCAGATTTGGCGAAATTAGAGGATTGCGACGGTGGTTGGTGATGGGGATGGCGATGCACGGTGTGTTCGGCGATGGCTGCGCCGGCGGCATGGGGAGAGAGAGATGAACTACTCAGATCTGAAGGGGAGGAGGAATCGGAGTCTGGAACCCTACGGTGGTTGGTGATGGGGATGGCGATGGCGATGGAGGAAGATGATGGCGATGCACGGTGTGTTCGGCGATGGTTTCGAAAAACAGACATGGGGCAACTCGCGAGTGATCGTCGCCGTCGTCTTCGCAAGGGAGGGAGGGAGGCCGCCGTCGTCGTCTTCGCAAGGGAGGGTGAGAGTGAGGGTAAGGCAGAGACAAAGAGAGTGAGACGGGTGAGAGGGTGAGGCAGGGTCTACGATTATGGAGGCGACACAAATTCGGCGGAGAAGAAGCAGCACGCTGAGCAGCAGGGTCTATGATCTTGAAACTCTCAAAAGTAAGCTAAGAAGTAAATGCAGCCACTGTTTATATATATATATATATATATATATATATATATATATATATGCTTCTATCCTCTATTCCCTGCAACCCTATCCTCTATATATATAATTAGTAATGTACATGTGTATGCGTGCTATCCTCCTGCTCCCCCCTTAACTCTAGGAGATATGTGCTGACCGACCTATTAATTCCTTTTATTCATTATTATTATTATTATTTATACATATTACACGTGTAATAGCATGCAACTTTTATATATATAGTTTGAGTTGATTCCTTCTCTAGAAAGGAATCAGTTTAAACCACAATTATTTATTTATATATTTATTTACACAATGTCACTTCTAACTTAAAGTGAATATTAATTATATTCTAAAATTTTTAAAAATATATTTTAAATAGTATTATAGTCCTAAAATATTTAAAATCAATGTAAAATTACATTTAACTCTCCCAAAATTATCAAATATTATTTATATCATAATTTTGTAAATATAATCCCAAAAATATTAAACTTATGTAAACTAATATTTTTTAAAATATAAATTTTCAGGGTATTACAATATTCCCCCCTAAAATAAATTTTGCCATCGAAATTTCGTTCAAGCAATAATAATTTAGAATCGCACTACATGGTCGTGTTAGTCACACTCGATTTTAGAATAACTGTTCTCTATATAGGGTCCCGTAACCAAAAGTCACTCACAATTAATAACCAACAAAATCCATTGCACATATCGTGACATCCCCATTCGCGGTGGCCCACATTATATCCAACAACTTACGAACATGGTGCACTTTGGCCGGTAACACATAGCATAGACAACTAATTGCCAAAGAGTCTTATGTTTTTAATTGCTTCCACTACGCACTCTGATAAAAATAGCAATAAATATATATGCCCAATAAATATATTTTAAATATCACGGTAGTCTCACTTGGATTGGGTCTATCTCAATTTCAACAGGTCTACGACCTTAATCATTTTTTCACTTGGCATGACTTTTCAAGTCCATTGTCATATCCCATAACCAGCATTTACTAATTTCATTCGACATTTCAAGCCAACATATCGCAACCAACATCGTAATCAATAGATAACCCAAATTCCATGTGGACTGGCTCGTGAGACTAAAAATAATCAATCCCAATATCCACATTAAAATTTTAATAATCTTGTAAACTTTTTAATAAATATCAACACAATTCAAATTTCTAATAATAATTTTTTCACAACACGTCTCAAACACATAAATACTTTTCAAGCACATGAATACGTCTCAAAACACCTAAATACGTCAAAATCATCTAAATACATCTCAAAACACATAAATACAACCGAACCACTTAAATATATACGTACCAAAACAACTAAATACCTCTCAATCATATAAATACATTTCAACCATATACATATATTCCAACATCAATTAAGCTCAAACATTCAAATTAACATTCTCAAGTACAATTGGCTCCCACTAGTCTTATAATAACCCCACACTTCGACTCCACCCTTCGCTAGTAGTGAACCAATATCTATTTGAGTTATTTTTATTGGTGTACTGTCTTCGTAATATAAAAATATTTTATGGATCAAGTATTTTTATCAAAATCCATTTTCCAATAAAATATAACCACTTTGGGCAGTGTCCAAATCTCAACAAACTATCCTCATAACAAAACAACCGAATTTAAATCAACTGATCAATTCACTTGTATATAATAAAATAACATAGTTCCTTGCCAACCATAGGATCGTTTACCTCACGATCGGGAGTTATAACGATACTCTAACCTGTCCAACTATGCCATTTAAGGTGGCTATCAGTATTAGGGTCATTTAATATTTCCAATAGTAGGAGCCAATACGTGGTATAAACCACCATATGATGATAATCATCACTGTCAAGATCAACAACAGATATCAACTATCTGCAGGACTTGCCCTCCTGTTAGGTCACAACATATCGTCCTACAGAACATGCCCTCTTGTTAGGACCAACAACATCCTGCAGAACATGCCTTCCTGTCGGAATCACACTATGGCATAGTCGGATAATAAAATCATTTTCCGTATTTAAAAATTTACTTTATCCGTATCACGTTATAAAATAATCAATTTTTATAAACCTTTTCTTTTGACATTTTAGTACGAAAATATAATATAACAATTTATATAGAAGACAAAGCATATGATGTCTTCATAATATAAAAAGAATTTATGGATCAAGTATATTTGTCAAACACCAGTTTTCAAATTATAATATAGGGTTAATTACACTTTACCCCTTGTGGTTTGGGCAATTTGCACTTCACCCCTAGTGGTTTAAAAATAGCCACTTACCCCCTTGTGGTAATATATTTGTTGCACTTACCCCCCTACATCAGGGGGTAAGTGGTTTGAAAATCTGACCACAAGTGGGATAAGTGGCGATTTTCAAATTACAAGGGGGTAAGTACAAATTGGCCAAATTACAAGGGAGTAAAGTGTAATTAACCCTATAATATAATATAACCGCACCCCAAGCCGGAATAAAATTCTACTGCTACCATTACAACAAAATGATGCTTTTAAATTGACCAATCAAATTATTTTGATATATAATAAAATATCGCACACATATTCTCCTACTAGCCATAAGATCATTTCACCTCATGATTGAGAGTTACGACAGTACCGTAACCTGTGTAACTGTACAATCTAAGGTGGCTATCAGTGCTAGGGTTATTCATTATCTCCAATGGTAGGAGTAACATATGGTATAAGCTACCATATCAACAACACAATCAACCACTTGCAGGACTTGCCCTCCTGACAGGTCTCAACATATTATATAAACATACGTCCTATAGGACATGCCCTTCTGTAAGGACCAATCACATCTCGCAGGACATGCCTTCCTGATGAGACGATTATGGCATAGCAAAATAATAAAAATATTTTTTTCCACCTTTAAAGTTTCTCTTGATTCATTTAATATCATAAAACTGTCTATTTTCATCAACATTTTTTTCCTATAATTTAATATGAAAATATAATTTGATAATTTATATAGAAGACAGTGAATATATTTAAACCGATCCTTTCAATAACTTATCCTATGGTCCACAACACTAAAAATGATTTTCCAAAGTAAACGGAAACAGAAATGGAGAACAATTCCGCCGGCTCCAACTTTCCTAAAATATGAGACACAACTTAACTTTAGACATTTGCAATTCTAGCAAACTCACTTGCAATCATTTCATTTTGCAATATTATAATTTCAAATGCTACGTAAACCAACAGGGACTTGCCAAATTCAGACTAAACCAGCAAACAATTTATGGAACCCCATTCAAAATCCCCAGAAGAAATGTACATATATATGTATGAGAGTGTTGAAATATCGCCACCTATCTCCATTGGTCATAAATTCATACCAAACATATTGTTTTACTTTAAACATTTGTAGTGGAAACCATATTGGGAATTAAATATGTTCTCTTTCCTTAAAATAATTGGATATATGGTGACTAAAATGCATTGTTTAGTTGCTTAACAGAGGTGATGTCATACCAGCATGGGCCTTTGAATAGACAAGAAGCTCGTGATCAATTTGTTTAGTAGGCGTATTAGGTTAAGATTTGAATTTGACGTATTAGTTGTGTAACATTGAAATTTATAAAAAAAAAGATTAGTAGTCTGCGAGGCAAAAACTAATATCATACCACTTAACATATTTTTTTTTTGAGCCACTTATTTTATACCATGTCAAACTATTTTTCAAGTCTTTTTAATTCGAATACAAATCCAACATTTATTTGGTATCAAATTATATATATATATGAGTAATGTGATAATGGGTACCATAACTCAAGTATAGGTTGGTCGCAAACCTACTCTCTGATACCAACTGTAACGACCCAATTTCTCAAGATTACCACTAGGTTTCTCCTATAGAGAATTCTACCCCAAACATTTCACCATTTATAAATAAATTAGTATTATTAATAATTCCGCTCTGATACCAATTGTAACGACCTGGTTTCCTAGGGACACCACTCGGTTGCTCTCGTGGGAGAATTAAAGCTAAAACTGAATGATCAACATTTTATTCTATAAATCTGGGAATTTGTTTTCTTACCATGTAACGACGACAATTATAATTTGTCGATTTAAATTTTCAATACGACGACAATAATTGTACTCAATTCATCGATTCAATTTTTACAGCGGTAAATAACTACAATTATTACAAGTAATTAATAAATACAATTATTCCAAGTTAAATAGAATTCCAACTAAAATATCTGGCGCCACACTATTTTCAAATAAATTTAGTTAAATTCTAGGAATAAATAAAAAAAATATATACCATTAAATATTTACAAAACTAAATATTAGTATTTTAATAATTAATAAATATTCAAAGTATAATAAATCCATTCTTAAAACCAAAATATTAAATAGTTATCCACTATTTTACTATTTTTGGGAAACCGGTTTACTAAATTTTTACATGCATAATATATATACATGTATATAATATTTCATATAAATTCTATTTACTATTTTCAAATTGACTCGATTTAGTTAGTGAATTGTAGAAATCAGGATAATTAAAATAATTTCGGTTGATTGATCACAATAATAAAATATTCCAAATTTTACTGTCAATTTTACAATAATAAATAATAACTACAATTCTTACAAATAGAAGTTCTAATATAATTCCTCTCGCAGTTTCGCTCTCACCGGCCTTGTAATCAAAACTGTGGGATTGTGAATCAACGCTCAGTGTAATTTTAACCCCTCTAATACGTGCATTTAATTAATAACACACATAGACATGATTTTCATATAATCTTCACATAATCATAATTATTTCATAAAATTTAACAGTTTAGATTTAGAACTTCCAACCTATAATAAAATACATAACTTAGAAAATAATTACAAATTGCTCTGCAATTTTGAAGGAAAATATAAATACAGTTGTTATACAGGCAATAAACAATTATACAATTTAATTGAATTAGTAATAAATCTAGGAAATAATTTAGATTCTCAAATAAACAGACAAGATATAATTTATCATTCTATTCTAACAACTACTGAAAAAAAGAATAAAATAATAAAAGAATTAGGTGAAAAATTAGAATATATTAAGAACCAAAATTCTAGTAACACAGAAATACTAGTTAAATAGAAAAGAAACTAGAGTTTGAACATTTACCTAGTAAGAGTGACATAATAGATTTAATAAACAAGAAATTACAAGGTAAAATAGTTGATACCATAGAAATTGAAGAGATATTGAAAAATTTAAAACTAGAAAAAGAAGAATATAGTGAAAAAGGTAAAAAACCCAAAAAACAAAAAAAAAATGTTATCTCTATGGAAAAATAAAATGAGCGGCAAAGAAGTAATATTACATGACCAGTTAAAAAGAAGTCTTAGTACCAGATTATTTAGGAACAATAAAGCAGTAGATAATCAAATAGAAACATTAATAGATATAGAAAAGGATTATGAAAAATTTAAGAAAGAAGGATTAAAAAAGATAAAAGAAACACTTTCATATAATAAAGGAAGTATAATAAAAAAATAAATAATAGATAGTAGCCAGCTATACATACATTTTCACGAATAAACAATCAGTTATACTACAGAAAGGGAACAAGTATCAACCTTATAAGTAGAAAAAGTCATAATGATATAATAAGATTAAACCTAAACCTCACTTATATAGGACTAGAGGTAATAGGAATAAAAGGACTGCACCGACAATTCTTAAGAACCAAAGTATTAATATGTTTATTTGATGATAGGCACGAGAATTTAGAAATGAGTCTCCTAGGAACAACTGAGATAGACATGAGCCATAATGGTGAAATTGTATATTTTACACCTGATTTTTCAATAAAAACAACGGACCTATTAAATCACATAAAAATAGGAATTAAAACCAAATGTTACGATATAGAAATAGGAACATAAAATCTAATTGTATGTACAGGATTTATAGGAAGAATGAGTGAAAATAGTACTACAAATTATAGAATTAAAAATGAAGAAATATTCAATCTACTAAAACCAGAAGGCATAAAAGCAATTCCACCCAAGAAATTTAGTCCACAAACAAATGCAGGAACAGACTGGAACCTTAGTAGCTTCATAAACAATACTATACTTACCCCAAATAATAACATAACATATAAAAATAAAGATGGTAGCTTAAGCCTAAGATTTACAGATTATAAATATCAGGCCAGTAGAAAAAGAAATAAATGCGAAAGAAACATCATTTGTTAATATAGAAAAGGAATATAACTTTACCCATAAGGATTACGAGAATGAAATAACTGAAGAATATTAAACCATATTATTAAATAATGAATATTAGAGGTTAGAAAAATTAGGATACACTCATGAATAGATAATAGATTTTAATAAAGAAATATGAAATATGGAATTATACGTAGGAAATCCAAACGTAAAATCTCTAGACACATTTAAAGATATAGAAAGCATAAAAATTAACTTTGATACTAATACAATAATCAAAATAGAATCAATAAAAGTAGATGTAGAACTAGAAAATGTCAATAGATATCTAGAGGAGGTTAAAATGAAAAATACAGTAGACCAACCAAGAGCACGTGCAATTATAATATAAACAGGCGAAGGAACTAGTAGATGACCAATAGACGAAGATATTCCTATGCCAGATAGAACATCTTATTATTTAAGACCAGAAACTATAACAAAATATTCTTTAGGAGGAAGATACCCAAGAAGGGGAGCCAACCCTTTAATAATAGATATGACAGGAAAATCACTGGGAAAAATACTAAAGCCAGACAGTTTAGAAAAATTATCAACGACAACACAAACTGGAACAATACTAGAACTAATGAGTTATGAACCTCAGGTTTGGCCAGAAATAATCGATAGATGGGAACAAGATGCAGCCAAAGCATGACAAAATAGTAATAGGATAGAAAAAATGTTTGAATATCTAGAAACACTACTATGCGAAACAGTAGGATTTTTTTTTTATATTGAATATAAAAGAGATAATCTAGAGGCCATTATGCGATTAAAAGATTTAGGAAATAACCCATATAATATTACTAATATGATTAGACAAATAACAACATGAATAAATGTATACTCTACAACCGTATACTTCCTAGTAGAGGTAGCATTGAAAAACATCAATCAAATGAAGATAACAAATTTAAAACACATAATAGAATTGAGTCAAGATTATGCCTATCAAGCATGTAAAACAGGATTAACCTATAATGAAGAAATATGAGATAAATATTTTATTAAAATACCAGGACCAATAGGAAGACACATACAAGAGGAATGAGGAAAACATAATAATAACAATAAAAATGCAGGAATATGAGCAAGGATAATATTTTCCTTTGATCAACTGAGAAGACAATGTACAAATTTCAAAATAATAGAAACGATGAATAAAACAAATTATGATTTCTGCAAAAGAATAATATATGCACCTCAAAGATATAGAGAAGACAGAGAATTGAACAGAAAGTATAAAAAATTCAATAAAAGAAGTGAAAAGTATAAAAAATATACAAGGAATTATAAAAACATAAATAGCTACAAAGCATACAAACCTTATAAAAAGAAGAAAAAATATCTTAGAAAAAGTAAAACCTACAAAAAGGGAAAATTCCAAAAAGTTAATTACGTCAAGAAATTTAAAGGAAATAATAATGCTAAATGCAAATGCTTTATATGTGGAAATGAAAAACACTGAGCCAATAAATATCTACAGAAATTTAAAAATATAGAATATGCAAACATGATATGAGATATAGATGAAAAAATAGTAAGTATAGACTCAAACGACTCCATAACATATAATATAGTAACAAAAACAAGTAGGGAAAAAAATATAAAATTATTATATACCAATAATAGTAGCACAGAATATAATAGTAACATATAATCGAATAATGAATTTTGCTATATGAACATAACAGAAATAGAACTTGGACAAGAATGTGACATGCATAATTGGAAATATGGTTTAAGCGATAATAATATAAAATGCTTTTAGTGTAAAAGATTCACCAGTCGAGATAGAAGATACAAATGTTTACAATATCATCTAGAAATATGTCATATGTGTATAAAAGAAAAATATGGAATTGAAATTAATCTAAAAAGTTCAACAAAATTCATAGAAAAAGATATAGAAATAACACAATTAAAGGTGAAAATAAAAAAATTAAAATATGAAATAGAAAAAATCAGACTCCAGCATGACAGATAAATAATGAAATATGAACGAAAAATAGAAAAACTAGAGATAGGAAAAGACAAAAGAAAACAAAAACTAGAAAATGAAAGTGACGATAATGAAAGTAATTATAATGAAAGTTATGAAATAGAAGAAAACACACTAGAATAAGAACTTAAAAGTAGTAAAATTTAATATGAGAACTACGATTTAACAACATCACTAATACCTTCAACCTACTTATTAAATTTGATATGTAGAATAAAATTAAAAAAATAGAAAAACACTAGATATCACAAGAATGATTGACACAAGAAGCACAAAATCACATTTAGACATAGATATTTTCCCAAAAGAGGCAATACATGAATTAAAACAACTAGTTACAACAGAACAAATGGGTAGAGAATCGATAGAGGTCTGAGAGCAGAGAGCATTCAAAGAATACTCTGAGTCGAGATATCAATCCTTAATCATTGATACTTAACGAATAAGCATATTAAGGTTTGTCTTATAAAACTCTACTCATTTTGTGAATAAAAGCTTCGTGTTTGTTTATCCCTTTAGGGTCTTCCCGAAAGAGAAAACCCCTCTTAGTTTCCTAATGTTGTGTATGTTTAAAAGTTTTTAGTTAAAAGAATTATTATTGTTTATTCATGCAATTGGTGGCCAGTTAAAAAACAAATTTTTTAAAATCTTAAGTTTTGCTACACCAAAGGAATGAACCTCAACAAAAAAGTCTCTAAACACTTTGTCTTTGTGCTCTTTGACTTTTCGCTAATGGATTAGCATTTTTAAGTCGTTTGTGAACCTGTGTGATAGGGTGACATACTAGAATATTGAGTGTTCGATATTCTTGTTAAGTAAAACCAATAGATTTAAAAAAAAATCATAACGACTTCGAACCCATCTATGGCGACTAGCTTCTTAGTTGCATGTTTAAACTATTTAACTCATAGAACGTTAAACTTTTAAACTTAACACTAATCAGGAAAAAGAAAAGAGCTGGTGAGTACTGAGTAGGACTTCAACAAATTAAGAAAACCAAACGTTTATGAGCTATCATTCACCATATAATTTTATTACAGAAATCGACAAACTCAATCTTGAAAGAAAAGAAGAAGTAGAAGAACAAATAACAATTCTAAAGAATGAAGTACTAATCCATAAAATTAGCTACTCTCCCAAAAAAGTTTTAAAAAAAAAACATATTATAATCTTAGAATACATTTAATAACAAAATATATAGAAGCTTTAGATCAAATAAAATCCGCTGCACATAACCTATCCTACATACCAAATTATCTAAATCAAGATTAAAAAGGCCGAGGTAACCAGGATGATACTCTGATAGGTTAGTATATATGTTTATGTTGATATAAGCCTTAGGAGATATGTGCTGACCGACCTATTAATTTCTTTTATTCATTATTTATTATTATTATTATTAGGGAAAAGTACATTTTAAACCCTTCAGGTATTGACACAGTTCTAAATAGTTCCTCTCCGTTTGAGCATTTTATTTTAAACCCTTTAGGTATCAGTACGTTTTTATTTCATCATTCAGTTAGAAATTCTGTTAAAACTAACAGAATTTGAGGGCAAATGAGTCATTTCACATTTTTTTTTCAATTTTTTCTTTTTCTTTTCTTTTTGTTTGTTTGATTTTTCTCTCTCTCATGCTCAACTTTCTCTTCCTCCCTCCTTCTTTCTCTCCCTTTTCCTCCATCATTTTCTCTCTCTCCTTCTCCTTGTCACCCCTTGTTTCGGGGGTGGATCTCTCCCATTACATGGGGTGGAACCCACCCCCCGTAGCAGGGGGTGGCTTACCTCCTGTTTCGAATCTACCCCCTGTTTCGGGGGTGGTTCCACCCCTGTAACAGGGGGTGGCAGGGAGATGGAAGAGGGAGGGATGGAGAGGGAGGAGGAGAGAGAGAGAAATGGAGGAAAAGAGAGAGAAAGAGAGAGAGAGTTGAGCGTGATTAAAAAATGAAAAAAAAAAAAGTGAAATGACACATTTTCCCTCAAATTCTATTAGTTTTGATAGAATTTCTAACAAAAGAACAAAATTAAAATGTGTTGATACCTAGAGGGTTTAAAATAAAACGCTCAAACGGAGATAAACCATTTAGAAATGTGTCAATACCTAGAGGGTTTAAAATGTATTATTATTATTATTAGTAGTAGTAGTAGTACTACTACTACTACTACTACTGCTACTACTTCTACTACATATTACACGTGTAATAACATGCAATTTTTATATTTATATGGTTTGAGTTGATTCCTTCTTTTGGAAGAAATGAATTCAAACCACAATTATTTATTTATTTATTTACACAATATTCCCTCTTAACATAAAAAAATATTAATTATACCCCAAAATTTTTAAAAATATATTTTAAATAGTACAATAGTCTCAAAACATTTAAAATCAATTTAAAATTACATTTAACTCCAAAAAATTATTAAATATTATTTATACCATAACTTTGTAAAATAATCCAAAAAATATTAAACTTATGTAAAATAATAATTTTCAAAATATAAAATTTTGAGGTATTACATTTTTAGACAAGAAAATTAACTCTTGTGGTGCTGACATGCGTCGGGACAGATGTCGATTGTCTGCCTAGGCAGTTGGGGCAATCAACTACTGTCTTCTCCTATAAAATATTATGTTTTGGTCTGTTTTTAGGGAGGCAAATGTATACCTGCGAATTTGAAAGTCCGTTGTTGTAATTGGTTCCTTGTAACCTGAGTTATGTAATACAAGGTTAGGTTTTTCCCGTAAACGTTACTGTGCCGTTGCGTGAGTGCGTTTCTGGTACTATGTTTCAGTGTATTCTCGATTATATTACATTGCAGGAACATGTGTGTGTTACATACGGGTCGGTGCATTTCCATTGCGTGGCAAGACATTTACAAAGCTGCTAGTTGTTGGTGTAACTAAGCCATCACACGGTTACAATTTTTGTGGTAAAAATTCGACCGTGTGACGCTTGGAGTGATGAGAGAGAAGGTTGCGGCTGTAAAAAATAGAATGGGAATTAGTGGGTTGTGAAAATGTAAAAGGGAATAGGGAATAGGGATTGTTTATGTTATATATATAGGGTAGTGTCGTCCATGCAAGCATACTTTTTAACTGTCAAAGATCAAATATTAAGAATGTTTCTCTAAAGATTTATAAAATATTTTTTTTGCTTAAAAAGGTCATTGAGGAGAGTGTGCGAAATATGGACTAAACATTAAAAAACCCAATTTATATTTAGTGGCACATGGAAATGACACAGAAAGCGAATAATTTTTTTAATTACCTTTGAAAATGTCACCTAAGAATAATTTGGGTGACACCAAAAATGGCACATGAATAATTTATAGATACTATTAAATGTCACTAAATGTTTTAATCGCACTAGCATAAGTGACATTTTATAAAAATGATACTAATAAAACCCTAAACTGTTGTTAATTTTTATTTTTTTTTGGATAAAATGGTACATTAAATTTGGTGGAGAAAGAAATGGTATGTAATTTATTGGCTGAACCCCCCCCCCCCCCAAAAAAAAAAAAAAAAAGGGTTAAAAAAAACTACTTGTCCAATTTCCAACCAATATAAATAGAAACCAACGCCACCAACAACAATATGCAAAAAAATAAAATAAAAAAAATAACAGTAATAAGTAGAAAATCAAAGCCTACACATTTGCAAAGACGATGAATAACACAATTTCAGCCTCTCCCGATGCCGTCATCAGATTCTAAATGTTTTTCTCCCTCCTCTTTCTCCTCCTCGGGCTATTTTTCCTACATGGCTGCTGGAAGAAAGAAAATTGGTGTGCCCCCACTTTCGCTAGGTCTCTCACCTCTTGCCTACGTAGGGTTCTTCTTCTCAATATTGATAAATAAGCACGTTTTCCAGTGGATACACAGACTCGTGGCCAATATGAACACTGAAACCCTATGTGTCCAACTAGGGGGAATCCATGTCATCACCGTGTTAAGTCCTAAACTGGCCTCTAAGTTCCTGAAGCGTCATGACGTCATCCTTTAATCCCGGTGCATGTCTGCCGAAGTCAATAGCAATGGGTATCTGACGACGATCCAAGTTGCTCACGGCGACTAGTCATCGTTGGCTCGTTGAAATATGGGACGAGGAGGCTGACCACCTCCTTTGCTATCGTCCACAACCTATGTCGCAGCAGCAATTCGAGAAGAGGTAGTTCGGGGAAAGGGTAGCAGACGGTGGCGTTGGGGTTGAAGAGGTGGAGCATGTGGGTGCACTCTTCACTATCCTATAGTATCTATATGTGTTTTGTGTATCCGATTATTTTCCGTGCTTGAGAGGGTATGATTTGGATGGGCATAAAAAGATTATGGAGACGGCAATAGAGAGTATCAGAAAATATCAAGATCCTTTGATTGAGGAGAGGATTCAAGAGTGGGAAAATGGTAAAAAGAAAGAAGTTGAGGATTGACTTGATGTTCTCATTGAATTTAATGTTGAAAATTAAAATAGGGTGTTGTCCATTGAGGAGATCAAAGGACAAATTTTTGTTGGTCTTTCTTATTCCCTCTCTAGTATTTTTCTCTCTACTTCATTTTTTCCTTTAGAGATGCATTAAAAATCCTATCTCGGTTTTCTAAATAGCCACCTGAAAAACTTGATTATGAATTTGACCAACTCTGACTAATATCTCATATATATAACCAAAAAATTAATTGAAAGTTTTAATCGATTATATTACAATTAGAGGTTGAAATCAAATAATAATATTTTTACATTACAAATTTACTTATTTTCAAAAATGTAATAATGTAAAAAATTGCAAATATTGTTTTTTAATATTATTTACAGGAACTGATGTTAGCTGCAGTAGATAACCCATCAAATGCCACCGAATGGGCAATGGCAGAGATTGTAAACCAATCCGCTATGACAGAGATGGCCATAGATGAACTTGACACCATCATTGGAAGAGGAAGACTCGTGCAGGAGTATGACCTCCCGCAACTCAACTACATCTAGTCGTGGGGCCAAAGAAGCATTTCAACTCCTCCCCATCATCCCTGTCAATGTCACTCATGTCTCGATCACCGATGCCGTCGTTGGCGGTTATTTCATCCCTAATTAATGATAGCTGATTGCTCAAATTAAATACGTTAATTAAGTGCAAAATATTATGGTATAGTGTACTTAAGTATGGGTGTTGAATCACTGGGATTAACTTGTAATTATCAATTTCTATTTATTTATTTTCTTTAACCGAAATGGATTTTAATTTTTTGTTTTTAATTTTTAATACAAGAAAAGTAAATACTAAATTTATGAACAAAAAGAGAACCGGATTAGGAATTATGGATCCGTATTTTGGAATTTATGTTTTTACTTGTATTTTCTCTTTATCGCAGATTTGAGCAAATAAGTGTTCATAACTACAAGTCGAAACTACTCAGAAAGATCGGATTGATTATTTTATCGGTATGATTTATCTTCGGTATTTAATTCCTACATTACACTAACCTACGATGAATTAAAATTTAAGCATAAAACATCCAATACAATAATCAATCTCCAAAATTACAATTGTATGATTATTAAATTTAGACCACAAGTGCTAGATTTAATAATTTTAGAAGTAACCGAATCTAAAATTAAAATATCTACAAGAATATTTTAGAATAAATTCAATCACATGATAATAATGAAGAATAATAATCCATATCATACAATGGTTTACTCAAATATGAAATTAAATTAAAAACACAACATTACATAAATTCGAATTATCTCACCACAATTCTAATCCGGTCGGACGAAATTTGACTCTCATTGATATGTGAAATGACATTTTCTAGGATGAAATCTTTGAAACTGTCATTTTCTTTTTCTATCTTTTTAGCATAAGCTTTCCTCCAAGAATTGTAAAAGTATGGTGCCCAAAAGAAAAATAGGAGAAACCTTTAGGAACAAAAGTGTAATTTCTTTTTAACAGAAATTCTCTCCCTTTTGATTACAAAAATCTCTCTTTTATCCTGAAGGATTCAAGAATTGTTGGCACAAAAAAAAAATATCCCAACAACCCTTGGGAAATGGGAAGCAGGGTGGCTCCAATTTTGTTACAAGAGCTAGAAACATCTATGCACAAAACCCAAGGCAAATATGAGAAAGGTGGTTTGCAAAGTGGCTTCACTTGGAGCCGCAGCTTGGTTGAGCCGCCTGTGCTGGTTTTTGCTCGGATCGCCGTGGTTTACTCTTTTCTTGTCCGTTTCGCTCTAAATGAACGCCGTTTTGTTCCATTTTCAAAAATCTACAAAAATAAATAAAATAATTTAATTTGTAATACTTTAATATGATCAAACGATTAACAAAATTAAATTTAGTGATAATAGATCGCACAAAATGTGGTGCAATCACACCTCTAAACCTAAATTTTTCTAGTCCTTGAGCAAATCTAAATATAAAAATGAAATAAAAAGTCACTTTCGTTGGGAACATGATTGCATTTAGCGTATGAAACAAGCCTTTAAACCCCTAGGTTACCCCTAGTGGATCAGTACAGTTTCGTGACGGTTTACAATGATACTACTAACAAACATCCCAAGTTCCTTATTGTGAATTTAATTCCTCACAAAAGATTTATCATTCATGTCCAATTCTAACATATCAAATCGAGATCATACACAAGTTACTGAAACAGTCATCGATCTCATAGTACGTGATTTCTAGCAATATTTATTTTTTGCACCCATAACATACATGCAACTTTTATTTATAATGAATTTAGCACAAATAGTTAGTCAACTGATTTTAAATAACAAACAACTTTTCCCTAAAAATATATTTCTCTTTGTTATTATATATATATATATATATATATATATATATAATTCGCTTTAAATAAGTGATATGTGCAATGTTAACCTCACTAGGTTTTCTAAGATATATGTATAGTGAGTGTTGGGTTAATGATCCCAATTTAGTTGACTCGGGGAATTAGGTGTTAAGGCACCCTTCAAATTTCATAACTCGAACAAATTATGCTTTGAAGTTAACGAACCACTTATCATCTTAACAAATCACTTTTCCCTTTTGACATAAATATTCAAAGCTTGCTAAGGCAAGATGTCCAGTTACTTAGCGAAAGTTTATTATTAAGACAAAAAATTATTATTATTAATTAATTTATTATTATTTATTTATTTATTATACATTTAAAATCTAGGGATATGTTATTATCATGCCAAGATTCACTAAACTAGCTCATTTACTAAATTTAAAATAAAAGAAAGTTATCATACATGTAAGGGTCGAAAAAATGAAATATCCGTTTAAAAATCAGTGTTATGTTCCAATGATTATTCAACAAAATCAAGTTTTTACACGATAGACATGCAATTAATGGATAGATTAACAAAATTAAGTGAGGAATACAAGCATTTACCCTGTAACGGGCCGGTTTCCGAGGGCCATCATGCGGTTTTTTCCTTCGGAGAATTCACAACTAAAACCGAATAGCTAATATTTCATTTTATATAAATCTGATAAGTTTTAAAATCATACGGCGATAATTATAATTATCCAATTTTGGAGTCGTTTTTACAACAATAATTAATTAATACAATTATTACAAATTAAATAGAATTTCAAATAAAATTTTTGGCACCACACTATTTTCAAATACATTCAAATAAATTTTTGGCACAATTTCATTCTCATCAGCCCTGCAATCAAAACTGTGGGATTGTGAGCCGACCCTCAGTAGAATTTCAACCCCTCTAATACGTGCATTTAATCAGTCCACAACTAAACACCTAAACATGTATCTCACATAAGTTTCACATAATATCCCTAAATATTCCATGAAAACTAATAGTTAAAATTGAACAACTACTTTTGCATAAATCACATAATCAAGAGAGAGATTAAATAAAAATATTAAAAAGTTAGAAATTCTACCTAAAATCCGAAGCCGAAATCCGAACCGGAATATTAATCTCTCTAAAAAATAACCTGTATGCTTGAGCCTTATTAATCTGAAACCTATATAAGCATACAAAAATAACCTATATGCTTGATAACCTCCAACCTATATGCTTGAAAGGAAAATGTCATCATTCATTGTTATGATTTTTATTATTATTAAGCATATGTGTGTAATATATATATATATATATATATATATATATATATATATATATATATATATATATATATATAAACACTTAGTCAGTTTTGTTTCTTTCTATATAAAGAAAATAATTCTGATCGTTAATTAATTAATTAATTTATTTACACAATGCCCCTCTTAAAATAAAAAAAAATATTAATTATACTCTAAAACTCTTAAAAATATATTTTAAATAACACAGTACTCTCAAAACTTCTAAAAATCAATTTAAAATTAATATTTAACTCTAAAAACTTATCAAATATTATTTATATCATAAATTTACAAAACAATTCTAAAAATATTAAACTTATATAAATAATATTTTCAAAATATAAATTTCTCGTTTCGTCCTCGAAATTTCGTTTAAAATAATAATAATTCGGAATTGCATCATACGATTATGTTTCTAAATGCTTCCGCTGCGCTATCATGATAAAAATAGTAATATATATATATATATATATATATATATATATATATATATATATATGCAACAAATAAATATATTTTTAAAATATCACGGTATTCTCACTTGAATTGGGTTTATCGCAATTCCAACTAGTGCACAACCTCAATAATTTTCTCACTTGGTATTACTTTTCAAATCTATTGCCTTATCCTATAACTAGCATTTATCAATGTCATCCATTATTTCAAGCCAACATATCACAACAACTAGCATCTTAACTAATAGATAGCCCAAATTCCTCATAGACCGCCCCGTGCGACTAAAAACAATCATTTCCAATATTCACATTAAAATTCATATAATCTCGTATATTTTTTCATAAATATTAACACAATCCAAACTTCAACTAATATATTTTTCTACAATACGTCTGAAAACACATAAGTATTTTTCAATTACATAAATATTTCTTAACCACATAAATACGTCTTAACCACATAAATATGTCTCGAAACACATAAATATGTCTCAACTACATAAATACAACTCAAAAAGCCTAAATACACCCCCCAACAACATAAATACACTTCGAAACACATAAATATATGTCAAACTATGAAAATCAATTATGTCTCAACTATATAAATACGTCCTAATCACATAATTATGTCTGAAACATTGAAATACATTTCAAACACAAAGGATATTCTATCTCAAAAGTTCAATACTCACGTAACATGACGAGTCCAATACTCAAGCAAAATTGTGTATAAAAATATTATATAAAGTCCACCAAAAGTCTCAATAGTTTTCCCACACTCCGACTCTACCAATCGTTAGTAATGAACCAATATCTATCTGAATATTTTATCAGTATACTGACTTCATAATACAAAAATAAATTATGGATTAAGCACGTTTATCAAAATCCACAATGGATTAGCTACCATAAAATCTGAAAGCACCATCTATCCACAAATGCTTTTAACCATATGCTTAGGAATTTTATTCTTTGTTTTTAGAATTTTATCCATTCAACTTTTCTTCTTCTTCTTCATTATTTTTTTTAGCGAAATTTATAAATTATACTAAAAATATTATTTTTTAAATATTAATCAATTTATTATGAGTAACGGAAACCATAACCTAAGCCTAGCGTGGTTGCAAACCTGGCTTTGTTATCACTCTGTAACCACCTGATTTTCCAAGGTCACCACGTTGTTTCTCCCCTTGGAGAATTAAAACTAAAGCTAAATGACCAATATTTCATTTCATAAATCTGAGAATTTTTACAATGCGACGGCGACAATTATAATTTGTCGATTTATCGAATCAATTTTACAACAGTAAATAATGAATACAATTATTTCAAATTCAAATAGAAATATAATTGAAATAGAATTATAAATTCCATTATGATTTATCAAGAATTTCTAGTATATATATGTATTGTATATTCCCAGAAATTTTGATTCTAATATATATGATTTATCAAAGAATTATAATTCAAATATTGACATTTGGAACTCCAATTTCATGACTTCAAACCATTCTACCAATATGTACATATAATTATAATTGTTACAAATTAAATAGAAATTCTACCAAAATTTCCAGCACAGTTTCATTCTCACCGGCTCTGAAATCAAAACTGTGGGTGTTGTAAACCAACACTCAGTAGAATTTCAACCCCTCTAATATGTGTATCTAATCAAACCCCAAATAAATACGTAAACGTGTATCTAATTAATACTATAAATAAAACATATATGCATGATTTCTGCACAAATTTTCACATAATCATAATTATTTCATAGAAATTAATAACTATAATTTTGCAACAATAATAACATAAATCTCACAATAGAGAAATTAAATTCATATATTACAAGAGTTAGAAATTCTACCTAAATTCGAAGCCAAAATCTAAATCGGAGTGTCTTTCTCGTTCACAAATATTCCAAATATCATAATGTTGCCTTGTTTTCGTTCTTAACACTAGGAGTGTAATTCGGTCGAGCGGGTCGGGGGTTGGGAATTTTTTTGGCCGACCCAAATATCATAATGTTGCCTTGTTTTTGACTGACCCCGCAGCCGACGGGATCTGTCACACCCCACCTCGGAACCCCGTCACCCTGGGACCGGCGTGACGTCGACATGACATCATCCAACTGACTGGACAACCACAACAAAAAGAATATAATACACAAACAAATGATATGTACAATATATACATAATCCCCATTGATAGGGACACATTGTCTGAACTATACGAATAACCTAAGTTCGAACCCCATGAATCTCACTTAGAATCAGCTCTGACACCTCGCCTTGAAACTCCTCTCTAATAACTCCATCGCATGACCCCATCTATCGCCAGTAGGGGACCGACCGACTCCTAGCTGTTCTACCTGCGAGTGTACTGCCTTCTTAGTAAAAATATTTTTGGGATAATAAATCGTTCTACAACATCTAAAAGGATCAAGCGTAGGTATGTAAATAACGCGTAACTAGTAAAAATCTCTCTATACTATAAGCAGTGGAAATAAACCCATAAGTATAAGCTTTATCCAAATGCCTCTAATATAAAATCATATCAATCACCAGGGTAAATAATAAGTTACTCAATATAAGTAAAACACCACATCTCAAACACACACACACACACACACTGGCCAGCCCTAGTAATCGTTTTAACCTCACGATCGGGAGTTTGCAACGGTACCGTACCATCCGTAGGATATGCCTTCCTACGAACACCCATCACTCCGCCGAAGCGGATAATCACTGCGCAGTATAAACGTCTAACATCACTCTGCCGAAGCAGATAAACATCACTCCGCCGAAGCGGATAAACATCACTCCGCCGAAGCGGATAATATCACCCTACCGAAAAAGATAAATACTATGGTATCGTCAAATCAAATGCAACATCATTGAATCACAACCCAATAAATATCGTCAAATTACCACGTCTATCTCTTTATCTCAAAACCAACCTTTAAATCCAGAAATCATATATCACACTTTCTTTTAAAGAAAATGTCTGATTTTATTAAAACCACTTTTCCACTTTTTATTTTTAGAAAACCAGGCATTTCTAGGAAACAAATGTTTTCTATTCTCTTTTAAAAACCCTATCCGATTTTTACCCAAAATCCAAAAAAAAAATTCATTTCCAACTTCA
Organism: Eucommia ulmoides; assembly: GCA_016647705.1. Classification (NCBI taxonomy): domain Eukaryota; kingdom Viridiplantae; phylum Streptophyta; class Magnoliopsida; order Garryales; family Eucommiaceae; genus Eucommia; species Eucommia ulmoides. The sequence goes on along the minus strand of CM028330.1, from coordinate 17,107,488 downwards.
TTTCGAAAACCACCGAAATCTTTCGGAAATCCAGTTTACCAACTCACCCACCTCCTGCTTGATCCATATAATTTATAACATCATACGGTTCAAGTAAACCAACGTTTCATCATATATATACATATACAAAAATAATTTAGCAAGAAGACAGTACACTCACCTCGTGATCCGCTTCCAAAAACTTTTACCGACAATATTCTAACGTTACTCCGGTGCCTGCGAACCTATTAATGACAGCGTCTAAATTAATATTTTAGGTAGAAATGACCCAATTATGCAAATGCAACCCCTATGTTCCGTATTTTTCCATTCCCCACATTTAATTATGTAAAATTATTATTTGGTAAATTTTTCATTTTGTTACAAGTTACTGAATTCCCAAAATTTACTATTCCCACTACGAATTTTTCGATGCGCTAATTTAATTTTATGAACTATAATAAATTCAACGAAGAGCGTTACCTGTTCCGAATTGTTCATGGGTCGCGAGACGAGTTTTGAATTCTACTGGGGTCTTTCTGTAATTTTTTTTTTTCCTTTTCCTTCTTTTTTTTTTTTTTTTTTTTTTTCCCTCTTCTTCTTTCTTCTTCCGGTTCCCCGTCTCTGTTCCGTTTCCTGTTTCACCACCGACCGGACCTACACCAGTCACCACCCCTCCTCTCCGACCACACAACAGCCCACCTCATCGCCAGCCAAACTGAAGACGCCCCCTCCACGCCGTTGACAGCCGACGCACACACAGTGCAGCGACCCTCAGCAACGGACGACACCCCCCACGCCGGCCGAAGGCAGCACAACACCCACGACGGTCCCTCTTACCGGATGAGCAAAAAACTGCCGGCGACTGCGGCGATCACGAACGCACTCACACGTACACTCCATACACAGCCGAAACCCACCCCTACTCATCGACAAATCCGACCGACGGCAACCCCCCACACACACATGCCGGTAACACACACATGCACGCTGGGTCCAAAACAGAGGAGTACACACACGTACCACCGCTCATAACTGAACCCACACTCGCCGTCAACGGAACACACACACACCCCTTCACGATCGCCGATCACACAGCCGAACCCATTCTCCCGTGCTCCGGGTCCTCTCTCTCTTCCCTGTTTTTTTTTTTTTTTTTTTTTCTAATTTCATCTTCTTCTTGGGTTCTCGAAGGCTCCGTGCATGTGATTATATATATATATATATATATATATATATATATATATATATATATACATGAATTCGGTGATCCTCCTATTGCCACGTCGAAATCCTCCTTTCAAATACTTGGGTTTCTCTCTCTCTTTTTTTTTTTTTTTTTTTTTTTTTGATCCCACGGTTGTAGATGAAAGTATGGGTGTGTGTGTGTGTGTATATATATATATAAAATATCTTTTTCCCAAATTACACCAACCTCCCCTCAATTTTCCTTTAAGTTATTATTTAAACTCCTTTTTAAATATTACTATTCTTAAAATCCCACATTCACCCCTTACAAATTTTAAATTGAAAAATCAATAACACATACTACCCCGTTATTTCCTTAAATGTTCTAAAATATGGCTAAAATCATGAACGTGTTAAAATTAGGGTCTTACAGGATCGGCCACCATCGGGTTTTGGGGTGTTCAGGTTTCGGTCGGAATCGGTCGGATTTCGGATAAGCAATGAAGAAGAAAACCCTAACACTAACAGATTCTTAGAAACACATTCAACAACAATGGCAAGAACAAGAACAATGGCAAGAATAAAAAACTTACAGATTGTCAGATTGTAATTTGCGACGAACAACAAAAACGGTGACGAATAGCGTCGACGATGACGAACAACGTCTAGTCATCCATGGCGACGAACAACAACGGCAACGAACAACAACAACCACAACGAACAACATCTATCGCAACGAACAACATCGACGGTGATGAAGAACATTGATGGCGACGAACAATCAACATTAGGGTTATAATTTTGAGATCGAGAGGCGGTGAGATTTTGAGATCAGAAGTGATGAAAGAATGAGAAATGAGAGAGAGGCGGTCAGGCGGCGCAATCGCAAATCGAAATGGGAAATTAGGGTTTATATTTTTCTATATAGTGGGGATTTTTGTAATAAACATTTGTCAGGGGGTGGGGAATGTAATATGAGCGCCTATTTTTGTAAGTCGGTCAGGTTCGGGCGGGGTGGGCGGTGGGCGTAGTAAATCCGACCCTTTTCCTCTCTCTTATCGGGTAGGCTGGTCGGGTAAAAAGCGAAAGAAAAAAAAGAAGAAGGTAAATCCGACCGAACCCGAGGTGGGTCGGGCGGGCGGGGCGGGTTACCGGGTTTTTCTTTCACCCAACTTAATACACACACATATATATGTGATCACTTTATTAACAAGTAAATATGTAATTATTATTATTATTATTATTATTATTATTATTATTATTGATTCACAATACACATACACGCGTATGAAGACATATTGATATTTTTATGATTTACACAATACCCCCTCAAAAGAAAAGAAAATATTAATTATATCCCAAATCATTTAAAAGTATATTTTAAATAAGACAATAGTCCCAAAACTTTTAAAATCAATTTAAAATTAACATTTAACCTCCAAAACTTATCAAATATAATTATTCCATAAATTAACAAAACAATTCCGAAAATATTATACTTATATAAAATAATATTTTCAAAAATATAAATTTTCGGAGTCTTACAAACTACCCCCTTAAATAAATTTTGTCCTCGAAATTTCATTCAAAACAATAATAATCCAGAATTGCACGGTCTTATTGGTAGATTCATGAATGAAATGAATCAGGAGTAGAAACTAATGTGCAACAATTGAGGAACTAATTCATAACTCAAATCTAATAGAAACTAAGGATCAAAACTCGTACCTAAAAATTAAACAAAATCTGAAGTTAAGACCAACAATATCTAAGGCAGAATACAATCTGCAACAACACAAAACAATACTAAGTAGTGTACAAACACTGAAGAATGGCAATAGACAAATAACAACAACATTGAATTGTTGCCACTTAAGAAACCATACTACACCTCTAGAGTCTAATTCACACAATGCATCACAAGGAATCCAATTCTGAAGCGTCAATTCCATGAAATTCTGCCTTTTTAGAACATAAATGGAAATCTAGGAATAAAATCAAACCAAACAATTCCGAATCTCATGAACCAAAAAATCAAACCAAATTTGATGAAACAACAACATAGATACAAATCCATTCCAAAAATCGAGAGCCAAGAGGGAGAAGAAACATACTTGGAACCATGGTGGCCGCACATGGTTTTAAAAAACGGCCGATACGTAATGGAATCAGTAGCCATCGATTCCGTTACAGCCTGTTACAGGGCTTTGTTGTAGAATCACACAGTAACGGCCCAAGCCACGAAAAAACCCTAAGCCCAAATTTTCCGAATTATAGAGTGGTACAAACCCTAACCTTCTCCGTAGTCTTCTTCTTTCAAGCCCACTTCACCACCACCATCGTCTATTTGTAGGGCGATAACTTGTGGATGAAATTACTGATGTTGATCGGCGGCATGGGTAGCAAAGTAAGGAGTGAAGCATTGGGGAAGGAAGAAGCGCACTGATGAGGCGGCGAGGGCATGGCTTCGGTGTTTCTTTTTGATCTTATCAACTTCACCATGGCGGAAGGGTTTGCTGTTAGCTTGCTTCAGAAACCTAAGCTCTTCAGATGTCTTCGGTGTTTCTAGATGAATTAGGCGTAAAAATGGGGCTGAATTGTGTATGTCTATTATTATACTAACATTTTGATAAATATAATATATTATACTAATATTTTGATAGTTCGTGACAAATTATTTGGTTGTTAAATATTTTAAATTTTTTAGTCACAAAAAATAATTGTTGCAAAAAATAATTGTTGCTGATAATTTTTATTGGTTGCTAAAATAAAATTAAATAGCGGTAAAGTATTTGTGACTAATTTAGTGATGAATTTCATATTTCGTCATTAAAACTAATTTTCAGTGAGTAATTTTTGTGTATTGTGGCTAATAGTTATCGAGTTTTAGTGCGAAAATCAAATTTTCTTGCCAATACTACATTTTTATGACGAATTTTATTTTCGTTGCTAAAGTTCGTTGCTAATGCTACTTTTTCTTATAATGTGTGTGTCACTGTAACTAACTCGGTGGTGACATTTATTAGTAAAATATCACTAATTACTTGATAATTTCTACATTTTTGTGATATTTTACTATAAAATGTCATGATAACCAATTCGTTGGTGACATTTGTTAGTAAAATATCACTAATTATCACTAATTCATTAGTTAGACATTTGTTGCACTTTATCTCCCTTATCAACACTTTACCCCCTGTAGTTACGTCTATATTGCGGGGTAAAGTGCAACAAAGCCTAACTACATGAGGTAAAGTGATGACGAAAATACAACAAGGGACAAATTGCAAAACGGTCTAACCACAGGGGGTAAAGTATAATCTACAAAAAAACAAATAACCATAAATTAAGTTATTTTTTTTATCAATTTTTTGCAAGTCAAATAAATTCTATTTTAATTAATTATATTGTATCTAATTAGTTTTTGGTTGAAAATATTTTTTCAATCCCAATTTTTTTTAATTAATTTAAAATGTGTACTAGGGAAATTAATCATATTTTTGTACATTAATTTGAAATATATTAAATATTACTAAAAGAAAAAAAAAAATTGAGCAAGACACTCATTATTTAATATATAAACAAACAAAAAAATTAAAATTAAAATAAGAACTCATCAAAATGATTGAAAGACGTACTCTCCAACCTAATTAATTTATATTGTATCTAATTTTCTACTAGTTGGAAATATTTTTTCAATCACAATTATTTTTTTAAGTAATTTAAAATGTGTACAAGGAAAATAAATTATATATTTATGCATTAATTAAAAAAATTAAGTATAACTAAAAAAAAAAAAAAATCAAGTAGGACACTCATTATTTGATATGTAAAAAACAAAAATAAAAAACAAATATATAAAAACTCACCAAAATGCTCGAAAGTTATTCCCTACAAAATGTTACATTCGTTGTGGTTGATGGGTGTCTATTTTTTGTTGTGAAAGATGTTTCTTTAGCTACGAAATTAATTTTGTCTCGAAAACAAATACCCCAATAATCGTAGCAAAAGATTATCATTTTTCCTACAAAAATGTACACTTTGTTGCCGAATATATTTTGCCACAGAGCTACCGCTACGAACCTAGCAACAACAAATATTCGTTGCTAAAATGATTTCGCTACGAAATGTAAAGTTTTAACTACGAATTAATTCGTAGTCAAAAGCCATTTTTCTTGTAGTGTATTATTATTATTATTATTATTATTATTATTATTATTATTATTATTAATTTTTTTTTTATTATTATTATTATTATTATTATTATTTTTACTTACACCTGACAACTTATAACCTTTTATGTATATATACACTTTGAAATTGATTTCCTTCGTTAAGAAGGAAATCAATTTTAGCTGTTTATTTATTTATATAATGTCCCTCTTAAAAAAAGAAAATATTAATTATATACCAAAACTCTTAAAATTATATTTTAAATAACACAATAATCCCAAACCTTTTAAAATCAATTTAAAATTAACATTCAATCCCAAAAATTATCAAATATTATTTATAAATTTTCATAATATACAAAACAACTCAAAAATATTAAACTTATGTGAAATAGTATTTTCAGAAATATAAATTTAATATTTAACTTCACAAATTATCAAGTATATATTTATACCACCAATTTACAAAACCGTCCCCAAAAATATTTATATAAAATAATATTTTTAAAAAATATAAATTTTCAGGGTATTACAATCTACCCCGCTTAAATAAATTTTTTAATCAAAATTTCATTCAAAACAATAATAATTCACAATTGCACCGTACTAGTCACTATCGGTTAAATAATAACCAAAAGTCACCACACTACAATAAAAATTGTCTATAAGGGCACCTCTGTTGGAACACTATATGTATTGTGCCATATAAATATACTTTTTGAGGCACAAAATAGGAAGCGTTTCATAAAAGTTAATTTGTTGGGACACTATATGTCTTGTGTCCTATAAAGGTACTTTTCGGGACACTAAATGTATTGTGCCTCTATAATCAAATATTTAAATGACACAAAGTAATGTCCCGATAGAATTTAATTAATAATTAAATAAATTAAAATTTATATATAATGTAAAAGGACAAAAAATAGTGCCCTAAAAACATAAATTATATTAGGGCACAATTTTGTGTCCTATTATTGTTTAATTATTTAATTATATATTAATTAATGGTGCCCTTATAATTGAAATCAAAATTAAATTAAAAAATTCAAAAAAAAAATAAATTAAAATGAAAATTATTTTACCAAAACCACGTCGTTTTGGTTTTGACGCCGGTCATCTTCCCATCTCTTGCTCACACATTTACTGAATCAAAAACCCCCAAAATCCCCAAACCCTCATCTCGCTCATACATTCCTTCACGTTCCTTACATTTTCTCAATTCCCATTTCCTTCCCTTCTCTCTCTCTAGATTTCCTCTTGCAATCGGTTGTTGCTGTGCCTCCGCAACCTCCGCGTCACAACACCGTCCCTTCCACCGAAACCCTTGCAGCAGCGATCAATCGAATCCTTGCATCACGAAATCAGATTTGTTCTCCAAATTTTGGTTTGTGATCTCTAAATCATTGCTTCGTCTTTGAACTCGATGTTTTTGAGAAATTTTACTTAGTTGATGATTTGGATAATATATTTTGGATTTTTCTTCGTTTATGAATTGATTATTCAATGACTGAGGTTTTTTTTTTTTTTTTTTTTTTTTTTTTTTTTTAAATTCTCTTATACATTGATTGATTTTGAATAGAAATCGGATTAAATAGAAGGTATAATTACTTTTGCCCAAATTCAGGCTTCTTTAAACCCTAATTTGATTTGTTATATTAACCTAATTTAAGACTTCTTCCCTGTTTCAATTTCTACTTATGGTTTATTTTCCTGTCTCAGTTTATAGTATTGGTTGATGTTCTATTTTATTCTGTTCTAAGTCTCAATTTTTGTTCTATATTCTTTTCTGTTTCCACTTCCAGTGTCTGTTCCTACATGGGTCACTACAACAAAAACAGGTTGTAGCGGCAATTATTTTCGCGGCAGTTAAAAAATAGCCACTATTGATTTGTTTTTAGCGATAAATTACTTAATTGCCGATAATTTATTCCAATTGCCGCTAAATGTTATAATTGCTGTTCCAAATTTTGATATCGATATCTTTAATTAAAAAAAATATTTTTAAAAAAAAATCTAAAGACCAAAAATAATGTTATAAAAATAAATTTTATTTGGACACAACTAAAATTTTAAGGGGAAATTGGTGAAAAGTCCATTTTTTTAAGTCTAATTGGTGAAAAGTCCTTTTGTGTTATTAGGTTTTGATTTAATCCTTTAAATTAAATTCCACTTATGTTTTAGTCCCGCATTGTAGAAATTGTAGGGAAATTACAGGGATTGTAGGGAGTCTTTTAGTGAGTACATTTGATTTTTATAGTGAATTCTGTTACTTGTAACTAATGTTAGTTATAATTTCATAATTGTTACTTTTCACATATATTTGAGCATTTTTAATTATAAATATTTTATATAATATTAGTTACATGTTACAATATATATATATATGTATAATATTTTGTGACGTTACGGAAAAAATATCAAACATTTTAGTTACATATCAGAGACATGTAACTAAAAAGTTACATATTATTAAAATATATAATTAAAAAATATCAAACTTTTTAATTACATATCAGAGACATGTAACTAAAAAGTTACATATTATTAGAATACGTAATTGAAAAAATAAAATAAAAAAATTAGTTACCTGTAACTAATACAGTGATATTACACAGAAAATAGTTACATGTAACTAACGCGTAATTATCACATGAATAAGGCTTTCGCGTTTTTAAAAGAGATGAGACTAAATCAAAAGTTTTTACCACATATAGGATTTTTAACTAATTAAAACTTAAATATAGGACTTCTTACCCATTGTCTCAAATTTTAAAGCATTGGAAAAAAATTGGTAAGAATTAAAATGAATAAATGGCTAAAAAAATATCTAAATAGGCGGCAAATGAAAAATCTCATCCGTTTGTTTTTTTGGGTCAAAAGGCCTAGTCTAATTGTCATCTCATTTCACCCAAATCCATTTGCCCCCTTCTTGCAACCACGACCATCGCAGCCATCGCTGCGACACCTAGGTTCATCCTCAATCGTCGCAACCAAATTGCTCCTCCACTGCCGACGTAGCCAGCCGTCGAAGCAATCGCCAGCAATCATCATCGATTCATCACAGCCATCTTGATTCTACTTTGTCTCAGGTTTGATTTCACTTCTCTTGTTTGTTTTCTTGTTCAAGTGTTCTTATTTCTTATGATTTCACTACCTCTGTATTTCATGTTGGCTTGAAATTATCGCCTTCTTCTTAGGTTGTTGCTCTTGTTTTCGATGCCTAATTTCTCAGTTTCCAAATTATCACTTGAAATTGTCGTTGTTTAGGGATTCTGCATTCATTTTCGACTTCGGTTTAGGGCTTCTGCATTTTTGTAAGTTCGGTTAAGTGCATCTTCTACATCTGTATTTGATTTTCTACTTCAGTTTAGGACTTCTGCATTTTCTTGGTTTAGGGCATATTTAGACATGAACCAGAAAAATTATATAATTATATACAAAAAGAGGAATAAGATATTGGGGTTGCGATGAGAGTACATGATTTTGATTTTCTTATTCAATATCAATTTCATGTCTGTAAGGTTCACGTTTCTCATTCTTGTTTTAGGGAGCTGGGGCATTTGAAGTTGCGGCAAGGCAATACCTGATCAATGAAGTGAAGAAAACTGTTCAGGGGGTATATTGCTCATTCCACGCTAGTGCTTTAAATCACACTATTCCTACTCTTCATTCTTTGTGTTTTTTTCCTTGTCTATTGTCTATGAACAGCGTGCCCAACTAGGCGTTGAAGCCTTTGTTGATGCTCTTCTTGTTGTGCCAAAGACGCTGGCTAAAAATTTCGGGCTTGACACTCAAGACGTGATAATTTCTCTTACAGTCTCTCTCTCTCTCTTTCTCTCTCTCCATTCCCAGCTTTAATTGTGCTTCCTAATTTTCTTTTGCAAGTAATATTGTACATATGAGATTTATGTTTTGCATTTGAATGTTTATTTTGCTTAGGGAGAGCATGACAGAGGAAATGTCGTGAAACTAAACCAGCACACGAGAGAACCTATTGACCCTTAAATGGATGGTATTTTCGATAACTACTCCGTGAAGTGCCAAATCATAAATTCAGGGTACGCAGAAATTTGAACTTTTAATTTCTTCATAGATGCACCCCTTCTTTCTATTGTGTTTGATTTTATTTTTTTCCCACTGCCTTCTCAACACCATTTTCGTGGCACCACAAGTAATTTTGCAACTTTTTCCTTGGTTTTTCAATTATCCTGCATGCCCCCTCCCTTCTCTTAACAAATATTCACTAAAATGGCCCAATGAGATAACTCCTTTATTCACGAGGATATTATTTAGATTTTAGTTATTAGTGGTGGGTGGTATCCGCATGAATACAAGGAGTTATATGATTGGATGGTGATACCAAGTCATCATAATCACCGCTATGATAGGATCCATCGCAATTTTTCTCACCGAACTCGATCCATTTATTAAATTAGGTTTAATTTTCAGTAATTGAGATTTGGACTGAACTCTCTCTTCTGGTGTATGTTTTGCAGTCCAGTTATTACATCTCAATTGCTTCTGGTCGATGAAGTGATCCACGCTAGTCGTAACATGAGGAAGCCCAATTAGATCTTTCGGTCTTTATCTTGTCGGATCCTTTTGTGTGTATAGGTTTTTATTTTATTTTTTTTATATATTTTTTTTGTGTGCAATCTTTGTTTTGACAGCCAAAGTTTGTGTCCAAAAGAAGCTAAAGTTTTTCTTTTGATTATCGATTTTTAATTAGGTGTTGGCGAACCTCGATTTGTGTAAATAGTTGTAGTATTTCATTTGTCTCTCTGTTATGTTGTTCCTATGATTGAATCTTTGAGGTGGCATTTTGTTCATGTTTTCAACATGACAGAACATAATGAAATGTCTGTTAGAGAGTTTTCTGGAGACCAAAATGGAAAAAGTAAAGCATGTGTTTGTTTTGTTTTGTCTTATATTTTGTACTTTTTTTATTTTGTTTTGCAGGAAATGACAGGACTGACTTACTTTATGTTGGATCAGTCGAGAAAGGAGTCGGAGTATTGCATGAAAAATGCATTTAACACATATTTAATATGTAGATTATTTTTGTACTTAGACCTTGTTTTTATTTACGAATAGTGTCTTAGATCTTGAAAGGAAGTAGTGACCAATGACGGATATAATTTTGTGTATCTCTGGGCTTTTTAATTCTCATTTTTAATAGAAAAATTTAAGTTCTTTATATATTTTGTATTGTAAGGAATTTTTAGTTTTTATTGTTTGGATTTAGAGTATTTTGATATTATAAAATAATTTTAAATTATAAAAAAAAATTAGATATTTTTTGGGACGCTAAATAGTGCCCTTATATGTTGGTTTTTCTTGACAATTTTGTGACACATTCTTGTGTCCTAATAGAGATTTTCTACAACAATTGTAGTGCCCTAATATATATAATTTAAAAAATATAAAATGCTATGGAGGCAATATATGGTGTCCTAATAGCTATCTTATAGGATACTTATTATTATCTTAACAAGTTCAAATAAAAAAGGTAATATATAGTACCTTAAAACCTATTGGGGTAGCTTTTTACGGGACACCAGTTTAAGTGTCCCAAAAATCCCAAGTGTCTCAATAGGGGTTCTATCGTGACATTTTTTTAAACCCCGATAAACCATTTTTGTTGTAGTGCTACTACGCTCTTGCTGTGCTGTTCTGAAAAAAATAGCAATAAATAACAATATATCTCGGTAATCTCACTGGATTGGGTCTATCTCAATTCCAACCGGCCTACGACCTTGATAATTTTTCAACTTGGCATGACTTTTCAAGTCCACTATCATATCCCATAACTAGCATTTATCAATTCCATCTAACTTTCAAGTCAACATATTCATAACAACCCACATCATAAGTAGTAGATATCCCAATTTTCTCGTAGACTATTTCTTGAGACTAAAAATAATTATCACCAATATCCACATTAAAATTCTAATAATCTCATAAACTTTTTCATAAATCTCAAACAATTCAAATTTCAAATAATAAATTTTTCGCTTTGCGTCTGAAAACACAAACATTTCTCAAGTATGTAAATATGTCTCAAAACATCCCAATACGTCTGAATCATATAATTACGTCTCAAAACACCTAAATATGTCAAAATCCTATAAATACATCTCGAAACATATAAATGCAACTGAATCACATAAATACGTCTCAATCATATAAATATGTATCGAAACACATAAATACATATGAATCACATAAATACATTTCAAACACCTAAATTTGTGACAATATATAAAAAAAATCAAATACATCTCAAATCACATAATTATGTCTCCAAAGTCATGTAACATAACGAATACGATACTGAATTCAATACTCATGTAAACTATATAGAAAAATATTATATAAAACCTCCAATCGAATTTCTACAACACTAATTAAGCTCAAAAGTTCAAATAAACATTTTAAAATAACAATTGGTTCCCAATAGTCTCACAATGACCCCACACTCCCACTTCACCTAATGCTAGTAGTGGACCAAGATTTAACTGAATATTTTATCGGTGTACTGTTTTCATAATATAAAAACATTTTATGGATCAAATATTTTTTTTTTTTATCAAAATTCACTTTCCAATAAAATGTAACCACATTGGGCAGTATCTGAATCCCAACAAAAATATCATCATAACAGAACAATAGAATTGAAATCGACAGATCAACTCACTTTTATATAATAAAATACCATACTTCCTTACCAGCTATATGATCATTTACCTCACGATTGAGAGTTATAACGGTACTGTAACCTATATAACCGTGTCATCTAAGGTGGCTATCAGTGGCAGGGTCATTTAATATTTTCAATGGTAGGAGCCAACACGTGGTATAAACCACCATATCATGATAATCATCATCATCATCATCAACAACAACATCAGATATCAATCACTTGCCCTTCTGTCAGATCACAATATATCGTTTTACAGGACATGCCCTCCTGTTAGGATCAACAACATCCCGAAGGACATGCATTCCTGTCGGGATCACACTATGGCATAGTCGGATAATAAAAATCACTTTCCACATTTAAAAATTTACTTGATCCGCATAACGTTATAAAATAATCCATTTTAATAAACTTTTTTTTTTCCCCACATTTTAGTACAAAAATATATTTTGATAATTTACATAGAAGATAATGCACAAGTTGTCTTCATAATATAAAAAGAATTTATGGATTATGTATATTTATCAAACATCACTTTTCAGAATATAATATAAATATAACCACACACTAAACCGAAATAAAATTCAACTGCTACCATCATAATAAACTAATGCCTTTAAAATAACTAATCAAATTATTTTGATATATAATAAAATATTGCACACATATTTCCCTACTTGCCATGAGATCATTTCACCTCATGATCGGGAGTTACGACAGTACTGTAACTTGTATAACTGTACCATCTAAGGTGACTATCAATATCAGGGTCATTCAAGATCTCCAATGGTAGGAGTAACATAATGGTATAAACTACCATGTCAACAACATAATTAATTACTTGTAGGACTTGCCCTACTGTCTGGTCTCAACTTATCAACAACACAGTCAACCACTTACAGGATTTGCCTTCTTGTCAGGTGACAACAACAATGTCTTACATGACATGCCCTCCAATAAGGACTAACCACATCTCGTAGGACATACCCTCTTGACAAGACGACTATGGTATAGTAGTATAATAAAAATAATTTTTCCTCCTTTCAAATTTTACTTAATCAATTTAACATCGTGAAACTGTCCATTTTTATCAGCCTTTTTTTTTCGATGTAATACAAAACTATAATTTGATAATTTATATAGAAGATAATAAACATTTTTAACCAATCTTTTCAATTCAATAACATATCCTATAATCCACGACTAACACGACACTAACCCAGTCTCTCTTTACTTACTATAGGTAAGTTGCATTAATTAAACGCCACTTAAAATGTTAATATGTTCAAATTGAAACTATAGAGACCAAAGTGAGATTTTAGTCAAACTTTAAGGATACAAAATGTCAATTCTTCTCTCTCTCTCTCTCTTTTCGTCGTGTAGTTAAGTAAAACGGATGCATGGAATTAGTATTAATAGTATAATTTGGGAAGCATATGGAGTGTTGATAATACACTATGGCTATACAACAGATAACAAAATTCATTCTAAGAAATATAATTATTAGAAATTGTATTATTATTATTATTATTATTATTATAATATAATTTTTCTACATTAGGTTATTAACCCGGGGTATCTCCCATATCAATCCATTATCCACTTAATTATCCCCAAATATTCCTTGCAAAACACTACAAGGAATTAGAGCCTAGAATTGAAATTAGTAATGAAACCAAAACCTCTCATAGGCCATCCGAATAGAAGAAACATTTAATTTCAAAATAAAATAAAATAAAATAAATAGGAAGCATAAAAGTTTGATGATAACGTGTACAATTCATTTTAGCAATAAAAACATCTAACAATAGAAGGTATGATGGATACAGGAGCAACTTGTAGTCATTCAGATGTCGAATTAGTTAGAAACTCCACTTTAACAAAATTTTAATTATTTTTCATAATATTAATTAATTTATTATGGGTAATGAGACAATGGGTACCAAAACCCGAGTTTAAAATGGTCGCAAACCCGCTCTGATATCACTTTATCACAGCTCGGTTTCCCAGGGCCGCTATTAGGTTTGTTCTACAGAGAATTCTACCCTAAATATTTCACCATTTATAAATAAATTGGTATTACTATTAATTCAACTTTGATACCACACTGACATGATCCGGTTTCGCACGGCCGCCACGTGGTTTCTTCACTTGGAGAATTAATACTAAAATCAAATATTCAATATTTTATTACATAAATCTGAGAATTTTTACAATGCGGTAGTGACAATTATAATTTGTTAATTTATCGAATACAATAGTGAATAATCAATACAATTATTTGAAATTCAAATATAAATACTATTGAGATACAATTATTAGTTCCATTATAATTTATCAAGGAATTTACACTATAATTCAAGCAATGGCCTTAATTGTATATATATAATTATAAAATTTTGTTTTGCTCACGCATTAGCCAGAAAATATAATCTATAAAATTTCATTATAGATTGTTATTATCATAGAATAATTATTAAGTAGAAAGCCCATGCATTCCGCCACTGTTTAGAAGATAATATAATTATCATAGATTAATTGAATATTATAGATTTTTATTATCATAGAATAATTATCAAGTAGAAAGCCCACACATTCCACCACTGTCTAGAAGATAACATAATTATAATAGATTAATTGAATAGTGAATAATATTTATATTCAATCCCAAAATACACATAACAGATTGCAGTAGAAGAGAATATTAACGCTATAACAATGGAGTCGATTTTTTTTACAACGGTAAATAATAAAACTATTATTACAAATAGAAATCCCTATATAATTTTCGGCGCAATTTCGATTTCACCGGCCTTGCAATCAAAACTGTGTGGTTGTGAGCCAACGCTTAATAGAACTTCAACCCCTCTAATACGTGCATTTAATCAAGTCCTAAATAAACACATAAATGTGTATCTCACATAATTTTCACGTAATACGTACTCATAAATATTTCATGAAAAATAACAATTGTAGTAGTACTAGCATGAACTACACAATACAAGGTGAAATTAAATACGTATATTAAAAGAGTTAGAAATTCTACCTGAAATTTAAGCTGAAATCCAAACCGGAATCCATTTTCACTCAGTAACTTATTAATACCTCCAACCCTAAAAACATCTAACTATATATAATGTCTTGGATGATAATCACTTTATTATATTATATTATAATTATTTTTATTATAACTATTTTTTTACACCTGTCAACTTATAACCTTTTATGTATATACACGGTTTGAAATTGATTTCCTTTGTTAAGAAGGAAATCAATTTTAGCCCTATATTAAAGAAAATATTAATTATATCCCAAAACTCTTAAAAGTATATTTTAAATAACACAATAATCCAAACTTATTAAAATCAATTTAAAATTAACATTTAATCCCCCAAAATTATCAAAAATTATTTATAAATTTTCATAATATACAAAACAATCCAAAAATATTAAACTTATGTGAAATAGTATTTTCAGAATCATAAATTTAATATTTAATTCCAAAAATTATCAAGTATATATTTATACTACCCATTTACAAAATCATCCCCAAAAATATTTATATAAAATAATATTTTTTGAAAATATAAATTTTCGAGGTATTATAGAGAAGATTAAATTTTCTGTTAAATCTAACGATCAACGGGCAAAAGTCAACAAAAATCTGTTAAATCATGTTAAATGAAATTTATAGCCTTAAAATATTTCATTATGAACTATTTTTATATATGTAAAAACTTCGGGGTTATTGTGTATTTTATGTTTCGTCTTCTTCCCATGAACTCTCTCTTCCCGGTGCTCTCTCTCCTTCGTCTCCGATGAACTCTCTCTCTGGCTAGGATTCTCTGGCTTTGCCAATGGCCACCACAACACCACTAACCCAAATCTACAGATTGACGATGATGGATAACGACCTACCACCACCACACCAACGACCTACCACCACCACATTCTTGCTTTTTCTCTCTCTTTATAATAAGAACTCATCAAAATGATTGAATGACATTTGCTTCAACCTAATTAATTTATATTGTATCTAATTTTTTCATTGTTGAAAATATTTTTTCAATCACAATTATTTTTTTAAGTAATTTAAAATGTGCACCAGAAAAATTAATCATATATTTGTACATTAATTAAAAAAATTAAGTATAACTAAAATTAAAAAAAAAAAAATAAGTAGGACACTCATTATTTGATATGTAAAAAAGAAAAATAAAAAAATTTAAGAACTCACAAAAAAAAAAAAAAAAAAAAAAAACCAACAATGGGATGGATTAGGGTTTCGCACAGTTTAGATTTTCTTCAAACCCCTAATTAATACACAAACAAATTACACATAATATATTGATTTGAAGTTTGAATCAAGAGGAACAAAAGCCCCAATATTTTACAATCAATTGAAGCAAAAAATCATACAAAATCATGGCTCAAAGATTTGGCTCCGAAAATAAATAAAAAATAAATTATTTTCAATTTCCAATTGTAGATCCTAAATCATATATGTTGAATTTGATACCACATGTTGATTAATTCTCATAATCACAATATTACAAAATTATGTTAATCATACATGATTAAAAGGACACAACAATTTTAAAGAATGACTACCGAAAATGTACCTGTTTGAGACATTGCTAATGATTAATTGTCACAGCGGATTATATATTAGGTCTTCAACTCTATGATCTAAATTTACTGTTATAGTGGCTCTCAATGGGAAGAAATTCTTAATGTAGATTAGAGAGGGGACCTAATATTTATAATACTTGTTTCACATTGGGCCTCTCATAACGAGCTTCAATGAGACACAAAAACTACAGTTGCCACTCAACTGGGCTTCTACATAAAAGATGCCATAACCCAAATCAAAATATGATCACTATTTAATTGGACTGCTTATATAATAGACTATCCATTAACTCGGTTTTATAAAACAATTAACTCAATTAATGTTAGCCTATATTTAATATATAAAAATAAAAGCCAACATTTTTCCACTTGGGCTACATTAATTGATTTTTTTTAAGTACTTATAAATTTAATTTTGAAAACAAGACTCTCGGGTTAATAATAAATTTATTTTTATATATAATAGACTGCTTATATAATAAATATCCATTAACTCGTCCTTATAAAATAATTAATTCAATTAATGTTAGCCCATATTTAATAAAAAAAAATTCCAACAATATTCTCCATCCTATTTAATTTATATTGTATCTAATTTTTTGTTGGTTGGAAATATTTTTTCAATCACAATTATTTTTTAACTAATTTAAAATGTACACCAAGAAAATTAATTATATATTTGTGCATTAATTAAAAACATTAAGCATAACTAAAATAAAAATAAAAATATAAATAGGACACTCATTATTTGATATGTAAAAAAAAAGAAAAATCTAAGAACTCACAAAAATGCTTGAAAGTCATTCTCCAACTTCATTCAAACTTTCTCTCTCCTTCTACTTTTAAGTGTTAGTATAATAATAAATATTAGATTAAATTTATAATCTTCAACATTTAAGAGTTCTTCTACAGGATAATCGTCATTTTTTTTAAGTGTAATTAGCATAGATTTTTCATGCATCTATTCAATTCAATGAAATTCCATATATGCATGGTTACTCTAATTATCCTCAATTAAGCAATTTTCAATTCAACCACTGTATTTAGAATTGTGGCTTGTTGGATGTGCCCTTCATTGGATCTAAGTTCACTTGGTGTAATCAACATAAGGGAGCTACAAGGAAATGGAATAGACTTGACTGGACATTTGTTACCTCATCCTGGTTATCCAAGTACCCGAACACCACAATATCACACCTATTAAAGACAGGATCAAATCACTCTTCTCAGCTCTTAGCCATCACCTCCCAACAAAACACAAGACCTATTCCATTCAAGTTACGTAACTTTTGGTGCAAGAATACTGATTTCTTATCGATTGTTGAATATCATTGGAGCAAGCCATACATTGGGTCAGCCATATTAGCAGTTGTATACAAACTAAAAACTCTCAAGAGTATTCTCAAGCAGTGGAGTACAAGTACAATTGGAAATATCCTGACAGCTGCCCAAACAGCTGAAATGGAAGTGTTCAGAATTGAAGACATTTGCCATACTGATAATTCTCCTGAAAATTGGACTGTATACAACCATGCAATCGCCAAGCATAAAATGGCACTCGATACTGAAGAACCTTTTTGGAGGCAAAAATCAAGATACAAATGGATCAAAGAGGGTGATGCCAATACAAAATTCTTTCACTCCTTAGTCAAAGAACAAAGAATTAGAAGCATGATCCACACTTTGAATGACTCTCAAGGCAATTCAATTTCTGACAATGGAGAAATTCTAGAACTCATCAGTACTTCCAAGTTGCATTAGGTGCCCCATCTCCTGAACCTAATCCATCTTTTTTATCCATGATTCCAGCCCTGATATCTCCCTCTAATAATGATAACATGCTCTCACCTTCCACAATGTCAAAAATTAAGGAAACAATATTCAGCCTGAGAGGTGATAGTGCAGCAAGTCCTGATGGACACACATGTAAGTTTTTCACACACTGTTGGGATATTGTCAAGGCTGATGTGCATAGAGCGATAACGGAATTTTCTTTGGAGCCGAGCTGACTAAAGCTTGCACCAACACCCTGTTTGCACTCATGCCAAAAACAGATCATCCAACCACTCCCTCGGACTTCAGACCTATCAGCTTATGCAATTTTTTCAATAAGATTTTTTTCTAAATTCTTGGTTGCTAGGATCAAAATGGGTCTACCCAAGATCATATCTCCAGAGCAAAGTGGTTTTGTATAGGGAGGAAACATTTCAGACAACATACTTTTAGCTCAGGAAATGGTCCATCAACTAAAACAAAAAATCTACTAGAGGTAACCTAATTGTGAAACTGGATATGGCTAAGGCCTTTGACAGGGTCTCAAGGCACTTTTTGCTAAGCATTATGAGAAGATTTGGTTCTCATGAGCGGATAGTTGATATGGTTTGGCGGTTGATGTCAAATTGCTATTTTTCCATAATCATCAATGGAGCTATCTATGGTTTTTTTATGTCACAAAGAGGGGTTAGGCAGGGTAATCCTCTGTCACCACCGTTGTTGATCATCATGGCTGAGTCTATCTCAAGTGGGTTGAATGCTCAAATACAGGCCAGTAAAATCCTCCCTTATTCTAAACCTCTTTCCTCTACTCTAATATCTCACTTGGCCTTTGCAGATGACATGATCCTCTTTATCAATGGATCAAAGTCTTATTTTCCAAGCTATTGTCCTTCCTCACACTATAAGAAAAAGAGGATTCAGTTATGAATTTTTTTGGTGACAACACAATAATCGTCGTCAAATGTGTCTATTGGCTACAAAATGAACAATCGTAGTCAAATGTGACCTCCTTTGGCGACGAAGTGCAATTTTGTAGCCATAGGTTGTTAATAGGCGACAAAATTTTAGAATTCGTCTCTATTGGTCCGATCAATTCTTGGCGCCAAACAAAAAAAAAAGAAATTTTTCCCGCTAGCGTATTGGCGACGGAAATATTTTGTCGCCAATTTAGCATGAGATATGTTTTTATTTGGCGACGAACCACTTTCGTCACGATTAATTACCCCCTACTATATCTGAGACGAAAGTGGTTCGTCGCCAAAGTGGTTGCCTATATTTGATATTGGGCTACGAATGAGTTTCGTCGCCAATTGTTTTCCCTCCCCTACCATGATTTTAGCGCCCATTTTCCCCCAATAGAATTTAATTAGTAATTAAATAAATTAATATCTATATATAATGTAAAATGGCAAAAAATAGTGTCCTAAAAACAGAAACTATATTAGGGCACAATTTTGTGTCCTATTACACATAAGTTTTTATCACACTATGATATAAGTTGGATTAAACCCTATTATACATATATAAATGAGATTAAACCATAAAAAAAAAAAAAAAAAATGGGGGTAGAAAATTTTGCTTTCGTGCTCCCTTAAAATCCACTTCTACTTTACTAAAAAAATAAAAGAAGATCAACCCTCACTCTCTGTTTCTCTACTGTCTCACTCTCTTCCTCACCCTCACTCTCTCACTCGATTTGGCCAGATCCGACCCTAATAGTCGGAGTCTCTCTCTTGCTCTCGATCATGAAATCGTTAAGATTTCTCCATCGTCGCCAAGCCTTTAGCCTTAATCGTCGTCGTCGTCGTCATCAGCCTTCACTTCGTTCTCTCTTCTCCGACCGTCGCCATTATCATCTTCTCCAATCATCGCAATTGTCGTCTTCTCCAGCCTCTCTTGATCTTGAGGTCGCTCTCTTATTTTTCTCGTAGTTTTCCATTGAAGCCATCCACTGCTTCCCCAATCGCATGATTCTGAAGAAAAAACACCAGATCCAGGTAACGATTCGAACAATACTCCCTCAATCTCTCTTGTATTGTCTAGGTTTAATGTTTTTTAATTAGGGTTGTGTAGATTTTTAATATGTGCATACGATTGAAATGTTCTGCTTCTTGTTCTCTTCTGTAAGTTGAAGCAATTTGGTTTTGAGTTCTCATAGGTAAGGAAATTTATCTAACAATTGTGTTTTTTCTTCTGCTCAGGTTTATTTATTTTACCAACCCTAGCAGCCGGATCTGAGGAGAGATGGGATGCATGAAGAAATTGGTTTTTTGTGAAATTTTATCATCCATTTGCTTGTAGGTGCGTTTCTCTCTCTCTCTCTGTGTCTCTCTCTCTGCCGATTGAATTTCTATATGTTATCCATTAGGCAAAATGAGACTGACAACAACCATTGATTTGGTTAGTGGCGTATGTATTCCTTTTGGACTAGACTTGTATTTGCAAGCATAGGTCTCATGTACAAATTTTAAAAAAGTATTTGTTGTAGGAATTTTATCCAGAAATTCTAGAGACTCATACATTAGGGAATGTAGCTGATTCTAAAAATGAACAGATCTATTTTTTGCCATCCAAAAATGATGCCTTGTGTTAACTTACCTGTATGTGGATGTAAGTATCCAAAAGCGTGATATACGGACAATAACAAGTGTTCTCGAGCATTAGCATTATGCATATAAGTGCATTTTTATAAACTGGTGTGTTTGCACATGAAACCATCTAACATGGTTGCAAGTGGTAGGATTTTTGGAAAAGAAATAGGCATACTTCAGTGATAGACTTTAGAATGTTACACTTAAAAAAATATTATTGTACAGAAATGTGTAGGACTTGCAAAAAACCACCATCAAATATCTTTTTTCTAATCAAATCTATTTTTGCCAATAAAATATGTTATAGTTTTGTGGTAATAGTTTCAAGCTCCTTAAGCGCTCTGAAACTTTTGGATCTTTTAAACTTTAACGTGGCCTCAGTTTTATCATTCCTTCATGCTTGAAGCACAAGACGGTTATGTCGCTTTTCATTATTTGGTGGTTTAAATCTTAAAACACTTCTGTTATTCATGGATCGGCCTGTCAGTTCATTATCATCATGAAATAGATACACGGGTGATGGAGAGTAATATGAGGGAATGTAGATCAGTTATATTAAAGGTGTGCCTAGCCCCAAGGCACACCAACTCCCACGTTTGGCGCTATGCCTAGTGCGAGGCCCGACTCCTTCAATAAGGCGCACCTCATGGGCTGAGGCTCAAGGCCCAAGGCTAAGTACATACTGCGCTTTGAAAACTTGCTTATAATGTGCTGTAAACTTTAGTTTTTAGTTAATTGATGATATATATATATATATATATATATATATATATATATATATATATATATATATATTATGTTTGTAATACATTACAATAGATTATTTTAAAGCGTAGGTTGCCAAGTAAATTGCTTCACAGTGACATAATCTGGTATGTAGATCGCTTGCTCCTTCTGTCACAACGTTTCTGTTCCGTTTATGTTTCTGTTCTATTTCTGTTCTGTTTAGGTGTCTGTTCTGTTTCTGTTCTGTATCTGTTCCATTTCACGTTTCTGTTCTATTTCTGTTTCCGTTTCTGTTATGTTTCGTCTAATTTACTTTTTCTCCTTTTTTATTCCCGGTCCAATATTGGTTCTCGAAGGTCTACGTTTCCGTGTAGAAGCAAACTCTCCCATTTTATGACCAACCTTTCGATGCGCGTGAACAAGACTCAAGTTCTTGAGACTCGGACTAAGAGTCTGAATTCGGGCAAGAGTAAAGCATTATCTAAATCCCTTTAGAGGGATCAACAAGCTAGCAAGGCCAGCTACTGGCTAGCGGCCTCACGCAAGAACCATTTCCTGTGTTCCGTTTCACGTTTATGTTATGTTTCTGTTCTGTAATAACAAAGATTTTATGTATTTCATAAATATGATCTCATTATTGATTAGGGTGCTCTAATTTTACAGTCTCTAGATTTTTTGATTATTTATTACTTCAATTGTTTTTTTTTCAATTCTAAATGTAGGGTATCCAGCTAAGCAGAGAACTAAAGCTGCAGATATATCCAAATTTGGAAGGCCTGTAAGTTTTTGTTTCCTTGTTCTTGTTGGATCATTGGTTTGTTTTTGGGGGACTATTGCTGGGTAATATCACCTTGCTATTGAATAATAACGGTTGAAGTTTGGCAGTAGTGTCAAATTAGTCCCAAAACTTTTTATTTTTCGAATTAAGTCCTTAACCTTTGAATAGTGTATGAAGAAGGAGAAGATGAAGAGTAGGTTGGATTGATGATGAAATATAATCGATTAAAATTAGAATAAAGAACCTATGTGCTACAATGTTAAGAGTTGAAGGAGTTGGTTGAGAAAATTAAAACATTCGGGAAACTATTTGACAGTAACCCATAAAACTTTAAGGACCAATACCAATTTTATTTCATCATTGGATTGATGATGACATATCTCAGCTGTTTGTTGTTTCTGTTTCTATTTGTTGTTTTTGTTTTGGTTTGTTGTTTCTATTTATGTTTGCTGTTTCTGTTTGTTATTTCTATTTGCTGTTTGCTGTTTCTGTTTCTATTTGCTGTTTCTGTATCTGTTTATGTTTGCTGTTTCTTTGTTTCTGTTTCTGGTTCTGTTTGTGTTTTGGTTTTTGTTTATCTGTTTGTGTTCACAGATTCATGTTTCGGACTCAAGATCATTCGGCACAATATTTCGAAAAATGGTATGTCTATTATTCTAATTCAATTTATACCTTGATGGTCAATTATTGTATGTGATATAGATGAAAATTCAATAATTGCAGGCTCGGGTTATGATTGATCTACATCGGATCATACATTAGAGGGCAAATGGGTAATGGATATCGCTTATCATCTATAACTTGTTTCTTAGTTATTTTATAATGATTTTTCGTAAGACATTTTGTTTTTTTGGTCATATAGTTTAAGAATATTGATATATTTTGGCTATTTGACTTTTAATCCAATTGTATAGTTTTGGTTACTTTTTGTTGATTGGTTGATGGCTATAAATTGACATTCATAACTTTAAGTAGAGTAATTTACTACAAATTTTATTTTTGTAGCCAATGTATTTCTTGAAAAAAATTATTTTTTGGCTACAAAAATAATTTCGTCGCCAAAAGAATTCCTGCCATTTTAGTTATTTTTTGGCGACGAAAATTTTCGTCGCAAAAAAATTATCCCCGTGATTTTTAATTACTTTTTGGCTACGAAATGAATTTATTAGGTACGAATTTAGTTACGAAATGATTTGTCGCGAAATAGTAGTCTTGCGCGACGAACTAACAATTCGTCTCCAAAAACCTTCTGCTACGGCATATAGGCTACAAAATTGGAACAATAATTTTTTCGTCGCTAAAACGTTTTCGCTATGAAATTAGAGCTTTAACTACAAATTTTTTTTGTAGCCAAAACCCATTTTTCTTGTAGTGTCAAATCCTATCAACAAAATTAATACTAACTGATTAATTACACCAAAAGATGCTTCATCCCCTCCAAGTACCTAATCCCAGAAAGATAGCTTGGCTTAAATCCAAATCAAGATTCTCCCTCGGTTCTTTTCCTATCAAGTATTTGGGTTGCCATTTCTATATTGGAAGGAAAACCTCAGCACTTTTTTAAAGCCTCCCATCCACAATTAGAGCAAAATTTCGGGAATGCCAAGCCAAACTATTTTCCAGTAGAGGAAGGCTGGTGCTCATCAAGCATGTGCTCATTTCACAAACCGTGCACCTCTTCATGACTCTCTTCCACCCAGACATGGTAGAATTGTAAAGCTAATACATCTTTATGGGCTTCATTCATGCACAACAAATATGATAAGGGAAGGTATGATTACTATAACCTTTTTGGCTCTAACAAGAGTATGGGCTGGAAACAAGTGCTTAGTGAAAAAGATCTACCAAAGGACAATATTCAATTCTTGATAGGAGAAGGGAGAGTATCTCTTTGGTGGGATCTTTGGTTCACTCATGTTCCCCTTGGTGAACTCATTACAGTTCTTGATCATGCTGCTAATTATCAGGTTCTTGACATTATAAATGGGGAAGGCAATTGGAAATGGGACATCATTGAACATCTCTTACTCTCCTTCAAACCAGCAATTCAGCAGCTTCACACACTTCCCAAGCAAGATAAGGATGTAATGGTTTGGATCCCTTCCCCAAATGGTGCTTTCACAGTATCCTTTGCTTGGCATACTCTAAGACAAAATGTATTAGCCCCCCATTTTCTTCAAATACCTTTGGCATCCCAGTATACCCCTCAAAGCTTCTATTTTTATTGGAAAACCCTTAAAAACCTCACTCCATTTGACACCGAAATTCAAAACCTAGGCTTCCACATGCTATCCAAGTGCACCAACTGTGGTCACCACATTGAATCCACAGACCACGCCTTATCCTCTTGTGACTTTGCTCAACTTGTTTGGTATCAGTTTGACAACCCTCCTCATCAGGGCACATTTCTTTCCCGGCTTCTTAAATGGTGGAAGGACCTTTCCCTCCCAGTTAACTTGCCTATCCTCATATGTTGGGAGATATGGAAGGTGAGGTGTCAATCTAAATTTGAAGGCACAATACCTTTCATTCCTTCTTTACTCCAGAGCATGAAATCAATCCTTATTGCCAAACCTACTCAAACCAATCAATCTCCCAAGACTAAACTGCTTGTGATCAAATGGAATAGACCTCAAAGGGAATATTTCAAGCTTAACTCAGATGGCAGCTCCACTCAGATGGCAGCTCCCTTGGCAATCCTGGTCCATCTGGTGCAGAAGGTGTGATAAGAGATAGCAAGGGTTTTCTCAAATTAGCTTATGCGTGGCCTCTTGGGATCAAATCTAATATGTATGTAGGAACATTTAGCATTTAGCAAGGCCTCAAATTTTGCATACAGCTTGGTTGGTTTCAAGTTATATTGGAAGTGGACAACAAAATTCTTGTAGACATGCTCAATGCCAAGGCCAACACTCCAAGGAGATTGAAATCTTTTATCACAATCATTAATCACCTCAGAAGATTGGGAGACTTCCCCATCCAGCACAGTTTCAGGGAGACTAATACCACTGCTGACGCTCTCTCAAAGCTAGCAAGCGACAATCAAGATTTACATACTCCTGTTTTTTGCAACCTTCCTCCCAATGTTAGAGGATGTTTGATTCTTGATAGATAGGGTCTAGCTAATATTAGATATACCAAACCTGTACTCTCATAAGGGTATTTAAATCCTTTTATATTCAATATACTTTGTATTAAAAAAAAAAAAAAAAGTTACTTTGTATTATGAATAATGTTCATACAAGATACATATTCCTAGTACAATATTATATAGTAATAGAAGTTTTAAATTAACTTGAATAATGTTCCATGAACATAGCACGTTAGTGATTTTTTATTTTATTTTATTTTATTTTTTTTAATTTTTCCCATAATTTTTTAATTTTATCCAAGTTACTGATTCTATCCGGTTATATTTTAAAAAAATAAAAATATAAGAACTCACCAAAATGCTTGAAAGTCATTCTCCAACCCCATTCAAACTTTCTCTCCTTCTACTTTTAATGTTGGTATTAGTTTTAGACCCGCGTATTGTGCAAGCTTAGAAAAAAATATAATAAATTCTTAATATTGAAGTATGAAACACATAGATGTCGATTGGTTATCGTCTTAGCAATATTCGAAAACGGATGCATAAGTTTGAGTGAGTAACGACTTTTTATAAATATAAAATATAAATATACTATTAAAAATTATATAAATAATCATAAAAGTGAAAAAAATATTTTTTACAAATTAATTTTACTAATATACTATAAAATAATAAACAAATAACCATAAATTAGGATTAATTTTATCAATTTTTGCAAGTCAACAAATTCTAATTTAATTTATAAATTCTTATCATTCAAGCATGTTACCCATAGACATTATTTGATTATTTTAGCGGCAATATCCAGCAATGGATGTATAAATTTTAGTCAGTAATGATGTTACATATATATCGAATATAAATATACTACTAAAAATTATATAAATAATGATAAAGGTGAAACAATATTTCTACAAATTAACTTTTACGAATATACTATAAAACAACAAATAAATAACCATAAATTAAGATTAATTTTATTATATTTTGCAAGTCAAGAAATTCTAATTTAATTAATTTATATCGTATCTACTTTCTTTTCGGGTGGAAATATTTTTTGAATCACAATTATTTTTAAAATAATTTAAAATGTGGAGTTAGAAAATCAATCATATATTTGTACACAAATTGAAAAAAAAAAAAATCATATATTTGTGCATTAATTAAAAAATAAAATATAATCATATATTTGTGCATTAATGAAAAAATTTAATTAATTAAAACAAAAAGAGAATAAATTGAGTGGGACTACTCATTATTTAATATATGAAAAAACAAAAATAAAAAAATATGTAACAACTCATCAATTTTTTATTTTTATTATTTAAAAAAAGAAGAAGCATTCTCTATTCTGATTGAAAACTTTTCTCTCTTTCTATTTTTAAATATTACTATTAGATTAGATTATAGATTAGATTAGATTTATAATCTTCAACATTTAAGAGTTCGTCTACAGGATAATCGTTATTTTTGTAAGTGTAATTAGCATGGATTTTTCATACATCTAATTCAATGAAATTCCATACACTGGCAAGTACTTTGTATTAGGAAAAATGTTCAAACAAGATACATATCCCTAGTACGATATTGTATCGTAATGGAAGTCTTAAATTAACTTGAATAATGTTCCATTAACATAGCTAGTTAGTGAATTTTTCCTTTTTATTTTTTTTTTATTTTTTAATTTTTTTTTTTTTTTATTTTTCCCATTTTATTTTCCCCAAATTTAACCAATTTACTGATTCTATCCGGTTATATCCAATTTTATCCACTTTGTCCCCTTATGGTTTTTCAATCACCACTTTGTCCCCAGTCATTTTGGACTAAAGTGTAATGATTAAGTTTTTCATTAAATCTAACAGTTAATGGACAAATGTAAACAAAAATCTATTAAATCATATTAAATGACATTTATACTCTTAAAACATTATATTATGGTTGGTTTTTATATATTTAAAAACTTAAGAGGTTATTGTGTATTTTCTATTTCCGGTGCTCTCGCTCTCTCTTTCTAGTGCTTTCTCTCTGTTGTTTCCGGTGAACTCTCTCTCTCCGGCGAGGATTCTTCGGTTTCTCCATTGGCCACCACCACAACACGCCCACCACACCACAAACCCAGATCTACAGATCGGCAATTATGGATGACGACAAACCACCACCACCATGCCAACGACCGGCCACCACCACATTCTCTCTCTCTCTCTCTAAATATATATATATACACAAAAAAAAAAAAAAAAAAAAATAGATCCAAGTTTCGGATTTATAGATCCGAAGCTTAGATCTATAGAACCAACACCACCACCACACCAACGACCTACCCTCACTGCGGGAGAAAAGAATGAGTGGTGGTTGGGTGTTTTGCCAGTGAAAGAAGATAAGAGTAGTGGTGGTGGTCGGTTGTATCGACGATGACGGTGGTGGTCATTGGAGATGGAGATGGAGATGGAGCAGGGATGTGCGTGGGTGGCGGTTTACGAAGAAATCATCTGAAAACTCTCCGCCGCCAAAGACTTCAACTACACAAAACAAATAATAGACAACATGAAGCTTCACCGTTGCCTGCTGCTGGAATCCATGTTCTTCATTTTGATTGAGAATTACGCCAAATTCAACTATTCCTTGCTACGTCTCCACCTTCAATTCTCTTATCAAAGTCCTTTGCAAGGCCCATCAAATCAGACCCACCATTTTTATTTTTATTTTTAAAAAAAGAACTCTATATTGAAATAGCGGGAAAATTACAATCTAAGATGTGGAAAACCCTCTTGATCCTCATGAACGTAAGAAAGAACGTCGTGAGGTAATGGGCTATCTATAGGAAAAAATAAAGGGATATTCGAGACAATATTAGGTAAACTATCGCCAACAAAGTTACATTATCGATGAACATGAGCAATCTGAATGTGAAATAATAGAAACCAGAACCAAACTGTATTCCAAAGATGGGCAATCGACCAGGCTGGACTATCCTTCCTTCTAGAATGAATCAAAGCTAATGAATCGCTTTCCACCAGCAAGGGGAGCTAGCCCAAACGCAGAGCTTCTTGAATCCCCAAGAACAACCCATGAAACTCAGCTAGGAAACTCGAACTAACCGTTAGGGGGCAGAAGAAAGCCCAACTAACAGCTCCAGTACTGTCGCGAACAACCTCACCACAAGAAGACGTCATTGTCCCCCTTTTCAAAGCTCCATCCACATTTAGCTTGAAAAACTCCTTAGGCGGACGGGACCAACGGCAAACCAGCGGTTGACGACGAATAACCTGCTTGATCAGGCAACCCAATAGAGCCATAGAATGGACCCCAAAAGAAGAGGAGACCGACTTAGAGATAATCATAGGGCTCAACGTACTAACCCAATTCCTAACTTTGGAAATAATATTTTTATCAGACATGGAGATATTATCATGGATAGCACGGTTCCGACTTAACCATATCTCCCAACAAATCAGCGAAGGGATCAACGCCCCTAATTTATAAAACTGAGAACTTCCTTTAAGTCTACTCCACCACAACTTAATACGGTGTATTAAGGGTTGAGGGATAAAAGGAATATTAAAGAAGGAGCTAAAGGTCCGCCACACTTTTGAAGCAATCTCACTCTCTAGAAAAAGATGTTGGATGCTCTCAGTAGAACGAAAGAGGCAGGATCGACAACCCGAGACCAAAATCACTCCCATTCTCTCGATAGAAACATCAACTGCTAGTTTATTTTTTAACAGCCACCACATGAAAATTTTAATCTTCAAAGGAGAGTGGAGACTCCAAAGCTTAGAATAATGATCAATCGGGATTACCTCGCCATGAATAGCCCTCCAAGCTGATTTGATGGAGAAGACGCCATCATCGCTAGGAAGCCAAATTAGAGAATCGGATTCTGATGACAATGAAGGGAGGGAGCCCTCCAAGTAATCCTGAGCAGCATCTTCCAAGTCTAGGGAGATCCATTCCTTATCCTGAAGGCAAATTTTGATAGAAGACAACGAGTTGGTAAAATGTAGGTCATTAGCAAGGATACAAAGGCCTCAGTCATCATACCAAAAACTAGTTAGCTCGCCATTACCAACTTTCCATCTCGATAGCTGCAGAAAAGTATTTTTAGCCGACAGGATATCTTTCCACATTTTGGAACTCCCAATCTGATTTGTCCATAGAGATAAAGGTAGATTATTAGTGTACTTGGACAACATAAAATCACACCAGAGAGAATTCCCTTTTAGAAGAGCCCAAATCCTCTTGAAAGAGAAAGCCAGCTTCATATCCTTCAGATTATGAAGACCAAGACCGCCTGAAGAGGTATTGTGACATATTTTTTGCCAAGCCACCCAATGCCTTTTCTTTCCTGAATCCGAGTGCTCCCAAAAGAAATTCGCAAACATGGATTCCATATCTGCCAGAATGCTATTATGAACACAAGTGGAAGCCAAAAGATGCAGAGGAAATGAGGATAAAACATGCTTTAGCAGAACAAGTTTACCTCCACTTGATAGGAGCTTAGCTTTCCACCCATCAATAGTCTTGGATACTTTCTCAATAAGACCAACAAAGTGGTTTGCTTTAAGATGACCATATATAAGGGGCACTCCAAGGTAAGTACAAGGAAAAACACCTTGACTAAAACCTATGGAAAGACCAATAGCCAGTCGACGAGCATTAGGACAATTATGATGAATATAGAAATTACTTTTTGGAGCACTCACAAGTTGACCCGATGCTAATTGATATTCTTCCAGCACCTTCATTAAGTTTCTAATGCTGCGAGAGCTTCCATTACAAAAGATTAAGGTATCATCTGCAAACATCAAATGAGAAATCAGAGGTCAACGTCTTTTAGTAACAAAAGATTGAACCCGGCCATCTATCATAGATCGATGGATATTTTGATTGAGGACCTCTTAAGCTAAGATAAACAGTAAAGGAGAAATAGGGTCGCCCTGGCGAAGTCCTCTAGAAGCAGGAAACCAACCCTTATATACCCCTTGGAATACCACGGAGAAATAAGTCGAGTCAAAACATCTAGAAGCGGCAGCAATAAATCCGGGGCTGAAACCAAATCTATTAAGCACCTCTTTTAAAAAATTCCACTCGATTCGATCATAAGCTTTGGCCATGTCAAGTTTGAGCATAATATTATGCCCACGTATATCTTTACCCAAATCCTTGACTAGCTCTTGGGCAAGCCCAATCGCTTCTGTGATGGATCGACCTTTCACAAAACCATGCTGCTGAACAGAAATCAACTTAGGCAGAATAGATGCCAATCTGGTAGCTAAAGCCTTTGAAAAGATTTCATAACAAATATTACATAAACTGATCGGGCGAAAATCTTTGAGAGAAGACAGTTGATACTTCTTCGGAATAAGAACCAGTAAGGTACTAGAGAGAGCAGTAGGAAGGGGGTTCCTTTTAAGAAAATAATTAGCGGCTTCCCAAATATCTTTACCTACTATATCCCAGGAAAATTGGAAAAAGTTAGAAGATAGAGAATCCATACCTGGTGCACCATCAATGGGAATGGACCAAAGAGCAACTTTGATTTCCTCCAACGAGAAAGGAGCTAATAATATATCGTTATCCATATCCGTAACAATACGAGGGATGGAATCAAAGACAGTGTCAGAAGCAGTCACTTGGGTAGTAGAGTATAAATCCTTAAAAAACTCAATTGCAGCTTCATGAAACTTATTGGGCTCCGCCAAGCTACTCCCATCTTCATGACGAATTGCAGACAAACAAAAAGGGGAATTACACATTTTAATGGATGCGTAAAAGAATTTAGAATTGCTATCCCCCTCTGTTAGCCAATGCTCTCGAGACTTTTGTTCCCAATATACTTCCTTTCTCTTAAGAAGATTATTATACTCCATAGTAGCCTGATCAAATAAATCCGAAACACTCTGAGACCAGTTGGTTTCAAGCATAGAATCATAAGCTTCTATTCTATCCTTCCAAGAATTTAACTCAACAAAGACATTCCCAAAAGTTTGAGCATTCCAAACTTTAAGGGCCGCTCTCGTCGATTTGATGTTCAGACTTAAATGAACCAAGGGGTTTTGATGAGAAGCCTTCCATGCAAGTTTAACCACGTCCAGAAATCCCTCATGCAGGGTCCACATTCGCTGAAACTGAAAAAGCTTCGGACCATTATATGAGAAAGAGGAGGAATGCAGAATCAACGGGCAGTGGTCTGAATTAATACGTGCCAAATGCTCCACCCAGCCTTCAAACGAATTACAAATCATTGGCGATACCAAGATTCTATCTAACCGAGAATATTGGTGAGATAACCCTTGACGATTATTACAAAAAGTAAAGGTAGACCTAGCAAACGGGGGATCCATCAATCTGGCTGAATTAATATATGCATTAAACTCTTGCATGACACTCCAAGAAGGGGTTAAATGACCCAACTTCTCGGATATACTCCTAACAACAAAAATCACCCCCCCAAATTATCGGAATAGAGACTGAGGCAATTGTAATGAGAAAATCCTCCCAGAGAATTCGCCGTTCGATCTGAGAGCAGCTAGCATAAACCACCACAATCAAGAAATCCAAATTTAACCAAGATAACTTACAAGCAATAAATTGGCAATGCGTACGAACTATTTGAAATTCCAGATTATTTCTCCATAAAACCCAAATTTTGCTCGACTCACCTTGATTAGAGACTGCATGGTGAAACTTGAGAGCTTTATTAACCCTTCCTATGTTATAATCATCAATCCACGGATCAATAACTCCGGCAAAGGAAACTTTCGAAGATTTCACTATTCGTTTTAGTCTAGCAAGGGTGCTCGGGTTACCGATCCCCCTACAGTTCCAAAACATAATGGAGTCAGACATTAAATTTCACTTGATGGCGTGTTACCACCCCCAAAGTCTTGGAGGGACCTCCAACAGACTCCGGAAACTGCAATTTTCCTTTCTTTCTTCGGACGATTTGAAATCCATCCGTTTCTTTGTTCGTCGTATCTGTAGCATAACCAGTTGCTCGCTTATCATCAAACAAAGAATCCGCTTGATCCGATTGAAAATCCCCTTTGGCGATAGAATTTTCTCCCTCTTCATCCACAAAAGGAACTTGAAAAGTCTGAATATGATCACGAACCACTACATGCAACGAATAAGAGCCTGAATCAACGGTAACCAAGTTTGCGGACATAATTATCTTCGCCGGACCAGATTACATTTCGGTTTCAACTGCAATATTAGAACTGTCTAGAAAAATGGCCCCATGCGATAAAACAGCTGCTGGAACAGTACCCAAAACAACCTCTTGCGTTAGATCAGTAATCGAGTCTGAAGCTTGCGGTAAAATAGCATTGTTTTTGCGTTAAAACAGTACCCAAAGCAGCCCCCTGCGGTGGCTCAGCAACCGAACCTGCAGCTTGCATTAAATAACCTTTTTTTACGCCAAAATAGTGCCCAAAATAGCCCCCTGCGGTAGCTTAGCAACCGAACCTGCAGCTTGCAGTTAAACAACCTTTTTTTGCTTCAAAATAGTACCCAAAATAGCCCCCTACGGTAGCTCAGCAACCGAACCTGCAACTGGAGGTATAACATCATTTTTTGCGTCAAAATAGTACCCAAATTAGCCCCCTGCAGAATCTCAGCAGCTGAACCTAGAACTTGCTGTAGAACATCATTTTTTTACATCAAAACGATACCCAAAACAGCCTCCTGCAATAAACCAGAATTTGCACCATTTTCATGCAGATCGCCACCACTTTCTTGCTGCCCACCAGCATTCCGCATCGCCCTATTACGTCTTCGTTTGAAGCTTTTTGACAGTGTATTTTCTGGATTATCAGAGCCTTCTTTCCCTGCATTTTTCTTATCATTCAACAGAGGGTTTTTCCTCCACCATATGTCGAAAGAGTGACCCTGAATATTACAATAGAAACAAAAGGACAGAATCCGATCGTACATAACCTCTTGAGAAAACTCGTCTTGCTTTTCGATCCAGACTTTGGGTGGTAAAGGTTTAGAGAGATCCACCTCTACACACACCCTTACGAAGTTCAATCTTGTCAAGGTTAAAGTAATGGAATCAATAGCGACAACTTTGCCAATTGTGCTAGCTATCGCTTTTAGGATATCGGGAACAAAATAATTGATTGGAAGCTTTGGGAATTGAATCCAAATTGGAAGAATAGAGGCATCGTTTTTTAAATTTAAAGGTTTATTCCATCGGAATACCTTGTAATGAAATCCCTTTATCGCGTTAACTTCACGGGAAAGGACTTTGAGAAGATCGCTATCATTAAAGAATCGAAGAAGAAGCGTTTTTGAGTCAATCAACCCCATTGTGAACTATCCTATGAGATTCCAGGTTCTTATTTCTATTTGGATGACTTCCAAAGAGGGACGGCCATTGTGAAGTTTCAAAACCGCTGCTTGATCAAAGAGGGCCTCTGATTGGGATAGCGTGGAGGGAGAAAATGAGACAGCCGGTATGCCATCTTTTGTGTATAATCGAGATTCCACCTCTATAGGTGGAAGACAGACTGCTTTTTGTAAAGTAGCTGCATAGGATCGCACAAAACCTATATTTTTTGCAGGCTGTGCTGATGAAGCTACCATGCCTGGACCAAAGCATCAAAATGAACAACAGATAGCAGAACAGCAAACAACAGACAGCAGTGGTGCTTGTAGCGGCTAGGAAACCTATAGCGGGAGAATATTAGAGAGAGGAGAGAAAGAGAGAGAGAAACAACAAATTTCTGCCTCGAAGGAGCAGTGATCCCCCCAGGCACAGCTCCTGCATCGGCGAAGAAACCGGCAGTAACCCCCCTATCCGGCGGCGACTAGGGTTTCACGATTGCATGTGGCTGTGGGTTCTCTCTCTAGGGTTCCCGTCCCTATGTCTTCTTTCCAAAATCCAAAAAATACTTGTCCCCCAGACCCTCCATTTTAATGATGGAGGATATGCCAAATCACAGCCTGAAACTAAACGAAAAAACATTCAGCACTATCATACCGAACGTCTGCACGTTCAACTCATTGATCCAGGCTAGTGTTTTTAGTTGCTAATAATTTTAATTAGTTAATTAGTTTGTTTTTACCTAGTACCATATATTTCGTGTAGTATCATATGTTTTCGTAGTATATGGATAGGAAGAAGAATAAAAAATATCAAGGGTGGAATGAGTAGTTTAAAAATGACCATAAATCCCTCCAAACATGCTAATACACTTCTGTTGGAACGTAATGAATTTTTACTTATTTAATTGAGATATAAAATATAAGTGTCAAAGTTTTCTTTCTTTTCCTTTATACCACATTGCTTGGAAAAAGGGGTCTAGAGTAGTATAATTAGGGATAGGTAGAATACTTGGGGTGTGCCCCAAGAGGTACTCACATTTCGTTGAGGGCAGAAGAGTTACATCCCTACTGGTTTACCACACACATGCGCACGCCGCCGCCGCCAGCCAGCCCGCATTGCTGAGCGCGCTTGAGGTGAGGTGGTGATAGGTGTGAAAAATCTATCTATTTCTAAACCGGATTTGTTAGTTCTCAAGCATTTTAATTATATTTAATTGTGTTTTAGTGTAGAACAGGGAAAGGACGTCAAAGGGCGAGAAACAAGTGAAAATGGTGGAGAAACGGTGAACAAAATGTGCAAAACAGGGTTTCGGTGAATGAAGACCACCGCCTAAGCGAAAGTTCCACCGCTTAAGCGGAAAAGAGGCAGAACGTTGGAGTGATGAAGGGATGAACCACTGCCTAGGTGAGAAAACCACCGCCTAGGCGAGAAAAGATCAGAATGATATGCCAGCAGCTACCGCCTCAGCGGAAAAAACCACCGCTTAGGCGAAGTTACCGATAGAAGTTAACCGACTTAAAGCCACCGCCCAAGCGGTGAACCACCACTTAGGCGGTGACACTCTGCACAGAAATATCTGTTTTCAGATATTTTGAAGATATTTCCAACTCTTGCCTATAAAACCCCTTTCTCCCCCAATTGCTCAAGAGACTTGGACCCCTTAGACATGAGAGGAGGCTTCGGTTGACATCTTGAGAGCTCTCATTCAACCTTAGTTAGGTTTAGGTAATTTAGGAAGTAGATTAGAATAGTTTAGGAGGTGTTCTTGGCCAATCCTTGAAGAGCCAAAAGAGGAAGTTCATCAACGGAAAAGAGGAAGCAAGGGAGGATCGTTCTTCGGTGAAAGTGAACTACTCCACTTTGAGATTTGGCTTTTCTTTCCTTGTTACCATCTTTGTATTTAATGTTTATAGTTGATAATGATGATCTCCTCGTGATTAAATGTTGTATTGGTTAAGAACATGTTAGTGTAATTTAGAGATTAGTTAGGGAAAGGTGTAGTTGTGTAAATACTCGTTTGGTTTAATATACGTTTCTTTAATGGTTGTTGTTTTAATTCCGATTGTGTTTATCATTTGATGACGATCTTAATATTCTTGTAACGATATTAGGGTTGGATTTGAGAATCTAGGGTTTGACACTCGGGAGAGGTAACCCTGGATTCGGACTAGGGTAAACACATCGTTACGACCTAATGACTTGGGAGGGCGTTAGTTAGTGTGCAATCGATGACGTTGGGTCAAGACTCACGCGGCCTAGTGTCTTTAATACATTGAGAGGGACCTCTTCGTCGACACGAAGTCATGTGTTCCCCCGTCTTACACTCGGAAGAGGTGACGGAGGAGTTTACGAACCGAGATTGTCGGATACCTAAACTCCGTTATTGTTAACCGAACGAAATCAAACGTGTATTAAGTGAACGAAATCAATCCCTAATTAATCAACCTAGTTAGAATTAACCCACTAATTGTAGCTTAGCTTAGTTTAATTTCAATTCACGTCTTCCGCCGTCAGGATAACACGAGACTACGTCAATTGCGGTATTCAAATCAATTATTCACACTTTTCTCTGTGGGAACGATATTCGATCTTTAAAGATCCACTATATTAAAATTTTAGACCTTGTATACTTGCGAGCGTAAGTAGGCGTGCGCGTTTCGCGCCCTACCAAGTTTTTGGTGCCGTTGCTGGGGATTAGTTTGAATATTATTTGAATATTGCAAAAGAAACGAGGTATCGGCTCAAAACTTAAGTTTTATGTAGGAAAACCAAATGTATCGTATCCTTGTTCCGTCAACACACCAAGTTTTTGGCATTGTTGACGTGATATTAGTGTGAATTCTAAGTTGATATTGCGACTAAGTGGTCGAGTGTTAATCTTGACATTTATTTTTGTTTTGTTTTTAATTTTAATTTTTGTTTCATTGTGTTAATGAGATCAAGCGGTGCGAGAAACGTTGAAGATTGGAATTCTTAAATCTCAATCCCGAGATGGATCTTATTGCAAATAATAAGGACTAAGAGGAGAAACCGATTTCAAAGCCATGATCTTGATCCGACTAAGCATTTGAGCCCAAATTCCTTATCTATGGGGAATTTTGGTGAAAAATACTTAGTAACACAAAAGTTCAGCTGGGGACGGTAACTCAAGCGCTATTTTTTTTTGAAATGAAACTTAGGGTATCAAATTACCCGATTTTTGTTACTATTTATTTGATTATTTATTATTTTTGGAAGCTGGCATGGCTTCGGAACGTGTTCAGTAGTGAATTTAGGAGTGTGGACGCTTGGGGAAGTATTTTGAATTTAAACACGTTGAACAAGCGAAGTGAAAACGTAAAGGGTGGTGCCGTCTTTTGAAAATTTGAGCAAAACA
Source organism: Eucommia ulmoides (assembly GCA_016647705.1). Lineage (NCBI taxonomy): Eukaryota > Viridiplantae > Streptophyta > Magnoliopsida > Garryales > Eucommiaceae > Eucommia > Eucommia ulmoides. Next base: position 17,070,147 of record CM028330.1, on the reverse strand, counting down.
TGAAAGTGGAAGCTAAAGGCCCACTGCCCAAGCAGTAAACCACCGTTTAGGTGGTCAAAATACAGAGAAGGTGTTTTTCAGCAAAAAAAGGCCCACCGCCCAAGCGGTGAACCACCGCTCAGGCGGTAAAAATACAGGATGCACCAAATTTTCAAAATATGCTCCACCGCTTAGGCGAACAAATCACCGCCTAGGCGGATTAACAACAGAACAAAAAGTTGTCACACTGGTGTAATTTCGCTTAGGCAGAAAAACCACCGCCTAAGCGGAATTTCATCAGAAGGTTTGATTTTAAAGAAAAGAGTTCTACTGCTCAAGCGGTGAATCCACCGCCTAAGCGGTAGACCTTCTGCTGTTAGAAACAGCCCATTCGTTCAAAAAAAATTAAAAACGCAAGGTTCCCTCCCCAAATCCTCCACCTTCTCTCTAAAACCTCACTCCCAAACCGTTCCAAATCTCGAAAATCATCTGTCCATTACCAAAAGTGGTCATTTCCATCACGATTCAACCTCCAAGAATCGGATCTCCACCCCTATTTTCGAAAATTTAGGGTTTTGCGTGAAAGGTGCGATTTCTTCATTCTCTTTTGATTGGACCATTAACTCTTAACAAGTAAGTTTCTTTTACATTACATTTAGTCTAGTTATTGAAATTATTGGTTGGTTTGTATGATTATATAAAAGAAATCAATGGATTTTGAAAGTTTGCCCAAAAACCCTTACCCTAGTTTCGCGATTTCGTAGTTCCATGGGTTTTTGGTTTGATTCTTGATGATACACATGTTTAATTGGATTGGTTGAGTGTGTGAACTAATATAGGATGTCATATTTGTGAAATTTGTTTGAAAAATTCAAATGGGTATTCGTTTTGGGATGTATGTGTTCATGACAAAGTGATTAGGGAGGTTTATGTTTTTCAAATGTTCATATATGATGAGGTTGTATTGGGTTTTTGTGATTGTCATTGTAGGAAATGCCGAAAAGAGCAGCAAAGAAGAGGGCCAGAGGAGAAGGGTCGAGTTCAAACCCTAGGGTGCCAACTGACGTTGACTATGATGCCACCCGTTTTGTGTCAAAACAAGCGGAGGAGCACTTTAAAGAACACAAAAAAATTTGTGCCTGCATACATCAACGGGGTTTCGGTCCGATCGAAGATCTCACGGAGGAATTTCAAAATAAAATCCGAAGCCGCCACTGGGAGCAATTCTGGAAATCGCCACCCCCAGGCGAGATTGCTTTGGTTAAAGAATTCTATGCTAATGCTACAGAAGCCATTGACGACCTAGCAAGGGTGCGGAATCAACCTATCATCTTCAGCCCCGATTTCATCAACCATCTCTTTGGATTGTCGGCACCGGAGTCCCTTGAAAGCCAAGACCCTACCTTGCATAGGGTCATTCAAAAGATCACATCTTGCACAGTAAAGTAGAAACACCAAGGGCCGAACGTCGCTACCTTTTTGGTGAAATGCCTCAAGACAATTTCAAAAATCTGGCACCACTTCATCTGCGGAAACCTCCTACCGACGTCACATCTTTCTGACTTCTCAAAGGACAGGGCCTATTTGATCTATAAAATTCAGACCGGACAACCAATCAATGTTGAATTTCTGATCTATTCATCGATTATACATGCTATGAAAATGGTAAAGGGTGGGCTCCTTTTTCCGTCACTATTGACCCATATTTTCAGATTAGCTGATGTGACTGTATTCGGGGGAAGCCAGTGTGACCCTATCGCTCCACTTACTCTGTCAGCGATAAATCGATTGTGGAAGACTGGGGCGCAAGAGGCACCCGAGCCTGAGCCTGAGGAAGGGGAAGAGCAAGCAGACGATACGGCTGGACTTTCTGGAGCCCGAGCTGAAAACTCCCAAGAGAGGATAAATAAAAAGCTTCAGATGGTCCTCCAGAATCAATACGAGATTGCCTCTTTCCTGGACCAATTTTCGAAGTAGCAAGATCGAGTCCAACGGAAGATTTGGGAGGGCCTTGGCCTTGAGATGGACGATTACCCACCGATGCCATCTGTGCCACCACATCTCCTTCAGAGACCACATTCTCCGTCCCAAAGTGATGATGGTGATGATTCGTCTTCAGGTGAACAGTAGGGAATAAGTCTTATTCCCTAGGTATGTGTTCAACCTATTTTGTGTGCAAACATGCTATATGTTTATTGGGTTCACTGATATTGGAATATTGCCATGTTCAGGCCTGAATGGTATGGATTGGGTGATAGTTTAGTGGATGTTCATCCATTTTGACTTTTTGTAGAAAAAGATGAACAATAATTATTATTTTTTGAACAAAATGAAATTTTTTGTTGTACAGACCTATATTTATTTATGTATTTTATTATGAATGTTTTAATTTTTAATTTTTTTTTAGTTAGTTTAATTTTTGTTTTTGCATGATTAGTGTTAGATTAAATTATGTATGTAGTATTAGATTTAGTTTAGAATTGTGTATGTATAAAGTTGTATTTGTATGCTTAGATGTTGAGTTCATTTGGGCCAAGACCCGATGATGAGAATTATCCCCTAATTGCATATTGAGGTCGGGGGTAATACCTTCCTAGTGTGTTTTGTGTGATTAACATGTCGATTGGGTAAAAATTATCTCGATCTGAAAATTGCACCACATTTGAACTCAATGAATAATTATCTGAACAATTAGACGTTGATTATTCGATATTAAGTTCATGATAGAAAATAAGGAAACTAGAACTTGATTTGGGGAAAACTTAAGGCGGAATCCTAGGAAAGGTAATTCCGGAGACGTGATTTAGGCCGTCAATTTTTCGCTTGAACCGTTGTAGCTAATCTGAAAATTTTCATTCCTTATTTCCCTTGTTGAAGCCGATAACGTAATCAATTCTGAAAACATTCAAATACTCTTTTCATTTAAATTTTTTCTAACCCAATGTCGCTAAGCCTAATTTTCAAAATTGAGTGAAATCAAGTGAGCGGTTGGGTTTCTGATAAATTTTTATTGATTCGGTATTAGTGTATTCACTTATCACTTTCGTATTTCTATTTTGCACGCTCCGGAAATAAGTTTGGGGGTGTGTTTCTATCATTTCTTTTTGTATATTCCTAAATTTTATAAATTCGAATAAGTTTGGGGGTGTGTTTCTCTAACTTCTTTTTGCACTCTCCTAAAACTGTAATAATTCGAATTAATTTAGGAATATGTTAAAAAAAAAAAAACGTGAATATAATTTTACATTTTCTTCTCTTTCGACAAGTGAATACCAGCATTCACATTTCTTATTCAGAATTGTACTTTAAATGTGTGGGGGTCATGAGAGAGGATAGCGACAAGAGATTTTACCTCGGGTATCGATCGATTAAACCAATTTGCTATTTTTATTCCAGTGATACCCGTGGTCGTTCTCCAAAGCCAAACCAAGCCCTATTGATTTCTGTGAATATCCGAGCCCACATTAGTGGATAATAGACTCCAATCAAGCGTATGGTTTTCTTGAATCCTTCAATGGTTTAAATTATGAGCTCAACGATTGGATAATCGAATCCGGTATTTGACTAGTTATACATTTGAGTTCTCACACACACACTTCAAATGGATCTAGAATGGTTTTTATTGATATTGATAGTTGAAATTCTAGAACACCACTTGGTGTGGGATGCTTCCTGAACTTGATCTGATTTCGGGATGTTGAGGGAGGAACAAATTGATCATTTCGATTGAACTTTATATTTACATGCATATACTTCTTTTGAGTTAGTTTATTTTTTCTTTTTTATTTGGTTAGTTCGTTAGTTAGTTTAGTTTAGTGTTAGTGTTTTGCTCGAGGACTAGCAAAATTCTAAGTTTGGGGGTATTGATAGGTGTGAAAAATCTATCTATTTCTAAACCGGATTTATTAGTTCTCAAGCATTTTAGTTACATTTAATTGTGTTTTAGTTTGTTTTAGTGTAGAACAGGGAAAGGACGTCAAAGGGCGAGAAACAAGTGAAAACGGTAGAGAAACGGTGAACAAAATGTGTAAAATAGGGTTTCGGTGAATGAAGACCACCGCCTAAGCGGAAGTTCCACCACTTAGGCGGAAAAGAGACAGAACGTTGGAGTGCTGAAGGGCTAAACCACCGCCTAGGCGAGAAAAGATCAGAATGATATGCCAGCAGTTACCGCCTAAGCGAAAAAACCACCGTTTAGGCGAAGTTACCGATAGAAGTTAACCGACTTAAAGCCACTGCCCAAGCGGTGAACCACCTCTTAGGCGGTGACATTCTGCACAGAAATATCTGTTTTCAGATATTTTGAAGATATTTCCAACCCTTGCCTATAAAACCCCTTTTTCCCCTAATTGCTCAAGAGACTTGGACCCCTTAGACGTGAGAGGAGGCTCCAGTTAACATCTTGAGAGCTCTCCTTCCACCTTAGTTAGGTTTAGGTAATTTAGTAAGTAGATTAGAATAGTTTAGGAGGTGTTCTTGGCCAATCCTTGAAGAGTCAAAAGAGGAAGTTCATCAACGGAAAAGAGGAAGCTCGGGAGGATCGTTCTTTGGCGAAAGTAGACTACTCTACTTTGAGATTTGGATTTTCTTCCCTTGTTTCCATCTTTGTATTTAATGTTTATAGTTGATAATGATGATCTCCTCTTGATTAAATGTTGTATTGGTTAAGAACATGTTAGTGTAATTTAGAGATTAGTTAGGGAAATGTGTAGTTGTATAAATACTCATTTGGTTTAATATATGTTTCTTTAACAGTTGTTGTTTTAATTCCGATTGTGTTTATCATTTGATGACGATCTTAATATGCTTGTAACGGTATTAGGGTTGGATTTGAGAATCTAGGGTTTGACACTCGGGAGAGGTAACCCTGAATTCAGACTAGGGTAAACACATCGTTACGACCTAACGACCCGGGAGGGCATTAGTTAGTGTGCAATCGATGACGTTGGGTCAAGACTCACGCGGCCTAGAGTTGTTAAGACATTGATGGAGACTTCTTCATCGACACGAAGTCGCGTATTCCCCCGTCTTACACTCGGAAGAGGTGGCAGAGGTGTTTACGAACCAAGATTGTTGGATACCTAAACTCCGTTATTGTTAACCGAACGAAATCAAACGTGTATTAAGTGAACGAAATCAATCCCTAATTAATCAACCTAGTTGGAATTAACCCACTAATTGTAGCTTAGCTTAGTTTAATTTTAATTCACGTCTTCCGCCGTCAGGATAATACTAGATTACATCAATTGCGGTATTTAAATGAATTATTCACACTTTTCTCTGTGGGAACGATATCCAATCTTCAAAGATCCACTATATTAAAATTTTAGACCTCGTATACTTGCGAGTGTAAGTGGGCGTGCGCGTTTTGCGCCCTACCAGGTGGCACTTATATTGTTTGGGTAAAAATTCATTTAATAAAATATTAATTTTATTTTATCATATTTTTTACTTGGTAAACTTCTCTCCCACGATTTCCTCCTTCATTTCTTGAAATATCTCCACGATTTTCGAACTTTTTCTAATGTTTTGATTCGATTTTTTGCCCTATAAATATAGATGATTACATCTGTTTTCAAATATACAAAAAATCAAAAACTGTAGACCTATTTCTGGAAAAAAAATTGTTCTTCTTCATTGCAATTTTTTTTCAATCCGTTTGTTTTCTCTTCAGTTTACTTCGCTCGTTTTTACTTTTCCTTCCGATGATCAGTTTGTTCTGAACAATTAGTCTGTTTGATTTTTATTTCGCTTTTCAAACCGTGTTTCGAGTAGTTATTCCAATCAGTCTGTTTGCCTTCCGAATAGTGTGTGGGTGTTCAGTTTCCAGTCCTTTTGCCGTGCAAAGAAGGGACCTAGATGGAGGTGATTTCTGGGCTGTTTTATCTTAGGGACGACAAGGCTGTGATATTGCTTGCACATTCTTGGTCAGAGCCGCGAAATATCTTAAAGAGAGTAACCTAGTCCGCAACTTAACCCAAACAATTTTGGTTAATTCGATCCTTATTTAATTTTCTGAAGCAACAATTTTAAGACGTTTTTATATTATGCCGAATATCACCTACAATGTCTTCTCATCATGAGTCTAAACAAGTTACTGTTGATCTCAACAAACACTTCCTTTCAAAGGATCTTATTTTAAAAGATGGAGGGAAAAGATGTTATTTTTTCTGACTATGGAAAAAGTTGCATATGTCTGTACTTCCGAAAAACCTGAATTACCTAAAGAACCTACTGATGCTCAGATTCAGGAAGATAAGTTTTGGGATAAAAATGATTTCCATTATAAGAATTTTATTCTTAATGGTCTATAGGATGATTTGTATGACTATTATTGTTCTAACAAAACTACGAAGAAAATTTGGGATGCTCTTCAAAAGAAATACAACACTGAGGAGGTTGAAACGAAGAAATATGTTGTTAGTCGTTATCTGAAATACCAAATGACTGACGACAAATCTGTGGAAACTCAGTCTCATGAACTTCAAAAAATTGCTCATGAAATAATTACTGAAGATATGTCACTTGATGAATAATTTTAAGTTGTTTTAATTGACAAATTACCCCCTAGTTGGAAAGATTTTAAGAATACTCTCAGGTACAAAACAAAAAAAAAATCTTTAGAAAGTTTAATTACTCATCTTCGGATTGAGGAGGCAGCCCGTAAACAAGATCCACAAGATGAAGTGCTCTTTGTTTCCAACAACGCTCACAAGAAATTATCCTCTGCTATTCTAAAACCCGGGCCAAAAGAGAAAAAATGAAGAATCAGAATCGCAACTACAACAACTAGAACAAAAATACTTATCAAAATCAGAATAGACAGAAACCTCCTTCAAGAAATGATTTTGAATTGTTTACTTGCTTTAACTGTAGAAAGGCAGGCCATATGGCTCGAAATTGTCGGCAAAGACTTCCTACTCCGCAGCCGAATCTTATTGAGGACCAACTTGTAACTATGATTTCTGAAATCAACATTGTCGGTGGATCCGAAGGGTGGTGGGTAGACACTGGTGCTTCTCGCCATGTCTGCTATGATCATGCAATGTTCAAGTCTTATTCTAAATCTGAAGACAATAAAGTTTTGTTGGGTGATTCTCACTCCACTATTGTTGCTAGTTCTGATGACGTGGAATTGAAGTTTGTCTCTAGAAAGACTGTCATCCTAAAAGATGTTCGGCATACTCCAGAGATGAGAAAGAACTTGGTTCCGGGCTATCTTCTCAACAAGGATGGGTTTACTCAAACTATTGAGGCTGATTTGTACACTTGAACCAAGAATAATGTATTTGTTGGGAAGGGTTATGCAACGGATGGAATGTTCAAATTGAATGTTGATGGTAATAAAATTTCAACTTCTGCTTACATGCTGTGTTATTTTAATATTTGGCATACTAGACTCTATCACGTTAACAAACACATTATTAAAAACATGAGCAATTTAAAATTGATTTCGAAATTGACTTTGAATGATTATGCAAAGTATGAATTTTGTAGTCAAGCTAAGATTACCAAAACCCCTCATAAATCAGTAATTAGATAATCTGAACCTCTTGATCTGATACATTCTGACATTTGTGAATTTGATGGTGTCTTGACTAGAAATGAAAAACGTTATTTAATTACATTCATTGATGATTATACTTTTGTTTATCTCATGAAAAATAAAAGTGAACCATTTGATATGTTCAAATTATTTGTGACTGAAATTGAAAATCAATGCAATAAGAAAGTTAAGAGGTTATGTAGTGGTAGAGGAGCCGAATATGATTATGATATTTTCATTGATTTTTATAATTCTCATGTGATTATTCATGAAAAAACTACACCTTATTCTCCTGAAATGAATGGTAACGCTGAAAGGAAAAATATAACTTTTGCTGAATCTGTAGTTGTTATTTTGCTTAATTCTAGTGCTGCTTCTCACTGGTGAGGTAAAATTTTATTGACTACTTGCTATGTGCTTAATAGAGTTCCCAAATCAAAAAGTAAAATTTCACTTTATGAAGTTTTTAAAAATAAGAAACCAAATTTTTCTTATTTTAAAACTTGGGGTTCTTTGACATATGTTCGTATTCTTGATTCAAAAATAAGAAAACTTACAAGTGGAGCCTATGAATGTGTTTTTGTTGGTTATGCTGTGAATAGAAAAACTTATAGATTTTATGACTTACATGATCATGTTATTATTAAATCTAATGATACTGATATTTATGAGCATAGATTTGTTTTTAAATTGAAAAATAGTGAGGGCTTGACATCTAGTAATGTGCCTATCATTAGAATTAATGAGTCTGATAAGGAATTAGAGCTTCAACCTAGAAAAAGTAAACGGGCTCGTATTGCTAAGGATTATGGTCCGGATTTCTATGCATATACCTTAGAGGAGGATTCTCTCACCCTCCAAGAGGCACTGTCTTCTGTAGATGCCAATTTGTGGTAAGAGGCTATAGATGATAAAATGGACTCTCTCGGGTTAAATAGAACTTGACACTTAGTAGATTTACCTCCTGGTTGTAAAACAATAGGATGTAAATGGATTCTAAAGAAGAAATTGAAACCTGATAGAGCTATTGATAAATATAAGTCTCGTCTTGTAGCTAAAGGGTTTAGACAAAGAAAAAATGTAGAATTCTTTGATATTTTCTCACCTGTCTCTAGAATTACTTCTATTCGTGTGCTTTTATCACTTGCCGTTATTCATGACCTTCTTGTGTACCAAAAGGATGTTAAAACTTTTTTTTTAAATGGTAAATTAGAAGAAGAGATATATATAGACCAACCTGAAGGATTTATAATTCTTGGTCAAGAAAACAAAGTGTGCAAATTAGATAAATTACTTTAAGGTTTGAAACAAGCACATAAGCAATAACATGAGAAATTTCATAATCTTGTTATCTCGGATGTTTTTAAAGTGAATGAAAGTGACAAATGTATCTATTACAAATCTGAAATGACATTTGCATTATTATGTCTTTATGTGGATGACTTGCTAATTTTTGGTTATAATATTCATGTCATGAACAATGTGAAATATGTGCTATGTGCTAATTTTTACATGAAAGATCTTGGTGAAGCTAATGTGATCATTGGTATCAAAATAACTAGGTCTAAACATGAATTTGTTTTGGATCAATCTCATTATATAGAGAAGAAACTAAAGAAATACAATTTTTTTGACTGTAAACCAGTATGTACTCCTTATGATCCTAGTGTAAAGTTGTTCAAGAACACCGATGACGGTGTTAGACAATCTGAGCATGCGAGCATTATTGGCAGTCTACGATATGCCACTGATTGCACTAAGCCCGACATAATTTATGCTGTGGGATTATTATACAGGTTTACAAGCAGACCTAATATGGAGCATTGACATGCTATTGAAAGGATCATGAGATACCTAAAAAGAACTATGAACCTTGGATTACATTATTAGAAGTGTCTTGCTGTTCTGAAAGGATATAGCGATACTGATTGGAACGCCCTTTCAGATTACTCCAAGGTAACTAGCGGCTATATATTTAGCATAGTTGGTAGAGCTGTTTCTTGAAAATCTAAGAAACATACTATTTTGGCTCAATCGACTATGGAGTCTGAGATGATTACACTAGCTTCGGTTAGTGAGGAAGCAGGGTGGTTAAAAAGTCTGCTTTCTGAGGAGAGATCGATTCCACCCATCTTAATCCATTGCGATAGTACCACAGCTTTTGCAAAAATTCATAACCATTATTATAACGGAAAAAGACAACAAATACGTCGCAAACACAATACTATTAGAGAGTATATCTCGACTGGAGCTGTAAGAGTGGATCATGTATGATCTGATGATAACCTGATTAATCCTTTGATGAAATGACTAGCTCGAGAAAAGGTTTACAAAACCTCGAAAGAAATGGGACTCAAGCCCATAGATTAACGAGTCACTTGTGAGGGAAACCCAACCTATAGACTGGAGATCCCAAGAAATAGGTTCAAAGTGTAATAACAACTCATGAAGTAATATGAGGAGAATCATGCTATAATTTTGAGTTATATTCCATACATGTGTTGATTGAAGCATGGTATCCTGAAGCGAAAGAAAGGTTGAGTTTTTATTAAATCTTAATGAGATTTATACTCTATTTGGAATGGAGTACTCTTGATAGACTCACCTATGTGAATGTGGAAGTGTAGCGGCTTCCTAAGGAATTTTGGGCAAATTCTTTAGAGCATTCACTCTATTGGGATACAGGTGCATGACCGTAAAGCACGGGCTTTTGGACTACACCCTGATAGGGATGTGTGTGTGATGTTGTTAGAGATAGAGTTCAAAATTACGAGTTACTTTAGTATAATCTAAATCATCTTCACTATGTCAAGGTTTAAATCGATAGATACCTTTGCATATGCACAATCTTATATTGTATTATAATGCTAGATGGAAAATTATTTTAAAAGTTCAAGTGGGGGATTGTTGGAGCATAATGAATTTTTACTTATTTAATTGAGATATAAAAGATAAGTGTCAAAGTTTTCCTCATTTTCCTTTATCCCACATTGCTTGGGAGAAGAGGTCGAGAGGAGTATAATTGGGGTGTGCCCAAGGGGTACCCATATTTTCTGGAGGAGAGAGAAATTACATCTCTACTGGTTTAGAACATGCGCGTGCGCCGCCATCTGTCCGGCCGGCCATACCGAGCCGAGTGCGCGTGAGGTGAGGTGACACTTATATTTTTTGGACAAAAATTTGTTTAATAAAATATTAATTTTATTTTATCAGATTTTTGACTTGGTAAACTTCTCTCCCACGATTTCCTCATTCATTTCCAGAAATATCTCCACGATTTTCGAACCGTTTCCAACGTTCTGATTCGATTTTTTGGCCTATAAATACAGACGATTACATCTGTTTTCAAATACACAAAAAATCATAAACTACAGAGCTGTTTCCAAAAAAAAAAAAAATTGTTTTTCTTCATTGCAATTTTTTTTTTTTTTTTTTTCTGATCAGTTTACTTATTAGTTTGCTCCGCTAGTTTTTACTTTTCCTTCCGACGATCAGTCTGTTTCGAACAATCAGTTTGTTCGATTTTTATTTCGCTTTTCAAACAGTATTCCGAGCACTTATTCTGATCAGTCTGTTCGCCTTCTGAACAGTGTGTGGGTGTTCAGTTTTCAGGCCTTCTACCGTGCAAAGAAGGGTCTTAGATAGAGGTGATTTCTGGATTATTTTATCCTGGGAATAACGAAGCTGTGATACTGCTTGCAAATTCTTGGGCAGAGCTGCGAAACTTCTTAAAAAGAGTGACCTAATCCGCGACTCAACCCAAACAATTTTGATAAATTCGTTCCTTATTTAATTTTCTGCAGCAACAACTTCCCACTTTGCTTTGGTGTAGACAACCATCTTTTCATGAACTAATTTGATCATTTGGATACAAAGTATTTGAACTAATTTGCAAAATTATTTTTGAACAAAATTCATAAGTAGCTAGATCATGTGATGACTTTCTTATTAACCGAGATGGGAAGGAGTGGATAACTTGATGGGAAGCAAAGATTAGTTGTCAGGGGCCGATTTTCTCCCAAAATGTTAAACTTAGAGCAGTTTGTGAGTAAAGTATATTTAAATTGGATATTTTGTTTTTCAACTAGTTAATGTTGCCCCCCCCCCCCCCCCAAAAAAAAAGGAAAAAAAAAAAAAAAAAGAGAAACAGAAAAAGGAATTAAAAAAAAAAAACACTGTAATTTCATGGATTTATTCTTTTATTTTGACTGCTTAGGAGAGCAGATTATGTGGATTATTTAAGTAAGATGTGAGTTATTGATTTATTTAATTTGTTTATGATGCAGATTAGTTGTACGTTGATATGAAATTAGGAAGACAATATTTGTGCAAGGGAAGATATTTGGTAAAACTACTTTGTGGTTTTTCAATTTTGGTAAGAATGAGATTGTTTTAGTTTCATCTATCCAAACTTTTTTTTATGCATTTTTTAAGAATTTGGAAAAAAATATTTATTTAGTTTGATATTATTTACGTTACATGAGATTTATTTGAGATATGTTTATTCGTTATGAGAGTTTTATTTACATATTTTTGGAATGTATGTTATTGATTTTTGTTTTTCTTTGAATTTTAGATGTGAAATGAATATTGTTCTAAATATTTGTCCCAAATTCCAATGGTCACGAATATATGTTTTTGGTGAGAAATTTAGTTGGTCGCTAAATATAAATTATTAGCAAGGAAATAATTCAAATAAAATTTGTTGCAAATTATTACTGTTAGCGAGAAATTTAGTTGGTTGCTAACTATTAGAGACAAAATTATTCAAATAAATTTCGTTGCAAAAGATGATTTTTAGTGACCAAGTAGTTCATTTAGTAAGGAAATTAGTGACAAAATAATTCCTTGTTAAATACATAATTTTTAGCGAAGAATTTAAAATTCGTTACTAAGGACTTTTGTTAACAAGGTTTCTGCAATGACCGTGGTGACGAACCTATTTCCTCGCTAAAAAATTTTAGTGACGAATCCACTACTTTTAGCGTAAATATTATCATGTTATTAGTTACATTTTACTAATAAATATCACCAAAGAATTATTATTATTATTTTTTGGTAGACAAATATTTGCATTAGAATGTGGGAATATATAGGATTTCCCTTACTACATGGCAAAGGATTTAACATGTAGTCCGCAGATCATCCTTAGAACCAAGCATTACAATCGTATAAAAGTAAAAACCAGGCACCCTTACAAACAAAAGGATCGCTCACGCAGAGCCCACAAGCAAACACTGGGAAGCCCTTGGGACCTGGAACAAGCACCATAACATGTACCGTTTCGAACATCAGGTAACTATACACCACAGCTATGAACATTACCTAAACAACATACTAGCGGATCCAAAGCTTTATTAGGGATAATACTCAAGTTGAATAGTGCCAAAAGCCCACCAATATGACATCAACTTGCCTCACTTGTCGATGGACTTTATCTATCCCTGGGATATTCAATCTAAAATTATAGAAAGTTATTTTTAAAAAAATAATTTTTAAACTATTTTAAGTGTAACTATTTGTGTGATTTAATTATTAATTGACATATATTCATATATCAATACATTATTCTTAGTGAAAATACGAACATAAATTATTGATTTGTCAAAAATCATGGATTGAAGTATGTAAACTGAGTTGTCCCATTTTGGTTAATGAAAAACTTTTAAACCACTTTTTTTAATCCATTGCAGATCCGGTTGGGTTGTGGATTATGGGTTTGGGTTTGGACATGGTTGGCCCAAGCAAAGAGAATTCTTTCTAGAATTTTCTTTAAATTGATTTTAGTAATTTTCCTAACCGAAGAAGACTTATCTTCTTATATTTGTAACTCATTTTTAATAAGGAGTTGTTACATGTGATTAAATTGTAGTGGCTTTAAGTAAAACCTCTAGTGTGTTGGAGTTACCCTATATATTTATCCTATAAATAGAGAAGTTTGTATTATCTTTTAGTTTAGGACATATTGCACTATACATACACTTTGATATATGTTCATTTGTTAATTGAGAGAGTTCAACACTTCTTTTGCTCACTGAATCCTTTGATTTTGAGTGTTAGTATCGGCAAATTGTGATCGTTGTATTCTGAAAAGCAAACGTCTGAGTAACTGTGAGCACCTAAACAGAGGCCAAATTTGCTGTAAGAAAAATCGTTAAACAATAGCCTTGATCGGTGTAAATTTCTAAGATTGTCATTGGAAAAGGATTGTCAATATAATTTTATTTATCTATTGATTTTATATATTTAATTTATTAATTATTGTATAATATAATTTTGTAATGTATGTTAATATGTTCTAGAATATTTGTTATGAATTGTTCTACATTCTGTAATATAACAATAAGTTACATTTTGAACAATAAATTTTACTAAGAGTTAAATTTTTATTGTTTATGAGTATTATATATATATATGTGTGTGTGTGTGTGTGACAGACATATTCAGAAATTTTATTGAAAATAATATTAATTAATATTTAATCATTTTAATTAAAATTAATATTTTCACCATTATTTTCAACAATCTTAAAGTAAATTTCTTGGTGTTATTAATAATTGATGCTTGTGTAGGTGCTATATGTGGTGGTAGAGATTTCTTAATATGTCAATGATACATGGTAGGGTAAGTATTTCATGTTGAAATTTTACAATAAATAATTTATAAATATGTGATGCATTCAAATAACTATTGTCCATCAGAATATTATTTGTCAAATATGTGAATTCAAAGAATATATTTTTGGGCAAATTTCCTTTTGAACTCTATATCTGTTGATACGTTTCTATATAGTCCAATAAGTTTATTTCGTTTCAGTTTAAATCCTCTAAGTATTAATTTTTCATTGAAACTAATAGAATATACCTATTGTGCACTGCCAAAGTTTGGAGCCAAAATTTGGTATCCTTCTCTTTAATTAAAAAAATTATTCAAAATAATAATAATAATTATAAAAAACTATTAAAAGAAAAAGAAAATTAGATTTTTGAGAAATCATTAAATTCTTTATGCACAGCGCTAACCCAGAGCCCACAAACAAACACCTGGGAAGAACAATGGGGCAGATGATTCTGATTTTGAGGTTTTTCATTTTTTATGCATAGCTAATTCATTTTTTCCGCCTCCTTGAACTTCTGTGATGCTTATGGTTCTATGCTTGCTGATTATGTGTGCATTTTGCTTCTGTTTGGGTTTATATTCTGTTTGGTATTTCTTTTTTTATTTTTTGCATTCAACCTTTAGGTTTATTTGAAGTTTATGTTTATATGAATGTCTATGTTAGTTTGTTTATGTGTTTCTTCTGCTAGATAGGGTTGGCTTGATAATTTAGTTGCCCTAGATATGGTACCCAAACTATACTGTGATTGAATCAGATAATCATATTAGCATTTCATTCTTTGTTATACTCATATATACCAATTGGCTCCAATTAAGGGACCCCCTCTCTAGTAGTTGCTGCAGTTTTCATCCCTATGATATTTTCATACCAGATATCGATTTGTGAATTGAGAGGCATGAATAGATGTGCAAATTCAGCTTATTTTTAGGCCAACAGATCTTCCAAGCTTATTATTGATTGAGATTATGTTTCTACTGTTTTTAATGTAGTCTTACTATTTTGTTTACCTTTTATTGATTGGTTATGGTATTAGTTTTAAAAATAGGTACAAATTTAAAATTAAAAGTTAAAAATTAATTTTATTACTTTAGCCGAGAATGAAAAATTATCGCTAAAAAAAATTCTTCAAGTATTGACTATAAATTGATATTATCGCTTTAAGTAGAGTCCATGTTGTAGAAACTGTTGATGATCATAATCATCGTTCTCGCAAACCCTAATTTTGTTTTCTAGGTTTGATGTGTGGCGAGAGAGAGCGGAGTGAGACCAAAGAGAGAACAGAGAGAGAAAAAAGGAAAAGAAAAAAAAAAAAAAAAAAAAAGGAAAAACAATTACCATTGTGGTGTGGTGGGTTGATTGTTTTAGAGGTCATTGAAGTGAAAGCGATCGAGATTCGAAATGGAGATTTTAGAGAGAGAGAATGTTTAGTGTATTAGAAATGGAGAATACTTGACCGGAGATGGGGTTGTGAAGATGATGAAGAAGGAAAAACATCTTGACCCCTTAAGTTTAACAAAATATTTAAATAAATCCCATTAAATTAATAAGAACGAAATGACAAAATTACACTTAATTTCAAATTGAAATGACTGAAATGTCCTTAGTAAAATGTTGACTGTTAATTTGACTTAACAGAATCTCGTTTAAGGGCCAATTTGGAACGAAAATGAAATGTTAAAGACCCAATGTCTCAACTTCTAAATATTAGGGGTCAATTGAACACGAGCTATTTGTCAGGGGAACAAAAAGGTCATTTTTCCAAAATTATTAAGTCATAAGGAGTAAATATTCAGTGCACTAAGTAAACGTGAATATATCTCCGCCACCACCATTATCGGATCATCATTTAATGTTGCGAATTCATCAATTGGGAGTCTTTTAGTGAAAAAGGATTGATGGTGAAATCAATGTTATCTAACTGAATTTATTTATTTAATTTTTATTTTTTTTGGGTAACATGTGGCTGGTTTTGTACTAGGATGGATCCACATTAGAAACGTGGTGTTATTTCTTTTTCATGGGAGTCTTAGAGAAAAGATAATTCTTATTTCTTTTTCATGTTATTCCCTTTTCAACCATCATGGTGTTAAAAACGTGAGCTTCTAATTGTCATTCCTTTTCTTTCTTTCCTTCTTTTTTTAATAAATTAAAAATAAATATAATTTTATTTAAGATTGTGGATATGAATTATATTCATTTTACAATTTAAATAATTAAATTAATTTGTAATGGTTTTGGGGAAATAAACTTGCTATTTTTTTTTAAAACAAAAAAAAAAATAAATTATTTCCATGTGATTCTAAAATAATTTTTTGTGACATTTTCAGGTGCAAGGAAAAAAATATTTAGGGTCAATTTGAATAGATACTAGTTATTTTTCAATAACATAATAATGTACTCGGTGACAAAAAACATAACAATTTTTAATTTTGACATTTGCAATGGTCACATATGTTGGAAAAAAAATTGTGGGCTAATATTAATTGAATAAATTATTTTACAAAAATAAGTTAATGGATAGTTTATTATATAACCAGCACAAATAATCAGTGATCATATTTTGATTTGGGTTGTGATATCTTTTATGTAGAAGTTCAGCTAAGTGACAAGTGTAGATTTTGGGTTTCGTTAAAACCCGTTATGGAAGGGCCCAACGAGAAACTCTAATATAAATAACTAGGTCCTCTCTCTAATCGAGATTAAGGGTTTTTTTTCCATTGAGAGCCGTTACCACAATAATCTAGATCATAGGGAGGAAGACCTAGTGTGTATTTCGCTGCAATAGTTCAGTCTCTTGCAATGGCCGAGAGAGGTACGTTTTCGATTACCGTTCTTCATTGTTATGTCCTATAATCCATGTATGATTTAGATTATTAATTAATTTCATATTATTGTGATTATGAGATATAATCAACATGTGGTATCGGAGCCTACGTACCTGATTTAGGATCAACAATTGGTTTTTAGAAATGTTTTATTTTTATTTTTATGATCTTAAACAAAATGGAAACTTGCGGGCATGATTTCATGTGTTTTTTCGTTTCTTTTGACTATGAAAGATTAGGGGTTTTATTCCTCGTGTTAAAATTTAATTTGATATATTATAGATACTATTTGATTGCGTAATCGGAGAGTATTTCGTGGTTGAAGTTTTGGCTACAAACCCTAGAAAACTCTCGAAACCGAAACTTGGGAGCATGATTTCATGTAATTTTTTGCTTCGATTAATTGTAAAACCTTAGAGCTTTTGTTCCTCTTGATTTAAGATTTAATTTGATATATTATACATGTTATTTGGTTGTGTACTTAGGAAGTGTTTTGTGGTTTAATTTTTGGTTTCGAAACCCTAGTGAAACTGAGATTCGTTTTTAAAATCGAGGGATATAGATGTACTTTTGATTCAATTAAATATCATAGAAAGGTTTTAAATTAGTATTAGGCTTAAACCCATATAAGATTCTGTAAAAATAATGATTAATATTGAGTTTTAGGTTTTTGGCCATGGAGGAGTGAGAAAACCTAAAACTGCAACTTGTTCTCGATATTGGGTGATATTTCTCTTAATTTTCCTTTGATTAATTATTAAAAGCATGTTAGATATACATAAATCTACATAAACCCATAAAAACGATGGAGAAAATAATGCAATTTTAGGGTTTTGCATAATCGGGTTAAGTTGACCAAATTCAGACCTGAGGGCACGTGAGCCACATTCCGAGACTCGTTTTGGGTCCCTTTTTTTCTGTGCTCTTGTTTTTTCTATCCTCTAATTTTTTGAATGATTTATTTTATTTTGGGAGGATTAAAAATAATTTTTAACTAATTATTACTTATTATGTGATTTAATTATCTTAAAATTATTTTTAAGTACATTTTTTTGTTGAAAATTTACCACAAATTATGTTAATTGATTTGGAATGAGATTTCAATACTCACTTTCCTTAGATTAAAATTTATTGATGTGTAATCTTCTAATTAGTTTTAAGTTACATAAAACTAATTTAATAATTAGTTTGAAACTCACTTTTTGCAATTGTGGTGTCGTTGGCGTGCCGAAATAATAGTTTCTCAAAAGTTTTTCCCTTTCTTTATTTTCTGTGGGTTGATCCCAATCAAACAATAATAGTTAGTTCATTTTCTTCTTGAATTTGTTGTTGCGATCCCTGCTTTCTGATATCTTTTTTTCTTCCTATAGTTGGGTTACCATAATAATAATTGGTAACAATCAGGCAAAAGCACTTAATGAAACAATTATGATATTTCATTGATACCAATATCAAAGTAAAAATTTGCTAGAAACTGGTAATCTTCATTGAGACCCTTAACCAAGTAGCTCAATAGCAGTTCTCTGGCAAAATTTCAAAAGAACTCAACCTTAGTATTAAAGTCTGGATATTGATATATGTCCACATTCTATAATTTTAAAGGTATCTTACTTTATGCATACACAATCACCTTATACGATCCTTATCAGAACTAGAAAAAGATTGTAAATTAAAGTACGAATAAATCCACAAAATAGTTACTGTGGAAATCCTACTTTCTCATTAATTGCTTCTGGTTATTACTACGTTTGTGGGGATTTGCATTCGTAGGGTGGAAAACCTAATTTCCCCTGTAAATTGCGTTTGTAATTTTCATTGCATTATCGTATTTGTTCTTTGTATTTTGGGAAAATCACATATTTTAGAATCAATTATGTGAAATATGTTTCTGGAGTGAAATATTGATCCATCCTAAAATATATGATTTTCATTGTTCATATTTAGATAAAATATTGACTTCTTATAACTGGTTTATAATGTTTTGATAATATTCATTCATGAGTAATTATGGTGTACTCATTTAAAATCGTAAGAGTATAGGATGATATAGGTGGTATTTGGGTCTAATTTTTTGCTTGACTGATGATTGTGAGGTCATGCCGTTATCGGCCCTTAATCGAACGAATAGTTGTAGATGAATTGAAAATCCTATTTTTACTCGTAAACTTAGTAGTTTCAGGTGAAAATCGATAAAAAGCGAAAAACCTTTTTGAGCAAATCAATTGAATATTGAGTATTGGCTTATTATGTGACCAACATTATTATTGTTTTCTTTAGCTTAATGACATTTTTCACCCTAACATTACATTTGGTTTCACGATATCATTCAAAGTTTATAAATTGTACATGAATGAAGTAAGCACTATAAGAGTAATGCATATATTCATTTTCTTCGATTGGTTATATGATTAATAGACTATGATAAGTTATTATTCGAGTAAAAAGGGATTTGTCTCTGTTATTTTAAAGAGCAAACATAAGGTCTCAAAGAAGTCAACTCATGCTTTGAGTTTTATTATTTTGGCTCATGAAGAAGTATCCCAAAGTCTTCTTCACATCCTAAGTATTTTTCAATTGATTATGAAGATGTGGCCCTAGTTTGGATTAGATGATTGGGTAGTTTCATATTGCTCACAAAATGTGCTATAAATGGTGTGTTTATTTCATTTTAAGGATATTATTCTTTGTTGAATCCCATATCACTTGTGTTACCTAATCTTGACCTAAGGTTTTCTTTGAGACTGAGTTAGGCCCATTGGGTTTTTTACTTTAGGACTTTTATTTGATGTTGGGCATGTTAAATTCCACATCGATGTTGGGTCTTCACCTCATATCTATTCGTAATAGTTTGTCAAAAGTTCGCATTGCGCCTAATAAGAATGTTGACGTTCATTTGATAGAGTCGAAGGGCAGCAACGAGATGGTGGCGAGGTTCAGGTAGTGTGGCAGAGGGGATTGAAATTAGAGTTAGGTGTTTTGACACTAAGTACCCCAAAAATTTATCTAGAATCTCACATGTTCTAAGCAGTTTCAATTTAAACGAATAAGATGTCTTATTAACTTTATATGTTATTTTCTGATTAGCCTGTTGGGCCTTAAAGTGTTTAATGGGTCATGTATATATTCTAATTGGTCTGTTGGGTCATTATTTATTTAGTAATTAACAAGCCTGATAAAATTTCTAATATGGATAAATTATTCATGAACATATAAGAAGGCCTTGAATCGGAAACACTATCACCGTAACTAGAATATCTTGGTTGGGATCTAGGTTTGGGCTCATTATATAGATATTGATTTTGGGTTTGGGCCTAAGTAATATCTTAGTCAATTGGACTTTCTTAGTTACAACTTTCTGCCTTTGAGGTTCATATTAAAGAGCTCATAAAAACACTAATTATGATTAATTATAGTTTTCCAATTTTCAAGCCCTTAATTTTTTATTATATATAGAGACTAATTTAATAATTAATTTAAGAGTGTAGTAAAATTGTTATTCAAATTCTTGCAACTGTAATTAATCATTGATCACTGAAAGTACATTTTGTAATGTACTTCATCTTATTTTGATCATATACTTATATTTCGTTAATATGCACTGTTGTGGTTGAGCAATATAATTTAAGTTTTTCAATTTGGAATGGATGCTTGTGAATTGTTGAGATTATTTTATCAAAGTGATTTAACCAATATAGTTTGTAAGTTTTCAAGTTTCTATTTTTTTTATGAAAAAGTTTTAGATTAATTTGTACATTGTGCATATTAATTTAATTGTTGGGTAATATAGTTTAATTTTTTCGATTTGAAACGGTTGCTTATGAATTGTTGAGATTATTTTACGAAAGTGATTTAACCAACATGATTTGCAAGTTTTCGAGTTCCTATTTTGTTGATGAAATTTTTTTAGATTAATTTGTACATTTACCTGCCCAAATGGGGATATTATGCAAATTAATTTAATTGTTGGATAATATAATTTAATTTATTCGATTTGGAACAGTTGCTTGTGAATTGTTGATGTTATTTACCAAAGTGATTTAACCAACATAGTTTGCAAGTTTTCGAGTTCCTATTTTTGTTGATGAAAAAATTGTAGATTAATTTGTACATTTACTTGCCTAAAGGGGGGTTATTGTGCAGATTAATTTAATTGTATGAGGATATTATGTGAGATAAATAATTTGATAAATTTGTTTACTCAAAGGGAATGAATTTTGAAAGATTATTTGTTTTATTATACTTTGAAGGAAATATATGAATTTGAAGGTCAATCTGCCAAAAAGGGATGAATTTTTAAATCTGTAAATTTTTCGTATTTTGTTGATCCTCATGATTAAAAAATAATTGTTTATTGTAAACTCTTTCCAAATAGGAGTTTATGATAACAAAATTTATTCTTATATTATATTACCTATGCTTAATTGCGCATTTTGTCTATTACCCATTATTGATTTAGTTGCAATATTTTTTTGTGAAAGTACTTTATTTTGTTGTGAACAATAATAACGTCACAATGAAATTCTAAATTGATTTCTTGATTTAATAGGAGTTTGTGTAATTTTCTTTATTTCGATGATTATGTCATATAAACATTTATCATTTTTGTTTTAAATTTTTTCTTATTTTGTTGATATGTTTAGAGAATAGTTGTTTATTGTAGACTATACCCAAAGGAGAGTTTATGATAACGCAATTGATTCTTATATTGTGTCACTTGTACTTATTTGAGCATTTTGATTATCTAATTTAGTGGGAGTTTTTTTGCATTTTCATTTAATTCTATGATATGTTGTGACCACTATTGTTATGCATTTTGCAAAATTGAATTTGATGATCATCATTATTACATATTATATTGTTACGTATCATATTATTTGAATTGATTATACTTACCAAGGTTTAAGACCCATAGCATTTAAAGAACATGTTATGAATTTGGGTGTCATTGAGTCTTTTGATTTTCTGTTTTGTGGGAATTTTTGTATTTTTCTTTATTTTGACGATTACGTTGTGACCATTATTATTATGCGTTTTGCAAAATTGAAATTTAATTGATGATTATCATTATTGCATATTATATTGTTGCATATCATATTATTTCAATTGACTATATAATATGTTATTTTAAGATATTATGCCTTAAGAATCATAATTGTATACTTTTGGTTGTCACAAATCACTATTTTGAGATCTCGTGATGTATTGTTAGTGACAGATGATTTGTTAAAATTAAGCAATTTCATATTGTTAAGAAATTGCAACAGTTTTGTTTTGTTGAGAAACTGCAATTAGCAATTTCGTTTTGTTAAGAAATTGCAACAATTTCATTTTGTTGAGAAATTATAATTAACAATTTCATTAAGTTGAGAAATTGCAATTACAATTTTATTTTGTTGATAAATTGTAATGAGGACCGATAAGAAATAATGCATATAAATAATTATCACATGTTGGTATTGGTTTCTTACTACACTACTGAGCTTACGATTCATGTCAATATGGTCATAAGTATTTGTGAGTATGAAGGGTCTTATATTTGTTGAGATTAACATATAGACCATCATAATCAGATATTAAGATCATGTTGGATTGGATAAGTTTATAAATATACTAATTTTAGACTATCATTTCTTTAAAAAATGTATGGCTACATAAAACTAAATTTTTTCTGTTATTAACCCGAGAGTTTTATTTTAAAAATTAAATTTATTCAATTAATGTAGCCTAAGTTGGAGAATGTTGAAAAAAAAAATTGTGGGCTAACATTAATTAAATAAATTGTTTTACAAAAACGGGTTAATGGATAGTTCATTATATAACTAGCCCAAATAATTAGTGATTATATTTTGGTTTGGGCTGTAGCATCTTTTATGCAGAAGTCCAGTTAAGTGTCAAGTGTATGTTTTGAGTTTCGTTGAAACCCGTTATAGGAGAGCCCAACGAGAAACCCTAATTTAAATAATTAGGTCTCCTCCCTAATTTAGATTAAGAGTTTCTTCTCATTAAGAGCCGCCATCATAATAATATAGATTATCGGGAGGAAGACCTAGTGTGTATTCTACTGCAACAGTTTAATCTCCTGCAATAGCCGAGATAAATACGTTTTTTATTACCGTTCTTCATTATTATGTCCTATGATTCATGTATACTTTGGATTATTAATTAATTCCATATTATTGTGATTACGATATATAATCAACTACATATACATTAATTTGGTGAATTTAGAAATGACACAAAGTAAATAATTTTTTTATTACACTAGAAAATGTCACTTTAAAAATAGCTTAGGTGACACCAAAAATGGCACATGAATAATTTAGACATATTATTAAATGTCACTAAATCTTTTAATCGTACCAACATAAGTGACCTTTTATAGAAATGATTCTAATAAAAAATTTCACGGATACAAAATTGCATAAAACCCTAAATTATTGTTGATTATTTTTTATAAAATAGTACATTCAATTTAGTGGTAAAGGAAATGGTACGTAATTTATTGGTTGTCTTATGAAAAGGTTGACAAAAAAGCACAAGTTTGAATTTCCAACCAATATAAAAAGCAACCAACATCAACAACACCCCCATGCAAAAACTAAAAATAAAAAATTGTAATAAATAGAAAAGAAAAGCGTACAAAATTGCAAAGATGATGAATAACACGATTTCAGCCTCTCCCAACGCCATCATCGGATTCTCCATGTTTCTCTCATTCTTCTCCTCTTAGGCCTACTTTTCTTACGTTTGGCGACTGGAAGAAAGAAATATGGTGTGCCCCCACTTCCGCCAGGTCCAACCCCTTTGCCCTATGTGGGGTCCTTCTTCTCATTGTTGATAAACAAGCCTGTTTTTCAGTGGATACACAGAGTCATGGCTGAGATGGACACTGAAATCCTATGTGTCCGTCTAGGGGGAGTCCATGTCATTGTCGTGTTAAGTCTTGAACTGGCTTCTGAGTTCCTGAAGCATCATGACGTCATCTTTTCATCTTGGCCATTGTTCATGTCTGCCGAAGTCAATAGCAATGGGTATCTGACGACGATCCTAGTCCCATTGGGGGACCAATGGAAGAAAATGCGGAAGCTTCTGAGTTCCAAGTTGCTGACAGCGACCAATCATCGGTGGCTCGTTCAAAAACGGGATGAAAAGGCCGACCACCTCCTCTACCTTTTGCACAACCTCTGCCACGGCAGCAGTTTGGTCAATGTGAAGTATATGGCACAACATTACTGCGGTAATGTGATAAGGAAGTTAGTATTCTGGAAGAGGTGGTTTGAGGAATGGGCAACAGACGGTGGGGCTAGGATTAAGGAGGTAGAGCACATGGGTGCTGTAATACCCCAGAAAATTTATTTTTTTTTAAAATATTATTTTATCGAAATTTAATATTTTTAGGATTGTTTTATAAATTTAGGGTATAAATAATATTTCATAATTTTCGGGAATTGCGTGTTAATTTTAAATTGATTTTTGGGAATTGAATTTAATATTATCTAATATTCTCAAAAATCAATTTTTAGTATGCTTGTTGAATGTAATCTGATTGAACTCAGTTGTCTCAGAATATTCTTGTTGGCCAAGTAGAATACCCAAGAGGGGAGGTGAATTTGGTAATTAAAAAATAATCAGGATAAAAATCAATAAATCAAATAATTAATTTTATGCTTAAATTAATTATTATCTTTATAACACAGCGAAATTAATCAATCAACTAGGTGCACACACAAACAATAAAAATTGACAAATTAAAAAAGCAACACACCAGAGATTTATACAGGTTCACCAAGCTACTCTTGGTTAATTCAATCTCCCAAGCTCCATGGAGGTCGCACCAACTAAAACCAAAATTCCTGTAAAGGTAGGAACCAAACCCATACACCGATTCTTTTATAGGCTTTGAATCAACTTTTACAATTTCCTTTTCAAAGGCTAAGGAATAACCTTTACTTTTTACAGGTTAAAGAATAACCAAATTCTTTTTAACACTTAGGCTCAAGAATCAAAACCTTACCAAAACATTTCAAATATCCTTTTACCCGGTAAGGATTGAACTGTTACAAAATGACTCACAAACAAGCAATTCTTATCCAAGAAGAATCACTACCTCAAACTCTTTATAGGAAGAGACTGAAATTCAGCTACCCTTGATTAAATATCCCCAATGATATTTAACCTGTCACAATTCACCAATACAAAAATTGATAAGTAAATCTCACTCGAAACTTCTACCACCCAATATATATATAAACTCAATTAATATCTCAACTAATGATAGAATTATGTGAGATACAAAAATCTGATTTTAACAAAATATATAAGTAATAAATTGGAGTACGTAATCAGATTCAAGAAATTGTTTGAAAGAATATTTTCTCTAAAAATCAAAAATAATTTCTAAGATCAATTTTCAAAATACAATAATAAACAAGTAATAATCAATATGGAAAGATCTCACCCGGAATCCACAGAATTAATGATGAAAACAATATAGCTTCAATTCCGGTATCAACACGAATTGATCGCAGTTGATTATCAGAATCAATTAATATCCCAACTAGTGATAGAAGTATATGAGATACAGAAATCTGATTTTAACAAAATATATGGGTAGCAAATTGGAGCACATAATCAGATTCAAGAAATTGTTTGAAAGAATATTTTCTCTAAAAATAAAAAACAATTTCTAAGATCAATTTCCAAAATACAATAATAAACAAGTAATAATCAATATGGAAATATCTCACCCGGAATCCACAGAATTAATGATGAAAACAATATAGCTTCAATTTTAGTATCAACACAAATTGATCACAGTTGATTATCAGAATCAATTAATATCCTAACTAGTGATAGAAATATGTGAGATACAGAAATCTAATTTTAACAAAATATATGGGTAGCAAATTGGAGCACGTAATCAGATTCAAGAAATTGTTTGAAAGAATATTTTCTCTAAAAATAAAAAATAATTTCTAAGATCAATTTCCAAAATACAATAATAAACAAGTAATAATCAATACGGAAAGATCTCACCCGGAATCCACAGAATTAATGATGAAAACAATATAGCTTCAATTCTGGTATCAACACAAATTGATCGCAGTTGATTATCATAATCACTCTCTTAGAACAGCTCACTATATATTAGAATGATTACTCTTATAAACGCTCCCTCAAAAAGATATAGATTAGTTTTTTCTCTTAGAATGATTAGAATGATTAGCGTTTTTAGAAAATTCGCTGGTCTATACAAGGGCACATGTAATCAGCCTCCTAACAGTTAGTTTACAAGTGTCATGACAATAAAATACTCTTAAAAATCCTTCATAACATGAGGACTTCATTTAGGTTCAATTTCACTTAATAACAACTTTTAAAACTCTCAATTAAATCCCTAAAATATTTTTCAATCAAAACAAATAAGTATAGAATCCATTTTAAGTACCAAATTGAGAAACTTTTATAATTAATGAACCATATTGAAAGGATTTAATTAGTATATGAACCATATTCCAAATGTTAAGAATACCCCTGAAATCTTTCTCAAATCTTAACTTAAAACGGCTACTTTTAGATTTAAAATCAGATCAACCAATATCCTGAAACTGCGCGTTCAATCGACTGCCCAATTGACTGAAGGATACTGGAAGTAGCCCATGCACTTGATTAGTCGACTCCTCAGTTGACTCGCAAATTCAGAGAGTTTGCCAAGCTTCCACTGGTCGACCGTTCTGTCGACTCGCAGATTTAGAGAGTTTGCCAAGCTTCTATTGGTCGACCTTTCTCTCAACTCGCAAATTTAGAGACTTCATTTTCTTTATCTGGTCAACTCCTCAGTCGACTGCCCTCTCCTGAATATCTTCTTTGATCTAGTTTTTTATTTACTTTCTTTTACAATTTTGTCCTTTTATCCATATTTATATTCAAATGAACTCCACTAATACTCTTATATTTTATTTTAGTCGTTCAAAAATATTTATTTTTAATTCACATAGGAGCAAATAAATATACTCAACCAAAACATAGATAAAAAATAAAAATCATTTTGTGCCGTGTGTGTGTTCCTAAATAGGATATTAAGAGTTTATATTTACCTGGGTTGTTTTCTCAAATGTCTTCAAACTCTTAATACTTCTTCATCATCTTGATATATTCATTTAACATCCATTCACTTTAACATCTTCATTAGTGGAGCTTTAAATTACTGAAACACTTGATCAAACATTAGTTCCACCAAAACATGAATACTTAATTGTTCATTAAAATCTTGGAATCAACAATTCTCAAACATGTGTGTTGAATGTAATATTGTCTAATAAATTGCAGCCGTTGTAAATTCGTGTATGCTGAATGTAACATCATCTAACTGTCGATAATCAAACAAACATGCATATTGAATACAACATTGTCCAATAAATCGCAACTGTTGCAAATTCTTATGTGTTGAATGTAACATTCAAGATCTGATCTAAGTAAACATTCAAGATTTTTAAGAAATTGTTAAATCTACGTAAACCAATGATCTACTAAAATTGTCAACTACCATCCTCAAAGTTACAAAGATTGGAAAGCGTAAGAAGCTTCACAAGAAGTAGTTCTGTAAATCCGTTTGATCAATGGAGAAGAGAAGAAACGCAAAGCCTAATAAGCTCCAATTAAGTAGTTTCTAGGGTCTCTATCTTTTATTCCATCCTCGTTCTCTTTTTAGAAACTATTAGGCAATATATGCACTACAAAATGAAGCAGAGGGCCTCATCGCGAAGCTCGTGGTGTTCGGACGTCGTTTACCATTTTTTTTTACTTCATTAATGAGAAAGAAGAAGCCATCAAGAGTTTCTTTACTCATTGTGACAATTAAAGTAGACAAGCACATGCAGATATAGGTTAGATGTAAATCTAGGTTAAATCTAGCCCAGATCTAACCTAGATGGACAAAGCAATTAGATGAAGTGAAAAATTGAAGCAATGAGATCTAACATACCGATGAGATGGCGACGATGGATGAAGCAACAAATGGAAGTGACGAATTAATTAGAGTGATTGTCGGCATTGACAAAGGAATCACAAGCGGTGGTGGTGAAGGCGACGTGGCGATGGCGACAAGTGCAGTGAGCAACGAAGGAATGTTGAAGAGAGAGGGAGAGCAGTGGAGGATGTTGAAGAGAGAGAGAGAGTGAGTTTTTGGTTTAATATAAATTAGTTGGGTTTAATAGGTCCACAGTAAATATTTTTAGGCTTAATCGGTAATTTTCCCTTCATTAATATCTTGTCATCTTTTTATATATTTTGTTAAAAATGGAAAATGAGTTTTAAAAATATAGTTTTTTAAATAGGGAGGTTTGTGTAAAAAATAAAAGAAAAAAATACATGAAAAAAATTAAGGAGTTATTTATGTATTTTATTTTTTAATTATTTATTTATTTTTAAATAGATAAGGGTAAAAGTGTCATATAATAAAAAAATTTACAACTTTTTATATATAAGAGAACTAAGTGGTACTTGATAATAATAATAATAATAATGATGATGATGATGATGATGATGATAATAATAATAATACGGGATTGACTAATATTTGTAAAATGACAACGGAGGTATCTAATTAACCGCAAAAAGACAGGGGAGATAAGTGGTATAAATCCTTATACAATTTTAGTGGAATTTTCACTGTTTAATGAAAATATAGAAATTCAGTGCAACTAAATTTATTAATTTTAGATAATTAATTTATTTATAAATATAATTTTGTATTAAATAATTTTAATATTCCTAAAATTTATACCTTTTTATATTTTAAAAATTTCAGGGAACATTATAAAAAAAATAAAATAGAATTCAATGGACCGCATATAAGGATATTTAAAATTCAATAGAATGACGAAAAATTCCGTGAAAATTGTTTTCATACATATATAGGAAAACAATTTTAATGGAATTTTTCGTAATTCAATTGAATTTTAATTTTCAATAAAAGATCCATTGTATTTTATTTTTTATTCAAAATTTGTAATTATTTTTAAAGTAACGTAGGTATCCTTATGTGTGGTCCATTGAATTTTATTTTATTTTTTTATAATTTTCCTCTACCAGGATTCCTCCACAGGCTAGACAGAGGCCCATGGGCTTTTCTAAATGGGTCTAAAAGCCGAAGTCCAGTGATTATCTCCTAATCACCCTAGATTATTGGCTAAACACATGATTTCGCCGAAGGGTTAATAGCACTTTACACCTGTGTGGTTTGGCCGATTTGCATTTTACCCCTTGTGGTTTGAAAATTGTCACTTATCCCCCTGTGGTTAGATTTTCAAACCACTTACTCTCTTGATATAGGGGGGTAAGTGCAAATCAGTTAAACCAAAGGGGGGTAAAGTGTTATTAACCCTTTCGCCTAATTAATCGTGTTTAGGCCCGATTCGGTAAAGTTGATCATTTCCAACGCCTATATATTTAAAGGGTATTGCAAGCCCGAGGTAACTCTAATGCTCGATCGCTATTTACATACTTGACGCATTTTTATATCCTTCGTCTCTGAGCTCTTACTCTCACGCCGGAGGGATTTCGTCGAGACAAATCCTAACTTGGCCTTGTGCAGGTACAGCTCCCTGAAGAGCATGACTCTGAACTTCAGCAAGTCAGTCCGCTAGGACGACAATTACAACTCACTAGAAGAATTTTTAACTTTGCCTCCAACTTGGCAACTCCACCTAAGCAAGAAGATCCACTAGTCGCTTGACTGGACCATACTCCAATTGTTGACTATTTTGGGACAACGACACTATCTAATTACGTTCGAAAATTATATGACCAACAATAAAAGACAAATAAAAATATTTTTTTATCCAAATTATAAAAATTAAAATATCAAAAGTCAAATTACAATTAAATTTAAAATTTATGATTACAAAGTATGATCCACATGATTTTTAGGGAAATTTTTTTAGGGGTTCCATTTGTTCAAAAAATAACTTTCTTGATCCTATGCTTTGTGGGCTCATTCCAAAAGTATTATCATATTTAGTCTTCATAAATTACCCTCAATAATTACAAAATTTACAAAAATGCCATTTTGCCCATTTCTTTTTTCAAAATTCCTAATATATATATATAGAGAGAGAATTTCACTTGTTTTCAAATATTCCTCAATTTTTATTTTTTAATAAAAAATCTCAATTAATTTTATTTTTCTTAAATTTTTTTTTTGTAAATTATCATAAATACCCTAATTATATTTCACTTAATTTTATTTCAAAATTAGTTTATTTTTTAAAATATTCTATGAACATTTTAAAATATAAAAAATTAAATATTAAATTCTATTTAAATTAAAAATTCCTTTAGATTCATTTTCTAAAAATCAATTAAGTGGATATCTACTTAGATATCCATTAAGTGGATATCCATTTAATTATATTTAGTAGATATATTCACTAACATTATTTGTCACTTAATTTAATTTCAATTCTACTGAATATTAATCTTAGGTTACATTCCACTAGAAAATTACATAAATCCACTTATAACCCCTAAGTGGAAATCCACAAAAAATAAATAAATAAATAAATTAATTAATTAAGTGGACATCAGCTGAAAATTAAGACGATTAACATCCGCTAAAAATTAAGATGATTGACGTCCGTCGTCTTTTCTAATTATCACACTGTCGCGCTCCCTCTATCTTCATCGGTCTTGACGCATCAATTTTTCAACCACATCAAGATCTTTTTTTGAGTTTCAATCTCCAAAGGTAATTAAAAAAACATATAGATTATATAATTAAAGAATAAAATTCAAATTTATAGTGACGAGAAAATATGTGAGACGTACAATTCTTTTTTTAAACTTCCACTTAAAATTATGGATATCTACTAAAATTCAATAAGTAGATATCCACTAAAAACAATCAGTGGATATCCACTGAACTCAAAAATAAACACAAGCATTTAAAAAATCTGTGGATGAACACTGAACTAAAAAATAACACAAAACATTTGCACACAAAGGATAAAAATGACAAATAAATCAAGAAATCGTTAGAACTTATTTGAATCTAATTGGACTATCCTAAATAATATCAAAATTCTAATTCAATTTCATTTCTCTTCCTTCCCGTATCATGCGACCAAAACAGTTGAAATGCATAATTATTCCATCAAGTAAATATCCACTTGACCAACTGTGGAACACAGCAACTCAGAGAACAGGGAGGCGCGGTTAAAAAATCAAAGTGGATATCTACTAAAAAAATCAAGTAGATATCTACTTGAACCGAAAACATTCAGAAAATGAATCCTCATCAAACAATAAGGACAATAAATTCAGAAAATTTATAAAGAAAAATATATCTACTAAACTGAGGTACAACCCCCACAACATTCTTTAAATGAAGCCAAGAAATCATGAATTTTCAAAAGAATGAGATATCCTCCCCAACCCAACATTCTTCAATGCATAATCATAAAATAAAAATAAAAAAATACCTGTAATTAATTGTTCGTCACCGCTACGACATTCGTCGTTTTGTTGCTTAGATTTCCTCAGATCCAGCTGAATCTGAGTAGATCTAAATTCCACTTTAAAAAATTACACAAAGCAATGAACATCCACTAAAAAACTAAATATTCACTAAAAAACAATCAGTGAATATCCACTAAGTTTATTAGTTAGGTTTGATAAACAATAACATATTTCAAATTTGCCAGTAGATATCCACTCAAAAATCAGTAAGTAGATATCCATAAGAATCAATCAGTGGATATCCACTTATCCCTATTTGCTGAATCAAAACACTAGTATAATCACAAGCCATATAATCAACGGCTTGAATTTCAAGTTGGATATACATTAATTCAATTAAAATGCAACAACAACAGCAACCAAACAACAAACCAAAATAAAAAATAAAAAAAAATACCTAAAATCAGGGCACGACGAGGATCTCGAGCAAATCAGAGAGCACAACGACGATCTCGAGCAAATCGGTAAACAAAGTAGCTTCTATTTCAATACCTAATAAAGATCTGAGTCAGATTTGTCAATAATCGAAACCAAAGAAAAAAAGAAAAAAAATACCTAAAAATCGTTCAAGTAGCGGTAGAGTTGCCAAATCGAAGTGGTAATGACGAATTAGAGTGAAGATGATGACAAATCGGAGAAGAGATGGTAGCCATGGAGCAACGACTGATAGGAAGCTTGCAACGGCGACGACAGTGAACTAAGGCGATGATGGCAGCTCGCTATGCGAGGGCGGTGGTGGCATGCTATGGAGAGGTTGGCGGCGACGAGCTAAGGTGAGGATGACAGCGGCGAGCTATGCGCGAGCAGTGGTGGCAAGATGTGGCGAGTGCAACATGAGCTTTGCTAGGGCTGAGAGAGAGACGGCAAGGAAGAGAGAGAAAATGAGGCCCATTTTAAGAAATTAGATTTTGAATTAAATGAACAAGGGGCAAAAAAAGAAAGGAGAAATGTTTGCCAACTCAGCACAGAACTTTTTGAACCAAAGAATCTTAAAATGAGGGTTTTGATTATCCTTAAAAAATGGTGGGACTTGAAAAGTTGTCTACTTTAGAAAGAAGACCTTTGGAGAAAAATTCCTAATTTTTAACTTCTTTAAAACATAGATTTCAACGAATATGTTCAATTTTTTTTTATGACAAATATTATGACGACGTCACTTAATATTTAAATCTAAATTTCATATGTTTATATTTTTGTTTGTAAATTTAAAATTTAGAAATATAATTAATATAATGTTTGAAACAAAAAAAAAATATCATAACATTAATAAAAGGTATTTTAAAATTAAAAAAATATATATATAGGAATGAATTAAAACGACCCCAAATTTTGGAGGCAAACCCTTTTCAAGGAAAATAATCTTCTCCTGATTCTGTGGGGGGAGAGAGAGAGAGAGTAAACAAATTACACTTCGTAACTTTAACTTCTTTAAAAACTGAATAATTAGAATTTTAAAATTTTAATTGTTTCCCCAAAGTTCAAAATTATCTCACAGAATCCATGACTTAAGTACAACGAGAGAAAAAAATTTAACAAAATATGAATGAAGCATAAACTGCAATAATATAATAACAACAATTTTCTTGCAAATTAATTTTCAAGATTACTTTTTTAACTATTTTGTTATCATGTAGTGCAAGAAATGAATATAATATAGACATTTTTATTTTTATTTTTTTTTGTGAGTTAGAAACAAAAACTAAAAAACAATGTATGATATATAGATCATTACATAAAAATACAAAAAGAATCGTCCATTAATGAGATCTGTATCCTTCTTTCTTCGAGGATAAGTTCAGTACCACCTTTGAGGCATCCTCCTTTAGGTGGCACTCCAGCTTGATTCTTACCGACTCCTCCCAAATCCTAGGGTTCTGCCCTAGACCGGGCGCAGCTCAGCAGTAGGTGGCTGCCCTTGGGGAGGAAATAACCGCCAACAATGGTGTTAGAGACTGAGACATAAGGGACATTGAAAGGGATGATAGGGTGGAGGCGGAATGCTTCTTTGGCACTCGACTTGATATAGTTGAGCAATGGGAGGTCAGAAACCTACACGAGTCTTTCTCTTCCAACGATGGTGTCAAGTTCTTCTATGGCCTTCTACATGACAGTAGGTTGGTTTATCATCTCTGTCCGTGCATCCCCAAAGGGGAAAAGTAAGTAGATTAGTGAAACCTTAGAGAGACGATAAGAAAGACTTACAATAACTTGCCCTTTGATCTCCTCAATTGACAACACCCTATTATCATTTCCATCTTTTAACTCAATGAGAACATCAAGGCAATCCTCAACAACTTTCCTTTCACCATTTTCCACTGTTGAATTCTATCCTCAATCAAATGATCTTGATATTTTCTGACACTCTCCATGCCGTCTCAATAATCTTCTCATGCCCTTCCAAATCATACACTCTTGACCATGGTAAATAATGCAACACACAAAATCCGTATAGATACTGTATGATTGTGAAGAGTTCACCCACGTGCTCCACCTCCTCAACCCCTATCGTCGACGTTTGGCGTGCCTTCCCCGAACCACCTCCTCCCCAATACTAATTTCCTTATCACGTTCTTGCAGTAATGTTTTGTCAGGTACCTCGCATTGACTAAATAGCCATCGTGGCAAAGGTTGTGGAAGAGGCAGAGGAGGTTGTCGGCCTCCTCGTCCCCTTTTTTTGCGAGTCACCACTGACTAGTTGCCTTGAGCAACTTGGAGTTGAGGATCTTCCTTATTTTCTTCCACTAGTCATCAAACGGGACTTGACACAACAATGACGTGGACTCCCCCCAGGCGGTGAGATAGGATTTCAGTGTCCATCTCAACCATGAATCTGTGTGTCCACCAAAAAACAAGCTTGTTCATCAGCATTGAGAAGAAGGACCCAAGTAGGGCAAGGGGGTGTGCCCTGGCGAAAGTGGGGGCAGGCCGGTTCTTTCTTCCGGACGCCAAAGTAGGACAAGTAGGCCGAGGAGGAGAAAAAGGTGGGAGAAAAACATGGAGAGTTCGATGATGGCGTCGGAGAGGCTAAAATTGTGGTATTCATCGCTTGTGCAAATGTTTGGGTTTTGATTTTTTATATATTTAGTATTTATTTTTTTGTTTGTTGTTGATGATGTTGGTTGCTTTTTATACTCGTTGGAAATTCAATGTGTTACTTCTTTTAAACTTTCCGGGGATAACCAATAAATTACATACCATTTTCTTCTCCACGAAATTCAAAGTACCATTTTATCTAAAAGCAAAGAAACGAATAAATAAACAATAGTTCAAAGTATCAAGTTGGTAATCAGAGCATATATCCATCAAATTTGTTTTTTCTTTTTAATTCTTTGATAAATCATATTTTGAGGGTGTTTTACACACTATTTTATTCGTGAGGAATTTTATTAGTGATTGAGAAAATTGTCATTCTATCCCACTGTAGAATCAAAGTCGGCCGATTATTTTAGTTGTTATAAATTTTTTAAGGGATCCAACAGATACTAGTCCGGTTAACAATGGGAGGTATCCTCTTACCTTGTCAATTAGGGTTCAATTCTTCTGAAAAATGCTCTTGAAATTAAATCTTAAATTTAATTCTGAATGCACTCGGCCTATGTATGAAAATATGCCCATAAGATCTTCCGGGGAGTGATTAGTCGAGATGAGTGTAAATTGATCCGGAAACACTTACTGTAAACCTAATAATAATAATAATAATAATAATAATTAATAGTATTTTACCTCTTGTTGTTTAACTGATTTACACTTATCCCCTGTGATTTGCACTTAATTCTAAAATCACAGGGGGTAAGTGCCAAGTGAAAAATCATAAGAGATTAAGTACAAATCCGCTAAACTACAAGAGAATAAAGTTCTATTAACCCTAATAATAATAATAATAATAATTTTAAGTTAAAAAAGAGAAGCACATTTTCAGAGACTAATGGAATCCAACTCATACAAAAAGTCGATTTGATTAGTCTTTAAATTAAAATGTGCCTCTCTTTTATGAATTTGGATTTGAAATTATTATTATTATTATTATTTGGTTTTACAGTGTGTTCAAACCAATTTACACACACTTTAATTAATCACCTCCTAGACGATTTTAAAAATACATTCCCCTACATCGATCTCGTGCATTCAGAATTAAATTCAAGATTTAATTCTTAAAGCGTTGTTCAAGAGAATCAAACCCTAGATGATAAGGAAAGAGGGCACCTCTCCTTATCAACCAAACTAGCACCTGTTAGGTCCCTCTTTCAGGTAGTGATGGTGAAGACGGCGGCGACAGTAAATGCTAGGATGAGGGCAATGGTGATGATTTCATTGTAGATCTGAATGACCATCGATGTGGCAAGAAAATCTAACATAGATCTAGTTGATGAAAGAGACACAACAAGAAGACACGTGGAGCCAACCATGGTGGCAACAAGTGACGATGGATGGAGACGACGATGATGGATGAAACCCATTGTGATGGACCAAATGGAGAATATAACAATTCAGATTATTCCGAAAATTTTTCCGAAGAGAACGAAATAGTGGTAGAACAAGAGGAGATGATCGAAGATCCGGTAGTAGTAAAGGACAAAAGTATTCAAGAACTAATTTCAGAAACCATAAGCGAACAAATTGAAACAGAGGTCGAATTGGAAGTTGAACAAGGTCCTACTATTACAAATTTATCCTCATCTATAAATTTTGTTCCAAAGTATTAGATTTTAGGGAATATCCTTGTCTTAGAATCTTCTATTCTCTTTATTGTTGGATTGTTATTGTAATACATAGAAAATTGTAATTTTTTTAAAATTTATATTTTTGAAAATATTATTTTATATAAGTTTAATATTTTTTGGTATTGTTTTATAAATTTATAGTATAAATAATATTTAATAATTTTTGGGAGTTAAATGTTTAATTTTAAATTAACTTTTAAAAGTTTTGAGACTACTATGTTATTTAAAATATATTTTTAAGAGTTTTGAAATATAATTAATATTTTCTTTATTTTAAAGGGGTATTTATGTAAATAATATATATATATATATATATATATTAAGAAAAGTTACAGTTTTATAAATTTTGAATTTTCAATTCGAATTTCAAGTAAAATTTATAATTCTTTCAATATTTGTATTTAATCTCTCTCTTTATTATGTGATTCATACTAAAATTATTGTTAATTTTTAATTATTAGTTTTCATGAAATATTTAGGATTATTATGTAAAAAATATGTCTATGTGTTTATTTGTGGATTGATTAAATGCACGTAATAAAAGAGTTAAAATTCTACTAAGTTTTGACTCACAACCCTACAATTTTTATTTCAAGGCCGATGAAAATTGTGTTGCACATTAAATTTTATTTGAATTTCTATTTAATTTGTAATA
The DNA here is from genome assembly GCA_016647705.1 of Eucommia ulmoides. Classification (NCBI taxonomy): domain Eukaryota; kingdom Viridiplantae; phylum Streptophyta; class Magnoliopsida; order Garryales; family Eucommiaceae; genus Eucommia; species Eucommia ulmoides. Next base: position 17,033,285 of record CM028330.1, on the reverse strand, counting down.
ATAGTATTTATTATTTACTGATGTAAAATTGACTCAATAATTCGATAATTATAATTATCATCATAGTTGGTAAACTTTTTTCAGATTTATGAATAATAAAATATTTGTTATTCAGTTTTAGTTTTAATCCTCTTTGGGAGAAACCACGTGGCGATCCTGGGAAATCGGGCCATTACAGTTCTTTTGTTATAGTTTGTTATTGATAGTTTGTTATGGTTAGTTTAGCTTTTTATATTGTAGTTCCCCTTCGTTGAAGCTTAATGCGAAGTGTTCTCTTCAATTCAATTCTTCTCCATTGCTCAAATTTATTTTGTGGTATGAGAAGTTTTTTCTTCCTCTGCTTAGCTCTTTTCTTCCGATCCACCCATGGCTCGTGGGGGTGGTAATCAACGAACCACCATCAATAATAATCAATTTCAGTCTCTCACCCCTACCTTTTCTTCTACTACTACTCCATCTCAATCGGATTCTTCTCCCATGGATAACATTCTTAGTCCATTCTTTCTTCATAGTGGTGATCATCCCAGATTAACTCTTGTCTCTCATGTTCTCACTGGTCCCAATTATAATACCTGGAATTGTGCGATGCTTATGTCTCTCAATGCTAAGAACAAACTCGGTTTTGTTGATGGTACTCTTCAGTAGCCTCCTCTGGATGATCTTTCTGCTGCAATTTGGTCTCGTTGTAACAGTATAGTTACCTCTTGGCTCCTTAATGCTGTCTTTAAAGAGATCGCTAATAGCCTTCTTTACCTTGAAAGTGCTCACGCCGTCTGGTCAGATCTTCATGAGTGCTTTCGTCAAAGCAATACTCCACACATTTTCCCAATCAAACAGCAACTCCATCGCCTTTCTCAAAGGTCTCTTGACATCAATGCCTATTTAAGTCGGTTGAAAATTCTTTGGGATAAACTGAAGAACTTTCAATCTGTTCCCATTTGTTAGTACGGTGGTATGAAAGCGTGGATGGATTATCAACAACAAGAATATGTCATGCAATTCCTCATGGGCCTCAATGAATCTTATACTGGCATACGAGGTCAGATCTTGATACTCGATCTCTTGCCCTCTATTGCAAAGGTGTTCAATTTGGTTGTTCACGAGGAGCGACAATGTTTTATCCGCGTTGGTTCTTCCGTACCAGATGATTCATAAGCCTTTAGCATTGCTTCCTCTTAGTATCCCCTCATTCCGACTTAATCACTCCTCTAGTGGCAGCTTCTTCTTTTCCGTCTCGATCGCGACGTGAACACGCAATCTATTCTCATTGTGGGCTCACTGGCCATTCAGTGGACTGCTGCTATAAGCTCCACGGTTACCCACTTGGATACAAGCCCAAGCCCAAAGCCCAGATTCAAGCCCAGGCCCATCAAAGTTCCCTTTACAAGTATATTATGATGCCGATTCAGCCGGGGATCCCACCGACCCACGATCAACCAATAGTTATTGTTTATTCTTAGGCAACTCCCTCATTTCTTGGTGCAGTAAGAAATAAACTGTGATTGTTTGTTCTAGCACTAAAGTTGAATATCATGTCATGACTTATGCAACACAAGAACTACTTTGGCTTCGGTGGCTCTTTGCTGACATGGGAATCATTTCTTCTACTACCACTATTTTACACTGTGACAATAGAAGTGTTATTCAGACCGCTTACAATGATGTCTTTCACGAACGTACAAAATACATCGAAACTAATTGTCACTTTATCCATCATCACATTCTTCAGAATACGCTTCGCCTACAATCCATCAGTTCCGCCGATCAAATAGCAGATATTTTTACTAAGGCTCATCCACCTAAACGCTTTCACTCTCTAGTTTCCGAACTCAAGTTCACGTCTCATGTACCGCATTTAGTTTGAGGGGGATGATAATATTAATTTAATATATGGGCTTGGCCCATTAAGTCAAACCCCTAACTCAAGAGTTCCCTTAATCCTCTATAAATATTTCTATTATATATCTCTGTAATGTACTTTTCCTAAATATCAATATATCATTCGTGTTCTCTCAACTTTCTATTTTTCAATTATCTTAACAGACGGCAAGGGCAACTGCCTTTGGATGGGGCTCTGGTTAATGTATATATGTATGTGCATATATATTATAGAGAGAGAGAAAACGAAAGAGAAGATGAAGATTGTTCATTTTCTGTTGGTTTCAAAATTGGAAAAACTAGAGAAAGAGAGATAAAGGTATAGAGAGAGATCGCCGGAGACGGAAGAACCACAATAGCCGAAATTTATAGAGAAACAAGATGAAGGGGATGTGAAGCTGCTCGGATCTCCTCACCAATGATCGGGTTTGAAGTTTCTATAAGGAAGAAGATGAAAATCAAAAAAGCAAATTACACTATTAACCCTTATGTATTTGAAAAATATCAAAATAATCCCTATTAAAAATTTTAAATGTATAAATGTCATTTAGTATTAATTAACAGAATAGTATTGACTTTTATCATGGCTCGAGCTCTCATTAATGTATATATGTATGTGTATATATACTATAGAGAGAGAGAGAGAGAGAGAAGATGAAGATTGTTCATTTTCCATTGGTTTCTGATTTGGAAAAAATAGAGAGAGAGCGAGAGTTATAAAGAACGATCGCCAGAGACGAAAGAACCACAGTCGCCGGAATTTGCCGAGAAACAAGATGAAGGGGATGAGAAGCTGCTCGGATCTCCTCACTCCTGATCGTGATTGAAGTTGTTGTAGGAAGAAGATTAAAAAAATAAATAAATTACACTATTAACCCTTAAGTTGTTCAATATATGAAAACAGACCTTATTAAAATGTTTTAAGGGTATAAATATCATTTAATACTATTTCACATATTTTTGTTGACTTTTGGTCGTTGACCGTTAGAGTACCGGAGGGAACATCAAATTTCTCTTATTCCTATGCCATTGATGAAGATTCATAGCTTGGGAAAAATGGAAAATTTTAACCGTAGCACTGTAGTCCACTACCACAGGGGGGATAAGTGGTGACGAAATCACACATGATGAAAAAATGCAAAACAACCCAACCATAAGGGGCAAAGTGTAATTAAACTTATAAATTTTATTTTGATGAGTTCTTATATATATATATTTCATATTTTTCATATATCAAATAATGAGTGTATTGTTAAATTTTTTTTTCTTTTATTTTAGTTATATTTAATTTTTTTTATTAATACACAAAAATATAATTATTTTCGGGAACAATGCGTGGTATAAACTAATATGAAAACAAGCACTACAATAAAAAGGTCATGTAGTGACCTTTTTAAAGTTGTCATTTCAAAAAGAAAGTCACTAAATATAGAAATTTTCATGTAATTAATGATATTTTATTCACCAACAAATTAGTTACCATGATATTTTATAGTAAAATCTTATCATCAGTATTTTATAATGGACCCTAAGGCCTGTTACAAATTTATTCTTATACTTATATAATCATTTAAATTTAAAAAAATAAAAATAAAAAATCAATTGGCATATAGTAATTATTTATCATACAGTAACATTTACATCCGTCATTCATTATGTTGTTATTAACATTATTACTATACTACAACATTTGCATCCCCTATTTATTATATTGCTAATAACATTGTTGTTGGGCAGTAACATTTGCATTCTTCCATTTATTATGTTGTTATTGATATAACAAGAGAATATGTATTTAGTGAAAGTTATTACACAGTAAATTTTATAAAAGTTACTTCATGGTGTTTTCATAAAATTTAAATAAATTAATAGATTTTAGTTGATATGAGTTTTGTTCATTGGAGCTCATTTTAATATGTTTGGCAAAAATGAATGTTAACCTAAAAAATCCTATCACTAAATGTAGAAATTATCACGTAATTAGTGATATTTTACTAAAAAATGTCACAAACGAATTAGTTACCTTGACACATTCTAGTAAAATGTCATTGGATTAATTATATTTTACCTCCCTGTGGTTGAACCATTTTGTACTTTGCTCCCTATGTATTTTTGTCTCCATTTTGTCTCCTATAATTAATTACGCTTTGTTGCACTTTGTTCTTTGATGTAGACCTAATTATAGGGGGCAAAGTGCTGATGATGAGGGTAAAGTGCAACAAAAACTTAACCACAGGGGGCAAAATGATGACGCGAATACCATGGGAACAAAGTGCTAAATGACCAAACTCCAGGGGGATAAAGTGTAATTAACCCTTGTTCACATACTGAGCGTTGTGTTACTCTTGATCTTCCGGGTGTACGGCGCCGCTCAGAATTTAGAGAGCACTATTAACATTGTGAGCTGGCTTGTACAGTTGTTAACAATTTAAATATTATATTTCTAATGTTATTGTTAAAGTGATAATTGGACGATTGATAATGTTTTTGGGACTACTTCACTAAGAATTTTGTATTTGTTGCTTCTTCGATTGCTTTTTTACCCAAATCCATTGGAATCTGATATGTGGAGAGAGAGATAGGGAGAGAGGAGATAAGACAAGTTAGAGAGAGAGACAAATAGAGAGGACAGAGAAACAGAGGAGTCACCGGAGGAGGAGGTCGGAGGAACAATAAGAAGAAGATGAAGAAATGTTGAAAAATTAAAACAAATACACAATAGACCCTGAAATTTTTGAATATATAAAAACAGTCCTTATTAAAATAGTTTAAGTATATAAATGTCATTTAAGACTATTTAACAGATTTTTATTGACTTTTGGTTGTTAACCATTAGAGTTAAAGGAAAACTTAATCGTTGCACTTTTGTTTACCAATTCAAGGGAAGTAAGTGCTAACTAAAATAACACAGGGTGACAAAGTGCAAAATAGCCTATCACAGGGGGCAAAGTGTAATTAACCCTTATAATACTATTAAGTCATGTGGAGGAAATATGGTGTTTAGGGATGCCACTGGTTCGGTTTCAGTACAGTTTTATATAAAATTAAAACTATTAAAAATATATCAAACCAGAACCACAACCAAAATCGCCGATTTTTTTAAACGGTTTTAAAACCAAACCATTGAAATTTATACAAAATCAAAATGAAAATTGTGAGACCATTTCAAAATTTTCAATTTTATAAAAACCAAAACCACAAAATTGAGGACTGTTTTATATATATATATAGAAATAAAAAATATAACGAAAATATAAAATAAAAATTTTAAAAAACAAAATCAAACAAAAAAATAATCATAATTAAAGTTTCTAAAATGAAAAGGATTGGAGGAACGGGCCGAACGGCTGTGAAACCAGAAATGAAATTATGATATCCTAAGTTCCTTTACATACATATATATAAGAGGGCTGAAAATGTATATAAATAAAAAAATAAAGGGTATATATATAATAAAAATATATCTAAAATATCGGTTTTGCCGTTTCGTGGTTCGGTTTTGCGATTTCTATCCCAAAATCAAAACAAAAACTGCTTCAATTGCTAATTTCAAAACCAAAATTTCAACAAACTATTTAGTCAGCTTTATAATTAAACCATTCGGTTAGTTTTGTTGGTGGTGTTTGTTTTTTACGGGCATTTCCAGTGGTGTTAGTGTGATGCACTAAATAAACGTGAATATATCTCAGGCTGCTTCTTCGAGCCACCACGTCACTTGATTATCCTTAAAGATACGAATTCATCAAAATTGGGAGTCAGAGAGAAAAAGGAGTTATGGTGAAATCAGCGTGGGCGGTTTTAGTGTTACGAATTCATCAAAATTGGGAGTCCAGTGGAAAAGGAGAGATGTTGAAATCAGCGGGGGCGGTTTTGTACTATTATAGAAGGATGGATCCACGTTAAAAATTTCTTTTTCATGTTTTTCCTTTTTCAACCATCATGGTGTTAAAAACGTGATGCTACTAATTGTTATTTTTTTTAATAAATTAGAAAATATAATTTAGGTAACATTGTGGATATGAATTATATTCAATTTACAAATTAAACAATTAAATTAATTTGTAACGGTTTTGATCATTTTTTTATAATATTAATTGAACTTAACCCCTATTTTAAGAAATAAATTAAAATGGACTCTAGGCCCCATTTTCATTTTTTTCTTTTTTTTTTTGACAAACCACCATTTATCCATAAAAAATTAAACAAAATAAAAATTAAAATTATGAACTAAAAGCAAATCATCAATTTAACCTCACAAAATAAAACAAAATATAAAGAAAAAATGATCAAACCCTCGGTGTATTCTTCTCTTTTCCAATACTTCTCTCTTCCACAATCTCTTATTACACTCTCTAAAGCAAGATGAAGAAGACCGCCAACAGCTCCAGCGAGTCTCTCTCTCTCTCCCCCATATTGTCACCGGCAGCGGCCAAATTGGCCGACAATGGCCAGACCCGAACGACAAGGTCCAGATTTGGCCATGCCCAAATCTGGTGGGGCGAGTATTTTCCTGTCGTAATTTTTTTTTTTTTTTTAATATTTTAGATTTGGTTGTATTTTTTTACTTTTCATATGTGAAAATGATTTTTTTTTATTTTTTTTTTTTTTTTGTAATTTGCAATTTATTTTTTTATTTTTTATGTTACAATGCAAATTTGTACTCTTTATATTTTGAGTTGTATAATTTTGATATTTGTTGTTGATAAGTGGTTGCGGTGGTGATAGCAAAAAAATTCGATTGTGGTTGTGGAGGAGATAATTAATAGTTACTGTGTTAATAGTTAACATTTCTTGTTGTAATGGTAATGATAAGAATGTTTATTATGATGAGGACGGTAGTGTTAATCAATATTGATTGTGGAGGTTGTGACGGTGAAGATTTACTAGTTAACATTGTGGATATTAATTATATTCAATTTATAATTAAATAATTAAATTAATTTGTAATGGTTTTGGGGAAATAAACTTGTTGCTATTTAAAAAAAAAATAAAAAATCAAGTGATTCTGAAATAATTTTTTGTGACATTTTCAAGTGCAATAAAAAAAATATTTAGTGTCAATTTGAATTGATACTAGTTGTTTTTCAGTACTTTAAAACTAACAAGTGACGAAATTTATATTTAGTGACATTTAAAAATGACAAAAAAAAAAAAAAAAAAAAAAAACATAACAATTGTAAATTTTGTGACATTTGCAATGGTCATATTTATATTAATTTGGCGACATTTAGAAATGATACAAAAAGTGAATAATTTTTTAATTACACCTAAAATGTCACTTAGGTGACAAAAAAAATTGGCACATGTACAATTTAGAGACATTATTAAATGTCACTAAATCTTTTTATCGCACCAACATAATTGACATGTTATAGAAATGATACGAATAAACATTCTTACGAATAAAAAATTGCATAAAACCCTAAATTATTGTTGATTATTTTTTATAAAATAGTACATTCAATTTGGTGGTAAAGGAAATGGTAGGTAATTTATTGGTTGTCTTATGAAAAGGTTGACAAAAAAGCACTAGTTTGAATTTCCAACCAATATAAAAAGCAACCAACATCAACAACACCCCCATGCAAAAACTAAAAATAAAAAATTGTAATAAATAGAAAAGAAAAGCCTACAAAATTGCAAAGGTGATGAATCACACAATTTCAGCCTTTCCCAACGCCATCATTGGATTCTCCATGTTTTTCTCCTTCCTCCTCCTCCTAGGCCTACTTTTCCTATGTTTGGCCGCCGGAACAAAAAAAACTGGTGTGCCCCCACTTCCACCAGGTCCGACCCCCTTACCTTATGTGGGATCCTTCTTCTCAATGTTGATAAACAAGCCCATTTTTCAGTGGATACACCGGCTCATGGCTGAGATGGGCACTGAAATCCTATGTGTCTGTCTAGGGGGAGTCCATGTCATCGTTGTGTTAAGTCCTGAATTGGCCTCTGAATTCCTAAAGCGTCATGACGCCGTCTTTTCATCGCGACCATTTTGCATGTCTGCCGAAGTCAGTAGCAATGGGTATCTGACGACAGCCCTAGTCCCATTGGGGGCCCAGTGGAAGAAAATGCGGAAGATCCTAAGTTCCAAGTTGCTCACGACGACCAATCATCGGTGGCTCGTTGAAAAACGAGACGAAGAGGCCGACCACCTCCTCTGTCTCGTCCGCAACCTCTGTCATGGCACCAGTTTGGTCAATGTGAGGTACGTGGCACAACATTACTGTGGTAACATGATAAGGAAGTTAGTATTCGGGAAGAGGTGGTTCGGGGAAGGGGCGGCAGATGGTGGCGCTGGGGTTGAGGAGGTAGAGCACGTGGGTGCACTCTTCACGATCCTAAAATATCTATATGCATTTTGTGTATCGGATTATTTGCCGTGGCTGAGAGGGTATGATTTGGATGGGCATGAGAAGATTATGGAAACCGCGGTGGAGAATGCTAGAAAGTATCAAGATCATTTGATTGAGGAGAGGATTCAAGAGTGGGAAAATGGTGAAAAGAAAACGGTTGAGGATTGGCTTGATGTTCTCATTCAGTTTAAAGATGAAAATGAAAATAGGGTGTTGTCCATTGAGGAGATCAAAGGACAAATTTTTGTAAGTCATTCTTATTAGCTCTCTACGATTTCTCTCTTTACATATTTTTCCCAATGGGAGATGCATTAAAAATCCTTCCTCGGTTTTCTAAATAGTCAACTGAAAAACTTGATCATGAATTTGACCAACTCCAACTAAAATCTCGTATATGTATGTGTGTGTGTATATATATATATAATAAAAATTTAATTGAAAGTTTTAGTTGATTATATTGAAATTTGAGGCAGAAATCTGATAATATTATTTTTACATTACAAATTTACTTATTTTCACAAATGTAATAGCGTAAAAATTTGTAATTTTTTTTTAATATTGTTTACAGGAACTAATGTTAGCTACAGTAGATAACCCATCTAATGCCACCGAATGGGCAATGGCAGAGATGATAAACCAACCTGCTATCATGGAGAAAGCCCTAAAAGAACTTGACACAATCGTTGGAAGAGAAAGACTTGTGCAGGAGTCTGACCTCCCGCAACTCAACTATATCAAGTCGTGTGTCAAAGAAGCATTTCGCCTCCACCCCATCGCCCCTTTCAATGTCCCTCATGTCTCGGTCTCCAATGCCGTTGTTGGTGGTTATTTCATCCCCAAGGGCAGCCACATACTACTAAGTCGCCTTGGTCTGGGACGGAACCCTAGGATTTGGGAGGAGCCGCTAAGATTCATGCCGGAGCGCCACCTTAAGGAGGATGGTTCAGAGGTGGTGTTGACTGAGTCAAATCTAAAGTTATTGTCTTTCAGCATTGGGAGACGCAGTTGTCCCGGAGTGTTGCTGGGTTCCACTATGACAGCCATGTTGATGGCTCGGCTTCTTCAGGGTTTCACGTGGAGCCTGCCACTGGGTAAGTCAACCATCGACCTAACTGAGTCAGTGGATGATCTTTTCCTTGCTAATCCTCTGATGACAATAGCAAAACCGCGTCTAGCAGACCACCTCTATCCTATGACTTGAACTTTTTCTCGAAAGAAAAAAAGATAGAGAGTTTCATGAATAAAAGATTAATTTTCTATTTTCATAATAATCTAAATATCATGTATCAGTTTTTAGTTTTTGTTTCCAGTTCACAAAATATATATATATATATATATATATATATATATGTATGTATGTATGTATGTATGTATGTATGTATGTGTCTTTTATTATTTTCATTTCTTGTACTGCATGAAAAAATTGTTACAAATAATCTAAACAGTTAATTTGCAAAAAATTGTTGTCTTCATATCATTTCTCTTATACTTTATTAGGATTTTGTTAATAATTTTATCGCTCTGTACTTGAGTCATGGACTCCCAGTGAAATATTTTTAAAATTTAGGGGGACAATTAAAGTTTTAAGATACTAATTATTCAGTGTTTTAAAAAACTAAGCATCCGAAGTATAATTTATTTATTGATTTATTTCTCTCCCACTATCTCTTGGCTTAAATCAACTTCAAGAGAACAAATAGAAGATCTCTTTATTTCAATTAATTTTAATATTTTGGCGTAAAAGCAGCCGCATAAGGTCAAAAATACTCGCCAGTCAAATCTGGCCTGCGACATCCCATAACTGGCCGTTGTTATCCAAACGACAGCTAGATCTGGACGTCACCACTCAAATCTACCTGTCGTTGGCCAACTTGGCCATGGCAAGTGGCAATATGGGAGGGAGAGGGAGAGAGGGAGAGCTAGAGAGAGTCGTCGAAACTGTTGGTGGTCTTCTCCATCTTGCTTTAGAAAAAGTGTAACAAGAGAGAATGGAAGAGGAAAGTGTTGGGAGAGAGAAGAATATATGGAGAGTTTGATCATTTTTTTATAGGATTAAAATGGACTCTAGGCCCAAATCTTTTTTGTTTTTGTTTTTTTTTTTTGACAAAACACCAATTATCCAAAAAAAATTAACACAAAAACATTATAAACTAAAAGTAAATTATCAATTTACCCTTATAAAAACAGAACAAAAAAAAATGATCAAACCCTCTTTATATTCTTCTCTCTCTCAAAACTTCTCTCTTCAACACTGTCTTATTAAACTCTCTCTAAAGCATGATGAAAAAGACTACATTTGAAAAATACATTTGATGCTATAAGAATTATTCAAGAGGGGTGAATTGGGTTTGACAATTTTTTTATTAATTAATTCTACTCAATATAAGCTAAGTGTTTATGTGATTGTGTGAAGTGTATAGCAGATATTCAATCCAAACAATAATCACAAACACAAATATAAGTGAAAATATAAAGAGTAAAGTTAAAGAGATTGACACCGATATTTATAGTGGTTTGGCGAAAACCCTTTACCTTGTCCACTCCCTCGAGTTTTTTTGAGAATTTCACTATCTTTGATATTTTTACAGGTGAAGACCAAACCACCTATCATCGCGGCTTGAGAAGTTCGTATCTCAAGACTTTACAATCTACAATAAATATGTTTCACTCACAAATCTCTTCTTTTAAGCACCCTTACTCAAGATTTACAATAAAAATTCTCACTGTCTCATAAAAATTGAGCTTCAACACTCACAAGATATAGAACTCAAGAATCAATGTGTGTGAAGCAATAATACAACAATCACTCAAGAATATGAATCAAGTAAGAAAATAAGTGATGTTGCACAGAAATTTGTTTGGAAACTTTGATAGTATGTCTTTGATATTTGTAGCTCAAGTTGAATGAATGATACTTGGTGAGTTAGTTAAATCTTACAGCAATCTTCCTCCTTATATATATGTAAAGAATGTATGGAGGATATCTCAAATGAAAAGCTAGAGAGCAAAATGACTGTTGGGACTTCTCTTCAAATTATCAAGATACAAATACAAGGCTCCTCTCCAATAGCTCTAGGATAGTCTTGATTTCAACCACTTTTCATAATAATTAATTACACCACAATCACAACAAGTTGCACAATTCATGGATACAATGAATACAATAATGGTTTTACAATTAATCACATGTATTCAAATTTGAATATAGACAAATTCCCTTGATTCCATGAAGAAAGATGTAAACATTGTGTGGTGGATTCAATACTCAATAATTGTGTAGTGAAAGTTAATTTTTTTCACAGCTCCTTGGTGTATTTTGCTTGGTTTATGAGTACCCCTTCTTTGGCTTACTTAATTTGCAACCCAAGAAAGAAATTCAGCTCTCCGATGATGCTCATCTCAAATTCAACCTGCATTATCTTGTCAAACTCTTGGCGAAGATCCTCATTAGTAGATCCAAAAATAATATTATCAACATAAATTTGTACTAATATGATATCAGAATAAGTTTGCTTAACAAATAGCTTTATATCACAAGTACCCCTTCGAAAATCATATTCAATAAATCATCTTTCAATCGCAAAACATCAACACTATGTGGATTATCATTATAGATAAATATTTATATAATCAAGTTTACTCAATCCATCAAAATCTACAAATTACTAAATATAGTCAGTATGTCTTTCACATGATATTAAATAATACCAAACTATTTCAGGATGCATAACATATTAGCTCAATTCAACTTATTTGTATAAAAGATATATTCATAAGTAAGAGCACATTATACAAATAGTCTTATTAATGCAACAAGTCATTTATAACACTTAGTAAAATCACAAACACTTGATTCATTTTCTAATTCACTTAACATGTTTTAGAATTAAACACATGATAACTACTTGATATAAATACATAAAATCATGTTAATAAGCCTTAACTAGATGTGATTCCCAAAATCACGATGCAAAGTTTCTGAGACAACAAGTGAACATATCATATAAAATAGGTCTTAGAAACCATCACCAACTTACCTATTTGGCAAGTCAAAAATCTCTCTCTTTAACAAATTTAATAAATTTAAACTGTGAGAGATTATGAGTACCTTTTATATTTTTCGGGATAACTTTACTCTTTACCTCATTTGTACTGATGATTACTTCGGGTGCACCATTTCTCTTAGCCTGTCTGTAGCCTCTCAACCATTGATTGTTGTCATTTGATTTTCTGATATTTTCATTTGCACATGTCACTTGTGACTTCCTGGTGATATCCCATCTTAGCTTTGATAATTCTTTTCTAATTACACGTTTCGCTTGTGGCTTTTTGTAGTTTCACATTCTGTCTTTGGTACATCTTTTCGCTTTAAACGCATCGCTTGTAGATCTTTGGTGACATCCTATTTTGGCTTTGATATAACTTCTTTGTTTATTCCTTCGGGTCCACTTCCAACATTATGTGCAAGACATTTCAACAGTTCTCTTTGGTATGCATTTCATTTTGGATCCGTCCTTATTAGTCATAAACTTAGGATTCTTGAATAAACATGATACTTTAAAATGTCCAACCCTATTGCAATAATAACATCTCAAGTTTAATCGAACATCATAGAAAGCACGAGATATAGAATAAGAATCATTTCTACTTATATCAACAAAACTGTCACTAGCTTGTGATGAAGGATAAGACGATGAAACATATCCACTTTACTTGGAAAAAATATTTTCAGAATCTCTCGAAACAGACTTAAGATCGGATTTTGATTTTTCAAAACTTTTCTTAAGTAAATCAATTTTAGAAACAAAATCTGACATTTGCTTAGAAATCATGTCAAGATTATTTTTTTAAGACTCTGTTTTCCTTTTTAAGAGAATCAACTTTAGAAAACGAATTATTAATTTTAAAAACAATGTTCGAAAATTCTTTTGTACCACAATAATCATCTAAATGCACTTTAAATTTTTGGACATTTTTTCCACAATTTTCAAAAGAATCGATTTTTTTTTTTTAAACTCAAACTCTCTTCAGCAAAAAGTAGTGTGAAAGAAATTAATTTTTCTATAACAATATGAACATTTTCGTTATCATATCTTCATCACTACTACTAATACCCCAAGAATCATATATGACATTATCATATAAAGATCTATCACCATCAAGAGAAGATACACAAAAAACATCATCAATGGTGTGTGCACGTGACCGGTTTAGCTAGGATGTTAAGCCTAATCGAGCTAAAACTAGCTCCGATACTAATTATTGACCTAGTGAGCTACCCAAGAGGGAGGTGAATTGGGTAAATAAAAAATTAATCCAAATAATAATACTTCAAAAAATCAAATAATTAATTTTTATCTTAAATTAATTATTATCTTCATAGTAGTAGTAGAAATATATTATTAATTAGGTGCACACCCAAATAACAAAATATAAATAATGTAAAGAAAGCAGCATACCAAAAATTTATATTAGTTCACCAAGCTATTATTGGTTAATCCAGTCTCTCAAGCTCCACGAAACGTCGCACCCACTAATCACTAAAATTCTTTTAAACATGTAGAAACCAAACATTTACACAATGATTATTTTCCTAGGCTCAGAATTAACCTTTACAACTACCTATTCCCAAGTTCAAGAATAACCTTTTCTTTTTCATAGGCTCAAGAATAACCTTATCTTTTTCAGGCTCAAGATTAACTTAATCCTTTCACAGGTTATGGATCAAACCTAATTCTTTTATACCTTAGGCTAAAAATTAAACCTCACAATCACTCGAAGTATCATTTTTCCAGGCAACAATGAAACCTTTATAATTCACTCACAATTGATCCTAATCAAGAAGAGTCATACCCAACTCTTTCCAAGGGAAAAGAGTAAACTAACCTTTTTGTACTTAAGCAAATATCAAAGCTCAATCTCTTTACCGGAAGAGATTGAAACCCAAAACTACCCCAGATTAGATACTCCTAATAGTATCTAATCCGACACACAACTCAGAGCTTCTACCACCCTAGATCAATTTAAACTCAATTAATGACCCGATAATTACCAGTGATAGAATTAAGTGAGTAAACAAAAAATCTGATTATAAAAATAATACGGGTAGTATAAAATTGAGCACTTAATCAGATTACGACGAAAATTATTTTAAAATATTTTTATACTTTTAAAGTTCAAAAACGATTTTTTAAAAGATCAATTTACCAAACAAGTAATAATAATGAAATACTCAATTAAAGAATAAGTTTGGAACGATCTCACCAGGAAAACATCGAATAGATTACACATAGTATTGCAAGACATCTTAAATCGGTGACACTGACTCAAATAGCGCTTTAGCTCAAGAATTTGAAGAACATAATAATTTCACGATAATCTCTCAGTATAATATCATAATGATAACTCTCAGAATAGTTCAGGAACTGATTGTTCTTAATGTTATATATTTATTATGTAAAATCCACAGGTCTATATATAGGAAATTGAAACAAGTCCTCCAACGACTAGTTTTCAAGTGATAAGTATCTAAAAAGAACCTATAGACCCCATATATCATTATATTTCATTTTAGGTATAATTTACTTAAATATAACTTTCAAAACATTCAATTGAGTCCCTCAAAACTTTTTCAAACTCAAATCAATAAGATAGAAAGTATTAAGAGGACCAATTTGATAAACACTTTAATTTCATGTACAATATCTATAGGAATATTCAAATAGGAATATTATATTTTTAATATATCCATATCCCTAAAATCTCTCAATCAAGTAAACAAATAACGGCTAGTTTTTAAATAAATCCCGAAATTTCACAAATCCTGAAACCTAACCGTAGGTTGACCTACTAGAAGGCGTAGGTTGACCTCCTGATTCAGAATGTAGCCTAAGACAAAAACTCTTCGCCCATAGGTCGATCTACGATCCTTTGTCTGTCGACCTGACGATTTAGAGAGTTTGACAAGTCAACCTCTCTATCGATCTAACGATTTAGAGAGTTCATTTTTTGTCATAAGTCGACCTCCCTCTCGACCGAACAATTTAGAGAGTTCAGCTAATTTTCATAGGTTAACCTATCTGTCGACCGAACAATTCAGAAACTGCTCAATCATTTCACCTTCTCATCGGTTGACTGGACCTCCTACGTAGGTCGACTGATCGAGTTGTGCTTCTTCCATAATTCATTTTTAATTTCAATTTCTTCGACATTTTTGCCCCTTTAACCGATTTTTTTTCTCGATCAACTCCTTAAATTATTTTTTAATTTCTAATCTTTCTCAAAATAATATTTCTTCTTCAATTTCACATAGGAGCAATTATGTTAGCTAATTAGGATGCTATTAAAAAACACACATAATTGTAAATTCATTTTGTGTCGTGTGTGATTCTAATCAGGATATATTAAGAGTAAAAATTTAACCTGAATTCTTTTCCCCTAGGTTCTTCAAGATCTTCGGTCTCTTAATATCCATCATCTTTATCAGTCTCTTTTGCATTCATCTCAAATTCATTATAATAATATCTTCAATGGAACTTATAAACTGAAACACTTAACAAATTCGTTAGTACCACAAAAAATATCAACACTTAATTGTCCATCAAAATCTCGGGATCAACAGATAGGATGTTTCACAAACATTTATTCATATTTCGATTGATAATTGTTTCCATTATTTGTTATATGTGAACTTATTTTTTAATCTCATTTTTGTTCTCCAACCTTTAACAAATTTTCCTCCCTATTTATTAATTACATATAAAATTTAGGGAGAATAGGTGGGAGGTCCTCCATTTAAGCTTTAATTGGTCAAAAATCCTACATGCGGTAAAACTTTTTGATTTAGTCCCATCTGTTTTAAAAAGGAGGAAGTCTTGCTCACATGATAGCCACGCGCCAGTTACATGTAACTACTTTGTGTGTAATATTACTGTATTAATTACAGGTAACTAATTTTTATTTTATTTTATTTTATTTTTATTTTTATTTTTTTCTGTTACATGTTCTAATAATATGTAACCTTTTAGTTACATGTTCTGATATGTAACTAAAAAGTTTGATATTTTTCAGTTACATGTTTCAAAAATATGTAACTTTTTAGTTACATGTCTCTGATATGTAACTAAAAAGTTTGATATTTTTTCAGTTATGTCACAAAATATTATACATATATATATAAATATAATATGTAATTAATACTATATAAGTACATGTAACTAAAAATAGCTAAATATGTGTGAAAAGTGACAATTATGAAATTGTAACTAACATTAGTTACATGTAACATAATTCACTATAAAAACTGAATGTACTCATTAAAAGGCTTCTTACAATCCCTGCAATATTCCTACAATTCCTGGAATGCGAGACTAAAACACAAATGAAATATAATTTAAAGGACTAAATCAAAACTTAATAACACAAAAGGACTTTTCACCAATTAGACTTAAAAAAATTGACTTTTCACCGATTTTCCCTAAAATTTATTTAATTTCATGTACTCTAAAAAGTATTCTAACAATTCTTGACAAAATAATAAAAACTATTAAATGACATAAAAATAGATTACTAGATTATTTTAAAAATATTGTTTAAAAAATGACTTTTCACCAATTAAACTTAAAAAAATTGACTTTTCACCGATTTTCCCTAAAATTTATTTAATTTCATGTACTCTAAAAAGTATTCTAACAATTCTTGACAAAATAATAAAAACTATTAAATGACATAAAAATAGATTATTAGATTATTTTAAAAATATTGTTTAAAAAATTAAAAAAAAAATTGAAAAAATCCTCGAGAAACTATTTTACTTATTATTTAATATTATATGAAAATAAATACAAGCGATAAATATTAGTAGGATTGGAGTTTGGGATTATTTGTTTTGTAGGTTACAATTTTATTTTTATTTCTCAGTATTTTTTCATTTTTTATTTTTATATTTGTTTATAATATGTATTCAATATAAAATTAAAAGATCAATTGTATGTCATGTCATATGTGTAATATTAAAATACAAAAATATATCTATATCTATATACTAAAAGTGGACGACAAAATTTGAGAATGAATGAGAGTTCAATAAATATATTTCTTGCATTCTCATTCATTCACAATTCACACCTTTAAAGTCTCTATTAAATTCTTACAAACTTCATTCTTCTCAATTTTCTCTCTTTAATTAACATTTTATTTAAATACGTTTTAGATGATAGATAAATAAATAAAAGCTATAAATGTTTCACTTACTAGATTTTTTATTTTTAAAAAAAATACTTTTTATTTTTCATATTTTTTATTTCTCGTATAAGTGTTGATAGAAATAATGAATTTTGTTTATGCAAGTAATTTCATTGACTTTTATTTTTAAAAAATATATTTTTATTTTTTATTTTTTATATTCTTTGTTTCTCATATAAGTGTTGATAGAAGTAATGATTTTTTTTTTCTTTTTATGCAAATAATTTCATACACAAAACGAGATAAAAAATATAAACATAATAAAGAGTAAAAAAATAAAAATTAAAAAATCCATAAGCTCATTGTTTTAAATTTGAGTGAAAATATTACTAAATAAATTCTAATATGAAAACTTCACCAAACAATTAAAAAAAATAAAAATATAACTAAATGAAATAGTTTATATGTAAATTGTTAGAAAATTTCATAAATAAAAAATAATTTAGTTCTTAGAATAATTTTAAATTTCAAAAAATTAGTAACATTTATCTTTACATATTCCAAAAATTGGAACAAACTATCATTTGATCACTAAAGTAATTAGAAAATGGAATTGAAAATATATTACATAAACCAATAATATTTAATTCTCAAAATGATTTTAAATTCACAGCAAGTACTCTTTAAATACTCACAAAATGTGTAGCAACTAACAATTGATCCGAAAAATAATAAAAGAAAAATTAGAATTGAAAATGTATATTACATAAACAAAATTTAAATACAAAAAATCAATTTTGTCCAAAATTGTAATTCTTTTAAGAGGTTTATAAGAGTAATTCTTTTATTAGATAGTTTTAACTAAATTTTTAATATTATTGTAACAAGGACAAATAATTAAATTTATATTCAACATCAAACGAAAGTGGTGTCGGATATATTTTTCAAATGACGCAGGATATCGTTGTAAGTTTTCCAAATGACAAGGGGCATCAGTGAAATTTACCCATATAGTTCATGATTGTTTTTATTATAATTAACTATATGTGACTTTTCTCTTCCTCACATTCTCTTTATCCAGCCATTTAATAAAATTCTCTTTCTCCATTTATTAATTCCATATAAAATTTATTAAATTTCATTTTCTCAAAATGGTATTTGAATAATTTTTAATCAAATAATAGAAACTATTAAATAATATGAATAAGACCTATTATATTATTTTAAAACCATTACTTGAAAATAAAATAAAATAAAATAAAAACTTTTGAAAAGTCCCTTTAAAAACTTATTTACTTTTTTCCGCAATTAAATATGAATTATGACATTAATAGTTTTAAAAATTGATATTAATTTTTTTTGGGGGGAATATTAAAATTTATTTTTTCTATATTTTTGTAAAATATATGAATTTTAAAATTAAAGGATCAATTATACGTATGTCTAACATTAAAATAGATATAAATTTTTTTACTGGAACCGCATAATATGCGGGTCTAAAACTAGTATTAATATATTTTCTAGAACTGCATTGTATACGGGTTTAAAACTAGTATTCTATATACTAAAGGCATAAGCCAAACTAGGAATGAACTACAACTCAAAATGAAGTATCTCTCCAATCTCTTTATTTCCTATCAAATCAATTACCAAGATCTCATCTTTCCATTACCAATAACATTAAATGAATGAATAAAAAGTTGCTTTCAATTCCAATAAATAACATTGAAAATAAATAGAAAACTGCTTTCAATTCCAATTCTATGTGGTATTGAAATCCGCTTCAATTCCAATATCAAAATGAAAGAGTATATGGTGTTGTGTTGGATACCACCACTATTTTATAGATAGTGTTGTTATGCTTTTAGTATATAGCATATGATTTGCATAATAAATAAATTGTTAAATTAATAATTGTATTTATTTATTTATTTTTGTTTTGTTTTTTATTATCAATTTGAAATTTCATTCTTTTTTAAAAAATATATATATTTATGATATTGGATTTTAAAACATTAATTAAATTAATTTTATTCAAATAATTATTATTTTTAATTAACAATTCTATTTATTTATTTTTATTTCATTATTATTAACAATTCGAACTTCCATTCATTAAAGGTTGCTTTTTTCTATATATATATATATATACAAAGAAACAATGTTTTACAATTTAATCTAAAAATTGTGAGATAGTTTGAAGAGAAGCTAGCAATGAGAAGCAAAAGATATAAGTCACTCAAGTTGTGCTTTATATTAATCTTTTCCCAAATTAATGTATATTTTCCCATAATTGAAAAAAGAAATATTTCTTTGGGATCTTGAAAAATGATTTTTTTTTTAAACTCCAAATTTTACGATTCACTATTTATCTAATTCACTCTGTGCAATGATTTTTTTAAGAAAAACTAATAATTCTCTAAAAAAATAAAAGTTATTGTACGCCATAAAAGTTATAATTTTTTATATGAAAATTACAGTTATTTTAAAGTAGCACAACAATTGTGGATTCATAAAAAGTTATTGTCCCAACTTGGAATACACCAATTAAAATTTAAATCCGTATACTATTTACCCAAAAAAACTTTAAAATTTATATCCATATAATCTATTAGCTCATATTAATTTTACAAAACTTGAAAAACACACATTTTGTTGATAATTTTGTGATTTTTTGGCTCGGAGGTCAGAAATCAATTTTTTCATTTCATAATTTTATGATTTTTATTTTGTTTATTATTGTTTTATGACTTCTAACTTCTGTTATGTTTTTCGAAATGGGGTCTTGTTATAAAAAAACTTGGGTATTCAATCAATTTTGTTGAGAGTATCAAATGCAAACATCACGAGGAAGAACATACAATTCTTATTGGTTTTGATCCAAATAGTAAATAACTATTTCGTATTATGATAAACAAACCTAATATATCTCTATCATAAACTCTTTGATTAAAAATTACATTTTGAAAAGATCAATCATTCTTGCCTAATATGATTTTTCTTTTATTTTTTTCTAAACCCGCGCATTACGCGAGCTAAAACTAGTAAATTAAATTTCTAACTAGTATAAAAAGCAACCAACATCAACAACAACATACAAAAAAATAAATACTAAATAAATAAAAAATCAAAACTTAAACATTTGCAAAGGCAATTAATACCACAATATCAGCCTCTTCGACACCACCATCGAATTCTCCATGTTTTTCTCCCTCATCTTTCTCCTCATCGACCTACGTTTCCTACGTTTGGTGGGTGAAAGAGAGAAAACCAGCGTGCCCCCACTTTCGTCAGGTCCCACCCCTTTGCCCTACGTGGGGTCCCTCTTCTCAATTTTGCATCATCACTTTCTTGAAGAAATCATAGGCACAAAGCTGTGGCCTAGAAATCCTCGGCATCAGCGGCATCAGATTCGTCGATTCGGGGAGGTCGGTTTGATAGGGATGTAGGTTTATATCAAACGTTAAAGGTTTTGGGAACGAAGAAGCGAGATTAGCCTCATGGTCATCAATCACGGAAGACAATGAGCCGCCGTGGCTGCATCGGCTGCCGAATTGAAGGTGCCGACCCAGAGTTCGGTCTTCTTACAGGGATCCCGGATCAGGGCGGTGAATCGGCCCATGGCTGCTTTCGGACGCCTCGGTAACGGGGCTCTTTTAAGGGGATTCTAATATTTTAATGTAATAATGGGCTTGGCCACGTGGCCTATTAGGACAAACCCTAACCCCTATTTTTCCCTATAAATATATGTGTATAGTTTGTAGTCTATGTACTATATTTTCATAATATAATTTATGATTCCTCTTCCACTTACCAATTATCTTAACATGATATCAAGAGCAAGTTTTTCCTAGACCTGCTCTCAATAAAATTTCCACAATCCTAACGGTGCTGCCGCCGCCCTTATTCTTTTGAGATTTTCGTCGCTACTGTAGACTTCATCTCTACTCCAGTATTAACAATCATCATACCACTATTTTCGTCTTGCAACGACGAACACATCGACATCAAAATCACTACCACCGGAGCTTAGACGCGCTCTCACGTGCCTCCAACATCCAGCAGAACCACCACCCTTCGCCGTCTCGGATTTTGGGCTCTACCACCTCAATCAGGGATCCAAATCAACCCCACAATATACCATCAGAATCATATTGACGAGACGATTCGAACTGCACAAACAACGTTCCATTCTGATGCTTCACGCGCCCTTACGTGTGGCGTAAAGTTTCGAATCCCTAATCGCATTAGAACCACGCGCCTGATTCTCTTTGTCTGCATGTGGTCACCACGTTAGCATTAAGGTGCCTAGTCAGTAGCCTATTCAGCACCACCTCAACTGCCACGTCATCGACATGTCATCATCCACGTTATCCGCCACATCAGCATCATTGGCCCTTTATATGCCATGTGGCCGCCACATCAACATTAACCAGCGTTGACCGCTGCCACATCAGTGTCCAGTCATCATTGGTTCTGCCACGTCACCGGTTACTTAAAGTAATCTTCTTTGGACTGGTTCAGGCATTTTTTTCACTGATTTTTTGCAAACTTAGACTGGTTTCTAAGGTTTTTTGACGTTCTGATTCTGTTTTCAGCCTCCGTTTTGGGATTTGAGACTCACATAATATACTTTGCTATATATTTGTGTCGTTTCTACACCAGTTCACCCGTTTCTCGTCTGGTTCTTGGAAATTTAATACCGGTTCATGGACATTTTTGGGATGCTGAATCCATCCGCGACACCTTCTCCAGGTTCAACACGAATGTATATGGGGTCTTCGCTCATTTTCAAAAAGGGTTCGGACCCTACCTCCTCCACTGTCACCATGTCTATTGCAGATTTGACCTCATTCCTCCTTCATATATTTTCCAAAATTGGTACTGGTACAAATATTTCTCCTACTCTCTTATTTACTACAGGTAATTCTTCTTGATTCTTTGATGTTGCCTGTTGTAATCACATGACATCTGATCCCAATATTTTTTCAACCAAAGTATCCACTATGAATATTACTAGTATTCATACTGCTAATGGTTCTAAAATGCTTGTTACACATATCGGTCAGGTTTCTACTTCCCATCTTTATATTCCTGATGCGTATTTGATTCCAAACCTTACCTTAAATCTCTTATCTGTTGGGCAACTTTGTGAATTGGGATTTGAAGTCATATATTCTAACAGTGGTTGTCGTGTGCATGATCTTCGAGCCAGGAAAAACTCTTAAGACTGGTCGTAAGGTTGGACGCCTATTTGAACTTACTAGTTTACACCTTCCATCTCCAACTCCACCATCACCCCAACCAAATATCTCTTCATCAACCTATGCAATCTTACCACTACCGCCAGTATCATCTTCCTCATCCTTATCTCCACAACCACCAGTGTCTCTCTCACCATCCCAACTTTGGCATGCTTGTTTAGGCCACACTTAATCTAACTGCCTCCAATCGCTTATCTCTAGCAGTCAGCTAGGTTCAGTTCAGCATGAGTTCTTCAAATGTATTCATTGCCAACTTGCAAAACAACCAGCACTACCTTTCAAAGAGAGTCAGTTTATTTTTCTTCCACCCTTTGATCTAATTCATTCTGATATTTGGGGGCCCTCTCCTCATGCCTCAATGGGTGACCTTCATTACTTTGTTATCTTTGTGGACGATTACTCTCGATATATATTGTTGTTTCTTATGAGACATCGATCTGAACTATTCCAAATATATTTTGAGTTTTCTTCTATAGTTCAAACCCAATTTTCTAGAAATATCAAAGTTTTTCACTCAGATAATGCAATGGAATACAAGGACCGTGCTTTTCTTAACCTGCTTCGCCAAAATGGCACGCTCTCCCATCGCTCGTGTCCTAGTACATCCCAACAAAATGGACAAGCCGAATGCAAACACAAACATATTCTTGACACAGTTCGCGCTCTCCTCATTTCTTCATCATGTCCTAAGCGTTTTTGGGGTGAGGCTGCCTTCACTGTCATCTATACCATAAACCACGTCTCTTCTACTATAATCCAAAATCAGTTTCCATTTGAATGCCTTTTTGGTAAAACTCTCGATTATTCTGAACTCAGAGTCGTTGGCAACGCCTACTTTGTTCTTCTGAAATCACATGAACACAACAAACTAGAACCAAAGGCTCGTCTGTGTTGTTTTCTTGGATATGGCATTGAACATAAAGAGTATCGGTACTGGGATCCCATTTCTAAAACCCTTCGTATCTCTCGATATGTCGTCTTTTGGGAACATCAAATGTTTTCTTCCTTACAGTTATTTGACATGTCAACCCTCACCAACTCCAGATTCTTTAATGATCCATCCATTGAGTTATTTCCAAATGATACCATTCTAGCTACTATTGAGTCCACTCCAGCACTACCAGTTGAGCCTAGCCCTATACCTTATGCTGAGTCCATCCCAGAACCACTAGTTGAACCTACTCCAGAACCACTAACTAATCTCACCCTTCCAACTCCAGTGACCATGCCTGAGATTTCTCCTGTAGTTGATGATCCTGTACCACCTTCCATTGACACCCACGCCTCAGGTCACCTTCGTCGCTCTACCAGGGTAACTCATCCTCCACATCACCTTTCTGATTTTCATTGTTTTTCCACTATACTTCATCTGCATGAGCTTTAATCCGATAAAGAGGCTAGTACTAACCCTCTTTGGCAGAAAGTAATGGATGAAGAACTTCAGACCCTCTAAAAAATTCATACTTGCGATATTGTAGATCTACCCCCCTGGAAAAACTCTTATTGGGTGCAAATGGGTGTTTAAGATCAAGACGCTCTCTGATGGCTCTGTTGAACGATATAAAGCCCGACTTGTTGCCAAGATATTTGCTCAGGAATATGGTATTGACTATGAAGAGACATTTGCTCCTGTGGCGAGGGTAACATCTGTCCGTACACTTTTTGTCGTTGCCGCTATTCAAAAATTTACTCTCTTTCAAATGGATGTCAAAAAAGGCATTTCTCAATGGAGATCTTCTTGAGGAAGTATATATGCATACCCCTCCCGGCCTGGCTGCCACTCGAAATAAAGTTTGTAGCCTCTGTCGTGCTCTATATAGTTTGAAACAATCTCCACGTGCCTGGTTTGCAAAATTCAACACTACAATTCATCAGTTTGGGTTCACACCTAGTACTCATGATTCGGCTCTATTTATTCACCATACTGTCAATAGTATTATCCTTCTTTTACTGTATGTGAATGATATGGTTATTACTGGAGATGATCTACGAGGTATTTATGAACTCAAAAAATTTCTCAGTAGCCAATTCGAGATGAAATATCTTTGCGTGCTCACTTATTTTCTTAGCCTTGAAGTCTCATCGGGTTCTGATGGATATTTTCTCTCTCAAGCCAAATATGCCTCAGATCTTCTTTCCAATGCTGGGACCACTGACTCAACCATTGCCACTACTCCTCTCGCGCCTAATGTCAGACTTACCCCACTTGATGGTTCACTTCTTCAGGATGCCACTCTATATCACCAACTGGTTGGAAGTCTTGTATACCTCACTGTCACTTGCCCTGACATTGTTTATACCGTTAATCAAGTCAGCTAGTTCTTGTCCGCTCCTCGGACCACTCATTACTCGGTTGTTCTTCGCATTATTCAGTATGTCAAGGGTACATTATTTCATGGGCTTCATTTCTTAGCTCAGTCTGCTCCCATTTTACAAGTTTATTCTGATGCCGATTGGGCCGGTGACCCTACCAACAAACGTTCCACCACTGATTACTGTTTTTTTTTTGGGGGTAACTCTCTCATTTCTTGGCGTAGCAAGAAACAAACTATGGTTGCTCACTCCAGTACTGAAGCTGAATATCGTGCCATGACTGATGCAACTTAAGAACTTCTTTGACTTCGATGGCTCCCCACTGGCATGGGCATCTCTTCTCCTGCTGCCACTGGCAGGTGATCCTGACCACACTTCAATAGGAGTTTTTCCATCAATTGCAGTAGAAGGCAGACGGTTAATTAGATGACATGCATAAGTAACCGCTTCTGCCCTAAAACTCTTCCTCAAACCGGAATTGGATAGCATGCACCTTACTTTTTCAAGTAAAGTCCGATTCATACGTTCCGCTACACCATTCTGTTGTGGAGTCTTTTTCACAGAAAAATGCCTCACTATTCCTTCCTGTTTGCACAAGGAATAAAATGGATCGGACGTGTATTCACCGCCGTTGTCCGATCTCAACACCTTGATCTTCCTTCCGGTTTGATTCTCCACCCTCTTCTTCCAAGCCAAGAAGATCTCTAGGACTTGATACTTGTGTTTCATAGTATACACCCTGAGTTTTCTTGAAAAGTCATCTACGAATGTAACAAACCAGTGCCTTCCACTTAAAGATGCAGTCTTCGTTGGACCCCAAACATCAGTATGCACATAGTCTAGGATCCCTTTTGTTTTGTGGATGGCCGTGCCAAATTTAACTCTGGTTTGCTTGCCCAGCACACAGTGCTCACAAAAGTTCATCTTACAAGTCTTGGCACCCTTCAAAAGACCCTGCTTTACTAGGCCTTGCATGGCCTTCTCTCCAGCATGCCCAAGCCTCATGTGCCAAAGCTTGATTGTATCAATAGCAGTTTCTACGGTAGCAGCTCCACCGATAACAGTCTTTCCTTGTAAGAAATACAAATTATTTCTTCTTAGGCCTTTCAAGACCAACGATCCAATTTCCATGATAACTTTGAAACCATTTGATTCCAAAGCACCCAAAGAAATTAGATTCCTCTTCAAATCTGGTACATACCAGACATTGGTCAGATCCCTCGTGGTTCCGTCGTGCAGCTTCAATCGGATCACGCCAACCCCTTTTCTTTCACACGTATGATCATTTCCCATAAGAACTGATCCACCACTACCGAGATCCAAACTGGTGAAACAATCCGTATCAGGACACATATGATAGGAGCACGCGGAGTCAAGAATCCATTCGTCTGAGCCAATTCCAATTGTAGTAGCCAAAGCAAAATTTGAATCATCATCTTCAATTTGGGCCACGTTTGCATTTGTATTACCCCTGTTTTTCAGCTTGGGGCAATCCTTCTTCCAATGACCCTTTTCACGGCAAAAAGCACATTCATCCTTTGCCGGAATCTTCCTGCCATTTGATGAAACTCCTCTCGACTTGGAACGAGAGTTGTTTCTACCTTTGTTGTGCTTTTTGGTCTCCGATCTGCCCCTCATCATCAAAGCAGTAGATGTATCAGTGTGAGACACCTTGTCACGTCTACGAACTTCGTTATTCATCAACGCGTCTGATACATCCTTGAATTTCACCGAGTCTTTTCTGTAGATCAAAGTGGTTGCCAAGTGTTCGTATGAATCCGGTAAGGAATTCAACAACACAAGGGCTTTGTCCTCATCCTTGATCTCTTCATCCAGGTTCAATAAATCGACAATCAACTTGTTGAAGTCATTCAAATGGTCCATCATAGATGTACCTTCTTGGTATTGAAATCGGAAAAACTTTTGCTTCAGATACAACCGATTCTCAATACTCTTTGTCATGTACTTTTCTTCAAGTACCTTCCACAAGTCCTTCGCCATCGTCTCTCTCATTACAAAGTATTTGACGTTCTTTGCAAGACAAAGACGAATAGAACCGCACGCCATTTTGTTGATCTTCAACCACTCTGCTTTTTCCATAAAATCTGGTTTTTCCTCCAAGATTATTTCCAAACCCTGTTGAACCAGCATATCCATCATCTCACATTGCCACATGCCAAAACTGTTTGTTCCATCAAAATTTTCAATATCAAATTTGCCATTTGATATTGACAGTTTTGTTTGTGAACTGGAAGAGGTTGATGGCGATTCAATCTCCTCCGTTTTCGATTCGATCTCCACCATAATCCCAAGCTCTCACCCGGAGCTCTGATACCACTTATTGTGCGGAAGCGTGTCGGGTGGACCCAACACAGAACAAATATTATGGGAGATGAAAAGAAAACACACACACTCACAAATAAGAACACAAGTTTTAACGAGATTCGGCAATTTCGCCTACTCCTCGGGAGCAACTATGGAACTTCTTTATTTAACAATAAAATACAAATAAAGAATACAAAACAAGGTCTTAAAACAATTTAAGACACTTGTGCAAAAAATCACTCAATTGTGGCTATTGAGGAATTGAACTCTCTCTCTTAATGTACTTCTTCAATTGAGAGATATTGTTTTATTCAATTGTGAGATGTTTTTTTCTTCAAAGCTCATAGCCTCTATTTATAGTAGAGATTTGAGCTTTGTTTTCAATCTGAACCAAAAAACATGAACCTTCAACAATTTTTGCAGTCCAAAATTGCAGCTCCTTCTTTCAACAAAAATGGCCACTTTTACATGCTGATTTTCTCTTCAAAAAAATCTGCTGTTGCTTTTATATTGTCAGAAACAAAAGTTTTCATTTTTCAAACTCAAAAAGTGTTGCCAACTGGAATTGAAGCTGCTGAAATTTTGTTCAATTCAAATAAGACTGCATTTGAAAAGAGAGCCACCAACCCAACAGATCTCTCAAAGGTTTGTGTTGGCAAAAGAATTATCTTGTTGTGGTGTGAAGTTATTTTGTCTAAAGAAGATACCTAGTGCATGTCTTATATGCAAGCAAATATATTAAATTGTATGTCTGAAATAGCCAAATGGGTTTGATTGGAGTGAAACTTGAGGGTTAGGAAAAAAGAACAAAAAAGGAAAAACAAAACAAAGATAAGGAAAAAAAAACAGCACAAGAACTGAAGAGAAAAAAAAAATAATAAATAAATAAATAAATAGAACAGGAAGAAAAAAAAAATCAGAACTGAAATTAATATACAAAAAACTTTAAAAAAAAGAAAAAAAGAAAAAAACTAAACTGGAAAAAAACTGTACAGTTTCCAAAGAAAAGTTTATAGTTACATTTCAATTTAGTATTTTTTCTTTCTTTCTTCTTTTCTAGTCGTCAAGAGAAACAAACAGAATTGGTCCCCCCCCCCCAAAAAAAAAAGAAAAAAAGAAACAAAAAGGAATAGAGAAAAAGAATTGAAAAAAAAGTTGTAAATCCTTTCGCTTTTATGGATTTGTTCTTTATTTTGATTGCATCGGAGAATTGATTATGTGCATTATTTAAGTGAGATGTAAGTTATTGATTTGTCCGATTTGTTTGTGATGCAGATTGGTTGTACGTTGATCCGAAATTACGAAGACAATTTTTGTACAAGAGAAGATATTTGGGCAAGAATGAGATTCAGTTACATCTATCCATACTTTCTTTTATGCACTGTTTGAGAATTTGGAAAAAATGTTTATATAATTTGATATTATTTACATTATAAGAGATTTAATTCAGACATGTTTATTTGTTATGAGAGTTTTATTTACATATATTTGGAATGTATGCTGTTATGGATTTTTATTTCTTTTTGAATTTTAGATGTGATAAACAAGTATTGTTCTAAATATTTGTTCCAAATTCTAATGGTGACGAATATATATTTTTAACGAAAAATTTAATTGGTTGTTAAATATGAATTATTAGCGAAAAAATTATTCAAATAAAATTTGTTGCAAATTGTTACTTTTAGCGAGAAATTTAGTTACTCGCTAACTATTAACAACGAAATTATTCAAATAAATTTCGTTGCAAAAGGTGATTTTTAGTGACCAAAAAGTTCATTTAGTAAGAAAATTAGCGACGAAATAATTCCTTACTAAATACATAGTTTTTAGTGAGGAATTGAAAATTCGTCACTAAAGACTTTTGTCGACGAGGTTTCTACAACGATTGTGGCGACGAACCCGTTTCCTCGCTAAAAACCTTTAGTGACGAATCCACTACTTTTAGCGATGAATTTTTGCCTCGCTAAAAAACTATTTTCTTGTCGTATATTGCGTCTACATAATACATCTCTATCTTGCGGAGCTAATTTAAGTAACAGATAATCATTTATTAAAATGAAAATAATTATTATTGTATATATTTTTTTACAGTATAATTATATATTCAGATTCGTCTAAATAAAATCTTTAGAGTGATATCAAATTTCCTATTTTTTTTTTCATTAGTTTTCAGTTTTCACATTCATGTTACATTCCACATCCTAGATTTTTTAGTTTTCTACGAATTATAAGATGTTACATGTAATATCTGCAAGAAATATAATTCAACACAGGCAATGTTACATTCCCACGCAAAAGAGAAAATTTGTGTTGATAGTAAATAATAAATGTTACAGGAAATGTTACATTCCACACACAAAGAGCATATTGCATGTGGAATGTAACAGTACCTGTGTTGAATCGGATATCGTAACGAATGTGAATGTTATATGTAACATGGTGTAATAGTAACGTTACATGTAATATCCATGTAATAATAATGTTACATGTAACATCCATATTGAATGTAATATAAATCCAAAACTAATCAAAAAAAATATTGAATGTGATATCATTTTGAAGATCTTATTGAGACGTATCTAAATATATAATTATATCGTAAAAAAATATGTACAATTAAAGTTATTTTGATTTGAATAACATGATTTTGTGTAAAACTTATTTGAAAGTTATAAACACGAGAATCATGTAAGGGTGATTTTGTCATATAATTTTTGCGGTTTTTAAAATTTTGGACTAGATGGTTAAAAAAAATTATAAATTAAAATTATTTGGGTTATTTTCAAACATGCAGATTTAATTAGTAGTTACACGCTAAAATTGGGATGACCAGTAATTTTTCCTATAAAATATTAACGAGCAATTGATAAAAATTAAAAGCAGGAAAACAATGAAGTCACACACAAAGTTCAAGAATAGAAAATGAAAGTTAGTCTTCTTTCAAATATAAATAAGGTTGAAAATGTCACGTTTCCCTTTCAATCAATAATTTTTAATTGGGTAAATTCGATTTCAAGCAATTGTGTATTTTTTTTATTTTTTTTAACTTTTGATTTGTAATAAAAAAAATAAGTACACTTGTACTTTAGTTCAATTTTTTTTACTCAAATTATTTTTAAAGTACAACTAAAATGCACCTTTATCTTTCCCAACATGATTATTAATGAAGTGAAAGACCAACTGGTTTGAATCGGGCGTGAAAGAACATCGAAACTAATGCAGCGTATATGGTAAAAAAGGAAGTTTGCGGATCAAAACTCGTTGATTCACAAAGAATACCGAGAAATTGATTAAAACTTGAACAAAACTCAATGTAAACTAGTAGTAAAAATCGTCTGGCCGTCAAGCAGCATTACAATTCTTATAAAGAAAACCCTAGACGCATAAAATATAAAAACGTTCAGAAGAGAACCATAAACTATTGAAAAATTGCAAACTACCCCAAATTTACGCGTAAAATAAAAAAGTGCAGTTTTAACCCCCGAAACGATGAAATTTGGCTAAAATCACATCGGCGCCACATGGCGTTTTGCTCAGATGGCCCTTTTTACCCAAAAATATGGTATTTGTTTAATAAAAAATTGTCACAGTTGACTTTCTGGTCAAACTGGGTCTTTTTGGGTCTTTTGGGCCTTCAGGTGCTCTCTTTGGGCCAAAAAATCCCACTTCTGTTGCACTGCATCATACTCCCCTGGGTGGAGAATATTCGTCCTCCAGAAACTTGCTCATCATCAGAAGAACTATCACCATAGTAGGGAATAAGATGCTTAACATTAAAAATATCAGACGTGTGAATATGACTAGGAAGCTGTAAGCGGTAGGCATTCTGATTAATCTTTTCAACGATCTCCACCGGACCTATTTTTTGAGAAACAAGCTTATTGTATTCATGGGAAGGAAAGCGGTCCTTAGTTAAGACAACCCAGACATAATTCCCGACATTGAAGTCAACAGGTATACACTTCTTGTCCACCTGTAGCTTGTATTTATCAATAGAGGCAATCAATTGCGACTGAGTCTGTGTGTGAACCTGCTGGAGCTGGGTGATAAAATCTTCCGCTGTCGCATGAGTGCGCACCTTAATTGGTAAGGTGAGGAGATCAAGAGGGTCACAAGGAACCAATCCATATACAACCTGAAAAGGACTATAGCCAGTGCTACGATTGATCGCGTGGTTGTGAGCAAATTCGGCTTGTGGTAGCTTCAGATCCCAAGACTTCACATTGTCGCCCACCAAACTACGCAATAAATTACCGAGTGAGCGGTTGACCACTTCCGTTTGTCCATCAGTTTGTGGATGGTAAGCACTACTAAAATTGAGTGTAGTATTGACCAATCTCCAAAGACTCCCGCCAAAAATAACTGAGAAATCGAGTATCACGATCAGACACAATGGAGGCAGGCAACCCATGCAGGCGATAAACCTCCCGAAAATATAATTGAGCAACATGAACAGTGTTGGTGGTACGCTTACAAGTAATGAAGTGAGTTATCTTGGAAAACCGATCGACCACAACAAATATGGAATCACTGCTACACTGTGTGTGAGGGAGACCAAGCACAAAGTCCATACTAACGTTTGTCCAAGGTTGGCTAGGTATAGGAAGAGGCATATATAATCCAGCATTAGTGGACGTACCTTCCGCCAACTGACAAACACGACAACGATCAACGAATCTGCCCACTTCCTTTCACATAGTCGGCCAAAAATAAGAAGTAGAAACCAGATGTAAGGTACGATCACGGCCGACATGGCCCTCATTGTGCAATTCCTAAATGATCTTCGAACGTAAGCCGCTCTCTGAAATACAAAGTTGGAGGCCACGGAAAAGAAACCCATTTTGCAACACAAAATCTGTCTGCTCGCCACCCTAGATCTTCAATAGAACTGGAGCAAATAATGGGTCTGTAGTATATAAGTCCAGAAAAGAATCAAAATCAGGAACTGTGATCTACATCTCAGCACGTAGGCTATAACGGCGACTCAAACCATCGGCTACACTATTCAGGGATCCCACTTTATGTTTGATCACAAAAGTAAATTGCTCTAAGTATGATTGCTAAGAGGTATGACGAGATGAAATTTTGTCTTGACAAAAAAGGTGTTTGAAGGCATCATGGCATGTAAAAAGTACAAATTCCCGCTGAAAAAGATAATGGCGCCAATGCTTCATAGCCTGAACAAGCGCATAGAATTGAACATCGTATGTGTTGAAACGAAGTTTGGCACCAGAAAGTTTCTCACTGAAGTAGGCGACTAGGCGACAACATTGGCTGAGAACCGCTCCAATACCAGTTTTTGAAGCATCACAATAAAGTTCAAATGACTGCAAAATCAGGAGGTACAAGGATTGGTGCTATGGTCAGCTTCCATTTGATCTCTTGAAATGCGGCCTCGGCATCCGGCATCCAAGTGAACTTAGTACCCTTCATGTAATCAGTAACGGGTGCCATAATACTGTTGAAGTGAAGGATGAAACGACGGTAGAATGAGGCGAGACCATGAAAACTCTGCACATCGGTAATAGTTTTAGGTTGTGGCCACTGTTGTATGGCCTCTATTTTGGTATTGTCCACCGCGAGTCCATCCTTAGACACCGTATAGCCCAAAAATTGAACAGTATCCATTAGAAAAGCACACTTACTAGTAGCAGCATAGAATTTGTCCCTTTGAAGGACCATCAAAACCTCCTGCAAGTGTTGGAGATGCACCTCTCGATTAGCACTATAAATAAAGATATCATCAAAGTAAACCACAAGAAATTTACCGATGAAAGGGCGCAGTGCTTGATTTATAACTCGCATAAACATGCTAGGGGCATTAGAGAGGCCAAAAGGCATCACTAGCTACTCAGATAAACCTTCACGGGTTTTAAATGTTGTTTTCCATTCATCACTATGCTTGATTCGAATCTGATGGTAGCCACTCTTCAAATCTAACTTGTTGAACACCGTTGCACCCCCTAATTGATCAAGCAAGTCATCCAATCGGGGTATAGAAAAGCGATAGAGTACCGTGATCTTGTTAATTGCACGACTATCCACGCACATACGCCAAGTGCCATTTTTTGGGGAGGTTAGGAGGGCAGGCACAACACATGGATTAAGGCTCTCCCAAATGTGGCCCTTTGCTAGTAATTCCTCAACTTGGCGGCGCAATTCCTCATGTTTTTTGGGACTCATCCTGTAATGCGGTCGGTTAGGTAAGACGGCTCCCAGAATCAAATCAATCTGACGTTGAATGTCACGCAATGGAGGTAATTCTTTGGGAAGTGCTTCAGGAAAGACATCGGTAAATTCTTCCAGTAATGGTTGAACGACATATGGGATAGTAGAAATTGTGCTGGCAGATTTTGTATAAAGCACATAAACAACCCCCGATTCTGCCATGACATGTTCGAAGTGAGCTCTGGACAAAAGAGTGATATTGTCTCTAGTGGGTAAGACAATTTTATCTTTACTAGGTAGCAACACTATTTTCTTCCCATGAAACATAGATGAGTACGTATTGGCACGGCCATGGTAAATGGCCTCTTGATCAAATTGCCAAGGGCACCCCAGTAGAAGATAACATGCATCCATGGGTACCACATCACAGTATATCTCATCAGTATAGGTGGGTCCAATGGAAAATGAAACTAAGGCACGACGGGAAACAGTGATATACATACATTTATTAAGCCAAGCGAGCTTGTATAGTTTAGGGTGTTGTTCTACATTCAAACCCAATTTCTCCACTGCCGATTCAGACAACACATTCTCGCAACTACCAGAATCAATAATAAAGTGGGATACCTTCCCCCCAATTGTTGGACTGAAAAAGAGTAGTGTGTCGCCAATCATCATCCGAGGCACGGGGACTCAAAAAGGTTCGTCGCAACATTAATAACGGGCCGATATCACCTTCTAAAAGTTCCTCTTCAACTTCTGCGTCATCATAGGTGTCAAAAATGGGGCTTGTATCAGTATCCATATCATTAGAAAACAATCCCCTAGTGTTAGGATTCGCCTTACGACAGTCTGTTTGTCGGTGTCTCGTCTCGCCGCAATTAAAGCATCGGAGTCTGCCACTAAAACGACCTTGTGGAGGGCCGCCACCAGCATGATTTTGGGGGAGAACAGGCAGTTGTCGTTCAGGTCCTAGTTGTGGTTGGGTAGATGAGTTGCCACTATGACTAGTAAATTGCTTGAATCCACCAGTCGTACGTCGGGCTAACTGTTTCTCAGCCTATAGTGCTCTTTGATGTGCTTTAGAAACTGTCATCAAGTCAAACATATTAAGCACGTCTTGCAGTTGGAGTTGTAAACCACCAATTCCTGGAGACCAGTTAGGTTGGGGATTCGACAATCTCCGTTCCTGTAAGCAACTGGTAGAAGTCGACGGTGTAGTCGTCGACAGATCGAGTCCCCTGACGCAGGAGTTGAAAGCGTTGATACAGTTCATGCTCATAGTTGTACGGTAAAAATGCTGCCTGCATATGATTCTTGAACTTTTCCCAAGAGACGATTTTTTATTTGCCGGTGCATGCCCTCGTTGTCTTTGTCTACTGCCATCATACTTGTGCCCTACCACGCAACCTCATAGTGATCAGTGGAACACGACAAGAATCTAGAACCTCCTTCAATTCGAGAACTTCTTCCATCGTATGTAGCCAATCCAGGAATTCGTCAGCCTCGAGTCCACCATGGAATTCTGGGATATGAACCTTGAAACCAGTCTCCCATCGTCGATCTGTGGGCCAAGATTGGTCACGGGGGGCGGCAAAAGGGTTTTCCTCATGGTTAGAATCGGCATCTGCCGAAGCGAACTCGTATCGTGGTTGTGGTTGTGGCTGTTGAAGTGCAGCCAACTGTTGGGTTAGTTGGTCCACTTGCTGTTGCAATTATACGTGGTGAAAAAGGAAGTTTGCGGATCAAAACTCGTTAATTCATGAAGATTACCGAGAAATTGATTAAAACTTGAACAAAACTCAATATAAACTAGTGGTAAAAATCGTCCGGCCGTCAAGCGGTGTTACAATCCTTATAAAGAAAACCCTAGACGCATAAAATATAAAAAAATTTAGAAGAGAACCATAAACTATTAAAAAATTACAAAACTACCCCAAATTCCCGCATAAAATCAAAAAGTGTAGTTTTAACTCCTGAAATGAGAGAATTTGGCTAAAATCACGTCGGCGTCGTGCAAAGTACGGCATTTTGCTCAGATGGCCGTTTCTGCCCAAAAAAGTGGTATTTTTTTGTAAAAAACAGTCACAGTTGACTTTCTGGTCAAACTGAGTCTTTTTGGGTCTTTTGGCCCTTCGAGTGCTCTTTTTGGGTTAAAAAATCTCACTCCTATTGCACTGCATCAGAAATTATTATTGAATATAGTTTATTGGGAATATTACCCTAATCTTAAAAGCGATATCATTGAGGACATTAACGATTGCCCCTATTGCCTTACAACTTTTCTCAAATTTAATAATGTAAATAGATATTAAAAATAATAATTGTGACATTACATCAGATCATCCCATGTAGTTGACTAATAAAAATTGCGCGTAAACTATGCACTCAATAGTGAAAATACAAACACGATGGTTCTAGAGAGAGAAACACTCTTAACGGGAAGATGGTCTGGCCAGAAACACAAAAAAAAGGTCAAGAATAATGAGTCTCTGAAGTTTTTCGGACGCGATCCAAATGGAGATGAGTGTGGAGCACGTGCGTGAGAATAAACTACATCTATCTGGCTTAATTAATAAATTTTATCTCGTTTTTTGAGTAAATCGTACTTTTAAAATGATAAGTGAAATATAATCTCATTTAAAATTCATTATGTGATAGTTATGAAAAAATTTCACATAATTATATAAATATAAATTAAATAATAAATAATTATCACATGCAATTTCTATCTCTTTTAAATACTAAAAATATAAACCCGGACTCTTTTAAATACTAAAAATATAAACCCGGAAATGGTAATCGATCTCAACCAACCCTTGGTTCCCCCGTATCAGCTCATGGATCGAATTTACCGCATTGAGTATAAAGACTCCACGGATTATGCTACAATTGCGGAACAGCTATCCACATGACTGAATTTTGCCCATATCTGAAGAGTACAAACGAAACAAAAAATCACCGTTGGAATCCATATAGAACTTCTGAGAACAGAATGGAACGAACAACGGTAACCAGGCAGCGGAGTAGAAGTTGAACGTTAAGCAACGGACTGTTGAAAGGACATTGAAGAAAACCCAGAAGGCAATGCAGAAACAGACTCAAGACTATAGGCCATGGCTACTGGTGAAGAAAACTAGAAATTTTTTTACAAAGCCCAAGAAGAATGGCCCACCCACTACAAAATACAACCCAATCGATTTGCTTATCTTAATCAGGATGAGAGGAATGGACCAAAAGAAATCACAGCCCATAGAAATGACCCAAATAGATCAACGCACCAACAACCTAATGAAGCCCTGATTGCTAAGAATAAACAGGCCCAAACCCATGATAGAATCCTATTACCAAAAAATTGGGTTCCCGCTGTTAGCAAAGGATCACAACCCAAAAGCTATAAATCAAGTTATTAAAGGTGTGAAACTCAACACTAGCCAAGTATGCATGCTCTACTCCGACGGTGATAGACACTGCCCACTTACCGAGAGAACAGCAGGCTGCAGTCTGTGGCGTGAGCATGCATGCAGTGCCCATTACTTCTGTTGGACCTCCCCGCTATTTTCTTTCAAAATCTCAAAACCCCTCTCCTTCATCTTCCTCTCATCCTTCTCTAGAAAATCCTAATACTACCTCTCAGCAAATAGTTCCAAAAGGTAAACCCCTCGAGGAAAATGTAAGCCTGAGACCTATTATGGAAGGAATGACCAACCATCTCATCCTACAAAACCTTCTCTCTATCTTCCTAGAACAGGTGAAGGAGTTGAAGCTAACGGTGGAGTTTTGGATCACATAAAATGATGAGACTAGCTTTGCGAGTCATAGACCAGAGTGCAATCCAAAATCCGTTCATGGAGGTGTTTGTGGAACCGTTGATATCCTAGAGTCAAGGGATCAAGACACACAATATAATGCTCGGACTCAGAGAAACAAAAACCCTTCCAGGCACCGAAAGTCGTAGATCAATGAAATTCATAACTTAGAACTAGAGAGGTGCAGGTAACTCAAACTTTTGAAACTGTTTTAGGGAGCTTACTTTAAGTCAGCGTCCTGATTTACTGGCTAGGAAGCACGGACACTCCGCCAGGAGTAGAGTGTCGGTGTCCGACATGTGTCGGACACCGACACGCGCCCGACACGCCTCCGACACGTGTCGGACCTTGTTGGAATTTTTTATTACTTTTTTTAAAGTCCGACACGCCTCTCTCGCATGTCGGACACTTCGCGGGGCCTTGTCGCATTTTATTTTTTGGGGGTGATTTGTGTAATATTTTACTAACCCTAGTTGTAAAAATACCCATTACCCACAATATGTTCAACCAAATTAGCCGCTACCCTTCTCCTTCTTGCGATTCTTCTCCTTCTTCGAATCAAATTCTTCATTTGAGCTCGATTCAGTCTAATCTTCAAGGAATCAAGCTCAATTTGACCTTCAAGCACGATTCGACCTTCAAATCCTGCTTCAGTGTTTTGCTCTGTTCGCGGTCTGTTCCTGCTTCGGTTGGTTTCTGCTTCAGTTTTTTGCTCTGTTCAACCTTCAAGCTCTATTTGCAGTTTGTTTCTGCTTCGGCTGGTTCCTGCTTCGGTCTGTTTCTGCTTCGGCTTGTTAATTTGCTCTGTTCGATTTTTGTTCCTGCTTCGGTTTGTTCCTCTCTCTCTTTATTGTTCTGTTTATTATTTATTTGTTTCATTTCTGATCTTGTTTCTGTTTATAATGTTTATATTACGTGTTTCATTCAATTTTTGTTCATGTTTCATTCAATTTCAGTTCATGGCATTGGCTTCGTGGGTCTGTTTATTACTTTATTGTTTATTGATTAAAGATAATCATTTGATAAAACCCACTGTTGAAACTTGAAAGTCTGTTATTTTAAGATCATCAGTGCAACATGTGCTTAAGGATCAACCATTAATCTAAAATGTTTTCAGTGGAATGATTAACTTGATATTTTTTGTGGGATGAATTTACTTGCTAGTTATGTGTATATGTATTTCATTAGTTATGCTATAGATGTGTTCCCGCCGTGTCCATGTCGGGGTTTTTCAAAAAATGTGGTGTCGCCGTGTCCGTGTCATGTCGTGTCTGTGTCGCGTGTCCGTGTCTTCTTGAAACTAAGGTCGAGTTAAATTCGATGGAATTTTTTTTTAATAAAGCCTCAACCCGAGAGAGAGATAGATGACCTCTTGAGAGACCTGAAATAGGTTTCCCAGAGTGCTTTGTCCCCTGTATCATAACTGGGGATTTTAATGATACTGGTAGCCAAAACCGGAAAATGGGTTCGAGTAGTGGGAATGATCTGACAAAGATCAATAAATTCAACAAAGAAGTGCAGGAATGTGGGCTAAATGATCTGGGGTCCATAGTCCCTAAAATGACGTGGTCCGGAATGAATGGAAATGAGATAAGGATAAACAAAAGGCTCGATAGAGCCATGGTGATGATGAATTGTGGGACTCCTTCCCCGACATGCCGTGGAAACAATGCCTCGTACGTATTTTGACTATTTTGCTTTAATAATTTATGTTTTTGGTATTAATTTCCCCTTAAATCTAAAAAGACTTTTAGATTTGATGCCACGTGTTTACCTCATCATAAATTCAAAACTACCCCTAAAAACTCGTGGACTTCAACACAAGATAACTTGCAAACCGATCAATACTAAGAATATCTCTGTTTGGGAAAAAGATATCTTCGGGAATATCTTTAAAACTAAAAAAAAAATATTGTTGGCTACACTTGCTGGTATTCAATAAATTCTCTGAGAACCTTGATAAGCTTGAAAATGAGTTACATTTTAATTATCAAAAAGTTCTTTAGACAAGAAGAAATTCACTAGTATAAAAAATCTAGAGTACAATGGTTATCTCTGCGAAAGAAGATTACGAGACTTTTTCACAAATAGAAGAGCAATAAAATTGTGGCTCTAAAAGATGATAATAAAAATTGGATTGGAGGCCCTAATCGAATCAAGAATCTTTTTTATGATTACTTCAAAAAACTCTTCGGCTAGGAGGGTCATAATCTCATATGCCCTGACTTTGCTAAACCGAACTTGACATTGAAGGACAAAGATCATAATTTTCTTGTTAGGACAACTTTTGAAAGAGAAATCGAGGGTGCCCTAGATAATATGCAAGATCTCAAAGCCATTGGGCCTGACAGGCGTCAGGCCATTTTTTTAAAAAATAAATAACAAATAGGGATGTGGTGGGAAATGATCTGTGTAATTTTGTTATGCAATTGTTTCAGGAGAAGAGGATGCCCTTAAAGAATAATAAAATTGTGGTTGCCTTAATTCCTAAAGTGGACCTCCCTAAAATGATCACCTAATTTTGACCCATAAGTCTGTGTATGTAATACTTCCTACAAAATTGCTACTAAGATATTTGTGGCCAGACTCATGCCATTTCTTAATAAAATTGTTGGTACCTTTCAAAATAGCTTTATTATGGAAAAAATGACCATGGATAATATTATTATTACTCAATAAATATCAATAACATTGGGAAAATGAAGAGTAATGAAGGAGGCTTTATCTTGAAAAAACCTACAATAGAATTAGTTGTGATTTCTTGAAAGACACTCCTAGCGTTTCTAACACTCCTCAAAGATTTCCCTTATTATGAGTTGTCTTAAGAATGCTTCGCTATCTATTCTTTACAACAAAGAACATTTTCAAGAGTGGTCTCTATCTAGGGGCTTCAGACAAGGGAACCCCTATCTCCCTACCTGTTTGTCCTTTGTATGGAACGCCTTTCGTACACCTCATCTTATTGGACATTAAAAAAGGTAATGGAAAGGCATCAAAGCTTCTAGAATGGGCCCATCATCTCTCATTTCTTCTTCACTGGTGATCTCATAATTATTTCTACAGTCGGGGAAAGGTTATGTGATAATATTCTTCAAACTCTTAATACCTTCACAAAATGTTCTGGACAGAAAATCAACTTTGTCAAATCAAAACTTTTTGTCTCCTTCAATATTTCCAAAATGACAGCTAATAATATCAGCAGAACCCTCACACACGACCTGGGAAATTATTTGTGTGTTCCTTTAATTCGCAGCAGTTTTAACAAAAGGAACTTTAATTTCATCATTGAAAAAATCCAAAAAATCTCTCAATGGCGGGAAGAGCCACCCTAATTAAATTAGTTTGTTTTGTGATACCTAAGTACTCAATGCAGGTTAACCCCCTTCTCCTGGAACTGTGTGATAATATTGATAAAATTAACCATAAGTTCGTTTGGAGTAATATAGAATCTAAGAAAAAAATTTCTCTCTTAAATT
This sequence comes from Eucommia ulmoides, assembly GCA_016647705.1. NCBI lineage: Eukaryota > Viridiplantae > Streptophyta > Magnoliopsida > Garryales > Eucommiaceae > Eucommia > Eucommia ulmoides. The sequence goes on along the minus strand of CM028330.1, from coordinate 16,992,513 downwards.
GGGACGTTATCTGTCAACCTAGAAAAAGGAGTTCTTGGAATAAAACAAATGCTAGAATAACCAATACTGCCCTACTTGCCAAAGTGGGATGGAATATAGTCTCTAAAGAGGACAATTTGTGGGTTGATATTATGAAGAAAAAAAATATAATATTAAATAATGTTCTACTCCTTAGAATAATGAAGCAGGCAACTCACATATCTGGAAAGGTATCCTTAGAACTAAAGTGCTGCTTCTCAAATTGGTTAAATAGAAAGTGGGAAATGGTGGCTCTATTAATTTATGGTTTGATTGGTGGTGCCAAAATTGTTTCTTTGGAGATAAAATATGTATAATATGAAAGTTTCGAATCTAGTAAATAATTATGGAAACTAGTACTTGTTGCCCATTTTATATCTCATTTCCAATTATCAAATTTGATCAATCGGTATTCCCAGAAGATATTTTTATATGGGCCCCTGAAAATTTTGGTTTATTCTCTACCAGAACATCCTATCGCCTGGCAGAGCATAATAATAAACCTATTGTATTCCAACAATTTCAGGAGATGGAGAATTACATAATGAACAATGGCGGCACACAATGGATGTTTTTACATCAATTTTGTAACATGGACATTAACAAATACTTGTATATCAAACTTTATATACAAAAAATTCCACATAACAAAGAGTATCATTAGTTATATTTGAATGCTGAAAAGGTATATGTGCTATCCTGCCGCTATTAGAAGGTACACAAATTATGTGGTGAAATTGATTCTATAGTTTACTTTATTCTATTCCTGACTTTTGCTCAAACTCTAGTACATGCAGAAACATCCCTTCCTAAAAAATATCGTTACTTCATTTTGTTTTATCATGGTTAAATGATAAATAAATAAAACTCCAAGAATGAAAAAATAGTAGATTGAAAGAATCTAATCTTATACAGACGTCATAAGTATTGTCTTTGTTTTGTTTAAATTAAGTTCTCAGACTCTGATTAAAATTAAAAATATTGGCTTTTTCCAGATTTAGATTGTATAATTTTTTTCATGTTGTTTATAGGTTTTCATCAAAAAGTTTATTACAATTATTTTATTCATTTGTATAACTTTGATGCATACAAACTGAATCATTTTACTACATACTAAACAAAAATAAAAACATGGTAGAGCTTTGGTCATATGATGACAAAAATTAATATAGTAAATCTTCCTAAATGGTTGAAGTGATGAAATTATCACTTCAATTCACTGTGTTAATGTATTATATAAGCTTGGCCCACGTGATCCATTAGGACAAAATCTTAACCCCCATTTCTCTTATAAATATGTGTATAGTATCATTCATTACAACAAAAATGACCTATCGGGACACAAAAAAGTGTTGCGACAGAACTCCTATTGCGACACTTGGACCGGTGCCCCATAAAAAACCGTCCCAATAAGTTATAAAAGCACTATATAATGCCATTTTATTTGAACTTGTTAAAATAATAATAATAAGTGTCCTATAAGATAACTATTAGGACACTATATATTACCTCTATAGCATTTTATATTTTTTAAATTATATATATTAGGACACTATAAAGTATTGTGAAAAATCTCTATTATGCCACAAGAATGTGTCGCACAATTTTCAAAGAGAATCAACATATAAGGACACTATTTAGCATCCCAATAAGTATCTAAATTATTTTTTTTATAATTTAAAATTATTTTAAAATATCAAAATACTCTAAATCTAAACAATAAAAACTAAAAATTCCTCACAATACAATCTCTTTCAATAAAAATTCCTCACAATACAATACAATACAATACAATACAATACAATAGGCCATAGCTAAACCATCTCTTTCAATGACAAAATAAGTTTGTTACCAAAAAATTACATGCTCTTTATATCAAATTGTCAACTGCAATTTTATTCTAAACACAATTAAAAAATTCATAATATATAAAGGAAAAAAAAAATCAAGCTAAAATTTCTAGTCGTGTACCAAACTAGTGTACGTCTCTACTTCGGCCTTGAGATTTCCGCTGCTAACAAGAAGCTTTGAATCGTTTACTTTTTGGTTTGGGTTCCACACCCAAGTCATTTTGAAAACTAATTATGAAATAGTGAGTCACTCGGCTTCCATATCTGTAGTGGTGAAACATTTTGCCAAAATTAGATAAGAAAATGCTATAGAACCATGGTAAAATCCCAATTCTAAAAAACACCAATGAAAAACTGACAAGAGTAAATGACTTACTTCTTGTGGCAGGACGAAAGATGAATGTTCCAGAAATTTTTGCATGGTTGTGGAAGGACCGAAATCGGCAGCTACATCCACGATCGAACAAAACCAAGTGCATCACCGTACTAATCCATTCAAAGAAAATGCAACGTAGTAGCCTCGTCTAATTCAAATTGCCACTGGAACATCCATATTTGTCCTAAACCAATCATTTATCCTCAAAGGGAAAATCCCCAAGTCCAAATTCTAAAGCAATCTTCTTTATTCTAAATGCTACTTTAGGCATCCCAGCCGTCGAAAATAAGTCTAATCAGACAAGGGGCACAACCAATAGCTAAAGGCAATTTAAAGGCAAGAAATGAGAGAGTTGCAGTTAATTAATCAAGGGTACAACCAGCAGCTAAGTCTAAAAAACTGCCTATTGCTTCAGACATTCTCCCTTTCATATAATGCCCAAGGATCAAAATGGTGAATATCAATTTATCCGGATGGCATTTCACCAACTTTATTTCTGTTACAATAGCATTTGCCTCATCTACGTTTCCAGCCTTACAAAACCCGTCAATGACTGGATTATAAATAAACAGCTTATGGTTGATATTCCCAATTCAAGCTTTTCCAGTCAAGTCCCAATTCAAGGCGTTAGTTTAAACATTAAAATGTTGCAAAAAAGTAAAATCCGAACATAAATTTAACAACTCACCATCGCGATCATGAAAAACTTTAGAAAAATAGACATCTCCAGACTCCAGCTCTCCTCTTGTGATCCTAATTCGATACATATCATTATATCAAGACAGACAAATCCACCGCAAAAGACATTTTAAGGAACACAACATAGACAATGAACATAACGGAGATTTTCTTACCTTCAGATCTTGCCATGAAGCAGAAGAAGGTAAACAAGTGATGAGAACTGCAGAAGCAAGTATTATAGAACAAATTCTTATCACAATGAACACCATGATAAAGAAATCCAAACAGAAGGCAGTGCTCACCACAATAGTTAGAGCGCCTAGGAACTCCACCATGACTGCTTCCGCTGTAACTACTATCACGGTCAATTGATGAAGATCCTCACCCACCATATGCAAGTTCAACCTATACATAAGTAGAAAATGGTAATCAAAACAATGCATTGGGGTTCACTTTAACGATTGGAAGTTAATAGTCTAGTATCATAAAGATAAAAGTTTAAATAGTAACCCGTAAACGGTAGCCATCAAATTTATAGTCATCCCGACCACGAATGGCATCTTCAGCATCTCTAAGATCTTCAAACTAGAATATGGAAATTACACAAATTGTAGTAAAAAAGGTCAGATAGTGCAGAAAAGAAAAAGAAAAAAAAAGTGTAAAAAATGGAAGGTTAATGAACAATCTTCTCCAATCATTAGAATTCACTAACTAAAATAACATCATATGCCCTTAACACACAACAGTAACAGTTTGGATACTCAATACTTGGGGAAACAAAATACAAATAAATGGAGAAAAATGGCTAACTTAACATAATACTTTATTCATTTATTGTGAGGAAGGGTAACATGAGCTTATCTGATTAAATTAATAAAAACTAATTTTTAAAAAAAAAAAAAAAAAAAAAATAAAATTTCTTAATTAATGTCAGACAAGCTTGAGAGGTAAAGACTTTAATGTATATGAAGCCACTTGATCACCATTGTGTACATGGGAAAAATTAGATTGAAGTCTACATGTTTTAGTTTGTTGTTCTTATTTTGAAGCCCAAGCCTCAAAGTTTTAATCAAAACTGAAAAACCAAATTATTAAGTACCAATTCTACTTATTTGGACTGACCATAAATCCTCATCCATTAGAGAAGAAGATGCCACTAGTTTGAGTGTGGGAGCATTTCATATGGTGACTGCAAATAGAAACACTACTTAGGGGAAATGATAGAAGAAATTTTTGTTCAGACACTAAGTTCGAAAATTAGGATAGAACATCAAAATGATACCTGAAATTTTTGAACCAAATCGTTGGAAAACCTGAAACACATAATCGACAACCATGGATTAATCAAAGAGAACATGGAAGTTGAACAAAATAGGAAACAGAAACACTAAACAAATGCGAACACAAACCAAATCGATGCCAAACCTAAAATACATAATTGACAATGGATTATTGTGGCTGATCTGAAAATGAACCGAATTGACAACGAATCTGTTAATCGACAATGCATTATTCTCGTGTTGCACTACAAGAAAAATAGCATTCAACTACGAATTTTTTTGGTGACAAAATAATAATCGTCGCCAAATGTGCCTATTGGCTACAAAATGAACAATCATAACCAAATGTGACCTCATTTGGCGACGAAGTGCAATTTTTTAGCCATAGGTTGTTAATAGGCAACGAAATTTTAGAACTCGTCACTATTAGTCCGATCAATTCTTGACGCCAAACAAAAAAGAAGAAAAATTTTCCCGCTATCGTTTTGGCGACGGAAATATTTCGTCGCCAATGTAGCACGAGATATGTTTTTATTTGGCGACGAACCACTTTCGTCGCGATTAATTACCCCCTACTATATCTGCAACGAAAGTGGTTTGTCACCAAAGCGGTTGCCTATATTTGACATTGGGCTATGAATGAGTTTTGTCGCCAATTGTTTTCCCTCCCTACCATGATTTTGGCGCCCACTTTCCCGCTAATACATTAGCTGAATGAGTTTTGTCGCCAAAAAATTATCCCCGTGATTTTTAATTACTCTTTGGCTATGAAATGAATTTTTTAGCTACAAAATGATTTATCGCGAAATAATAGTCTTACGCGATGAACTAACAATTCATCGTAAAAAACCTTCTGCTACGGCACATAGGCTACGAAATTTGAACAATAATTTTTTCGTCGCTCAAACGTTTTCGCTACGAAATTAGGGCTTTAGCTACAAAAAAATTTTGTAGCCAAAACCCATTTTTCTTGTAGTGTTGGACACTTGGACTCACTCGTTGTCGAAGACGGTGAGCCTTCGAAAGTGAACCTGCAAGATAAAAGCAAAAGAGAGAGAAGAGAGTCAAAAAACGAGAGGGGAGAAGTGTTACCTTCGGCCGGATCGATGGCGATGGTCAGACGATGGTGGTCAGACCACGACGCAGGGTAGCGACGGTGATGGTGAGGGCTGCCAAATCTGGGCAACCAAGCTACAGTGAGGGCTGATGGACCTCGTCATCGGAGTTCGCAAGAGGAACATAGAGACAGAGAGAGCGTTCGTGGAGATATGACCAGATCTGGCCAAATCAGGGTCGGAGATAGCGACGATGAAAATGGCGATGGCAACAGTAGAGGTGGGAGAGAGAGAGAGAGGAAGATCGACAATAGAGGATCGAGTGAGAGAGTGAGGGTGAGATGAGGAAGAATCTGTGGGCAAGGAAGGCGTCGTCTAGGGATTTTAGAGAGAGAGGCTCTCAGTGGAAGACTAGAGAGAAGGAAAAAGAGATTGACAAAGAAGGCCTGAAGACGATTTGGACAGGGAGTAGGAACACCAAATTTCGACCGCATTTTTTTTTTTTTTTAATGGTTTAATCTCACTTATAATAATAAGTGTGATAAAAATCTATGTATAATAGGACACGAAATGGTGCCCTAATATGGTTTCTGTGATTTCTGTTTCTAGGGCACTATTTTATGTTATTTTATATTATATATAAATATTAATTTATTTAATTAATAATTAAATTTTATTGGGACACTACTTTGTGTCCCGTTAAATATTTGATTATAGGGTACAATATATATAATATCCCGAAAAATACCTTTATAGGGCACAAGATATATAGTATCCCAACAAATTGACTTTTATATGATACTTCTAATTTTGTGTCTCAAAAAGTATCTTTATAGAGCACAATACATATAACATCCCAACAAAAGTGCCTTTATATGCAGTTTTTGTTGTAGTGATTGTAGTATTGTAACATTTTCATATTCATTCAATATATTATTCATGTTTCCACTTCTCAATTCTCTCAATATGGTATCAAGAGCAAGTCTTTCCTAGACCTGTTCTCAATAAACTTTTAACAACCCTAACGCTTCTGCCGCCGCTGCTCATATTCTCCTAAGATTTCGTCGCTACTGTAGGCTTCATCCCTTCTCCGATATCAACAAACATCATACCACCGACTTCGGCTTGCATAAACGAACATAACGCCACCAAAATTACCGCCACCTGAGTCTGGACGCGTTCTCACGTGCCTCCAACAGCCAGCATCATCATCACTCTTCACCGTCTCGGATTTTGGGCTCTAACGCCTCAACCAGGGCTTATAATTCGTCTCACAATACACTATCGGAATCGTATCGATGAGACGATTCCAAAAACGTAAGTCTCATCCTGAAATTACTATCCACGCGCCCTCATGTGCGAAAAAAATATGGCACGTCAGATCCATGCGTAGCCACCCTTTGTCTTCTGCCTACCAGCTTCCACGTCAGCCCTAAGAGCTCAGTCAGCAAGCCATGTTAGCGCAAACTCAGCACCTAGTCAGCGTCACATCAGCATTGACCCATGCCACATCAACGTTAACCATCTGCCACGTCATCGCCAAATCAACAACCACTCATCGCCATGTCATTGCCACGTCAGCACAAATCAGCGCCACGTTAGCGTTTCACCCGTGCCATATCAGAGTTGACCGGTTGCCACATCAGCGCCTTGTTGTCTCCTCAACCGTTGCCACGTCATCAGTACCTTCTTTATCCCGGTTCAGGCCTTTGTTGACCGATTTTTCGCAAACTTGGACCGATTTCGAGGATTTTTGGACGTTCTAAATATGTTTTTGGCCTCCGTTTTGTGGTTTGAGACTCACAGAATATACTTTCCTTTATATTTGTATAGTTTCTATGCCAGTTCACCTGTTTCTCACCTAGTTATTGGATATTTAATACCGGTTTATGGATAATTTTGACATTCTGAATCCATCCGTGATAACAGCTTCTCCAAGTTCAACAGCGATGTCAATGGGTTCTTCGCTCATTTTCAATGCCAAAGAGGGTTCGGACGCTACCTCCTCTACTGTCACCATGTCTATTGCAGATTTGGCCTCATTCCTCATTCATATCTTGTCCAAAATTGGTACTGGTACAAATCTTTCTCCTGTCCTCTCACTCAATACAGGTAATTCTTCTTGGTTCTTTGATTCTGCCTGCTGTAATCACATGACATCTGATCCCAATATTTTTTCAAACAAACTATCTGCGATGAATATCCTTAGTATTCATACCGCTGATGGTTCTCAAATGTGTGTTACTCATACTGGTCGGGTTTCTACTTCTCATCTTTATGTTCCTGTCACATATTTGATTCCGAACCTCACATTAAATCTCTTGTCTATTGGGAAACTTTGTGAATTGGGATTTGAAGTCATAATTTCTAATAGTGGTTGTCGTGTATAGGATCCTCAGACAGGAGAAACTCTTGAGACTCGTCGTAAGGTTGGACACCTATTTGAACTTACTAGTTTGCACTTTCCAACTCCGACCCCATCACTATGGCAACCCTATGTCCATTCATCAACCTGTGTCACCTCACCACCACCACCAGTATCCTCCTCCTCATCCTCACTATCCCAAATTTGGTATGCTCGGTTAGGCCATACTTCATCTAGCCGACTCAAATCGCTTATATCTAGCGGTCAGTTAGGTTTAGTTCAGCATGAATAATTCAAATGTATCCATTGCCAACTTGCAAAACAACTAGTCTTACTTTTTAAAGAGAGTCAATCTATTTTCCTCGCACTATTTGATCTCATCCATCTGATATTTGGGGGCCTTCTCCTACTGCCATGATGGGTGGCAGTCGGTATTTTGTTATCTTTGTTGACAACTACTCTCGATATACATGGTGTATCTTATGAAATATCGATTCGAACTATTTCAAATATATTCTGAGTTCTCCTCTATGGTTCAGACTCAATTTTCTAAGAATATCAAAGTTTTTTGCTTAGATAATGCAATAGAAGACAAGGATCGTGCCTTTCTTAACCTACTTCATAGAAATTGCACTCTCCCCCATCGTTCGTGTCCTAGTACATCCCAACAAAATGGATGAGGTGAACGCAAACATAGATATATTCTTGGCACAGTTCGTGTTCTCCTCATTTCTTCATCATGTCCGGAGCGTTTTTTGGGGTGATGCTACCTTCACAGTCGTCTATACCATAAACCGTATCCCTTCCCCTACAATCCAGCACCAGACTCAATTTGAGCGTCTTTTCAGTAAACCTCCCGATTACTCTGAACTCAGAGTCTTTGGTTGCGTTTATTTTGTTCTCCTCAAACTACATGAACACAACAAACTAGAACCAATGGCTCACTTATGTTGTTTTATTGGATATGGCATTGAACATAAAGGGTATCGGTGCTGGGATCCCATTTCTGGAACTCTTCATATCTCTCGCCATGTCGTTTTTTGGGAATATCAAATGTTTTCTTCCTTACGGTCATTTAACGTGTCAACTATCACCACCTCTAGATTCTTTATTGATCCATTCATTGAGTTATTTCTTGAGGATAAAGCATCACCAGTTGAGTCCACTCTTGTACCTTATGCTGAGTCCACTCCAGAACTACCAGTTGAACTCACTCCAGAACCATCAGCTGAACCTACTCCCGATCAGACAATTGACATTTTCACTAAGGCTCATTCACCCGGACGCTTTCATTCTCAGATTTCCAAACTCAAGCTAACCTATCACTTACCGCCTTGAGTTTGAGGGAAAATATTAATGTATTATATGGGTTTGGCCCACATGGCCCATTAGGGTAAAACCCTAACCCCATTTCCCTTATAAATATGTATATAGTACCATTATAGTATTATAACCTTTTCATATTCATTCAATATATCATTCATGTTTCCACTTCTCAATTCTCTGAACACACTGGATTTGTTGACTCTGTTTGGGAACATGGCATTGCTCAAGACGAGAGGAAGAAGATGGTAAGATGCAATTACTTAGCTCGACTGATAAGAGAACTAACCTATTGTGATATGGCCCTAGAAGAAGTATGTTTGAAAATTCGAGAAAATCTGAAGGGTTTTTGTTTGAATAGAAAAACATAGGCAAATTGAATATGACGAACAATCGTATGTCTAACTTTCCATGGAAATAATGACATGGAAGAGGAAAAACACATTAATGTGTATAAAAACAAAGGGAAATAATTAATGGGTGTTAGGAGTTTAGTGATAAACTTGGTTTTTCCGAGGTCATTAGGATACATTGATCCTGCTTGGGAATACGGTGTTCCTCAAGATAAAAGGGGTTGTGTTTGGTTAATAACGTTTAATGGGCTTAATCGAGGAATAATTGTTTTGATAGATTAACGCCGAAAAATTGCAGTAATACATCCCACATCAAACTGAAGCAAGAAACGCAAGCCAAATTAGGCCCACAAAAAATCTAAATAAAGAATTTTAATTGAGCAAAAGAGAAACAACATGAAGGAAATTACTCACCAATACTATGTATAGTAAAATGTCAAGCAGAACCAAATATCCTTCAACAACTACAAAAGAGCCCACATTGGGTAGTAATTGGTTTCAAATTTGATGTATAATATAGAGGAATAAACCATAGGATAAAAAATGATTGAAATGTAGTGAAAAAATAATTTACCACAAGAACTAGAACAGGGGACCATTGGAAAAAGAATTGGTTGATTTGTGTGTGCAAATTTATGGATATCTTTCAGCAGTTAGAGAAGAGTGAAAAAGAAAATATGACACGATTACCAGCTGTAGTTGCAAGTTTGAGTGCTAACAAAATATTTAGAAAGATTTACCATATATATATAGGCTGAGTTTGCCCCTATATTAAGGCTTAGTAGTATTTTATCCCGTGATATAACCCTAACTAGAAGGGGCAAAGTGCTGACGAAGGGATAAAGTGCAATAAAGACCTAATCACAGGAGCAAAGTGGTAATGCAAATACCACGAGGGAGGGGGATAAAGTGCAAAATGCCCTAACTATAGGGGGTAAAGTGTATTTAACTCTTCAAAAAACTTAAAGGGCGATTTTGTATTTATTTATTTATTTGTTTCATCTTCTTCCCGGGTGAACTCTCTCTCTGTCTTTGGTGAGGCTTCTCTGGTGAGGTTTCTTCAACGGCCAAAACCACACCCAACTACTGCACCATCTCCTTAACTCCGTCGTCCACCTCCACAGCTCCCGAAGTTATTAGAACCCATGTTTCCCAATCAGTTCATGCTTCCTAAAATCAATCCATACCTTTGATTTCTTATCTTAATTTCTTCAAAAAAACAAAATATCGGGAGGACCCAAATTAGACACCAAAAATATCAGGAGGACCCAAATTAGACACCAAATTATAGGCTAATTCCAATAATTTGATAATAAACCAAGAACTTTTAAAACACATTTCATATGCACAGTGTAAACACCCAAATTCAAATCTGCTTATTTTCCATTGATAGATTTGTCGTCACTAGATCTACGGAGATTGAGAGTTTTTATACTCAACAAAATCATTTTATTTGATTTTCCCGCAAGATAATAGAAATTGGGAGTTTCCATATTCAATAAAAATCATTCCATTAAAATTAAAATAACTGTTGTTGTACATATTTTTTTTCATAATCTAATTATACATTAAGATTCGCCTGAACAAGAATTTCGAAACGATAACAAATTTATTATTTTTTCATTAGTTTCTATTTTCATATTAATGTTATATTCAACATGATAATTCCTTTTTTTAGTTCTCTATTACATTAAATATTATATTCAACAATCATCGAGCATACATAATAACATCACAGTCAGTGCTATATATAACATCCACATCTATCCCAATTTATAATTTAAAAAAAAAATTAATGTTAAATACCGAATGTTATATTCAACATTGGTACCACATGAACTACAAGATTTAATATACATGTAACATTTGCATGAAATGTGATTTAACAACCTGTTAAGATATTAAATTCAACATACTGACATTTTAAAGAGAGACGATCGTAAGTACATGTTACATGTGATATTGTCTAAATAATAAATGTTACATGTAACATTCATAATTATTACGATAAAAAACTCTAAAAAGTGTGATTGATTTCTCATTTTAAAAACAATTATCTACACATAATTGATGTGTAAAAATTTTGTTGGTTTACGTTCAGATTGAGATGAAAACAAACATTTTTTGTTTCATATTTTATGATCGCATATTACCTAAATTAGTTCTGTATTATGGGAAGTTGATTACACGATGTCATGAAGTAGCACATTATATAGGGGCATTTTAGTCACCATAAGGACATAAAAAGTTGCGGGTTTAATTGGTAGTTTTGATACTTTTTTGAGATTGCTTGGTAAGCATCCAAAAAAATCACGACAATAATGGAGAGAACAACCTCAATGAAATCGAAATTCTCACTCCGTCACAGTTGTTCATCGGAAATAAATTTGCCTTAGGCCACATAGCTGGATTTATAAAGGGATATATAAGCAGAGGGCGGTGGTAGTGAAAATGGTTAGCTAGGAAGCACTGACACTCTGCCAGAGTCGAAGTGTCTGTGTTCGACACGCGTCTGACATGCCTCCGTCACGTGTCAGGACGTGTCGAATTTTTTTACCTTTTGTTTTAGATTTCGACACGGCATTGACACGCGAGATGAATGTGTCTAACACTTCAGAAGCCCCTGTCATTAGTTTTCCTTAGAAGGTCAGTTTTTTAATTTTTTTTTTTATTAATTTATTATAATTACATTATTATTTAAAGGGTGTATCACATAATTTGATATTAAATAACCCTATTAAATGGATTTTAACAAATGGAGAAATGAGAAAGGAGAAAGACAGAAAGTCAATCATTTCATTCATCGATGAATGGTGTGAAGATGATAATCAAACAATCGATCTCAAGTTATTTTTTATTTTATTTTTTTGCCTTTCTTGCTTTTGTTTTTGGGATTTTTTTTTTAAATGTAAATGTTGATTTGAACTTTGAAGATTTATAATTATTGACTTAATAGTTTCTTTAAATGAATTTTCTGGCACATGTATTTCATGAATTAGGTTAAACAAAACATGATCACCAATATCTACCAACTTCAACAACCAATCCTATAAATCTCAAAATGATTACCCTAAAATGAATACCCATTTTATATTAAAATTGTGGATAAAGTCAGGAGGAAGATGGATTGGTGATTGGTTGTTTCGGCAATGAAAGAACATAAGAGTAGTGGTGGTGGTCGATTGTATCAGCAGTGGCGGTGGTGGTCGATTGTTTCAACAGTGACAATGGAGGTCGTGTGTTCATGGTTGGCGGTCGTGGCCGTGTGTTGATTGTTGGAGAGGGTGGTCAATCATCTATTCGCTAGAGGGAGGAGTATTGTAGAAATGTGTGGAAAAAAAAAATAGGTTTAAAAAATATATTTTGACCTTTTAGTTTTAAAATTTTTTACAAATAGATCCCTTTGACTTAATTAGAAAAAATGACAAAATTACCTTTAGTTTTGAAGTAAAATGACATAATTACTATTGATTCTATTAAAGTTTAACAGTTGCACTTTAGTCCACTAACACAGGAGGAGTAGGGCAAAGTACAAAATGACTTAACCACAAAGGGCAAACAGTAATTAGCGCTTGTAAAAACAATTAAGTGAGGTTATATATGGTATTGGGTTAATTAGACATTGCTCTTGTAGTTAAGCTATTTTGTACTTTGCCCTAATGTTATTTTCATTACTACTTATCTCTTGTGGTGGTGGACTAAAATGCAATGGTTACAATTAACGGCAATTGTGTCATTTCACTTTGAAAGTAAGGATAATTGTGTCATTTCACTATTTGAATTTTTTTTTTTAAACTTACAGGGGTAAAACATTTTTTTTTTCTTCATCATCTTCTCCACAGCCACAAGACGCAACCCTAATTTCCTCCTCTTTCAGCCGATCTCTCTTTCTATCTTCTTTCTCTCTCACACACAGCCGCAAGATCGCCGCTGTAAAGCAGTAGGAATTACAATGAACAATGATTATGCACACATCGAGTGTCTATTTCAGTCGTCTATATATGTGGAGGTTCTGTTTGTGATCGTTGGACTGAGGGGTTTCGTTTTCGATGGCCATGGACGACAAAGAATCGCCGTTTATTGTTCAAAATTTGGTCAGGAAAACCCTAAACCACACCAGAGATGTTCACATACTGAGCGTCGCGTTCCTCTTGATATAACACTGAGTTGGCCGGTACAGTTGTTAACAATTTAAAAATTCTATTGCTAATGTTTACTGTCAAAGTGATAATTAGACGATTTGGTAATGTTTTGGGGTCCAAATTTGAAAGTTGAATTTGTTTTGATATTGTCAGGAGGGAGGTCTGGGGACCACTTCACTGAGAATTTTGTATTTGTGGCTTCTTTGATTACTTCACCAGAAATTAATTTGGTTTTTACCCGAATCCATTGGAATCTGATATATACACATGTAGAGAGAGAGAGAAAGAGAGAGAGAGAGAGATAGGCAGAGAGGAGATAAAAGAAATTAGAGAGAGAGAGAAATAAAGACGAACACCAGGAAGAAGATGAAGAAATGCTGAAAAATTAAAAATATATATATACAGAATAGTCCTTTAAATTTTTTGAATATATAAAAGAATTATTATTAAAATAAATGTCATTTAATACGATTTAAAAGATTTTTGTTGAATTTTTGCCTTTGACCGTTAATGTTAATGGAAAAATTAACCGTTACACTTTAGTCCACCATCATAAATGGGTAAGTAGTCACTAAAAAAATAATACTCTTACATAGTACTGTGATAATGATGTAGTATGGTGTTCAAGTAAAGTGTCGAAACATAGGGATCGATTTTATAATTATCAATTTTCAATTATTTTTATTTCTTAAATGAAAACGAGTTTTGATTTTTGATTTTTGATTTTTAATAAAATAAAAGAAAATACTAAATCTACAAATAAAAGAAGTAGAGAACCGTATTAGGAATTATGACTTATATATCTTGGGGTTTATGATGTTTTCTTATTTTCATTTTAATTCAAATTTTGGCAAACGAGTGTTTCTAATTACAAGCCAGAATCACTTAGAAATATTATATTGATTCTTCTTTGGTATAGTTTATCTTCGACATTTAATTCCTACATTACTCTAATATAGTGTGAATTAAAATTTAGACATAAACTATCCAAATCAATAATCGAATCCCAAAAATAATATTTTATGATCGTCAGATCTAGACCACAGGTATTAGATTTAACGTTCTAAAAACAATTGAATCTAAAATTCAAAATCTCTACAAGAACACGAAAATAAATCAAATCACCAATAAACCGAATCAAGAATGATTTTACTCTCATAAAATCGTTTACATTAATTGGAAATGAAATAAAAACACACACAATATTATATAAAATCAAAATATGTACTCCAATCCTAATCCGGTTGAAGAAAGATTGGGCTCTCATGATTATGTTCTTCATTACCACCAACAAGAATTCCATTGAAGAAGACCCAATCACAAGATAGGAGCCAAAAAAAAAAAAAAAGTCATCCCACAACCCTCCTACCCAAAAAACAAGAATGGAAGAAGAAATAGAATATATGGGATAGTCCACCCAACCTCTTGGCAAAGAGCCAAAAAAAATTAATAAATAATAAAATAAAATAAGAAGAAAAAAAAATAATGAAAATGAAAATAAAAAAAATTGGAATCCATTATGGTCTTTCGTCCCCTTTTCTTAATTAATCCAATGGTCTTAAATGGCTATTGTAACCTCCCATTTACAGCCCATTGTAACCGCCCAAATCAGACCAAACAGATTGCTGGAGTTGGTTACAAAATAATTATAATTTAAATACAAAATTTCTGAAAAATTACATATTAAAACTTATTTACGGAGTGCTCATAAAACACAGTTTGCAAATGCGTTTTCCAAAAAACGCAAAACCATTTTGCCTTTTTTGAATACAAAAAAAAAAAAAAAAAATTAAGATAAAAACGCAAAACCAAAATACGTTTATACGTTCGGGTTTTTTTATTTTTTTATTTTCCTAAAAGGGAAGTGGAATGGAAAGAAACACAACTACATGTTGCGTTTCTTCACTAAAAACACAACTTGTAATTGCGTTTTTCTTTCCCAATGCACCCCAGAAAATGCAGAAAAAAAGAAACAAAAAAAATGCATGTTTGAGCTGCGTTCCTTGAAGAAACGCAGCTCAAAGTTGCGTTTCTTCAAGAAACGCAGCTCCGTTTTTTATTTTTTTTAAAAAGCTAATTGCAAATGCATTTTCCCTTTTTTTTTTTTGAAACGCATATTACAGTGTTTGTCACGAGTTTACGAGTTCACGTTTTAGGGTTTCACAAGTTCACGAATTCACGTTTCATGTTTAATGTTTTAGGGTTTCGTGAGTTCACGTTTTAGAGTTTTACGTTTCTTATTCACCAATTCGCGTTAGAAATGAAATAAATAAAAGGAACCCCCCCCAACCCCCCGCGCGCCGCTATTTGCAAGTGAATCATGCCTCCCTAATATTATATGGTTTGCCTTTTTTTTTTTCTCTGCGTTTTTAGTTTTGTAATTTTTTTTTTACATCTCTGTGTTTTTTACAGTGTTTGTTTTTTTCTTTTTTTTTTTAAAAAAACGCAGAAAAACTGTCCACAGAGATGCGTTTTAAGAAAAACCATTTTTTTTTTCCCACCAAGGTCTTTTGTTGTTGAAATCAATCTTTTTTTTTTTTCATGTCACTACTTTCGTCTAGCGTAGATTACAAACTTCCTAGAGAACTCCATAAGTTTATAATACATAATACATAATACAAGTCATTGGGTTCTATGTACCACACCCCCTAAGTTTGATGTTTCTCCCTTGCCACCGTAGAGGAAGTGAAAGTTCCTCCACCTCATCTGCCTGAAGATGATTGACTTGAGTAATATGTCCTAAATCCTGGGTAGATGGATACGACAATTCCTTCACCATAGGCAACAAATGTTCGTCGTTTGGCGCCCAAGGGACTGGTGACACCTGTCTTTGAATTTCTCTAGGTACGCAACATATGACACTAGGTACTGAGCTCGATGATGGATGCTCCATCATCGGGGTGACAAATGTGCTACCTAGTGACGATCCGCAACTGACACCCAAGTCGGTGCTATACTCTGAAAAAAAATTGTTCATCCCGTACGTAGATGGTCCGACACTAGCATCCTCCATCACTGCATTGCCTGGTTGGTATACGTCATCATCCTGGTTTACAGAAAACCTGGAAGACGACTTGAACGGTGGATCTGGTATGCGCTCTTGCCTAGGAGCAACGTCACTCGGCATCTAGAATGGCATCTGCCAACAATAAGCCCGAGAGCAAGTGTTGTACATTAAGTGTACAACATGTTCATAGTCCGCTGTTTGTCTTGTTTGCTATGCAAGCTTACTTATACGCATTATGGCTGAAATATCTGGTTCCTGCAACATAAAATTAATTGCACCTAAGTAAATGAACATTAATAGCAACACATAATAACAAATATATGTTCTAATTAAATTATACCTCTATTGTCGGACGACCTCCTACCGCATGATAGCCGAAGTTCGATCGATAAGATGGGTTCACTATGAACCGTCTGGTGACTCCCCAGTACTAGCGCATGTAATCATCAAGGACGTCTGTACCAACCCGGAGGTTACTCAAATTAGGTTGTCGTCGGCTATCCCATGCCCATATTTGTTCCACGTGCACTATTGACCAGTTTATACCAAATTTTCCTCTCCGACTGCTCAAATGCAATTCATTATACGTGTCACTTAGCCGTGAAATCCCATGGCAAAATCCAAACTGTTGTAGCGTATGATGAAGGTAATAGTACTCTATGATTTCGTAGCAGATTATGAGCACAGACGCCATCCAAATGGCTTGCCCATCTCTATAGTATGCTGGTAATCGGTCCAACAGATCAGCTGGATAAGGCATCCAAATTACCTTGCAAACAACATACAAATAAATTAATTAAATAATAAATATAAAAATAAATAAATAAATAAACATCAGTAACATCTTACGTAAATCTATAACTGACCTCGTTATCCTGTAGACGATCTAACTGATCACGATACATTATCAATACGTGCATCGGTTCGCTATCCAGATTAAAAGACACCTCCCAACTGTACGCGAAAATAAAAATTAATTATTACTAAATGAAGTGAAATATTTAAAATGCGTAGACATTTATTATATAATACGTACCGAGACCCCCAAGGGGCGCCTAGGAACCTCAAGTCCCCCATTTGTAGCTCACCTACCTAATCGCCAGTAGTAGATAGAGAAACGTGGCGTAGTCTCGGGAGCCATTCTCATGCCCAACACTCTAATAAAAAGAGAGGTCCTGACATCTTTTTGGTATCTTTATGGTATGCCTTGCATAACTCCCGGTATAGTACTGCTAGCGTGGCACTACCCCAACTATATGGTTGCGACCCAGACAAATAACGCAGTAGTGGCAAGTAGCCTAACTTTACCAAATTGTTTGATTCACTTCGCATCAAAACTATGCTAATCAATATCAAGCAATACGCCAGGGCGTAGCATTGCATAATGCGCTCATCGGCGTCGTCGGGTACACGATCGAAAGTGGACTGTAGCCATTTCAGTTTCAAGCAACCGTACTGGATTTTGTTATCCGGTGGTGTGTGGCCGATGAGGTCTTGGCAAACTTTCTACCAACGTGAAATCGGTAATATGTCCTCAGTCCCGGTAACTGGTTATCCGTTCACGGGCAACCCAAATAACACTGTTACACCTTGCAATGTCACTGTCATCTCGCCAGTCGGAAGATGAAATGTATGCGTCTCTTGACGCCATCTCTCGACCAGCGCGGTAATCAACGAGTGGTCTAATTGCTTCTTCCTTAACCAAAAAGCTCCATACAGTCTGACGGCTTGTATCAATTGTACTACGCGACCAGGTACATGTTCCGTCCATAGCCTTGGAAACTGTCCCACTCCGGAATAGTCAAACCGAGAAGAATGGTGAAATACAAATTAAAAGACAATTCTTTCAAAAAATACAAAATACAAAAAATTATTAATTGAATACACGGCTTAATTTTTTTTTAAACACAACCTGGACTCCGCGTTCCTCCCAAATAGTCATAGATTTGTGGTTTCTCTACAAATAAAGTAACGACTGATCCGTAGGACCAAGCTCAACCATAACTACAAGAATCTGAGAAACAAATTTGGGGTGTCTACAAATTGTGCAAAATTTAAATATGAAACTACTGTAAAAAATATTAATCTGAAACTAAAATTTCGTAAACTAGTAATATACGAAATAAATGACAATATAATACAACACAATATTAATTTTAGTTCAACCATAAACTAAATTAAAAGTAAAAATTGATGTCTCTATTACAACGAAACAAACTAATTATAGTAATTAATTGAGAATACTCATTGAGGTCGGGATGGACATGTCTGCCTATCATGCCCAGTTTGAGAACACAATCCACACCGATTTGTCATTGTCCGCTGTGACACATCCATATCGTTTCGAATGAGAGTGGATTTTGGTCGTCCGCGCTTCACTACTCGAAATCTATTTTTGTTAGGAAGAAGGATCGAAAAATTAACCACCGACCAATAGTCCTCGAGAACAATCGATTCAAACGATGACTCCCAAACTTTCAGTAAGTTCGCTATTGTGTATTTGGGAGCGATGTAGTGAAACACATCTATGCCACAATACTCCGTCGCCGCAAGCATATGTGAGCATAGATATCTAAAAACCTTATATTTTCCACAAGTACAATCAATGTTATCACCTAAAATAACTTTGTGTGTAACAACACCATCAGCCAAAGTCTTCCTCGTTTTCACGTGGTAACATGCATTCTCCCTATTATTGAATATATTTATACATCAAATTAGATGATAATTTATATCATTTCTATTATAAATATTAAAAAAATTAGTAGTTAATTAATTGCAAGTTAGAAAACCTTACCGATTGAATATTTGGACGTAGTATGTTTTGGATTTAGCTTGAGATTTCTGAATTTTCTCAACGACATGTTTTACGTACCCCAAACCCATGGCCATGTCCTTTAGAGCTTCTTGTCGACCGAGATCAAAGTATTTGACCAACCTATAGAAAGTTATCGAAATGGCTGCTGTAATTGAGATATTCCTTGTACCTTTCAAACAGTTGTTAATACTTTGGCATAGTTGGTCGTCAACACGCCCCCAACTTTTACTATCATCGTGCAACCTGGTCCATTTCTATTTGGTTACGTTATTCAACCACGTATGCGCCCCTATTTTTATTTTTTTTATCTCTTCCATGATGGCATTGTACTTTCGAACTTGTATTATAGCACCTGCGTTCCAAGGAAGATCTTTTAGTTGTTTATTATTAAACACATTGTTAAAATTGTTGCCAAGATGCCGCAAACAAAATCGATGATACCGAGCGGGCTCGTTCAGTTGATTAAGCCTACAAGTTCTGATAATACTCATAATGCTCGTGTGTCTGTCAGATATCAACATAACCTCTGGACGGTCTTTAACAATATGGTGCTTCAACATCGAAATAAATCAAAACCAACAGCGGTAGTCCTCTGTCGGTACGACCAAGAACGCTAAAGGATAACACTTATTGGATTGTGTCATCCCAATGGCGATCAAGATCTTCTCCTCATACTTACCATATAGATGGGTCTCATCAATCGTGAGAATAGCCGACAATATCTCCATCCAACCACAGAAGGTTGGAATGCCCAGAAGACCATGTCAAACGTCGAATAGCCAGGTTGACCAGTCAGAACGATACTCCATTCAACAATCGTCCCAGGATTAAAGTGTTGCAACGCGGACATGAACTTCGATAGAAAATGGTAAATCCCCGAGACTCCTTCACATAGGCAATGATAACTCTCATCTTTACTTCCGGATCCTCTTCGACCTGTCCGAGTATTATGTTTGAAATGACACCCAAATCCAAGTTTTCATGATCTAAGGTCATATGATTGTAGAAACACGTGTGTGGCCTATTATAATGTGTAATCTGGAATACTCCATGACTTTTTTCAAAGTCGCCCGCATCCTCCACCCGCAACCGTGCTTGCCTTTAAGAGACCAAACTTTAGGATGCGTCTCCACCACATAAAACTCTTTATTTTTCATAACATGGTAATATTTCATGGCATTCTGAACATGTTTCTCGTCCTTAAATACCATGCCTGTACAAAATTCGTCCATTTCCGAGTTTCAGAAATTCTTCCGCAACTTTGGCTCATACTTTGCTATGTCATCATCATCACCCCAATCCAAGTCATTATAGAATGAAAGAACCATATGCAACGACAACTGTTTATTCCCTTGCCCACTCAACTCGACGTCCATATCTTCATCTCCATCCCTACCATTCCCCTCTTCATCTAACGCAACAGCATCTTTGAAATCTGTATGTTCGTCGTTGTGGAAACTATCAACTATAACTGGCTCATCCTCGACGTTCCCATCATACCTATCACAATTGTTGTCGTGCGGTGGACTAATTGATGAATGATGGTGATGTGGAGTGGCAGAACTGGTACCTATATCATGGTCAATCACTGTATGGGGTTGATCTTCTTCGGGAATGTAGGGTGATCGGTAAGTGTAACTAGATTGAATATCTTGCCGATCGAACATAGGAATGTTATACGAAGAAAATTGTCTGGATAAGGCGGCAACATGAGGATTGAAACTCTGAGTTAAAAAATGGGTAAAAGGACCAGGTTGGGAAGAAAATATTAAAGCGTGATCAAAAGCTCTCTCTACCTCGACATACACCTCAACACTAAGCAATGAGGGCAACTTAAGAGGTAACTGAAGCACATGATCTAATGTCGCGTTGTCACCGATTGAATACAACTTGTGTCTATAATTCCCAGGACTAATAGTAGCTATCGGCAACCAACACTTTAACTTTAAAGTTCCATTAACTCCATCATCAAGAATATAAGTTCGTATCATCACTATTAATTCTTTTAACGTAATTCATCGATAAACATCCAACAATTTGAGCATAGACATACTATACGATACCCCAAACTCAGTTCTTTCCAATATTGTATCACCCCAATACAAATATAATGTAACGGTCTCCATTTCAGACAACTATAATATCACAAATCATAACGAAACAAAGACAATATTATTATCACTATCGTTAAAAAAAATTGAATTCAACTACAAAATTCAACTATTTAAACACACAACTTTAGGTTGAAAACAACTTACTTATTGAAAACACTCAAAATAATTTTTTTAATTGAAATCGAAAAATAAATTTGTAACTAAAACCGAAATGTAATAACAACGACATCTATAACCGATCTACACAAATAAAAATCGAAATATAATGTAATTAATTAAAAAAAATCGAACACCCTAAAACAAAAAAACAAAAAAAACACATATATACACAACACATATATAATACATATACACAGTAAAATTACACACATATACACATATGTATTACATTTAAAAAACAAAAAAACACACACATATATACACAAACACGGTAAATCTACACATATATACACACATATACACATACATACACACAATACACATATACGCACAACACATATATACATTTCAAAAGCCAAAAAAAAAAAAACCTGGCAGAAAACAGAGGAGAAGAGGTCCGTGCGATGGGAGGAGAAAACGCCGAACAAAACGAAATCCAAATGAAAATGAAAGGAACAGGAGTTTGAATGTAGACAACAAAAACCGCATATGTGATATGCCTTTTCTCAGAAAACGCATGTCTCATGTGTGTTTTTCACTCATTTTCCCCTTTTTCCGGATGAACTTTGCAGGTGTTGCAGGCGGCGTGGAGCTTTCATGGGGAAGGAGCTGCAGGCGGCGTGGAGCTTGCATGGGGAAGAAAAAAATATTTTCTAAATTTGCGTTTTTGGTACCAGGTAAGACGAAAACGCAAAACACAATTGTTGTTTTAAGGATAAAAAATTAAAAAAAAAAAAAAAAAAACTGAACGTATAAACACAAAAATGAAATGCGTTTTTATCTTCTTCTTTTTTGGTAATCAAAAAATGCAAAACGGTGTTGCGTTTTTTTGGAAAACGCATTTTCAAACTGCGTTTTATGAGGGATCTATAAATAAGTTTTAATAAGCCATTTTTAAGAACTTTTGTATTTAAATTATAATTATTTTGTAACCAACTCCATGTTGTTGGCCAAGGCGTGTGCGCTATATGCGCGCGCCACATTCCACAAACAAACACATTCAACTTCGGATATTTGTATCTTTCTCATAGGAACTCTGATTTTGTCATATGATTAGTCGTTGGAAAGCTTAGATAGTTTGATTTCATATACAATTTGTCTAATCCCAAAATTCTAACTGTGCAATTATATATGGCCAAAAGAGTAGACACATATCTTCATTTTAATGCCGTAAATCACGACTTTTATCCGCTTGATAATTTTTTCACACATTTTGCTTCCAAATAGAATGTCTTTTTTTTTTTTTTTATCTAATTTTTCAAATATTCAAAAAACAAATAAAATAAATCAATTAAAGTAATTTATTTAATTCAAAGATTAACAAGATTTTAGATTAACTGTATTAAATCGCGTAAAATTTGACATGATTACACCCCCAAATCTAAATTTTATTAGTCCTCGAGCAAAACCAATTATACTAATTAAATGAAAAGCTACTTTCGTAGGGAATACAATTGTATTTAGTGAATACAACAAGTTTTTAAACTCCAAGGTCACCCCTAGTGGGCGAGTTTTAGTCTCGTGAGGGTTTACAGTGATGATACCCGCAAATATCTCAAGTTCCTTATTTTTTATTGTATTCCTCACATAAGTTTTGTCAATAATGTCCATGATAGCACATTAAATTGAGACCACCCAAAAGTCACTGAATTAGCCATTGATTCCTAGCATATGACTCCTAGCAATATCCATTTTTTTTGAACCCATAGCATATACATGATTTTCATTTATAATGAATTTATCATAAAATCACTAGTTGCTTGAATTTCAACAATCAAATATCATTGGCCAAAAGTATTTATTTAGTTTTATTTTAAATAAATAAATATATCTCTATCTGTTTTTAAACATATAATTTTCTTTATATAAGTGACTTGTGCTATACCAATCCCACAGGACTTTCTATGATGTACATGTAGCGAGTGTTTAATGATTCAAATTCAATTGGTTCGGGGCATTAGGTATTAAGACATCCTTTAGGCTAAAATCACGAAGATCTTTGGCTTCAAGGTTAACAAGCCACGTATTCTCTTAACAAATTGCTCCCTCCTTTTGACGCAAGCGCTCACTACCTACTGAGGCAAAATGGCCGGTTACATAGAGGCAATTCATCATTAAGACAAAAAATTATTATTATTAATGTATACATCAATTTTTTTTAAAAAAAATAAAAAATTACATAACAATACTCCATTGATAAGTTATTATCATGTCAAAACTCAACAAACCAGTACATGTATTAAGTTTAAAACAAATAAAAGTCAAGATGTATACGAAGGTCGTAAAATTATATTTTTTTAGAAAACGGTGCTACGCTCCAATGACTATTTACTTAACTCAAATTTGTATCCGACAAATGTGTTTTCATGAAATACAAGCATTTACCCTCCAAACCTAAATCTAGCATTGTCATGAATGATAAGAACACACAATATCGTAATTGTAAAAGAACAATAGTACCTGATTTATCGACAAAAACACCACAATTGATTGCATGAAAATGCCCACAAACTTGTGTATTTGCAATATCAAAATAAACATAAAAATTCGTGAGTTAAAAAAAAAATTAGTCAATCAATCCAATCCTCATCAAATTTTATTTATTTATTTATTATCGTTTCTTATTTTTTATTTTTATTTTTTATTTTCACTATTTTTTTATGCGTGGGTTGTTTCCCATGTAACGCTAAATTTAACGTCTTCAATAGGATGGTGAGTGTCTCTAACCCCCCTAACCGTAGTGGAGTAACACACTCCTTATATTCTGTTGAGCTACTCTCTAGTTGGTGAGAGACGAGTAGCTGGTGACACTCACATTTCTCAACTTCTTTCCCCGATCAAATTCTATTTATTTCTGGTAGGAATTATTTAGTGGTCTTTTTATCGAAACCCCAATAAAGGTTGAGTTTCGTCAACTCACTAAATATAACAAGACTCGTCTTGAATAAGGGTTTACGATTGATCTACTGCATCAAGAATGTATACCATTATTTTTGGATGTGGTAGCATAGGTAACATGGATGTCCCAAACAATGGAAGATTATCCAAATATATCTCTGATGGTCGATTACCTAAATGTATCTCTAGTGGTCGGATCTCCTCTTCCTAATGACTTTCTACCCCGTCCTTTTCCATGTAGGTATTCTCGACTCCTAAGCTCATCCTCTTACCTTCACTCTCATATCCCATTTGTTTTTCTGCGTCACTAGACGATGATGGCTGAGCCAAACCTGGCCCAAGCTTAGGATCATATTGTTGCGGTTCTTCACTAATATCGTTTGGTTGTGGTCGTCTTAGTGTCGCTTCAATATAACTCTCATGCTCTAGACTACTCTCCTCAATACCTACCCAATTGTCAGCCTCTCTCCAATTCCTAAGGGTCGTGTTTCTAGTGAACGTTCTTGTTCAGCTCGCTCTTTTCCTCAATGAAGTATTTATTCCTAGTATTATGAATTGGTTGGCTAGGAAGCTTTCCCTCATTTTCCTCATTTAACACTTTCATGAATTGCCAATTTGAGCCTCTAGCATAGCTATAGTTTAGGATTGAGAATGCAAATTGAGATTGAATCATTCGTTTATTTATTGTAGATATCAATTCATCAATGTGCGAGTTCCTAATGGGTTGAGTATATTGATTAAATGGTTGAGTTTGGGATCCGTAAAGTAAGATATCGAAGGTTCGCTATAATAATGTTAATCACACCCATAATTGTTTGAATATTGATTATAATCAAGCGACGAATAATATAGATCAGGATAAACATTATTATAGAAATATGTGGGATTTTGAAAACTGTATGGCCATTGATAGGTGAGTTGATTTGAAATTCTGATATACAGTACATTAATATGGATTAGGTTGCATTCTTGAGAGATTAGAATATATAAATTCCGCAATTGAAGTGGATACTCTCAATGGCATCATCATCCATCTACTCTAGTCCCAAAATAAATAAATTCTATTTTTTATTTTTTTCATAGATGAAATTTTTTTGGATGGAATAGCCTGAATCCTCGCTTGAAAGTTTGGACTCACCGATTAGATCTCAGTTAAACTTGCAAACTAAAACTCAGGAAAGAAAAGAAATAGATATGTACAGATGGGGAAATAAAAATAATAATAGAAACCAACAATTAACGATACTGATACTCGGCAACGGCGCCAAAATGTGATCGTTCAAAAATAATACCCTTAAATTGTACGGCGATACTAATGTAATATGACATTCAAGTAGGGTGTCAAACCACAAAGATTGGTCTTTTAATTGTCAATTTCCAATTATTTTTCTTTCCGAAATGAAAACAAGTTATGATTTTTTTAATTTTAATAAAAGAAAAGAAAATACTAAATCTACAAACAAACAAAAAAATAGGAAATTGAGTTAAGAATTATAGGTTACATATCTTGGTGTTTATGTTGTTTTCGTATTTCCTTTTAATTCAGATTTGTGCAAACGAGTGTTCCTAACTACAATTCGAAAATACTAAAAAAGATTCGATCAATTATTTTTCAGCATGATTTATCTTCTATATTTAATTCCTACGTTACTCTAATTTAGGGTAAATTAAAATCTAGACATAAATCATCCTATTCAATTATTGAATCCTAAGAATACTATTGTATGATCGTCAAATTTAGATCACAGGTATTAGATCTAACGTTTTAAAAATATTTAAATTTAAAATTTAAAATCTGTACAAAAACACTTTGAAAATAAATACATTCACAAATAAACCGAATCAAGATTGTGTTCTTTATTGCCTCTCATGATTATGTTCTTCATTGTCACCAAAATATTCAACAAGAATTCAATTGAAGAAGACCCAACCACAAGATCAAAACAACCAAAGAAAACGAAAAGAAAAATACTAAAAGAGAGGGAAAAAAAGTCCTACAACCCTCCTGCCCAAAAAAACAAGAATGAAAAAAGAAAAGGAATATAAGAGACAGTCCAATATGATCTTTTATCCCGTTTACATAATTAATCCAATGGTCTTAAATGGCCATTGTAACTGCCCATTATAATCGCCCAAATCAGACTAAACAGTCTGCTGGCCAAGGCCTGCATGCGATGCGTGTACCACATTCAGCAAATAGACACGCTCAACTTCAAATGTCGTTATAAAACTTAGAGAGTCTAGTTTCATATGGAATTTGTTTAATCCCAAAATTTCAACTGTACAATTAGATATTGCCAAAAAGAGTAGACATGTGTTGAAACAAATGAATTTTTAATTTAATTTTTTGAATAGAAAGTGCCAAATGTGTATAAATGATTTTTTCCTCAAAATCTTTTGTCCCACATTGGTTGGGAGAGAAAAAATTAAAGTGGATATCTAGGGGTATGTGAGACACTTGGGGTGTGCCCCAAGGGGTACCCACATTTTGTGGAGGGGAGAGGAGTTACATCCCTATCGGTTTACCACACACGCGCGCGCCGCCGCCGTCCGGCCGGCCGGCCGAGCCGCGCGTGTGATGAGGTGGCACTTATTTATTTTTTAAAAAAAAAAACGTTTCAGTTTTTTAAACGTTTCTCATTGATTTTTTTTTTGGAACGTTTTTTCTCTTCTCCTCCTATAAATACAAGATTTTTTTTTCATTTCATACAACAAAAAAAAAACAGAGAAGAAAAAAAACGAAAACAGTGTTCTGCACTGTTTCTGCACTGTTCCGGTTTTTTGTTTCTGTTCTGGTTTTTTTTGTTTCTGTTCCGATTTTGTTTCTGTTTCTGTTCCGAAACATTTTCGGTTTCATCTTCCGGAATTGTTCCGATTTGTTCCGGTATTGTTTTGTCAGTCCGATTTTGGTTTCCGAGCAGTTTGTTCGTTTTGCGAACAGTGTGGGGGGGTGTTTGGTATTCGGGACTTCTACAGTGCAAAGAACGTCCTAGACAGAGGAGAATTCTGGGCTGTTTTATCCTGGGGACGACGGGGCTGATACACTGCTTGCACGTTCTTGGGCAGAGCCGCGAAACGTCTTAAAGAGAGCGACCTAGTCCGCGACTCATCCCAAGAAATTTTGGTAAACTCGTTCTTTATTCATTTTCTGCAACAACAATTTTAAGACGTTCAATATCTGCAAAGATGTCTACTGTTCACGATTTTAAACAAGTAACTGTCGATCTCAACAAACCCTTTCGTTTCGAAGGGTTTCATTTTAAAAGGTGGAGACAGAAAATGTTATTTTTTCTTACTATCGAAAAAGTAGCATATGTCTGTACGACCGAAAAACCACAATTACCTCAAGTTCCTACTGACGCTCAGATTCAAGAAGTTAAGTCTTGGGAGGAAAATGATTTCCGTTGTAAGAATTTTATTCTTAATGGTATGTCTGATGATCTGTATGATTATTACTGCACTAACAAAACTGCGAAGGAAGTTTAGGATGCTCTTTCGAAGAAATACGACACTGAGGAGGCTGGAAGTAAAAAATATGCTGTTAGTCGGTATCTGAAATACCAAATGACCGACGACAAATCAGTGGAGGTTCAGTCTCATGAACTTCAGAAAATCGCTCACGAAATAATTGCTGAAGGTATGTCCCTTGATGAACAATTTCAAGTTGCTGTTTTAATTGACAAATTACCCCCCTCTTGGAAAGATTTTAAGAATACTCTGAGGCATAAAACTAAAGAGTTTTCTTTAGAAAGTTTGATCACTCGTCTTCGGATTGAGGAGGAGGCCCGAAAACAAGATCAGAAAGATGAAGTGCTTGTTGTTTCTAACAACGCTCACAAGAAATCATCTTACGCAATTCTGAAACCTAAAGGGAAAAATATGAAAAATCAAAATCAGAATCGCAACCACAATAACCAGAACAGAAATGTGCATCAAAATCAGAATAGAAACAAACTCCCTTCAAGAAATAATTCTGAACAGTTTACTTGTTATAACTGTGGGAAGGCGGGCCATTTGGCTCGGAACTGCCGGCAAAGACGTCGTCCTGTTCCACAGGCGAATCTTACCGAGGACCAACTTATAGCTATGATTTCTGAAATCAATATAGTTGGTGGATCCGAAGGGTGGTGGGTAGACACTGGTGCTTCACGCCATGTCTGCTATGATCGAACCATGTTCAAATCTTATTCTGAAAGTGAAGACAAGAAAGTGTTGCTGGGTGATTCCCACTCCACTATTGTTGCCGGTTCTGGTGAAGTGGAATTAAAGTTTACCTCTGGAAAGACAGTCATCCTTAAAGATGTTCTGCATACTCCAGAGATGAGAAAGAATTTGGTTTCGGGCTATCTTCTAAACAAGGCGGGGTTCACTCAAACTATTGGGGCTTATTTGTACACCCTAACCAAAAATAATATTTTTGTTGGGAAGGGATATGCAACTGATGGAATGTTCAAACTAAATGTTGAAATTAATAAAATTTCTTCTTCTACTTACATGTTGTGTTCTTTTAATATTTGGCATGCTAGACTTTGCCATGTTAACAAACGCATTATTAAAAACTTAAGTAACTTAGAACTAATTCCTAAATTATCTTTGAATGATTTTGAAAAATGTGAATTTTGTAGTCAAGCTAAAATTACTAAAACCCCTCATAAATCAGTAATTAGAGAATCTGAATCTCTTGACTTAATACATTCAGATATTTGTGAATTTGATGGAGTCTTGACTAGGAATGGTAAACGGTATTTTATTACATTCATAGATGATTGTTCTAATTTTACTTATGTTTATATCATGAAAAATAAAAGTGAAGCTTTTAAAATGTTTAAGAATTTTGTAACTGAGATTGAAAATCAATGCAATAAGAAAATTAAGAGATTACGTAGTGATAGAGGAACAGAATATGATTCTGATGTCTTTATTGATTTTTATAAATCTCATGGGATTATTCATGAAAAAACTGCACCGTATTCTCCTGAAATGAATGGTAAGGCTGAAAGGAAAAATAGAACTTTTGCTGAATCAGTAGTTGCTATTTTACTTAATTCCGGTGCAGCTTCTCACTGGTGGGGTGAAATTTTATTAACGGTTTGCTACGTACTTAATAGAGTTCCCAAATCGAAAAGTAAAATTTCACCTTATGAAGTTTTCAAAAATAAGAAACCAAATTTGTCTTATTTTAAAACTTGGGGTTGTTTGGCATATGTTCGAATCCCTGACCCCAAAAGAAGAAAACTTGCCAGTAGAGCTTATGAATGTGTTTTTATTGGTTATGCGGTAAATAGCAAAGCATATAGATTTTATGATTTGAAAGATAAAGTTATCATTGAATCAAATGATGCTGATTTTTATGAAGATAAATTTCCTTTCAAATTGAAGAATAGTGGGGGCTCGACTTCTAGTAATGAACCTATCATTAGGATTAATGAATCTAATAAGGAATTAGATATTGAACCTAGAAGGAGTAAACGACCTCGTATAGCTAAAGACTTTGGTTCGGATTTCTATGCATATACCTTAGAGGAGGATCCACTTACCCTCCAAGATGCATTATCCTCTATAGATGCCAGTTTATGGCAAGAGGCTATAGATGATGAGTTAGACTCTCTCGAGTCAAATAGAACTTGGCATTTGGTAGATTTACCTCCTGGTTGTAAAACAATAGGATGTAAATGGATTCTAAAGAAGAAATTGAATCCCGATGGAACCATTGATAAATACAAGGCTCGTCTTGTAGCCAAAGGGTTTAGACAAAGAGAGAATGTAGATTTCTTTGATACTTTCTCACCTGTTTCTAGAATTACATCTATTCGTGTACTTTTATCTCTTGCTGCAATTCATGATCTTATTGTGCACCAAATGGATGTTAAAACTGCTTTTTTGAATGGTGAATTAGAAGAAGAGATTTATATGGACCAACCTGAAGGATTTGTTATTCCTGGTCTAGAAAACAAAGTATGCAAATTAGATAAATCTCTTTATGGTTTGAAACAAGCACCTAAGCAATGGCATGAGAAATTTGATAATCTAGTCATTTCACATGGTTTTAAAGTAAATGAAAGTGACAAATGCATTTACTATAAATCTGAAAATAATGTTTGCACCATTATATGTATTTATGTGGATGACTTGCTAATTTTTGGTTCCAATATTCATGTTGTGAATAATGTAAAATCCATGCTATGTGCTAATTTCGATATGAAAGATCTTGGTGAAGCAAGCGTAATCCTTGGTATTAAAATAACTAAGTCTAAACATGGAATTTCTTTGGATCAATCTCATTATATAGAGAAGATTCTAAAGAAATACAATTATTTTGATTGTAAACCAGCATGTACTCCTTATGACCCTAGTGTGAAGTTGTTCAAGAACACCGGTGACGGTGTTAGACAAACTGAGTATGCGAGCATCATTGGCAGTCTCCGATATGCCACTGACTGCACTAGGCCCGACATAGCGTATGCTGTGGGATTACTATGCAGGTTTACAAGTAGACCTAGTATTGAGCATTGGCATGCTATTGAGAGGATTATGAGATATCTAAAGAGAACTATGAACCTTGGATTACATTATCAGAAGTTTCCCGCTGTTCTGGAAGGATATAGCGATGCTGATTGGAATACCCTTTCAGATGACTCCAAGGCAACTAGCGGCAATATATTTAGTATAGCTGGTGGAGCTGTTTCTTGGAAGTCTAAGAAACAGACTATTTTGGCTCAATCTACCATGGAGTCTGAGATGATTGCACTAGCTTCGGCTAGCGAGGAAGCAGGGTGGTTAAGGAGCCTGCTTTCTGATACCCCTTTATGGGAGAGACCGATTCCAGCTGTCTTGATCCATTGTGATAGTACCGCGGCTATTGCAAAGATTCAGAACCGTTATTATAACGAAAAAAAGCGACAAATACGTCGCAAACACAGCACCATTAGATAGTATATCTCTACAGGGGCTGTGAGAGTGGATCATGTACGGTCTGATGATAACTTAGCCGATCCTTTGACGAAAGGATTAGCTCGAGAAAAGATTTACAAAACCTCGAAAGGAATGGGACTCAAGCCCATAGATTGACGAGTCACTTGTGAGGGAAACCCAACCTATAGACTGGAGATCCCAAGAAATAGGTTCAAAGGGTAATAACAACTCATAAAGTGATATGAGAAAAATCATGCTATAAATTTGAGTTCTATTTCATAAATGTGTTGTTTGAAGCATGATATCTTGAAGCGATAGAAGGTTGAGTTTTTATTAACTCTTAATGAGATCTATACTCTATATTTGAGTGGAGTACCTAGCTACAAGAGTACTCTTGATAGATTCACCTATGTGAATGTGGAAGTGTGGCCGCTTCCTATGGAATTTTGGGCAAAATTCTCTAGAGCATTCACTATACTGGGATACACGTGCATGGCCGTAAAGCACGGGCTTTTGGACTACACCCTGATAGGGTTGTGTGTGTGATGTTGTTAGAGATAGAGTTCAAAACTACGAGTTACTCTAGTATAATCTAAAGCATCTTCACTATGTAAAGGTTCAAGTCGATAGACACCTTTTCTTATGCACAATCTTATATTGAATTATACTGCTCGATGAAAAAAATTGTTTTTAAAAAAATTCAAGTGGGGGATTGTTGAAACAAATGAATTTTTAATTTAATTTTTTGAATAGAAAGTGCCAAATGTGTATAAATGATTTTTTCCTCAAAATCTTTTGTCCCACATTGGTTGGGAGAGAAAAAATTAAAGTGGATATCTAGGGGTATGTGAGACACTTGGGGTGTGCCCCAAGGGGTACCCACATTTTGTGGAGGGGACAAGAGTTACATCCCTATCGGTTTACCACACACGCGCGCGCCGCCGCCGCCGTCCGGCCGAGCCGAGCCGCGCGTGTGATGAGGTGGCACTTATTTATTTTTTAGAAAAAATATTTTTAAAAAACAGTTTAATTTTAAAAAAAAAAAAAAAAAAAAAAAAAAAAACTGTTTCATTTAAAAAAAAAAAACTGATAACGTTTTAAAAAAAAAAAAAAACTGACAAAAACGTTTCAGTTTTTTAAAAAAAAAAACGTTTCAGTTTTTTTTTTTAAAAAAAAAAACGTTTCAGTTTTTTAAACGTTTCTCATTGATTTTTTTTTGGAACGTTTTTTCTCTTCTCCTCCTATAAATACAAGATTTTTTTTTCATTTCATACAACAAAAAAAAAACAGAGAAGAAAAAAAACGAAAACAGTGTTCTGCACTGTTTCTGCACTGTTCCGGTTTTTTGTTTCTGTTCTGGTTTTTTTTGTTTCTGTTCCGATTTTGTTTCTGTTTCTGTTCCGAAACATTTTCGGTTTCATCTTCCGGAATTGTTCCGATTTGTTCCGGTATTGTTTTGTCAGTCCGATTTTGGTTTCCGAGCAGTTTGTTCGTTTTGCGAACAGTGTGGGGGGGGTGTTTGGTATTCGGGACTTCTACAGTGCAAAGAACGTCCTAGACAGAGGAGAATTCTGGGCTGTTTTATCCTGGGGACGACGGGGCTGATACACTGCTTGCACGTTCTTGGGCAGAGCCGCGAAACGTCTTAAAGAGAGCGACCTAGTCCGCGACTCATCCCAAGAAATTTTGGTAAACTCGTTCTTTATTCATTTTCTGCAACAACAACATGTGTCTTCATTCTAGTGCCATAAACCGTGACTTTTAGCCGCTAGATCATTTTCTAGCTCATTTTGCATCCAAATAGACTATTTTTGATTCAATTCTTTAAACATACAAAAACAAATAAAATGAATCAATCAAACTAATTTATTTAATTCAAAAGATTAACAAAATTTAGATTAACGATACTAAATCGCGTAAAATGTGACGCGATCAGTAAGCGGTGATGAAAATAACACATAAACAAAGTGCAAAATAGTTTAACAACAAGGAGCAAAGTGTAATTAACCCTTATGGTGTTATTAAGCCATGTGGAGGAAATATGGTATAGTGTTGTATTAAATGATTTTTGGATATTTTGTGACACAATTATTTATAGGACCCAATAATAAATTAGGATATATAAATATACTAATGTGTTCTCCTTAGTGAGAAGATGAATGTAATATATTTATTTGTGTAAAATCATTTAAGAGATGAATTAAAATTGTTCATTAAAGTACTTGAAGACATTGATTGACATATAGTGTGTGTTATCCTACATCGGTAACTTAAGAATATGAAAAGTCATTTATTAAGACTCGAGATACCTCTTGTAGGTAAGTCTTTTAGGGTGTTGAAAGATATGGATAGAAAGAAGGTTAAAGGTTATAAAGTAAATAAAGCCACGCACGCGCACCGTCGTCGCCGCTAACCGACTGATCACCCGCCCGGCCGGGTTAGGCCGAGTCGGGGTTGGGCTCTGGCTCGGGCCCGGGTCCAAGTCTTGGGAAACACTTGACTTGGGAGAAGTTATAAACAAATGTTGTCTCTTCAGGTGTGTAACTTTTGGGAGTTACAAAAACCTAAAGACTCTTTAGGTGCTCACTGCAGTTTTACTTCTACTATCCATTGAATGCCTTAACACCAAGGCTTCTTCAGGTTGATTTTCGCCCCTATAAGTGGGTGTGCATTTCTCAACATTACGCATCCTATAAGCTGCATTGCATTCTGTTTTCATGTCTATATTATTCTTTCTTTTTAGAGAGTTCTTGAGAGAAGTCTACACTTTTCTGTTTGCCTGACTTCTGGTTTCTAGAGCTGATACCAGTAACAGTGTGATTATTGTATCCTAGGGAGGCAGACGCTCATTCAACCGTAAGCATCTAGCGGAGGCAAAATCTGTTTTAATGACAAATTGTCAAACGATTGTCGCGATCTTCTATTGTGGTATTTTTGTTTCTCGTTATTACACAGTAAGTAATCTGTTTCTGTTTATTTTATTAGTCTACAGTAAGGTTTCCTCTTTCTATTTTATCATATTTGATTGTAATACTTTTTTTATAATATTATCTAGAATGTTTATGTAATAAAGAAATCAGAACGGTTTCTTCTTTTTGTTTATTTTTCAATTAATAATTAATTGTTTAATTATTTAGTTAATTTCTGACAAAATTTACCAACAGTTAATTTGATCCGCTAAACAAATGTGAATACACATCATCTGATCATCATTTAGGCCCCGTTTGGTAACTGTTTCTATTCTAGAAATTCCCATCTCATTCCCAGATTTTTAGGATTTTTGTTTGTGAATAGTATTTGGTAATTTTTGTTCTCATTCCCATTCCATTTCCATTTGAGAATTATGCCAACTTTTTTCTTAAAAAATAAAAAAACAAAAAAAAGTTGTTTCTCATTATTCCCATCATATTCCCAAAAATTAAAGAAGGTCACCGCCACTGTTCATCCACCTGTCGCCGCGCGCCAGCCACTATTGTCCGCCGCCCGGTGGCCAACTCCGTCAAG
Organism: Eucommia ulmoides; assembly: GCA_016647705.1. Taxonomy (NCBI): domain Eukaryota; kingdom Viridiplantae; phylum Streptophyta; class Magnoliopsida; order Garryales; family Eucommiaceae; genus Eucommia; species Eucommia ulmoides. Next base: position 16,957,658 of record CM028330.1, on the reverse strand, counting down.
CATCGCCGGCCGGCCACCGTCCGGCCAAAACAAAAAAAAAAAAAAGTTCTCAAAATAATTTTTTTTTTTTATTTGGAATAAAATCGTTACCAAACGCGATTCTGTTATCAAAACAAGAAAAAAATTATCGTTATCAAACGCAATTATACTCTCAAGAAAGAAATAAAAATTCTCATCCAATTCCATTCCCATCTCGCTGCATGGAAGGGGACATAAATGATTACCAAACGCCACCTTAATGTTTCGAATTCATCAAAATTGGGAATCTTAGAGAAAAAAGGAGTGATAGTTAAATCAACGTGGGCGGTTTTAATGTTACGAATTCATCATAATTGGGAGTCTTAGAGAAAAAAGGAGTGATAGTGAAATCAACCTGGGCGGTCTTAATGTTACGAATTCATCATAATTGGGAGTCTTAGGGGAAAAGAAGAATTCATCATAATTGGGAGTCTTAGGGGAAAAGAAAAAATCAGCTGGGGCGGTTTTGTACTATTGTAGAAGGATGGATCCACGTTATAAATTTCTTTTTCATGTTTTTCCTTTTTCAACCATCATGTCGTTAAAAACGTCATGCTTCTAATTCTTATCTTTTTATATTTTTAAATTAAAAATAAATATAATTTTAGTTAACATTGTGGATATGAATTATATTCAATTACAATTTAAAAAAATTAAACTAATTTGTAATGGTTTGCGAGAAATAAACTTGTTGCTATTTTAAAAAAAAAAAAAAAAATCATTTCCAAGTAATTCTGAAGCAATTTTTTTGTGACAATTTCAAGTGCACAAACAAAAAATATTTAGTGTCAATTTGAATTGATAGTAGTTATTTTTCAATAACATAAAAAATATACGAGTGACAAAATTTATATGGAAAATTTAATGTATAGGCCATAGAGAAATGAAAATGATAAAATAGACTTCTAACTATTATAATAAAAAATTTAGTTCCCACATATTTTTATAAAATAGTTTTCTATTCTTTGATCATATATTTTTTTATTATTTATATATAATTAGCGTATAACATATGCTTAAAGGTACGAGTGTAAAAAAATATTGAATCTAAAATAATTTGGCCTAATTTTTTTTTGTTTATACAATATTCTACACATGTTATATTAAAACATCAATAAAAGATTAATATTTAAATATAATTATTAACTAATGTATATTACAAATACAATACAATTAATATCAAATAATGTAGATAGTCCGCTATTAAAAAAACACCAAAATTGAGCATGTCAAACCGAAACAAATCAAAGCGAAAATTACAGTTACCTATCCAAATCTTATTACTTCAATGCCACATTTTACAAATACAACTAAATAATTAATAATTTAAAAATCAAAAAACATAGTTACATGAGAAAAGATTAAAATTAAAAAAATCAAACAAATAGAGATAGAAAAATAACTTTGCAATTTCAAATGTGAAAGAAATTCGCATTATTTTCTCAACTCCAATTTTATTCTTCACCAACAAAAGTCAACTTTAACTACTTTAATTTAAACCTGTGAAAACAAAACATATAAAAATTTATTGTGTATATGGTTCAATCAAAAAAAAAAAAAAATTACGTAGAAAATAAGCAATCAGAAAAAAAAATTATAAAACAAAAAACTAATTAAATCTATAGCAAGAAACCCAAAAAAAGAATCATAAAATAGAAATTTGGGAACAAAAATACAAAAATATGGGAAGTCACACACAGAAGTCAAGTAACAGAAGCTTGGGAACAGACAGAGAACAAAAATAGAATTTTGGCTTAGAACAAAAACACTGAACAAACACCACCTATAGAACTTTATTATTGTTTTTTTCGAAATTCTTCTTAACAATAAGAACAGTGAATGATTAAACCATAGGATGTATCAAAATGAATAATGAATGATTTAAGAATAAAGAGGATGTATAGTTCCTTTGAATAATGAGGATGCTCATTGTTCCAGCCACTCCATAGTAAGAATAATGGAGGATTAACACATCCTCTACCATACCACCTACTGTTAGTAAAATAATACAACAACAAACTGAAAGAAAAAATAAAAATAATATGTTTCCACTTTCCAAAAAAATTGTTATCGATGCAGACGAAAATTTAAAAAAAAAAAAAAAAAAAAAAAAAAAAAAAAACAAACAAACAAAAAAAGGTCGAATTAATTCCTCGAATTTTTGTTTCTATTCTTGGAACATAAATAATTGTTTTAGAACATTCATAAAAACAACGGAAATATAGATTGAGAATAAAACAATATTTTCTGTTCTTATAACATAATCTTTTTATTCTTCAAAATTATTTCAATTCCTCGAATAAAAACAATTTCACATAATGTTATATCCATTCCTAAAACAAAAACAAAAATCTGAGATTGTCAAAAGTTATTGGGATTGGTCCATCTAAAAAGGATGTAGAACAAATGTTTCCTATGTATATGGATAATTGAGAATAGATCTTTAAACCCAACCAAAAGATAATATAAGCATTCTACCAATTGGACTGACCCATTAATTAAGGGTTCCTTTTATAACCCCTTAATTAAGGCACATGTCTATATAAGATCGACATTGGAGTTTAAGGCACACTCCTCAATCTTCCCTAAAAGGAATATACCATAAAGGTACAACTATATTTATACCATAAAAGGAAAAATGTATCGGTTGTTCCTGATGTACACCCCGTCCTACCTTTCAAATTCAAAGAAAATTTCTATAATGATAAAATGATATTTCCTTATAAATCATATTTATGTCCATGTCCTTCAAATTCAAACATACATAGAATACAAACATAATTACAATAACCGAATCTTGCAAGCAAAAATAAAACTAAAATCTAAGCAAAGGCTATTTGAACCCCATCCCACAATTTTTCTAGATAACACGTTTTCCCCTTAATTTTTAAGAAAACATCAATTAGAACGCAAAATCATTAAAAAAATAAATAAATAAATAAAAAAAAATCTAATTCTCGTCCAGTACAATTTAATAGAAATTTCACTTAAATCACACTGAAAAAAGAAAAAAAAAATGAAATATAGTACCCAATACTAAACCAATATGAACTCAAACTCATATTCACTCAATGCTGGATGTTTTGTTCTGAAAGTAGAAAACAGAAAAACAACTCAAGTTTCCAATTTTTTGCAAAACCAACATGATACAAAATCTAACAATTATTAATTAAGTACCCTACTAACATTGGACAGGAGCGGAAAGGTTTCATGTTCTTCGTCTACCATCATGCTACAAAAATAAAGAAATAATGAAGCTACTTAAATGAAGCCTGTCATTTGAACAAAATAAAAAGAATTATAGTTACCATTAGCCTACCTATTTTAGTCCTTTTCCTTTGTAAAAGTTCCAACTCAGTAAGTTATACAAACTTTGTCAACAGTGGAAGGTCTTTAGAAAAATACTCCCAGCAATTAAGAGATTATTATTTTTTTTACCGCGAGGTGATCAGCTAAGGCAGAAAAAAGATTAAAAAATAGTCATGATAGAAGAAATAAGAGTATTTGATTACCTGTTGGAGTTTTCTGTTCTATTCTTAATATTTGTTCGTTTACCTCTTAGAACAAATAGGAACAGGAACACCAAACCAAAAGCTAAATGGGAACAGAAACAAAGAACAGAGGATTGATAATGGCGATTGTACTGACGGTGACCTAACCCTAGACTAACACACATGGAGAGCAATTAAGCAGGTATACTTAAAAAAAATAAATCAAATCAATTAACACATAACCTTCGAAAGAACGACAAATTAGCAACACAAACATACAATCGGTAGAAGCAAACAACAAAAAAAAAAAAGTTAGTGAACAGAGGATCGATGGAGGGTTGCGTGCGACGGCGGAGGATGATGTGCTTGACGGTTGACATGCGACGACGATTGTGCGACGAAGGACGTGTAGCTGTGTGAGTAGTGTGCTTCTTGTGAGGACTACATATAGACAGATCGAGAGAGAACCGAGAGAATTAGGTAAAGAGATCAAGCGACTAAGTTGCCGAGATCAATGGATGGGATTAGGGGATTAGGTCTCGGATTGAGGCTATGAAGGACATAATCAATTAAGAAAAAACTTGATTATATACTCGGATTAGGGAATTAGGAATCCGAGAGAGGGCAAACTGTTTGACTAGGAGAGAGAACTAAGAAAGAGGGTAAAATGTCCTTATAATCCAAAATTTCTATATATATAACCTCATGTCCATATATATAAACCGTTTAATCCGAGAGATAATTGGGGAATAGGAAAGCTCACTCGGATTGGTCACTCCGATTGGAAGAGAGAATGTGAAGGAGAGAAAAATAACCAAAAAAAAACTTAGAGCGAAAATAAATAAGAAAGTAAATAATTATTGTAAAATACAAAAAAAAAAAAAAAAAAAAAATTGGTAATTAAGAGTAATTAAGGTGAATTTTTGTTCGAAATAAAATTGAATGTTCAGGGATGTTTAAAAATTATTTTTTTAATTTTTTAAAGCCAAAATGTCCAAATATATTTAACCTTATTTCCTTTCATGATCTTTAACTAATGTCGTCAAAATGTCTTAGTCAGCATTTGTTTTTCCTAGTCAACAAATTTGTTTGTCCTAATCATAAATTTATCTTAGTCAGTAAAAACCACCATGTTTTATATAATATACTATAAAATAATAAATTAAAAAATGACTAAATTTTTTAATTAATTTTGGTGTCTCTATTTAAGTTCATGAGAGAGAGAATTAAGAGATAGAGAGAGGAAATTAAGTAATTAAGAAATTATATATCTTTTTATCATTATATATATTTTTATAAGTCAAAATTAATATTAATATAACTTTATTTCCTTTTAGACAAATTTAATTTCCTTATATATTCTTTAACTTAAGACCGCAAAATGCCCTACTCAATAAATTTGTTTATCCTAGTCAGCAATTTTGTTTGTCTTAGTCATATTTTTTTTGACCTAGTCATAAGCTTGTCTTAGTCAGCCAAAAAATTGTCATGTTTTATATAATAGATGTCATTCCGTAAAATAAAATAAAAAAAGTATGAATATCCACATTTTTTTTATTTTTCTATTTCTAAACTTTTTAATACATTTTCACGTTTTCTTTTAATGTGAATGCTCATTGTTTTATGTGAACAAAATTACGTTTTTTGTTATTTTCACATGTTTTCATCAAAATAACCAAGAAACATCAAATCAAAACATTGAAACCCCCCGATATCAAATATTCCCAAAAAAAATGGTATAAACAATCACAGAAAACAAAATTATTCAAACGAGAACAATCACCAAACATTTATAAATCAACGAGAATAACAAAATCAAACATTGTTTTTTTTTTGTCCCCCTAAATCTGCATTCACAAAACGTTAAAATAAAACCTAAGATCAACAAAAAAAAAAAAACTGTGTGAATTTCACCAAACATCATAACCAAATCAAAAATATTGAAGAAAAACACACTTCGGTGCACATTCACAAAAAAAAACCACCACAATAATATAAATGGCCAAAAAGACAAAACGATCAAATCAAGAACGATCACAAAACAATCACAAAAATCAATGCGAACAACGAAATCAAAACATTAAAAATATCCTAAATCAACGTTCACAAAACATTGGAACTAAGCCTTAAAGATTAACATTCACATAGCGGCATGAAACATTCACAGATTTGGAATGACGAACGACCTTCATTGTTCATCGTATACCGATAATTTCGAACTTTGGATCTGAGTAACGAACATTGGATTGAAATATGAGTTTAATGCAAATATTCACAAAAATCAACAAAATAAAAACAGATTTATCCCTAATTCAAACATTCATTAAAAAAAATAAAAAAAAAATCAAAAACATTTAAAATCCATGCGAGCGTTCATAAAAATACAAATCAAAAACATCGAAGAACCCTAATAATTAACGAAAAGAACATTCACCTGAATAAACAAAACTCCATAAAAATCAATAAAATCAGATAGATCTACCCCGGTGCAAACATTCACAAAAACCAATTAAAATGTTAAACAAGCCTAAAAAATGATCAACCAAAACAAATCATTATTACTGAACAATTACTAAATCTGAATATTCCCAAACCCCACCCACAGAGCGAAAATGAACATTTCCAGATCTAGATCTGAGTCCAATGAACAATTTCACATATTATCTTTCTGTCTCCCTCCCCCTCTCCAAAATCATAACAGAAAAACCTAAAAAAAAAAAAAAAATAGAGGAAAATTAGAAAGAAAAGAGCGATAAATGGGAGGGTAACAGAGAAATTAACGGACTTTAGAGAGGGGGAGAGAGAATGGTGTGTAGGAATTCTATTTTTGACGCTTAGACAGCTAAGATTATATGGAAATTAAGCTACAATCTCTCTCTCTACCTATAAATAACTATATCGACTGATGAAAAGAAAAAATTACCAACTGAAAGCGTCGTCAATTCCAAACTTCTTCCGTCAACAAAGAGATCGGAGACAATTAGAAAAAAAATCCAAAAAAATGAAAAAAAAATCGTTTGCTCTGACCTTGAAGACAACTTCAAAGTAAATAAAATTTAAAAAAAAAAAAAAAAAAAAACCAGAATTCCAGAGTTAAAGTACAAAAATAATATGTAAATATCATTAAAGAGAGAATGCACAGAAAATGATTTGGAACTGATTCGAAATTCCAGGAAAATCCCCCCAATTTTGGCGCGATCGAGGAAAGAGAAAGAAGGTGTACCCGCTGTGATGATTTCGAATTTCCCAGATCTAAAATAGATTTAGGAAAGACAAACGAGAAAGAGAGAGATAGAGAGAGAGAAGGCAGCGGTTCAGATCAACTGAAAAATACTAACAATAAAGAGAGAGAGAGAGAGAGAGAGAAGTGAACATTAGTGGCTTACGGCAACGATGGCTCGGGATGAGCAGATCTCTGGCGATAGTGACGAGCAGATCGTCAGTGACAAAAGCAGATCTTTCAGCGACGATCAGATTTTCGGCGACTGTGACGAGCAGATCTTTCGGCGGCTAATAGATCTTCATCGACGGTGACGAGCAGATATCCAGCAACGCGAGTAATTCTTTCAATCCCAAAAAACATTATTGTGCACCGATCAGTCCCAAATGCACTAGAATAAACCAGGAGGTCCTGCCGGTGGGTTTCTTTGAACCGATAACTCCCGTTTTCAAGCACGATCAGCAGCGAGATTATAGATTTACCCCTCTCGGTGGCTCACAATCACCATAGGCCAGATCGGAGTTTGACATCGTATTTTGAAGAGATCGCCACAGGGAATCTGTGCATCGTTGTCGTCGTTGGTGCTCCGAAGAAGATCGAGGAGTGGATGAGAAATATATGCATCCTGGTCGTTGTCGGATCAACGAAAATCAGAGATGAAATTGGGGATGGTGATTTGGTAAGAGAAATATGCAGAGATGAGAGAGAATTTGTAGTGAGAAAAACGTGTGGATCTGTGTTAATGGGAGAAATTAAAAAATCATGTTTTGTGTGGATGTTACATTCAACATCCAAAGACAATCATGTGGAGTTGTGTTACTGTGAGTCTGTTTTAGTGAGAGAAATTGAAAAACCATATTTGTGTAGATGTCACATTTAACATCCAAAAGTGATGTTGAATGTAACATTCAAAGCCGTTGTATCTTTTTGGCATTCAACAATGTAAAAGAGGAATACTCTCAACATGTAAGTATTGTTACATTTCAACAACAATGTTACATTCAACAAGAAAAATTTCCTTTCTTAAGATATACTAATCATATATTTTGAACGTGTAAATCATGTTTTGTGTAAATGTTACATTCAACATCTAAATGTAATTTTGAATGTAACATTCAAAACACTTGTATCGTTTTTGGCATTTAACAATGTAAAAAAGGAATACTCTCAACAATGTAAGCATTATTACATTCAACAACAGTTGAAAATATGTTTCACGCATTCAAAAATGACTATTAATATCTTATTGAGAATATGATATTTCACCGATCAATATAGTGTAAAAATATTAATTTTTCAATTATAGAATCACCAAAAAAATTTCTTTTTATATGTGAAGTTACACACCATTCTCTTTTTATTACGAATTCGTCATAATTGGGAGTCTTAGGGGAAAAGAAGAATTTGTCATAATTGGGAGTCTTAGGGGAAAAGAAGAAATCAGCTGGGGCGGTTTTGTGCTATTGTAGAAGGATGGATCCACGTTAGAAATTTCTTTTTCATGTTTTTCCTTTTTCAACCATCATGTTAAAAACGTGATGCTTCTAGATTTTTAGAGAGTTCTTGAGAGGTCTACACTTTTCTAGTTGTCTGGCTTCTGGTTTTTAGAGCTGATACCAGTAGCAATGTGATCATTAATATCCTGAGGAGGCAGATGCTTATTCAACGGTAAGCACCTAGCAAAAGAAAAATCTGTTTTAATGACAAATCGTAAAATGATTGCCGCGATCTTCTATTGTGGTATTTCTATTTCTTGTTATTACACAGTAAGTAATCTGTTCCTGTTTATTTTATTTTCTACAATAAGTTTTCTTCTTTCTGTTTTATCATATTTGATTGTAATACTTTTCTTATAAGAAAAATCCGTGCATCAAAAAGATCGCCGCAACGAATCCGTGCATTGTCGTCATCGTTGGTGCTCCAAAGAAGATCGACGAGTGGATGAGAAATATGTGCATACTCGTCGTCTTCGGATCAACAAAAATCGAAGTTGAAATTGGGGATGGTGATTTGGTAAGAGAAATATGCAGAGATGAGAGAAAAGTTTTAGTGGGAGAAACGTGTGGGTCTGTGTTAGTGAGAGAAATTGAAAAATCATGTTTTGTTTGGATGTTACATTCAACATCCAAAGACAATCATGTGGGATTGTGTTACTGTGAGTCTGTTTTAGTGAGAGAAATTGAAAAACCATATTTGTGTAGATGTCACATTTAACATCCAAATGTAACGTTGAATGTAACATTCAAAGCCGTTGTATCTTTTTGGCATTCAACAATGTGAAAGAGGAAAACTCTCAACATGTAAGTATTGTTACATTTCAACAACAACAATGTTACATTCAACAAGAAAAATCCCCTTTCTTAAGATATGATAATCATATTTTTCAGCGTATAAACCATGTTTTGTGTGAATGTTACATTCAACATTCAAAAGCAATATTAAATGTAACATTCAAAACACCTGTATCTTTTTTGGCATTCAACAACGTAAAAGATGAATACTCTCAACAATGTAAGCATTGTTACATTCAACATTTTTCTTACGATATGTTAATCATATTTTTTGGCGTGTAAGCTAGGTTTTGTGTGAATGTTACATTCAACATCCAAAGGCAATATTGAATGTAACATTCAAAGCATCTGTATCCTTTTTGGCATTTAACAATGTAAAAGATGAATACTCTCAACAATGTAAACATTGTTACATTTGACAACAGCTGAAAATGTGTTTCACTCATCCAAAAATGACTATTAATATCTTATTGAAAATATAACATTTTACCGATTAATATGATGTAAAAATATTAATTTTTCAATTATAGAATCACAAAAAAAAAAAAAAAATCTCTTTTTATATGTGAAGTTACACACCATTCTCACGAATTTGTCATAATTGGGAGTCTTAGGGGAAAAGAAGAATTCGTCATAATTAGGAGTCTTAGGGGAAAAGAAGGAATCAGCTGGGGCGATTTTGTACTATTGTAGAAGGATGGATCCACGTTAGAAATTTCTTTTTCATGTTTTTCCTTTTTCAACCATCATGTTGTTAAAATTGTGATGCTTCTAGCTTTTTAGAGAGTTCTTGAGAGAGGTTTACACTTGTCTGTTTGCCTGCCTTCTGGTTTCTAGAGCTGCTACCAGTAGCAGTGTGATCGTTGTGTCCTAGAGAGGCAGACGCTCATTCAACCGTAAGCACCTAGCAGAGACAAAAGCTATTTTAATGACAAATCGTCAAACGATTGCTGCAATCTTCTATTGTGGTATTTGTGTTTCTTGTTCTTACACAGTACCCAATTCCTGTTTATTTTATTATTCTACAGTAAGTTTTCTTCTTTCTGTTTTATCATATTTGATTGTAATACTTTTCTTATAATATTATCTGGAATGTTTATGTAATAAAGAAATTAGAGAGGTTTCTTCTTTTTGTTTATTTTTTAATTAATAATTAATTAAATAATTAATTATTTAGTTAATTTCGGACTAAATTTACCGACAGTTAATTTGATCCACTAAACAAACGTTAATACACATCATCTGATCATCATTTAATGTTTCGAATTCATCAATATTGGGAGTCTTAGAGAAAAAAGGAGTGATAGTGAAATCAACGTGGGCGGTTTTAATGTTACGAATTCATCATAATTGGGAGTCTTAGGGGAAAAGAAGAATTCATCATATTTTTAAAACGTGATGCTTCTAATTCTTATCTTTTTGACAGTCAACCATCATGTTGTTAAAAACGTGATGCTTCTAATTCTTATTTTTTATAATTTTAAATTAAAAATAAATATAATTTTAGTTAACATTGTGGATATGAATTATATTCAGTTTACAATTTAAAAAATTAAATTAATTTGTAATGGTTTGGGAGAAATAAACTTGTTGCTATTTAAAAAAAAAAAAAAAATCATTTCCACGTAATTCTGAAGCAATTTTTTTGTGACAATTTCAAGTGCACCAAAAAAAAATATTTAGTGTCAATTTGAATTGATAGTAGTTATTTTTCAATAACATAAAAAATATACGAGTGACAAAATCTATATGAAAAATTTAATATATAGACCATAAGAGAAATAAAAATAATAATATAGATCCCCAATTATTATAATAAAAATTTTAGTCTTTACAGATTTTTATAAAATAGTCTTTTATTCTTTGACCATATTTTTTTTTTATTATTTATATATAATGTCATTCTGTTAAAAAAAAAAAGAAAAAAGTATGAATATCAACATTTTTTTTTATTTTGCTATTTCTATACTTTTTAAAACATTTTCACGTTTTCTAGTGATGTAAATGCTCATTGTTTTATGTGAACAAAATTACGTTTTTTGTTATATTCACATGTTTTCACCAAAACAACCAAGAAACATCAAATCAAGACATTGACCCCTCCCCCCCCCCCCCCGCGGATATCAAATATTCACAAAAAAATGGCATAAACAATCACAAAAAACAAAATTATTCAAACGTGAACAATCACCAAACATTCACAAATTAACGACAATAACAAAATCAAACATTGAATTTTTTTTCCCAAATCTGCATTCACAAAACGTTAAAATAAAACCTAAGATCAACAAAAAAAAAAACACCACAATAATATAAATGGCCAAAAAGACAAAACGATCAAATCAAGAACGATCACAAAACAATCACAAAAATCAATGCGAACAACAAAATCAAAAATTAAAAAAAAAAATCCTAAATCAACGTTCATAAAACATTGGAACTAAACCCTAAAGATTAACATTCACAGACCGATATGAAACATTCACATATTTGGAATGACGAACGATCTTCATTATTCATCGTATACCGATTATTTCGAACTTTGGATCTGAGTAATGAACATTGGATCAAGATCTGAGTCTAATGCAAACATTCACAAAAATCAACAAAATCCAAACAGATCTACCCCTAATTCAAACATTCAACAAAAAAAAATAAAAAAAAAAAAACAAAAAAACAAAAAACAAACAAACAAACAAACGAAAACATTTGAAACCCATGTGAGCATTCCTAAAAATACAAATCAAGAACATCGAAGAACCCTAATGATTAACGAAAAGAACATTCACCTGAATAAACAAAACTCCACAAAAATCAACAAAATCAAAATAGATTTACCTGACGCAAACATTCACAAAAACCAATTAAAATGTTAAAAAACCCTAAAAAAATATCAACAAAAACAAATCAGTATTACTGAACATTTACCAAATCTGAATATTCTTAAACCCCGCCCACAGAGCGAAATTGAACATTTCCAAATCTAAATTTGAGTCCAATGAACGATTTCACTTATAATCTCTCTCTCCCTCCCCCTCTCCAAAAACATAACAGAAAAACCTAAAAAAATAGAGGAAAATTAGAAAGAAAAGAGCAATAAATGGGAGGGTAAAAGAGAAATTAACGGACTTTAGAGAGGGGGAGAGAGAATGGTGGGCAGGAATTCTATTTTGGACGCTTAGACAGCTAAGATTATATAGAAATTAAGCTACAATATCTCTCTACCTATATATAACTATATTGACTGATGAAAAGAAAAAATTACCAGATAAAGGCGTCGTCAATTCCAAACTTCTTCCGTCACCAAAGAGATTGGAGACGATTAGGAAAAAAATCCAAAAAAAAATGAAAAAAAAAAAATCGTTTGCTCTGACCTTGAAGACAACTCAAACTCGCGATTGTCGCGAGTTTTCAAAATAAATTAAAATAAAATATCATTAAAGAGAGAATCCACAGAAAATGATTTGGAACTGATTCGAAATCCCCCCAATTTTGGCGCGAACGAGGAAAGAGAAAGAAGGTGTACCCGCTATGATGATTTCGAATTTCCCAGATCTAAAACAGATTTAGGAAAGACAAACGAGAGAGAGAGAGAGAGAGAGGTGAACAGTAGTGGCTTACGGCAACGATGGCTCGGGACGAGCAGATCTCTGGCGACAGTGACGAGCAGATCGTCAGTGATTAAAGCAGATCTTTCAGCGACGATCAGATTTTCGGCGACTGTGACGAGCAGATCTTTCGGTGGCCAATAGATCTTCATCGACGGTGACGAGCAGATATCCAGCAACGCGAGTAATTCTTTCAATCCCAAAAAACATTATTGTGCACCAATCAGTCCCAAATGTACTAGAATAAACCAGGAGGTCCTGCTGGTGGGTTTCTTTGAACCGATAACTCCCGTTTTCAAGCACGGTCAGTTGCGAGATTATAGATTTAGCCCTGTCGGTGGTTCACAATCACCACAGGCCAGATCGGAGTTTGAAATTGTATTCCGAAGAGTTCGCCACAGCGAATCCGTGCATCGTCGTCGTCGTTGGTGCTCCGAAGAAGATCGACGAGTGGATGAGAAATATATGTATCCTGGTCGTCGTCAGATCAGCGAAAATGGGAGATGAAATTGGGGATGGTGATTCGGTAAGAGAAATATGCAGAGATGAGAGAGAATTTGTAGTGAGAGAAACGTGTGGGTCTGTGTTAGTGAGAGAAATTGGAAAATTATATTTGGTGGATGTTACATTCAACATCCAAAGGCAATCATGTGGGTTTGCGTTACTGTAAGACCCCAATCTTTGACATACATATAATTTTAGTCGCGTTTTAAAATATTTCAAAAATAACGGGGTTGATATGTTAATTATTATTTAATTTTAAATTTGAGGAGTTAATTCGTAAAAAAAATTTAACATTAAAAATTAGTAATTGGTTTAATTAATATCTAAAGAAAAAAAAGTTATGGGGTGTAGGTGTAAATTGAGCTAAACCTTCTCCAAGAAGGTATCCAAAAAAATAAATAAATAAATAAAAAATAATAATAATAATAATAATAAGAGGAAGGGAGCCGGCCAGCATATATATATATATATATAAATATATATTATAAAAACACATATCCACACGCATATATACATATCCACACCCACACACACGGGAGAAATGAGAGGAAGAATCGAGAAGAGGATGAAGAAGCAAATCAAAAACAGGAAACGGAGGAGAAAGAGAGGTGTGGTGTCGTCGTTGTCGGTGTGGGATCGGTCCGACAGTGTAAGCAGCTCGTCGCCGTCCATTCGTCCGGTGAGTGTGTGTATGTGTGTTGTCTATGCTTTGTGTGTGTATTTGGTCGCCGACGGTGTAGGTTTTTGTTGATTTCATAAGTGTGTGTGAGAGTCGACGGGGTGTGTTGGTTGCCTCTCCGACTGTTCATTCCGGCGATTGGGTGTGTGTTGTGTGTTTTTCAGTCTGTCCGACGATGGCGGTCGGCGGTGTATATTTGGGTGTCGTTCGTGGGTTTTTGTTCAACGATGAGTGTGTTGTTCGGTTGTTCGTTCCAACGTTGAAGTGTGTGTGTGTGTTTCGGTGTAAGCGTGTGAGCCGTCGAAGTGGGTTGACGACCACCGTCGTTTAGTGAGTAGGTGGTCGGTTGCGTGTCGTCGGTCATCCGTGACAGAGTGGATTTGAGTGTTTTCCATTGGGGTGGTTGCCGGTATTGGAGAGAGAGAGAGAGAGAGAGACGGCAAACAGAAAAGAAACGGAGAAGCGAGCAAGGAGGCGTTTGCTGCGGCGATGGTTGAAAACAGAACCGAAACAGCAAACAGGAACGGAAGAAGAAGCAGGAAATCAGAATGAAGGGAAAAAGAAGAGGAAATTATACAAACCACCCCACGAAAAACATAAATCCAATCTCGCGGCCGGTGGAAAATTCGGAGAAGGTAGAATTATGCACTTCTTTAATATATACATTAAATTGTCTCAATGTAAAATATATGTTATTATTATCGTTGAATTTAGCGTTATGTGTTCTCATGAAAAACGTCGAAATAGCGATAAGAAATAGTGAGATCGTTTGCATGAATAAATTCGATAAAGTAAACTGTAACGGAGCAATATTAGTTAAATAGACATATTTTATATTCAAAGATGGGGAATAGGAAATTATGAAAAATTAGGGCCTACATGGTTCGGATAGGGTATTTTTACATCAAATATTAATTTAGGCCTTGTCACTAATAGGTTCGCGGGCGTCGGAGAATCTGTAGCGGAGAGTCGGGGGAGCTTGTGAGTGCGGATTATCAAGTGAGTGTACTGTCTTCTTACCAAATTATTCTATATATATATATATGATGAAAAATGATTGTATTTAAATTTGATGATTTCAAAATAATATGGATCAAGCAGGTTCTTGGAGTGAGTTGGTAAAATGATCTTTTTGGGAAATTATGTTGGTTTCAAAAAGAAGGATTTAAAATAATTTCCATTGGATTTTGGGTGAGTTGGCGGAAATGAATTTTCGTTAAAATAGGGTGGTTTTAAAAGAAAGTTGAAAAATGAGTTTTGTTGAATTTGGTGGTTTTAAACGAGGATAGAAAATATTTGGTTTTCATAAAAATAGAGAGGGGGAAAATGGTTCTGTTAAAATTAGACGGTTTTTAATCAAAAGTGAAAAATATGATTTTCGAATTTAAAAGTTGGTTTTGTTAAAAAGAGGTGGACGTTGATGATTTTGACGATATTGATGAGGTGATGATTTATATTATGGTCTGTCCGGAGGTTGGTCCGGCAGATGGATAATTATTTGTGATTTGGTGATGATATTATTGAATTGACTATGCCATAGTTTATGATGTCCTGTCCGGAGTGTGGTGATTTATATTATGATCTATTCAGAGGGTGATCCGGCAGATAGATATTTATTATGTGGTGATTTATATTTTTGGTCTCCGGAGACGTCTGGTAGGCGGTGATCTGCACAATTAGGTCCACTAGGAAGGCATATCCTACGGATGGTTACGGTACCGTTGCAACTCCTGATCGTGAGGTTAAAACGATCACTATGGTTTAACCGATGGGTATGGGATTGATATGTGTGTTTGAGTTGTGGTGTTTTATATATATTGGGTGATTTATTATTGATTTTGGTGATTGGTCTTATTTAATACTGGATGAATTTGAATGGAACTTATTTATACCATTTTACTTTCACTGCTTATATACTAGAGATTTTACTAACTGTGTGGTGTATATATATTTATGCTTGATCCATTTAAATGTTGTATTATTTAGAATGTATTATTATGTTAAAAATAGTTTTTACTAAGAAGGCAATACACTCGTAGGTGAATCTTTTAGGAGACGGTCCCCTACTGGCATTAGGTGGAGTCATCTGGGAATTTTTGAGTTGAGCTGTCAGAGGTGAACCGTATGAAAAAAAGAAAAAGATCATGTATGTCTTGTATAATGAATTGTATAGTAATGTATGCATGTTTTAATGTATAAGAAATAGAAATGTAATAGGTGATGTTATGTTGTTGTCACGCCGGCCCTGGGATGACGGGTGTCCGAGGCGGGTCGTGACAATTTTGGTATCAGAGCTTAGGTTATAGGTTATGTAGACTTGTCAGTTGTTGTGTCAGTAGAAGACCATGAAATAGGAAGACGTGTCAGTCGTCTAGTCAGTAGGGGACATGAGATAGGAGGTTAATAGTCGGTACGAGAGTGATATTATTTCATTATATTAGCTAGTGCGTTGGCTTTGGGCATGGCTGGGTGTCTTATTGGAAATAGTGGGTATGATGAAAGTGAGATATGATTAGTCGGTGGATTTTAGTGGTGATGTGTTATTGGTAGTGGAAATGAGTGGATCGTGAATGTGGGAGAGCTAGTAGTTGGAAATGTGAGGTTTTAATTGAGAAACAACTATATGCGTATTACGTGACCATGAAAGACTTATCCGTAGGACCTAATAAGTCGTTATTAAAATACTAGATAATATAGCAGAATACACTTAAGTTGGAATATGAAATGACATTCAAGTGAGTATAAAATCGCCCTCTAGGCAATATGAAAGGAAATCTTATGATGCTCAAAGAGTTGTATTAGTTGGAACTAAGGACGTGAGAAAATTGGGGCGATATTAGAAAAAATTTGATTGGGTAGTACGTTTTAGGTTGACGGGAAGGTAGAGTCAAATCTTAGATGAATCAAAGCGTGTCTTGTTGGGGGAGGCGTAATTATTACCCCAGTTGGTTTGATAAAGGGTCCAGCAGGTTAGAAAAGCGTTAAAGAAAGGATATCAAGATATGGTATGCAGGTCTTGGGCACCAGTCAGAACAAGTGAGGAGGTAGATATTTTAGTAGCTTGAGATTTTCCCCTATGTAGTTTCTAAAAGAAACGTTAGGGTGCTAGTAAGCGTGATTAGTAACTGTAGTTGTTGTAAAAAAAAAAATAAAAAATTCTATAATTTTAAGGGGTGAATATTCGGCTCATTAAGTTGGCTAAATATAGTCGTGTTGATAAAATACAGGACTTTGGGATTTGGAATTTTTAACTTTGGGGACTTTAAAGGTGGTCGCCACGGTGTTAGAAAAATAAAAATAAATAAATAAATAAATAAATGGCCGAATAGTGGAAATGAAAGTAAATTAGCTTTCGGTTTAGGAAGTCCCTATAGGAGAAGCCTTGTGACGGCCCTAGGAAACCGGGTCGTTACAATAATTTGGATCATTAACTTATGATTTACGTGGACCTGGTGTTTTATCCAGGAAGATCCAGTGGTGGTACTTATCATTTAGAATGGATGGTTTGTTAAATCGACTTGCAAAAGACCAGGATATTAGATTGAGGGTATTATCAGTTGAAGGTTAGAAACTATGACGTGGTGAAAACAGTGACTCGGTCGAGAGTAGAAAAGAGCCTGTAGAACATTTCTAGAGTATGTTACAAATGCTGAGAGAAAAGCAAATTGTATGCTAAACGCAATAAATACGAGTATTGGTTGAATCGGTGGTAATTTTTGGGACTGGTGCTCTAGAGGCATAGTATTCAACGAGAATTCAAACGGAGTCAAAGTAGTGGATTGATGGAATATGGAAAAAGGCTGAGAACCGACGAGTGGAACTTGAAATCTTTTGGAGCTAGTAGTGATTGTGTTTGTTTTGACATTTAGTGACGTTTCCTGTATGTGGGAATTTGTGTTTTAAGTCAGACGTATTGGGTTACTCATACTAATGTACGTGTCAAGTTGGGATCTTAGTGAGTTTATTGGGCAGTTGATCAGATGACCACACTAACTAAGCTTTTAAATGTGGAATTAATATGTGTCGAGGGTAGGGTAGTGGCACAGAAGTAAGATGTTCAGTTGGGAAAGGTTAAAAAAAAATGTATTGGAAAATGATCGCAAAATTGACTTTTATGTCAGAAGTAATGATGAAGTCCTGATGTTTGAAAATAGATGGTGTGTTTCTAGTAACACTCGTTTGGCAAATGATACCAAATAGTTTGAAGTGCATAGTTAAATGTACGCGATGTACTCCGATAATATTAAACTGTATTGTGTTGTGTAATCATTATCGGTAGTTTAAATTGGAGCGGAAAAAAAATTGTAGAATGGGTTGCCAGGTGTCTTGTCTGTTAGCAAGTTAGGGTCGAGTGTCAATATTCAGGTAGGTTATTATAGCTATTCTAGAATGGCATCAGGAGCGGAGTCCAATGAATTATGAACGTTGAATGATATGTTCGATAATAATTAGTTGCTCCTGGATTGAAAATTTAACATATGTTGATACATGAACTTATAGATATTTGAAATTCCTGAATTGGAATTATGAAAGTATAAGTGTTGTCGTTGGAGTGTAAATTGGAAAATAATTTTTATCAAATTAAAGTAAGTCGCCATTGTCTGATATAATTCGTAGAGAATTTGAAATGCAGTATTGAATGGTGATATCTTAAATGGTGAGTTTTATAAGTAATAATTATCGTCGAAAAAGTCGACATGTTGTAAATATGGAAAGGCGGATAGTAAATTCCAGGTAATAAACTCTATTAGAAAAGCTGTATAGGGGAAACTGTAGTATCAATGGCTGATAGTTATTTTAAGGATTGGGGTCAAATTTCCATACTCCTTAAGGTGCCCAATTGGATGTTGATACCTAGTTTCATTTATTGGATTAACGGTTTATCAGGAAGTGCGATTTAGACGATGGAAGATATGTTAAGGAGTTGTGTTTTGAAATTTTCTGATAATAAGGCTAATTATGTGACACCGATGGATTTTTGTCTAAAATAATAAATACCTTTTTGTGATCAAGGGTGGCATCGTATAAAGCGCTATTTGAAAAGGATGCAGGATGTTAAATCAAATCGACCGAACTGAGATAGGAGAACATAACTAGACGTATTGGATCACTGGTAACAATAAGCGGAGACGGCATGTGGAGGTCATTAAGATTTCATGGGAAAAGAATAACTCGAAATGTCCATGAGTTGATATGTACTCATGATATAATATGTTACAGTCAGTAACTAGTGACTTTTGAGATGCATCAAATTTTTGTAAATGGGACGTATCTATGTCCTTCGATTCATATTTATACGTGAATATAAGTTTGAAGCATGTTGGGTAGATGGAAAGGAAATTAAAACACGTGACCTTGTCAGAGACTTGATTAAATGTGGAGGCATGAAGGGAATTCTTATAGATGACTCGTTGGATGTATTTGGATATGTAGCGAGGTGGTTGGTGATATCTATGTGGGGAAGGACATTGTTATGTTTTGGAGGTGATTTAAAATATATTTATGTGATTTTGGCGTGGTGCAAAAGATTTATCGGTAATATTAAGAATGTTTGTAAGAGAATTGAAATTCTAAGGCAAATACTGAGATTGATAATTTGGAGCTAATTGTGCTTATTAGATTGTTTATGCACTTGGTTGTAAGTGTTGTTAGTTTAAATATAAATCGGTGATATCATGGCAAACTGGTCGACTGGAAAATGTGGGAAAAAATAAATAGGTGTTGGTTACGGAATTTTTTTAGCCAGAATAAATAGGCTCAATCAATTGAGATTCTTTAACCGTTGGTTGTTCGTGTTAGCGTGATCGACCAAGTGCACCCTATTCGTCGGGTAGTGGATATAATATCGATCACTGCAAACGAAGTTATTGCAATAGATGAGTATAATTTGACGAAATAAAATTATTATAAATTTTGGGCGACTTGTAATTATGAGACCCTAAATAGGAAACAGTTGTTCTAAAATCACATGAGGCGAACATAACCATGTGATGCGACTTTGTTATACTAGTAGATTGACGAAAATTTTGGGACGAAATTTCTTTTAGGAGGGAAGTGTTGTAAGACCCCAATCTTTGACATACGTATAATTTTAGTCGCATTTTAAAATATTTCGAAAATAACGGGGTTGATACTGTTAATTATTATTTAATTTTAAATTTGAGGAGTTAATTCATAAAAAAATTTTAACATTAAAAATTAGCAATTGGTTTAATTAATATCTAAAGAAAAAAAAAGTCAGGGGGTGTAAATGTAAATTGAGCCAAAGCTTCTCCAAGAAGGTATCCAAAAATAAAATACAATAAATAAATAAATAATAAGAGGAAGGGAGCCGGCCACTTGGGCTCCCTTTGTTCAGCATATATATATATATATTATAAAAACACATATACACACGCATATATACATATCCACACCCACACCCACGGGAGAAATGAGAGGAAGAATCGAGAAGAGGACGAAGAAGCAAATCAGAAACAGGAAACGGAGGAGAAAGAGAGGTGTGGCGTCGTCGTTATCGGTGTGGGATCGGTCCGGCAGTGTAAGCCGCTCGTCACCGTCCATTTATCCGGTGAGTGTGTGTATGTGTGTTGTCTATGCTTTATGTGTGTATTTGGTCACCGGCGTTGTGGGTTTTTGTTGATTTCATGAGTGTGTGTGAGAGTCGACGGGGTGTGTTGGTTGCCTCTCCGACTGTTCATTCCGACGATCGCGTGTGTGTTGCGTGTTTTCCAGTCTGTCCGACGATGGTGGTCGGCGGTGTATATGTGGGTGTCGTTCGTGGGTTTTTGTTCAACGATGAGTATGTGTTGTTCAGTTGTTCGTTCCAACGTTGAAGTGTGTGTGTGTGTCGCGGTGTAAGCGTGTGAGCCGTCGAAGTGGGTTGACGACCATCGTCGTTTGGTGAGTAGGTGGTCAGTTGTGGGTCGTCGGTCATCTATGACGAAGTGGATTTGAGTGTTTTCCGTGGGGGTGGTTACCGGTATTGGAGAGAGAGAGAAAGAGAGAGACGACAAACGGAAAAGAAACAGAGAAGCGAGTAAGGAGGCGTTCGCCGCGGCAGAAATTCCGTCGCTGCGGCGGTGGTTGAAAACAGAACCGAAACAGCAAACAGGAACGGAAGAAGAAGCAAGAAACCAGAATGAAGGGAAAAAGAAGAGGAAATTATACAAACCACCCCACGAAAAACATAAATCCAATCTCGTGGCCGGTGGAAAATTCGGAGAAGGTAGAATTCTGCACTTCTTTAATATATACATTAAATTGTCTCAATGTAAAATATATATTATTATTATCATTGAATTTAGCGTTATGTTCTCATGAAAAACGTCGAAATAGCGATAAGAAATAGTGAGATCGTTTGCATGAATAAATTCGATAAAGTAAACTGTAACGAAGCAATATTAGTTAAATAGACATATTTTATATTCAAAGATGGGGAATTGGAAATTATGAAAAATTAGGGCCTACATGGTTCGGATAGGGTATTTTTACATCAAATATTAATTTAGGCCTTGTCACTAATAGGTTCGCGGGCGTCGGAGAATCTATAGCGGAGAGTCGGGGGAGCTTGTGAGTGCGGATTATCAGGTGAGTGTACTGTCTTCTTGCCAAATTATTCTATATATGTATATGATGGAAAATGATTGTATTTAAATTTGATGATTTCAAAATAATGTGGATCAAGCAGGTTCTTGGAGTGAGTTGGTAAAATGATCTTTTTGGAAAATTATGTTGGTTTCAAAAAGAAGGATTTAAAATAATTTCCGTTGGATATTGGGTGAGTTGGCGGAAATGAATTTTCGTTAAAATAGGGTGGTTTTAAAAAGAAAGTTGAAAAATGAATTTTGTTGAATTTGGTGGTTTTAAAAGAGGATAGAAAATATTTGGTTTTCATAAAAATAGAGAGGGGGAAAATGGTTCTGTTAAAATTAGACGGTTTTCAATCAAAAGTGAAAAATATGATTTTCGGATTTAAAAGTTGGTTTGTTAAAAAGAGGTGGACATTGATGATTTTGACGATATTGATGAGGTGATGATTTATATTATGGTCTATCCAGAGGGTGGTCCGGCAGATGGATAATTATTTGTGATTTGGTGATGATATTATTGAATTGACTATGCCACAGTTTATGATGTCTTGTCCGGAGGGTGGTCCGGCAGGTGGTGATTTATATTATGATCTGTCCGGAGGGTGGTCCGGCAAATAGATATTTATTATGTGGTGATTTATATTTTTGACCTCCGGAGACGTCTGGTAGGCGGTGATCTACGCAGTTAGGTCCGCTAGGAAGGCATATCCTACGGATGGTTACAGTACCGTTGTAACTCCCGATCGTGAGGTTAAAACGATCACTATGGTTTAGCCGGTGGGTATGGGATTGATATGTGTGTTTGAGTTGTGGTGTTTTATATATATTGGGTTATTTATTATTGATTTTGGTGATTGGTCTTATTTAATACTGGATGAATTTGAATGAAACTTATTTATACCGTTTTACTTTCACTACTTATATACTGGAGATTTTACCAACTGTGTGGTGTATATATATTTATGCTTGATCCATTTAAATGTTGTATTTTTTAGAATGTATTATTATTATGTTAAAAATGGTTTTTACTAAGAAGGCAGTACACTCGCAGATGAATCTTTTAGGAGACGGTCCCCTACTGGCATTAGGTGGAGTCATCTGGGAATTTTTGAGTTGAGCTGTCAGAGGTGAACCATATAAAAAAAGAAAAAGATTATGTATGTCTTGTATAATGAATTGTATAGTAATGTATGCACTTTTTAATGTATAAGAAGTAGAAATGTAATAGGTGATGTCATGTTGTCGTCACGCCGGCCCTGGGATGACAGGTGTCCGGGGCGGGTCGTGACAGTTACTATCAGTCTATTTTAGTTAGAGAAATTGGAAAATCTTATTTTGTATGGATGTCACATTTAATATCCAAAGGCAATGTTGAATGTAACATTCAAAGCCGCTATATCTTTTTGGCATTCAACAATGTAAAAGATGAATACTCTCAACATGTAAGTATTGTAACATTTCAACAACAATGTTACATTCAACAAGAAAAAACCCCTTTCTTAAAATATACTAATCATATTTTTTGGGCGTGTAAACCATGTTTTGTGTGAATGTTACATTCAACATCCAAAGGTAATACTGAATGTAAAATTCAAAACACCCGTATCCTTTTTGGCATTCAACAATGTAAAAGATGAATACTCTCAACAATGTAAGCAATGTTACATTCAACATCTTTCTTACGTTATGCTAATCATATTTTTAGGTCTGTAAACCATATTTTGTGTGAATGTTACATTCAACATCCAAAGACAATATTGAATGTAACATTCAAAGCACCTGTATCCTTTTTGGCATTCAACAATGTGAAAGATGAATACTCTCAAGAATGTAAGCATTGTTACATTCAACAACAGCTGAAAATGTGTTTCGCACATATAAAAATGGCTATTTATATCTTATTGGAAAGATGATATTTCACCGATTAATATGATGTAAAAATATTAATTTTTCAATTACAGAATCATGAAAAATTCTCTTTTTGTATGTGAAGTTACATTCTCAATAAATAAATGTATTTTGGTCGAAAAAGGACAAAAGTACCTAATAGTTTAAAAAAAAAGTGGATGGGACTAATTGGTGCATGGAAAAGCGAAAAGGGACTTATTGGTGCACACCCCAAAATAGAATGGGAATTAGCCGTTGTGAAAATGTAAAAGGGAATGGGGAATAGGGATTGTTTATGTTATATATTGTTGAAATACGTTATTTATATATTTTGTTATTTATAGTGTCTTGATTGTAAGGCATTATTAGCTTATTATTCGGGTGATATATTTTCTAATTTAGCCTACTCATATGGCTATATAATTGGGGATATAGAACCCATTTTGTATGAATCAATATATACAAAATATTCTTCTTCTCTAACCCTATATCCTTTTTGGTATCGAGAGCCAAGTTTTTCCAAACCCGCTACTACCACTAGCCCTAACCATCACTAGACTACCAAAACCCTTGCTCAGACACCACCAAACTACCAAAACCCTTACTCAGCCACCACCAAACCATCGCCACAGCAAACCCTAAGTACCCACGAACCACACAGCCGTGAACCACTACCACGATTGAAACCCTAGCTGTCACAAATTGCACCCTAATCCTAACCCTAGCCTTCGCGAACCCAAAATCACGAATCCAAAATCGCGAACCCTAACCACCAAAGTCACGAACCACCAGACTACCGCTATTGTCTGACCGCGAACTAAGATTGCGAACCCTAGCCTCCGCCACTGTCGACGATGACCCATACCTGTGAAACCCTAGCCACTGTCATTGCCCCATCACAAACCAAGAACTCGCGAAAACCCTATACCATCGAACCACCAATTTGCTCGATAGTTTTCTCTTCAAACCCTTGATTGCGTTTTCGCCAAGTGTCAATCGACCACCAGGAAGATTGCTGCAGGTTCTTCCACTTTGCAGAAGAATAATATGGGTATGATTTTGCTCCTGCACCAGTAGAATTCCTTCAATGATGGTCCTCATCCCTTCCTTCAGTGACGGAAGTTTCGTTCACCATCTTCGGCTCTTTCGTTCCGAGGGAATAGCTTGACCGTAAGTATGTATTGACCATGATAAAGTCAACATGACTGTCTCTCAGCTTCTTCAAGCTTTGCCTCTCTAATTTGAAAGCCAGTCAGCCAATCAATAAGTCTATTCAATTGGATAACTTCTTTGAATGTCAATGACAATCGCAGTTGCAGAACTTTTCTCCGGAATCAAGTTGGTTTTTCAGTAGCATTTGTCTGTTGTGTCACTGTTACAGTCTTATAGCCATGGCATCCAACAAAGAAAATATCGTTCTCGGTTCAGTAGATCCACCATCTGCTCACTCGGATCTTTCCTAAATTCAGGCCCAAATTGCCCAGCTTCGGGCTCAGTTCACCAATTTGGCATTGTCTTCCGACCCCACGGCTGTTTTTGCCTTAGGTACTCTTACTGCGCTTCATGGTAAGTCTGATCATCCTACTTGGATTTTGGATTCTGGGGCCAACAATCACATGACAGGTGACCTTTCTACCTTTACTTCCCATGTTTCGCCTGTTAATCAATCTGTGTGCATTGCAGATGATACCTCTATCCCTATTTGTTGTCAAGGCAATGCATGTTTATCCTTGGATATTACCCTTCATTCTATTTACTATGTCCCTAAATTTGCTTATAACCTTCTATCTGTTAGTCGCCTTGCTAAGAATATTAACTGTGTCGTTGTTTTATTACATGACCGTTGCTTCTTGCAGGACTTGACTTCGAGGAAGATTCTTAGCAGGGGATATGAACACGATGGTCTCTATTACTTTGGTAATACTCCATCTCCAACCGTACGACCTTCTAGTATGCACGCCTCTATATTACCTATTTTTGATCCTTCTATCTGTTCGTTAAAAAATTTAAACCTATGGCATACCCGTCTAGGACATGCGAATTTTCAATATTTATGTTGGTTGTTTCCCTCTCTAAGGAAAGCTTACAATGACCTTAACTTTCAATGTGTGGTCTGCGAATTGTCTAAACACACACGCACTTCTTATATTCCTCACATGCACCGTGCACCCTAAGCCTTTGATCTTATCCACTCTGATATTTGGGGGCCTTCTCCTGCCACTGCTGTTTCCAAACACCGTTACTATGTCACTTTCATAGATGATTATAGTTGATGTACTTGGGTTTATCTAATGGAACACAAATCAGAGGTTTACACTCACTTTACTCTCTTTCTTCAAATGATAAAAATCCAGTACAAAAGAGTTGTGTGCAATATCCAGTCTGATAATGGGCGAGAATACTTATCTGATGACTTTCGAGCTGAGCTTAATAAGCAAGGTATCCTTCAACAACTTACATGTCCCTACACCCCTGAACAGAATGGTGTGGCGGAACGTAAGAACCGTCACCTCATGTCTGCCGTTCATTGTCTTTTACGAGGGATGAATGTTCTCAAATCTTTTTGGCACATGGCAGTTCTTACTGCTACCTATCTCATTAATCGCACCCCAAGTCGTGTCCTTACAGGTAAAACCCCTCTTTATATATTGCACCCCACTCGCACTTTGTTTCTTATCTTACCTCGTGTCTTTGGTTGTACATGTTTTGTCCAAAATCGAAGCCCCACCTGAACCAAGTTAGATGATAAATATATTCGGTGTATCTTCTCGGCTATTCCACCATATCCAAAGGATATAGGTACTTCGATCCAGTTACCCACCGTACTTACCACTCTCTTGATGTTACGTTCCTCGAGACTGTACCTTACTTTTTCGGTACTGTACTTTCTCCACATATTGAGGCAGCCACTACTGAGGATCATACCCCACCTCTGCGTCCTATCCATGTCTTAGATATATCTTCTCCGCCCATATCACACCCACCACCTGACCCCTCACCCGTCCTTTTACGAGTCTACTATCGTCATCCACGTGTCTCGCATTCCCTGCCTACATCTTCTTCGGACTCAGGTATATCTCACTCTCCCATTATTTCTGACCTTGTTCCCCATCGTTACCTGACTCGGGAACATCACCCACTATCCCGCTACCTTCTTTCATGTTCTACTAATCATCTGATTTCCAAGTATTTGTCTTTTTAGGATCTCTTAGATCAATATATCTCTTTCATTGGACAAATTGATTCCGTTGTCATTCCTCTCTCGGTTTATGCGGCCCTCCGGAATCCAAAATGGGTTACCACTATGCAAGCAGAGATTGATCCCCTATAGCAAAATCAGACATGGGACTTGGTTGAATTGCCGATTGGTGAGAGGTCGGTTGGTTGTAAGTAGGTCTTCAGTGTCAAATATTTGGTTGATGGATCGATTGATCAGTACAAAGCACGACTTGTTGCTAAGGGCTATACACATATCCCGGGCAAAGACTTCGGTGCCATATTTGGCCCGGTTGCTATGTTGAGTATTGTCTGATTTCTTATTTCGTTGGATGTATCCCATTCTTGGCCTCTGCACCAGTTGGATGTCAAGAATGCATTCCTTAATGGTTACGTGAATAAGACTATCTATATGGAGCCTCCACCAGGATTTCGGCCTCAGGGGGAGTATTCAAGCAAAGTTTGTCGACTCCGAAAATTCCTCTATGGACTTAAGCAGTCTCCTCGTGCATGGTTAAATCGATCCAGTGAATCCATCCTCACTATAGGGTTTATCTAGTGTCACTCAGGTCATACTTGCTTTATCTGTCGCCAACACTAGGGACGGTACATCATTATCGCAGTCTATGTGGATGATATTATTATCACAAGAGACGACGCACCTAGCATTCAACAGGTAAAAAAGATCTCAGACAGATTTTTGACATCAAGGATTTGGGTCATCTCCGCTACTTTCTCGGTATTGAGGTTGCTCGGTCTCGGAAAGGTATCTCTCTATCCTAACGAAAATACACTCTTGATCTTCTTCAGGACACTGGGATGCATGGATGTAGACCAGCCTCCACTCCCATGGATTCGAACCTTAAGTTAACAGCAGACTTGGGAGAATTATTATCAGATCCATCAGTATATCAGCGACTTGTGGGACGCCTCATCTATTTGACTAATACAAGGCCAAATCTTACGTATGCTGTCAGTGTTGTACGCCAATTTATGCACTCACCACGTACATCACACCTAGATGCTGTCTACCATATCCTTCGGTACCTCAAAACATGCCCTGGTCTGGGTCTCTTCTATATGACAGAGGTACATGAGAGATTCTCCTGCTTTACAGATACTGACTATGCAGGATCGAATGACAATAGACGTTCGACCTTTGGTCTGTGCATCTTTAACGGTAGACACCTAATCTCATGGAAGAGTAAGAAGCAATCCGTCGTTTTTCAATCTTCTGCTGATGCTGAATATCGCGCTATGGCTCAAGGAACATGTGAACTCCTTTGTCTTCGTTCCTTTTTTACCGAGTTAGGACTTCCCGTGGGAAACTCATCTAAGTTGTTCTGTGGCAACAAGTCTATCATAATATTATCCTCAGATTCAGTTCTTTATGAAAGGACAAAACACATCGAGGTGGATATCCATTTCATTCGTGAAAAAGTCCGATTAGGAATCATCATACCTGTCTTCGTTCCATCTTTAAAATATGCTGCTGATATGTTCACCAAGTCCATAAGACCATATCTTCTTTAGTCAGCTATTGGCAAGTTAAGACTCATCAATATATTTGCCCCAACTTGAGGGGAAGTGTTGAAATACGTTATTTATATATTTTTTTATTTATGGTATCTTGATTATAAGGCATTATTAGCTTATTATTCGGGTGATATATTTCCTAATTTAGCCTACTCCTATGGCTATATAATTGGGGATATATAACCTATTTTGTATGAATCAATATATACAAAATGTTATTCTTCTCTAACCCTATATCCTTTATATATATAGGGAAAATTACCGACCAATCCCAATTTTAGCGTGAAACTACCAATCAAACCCGCATGTTTGAAAATAAACCAAATAATCCCAATCTACAGATTTTTTGAACCATCTAATCCCAAATTTTAAAAAACGCAGAAATTATATGACAAAATTACCACTGTATGATTTTTCTTTTTATAACTTCCTTATTTGGAGGTTTCACACAAAGTCATTTTATTCAAATCAAAATAACTTTTATTGTACATATTTTTTTATGATATAATTATACATTTAGATTCGTGTTAATAAGATCTTCAAAATGATATCACATTCAATATTTTTTTATTTATTTCGGATTCGCGTCACATTCAACATGGATGTTACATGTAATATTATTATTACATGGATGTTATATATAACATTACTCTTACACCATGTTACATGTAACATTCACACTCATTACGATATCCGATTCAATATAAGTAATGTTACTTTCCACATGGAATATATTTTCCATTGACAGATTTGTCCTTGCATTATAAGCGGGTTTCTTTAATAGGAATTGAGAGTTTCTATATTCAACAAAATCGTTTATTAAAACGAAAATAACTATTATTGTACACATTTTTTTTACAATCTAATTATATATTCAGATTCGTCTAAACAAGATCTTTAAAACGATATCCAACTCAATATTTTTTTTCATTAGTTTTAGTTTTCATATTCATGTTACATGTAACATGATATTTTCTGAATTTTTAGTTCCTACGAATTATAAGATGTTACATGTAACATCCCCTGAAATGTAACATTGATGTTACATGAATATTAAATGAAACATGATGTACTTACTAACATTTTGATTTTTGTTTTGGTTTGGTTTTGGTTAATGTTACATGTAACATCCTCTGAATTATAGATGTTACATTTCTCACATGAAATGTAACATGAATATGAAAACTAAAAACTAATGAAAAAATAATGAATTTGCTATCGTTTTAAAGATCTTATTTAGATGAATCTAAATGTATAATTATATTGTAAAAAAAATGTGTACAACAATAGTTATTTTCATTTTAATAAATGATTATCTATTACCTAAAGTAGCTCCGCAAAATAGGGAAGTATTATGTAGGCACAATAATTATGGGTATTTTCGTCACAAAAATGGCAAAAGGTTCGCTCGGTTCATGAAAAAAGGAGCGGGTGTAATTGGTAGTTTTCAACCATTTTTGGGATCTCCCGGTAAGCGCCCCATATATATATAGGGTATTGTGGTCCCTCCAAGTATACTTTTTAACTATCAGGGATCAAATATTAACAATGTTTCTCTGGATATTTATAAAATAACTTTTTTGCTTAAAAGGGTTATTGAGGAAAGAGAGTGTGAAATATGGGCTAAATATTAAAAAACTCAATTTATATTTATTGACATAAAGAAATGGCATAGAAAGCGAATAATTTTTAAATTACCCTTGAAAATGTCACTTAAAAATAATTTGGGTGACAGCAAAAATGGCACATGAATAATTTAGAGACACTATTAAATGTCACTAAATCTTTTAATCGCACTAGCATAAGTGATATTTTATAAAAATGATACTAACGAAAATTCTCAATAATAAAAAATTGCATAAAACCCTATACTGTTGTTAATTTTTTTTCTTTTTTCTTTTTTTAATTTTATAAAATGGTACATTAAATTTGGTGGAGAAGGAAATGGTATGTCATTTATTGGTTGTCCCCCGAAAAGGTTAAGAAAAACTACTAGTTGAATTTCCAACCAATATAAATAGCAACCAACATCAACAACAACATGAAAAAAAATAGTAACAGTAATAAATAGAAAATCAAAGCCTACACATTTGCAAAGGCGATGAATAACACAATTTCAGCCTCTCTTGACGGCATCATCGGATTCTAAATGTTTTTCTCCCTCCTCTTTCTCCTCCTCAGCCTATTTTTCCGACGTGGCCGCCGGAAGAAAGAAAACTAGTGTGCCCCCACTTTCACCAGTCTTACCCCTTGCCCTACATGGGGTCCTTCCTCTCAATATTGATAAATAACCACATTTTTTGGTGGATACACAGACTCGTGGCCAATATGGACACTAAAACTCTATGTGTCGAAACTAGCCTCGAAGTTCCTAAAGTGCCATGACATCATCTTTTAATCCCAGTGCATGTCTGCTGAAGTCAATAGCAATGGGTATCTGGTGACTATCCAAGTTGCTCACGGCGACTAGTCATCGCTAGCTCGTCAAAAAACGGGATGAGGAGGCCGACCACCTCCTTTGCTATCGTCCACTACCTCTGTCGTGGCAGCAGTTTGGTCCATGTGAAGTATGTGGTACAACATTACTATGGCAACGTGATAAAAAAAGTTAGTATTCGGAAAGAGGTGGTTCAGGTAAAGGGCAGCAGACAGTGGCGTTGGGGTTGAAGAGGTGGAGCACATGGGTGCACTCTTCACCATCCTATAGTATCTATATGCATTTTTGTGTATCCGATTATTTGCCATTGTTGAGAGGGTATGATTTGGATGGCATGAAAAAATTATGGAGACAGCGCTGGAAAGTATCAGAAAGTATCAAGATCATTTGATTGAGGAAAGGATTCAAGAGTGGGAAAATGGTGAAAAAGAAAGTAGTTGAGGATTAGCTTGATGTTCTCATTGAGTATAAAGTTGGAAATTAAAATACGGTGTTGTCCATTGAGGAGGTCAAAGGACAAATTTTTGTTAGTCTTTCTTATTCTCTCTCAACGATTTCTCTCTCCACTTATTTTTTCCCTTTAGAGATGCATTAAAAATCCTATCTTAGTTTCCTAAATAGCCAACTTAAAGACTTGATTATGAATTTGATCAAACTCCGACTAATATATATACTGTACACACACACACACACACATATATATATATATATTAAAAATTTAATTGAAATTTTAGTCGATTATTTTACAATTAGAGGTTGAAATTAAATAATAATATTTTTACATTACAAATTTATTTATTTTCACAAATGTAATATTGTAAAAAAATTGCAAATATATTTTTTTTAATATTATTTACAGGAACTTATGTTAGTTGCAATATATAACCCATCAAATGCCACTGAGTGGGCAATGGTAGAGATGATAAACCAACCCACTATCACAGAGATGGCCATAGACGAACTTGACACCATTGTTGGAAGAGAAGACTCGTGCAAGAGTATGACTTCCCGCAACTCAACTATACCAAGTCGTGTTTCAAAGAAACATTTCGCCGCCACCCCATCATCCATTTCAATGTCACTCACGTGTCAGTCTCCGATGCCATCATTGGCCGTTATTTCATCCCTAAGGACAGTTGATTGCTCAAATTAAATACATTAATTAAGAGCAAAATATCGTAGTATAGTGTACTTAAGTACGGGTGGTGAACCACATGGATTAATTTGTAATTATCAATTTCTATTTATTTTTCTTTTTTTAACGGAAATGGATTTTGATTTTTTGATTTTTAAATTTTAATACAATGAAAGTAAATACTAAATTTATGAACAAAAAGAGAACTAGGTTAGGAATAATGGATCCGTATTTTGGAATTTATGTTTTTATTTGTATTTTCTTTTTATCGCGAATCTGAGCAAACAAGTATTCCTAACTAACTACAAGCCGAAACTATTTATAAAGATCGGATTGATTATTTTATCGGCATGATTTATCTTCAGTATTTAATTCATACATTACACTAACCTACTGTGAATCAAAATCTAGGCATAAACTATCCAATACAATAATCAATCTCCAAAATTACAATTGTATGATTATTAAATTTAGACCAGAGGTATTAGATTTAATAATTTTATAAGTAACCGAATCTAAAATTAAAATATCTACAAAAATATTTTAGAATAAATTCAATCACATGATAATAACGAAGAACAATAATCCATATCATACAATGGTTTACTCAAATCCGAAATGAAATTGAAAACACAACATTACATAAATTTGAATTACCTCACCGCAATTCTAACTTGGTCAGAGGACATTAGCCTCTCATTGATATGTGAAATGATATTTTCCCGGATGAAATCCTTGAAACCGTCATTTTTCTTTTTCATATTTTCAGCACAAGCTTTCCTCCAAGAATTGTGAAAGTATGGTGCCCAAAAGAAAAATAGGAAAAAACTTTGGGACCAAAAGTGTAATTTCTTCTTAATAGAAATTATCTCCCTATTGATTACTATCGTCTCTCTTTTATCCTCAAGGATTCAAGAGCTATTGGGAAAAAAAAAAAAAAAAATCCCAACAACCGTTGGGAAATGGGAAGCAAGGTGGCTCCAATTTTGTTACAAGAGCTAGAAACTTCTATGCACAAAAGCCAAGGCAAATATGAGGAAGGTGGTTTTCAAAGTGGCTTGGCTTGGAGCCGTGGCTTGGTTGAGCCGTCTGTACTGATTTTTGTTCGAATCGCCATGGTTTGCTCGTTTCTTGTCGGTTTTGCTCTAAATTAATGCTGTTTTGTTCCATTTTCAAAAACCTAAAAAAATAAATAAAATAATTTAATTTATAATACTTTAATCTAATTAAAAAATTAACAAAATTAAATTTAGTGGTAATAAATCGAACAAAATGTGGTGCGATCACACTCCCAAATTTAAATTTTGCTAGTCCTCGAGCAAAACTAAATATAAAAATGAACTAAAAAATTACTTTCGTAGGGAACACGATTGCATTTAGTATACGTATTAAGCCTTTAAACCCTTAGGTCACCCCTAGTGGATGTGTATAGTCTTGTAAAGGTTTACAATGTTACCACATACAAACACCCCAAGTTCCTTATTGTGAATTTAATTCCTCACAAAAGATTTATCATTCATGTTCAATGCTAACATATCAAATCAATATCATACACAAGTTATTGAAATAGTCATCAATCTCATAACACGTGATTCCTAGCAATATTCATTTTTTGCACCCACAACATACATGCAACTCTTATTTATGATGAATTTAACACAAGTAGCTAGTTAATTGGTTTTAAACAATCAAACAAATTTTTCCTAAAAATATATTTTTCTCTTTAATATCTTTTTTTATTTTTTTTATTTTTATTATATATATACATAAAAAATAAAAAATAAATAAAAAACCGCTCACCAGTTCTCTTTAAATAACTGATATGTGCAATATTAATCCCATTAGGCTTTCTAAGATGTCCGTCTAGCAAGTGTTGGGCTAATGATCCCAATTCAATTGTCTCGGGGCATTAGGTGTTAAAGCACCCTTCAGACTTAATAACTCGAACACTAGGTGTTCGCTTCCCCCTTTTGATGTGAACACTCAAACCTTAGTAAGGCAAGAGGTCCGGTTACTCAGTAAAAGTTCATCATTATGAAAAAAAAATTACTATTATTAATTATTTAAACTCTAGGGATATGTGATTATCATGCCAAAATTTAGTAAACCAATTCATTTTCTAAATTTAAAATAAAAGAAAGTTATCATGCATCTAAGAGTAAAAAAAACGAAATATTCGTTTAAAAATCAGTGCTATGTTCCAATGATTATTCAACAAACTTAAGTTTTTACATGACAGACATACAATTAATGGATAGATTGATAAAATTAAGTGCGAAATAAGATATCAAAAGAAATATAAGCATTTAGAAGGAGAGATACAACCTGATATACAGAATGTTGCACTGATTATCTAATAATAATACAAAAAACAAAAAGTGCAGACAACCCTCAGAGCAATGATGCGTTATTTGTCACGAAAGAAAAAAATCAGGAGTAGAAAGTAATGCACCACAAGTGAGGAACTGATTCATAACTCAAATCTAATAAAAACTAAGGATCAAAACTCGTACCTAAAAATTAAACAAAATATGAATTCAAGAACAACAATATCTAAGGTAGAATACAATCTGCAACAACACAACAACACAAAACAGTACTAAGTAGTGTACAAACACTGAAGAACAACAATAGACAAATAGCAACAACAACATTGAATTATTGCCACTTAAGAAACCATACTACACCTCCAGAGTCTAATTCACACAATGCATCACAAGGAATCCAATTCTGAAGCTTCAATTCCATGAAATTCTTATTTTTTTAGAACAAAAATAGAAATTTAGGAATAAAATCAAACCAAACAATTATGAATATCACGAGCCAAAAAATCAAACCATATTTATAAAACAATAGCATAGATACAAATCCATTACAAAAATTGAGAGCCAAAAGGGAGAAGAAATGTACTTGGAACCATGGAGGCCACATCTTTCCAATCCACGAAGAAACCCTAAGCCCAAATTTTCGGAATTATAGATTAGTACAAACCCTAACCTTTTCCGTAGTCTTCTTCATTCAAGCCCTCTTTGCCGCCACTATCGTCTGTTCACAGGGCGATAACTTGTGGATAAAATTACTAATGTTGATCGCTCGCTTCGGTGTTTCTTTTTTATCTCATTGACTTCACCATGGTGGAAGGGTTTGCGGTTAGCTTGCTTCAGAAACCTAAGCTCTTCAGATGACTTTAGTGTTTCTAGATGAATTAGGCGTGAAAATGGGGCTTGAATTGTGTATGTATATTATTATACTAACATTTTGATAAATATAATATATTATACTACTATTTTGGTAATTAGTGAGGAATTATTTGGTTGTTAAATATTTTAAATTTTTTAGTCACAAAAAATAATTGTTGCTAATATTTTTTTATTTGTTGCTAAAATAAAATTAAATAGCAATAAAGTATTTATAACTAATTTAGTGTCGAATTTCATATTTCGTAACTAAAACTAATTTTCTACGAGGGATTTTTTATGTTGTGGCTAATAGTCATTAAGTTAGCGTGAAAATCAAATTTTCTCGCCAATACAACCTTTTTATGAAGAATTTTATTTTAAGTAGGACACTCATTATAAGAACTCACGAAAATGCTTGAAAGTCATTCTCCAACTTCATTCAAACTTTCTCTCTCCTTCTATTTTTAAGTGTTAGTATTGTACGAGATATTAGATTAGATTAGATTAGATTAGATTTATAATCTTCAACATTTAAGAGTTATTCTACGAGATAATTTTATTGATAAAAAAACATGGTGTCAAATATTTGTCACAAATATTTTATTAATAAAAAATGCACAAAAATAATTTCAAGTCATAAATGTATAACTTGACCGTGACGTTGACGAAAACTTCTTTCTGAAAGAAGTGTGAACTCTTTAAATTGATTTGTGCAAATTAGACGAGGAAAAAGTAATTTAATACTTACATTGATAATGTAAGAACTTATGGGAGAATATGCATTCCATAAAAGGTTAAATAAGATATTATATATATATATTGGAAATGTATGAAACCAATCTACAAATACTTAAAAATGTGGGTTGTCATGATAAATTAGTGATTTTTAAAAGAATGAAATTAACATTGAATATGTATATGACCATAATTATTAAATCATGGAATACATCATTCTTGTACTTAAATATTTTGTGTAAAACTAAGAGAGTTAATTTTTTTTAAATGAACAAACGATACTACATCTAGTAGTACCCAGAACTAAGTGTTTTACGAGTATATTGAGCCTAGATGAAGTAAAAAATGTATATAAAAGTAACCCCAAAGAATTTGTGGTTTTATTGCAATAAATAAATTTTTTTTGACTTGTTTAATATCTGTGAATTATATCAAGTAATGACATGTGAAATTTGACACTGTGATATTGTCAAATAAATCCATATATGATTTGATAATGTGTTGTCAAATAAATCAAGATTAAACAATTGGACTAGATTTTTTTATAAAAAGGGTTAATTACTCTTTGCCCCCTGGTTAGATTATTTTGTACTTTGCCTCCTTTGTTATTTTCGTTACCATTTTTGCCTCTATTCAAGTGGACTAAAATGCAACGGTTAAGTTTTTTGTTAACTCTAACGTTTAAAGTGCAAAAGTCAACAAAAACCTATTAAAAAGTGTTAAATGACATTTGAACCCCTTAAATATTTTAGTAAGGACTGTTTTTATATATTAAAAAACTTAAGGTGCTATTATGTATTTTTTTTTTGTTTCATCTTCTTCCTGTAAACTCTCTTTCTCTCTCTCTCTCCGGGGAAGATTTTCTAATGGCCAACATCACACTACTACCACCTCACCACGACCATCATAGCTCTAGGGATGACAACAAAAATCGAACCGATGGGTAACCGAGTGGTCTAGTTTTGAAACCGACTATATGGTTTTGTTGCGGTTTTGGTTTTAAAATTAGCAATCCAAGTGGTTTTGATTTTGGTTTTGAGATAGTAATCGTGTAACCGAACAGTGTAATCGATATTTTAGATATATTTTTATGATATATATACTCTCATTTTTTTATATATTTACAATTTAATCCCTAATATATAAATATGTGTGTTTTTTTTTTTTTTTTATTTACACTTTAATCTCTCATCTGTGCGTGTGTGTGTGTGTGTGTTAGGGTTAGTTTTGTGATTTGGTTTGGTTTTTAGAATCCATGTTTTATATTTTAGTTATTGTTGGTGCATAAAATTGATACATGCCTCAAGTATGGTCTAATCGGATGATAGGGAAGGTCTTCTTGATGGAGTTAGAGTTGTTGAGTCGGATACGGGGTTGAAAATTCCTCAAGTGAGCTAAAATGGTCAACCTAAAAGGCTGACTTATCGAAGTCCAGAGTCATGTTCCTCAGTGACCTGTATCTGCATATGTAACCTGGCAGGGGTTTTCCAAGAAAGCCCCTCTGGCGTGAGAATAAGATCTCAGGAGGAAAGAGTTTAATATGCTTTGACTTAGAAAAATAAGAATTAAGATTCATCTCAAGTATGTAAACAATAATTTCCACATCACGTATGCAAATACTAATTTTTCCATTACCTCGGGCATAATAGCCCCTGGTATTTATAGAAATGGAGACTACATAGTAATGGGCTTGAACTTTTGGGCCCATCTGGAGGCCCGCGGGCCTTTCATTAGGCATGTGAAAAACCTTTTGGCGATAGTGGACATGGGGCTGGGGCCCAAGTGCTGACTCGGTAATGCCTAAAAATAGCCTCATCATTAGCCCCCTAGCCCTAGGTGGCGAGGTAAGCGAGACGGTTAGGGGTATCAATTTTTGGTTGAAACGGGCGACCCTTGTTGATCATAAGATTTTGATGGATAATTAAATATTGATATTTTTTGTGGAACTAATAATTTTATTGAGTGTTTCAGTTTATTAGTTCTAGTGATATGATTATCATGAAGCTATTGTGACAAAATCTAAATGGATGCTAAAAATGATGACAAAGATGATGGGTTTAAAAATTATTTATATGAAATTAGTAAGTTGTATGAAAAAATTGAGTCTCATGAATATGAGAATGAGATTTTGAAAAATAATTTTTATGATCTTCAATAGAATGAATTTAAAAGGAAAAATCTTGAAACTTTTAATGAGGCCTTAAGCATTGAGTAAGAAAATGCAAGGTGTGAGCTTGATAGAGCTCATGTGAAAATTAATTCTTTTGAAAATGAGTGTCAAATTCTTAAGAATGATCTTAAATTTATGCATAAAAATAATTTTGGTCTACAAGTAATCGTTAGCACCAATGAGTGGTTAGTTGAGAAGACACAAAAGGAACTTAAAGAAGTTGTATATAAATTTAAGGATGTCGAGAGTACTAAACTGGTTGAAAAACCAATAGTCACTAAAACTGTTTCTCAAAATTGCCAACAATATCATGCTCCTGTACGAGACACCGACTATCCTAAGAAGCGTGCTAACAGTATTAAGTGTTTCTATTGTGGTAAGTTTGGTCATTATGAAAAATCTTGTTATTTATTGCATGGTTACCCTGTCGGATCTAGAAATAACTGGATTCCAAAAAGAGAAAATTTTGGTACCGGTACCAATCGGAGATTTAGACAAAGGTACAATAAATATTACATACCAACAATAAGATTTGAACATACAAGAAAGTACAATGAATATGCCATGCCGACGAGGGAATCAAGATTAAGTGTATCTAAGAAGAAGAATCATCACGTGCTAAATAAAAGAGTACAGAAGTAACTAGATCAATATGTGAGAACAGATAAAGCTTATCCACAACAAAAGGCAAGATACTAGTACAAGAAAAAACTTATTTACAAAGTTGTGCAAAGCAGAATGAAGAAAAACAGCCTAAAGTGCCAAACAAAGGCAAAGAAATTCTTACTGAATCAATTCCAAAAATTTCCACTCCTTAGAATGATGAAATTAAGGTGACAAATCAAGCATTGGTAGAATCAAAGGATACCAAGTTAGAAATTAGTAATCCACCAAAGATACACACACCAATTTCTCCCAAGGATGATCTAGGTATGTCGAAATTTTTAAAGTTTACGTTTATTAATTTTGTTAGGGAAATTGAGCCTGTTCATTTTGAAATTTAGATGTTTATGATATGTGTGTGTGTGTGTGTTTAAATGTGTGAGTAATTATTATTTTTTTTAAATATATGTGGATCAAAATAAGAGGTTAAAATTAAGCTAAGCTGATCAAATTAGGGTTTAAATGCACTAAAAGTCAAACAATTCAAAATGATCAGTCGACCAATAGTGGATCATCAGTCGACCGACAGTCAAAGGCTGGAAAACAGAAAGAGACGTATTTGTCTGTCGACTGACTCTAAGTTGGCGGTCGACCGATCATTACGAGATTTAAATACCCCTCACTTGTTCATTTCATTTCATCCGAAACTAAAACCATTTTCTTTCCAAAACCCTTTATTTTCCAAGTCCATTCAATCATAAACTTCACAAAATCAGTTCATTTTGGCTTGGATTTAAAGATCTTTGGGTCAAATCTAAAGGTATAGTGCTTGGATATGAGATTTGGTGACTCTTTGCCTCACAAAAAAGGTTGGTTCTCTCTCTAATTTCTAGGGTTTCGACTGTTACTTTGTTTAGGCTAAGTCTATTGTGTTCTTGTGGTGGATTTGTTTCACGTTTGTGAGAAAAATGCCTAAAGTTAAGAAGCGTGCTCAAAGAGTTACATATGACAATGAATATTTTAAAAAGAATGAAGAAGAAATTAGGTGTAATGAGGAATTTGTCAATTACCAGGTTACAAACCCATAGATTTTGTTAGTTTGAAATAGAAGAATATTGATGTTGAAGGGTATTTTAGAAATTTGGAATGGACAGATTTTGTCACTCAAAGAAATGAATGGATGCCAGTGTGGATAAGGATGTTTTATAATAATCTTACATATAACAATATTTATATGACATCATTCGTTAAAGGAAAAGAAATCAAATTTGATAGCGATGTTTTGAGTATTATTTTGGGATTGGAAAGAGGAGATGTAATTTCCTTTTAATACCCCTCACTGGCTTTCAATAAATTTTAATAGAAAGGAAATTGTTAAAAATTTTGACTTGGAAGGTGACAAAGCAAGATCATTATCCCTTGGGCGTCGGTTTCTTCATTTTGGTCTTAACCTATACGATTGTGCCTAGATGGAAAAGTCATGCAAATGTGAATGATTTCGATCTTTATTTGATGGATGAGATTATTGAAGGTCGAAAATTGGATTTGGCACATATCATGATTGATCATATGAAATATAATCTTTCGAAACCTTCCGAGGTGTTAGCCTGTGCTAATGCACTTCAAAGATTATTTGATCATTTCGGAGTTGAAATTGGTCATGATGAAGAAAAATTCATGACAGTCACATCGGGATGGATTAATGTGGTTAATGTTGTATTAATCGTGTATGAGTACAGAGGAAATAGATGGGTGAATATGATAAATCAGAGAAGGCAAAGTGTTCAGGCTATGAATGAGAAAGAGGATAATGAAGAACAAATGAGCATTGATCAGAAGACGGATTTTCTTCGAGATCAAATTGATGATCTATGGATACATACAGATATGATGGATGATCGGATGGCTGGGCTAGAGAATAGTATGACACGAATAAACACGAATATGGAAGCTAAATTGGGGAAAATCATAGGAAATCTGGAACAAATGTTCCAGTTTATGCAATCATCTCATTATGGATACCAGCAGCAGTATAGTGCTCACCTGCATTTTACAGGTCAGCCTATATTTGGAGCACAACAGTCCTTTGGAGGACCATCAGCTGTAGGGCCATCTGGCGCAGGACCTTTGGGAGTAGGACCTTCTACGCCATATCATCAAATTACTCCAGTATCAAATGTTCAACCAGGAGTACAGTATCTTCAGGAGCTAGCCACTAGTCCGATGGGACTATATTATCAGTTCTCTGGATAGGGTCCTTATCAGAGTTTATCTTTTGTTGTGATATTTGGAAAAGTTCCACAATTAGCATTTTGGTCTATAATAGCTAATCTAGGTTTTTGGTGAAACTTAACTTTTAGTGTATGGATTTTGACGAATTCACTAGACTTGATCTACTTAGTTAGATTTTTATTCCTAATGATGATCCACATGGTATTTAAAATGTTTTGTGATGTTTAAAATTGATTTATTAAATTGGGCTTTGTTTCTTTAAGATATTGAGTTTTATGAAATGATTTCGGGCGAAATAATCTTGTTTTAACCATTTTTTGGTTTATATTTGCCTAGAATAGTGTTCATTTGTGGTTCCCCTTCCCTAATTTTTTAGATGACAAAGGGGGAGAAGTTACTGGTGTTTTATTGAATATCTTAAACGGGAGCTTGAATTACTTTGATAAATATCTTCCGGGGTAAGTTCATCATTTTTTTTTTAAATTTGTGCTTTATGTTCATCTTCATTAATATGTTGTAACGAGTTATAAAACCCGTCCTCATATTCAAGGGGAATGTGGTTACATATTACTTTGACAAAAATATCAAAGTTAATTGTCATCATCAAAAAAGGGAGAGATTGTTGATCCTAAAATTTTGATGGACAATTAAATGTTGATATTTTTTGTGGAACTAACGGTTTTATTGAGTGTTTCACTTTATTAATTCCAGTGATGTGATTACCATGAAGATATTGTGACAAAATCTAAATAGATGTTAAAAAATGATGACAAAGATGATGGGCTTTAAGAGATTAGAGAATTTGAAGAATCTCGGGAAAACAACCCAGGTTAAATTTTGACTCTTAATGTATCCCAACTAGGATCACACATGACACAAAATATTTTTCAAAACATTAATAATTAATTAAAATTGAATTTACGAATTTAGTGGAGCTAATCGAGAAAAGAAATCAGTTAAAGGGGCGAAAACGTCGAAAAAAATGAATTAAAAAAAATGGAAGAGATGTTCCAACAATGATCAGTCGACAGGTTGGTCGACCGATGCTTAATAGATGAATTTGTTGAATCTCTCAGTCGACTTGTAGGTCGACCTGGGCTTAAAGTGTGAACTCTTTGAATTAGTAGGTCGACAGGTAGGTTGATGTGTGGATAGAATAAAAAGTCTCTGAATCGTTAGGTTGACTAATAGGCCAACTTATGAAACTCTTTGAATTGTCCAGTCGACAGGAGAAGGATGGGTGGTCGACTGATGGGCAAAGAGTTTTTGACTTGGGCTACATCCTGAATCGGGTGGTCGACAAACAAGCCTTAGTCGGTCGACTAATGTGTCTATTTCAGATTTTATGGAATCTCAGATTTTATTCAAAATGTAGTCATTACTAGCCATTTTATGGTTAAGATTCACGAGATATCTTAGGGATTTGATATGTTTTAAGTTATTGAAATGATATTTTAATATCCCTATAAATATTGTTCAAATATTTTTGATATTTCTCAATTTGGTACATTAAATTTTTTCAATCTTATCTAATTGAGTTTGTATAAAATTTTGAGGGACTTAATTGAATGTTTTAAAAGATATTTTTAAGTACATTATACCAGAAATAAATCATTATGATATATAGGGTATATTGGAGTAATTAAGTGTCATGATTTATGGGAACTAGCCGTTGCAGAGCTTGTTTTATTTCCCTATAAATAGATTTGCATTTTTCACATTTATGAGATAGATATCAAGAGAATTATTCTGAGTTATTCAGATTTCGTGCTTCCTAAGAGTTATCATACTGAGAGTTTTTAAGATTTTTCTTAAAGATCGTTCTTAAGAAACTATTGTTCCGGTCACCAACGTGAAATTGATTTGCTTATTGTCATTTATTTGGTGTATTCCAAGTGAGATCATTCCAAATTACTTGTTATTAATTGTTGCTTGATCTTATTATTATTTATTTGAAATTTGATCTTTGAAATTACTTTCTGAATTTTTATTGAAAAAATATTTTTAAAATAATTTCTTAAGGAAATCTGATTACGTGCTACTCATTTTATTTGAAATCAGATTTTGAAATTCTCACATTTCTATCATTAGTATTGAGACATTTATCGAGTTTAAATTTATCTGGGGTGCTTGAAGCTCCGAGTGAGAAAATAGCTTATCAATTTGTAATTGGTGAGTTGAGAGTCGGATTAGATACTACTGGGAGTGTCTAATCAAAGGGTAACTGGTTTCAGTCTCTTCCGGTAAAGAGATTGAGGTGTTAATTCTTCCTTGATAGAATTAATTTGTGAGTGATTTTGTAACGGTTCAATGCTTATTGAGTAAAATGATATTTGGAGTGTTTTTGTGAGATTTTGATTCTTGAGCCTAAGGTATTAAAAGAATTAGGTTAATCTTGAGCCTGTGAAAAAATAGGTTATTTCTAAGCCTATGAAGTTGATTCTGAGTCTGCGAAAAGAATCATTGTAAGGGTTTGATTCCTACCTTTAAAAGAATCTTGAGTTTAGTAGGTGTGACTTTCCGTGGAGCTCAAGGTACTGAATTAGCCAAGAATAGCTTGGTGAACCAGTATAAATTTCTGGTGTGTTGCAATCTTTAAATTATTTATTTTTGTGTTGTTTAGTGTGCACCTAGTTGATAATATATTTTCGCTGCTAAATAAAGATAATAATTAATTTAGAATAAAAAATAATTATTTAATTTTTGAAGTATTTTACTTTGACTAATTTTTTATCTACCCAATTCATCCCCCTCTTGGGTAGCTCATTGGGTCAACAATTGGTATCAGAACTGGTTTTAGCTCGATATACTTCAC
The DNA here is from genome assembly GCA_016647705.1 of Eucommia ulmoides. NCBI lineage: Eukaryota > Viridiplantae > Streptophyta > Magnoliopsida > Garryales > Eucommiaceae > Eucommia > Eucommia ulmoides. Next base: position 16,914,310 of record CM028330.1, on the reverse strand, counting down.
AGTATAGCTAAACACAATCACATAGAGTGTCATGATTCTAATGTTATGTGTTCAACTGTTGACTCTACTTCTTCAGATAGTTATGGTTATGCTTGTGAGACTAATATGATTTGCAATAATGATAATGTAGATAAGTCTATTGAGATGTTTATTGTACTTACGTACATTTTTGGAAAAGAGAATTTTAAACTAGAGTAAAAAATTGCAACTCTTGAAAATAAGAAGGTTAGTACAGTCAAATCTTTCAAGAAAAATAATTTGGACAAATATTTTGAAACTGATGAGTTTAAAAATGTTTTATCTAAAATTAGTAAGTTGTTTGAGAGAATTTAGTCTCTTGAAAATGGGACTGAGATTTTGAAAAATGATTTTTATGACCTTTAACAGAATGAATTTAAAAGGAAAAATCTTGAAACTTTGAATGAGGCCTTGATCATTGAGTTGGAAAATGCAAGGTGTGAACTTGATAGAGCTCATGTGAAAATTCATTCTTTTGAAAATGAGTGCCAAATTCTTAAGAATGATCTTCAATTTACGCATAAAAAGAATTTTGGTTTACAAGTAAAGGTTAGCACCCATGAGCGGTTACTTGAGAAGACACAAAAGAAGCTTAAATAAGCTATGGATAAATTCAAGGATGTTTAGAGTACTAAATTGGTTGAAAAACCAATAGTAACTAAAGTTGCTTCTCAAAATCGCCAACAATATCTTGCTCATGTACGAAACACCGACTATCCTAAGAAGCGTGCTAATAGTATTAAGTGTTTCTATTGTGGTAAGTTTGGTCATTATGAAAAATCTTGTTATTTATTGCATAGTTACCCTGTTGGATACAGAAACAACTGGATACCAAAAATAGAAAATTTTGGTACAGGTACCAATCGGAGATTTAGACAAAGGTACAATGAATATTACATGCCGACAAGAATATTTTAACATACAAGAAAGTACAATGAATATGCCATGCCGACGAGGGAATCAAAATTCAGTATATCTAAGAAGAAGAATCAGCACGTGCTAAATAAAAGAGTATAGAAGCAACAAGCTCAATATGTGAGACCTGATAAAGCTTATCCACAACAAAAGGCAAGATATCATACAAGAAAAAACATATTTACAAAGTTGTTCCAAAGCAGAATGAAGAAAAATAGCCTAAAGTGTCAAACAAAGGCAAATAAATTCTTAGCGAATCAATTCCAAAAATTGCCACTCCTAGGAAGGATGAAATTAAGGTAACAAATCAAGCATTGGTGGAATGAAAGGATACCAAGTTAGAAATTAGTAATCCACCAAAGGTACACACACCAATTGCTCCCAATGATGATCCAGGTATGTCAAAAAATTTAAAGTTTATGTTTATTAATTTTGTTAGGGAAACTGAGCTTGTTCATTTTGAAATTTAGATGTTTGTGATGTATGTGTGTGTGTGAGTGTGTTTAAATGTGTGAGTAATTAATTTTTTTTAAAAAAAATATTTGTGGATCAAAATAAGAAGTAAAAATTGAGCTAAGTTGATCAAATTAGGGTTTAAATGCACTAAAAGTCAAACAGTTCAGAATGATCAGTCGACCGATAGTAGATCATCAGTCAACCGACAATAGAAGGCTGGAAAATAAAAAGAGACGTCTTATTCGTCTCTTGACTGACTCTAAGTTGGTGGCCGACCGATCGTTACGGGATTTAAATACCCCTCACTTGTTCATTTCATTTCATTTGAAACTAAAACACTTTTCTATCCAAAACCCTTCCTATTCCAAGTCCATTCACTCATAAACTTCACAAAATTAGTTCGGTTTGGCTTGGATTTGAAGATCTTTTGGTCGGATCTAAAGGTATAGGGCTTGGATCTGAGATTTGGTGACTCTTTGCCTCTCAAAAAAGGTTGGTTCTCTCTCTAATTTCTAGGGTTTCAGGTGTTACTTGTTTTAGGCTAAGTCTATTGTGTTCTTATCGTGGGTTTGCTTCAAGTTTGTGAGAAAAATGCCTAAAGTTAAGAAGCATGCTCAAAGAGTTATATATGACAATGAATATTTTAAAAAGAAGGAAGAAGAAATTTGGTATAATGAGGAATTTGTCAATTGAAGGGTTTTAGGTGGCAAACCCATAGATTTTGTTATTTTGAAAGAGAAGAATATTGATGTTGAAGGGTATTTTAAAATTTTGGAATGGACCGATTTTGTCACTCAAAGAAATGAATGGATGCCAGTGTGGGTTAAGATGTTTTATAGTAATCTTACTTATAACAATGTTTATATGACATTCTTCGTTAAAGGAAAAGAAATAAGATTTGATTGCGATGTTTTGAGTATTATTTTGGGATTGGAAAGAGGAGATGTAATTTCCTTTTAATACCCTTCACTGGCTTTCAATAACTTTTAATAGAAAGGAAATTGTTAAAAAATTTGACTTGGAGGGTGACAAAGTAGGATCATTATCCCTTGGGCATCGGTTTCTTCATTTGGTGTTAACCTATACGATTCTGCCTAGATGGAAAAGTTATGCAAATGTGAATGATTTCGATCTTTATTTGATGGATGAGATTATTGAAGGTCGAAAATTAGATTTGGCACATATCATAATGGATCATATGAAATATCATCTTTTGAAACCTTCCGAAGTGTTATCCTATGCTGATGCACTTTAAAGATTGTTTAATCATTTCGGAGTTGAAATTGATCCAGATAAAGAAAAATTCATGACAATCACATCGGGATGGATTACTGTGGGTAATGTTACACTAATGGGGTATAAGTATACAGGAAACAAATGGGCGAAGAAGAGAAATCAGAAAAGGCAAAGTATTCAGGTTCGAGATCAAGTTGATGATCTACGGATACATGCAGATATGATGGATGATCGGATGCCCGGGCTAGAGAATAGTATGACCAGAATGAACATGAATATGGAAGCTGGATTTGGGAAAATCACGAGAAATCTGGAATAAATGTTCGAGTTTATGCAATCATTCCATCATGGATACTAGTAGCAGTATAGTGCTCAGCTGCACTTTACAGGTCAGCCTATGTTTGGAGCACAACAGTCCTTTGGAGGACCATCAGCTATAGGGTCATCTAGAGCAGGACAATCGGGAGCAGGACCTTCTACACCGTATCATCAAATGACTACGGGATCTAATGTTCAACCAAGAGTGTAGTATCCTCAGTAGCCAGCCACTAGTCCGATTGGACTATATTATTAGTTCTCTGGACATGGTCCTCATTAGACTTTATCTTTTGTTGTGATATTTGGAGAAGTCCCACAATTAGTATTTTGGTCTGTAATAGCTAATCTAGTTTTTTGGTGAAACTTAACTTTTAGTGTATGGATTTTGACGAATTAGATAGACTTGATCTACTAAGTGAGATTTTTATTCCTAATGATGATCCACATGGTATTTAAAATATTTTTTTATGCTTAAAATTGATTTATTAAATGGGGTTTTGTTTCTTTAAGATATTGAGTTTTATGAGCTGATTTAGTGTGAAATAATCTTGTTTTAACCATTTTTTGGTTTATATTTGCCTAAAATAGTGTTTATTTGTGGTTCCCCTTCCCCACTTTTTGAGATGACAAAGGGGGAGAAGTTACCGATGTTTTATTGAATATCTAAAGGGGGAGCTTGAATTACTTTGATAAATATCTTCCGGGGGAGTTCATCATTTTGTTTTTTGAAATTTGTGCTTTATGATCATCTTCATTAATATGCTTTAATGAGTTATAAAACATGTCCTCAAATTCAGGGGGAATGTGGTTACATATTACTTTGACAAAAACGTCAAAGTCAATTGTCATCATCAAAAAGGGAGAGATTGTTGATCCTAACATTTTGATGGACAATTAAATATTGATGTTTTTTATGGAACTAATAGTTTTATTGAGTGTTTCAATTTATTAGTTCCAGTTATGTGATTATCATGAAGATATTGTGACAAAAGCCAAATGGATGGTAAAAAACGATGACAAAGATGATAGACATTAAGAGATTGAACAATTTGAAGAATCTAGGGAAAACAACTCAGGTTAAATTTTGACTATTAATGTATCCCGACTAGGATCACACATGTAACAAAATGTTTTTCAAAATTATTTATGTTTTTAGGATCCTAATTAGTTAAATTATTTGCTTTTATGTGTAATTGAAAAAGAAACATTGATAATTAATTAAAATTGAATTTAAGAATTTAGTGAAACTAATCGAGAAATGAAATCGGTTAAAGGGGGAAAAACGTCGAAGAAAATGAATTAAAAACAAATTGGGAGAGATGTTCCAGCATTGATCAGTTAACAGGTAGGTTGACCAATGCTTAATAGATGAAGTTGCTTAATCTCTTGGTCGACTTGTAGGTCAACTTGGGCTTAAATTGTGAACTCTCTGAATCCGTAGGTCGACTTGTGGCTAAAATAGAAAGTCTCTGAATCGTTAGGTCGACTGATAGGCTGACTTATGAAACTTTCTGAATTGTCCAGTTGATAGGAGAAGGATGGGAGGTCGACCGATGGGTGAAGAGTTTTTGGATTGGGCTAAATCCTGAATCGGGCGGTCGACAGATAGGCCTTGGTCGGACGACTGATGTGTCTATTTCAGATTTTATGGAATCTCAGATTTTATTCAAAATGTAGCCGTTACTAGCCGTTTTGTGGTTAAGATTCATAAGATATCTTAGGGATTTGATATGTTTGAAGTTATTTAAATGATATTTTAATATCCTTATAAATATGGTTCAAATATTTTTTATATTTCTCAATTTGGTACATGAAATTCTTTCAATCTTATCTAATGTTTGTATAAAAATTTGAGGGACTTAATTGAATGTTTTGAAAGATATTTTTAAGTACATTATACCAAGAATAAATCATTATGATATATAGGGTCTATTGGAGTAATTAAGTGTAATGATTTATGAGAACTAGCAATTGGAGGGCTTGTTTTATTTCCCTATAAATAGACCTGCGTTTTTCACATTTATGAGATACATATCAAGAGAATTATTCTCAGTTATTCAGCTTTCGTGCTTTCTAAGAGTTATCATATTGAGAGTTTGTAAGATTTTTCTTAAAGATCATTCTTAAGAAACTATTGTTCCGATCACCGACTTGATGTTGATTTGCTTATTGTCATTTATTCGGTGGATTCCTAGTGAGATCATTCCAAATTACTTGTTATTAATTGTTACTTGATCTTATTATTATTTATTTGGAATTTGATATTTGAAATTGTTTTCATGATTTTTATTGAAAAATTATTTTTAAAATAATTTTTTAAGAAAATCTTATTACGTGCTACCCATTTTATTTGAAATCAGATTTCGAAATTCTCCATTTTCTATCACTTGTATTGGGACATTAATCGAGTTTAAATTTATCTAGGGTGGTAGAAGTTCCGAGTGGGAAAATAGCTTATCAATTTGTAATTAGTGAGTTGAGAGTCAAATTAAAAACTACTAAGAGTGTCTGATCAAAGAGTAGCTGGTTTCAGTCTCTTTCGGTAAAGAGATTGAGGTGCTAATTCTTCGTTGATAGAATTAATTTGTGAGTGATTTTGTAATGGTTCAATCCTTACCAGGTAAAAGGATATTTAGAGTGTTTTTGTGAGGTTTTGATTCTTGAGCCTAAGGTATAAAAAGAATTAGGTTAATCTTGAGCCTGTGAAAAAGATAGGTTATTCCTGAACCTGTGAAAGGGAATTGTAAAAGTTGATTAAAAGCCTGAGAAAAGAATAATGGTGAGGGTTTGGTTCCTATTTTTAAAGAAATCTTGAGTTTAGTGGGTGCAACTCTCCGTGGAGCTCGGGGGACTGAATTAGCTAACAATAGCTTGGTAAACTAATAGAAATTTCTAGTGTGCTGCAATCTTTAAATTATTTATTTTTGTGTTATTTGGTGTGCACATAGTTGATAATATATTTCCGCTGTTAAATAAAGATAAAAATTAATTTAAGATAAAAATTAATTATTTGATTTTTGAAGTATGCACATGGCATTCTCCTCTGATACTCTCTAGAAGGGCGAGGCCTAAGGAGAGAGCGTGTTGAGCACATTGCGGCACTGCTCACCTGAAACTCTGGTTGATACATTTGGAGAAGGCACCCATTTGTGCCCTGCTGGCCAAAGGTACCGTGGCATAGTAGTAAGCATAAGATAAGATGATACCTGCTAGAGAAAATGAGGCGAAACGTTTGGACGACGCTCCTAGACAACGTTTTTGGATAAGGTCGTTGTTTGGACCCTGTTGACTAGGAATATCGAGGCAGGACATTGCCCGTCACCATATGGACCATGCCGACTAGAAGTAGCGCGCCAGGGTAGTGTTGGTCACCATCTGGGTGCAAGTTGGTTACCGGACGGTTGTCGGCCAAAAATATCTCGAAATTAACTCGAAATATCTCAAAAATATCTTGAAAAAAATCCTGAAAATATCAAAAAAAATATCCAAAAAAAAATATCCCAAAAATATCTCAAAAATATCCCAAAAATATCTTGAAAATATCTCAAAAATATCACGAAACAATCTTGAAAATATCTTGAAACTAATTCGGGCGGCACGCAAGCGTGTAAGCTTTTGAGCGGCACAAGTAGGGTACTTCAGAGTCTACCCCTTCCTGTTGACGTTTCTGCCAAATCAATTTCTGTTTGGACGCATTTTTAAAGGTATTTAGTTGCAAGCCGTCAAACCCAATCAATGCCCTACCCTTGGCTGATAACATTGCTCTTATTCTAGCTACGAACTATTGACCTCAAGAGTGGGTTTGGTTGTCACCCGCAATGTTGAATGTCGGAATGAGGCTTGTGGAGAGTCACCCACGACACCGAAAGTCAAGATATTGATCTGGAGAATAACAGGCGACTCAAGAGGTTGGAGTACCACTGAGGAGAATCATCCGCGAAGCCGAGTTCCGGGATGCAACTCAGGGGGTCAGAATGCAACGATGGAGAATCACTCGCAACACCGAGAGCTGAAATGCAACTCAAGGGGTCGGAATGTAGCTGTGGAGAATCACTCATGACGCTGAGAGCCGAGATGCAACTTACGGGGTTGAAATGTAGCCGTGGAGAATTACTTGCGATCCCTAGAGCCGAGATGCGACTCAGGGGGTCAGAGTGTAGTCGTGGAGAATCACTCGCGACACCAAAAGCCAAAATGTTGATCTGGACAATCATCTGCGATTTAGGGAGTCAAAATACCATTGTTGGAGACAGGCTAGAGGGCGCTCATCTCCTCCTTAAGTGGGGCGAAGGGCTGCTCGTCTCCATATCTGAGCCTCACTTAGAGATAGGCTAGAAGGTGCTCGTCTCCGTGTCTGGTAGGATGGAGGGTTGCTCCTCTTCTCTTTTGAGTCACACATGCACGGTTGGCCGCTGCTTGGATAAGGACAGCAGGTAAGCGCCCGCCCCTACCCACGACGAGCCCTCAGGTCAGTTCTTGTTGTATGGTTGGAAGCTAAGCCCAGGGGTAACCCTGGTTAGTTCCTAGCACTGTGTCCTCGTCGAGGAGGGGATCATGACATAACCGGGGGGTCCTCTCCAATCTTGCAGACTCGTGGTCGTGAGACAGAGGGTGATCCCCGGGAGTACACCTCTTTGAAGATTCCACACGAGCGTTTTGATCTCGGGGTCACTCTTTGGGCCCTACGGTCTTGAGAGTTGGTCTCCCCCCAGGATGGGGTCAGCGGCAGACGCGGGAGATGAGCTACATACACAACTTGAACTCACCTATCTGATGCTGAAGGAGATAAATTTGAGACGCTTCTGCAACTCCCAAGGTCTATCCTAATCCTGTGGGAGGTAGTTATCCTCTTTAGTGGGAGCTGTAGATGGCAGGGCATTTGCTCTTTCCTGATCCTGTAGGGGGTAGTTATCCTCACTGGTAGGAGCTGAGGGGTATGCCCTTGGAGTTATTGATATATATGATTCTTCTGTCCTGTGTTTGTCTTTTTGACCAGACCTTGTGATCATATAGGTTCAACTGAGCAGAGTGTAATGATCAAGTGAAGGCTTTTTGCACGTTTCCCACAAATAGTGCTAAATTGTTGGTGCATAAAACTGATACACATCTCGAGTATGGTCTAGTCGGATGACAGGGGGTCCTCTTGCTATAGTTGGAGTTGTTGGGTCGTATACAGGGTTGAAAATTCCTCAAATGAGCTAGAATGGTCAACCTAAAGAGATGATTTGTCGAAGTTTAGAGTCTTGCTCCTTAGTGTGACCTGTATCTGCACATGTAACTTGGTCGGGGATTTCCTAGAAAGCCCCTACGGCGTGAGAATAAGATCTCGGGAGGAAAGAGTCTAATATGCTTTGATTTAGAAAAATAAATATTAAGGTTCATATCAAGTATGTAAATAGTAATTTTCACATCACGTATGCAAATAGTAAGTTTTCCGTTACCATGGGCATGATAGCCCCTAGTATTTATAGAAATGAAGACTAGATGGTAATGGACTTGGGTTTTTGGGCCCATCTTGAGAAGCCCGCGGGTCTTTTGTCAGGCCTGTGGAGAAATTACTGGTGATAGTGAACACTAGGTCAAGACCCAGGTGCTGACTTGGTAATGCCAAAAAACACTATCATCAGTTATGTTTTTTGGTTCTCCATAAAAACAAGGGTATGTGATTTCATGGTATTGGCTTTGATTTTGTATTTTTTTTAAAGTTGAAAAATCTTAAATGGTTTTACGGTTTTGTATATAGTTAAATGATTCAATTTTAAATGGTTTTATCCTTAATTTTAAAGTGAAATGACACAATTACCTTTGATTCTGTTAAATTTTAATAATTATACTTTAGTCTACTAGCACATAAAGGGGTAAGTGGTGACAAAAAAAATATATGGAAAAAAAGTGCAAAATGGCCTAAGTATAGAGAGAAAGGGTAATTAATTTTTATAAAAATTATTAAGTCATATGGAGGAAATATTCGGTGCACTAAATAAACGTGAATATATCTCAGCCACCAACATTTATCGGATCATCATTTAAGGCTTTGAATTCATCAATTGGGATTCTTAGAGAAAAAGGACTGATGGTGAAATCAATGTGGCTGGTATTTTTTATTTTTTTGGGGGGTAATACGTGGCTGGTGTTAAAAACGTGATGCTTCTAATTGTTATCTTCTTCTTCTTCTATTTTATTTATTTATTTATTATTTTTTGAGTAATATGTGGCTGGTTTTGAAGGGAAGCCTTTGCACAACGGTAAGAATTATCGTCATGTGACCTGGAGGTCATAGGTTCGAGTCGTGGAAATAGCCACTTGCAATAAAGTAGAGTAAGACTGCGTACAATAGATCTAAATGATCCGGCCATTTTCTGGACCTTGTTTATAGCAGGAGTTTTGTAGTACCGGACAATCCTTTTTATGTGGCTGCTTTTGTAGTAGGATGGATCCACACTAGAAACGTGGTGTTATTTCTTTTTCATGGGAGTCTTAGAGAAAAGATAACACATTTCTTTTACATGTTATTTCTTTTTCATGGGAGTCTTAGACAAAAGATAACACTTATTTCTTTTTCATGTTATTTCATAAAACGTGAGCTTCTAATTGTTATCTTTTATTTTTTTAATAAATTAAAAATAAATATAATTTTATTTAACATTGTGATATGAATTATATTCATTTTACAATTTAAATAATTAAATTAATTTGTAATGGTTTTGGGGAAATAAACTTGTTGCTATGTTTTTTAATATATATATATATATATATATATATATTTCCAAGTGATTCAAAAACAATTTTTTGTGACATTTTCATGTGCAAGAAAAAAAAATATTTAGTGTCAATTTGAATAGATACTAGTTATTTTCCAATAACATGAAAATATACTGAGTGACAAAAAACATAACAATTGTTAATTTTGACATTTACAATGGTCACATATATATTAATTTGGTAACATTTAGAAATGACACAAAAAGTGAATAATTTTTTAATTACACTGAAAATGTCATTTAAAAATAATTTAGGTAACACAAAAAATGGCACATGAATAATTTAGAGATATTATTAAATGTCACTAAATCTTTTAACGCACCAACTTAAGTGACATTTTATAGAAATGATACTAATAAAAATTCGCATGGATACAAAATTGCATAAAACCCTAAATTATTGTTAGGGGTGTGCAGCGGGGCGGCTCAACCCGCAAAACCAACCCAAACCGCTCAAAACCGCCCGAAATTTGAACCAGCCGAACAGACCCGCGCATTGCGCGGTGTGAACAGTGCCAACCCGCAGAGAGTCGGAGCGGATCGCGGGTTTGGGTAGTGTGATTCACGGGTTGACCCGCCCGCCCGCAATACATGACAAAACGACGTCGTATAGGCTATGTTCAACGCATACTTCTCAGTTCTCATTCCATGTTCGCCGACGGCTAGGGTTCCCGCATCCGTTTTCCCTTTTCCTTCCATAAATCATTGATCTAGATGTCTAATTTCCTTCCTAAAATTTTCGATTTCCAATTTCGATTATGGAAACATTGATGCTTTCTGATTCTAGATCTATATAATACTATCGAAGTCCTATGAAAGCAAACCGCAAACAACGAAATCGAGCTTTCGATTTCGTTTTCGAAGACGAAGACGAAGAGCTTCCGATTTCGATTCGATTTGGATTTCAATCCTATACACATTCGATTGAAATTCCATACACAATCGAGTTCGATTCCGATTTTTCTTCATAGGTACGTATCTTTCCATCTTATGATTTTCTGCTTTTAATTTTTAAATTTGAAAGAGCAATTCCTACTAATATCCCGTTAAGGATCTAAAAAAATTGAGCATTGTTTCTGTTTGGTAAAGTTTTTAACTCTGTTTCTGTTTCTGTCTATTGTTTCATGTTTCTGATCGAATAGTTTGAGAAAATTTCATGTTTTCTGTTTTTGATTTTCGTTTTTGATTTTCTAAACTTAAAATCAATATGGTTATCTATTGAGAAATCTGGTTTTGAAATCATATGTTCATATTATGTTCTTGTTACGATCTTAGTCTGTTCTAATCTTTTTATGTTCTGGTTAGTTTTTATTGTTCATGTTATGTTCTGAGTAGTGTTTATTGTTCATATTATGCTCTTATTTCTGTTTATGATTGCAACAATTTCTGTTTTTTGTTTCTGTTTCTGTTTGCATTATTGTTTCTGTTTTCTGTTTCTGTTTCTGTTTGCATTATTGTTTCCGTTTTCTATTTTCTGTTTGTTTGCATTATTGTTTCTGTTCTCTGTTTTCTGTTTCTGTTTTTTATTTTCGTTTTTGATTTTCTAAACCTAAAATCAATATGGTTATCTATTAAGAAATCTGGTTTTGAAATCATATGTTCATATTATGTTCTTGTTACGATCTTAGTCTGTTCTAATCTTTTTATGTTCTGGTTAGTTTTTATTGTTCATGTTATGTTCTGAGTAGTGTTTATTGTTCATATTATGCTCTTATTTCTGTTTATGATTGCAACAATTTCTATTTTCTGTTTCTGTTTCTGTTTGCATTATTGTTTCTGTTTTCTGTTTCTGTTTCCGTTTGCATTATTGTTTCCGTTTTCTGTTTTCTGTTTCTGTTTGCATTATTGTTTCTGTAAATAGTACATTGAATTTGGTGGAAAAGGAAATGGTACCTAATTTATTGGTTGTCTGATAAAAAGGTTGACAAAAAAGTACAAGTTTCAATTTCCAAACCTAGTATAAAAAGAAACCAACATCAACAAAAAAAAAACATGAAAATAAAAATAAAAATAGCTATAAATAGAAAAGAAAAGCCTACAAATGAATAACACAATTTCCTCCTCTCCCAACGCCATCATCGGATTCTCCATGTTTTTCTTCTTCCTTCTTCTCCTCCTAGGCTTACTTTTCCTACGTTTGGCGATTGGAAGAAAAATAACTGGGGTGCCCTCACTTCCACCAGGTCCGACTCCCTTTCCCTACGTGGGGTCCTTCTTCTCAATGTTGATAAACAAGCCTGTTTTTCGGTGGATACACAGACTCATGGCTGAGATGGACACTGAAATCCTATGTGTCCGCCTAGGGGGAGTCCATGTCATCGTCGTGTTAAGTCCCGAACTGGCCTCTGAGTTCCTGAAGCGTCATGACGCCGTCTTTTCATCCCGGCCATTGTTCATGTCTGCCGAAGTTAGTAGCAATGGGTATCTGACGACAATCCTAGTCCCATTGGGGGACCAGTGGAAGAAAATGCGGAAGATCCTCAGTTCTAAGTTGCTGACCGCAACTCGTCATCGATGGCTCGTCGAAAAACGGGATGAGGAGGCCGACCACCTCCTCTACCTTGTCCACAACCTCTGTCGCGGTAGTAGTTTGGTCAATGTGAGGTACGTGGCACAACATTACTGTGGTAATGTGATAAGGAAGTTAGTATTCGGGAAGAGGTGGTTTGGGGAAGGGGCAACAGACGGTGGCGCTGGGGTTGAGGAGGTAGAGCACGTGGGTGCACTCTTCACGACACTGAAGTATCTATATGGGTTTTGTGTATCAGATTATTTGCCGTGGTTGAGAGGGTACGATTTGGATGGGCATGAGAAGATTATGGAGACGGCGGTGGAGAGTGTGAGAAAGTATCAAGATCAAGTGATTGAGGAGAGGATTCAAGAGTGGGAAAATGGTGAAAAGAAAGTAGTTGAGGATTGGCTTGATGTTCTCATTGAGCTTAAAGATGAAAATGAAAATAGAGTTTTGTCCAATGAGGAGATCAAGGGACAAATTTTTGTGAGTATTCCTTATTCTCTCTCTAGAATTTCTCTTTGTACTTATTTTTCCCCTTTTGAGATGCATTAAAAATCCAATATCGGCTTTCAAAATAGCCAACTGAAAAACTTAATCATGAATTTGACCAATTCCTACTGAAATCAAATAATATTATTTTTACATTAAAAATTTGCAAATATGTTTTTAATATTATTTACAGGAACTGATGCTAGCTGCAGTAGATAACCCATCAAATGCCACCGAATGGGCAATGGCGGAGATGATAAACCAACCTTATATCATGAAGAGGGCCATAGAAGAACTTGACACCGTCGTTGGAAGAGAAAGACTAGTGGAGGAGTCTGACCTCTCGCAACTCAACTACATCAAGTCATGTGCTAAAGAAGCATTTCGCCTCCACCCCATTGCTCCTTTCAATGTCCCTCATGTCTCGGTCTCCGACACCGTTGTTGGTGGTTATTTCATCCCCAAGGGTAGCCACATATTGCTAAGTCGCCTCGGTCTAGGGCGGAACCCTAGGATTTGGGAGGACCCACTAAGATTCAAGCCTGAGCGCCACCTCAAGGAGGATGGTTCGGAGGTGGTGTTGACTGAGTCAAATCTAAAGTTGTTGTCTTTCAGCATCGGGAGACGTGGTTGTCCCGGGGTGTTGCTTGGTTCCACTATGACTGTCATGTTGATGGCTCGACTTCTTCAGGGTTTCACATGGAGCCCACCACCGAGTAAGTCAACCATTGACTTAACAGAGTTGGTGGATGATCTTTTCCTTGCTAACCCTTTGATGGCAATAGCAAAACCGTGTCTAGCAGACCGTCTTTATCCTGTTACTTGAACGTTTCTTCAAAAACGAAAGACATAGAATCTCATGAATAATAGATTGTTTTTGTGTTTTTGTGATAATATAAATATCATGTATCGGTTTTTAGTTTTTGTCTCCAGTTCACAAAAAAAAAATGTCTTTTATAATATATATTCACTTCTTGTATTGCATGAAAAAAAATAGTTAGAAATAATCTAAAAAGTTAATTTGTAATAAAAATATTATTTTTATATCATTTCTTCAATACTTTATTCTGGTTTCTTGAATAATTTTATTGCTTTGTACTTGAGTCATGGAGTCTGAGTGAGAAATTTTTAAAATTTTGGGGGATAACTAAAGTTTTAAGATACTAACTATTCATTTTAAAAAATAAAAAATAAAAATTAAGCATCTAGAGTATAATTTATTTATTTATTTTTCTCTCTTGGCTTAAATCAACTTAAGGGAACAAATAGAAGATTTTTTTGTTTGAATTAGCTTTAATATTTTAACGCAAAAGCAGTTGCATAAGGTCCAAAATACTTGTTGGTAAAATCTAATCGGTGACGGCCATATCTGGGCAGACATGGCCCATAATTGATTGTCGTTGGCCAGACGACGGCTCAATCTGGACCTTCTCACTCAGATCTGGCTGACTTTAACCAATTTGGTTGTCGTCAATGGCAATATAAGAGAAAGAGAGTTATTAAAGCTTGATATGGGAAAACTCCCGCTCATAACTAACATAGGCATTAAGCCTTAAATGGGTCAAATTTGATATGAATTTTGACCTATAACAAATAGACCCATTGGGTTATCTGGGCCGAAGTAATGCAGGCCCAATTGGGCGGTAACTTCGACAGTCTTTTGAGCAAAACTATTGGCCCCATAAGGAGGCCCATATTTGGGTACATTCAAACCCATCGTGTCAAAGGTCAAGGAACGAATAGGTCAGCCCAACCTAAACGACTCCCCTACACTTAAGAAGATGAGCCAGATTGACTGTAATGACCCGTGTTTAATGGAGACTGTTAAAGAGATCGCCCTTGAAATAATAGGGATATCAGTTATCTTCTAAGCCATTAGGAGCATATCAAGGGATTGACAACATCTCCAAAGTAACAACAACATATCTCTGAGCCTATATAAAGGGTAGATATCACTGGTAATCAAGATAATATAGTCTGTATATTTTTACTCCATATACAGGATTAAATTATTCTCACGCTGGATATTTTTTGGCCGACACCACACCGGTGTCTCCTGTAAGAACTCACAGTTTTGCAAGTAGTTGGAGGAAGGTGAAGGTATTTTTGATATGTGTGGAGCTATTACACATGCCAGATATTTTTTGGCTACATCATTTAGCGCCGTCTGCAGGAAATGCTAACGTAAAGCTGGAGAAGAAGTAGGATCTCCTGGCTATGCTAATCCACAATGTTATTAGGAGCGGCCTGCCCACGCAAACGTAAGTCATTAGCCAGAAATAAGAACTTACAGCCAAACTGAGACTGTTGATTCGTATCAACAGATCAGAACTAAAGTAGAGAGGGGTCAGCCTTTGGATGAAGTGGATACATTGTTGAAAGACACTGAGATGTCTTTCTCACCAAATATCCCAGTTGTCCCACTTTCTGAAAAATTTGATCCCATAAAGTTTGAGAAGTAGAATGGGAAACCAGATCCTATTGACCACATCTTCCAGTTTAAGCACGTAATGAATCTTTACGGATCAAGTAACTCCATACTCTACAGAGCTTTCGGTACCACGTTGAAGGGCTCAACCCTTGAATGATTGCACACGCTCCATCTGAACTCTATCATATCCTTTAAAGAGTTTGGAAATATGGTTATCAACTGTTTCATAACCTGTCAAAGGATAATGAAAGGTCCTGATTTTCTGCTCGCCTTGCGGCAAAAGAAAGGAAAAATTCTATTCTAATTTATGAACCGGTTTGATGAGGAGTTAGCTTGGATTAAGGGTTGTGATACCAACCTCATCATTAATGTGTTCACCTCAGGGTTGCATCCTAGGCGTTTTCAAGATTCCTTAACCAAGAAGAGTCCCCAGAGCATGTCAGAGTTGATAAAAAAAGCTAGACCCTACATGAAACTGGAGGATGTCAAGCTCACCAGGGAAGGCATGGGATATTTTAAATATCACCCCAGGTAGAGTAAAAATGATGGAGCTAAAGCAAAGGTCAGTACGATCGATAGGCGTAAGGAATGACCTAGGAGTTCGAATTCCAGACCAGAAGCCCATCAGGAGCCAAACCTACCCAGTCTGAGAATGCCAATCTTAAGGATCTTGTATGAGATACGTGGCTCTGAAGTAATTCAGTGGCCTCCTAGGCAGACAACCAAGTCCAACAGGAAGAGCATGTTCATGTACTATGATTTCCATAAAGATCATGGTCACGATACGGATAACAGCTGAGAGCTCAAAAATGAGATCGAGCACTTATCAAACAAAGGTCAACTGCGTGATTATTTACAAGAACACCCAAGGGATAAGAAGAGACCCAAAAATAAGGGTCGTCGCAAAGAATGTCACGAGAAAGAACAGAAGGAAGAGCATCCCAAAGAGAATCATGAAGTAATCTTCATGATAAATTCTACTGGGCCAATCATTGGAAAATCCAATCGAGAATGAAAAAGGAAGGTCCGTGAAGCCGCTTTGGAGCGGTGCTTTGGAGAAACTATGGTGGTGATGACAAATGCAGGACTAGTTATCACTTTTTCGGATGAGGATTGCAAAGAGATTTTTCATCCACATGAGGATTCCCTACTCATAACTCTGTGGATCTCCAGCTTTCAAGTAAGATGAATCCTTATTGATAATGGTAGTTCTGCTGATATTGTGTTTGTTAGTACTTTGAAACATATGGGAATACCAAGTTCATATGTGAGTTTCACACAAACTGTAATGGTGGGATTCAATGGCGATCTCACTTCGCCATGTGGGAAAATCACTCTATCCATCACTTCCAACAAGGAGGAATAGTGATACACAAAAACCACGGAGTTCATGGTGGAAGACTCAGCGTCACCCTATGATGCAATTTTAGGGCGTCCATGGTTGTATGCAATAAGGGCGGTTGCATCGACATACCACTAGTGTGTTAAGTACGCAAGGGATGATTTTGTGGTTGTGATAAAAGGTGACCAAGTAGCTTTAAGGCAGTGTTTTGCCATAGAAATGAAGGGCAGGAGTACGCCCTTATAAAAATCAAAGAAAATCTAGGGAGCAGTTCCACTGACAAGCTCGGTAGAAGAGATTGATGATTTCAAGGAACACCCGAGTGTAATTTTGCCCACCGAGCAGGTAAAACAAATCGACTTTAATGGAGGCACTAAGAATCTTATGATTGAAAGATCATTAAGCCAGACTAAGGCTAGAGAGATTAGCGAGCTGCTCCAAAAGAACCTAGACGTCTTCGCTTAGACTCCCGAAGAAATAGAAGGAATCAGTCTAGACATTGCAATACATAGTCTAGATATTTCTAGTTTATACCCTCCAGTTTGGTAGAAAATGAGGACCTTCGGTCCTGAGAAAGAATAAGTGATTAAAGCCAAGGTGAAGAGACTTCTCTCCATTGGCCACATAAGGAAAGTGATGTACCTAAGATGGTTGGCTAATCCAGTTCTTGTCAAAAGAAGAATGAAAAATGGAGGATGTGTGTGGACTTTACTGATCTCAATCAAGCATACCCAAAAGGCTGTTATCCAATACGAATGATAGACCACATGGTCGATGCTGCAGCGGGGCACCAATTCTTGACCATGATGGACGCTTATGTAGGCTACAATCAGATTTGTATGGACTAGCAGGATGAAAAAGGGACATCATTTATTACACCAAAAGGCACTTACTGTTACAAGGTAATGCCATTTGGTTTGAGAAATATAGGAGCTACTTATTAGCGGTTGGTGAACTGCATTTTCCAAAATCAAATTGGAAATACTATGGAGGTTTACATAGGCAATATGTTGGTCAAACGCTCTAAGTAGGAGGATTACCTCAGCCATGCAACCGAGGCTTTCGTTGTACTGAGGAATTGCAATATGAAGCTGAATCCAGATAAATGTGTGTTTGATGTTTCATCAGGCAAGTTCCTGGGTTTTGTGGTTAACCAATTCGACATCATGGTGGATTCCGGGGAGATAGAGGCTGTTAAAAATCTCAAATCTCCTACAATTTTAAGAGAAGTCCAAGTGTTGACTGGTAGATTGGCTGTACTGAACAGATTCATTTCAAAATTTACTGATAGGTGTGCTCATTTCTTCAAAATTTTGAGGGGAAATAAAAATATTTGGTGGGATGATGACTGTGAGCGTGCCTTCCAATCAATCAAAGAATACTTGGGTTCAGTGGAGACATTGGCCCAAGTAAACCCAAGAGAAGAGTTGCATCTCTATTTAGCGGTGACACTTGTAGCAGTGAGTACTACTCTGGTCCAAAAGCTCGCAGGAAGGCAAAGATGGGTGTACTACATTATCAAATCATTAATCTCAGTAGAAACTCTTTATACAGAGTTGGAGAATCTAGCTTTATCTCTAGTCACAGCAACTCGCAAGCTCCTATCATATTTCCAAGCACATGTCATTAATGTGCTAAGCTCATATACACTCTGAGCATTTATGCACAGGCCAGAAGATTATGGTCGTTTAATGAAATGGACTATGGAATTTGGTGAATTCTTCATCAAGTACAAGTCTAGGTCAGCTATCAAGGGGTAAGCTCTAGCTGATTTCTTTGCTGAGTTGACCGTTCCATTGAATGAAGAAGCTACTTCCCTTGCCCCATGGAATTTATAGGTTGATGGCTCTTCAAATATGAAGGGGTGTGGTATAGGAATAGTCTTGCAAATGCCTAAAGGAGATCAGGTTGAAAAAGTTGTGCAACTTTGTTTTCAGACCTCCAACAACGAAGCTGAGTACAAAGTTGTAATTATTGGATTGACTCTTGCAAGGGAAATATGGGCCCAACATTTGAAGGTGAAATCAGACTTTCAACTGGTGGTTAACCAGATTAACGGGTTGTTCATTATTAATGGAGAGAGGTTATGACCTTATGTTGAAAAAGTTAAAGACCTAGCCTCCTTATTCCAGAGCTACAATTTTGTGGCCATCCCAAGAATTGAGAATACCAGGGCAGATGCTCTGTCAGTGTTAACTTTCACTTTGAGGATGGATCAGAAATCTGAATTGGTGGAGTTCCTTGATCAACCTTCGGTTATAACCCCAATTCGCCAATGTAGATACATAGGCCACTTGGATCATGAAGTAGACTGGCGAACTCCTTTAGTTCAGTATTTGAAGGAGAGAATCCTGCCAGAAGACAAGGACACTGCCAAAAAGGTCTTATACAAATCTTTAAGGTATGTGTTAACCAACGATAAATTGTATCAACGATTTTTTTCTCAGCCATTGTTGCTTTGTTTAGGACCGAAAGAAGTAAACTATGTTCTACAAGAAATACATGAAAGAGTTTGTGGGAACCACCAAGAGGGTAGAACCTTGGTACACAAAGTACTAGGAGTGGAGTATTACTGGCCAACCATGTGTGTTGACGCACAAGAGTACGTCAGAAAGTGTGATAAATGTCAACGATTCTCCAATGATATCAAAGTTCCTACTCATCGGCAAACTCCAATAATCAGCCCCTTGCCGTTTGCTCAGTAGGGAATGGATGTTCTGGGTCCATTTGTACTAGCTCTTGGGAACAAAAAATACCTATTGGTGGTAATTGATTATTTCACCAAATGGGTAAAAGTGAAAGTGTTCGCAACTATGGGAGAAAATGAAGCGAAGAATTTTCTTTGGAAAAATATCATTTGTCGTTTTGGCATACTAGTTGTTCTCATTTTTTATAATGGGACACCCTTTACTAGTGGAAAAGTTGCTTGTATGTACAACGAGCTAAAGATACAATATCGGATGTCCAATCCAGTGTATCCTCAAGCTAATGGACAAGTAGAGATGACAAACCTCTCTATCAAAGAGGCACTCAAGAAACGATTAGACGATGCCAAAGGAAAGTAGGTAAAATAACTCCCTAGAGTTTTATGGGCCCACCGTACCACCCCGACATCTACAACTGGAGAAACGCCATTCTCCCTAACTTGTGGAACTGAAGCTGTTGTTCCAGTGAAGATAGGGATGCCAACCAGAAGAGATGCTACGGTTAACTTGGTGGAGAATAAATGACTCATACAAGAAAAAATTAACCAGTTGGAAGAGAAACGAGATAGGGCACTAATGCGGATATCAGCTTACAAGTCAAGGATATTGCGAATGTTCAATCATGCAGTCCATCTAAGATACTACTCTATTCGAGACCTGGTACTTCAGCAGGTAATGCCTCATCGCCCAGAAGCTCGCATGGGAAAACTTGCTCCAAACTAGGAAGACTCTTATCGTGTGACCAAAGTAAATATACCAGGAACTTATTGGCTTGAAGACCTTGATGGAGTAACTATCTCTAGACCTTGGAGCATCTCTCATCTACGCCAGTATTTTGTATAAAATCCTGAACTTCTAAATTGAATTTCTGTTGATTCAATATTTTGAAATAATTCTATTTTTTTTTGAGAAAACACTTTGAATAAAGGAATTAAATTTTTCTCCCTCAAGTTTGTGACTTTGCATTATTATGGTTTGGAATTTCATAAACACTTAATGATTTAAAGTAAGTGTACAACAAATAACTGAGCACGTAAGCTCAGTACTTAACTAGGCAGCTTAGCCCAGCAAACAACTGAGTTCTCCAACTCAGAATTTAACTGAGCATGTAAGCTCAATATTTAACTAGGTAGCTCAGCCCAGCAAACAACTGAGTTCTCCAACTTAGAGTTCTAATTGAGCATGTAAGCTCAACATTTAGCTAGGCAGCTCAGCCCAACAAACAACTGAGATCTCCAACTCAAAGTTGAGCTTAGTAGGTAAGCTCAACATTTAACTGGGAAGCTCAGCCCCAACAAACAACTGAGTTTTCCAACTCAGAGTTTAACTTAGCATGTAAGCTCAGCATTTAATTGGGCAGCTCAGCCCAATAAACAACTAAGTTCTCTAACTCAGAATTTAACTGAGCATATAAGCTCAGCATTTAACTAGGCAGCTCAACCCAGCAAACAACTGAGTTCTCCAACTCAGAGTTTAACTAAGCATGTAAGCTCAGCATTTAACTGGGCAGCTCAGCCCAACAAACAACTAAGTTCTTTAACTCAGAGTTTAATTAAGCATGTAAGCCCAACGTTTAATTGGGCAGCTTAGTCCAGCAAATTTGATTTACCTACAATTTGGAAAATTTTATCACTGAGTCTGTTCTTAAGAAATACCCAGAAAACCTACCTAGTTAGTTAGTTTAAGATTGGTTATTTTATGGACATTTTTGCAACTATCAAGGAATTATATTCTTTCAATATGCATATAGTTCATAACTAGTTTAACTGTTTTAATCTAGTTATGAATGAGGGCACACAGGGGTAAACTCGAATACAAGAAGAAAGCAAGAAGCCAGAGTCAAGATTATACCAAGAACCCCATATTTTTTCTTTCATGTCCAAAAAGGGGGTACCAAAAAAAAAAAAAACTATTCTAAAAAATAGTAACAAGATTGTTCCCAATAATAGAAGCAAGATTTTTCTTTCAAAATTAAAAAAAAAATGTCATAAAAGAAAGAAAAAAAAAGATTTTTCTTCTTCATTTCATCCAGGGCTGAGAGAGGAGCTTCATTCTAACTCTGGATAAGCGGGCGAACCCAGATCCTTTGAATCTAAGTTAGAGAAATAAAACGCATGCTCTTCGTATTGGTTGAGGTTGTTGATAAGATCATGGATTTTTGCCCTCTTTTGCTCATTCTTCTCCAAGAGTTTGTCCCATTTCGCCTTCATGGAATCAGCAAAGAACTTTTGATAGTTGAAGTTGGTGGCTAAATCTTTCTTGATCATCTTTACATCTTTCAGTTCATCCTTCAATTCAAAATAATGAGAGATGGCCTAAAAATGCATTGCTTCTATGGCGGCGAAAACTGCAGAAGCTTCCTCAAGAGCACAAAGTCGTGGATGTTCTTCTTCAGCATTCTTAGCTGTCAGCATCAAGGAACGAAAGCGTTCTCATAATTCAATTTTGTTACATCTCTCAATTTGAATCCTTGTGTAGGCAGAAGGGTTAATCCATATAGTGGATCCCATGACTGTTAGAGATAAAAAACAAAAAAAAAAAAAAAAAAAAAAAAAAAAAAGGAGAAACAATTCTTGAAAAATCTGAGTTTGATGCAAGGGAGAATTTTTAGAAGCTTGAAGAATAATAACCCTTGCTTTGGCTTTAAATAGCCAAACAAACGAAGAAAGAGAAGAAAGTGAAGTGTAAAAAAGTACCATTTAATATGCGAATGACGTGTGCTGATAAAAAACGTGCTGCAATTATCACAAAATTCTCAAAATTTAAAATGGCGGATACTATTCAAACACAGGTTAAAATGATAAAGTATGATTATTACTGACAATTAATTACAAACGTGAAAAAGGTAAAATTAAAGATAGGAAAATTGTTCAGGGAATGGAGCTCTGATTGGTGACGTTTGGTTGATCTTTTGGCAGCACGGCAGTAACGTCAGCTGATAAGGTTTGCTTCAGGTTCTATGTCGAGCTCTCCATTGGCACCTCAGCTGCTGGTGTTGGTAATTCTTCTTCAACCTCAGCACTCACATCCTTACCTTCATCAGCATGTTCTTTTCCCGAACTATATTCAAGCTCCACCGCCAAGAAGGAAAGATCCAATTTAGGAAACTCTTCTACAATTCGCCTTTGGTAGTAAGAGAATCCGACCT
This sequence comes from Eucommia ulmoides, assembly GCA_016647705.1. NCBI lineage: Eukaryota > Viridiplantae > Streptophyta > Magnoliopsida > Garryales > Eucommiaceae > Eucommia > Eucommia ulmoides. Next base: position 16,891,976 of record CM028330.1, on the reverse strand, counting down.
TCTAAAGAGTCTTTAACTCACCCTTGAAGTGTTGCCAAAGCATTTTAGTGCCATTTTTGTCTTTATTGATTGTAGCAGACAGCTCGGCTTTCAAGCGATCATTCTCAGATTGAAGCTACTGAAGGGCAGTCTCCTTTTCCTGAAGGGCGTCGTCTTTGATCTGGAGAGTAGTATCTTTTTCCTTAAGATCATCATTCTTCTTTTCAATTATTAGGTGAGCTGATACAAGTTCATCAGACAAGGAGCAAGCATCTTCCCTTAAAGACGAGCACTCTCTCTTAGTAGCAATGACTTGTGACCTGAGCTCACTATTCTCTAAGCAGAAGAGTGCATTACTCTTTTGAAGAGCCTCTCTTTGTTTATTATCATAATGTAGTTCTGCTATACTATTTCTGAGCGGATCTAGTCAATATAAGATCGGTAGCAAGGCTCAACTTCTCGTTCTCCAGGGCTTGGTTCTTTACCTCTAGCTTACTGAATTCAGTCATTTAATGCATCAGCTAGGCGTCCAGTTCGTTCTCATCTTCAGCATAGTTGACCAAGGTAGAGGACATATGCATACACTAAAATAATAGAATTATTAATAAGGAAATTAACCAAATAGTTTAGCAAAATTGATTAAAGAATGTATAGTTTCCTAGAGGAGAGCGCAGATCACCATTCGGAAAATCTCAGGCCTATTCCGACCTTCAGTCCTCTTATTGCCTTTGTCCCAGGACTGCTCATAAAGGACTTTGATAGCATCATAAAAATTGGCATGGCGACCTAGGATAGAAGGTCCAACTTCATCAATCAGTTGGCACATTTGTTGCTTCGTCACATCTCACCCAATAGAAGTTCTCTGACTGGGGGCAGGAGCTGGAGAAGTTGGATGGCTGATGGATGGAGGGTCAACAATAGGGATGTTTGCTAATTTTGAAGCTGATTCTGGTTCTTCATGTGCTTTCCCTCTAGGAGCAGCCATATTTAGAATTGTGGCTAAAATTAATCTCTGCCTATGAATACTCAAAGGCTAAAAGTCATCATCTGACACTTCAGCATTCAGATCAGCATGATGAGCTGCAGGGATGGTAAGAGGTTTGGAAGGCTGGGAGATTGTTGGATTGGCAGAGTAGGCTGAGTTAATAATTTACCAGTATTCTTGGCGAGTCTCTTAGCTAGCATTTTTCTCTTTTGTGCTAATTTAAAGTTCAACCAATTCATTGAAGTGAGAAAGATCCATTTCAGGCTTGTCAAACGAGTGATAAGTTATATCTTTGTATGAGTGTTCTGGTGGGACCAACAATCTTCCAAATTCTTCCTTGATTTTGGAAGTAAGGCCAAGGTTTCAACAAGCACTGTCACTTGTATTTGAAATCACAAAAAGAGAATAAACATCACTTGAACAAAATTTCAAATAAGAAACAGACTGTTAGGTGAAAGATGTGAAATTACTTAGGGTACTGAAGCACCTCGGCACAATTGAGGACTGGCCCACCTCTTCAGGAAGAAATTTTGAATCACCAGAGAAGAAAAGATACCATGGTTTCCAGTCCCTTAATTTAGCTGGAAGATCGGTAAGAAACGAAAACCCTTTGGGAATTGAAAGGTAACATTTGGGTACTGTTGAGGAATTTGAGGCGTCCAACACTCCTAATTGTGTCAACGGAGAGAGGGGCCTTGTTTATTCTAGCAAGGGCTATAGCGCCCATGATATGGTGAAAACTGTTTGGAGTTAACTGGGCAGGAGTAATCTCCATTTAACGGAAAAGATTACAAAGGAATGGGGAGAAAGAGAGAGTAAGTCTGTACTTAAACATCTAAAGATAAAGGCATATTTCGTTCTCTCTAGTGTCTTGAGGACGTTCATTTCTAGACGGAACCCTAATCGACACTATCAAAGAAATATTATATTGTTCCCTAAATGGTGTGAGTCATTCCTGTGAAAATTTGCTCATACCATGATCCTCCTTGTTTTCTAAAGGATTGGAGGACTGAGCAATCTGAGTCGTCGTTGTCTATTCCGCTATAGGATTTGAAGACGAACCAGCTTCGGTGGGGCTATTTGATTGACTCAATGAAATTTTGCGATAGTGCAAGCAATAATCAAAATGCAAAAGAAATATGAAGAATTGAAGCACTACTAAAGGATTCAGGAAAGAACTTACGCAGAATAGAGGTGATCTTTCACTTTTTTTTCTCTTGAATCGTCACAAAAGTCAGGAGGGCAAATAATATGGAAAAACTCTCACTCATAACTAATATAGGCATTAAGCCTTAAACAAGTTGGATCGGATATTAATTTTAACCCGTAACAGATAGACCTATTGGGTTATCTAGGCCGAAGTAATGTAGGCCCAATTGGGAGGTAACTTCAGCAGTCTTTTGGGCAAGACTGTTGGCCCCGCAAAGAGGCCTATATTTGGATACATTCAAACTCATCGTGTCAAAGGCCAAGGAACGAATAGGTCAACCCAACCTAAACGACTCCCCTACACTTAAGGAGATGAGTCGGATTGACTGTAACGGCCCGTGTTTAATGGAGACTGTTATAGAAATCGCCCCTGCAATAATGGGGATATCGGTTATCTTCTAAGTTGTTAGGAGCGTATCAAGGGATTGACAACCTCTCTAAAGTAACGGTAACATATATCTGAGCCTATATAAAGGGTAGATATCACTGGTAATCAAGACAATACAGTCTGTGTATTTTTACTCTATATACCGAATTAACTTATTCTCATGCCGGAGGTTGTTTGGCCGATACCACACCGGTGTCTCCTGTAAGAACTCACGGTTTTGCAGGTAGTTGGAGGAAGGTGAAGAGATTTCTAACACGTGCGGAGTTGTTACGCGTGCCGGAGATTTTTTGGCTATATCAAAACTGTTGGTGGTCTTCTCTATCTTACTTTGGAGTGTTGTAAGAGAGAGATGGTGAGGGTAGCGTTTTTAATGAAATTAAAAAGATAGACAAGGATATACTTGAGAAGTAGTGAGCTCGTGGTCCAAAAAAAAATTACCCTTTATGAATAGGGTTGGATTTGGATCACCCGAGATCCTTTCCGAATCGGATCCATTTACAGACGTGATGCAACCCAAGGGTCAAGAATCCTTCAGTTACCGTAAATTAAGCCCAAGACGTGATGCAACCCAAGGGTCAAGACTCTTTCAGTTACCGTAAATTAAGCCCAAGCTCATTGGGTATTGCCCTAGCCCATCACCGCTTCAACGAAGGGATAAGAAGGTTGGGACGATTGCTTTCCACTGGAGGAGAAGTTGCGTCTCGAGTCGATGGATTCAAGCTACTGCTTGAATTATACCGCTTGATTGAAACTCAATTGAAAATATGTTTCTGGAATTTCACTATTTTTTCGAAGGATTCTTGTATTGTTTGGTGAATCCCGAACGAAATCAGGTTCGTCTAAAGCTGATTATTCAACATGCTGTCGCAGTTGTTAATTCTTTGGAAATTTCTCTTGATCAAGTGACATACGCATTCGCAATTGTTTTTCATATCATAATTGAACTAAATATCTCATTATTGAAATTTAGAGACCCAACTGTTGAGATTCAAACTTGAATCCTTTCTCTACTATAATCAAACCTTAACTTTACATTCATCTCCGTCCTCAAAATAAAATCCTTTGCTAGTCGTCGCCTTTTGCCAGCCACAAAGTCCTAACCACCACCTTGGAGCCCAGGCTCTCTCTCTTCGCGATCTGTTATACACAAGTACACAACCACAAGAATAATAGAAAATTTTCAAGCCTACTGTTTTTTAACCTAAGTAAAATTATTACTAACTAAAGTCTCATACAAAGATTTCACCAAACAATTAAAAAAAAATAATTAAATGAAACAATTTATATATAAATAGTAACTAAATTTCATAAATAACAAATACATAATTCTTAGAATAATTTTAAATTTAAAAAATTCAGCAATAAGTAAATACTCTTTAAATACTAAAAAACACTTCAAAACTCATTATTTGATCCTAAAAATATTAAAAATAATAATTGAAAATGTATTACGTAAATTAATAATATTTAATTCACACAATAATTTTAAAATTCAAAAAATTAGTATCAAGTACTCTTTAAATACTCAAAAAAAAATATAACAATCATCATTTTATTCAACAATTTATAAAAAAAAATAGAATTAAAAGTGTTGCACATAAATAAAATTTTAAAATAAAGAACAATCTTAACCAAAATTGTAATTTGTTTAAGAGGGTTATAAGAACAATTTTTTCATTAGATACTTTAATTAATTTTTTAGTAGTACATTAAAAGCAAAAAATAAATAATTTAATACTTAACATCAAACGAAAGGAGTTTTAGAGATATTTTTTGAATGTCGTGGGATATGATTGTAGGTTTTTATCAATGATAGTGTCGGCCCAGTAAGCTACCCAAGAGGGGGAGTGAATTGGATAAATAACAAATTAATCCAAATAATAATACTTCAAAAAATCAAATAATTAATTTTTACCCTAAATTAATTATTATCTTTATGGCAGTGTAAATATATTATCAATTAGGAGCACACCCAAATAACAAAATATAAATAATGTAAAGAAAGCAATACACTAAAAATTTATACTGGTTCACCAAGTTATTCTCGGCTAATCCAGTCTCCCGAGCTCCACAGAGAGTCACACCCACTAATCACTAAGATTCTTTTAAACAGGTAGGAACCAAACCTTTACACAATAATTTATTTTCCAAACTTAGAATCAACATTTACAACTTCCTTTACCCAGGCGTAAGAATAACCTTTTCTTTTTTCTAGACTCAAGAATAACCTTATCTTTTTTAAGATCAAGACTAACCTAATCCTTTCACGGACTAAGGATCAAATCTAATTCTTTTATATCTTAGGCTAAGAATTAAACCTCACAATCACTCCAAGTATCATTTTCCCAAGTAAGGATAGAACTTTTACAATTCACTCATAATTGATCTTAATCAGGAAGAGTCACACCTAACTCTTTTAAAGGGAAAAGAGTAAATTAACTTTTTTGTAGTTAGGCAAAGATCAAATATCAATCTCTTTACTGGAAGAGATTGAAACTCAAAATTACCCCTGATTAGATACTCCCAATAGTATCTAATCCGACACAAAACTCACAAATTACAAAATTGATAAGTCTTTTTCCCACTCGGATCTTCTACCACCCCAGCTTAATTTAAACTCAATTAATGTCCCGATAATTACTAGTGATAGAATTAAGTGAGTAAACAAAAACTCTTATTATAAAAAGAATACGGGTAGCATAAAATTGAACACGTAATCAGATTACTACCAAAATCGTTTTAAAATATTTTTATACTTTTAAAGTTCAAAAACGATTTCTCAAAAAAATCAATTCACCAAGCAAATAATAATAATAAAATACTCAATTAAAGAATAAGCTTGGAACAATCTCACCATGAAAACACTGAATAGATTACACGTAGTATTGCAAGACAACTTAGATCGGTGACGCTAACTTAAATAAAGTTTTAGCTCAAGAATTTCAAGAACAAAATAATCTCACAATAATCTCTTAGTATAATATCATAATGATAACTCTCATAATAGCTCAGAAACTAATTGTTCTTGACGTTATGTATTTATTATGTGAAATCCGCAGGTCTATATATAGGGAATTGAAACAAGCCCTCCAACGGCTAGTTTTCAAATTATAAGTATCTAAAAAGAACCTATAAACCTCATATATCATTATATTTCATTTTAGGTATAATTTACTTAAATATAGCTTTCAAAACATTCAATTGAGTCCCCAAAAAAATTTTCAAACTCAAATCAATAAAATAGGAAATATTAAAATGACCAATTTGAGAAATATTTTAATTTCATGTACTATATCTATAGGGATATTTAAATAGGAGTATTATATCTTTAATATATTGATATCCCTTAGATCTCTCAATCAAGTAACAAACAGATCATCAATTCTAGGCAACAGGTATTTATTACGAACCGTCACCTTATTCAACTGCCGATAATCGATACTCATCCTTAACGTACCATCTTTCTTTTTCACGAATATCACAGGAGTTCCCCACGAATAAGCACTAGGTTTGATAAACCTATGGTCTAACAGATGTTGCAACTAAATCTTCAATTCCTTCAGCTTGGTAGACGCCATATGATAGGGTGAGATTGATATCGGAGCAGTTACCAGAAATAACTCGATGGTGAATTCTATCTCCCTATCCACCGGAAACCCTGACAATTCTTCTGGAAACACGTCGGAAAAATCCCTAACCACTGGAATATCTGCCACTTGAACTTCATTCTGTCTAGTGTCAATCACATGCGCGAGATATCCCTGACATTCCTTCTTTAGCAGCCTCCTAGCCTCCAGGACTGAAATCAAAATAACAGGGGTAATGGTTTTATCCCCCGAAAATACAAACTCTACCTCACCTAAGATCTGGAAAGTAACTTTTTTTTTTTAACAATCTACCATGGCACAATAACCGAATAACAAATCCATACTCAATATCACATCAAAATCGGGAATACTTAAGGGTAGTAGATTTACCGACTACTCCTTATCACCCATACGGAACGGACTATATTTATATGCACTAACTATCAACACGGACTCACAGTTCTCGACTACCTCCTGCACATCATTCTCTATTAATTTCACTGTGTTTACTAATTTTTGCATAACTTCTGATCTGCTTGCCCGCCAACCTAGAACGTATTTCTAAATTAAATCGTTTCTAGAATCGTCTACCTCTTGTCTTTTTCATTTTTACCAAATCAGGAACAAATCTGGACTAAACATCGAATTTGATTCATACTACAGAACGGTTATCTTCTCATGTTTCAATTATATGAACTCCTCCTCTAATAAGGTTACAAGGTTGCCTTAGTATTTCCTAGAAGGTAGTTTTATACACACCCTTGGATGTTGTTTAATAATCCAACTTAAGTGTGCTCTGTCACACTATTGGTTTGACCAACTAAAACATCAAGTACTACCGATACTGAATCCCAATGTCAAGTAACACAAATATGATTGTTTATTAGTTATAATTTAACATTTCTAACTACTAGCACCCCTACAATCATGATCCACCCATTACCACTACCAACAACACCACCCAAACCACCAATTGGCAGTATTACAACTTCATTGCACTCACTAATTGCTAACAAGACAAATAACAATGCATGATGCCAATGTACTATCTAATGCAATGCAATAACTATCACTCACGTGCTGAACCCACATATCGACACCCTATCTCATGGTCCACCACTGGCTCGACACCACCTATCGACACCCTATCTCATGATCCACCACTGGCTCGACAAACCAACATGTCTATAGAACCTATAACCTAGGCTTTGATACCACAAATGTCACACCCCACCCCAGTCACCCGTCACCCGAGGCCGGGTGTGACGTCGACCTGACGTTACCGGACCAATCCATGAATATCCCAACATACAGATATATATACACACTCACGCTACTGTAAAATTTTTCCTCAAAAATATATAAATACCTGAACTTTCCACGGTGCACGTCCGACCGACTCACCTCCAACACAATACTACCTCCGAACTCTCCCTAGTGCCAGTAGTGGATCAACTCTTAACCGTAATACCTGAAACCAAAAAATTTAATCGGTGTACTGTCTTTATAAAAAAAATATTTTACGGATCAAATATAAGAATTAAACACCACGTTTTAAAGTATAAAATATTATAATCACGTACCGTACTGAAATTCAGTTTCCCTGTCACCACTGAAATAAAATGATATATTCAAAATACCAAACCAAATATTTTAAATTAACCATCCCAATTGGTTTAAATCAACTCATCCGAATATTTTAACCAAAGTCTAATATAATATATCTTCGTGTACTTTATTTGGAACCAATTTCCAACTGCTACCAAGGTAAAGAGACACTATATTTAAAACACACAATACAAATATTTTAAATTCTTGCCAGTCCAAATATTTTAAATCCGCTAGACCAAATATTTTAACGTATAATAAAATACACCACACCTCATCTCCTACTAGCCATAGGATCGTTTTTACCTCACGATCGGGAGTTGTAACGGTACCGTACCACCCACAGGTTTTGTACTCCTGATGGGTCAATCAACCATCTGCAGGACTAATCTTCCTGACAGGTCATAATATCAACAATCACCTGCCGGACCAACCCTTCGGCTAGATCATAATATTGACAATCATCTGCCGGACTAATCCTCCGGATAGGTCATAATATAAACACCCACCTGCCGGACTAACCCTCTGAACAGGTCATAATATAAACAACCAGCTTGCCAGACCAACCTTCCGGACAAGTCATTATATAATCAACCACCTACCAGACTAACTCTCCGGACATGTCATAATATAATCAACCACTTGCCGAACTAACCCTCCGGATAGGTCAAAACCATCCCGCTGGACATGCCCTCCTGACAGGATCAAAATATGGCATAGTTGGACACACACAAAATTTTCACATTTTTCCCTTTTCCATTTTCACAACAATCCACATTTAAACCCCACTTAATCCATATAAGTCACAAAATCATTCATTTTCAAATCAATACATTTTTTTCCAAGAAACGTATTTCTCCACAATTTATATGAAAATAAGATTTTGTAAATTTGTATAAAAGATAGTACACTCACCTCGATTTCCACACTGCAAAAAACATCATTGTCCAAAATCTACTGGGACGCTGGCGCCTGTGAACCTAACAACGATAGGCCTAAATTAATATTTTATTTTAAAATGACCTAACATGCAATGCAAGCCTTAAATTCCATATTTCCCATTCCCCAAATTAATTATCCAAAATTTGTTATTTCTGCCCATTTTATTGCGTTAATATTCACTGTACGACATTATTAAAATTAGCAGTTACGAAATTATCGTAGCGATTTCAAAATTTAATACTAATAATTTAATTTGATGGAAATAATAATTAACGATTAAAATATTAACCAATAGAATCGCTACCTGTTCCGAATCACCCGCGCGGCCGCAAAAATGAATTTATGCAATTTAATTCTTTTTTTCATTTTCCTTTTTTTTTTTTCTTTATCTTCTTCATTTTTCGTTTTCTTTTTTGCTTTTGTTTCAGTTTGCTGAGATCCCACCGCCTCAGCGATACACCATCGCCGCGGCAAACTCCTTTCGTCCCTGCTCTACTCCCTTGTTCAGCCTCTAGCCGTCCCTCTCTCTCTCTCCTCCAAGCTCCGGCAATTTCTCCTGTCTCCCATCCTCAACGATCAAAATACCCACCCACTATAGCTCACCAACGATCACACAACCCACATGCATACTGAATCAGAACACATACACACGATCACACGCACGCTGGCGACTGAAATCCAGCGATTACACACACACACACACCCAATGTCTGAACACACACACTCATGGTCACACACATACACCGGCTGAACAAAGCAGAACACCCACCCACGTTTGCACAGCAAACACACACACACAGTCGTACATACACACACCGCCGATGAACAAAAGGGACAGCACACACACACTCCCACCGTCGCATACACGGATGAACAGACCCACACACAACCAACATAATAGGATAGATCACACTTGACTAACCACACACACAAGTATATAGCAAAGCATCAGAAAACATACCAACACATAATGATGAAACGGAACTGAGCACATACCCACATGCACAACGGACACACACCTAACAGCGACGACACACCCAACCAACGATCACTGGATGATCGACAACGAACACACACACCCACGCCGGAGAACCCACTACTGCCGGCGATCACGAACAGCTCCGATGACACCCTTCGATCCTCTCTCTCTTCTCCGTTTTTTGTGTTTTTTCTGATTTCCTTCTTTTCAGATTGAGATCACGATTTGCATGAATTTAGCGCTTCTCTTCAATCCCTCCGGTTGCCACGTCGCTCCTTCCCCCTCTCCGTTCTCGATTTGGTTGATTGCCACGCAAATTCATGTATATATATATATAATAATCTTTTCTCAAATTACTTTAACCTCCCAAAATTTTCTTTAAATTTTTATTTTAACCCAATTCAAAATTTAAGATTTCTTAAAATTATAAATTCACCCCTAAATTTTTTATTTCAAATTGAAAATAATACATACTACCCCATTATTTTATAAATGTTTCTAAAATGCAACTTAAATTTTGTAAGTGCTAAAATTAGGGTCTTACATCAATAAATTCTCCTCCTTCATCATCTCAAAAAGTGGAGAAGGGGAACCACAAATAAACACTACGCTAGGCAAACATCGTTATGCCTAGCCATTCCCAAATCATGAATGATTTTCACAAACTGATCTTCCGCTAAAGGTTTGGTAAAGATATTAGTAAGGTGGTCGGAGGTATCAATATATTCAATAACAATGTCCCTCTTTCTGAATGTGATCATGAATAAAGTGATGTCTAATTTCTATGTGCTTAGTTTGTGAGTGCTGTGTAGGATTCTTACTTAGACAAATAACACTTTTATTATCACAATAAATCGGGACCTTTTCCATACATATTCTAAAATTATTTAACTGTTGCTTAATATACAAAATTTGAGCGCAACAGTTAACAACTGCCATATACTCAGCCTCAGTAGTGAATAAGGCTATCGAATTCTATTTCTTGCTTGACCAAGAAACCAAGGCATGTCCTAACAAATGACACGACCCACTTGTGCTTTTTCGGTCGACTTTGCAACCAGAAAAATTAGCGTCGGAGTAACTTATTATTTTAAAATCAGTCCCCATAGGATACCATAATCCTAGGTCAGTCGTCCCCTTTAAATATTGAAAAATTCTCTTAACCGCACTCAAGTGCGATTCTTTAGGACAAGACTAAAATCTAGCACATAAACAAATGCTATATATAATGTCAGGTCTATTAGCAGTTAAGTACAATAAGCTATCAATCATATCTCGATACATTTTTTCATTAACGTTTTTACCTGTATTATCTTTGTCTATCTTTGTAACTGTTGCCATGGGAGTTTTGTACTCTTTAACACCATTCAAGTCATATTTCTTTAACAGATCCTTGGTGTATTTAGCTTGGTTTATAAATATCCCTTCTTTGGTTTGCTTAATTTGCAACCCAAGAAAGAAATTCAAATCTCGCATCATGCTCATCTCAAATTCAACCTACATTATCTTGCCAAACTCTTGGCAAGGATCCTCATTAGTAAATCCAAAAATAATATCATCAACATAAACTTATACTAATAGGATATCAGAATAAGTTTGCTTAACAAATAGCTTTATATCGCAAGTACCCCTTCGAAAACCATATTCAATAAATCGTCTTTTATTCACAAAATATCAACACTATGTGGATTATCATTATAGATAAATATTTATATAATCAAATTTACTCAATCCATCAAAATCCACAAATTTCTAAATTTAGTCAGTATGTCTTTCTCATGATACCAAATAATACCAAACCATTTCAGGATGCATAACATATTAGCTCAATTCAACCCATTTGTATAAAATATATATTCATGAGTAAGAGCACATTATACAAATGGTCTTATTAACATGCAACAAGTCATTTATAACACTTAGTGAAATCACAAACACTTGATTTATTTTCTAATTCACTTAACATGTTTTAAAATTAAACACATGATAACTACTTGATATAAATACATAAAATCATGTTAATAAGCCTTACCTAAATGTGATTTCCAGAATCATGATACAAAGTTTCTAAGACAACAACAGAACACATCATATAAAATAGGTCTTAGAAACCATCACCAACTTGCCTATTTGGCAAGTCGGGAATCTCCCTCTTTAACAAATTTAATAAATTTAAACTGTGAGGGGTTAGGAGTACCTTTTATATTTTTCGAGATAACTTTACTCTTTACCTCATTTGTACTGATGATTGCTTTGGGTGCACCATTTCTCTTAGCCTATCTGTATCCTCTCAACCATTGATTGTTGTCATTTGATTTTCTGATACTTCCATTTGCACATGTCACTTGTGACTTCCTGGTGATATCCCATTTTAGCTTTGATAATTCTTTTCTAATTGCACGTTTCGTTTGTGGCTTCTTTGTAGTTTCACATTCTGTCTTTGGTGCATCTTTTCACTTTGGACGCGTCGCTTGTGGATCTTTGGTGACTTCCTATTTTGGCTTTGATATAATTTCTTTGTTTGTTCCTTGGGGTCCACTTCCAACATTATGTAATTATGCACAAGACATTTTGACAGTTATCTTCGGTATCCATTTCATTTTGGATCCGTCCTTGTTAGACATTAATTTAGGGTTCCTAAAAGGACATGATATTTTAAAATGTCCAACCCTATTACAATAATAACATCTCAAGTTTGATCGATTATCATAGAAAGGACGAGATGTGAAATAAGAATTATTTCTAACAATATCAACAAAAACTGTCACTGGTTTATGATGAAGGATGAGATGATGAAACATATCTACTTTACCAAGAAAAAATATTTTTAGAATCTCTCGAAACAGACTTAAGGTCAGATTTTGATTTTTCAAATTTTTTCTTAAGCAAATCAATTTTAGAAACAAAATCTGACATTTGCTAGAAATCATGTCAAGATTATTTTTTAAGACTCTATTTTCCTTTTCAAAAGAATCCACTTTAGAGAACAAATTATTAATTTCAAAAACAACGTCCGAAAATTCTTTTGTACTACAATAATCATCTAAATGCACTTTAAATTTTTGGACACTTTTTCTACCATTTTTAAAAGAATCGATTTTTCTTTTTAAATTCAAACTCTCTTTAGCAAAAAATAGTGTGAAAGAAAGCAATTTTTCTATAACAATATGGACATTTTCGTTATCATATCTCTATTACTATCACTAATACCCCAAAAATCATATATGACATTATCATATAAAGATCTATCACCATTAAGAGAAGATATACAAAAAACATCATCAATGGTGTGTGCACGTAATCGGTTTAGCTAGGATGTTAAGCCTAATCGAGTTAAAACCAATTCTGATACCAATTATTAACCCAGTGAGCTACCCAAGAGGGGGTAAATTGGGTAGACAACAAATTAATCCAAATAATAATACTTCAGAAAATCAAATAATTATTTTTTACCCTAAATTAATTATTATCTTTATAGCAGCAGAAATATATTATTAATTAGGTGCAAACCCAAACAACAAAATATAAATAATGTAAAGAAAGCAGTACACCAAAAATTTATACTGGTTCACCAAGTTATTATTGGATAATCCAGTCCCCTGAGCTCCACAAAGAGTCGCACCCACTAATCACTAAGATTCCTTTAAACATATAGAAACCAAACCTTTATACAATGATTCTTTTCCTAAGTTCAGAATCAACCTTTACAACTTCCTTTTCCTAGGCTCAGGAATTACCTTTTCTTTTTCATAGGCTTAAAAATAACCTTATCTTTTCCAGGCTCAAGACTAAACTAATTATTTCACAAGTTAAGGATCAAACCTAATTCTTTTATACCTTAGGCTAAGAATTAAACCTCACAATCACTCCAAGTATCATTTTTCCTAGATAAGGATGAAACATTTATAATTCACTCACAATTGATCCTAATCAGAAATAGTCACACCCAACTCTTTTCAAGGGAAAAGAGTAAACTAACTTTTTTGTACTTAAGCAAAGCAATAAACCTCAATTTATTTACCCGAAGAGATTGAAACCCAAAACTACCCCTGATTAGACAGTCCCAATAGTATCTAATTCGACACACAACTCACCAATTACAAAATTGTTAAGTCTTTTTCTCACTCGGAGATTCTACCACCCTAGATCAATTTAAACTCAATTAATGACCCCGATAATTACTAGTGATAGAATTCAGTGAGTAAACAAAAAATCTGATTATAAAAATAATACGGGTAGCACAAAATTGAGCACATAATCAGATTACTACGAAAATCGTTTTAAAATATTTGTATACTTTTAAAGTTTAAAAACGATTTTTCAAAAGGATCAATTTACGAAGTAAGTAATAATAATAATAATAAAATTTTCAATTAAAGAACAAGCTTGGAACGATCTTACCAGAAAAACACCGAATAGATTGCACGTAGTATTGCAAGACATCTTAAATCAGTGACACTGACTCAAATAGCGTTTTAGCTCAAGAATTTGAAGAACAGAATAATTTCACGATAATCTCTCAGTATAATATCAGAATGATAACTGTCAGAATAGCTCAGGAACTGATTGTTCTTGATATTATATATTTATTATGTGAAATTCGCAGGTCTATATATAGGAAATTGAAACAAGCCCTCCAACGGCTAGTTTTCAAGTGATAAGTATCTAAAAATAACCTATAAACTCCATATATCATTATATTTTATTTTAGGTATAATTTACTTAAATATAGCTTTCAAAACTTTCAATTGAGTCCCTCAAAATATTTTCAAACTCAAATCAATAAGATAGGAAGTATTAAAAGGACCAATTTGGGAAACACTTTAATTTCATGTACCATATCTATAGGAATATTTAAATAGGAGTATTATATCTTTAATATATTCATATCCCTAAGATCTCTCAATCAAGTAAACAAATAACGGCTAGTTTTTTAATAAATCCCGAAATTCCACAAATCTTGAAACCCAACCGTAGGTTGACCCACTAGAAGGCGTAGGTTGACCTCCCGATTCAGAATGTAGCCCAAGACAAAAACTCTTCACCCATAGGTTGACCTACGATCCTTTGTCTGTCAACCTAACGATTCAAATAGTTCATTTTTGGCCATAGGTCGACCTCCTTCTCGACTGAACAATTTAGAGAGTTTATCTAATTTCCATAGGTTGACCTATCTGTCGACCAAACAATTCAGAGACTGCTCAATCCTTTCACCTTCTTATCGGTTAACCGGACCTTCTATGTAGGTCGATCGATCGAGCTATGCTTCTTTCTTAATTCATTTTTAATTTCAAGACGTTTTTACCCCTTTAACTAATTTCTTTTCTCGGTTAACTCCTTAAATTAATTTTTAATTTCTAATCTTTTTTAAAATAATATTTCTTCTTCAATTTCACATAGGAGCAATTATGTTAGCTAATGAGGATCTTATTAAAAAACACACATAATTGTAAATTCATTTTGTATCGTGTGTGATCCTAATCGGGATACATTAAGAGTAAAAATTTAACCTGAGTTTTTTTCCACTAGGTTCTTCAAGATCTTTGGTCTCTTAATATCCATCATCTTTGCTAGTCTCTTTTGCATTCATCTCAGTTTCTTCATGATAATATCTTCAATGGAACTTATAAACTCAAGCACTCAACAAATTCGTTAATTCCACAAAAAACATTAACACTTAATTGCCCATCAAAATCTCGGGATCAACAGATAGGATGTTTCACTAAAATTTATTCATATTTCGATTGATGATTGTTTTCATTATTTGTTGTATGTGACCTTATTTTTTAATCTCATTTTTGTTCTCCAACCTTTAATAAATTTTTCTCCCTATTTATTAATTACATATAAAATTTATTTAATTTCATGTACTCTAAAAAGTATTCTAACAATTCTTGACAAAATAATAAAAAGTATTAAATGACATAAAAATAGATTATTAGATTATTTTAAAAATATTGTTTAAAAAATGTAAAAAAAAAATTGAAAAAATCCTCGAGAAACTATTTTACTTATTATTTAATATTATATGAAAATAAATATAAGCGATAAACATTAGTAGGATTGGAGTTTGGGATTATTTGTTTTGTAGGTTACAATTTTATTTTTATTTCTCAGTATTAATTTTTTTTATATATATTTGTTTATAATATGTATTCAATATAAAATTAAAAGATCAATTGTATGTCATGTAATATGTGTAATATTAAAATACAAAAATATATTTATATCTATATACTAAAAGTGGAAGATAAAACTTGAGAATGAATGAGAGTTCAATAAATATATTTCTTGCATTCTTATTCATTCTCAATTCACACCTTTAAAATCTCTATTAAATTCTTACAAACTTGATTCTTCTCAATTTTCTCTCTTTAATTAACATTTTATTTAAATACATTTTAGATAATAGATAAATAAATAAAGCTATAAATGTTTCACTTACTAGATTTTTTATTTGAAAAAAACTATATACTTTTTATTTTTTATATTATTTGTTTCTCGTATAAGTGTTGATAGAAATAATGAATTTTGTTTATGCAAATAATTTCGTAGACTTTTTATTTTAAAAAAATATATAATTTTTTTTTTTTTTAATT
The DNA here is from genome assembly GCA_016647705.1 of Eucommia ulmoides. Classification (NCBI taxonomy): domain Eukaryota; kingdom Viridiplantae; phylum Streptophyta; class Magnoliopsida; order Garryales; family Eucommiaceae; genus Eucommia; species Eucommia ulmoides. The sequence goes on along the minus strand of CM028330.1, from coordinate 16,875,700 downwards.
TTTTATAGTCTTTATTTCTCAAATAAGTGTTGATAGAAGTAATGATTTTTTTCTTCTTCTTATGCAAATAATTTCGTATACAAAACGAGATAAAATATATAAACATAATAAAGAGTATAAAAATAACAATTAAAAAATCCATAAGCTTATTGTTTTAAATTTGAGTGAAAATATTACTAAATAAATTCTCATATGAAAACTTCACCAAACAATTAAATAAAACTATAACTAAATGAAATAGATTATATATAAATTGTAAGTAAATTTCATAAATAAAAAATAATTTAGTTCTTAGAATAATTTTAAATTTCAAAAAATCAGTAACATTTCTCTTTACATACTCAAAAAATTGTAACAAACTATCATCTAATCCCTAAAGTAATTAGAAAATGGAATTGAAAATGTATTACATAAACCAATAATATTTAATTCTCAGAATAATTTTAAATTCACACCAAGTACTCTTTAAATACTAACAAAATGTGTAGCAACTAACAATTGATCTAAAAAATAAGAAAAGAAAAATTAGAATTGAAAATGTATATTACATAAACGAAATTTAAATACAAAAATCAAATTTGTCCAAAACTGTAATTCTTTTAAGAGGTTTATAAAAGTAATTCTTTTATTAGATAGTTTTAACTAAATTTTTAATATTATTGTAACAAGGACAAATAAGTAAATTTATATTTAACGTCAAACGAAAGTGGTGTCGGAAATATTTTTCAAATGACACAGAATATCGTTGTAAGTTTTCCAAATGACAAGGCGCATCACTGAAACTTACCCATATAATTCATGGTTGTTTTTATTATAATTAATTATATGTGACTTATCTCTTCCTCACATTTTCTTTGTCCAACCATTTAATTAAATTATTTCTCTCCATTTATTAATTACATATAAAATTTATTAAATTTCATTTTCTCAAAATAGTATTTGAATAATTTTTAATCAAATAATAGAAACTATTAAATAATATAAAGAAGACCTATTATATTATTTTAAAACCATTATTTGAAAAAAAAATAAAAAAAAATAAAAAAAACTTTTGAAAAGTCCCTTTAAAAACTTATTTACTTTTTTCCGCAATTAAATATGAGTGATGACATTAATAGTTTTAAAACTTGATATTAACAATTTTTTTGGGTATAACTTTGTTTTTATTTTTTAATATTAAAATTTATTTTTTCTACATTTTTATAAAATATATGAATTATAAAATTAAATGATCAATTGTACGTATGTCTAACATTCAAATAGATATAATTTTTTTTACTGGAACCGCATAATATGCAGGTCTAAAACAAGTACTAATATATTTTCTAGAATTGCATTGTATACGGGTTTAAAACTAGTATTCTATATACTAAAGGCGTAAGTCAAACTAGGAATGAATTACAACTCAAAATGAAGTATCTCTCCAATCTCTTTATTTCCTATCAAATCAATGACCAAGATCTCCTCTTTCCATTACTAATAACATTAAATAAATGAAAAAAAGTTACTTTCAATTCCAATAAATAACATTGAAAATGAATAGAAAACTGCTTTCAATTCCAATTCTATGTGGTATTAAAAACCGCTTTCAATTCCAATATCAAAATGAAAGAGTATATGGTGTTGTGTTGGACACCACCACTATTTTCTAGATAGTGGTGTTATGCTTTTAGTAAATAGCATATGATTTGCATAATAAATAAATTGTTTTTAAATTAATAATTGTATTTATTTATTTATTCTTGTTTTGTTTTTTATTATCAATTTGAAATTTCATTCTTTTTAAAAAATATATATTTATGATATTGGATTTTAAAAAAATAATTAAATTAATTTTATTCAAATAAAATATTTTTTTTAATTAACAATTCTATTTATTTATTTTTATTTCATTATTATTAACAATTCGAACTTTCATTCATTTTTACAAAAAGAAAAAAACGATTCGTAATATTGGATTTAAAAAAATAATAATTAACTTAATTTTTATTCAAAAAAATGAATGAATCATGTGGGCTGAAAATAATGGCCCTACAAATACTTTCTTTTCCCCAATAATCTATTTTAACAACAAAAAAATAAATAAATTTATAATTTCGTGTCGGCGCAATGTTTTCTCTACTGATTTCAATAAAGGTTGCCTTTATATATATATATATATATATATATATATATATATATATATATATATAAAGGAACAATGTTTTACATTTTAATCTAAAAATTGTGAGATAGTTTGAAGAAAAGCTAGCAATGAGAAGTAAAAGATACAAGTCACTCAAGTTGTGCTTTATATTAATCTTATCCAAAATTAATGTATTTGTTTCCATAATTGAAAAAAGAAATATTTCTTTGGGTTCTTGAAAAATGATTTTCTTTTAACTCCAAATTTTACAATTCTCTATTTATCTAATTCACTCTGTGCAATGATTTTTTTTAAGAAAAACTAATAATTCTCTAAAAAAATAAAAGTCATTGTATGCCAACAATTGTGGATTCATAAAAAATTATTGTCCCAACTTGGAATACATCAATTAAAATTTTAAATCCATATACTATTTACCTAAAAAAAACTTTAAAATTTATGTCCATATAATCTATTAGCTCATATTAATTTTACAAAACTTGAAAACACACATTTTGTTGATAATTTTGTGATTTTTTGGCTCAGAGGTCAGAAATCAATTTTTCCATTTCATAATTTTATGATTTTTATTTTGTTTATTCTTGTTTTATGACTTCTAACTTCTGTTATATTTTTCGAAATTGAGTCTTGTTATTAAAAAACTTAGGTATTCGATCAATTTTGTTGAGAGTGTCAAATGCAAACATCACGAGGAGGAACATACAATTCTTATTGGTTTTTATCCAAATAGTAAATAACTATTTCGTATTATGATAAACAAACCTAATACATCGCTATCATAAATTCTTTGATTAAAAATTACATTTTGAAAAGATCAATTATTCTTGCCTAATATGAATTTTCTTTTATTTTTATCTAAACCTGCGCATTACGCAAGCTAAAACTAGTACATTGAATTTCTAACCAGTATGAAAAGCAACCAACATCAGCAACAACATACAAAAAAAAAATACTAAATAAATAAAAAATCAAAACCTAAACATTTGCAAAGGCAATGAATACCACAATTTCAGCCTCTTCGACGCCACCATCGAATTCTCAATGTTTTTCTCCCTCCTCTTTCTCCTCATCAACCTACTTTTCCTACGTTTGGTGGCTAGAAGAAAGAAAATCGGTGTGCCCCCACTTTCGTCAGGTCCCACCCCCTTGCCCTACGTGGGGTCCCTCTTCTCAATGCTAATCAACAAGCATGTTTTTCGGTGGATACACAGACTCATGGCTGAGATGGACACCGAAATCCTATGTGTCTGCTTGGGGAAAGTCAACGTTATTGTCGTGTTAAGTCCTGAGCTAGCCTTCAAGGTCTTGAAGTAGCACGACATTGTATTTTCATCTCAGCTAGTGTGCATGTCTGGCGAAGTTAGTAGCAATGGGTATCTAACGGGAGTGATGGCCCCATTCGGTGACCAGTGGAAGAAAATAAGGAAGATCCTCAACTCCAAGTTGCTCACGGTGACCAGCCACAGGGGGCTAACCCGAAAACGAGACGAGGAGGCCGACCACCTCCTCCGCCTCATCCACAACCACTGCCATGATGGAAATTTGGTCAATATGAGGTACGTGACGCAACATTTTTGCAGCAATGTAATAAGGAAGTTAGTATTGGGGAGAAAGTAGTTCGGGGAAGGTGCGATAAACGATGGCACTGGGGTTGAGGAGGTGAAGCATGTGGGTGGACTCTTCATGATCTTACAGTATCTATAAGGATTTTGTGTGTTGGGTTATTTATTGTGGTTGAGAGTGTACGATTTCGATGGGCATGAGAAGATTATCGAGGCGACAGTGGAGAGTGTCAGAAAATGTCAAGATAATTTGACTGTGGAGAGAATTCAAGAGTGAAAAAATGGAGAAAGGAAAGTTGTTGAGGATTGGCTTGATGTTCTCATTGAGTTAAAAGATGAAAATGATAATAGGGTATTGTCAATTGAGGAGATCAAATGACAAATTATTGATCCTCTCTCTAGGGTTTTAATAATCTACTTTTCCCCTTTGGGGATGCATTAAAGACCTTAGCTCGGTTTTTTAAATAGTCAACTAAAAAATGCATCATGAATTTGACCAATTCGGACTAAAATCTCATAAATATATAAGTAATAAAAAATTCAAGTAAAATTTTTAGTTAATTTTTTCAAAATTTAACATTGAAATCAAATAATATTATTTTTATATTACAAATTTACTTATTTTCACACTTGTAATAATTTTAAAATTTGCAAATATTTTTTTAGAGTTAATTACACTTTATCTCCCTATGATTAGGTCTAATTGCACTTTACTCCCTATGTTATTTTGGTCAACACTTTGCCCCTTATGCTAGTGGACTAGTGTGTAATGGTTAAAAATTAACAGCACTGCAAGTATTTTTGTCATTTCACTTAAAAACTAAAGGCAATTTTGTCATTTTATTCAATAGAGTTATTTAAAAAAAATCTAAAACTTTAGGGGCTCAAAATGTTATTGTTACTTTTTCATTCTCCTCCCCTAACTGATCTTCTACTCCACAGAACCAAGCCCCCCATTGCTGGTCTTCTACTCCCAGTTTCTCATCACCCACCAACTAGAAAGCATATTTCCTCCATTTTTGTTTAAACCCGATAAAGTAAATAAATATGAAAAAAGTTGGAGTCAATTTTGCATCATCACTTTCTTGAAGAAATCATAAGCACAAAGTTGTGGCATGGAAATCCTCAGCATCAGCGGCATCAGATTTGTCGATTCGGGGAGGTAGGTTTATATCAAACGTTAAAGGTTTTGGGAACGAAGAGGCGAGATTAGCCTCATGGTCATCAATCACGGAAGACAATGAGCTGCAGTGGCTGCATCGGTTGCCGAATTGAAGGTGCCGACCTAGAGTTCAGTCTTCTTACTGGGATCCCGGATCATGGCGGTGAATCGGCCCATGGCCGCTTTCGGACACCTCGGTAACGGGGCTCTTTTAAGGGGATTCTAATCGATCCTGACCCAATCTCTTCTGCCTTTGCCGTCGCCGGTGTGAATTTTCCTCGTCGCATGGCCATTGGACTATAAAATTTATGAGATTATTGACAGATCGAAGATGGTAGATGTATGAGGATTATGATTTGAATCCTTGAAATGATCGTTGCTACCACCTCCTTATTGAATCGTCATTCTTCTATAAATAATAATAATAATAAAAAAAAAAAAAAAAAAAGGTTTGGTGACTACCGGAAGATAATATATATATAGAGAGAGAGAGAGAGAGAGACATAGGGGATTTATGTTGTTTGAGAGAGAGATGTTGGATGGTTGAGGGTGGCCGGCGTGGTAGATGGTGGCTAGCGACGAGTGAACTAGGAGTGGGAGGAAGAAGATGATGTAAAACAAAAGAGAAAATACACTTCTAACCCACTAAGTTTCTAAATAGTATTAAAATAGCTTGTATTAAAATATTTTAAAGGTATAAATGTTATTTAACATAAATTAACAGTTTTTAGTTGACCTTAACCGTTGACCGTTAAACTTAACGGAAAACTTAACCATTGCACTTTAGTCCACCAACACAAGGGGACAAAGTGCTGAACGAAATAACATGAGGGGACAAAGTACAATTAGGCCTAACTATAAGTGATAAAGTGTAATTAACTCTTATTTATTTATTTACAAGAACTAATGTTAACTGCAGTAGATAACCCATCACATGCCACCCAATGGGCACTGGCAGAGATGATAAACCAACACGCTGTCATGCAGAATGCTATAGAAAAACTTGACGTCGTCGTTGGAAGAGAAAGACTCGTGCCGGAGTATGACCTCCCGTACCTCAACTACATAAAGTCGTGTGCCAAAGAAGCATTCTGCCTCCACCCCATTGCCTCTTTCAATGTGTCTCATGTCTCGGTTTCCGACACCTTGTTGGTGGTAATTTCATCATCAAGGGCAGCCATCTACTGTTGAGTGGCCCCTGTCTAGGGAGGAACCCTAGGATTTGGGAGGAGTCGCTAAGGTTCAAGCCAAAGAACCACCTCAAGGAGGATCGCTCATAGGTGGTGTTGATCGAGTCAAATCTAAAATTCATCGGGAGGCGTGGTTTTGTTGGGGTTTTGTTGGCACTACAACAAAAAAATGTTATAGCGGCAATTATTTTAGCGGTAGTTAAAAAATAGCCACTAATGACATGTTTTTAATGACAAATTATTTAATGAGTTTTTTAACATGGGCCCTAAGACCCACTCATATATTAGACTAACCCCTTGTAACAATAGAAAATTAAAATAACCCCCATTTAACAGCCGTGAGATTTCACCAAAGAGAGAGGCGCAGGAAGAAGGCTGAAATTGGAAGGTAGGCTTTTGGGGGGAAAGCTTCTATCAGTAGTGTAATTTTTGCAGTCAAGTAAATTTGGAAGGTAGGCTTTTAGTAGACAAGGGTTCTTCATCGTTACCTCAAGAACATTTTGTCGCGGCGGTCGGTCGGTGCAAACGCATCACCGTCGCCGTCCATTGTAATCGCCATCGCCGTCTATCGTAATTGCCATCCCCATCCATTGTAATCATCATCGTTGTCCGTCCATCTCTGGTAAGTTGCAACATCTTAGTCTATTTTTGCTTCATTCTCCCCAAATCTATTCTCCTATTAGGGTTTACGGCTTCGCGACAAATGTGCAGTAAAAATCATCGCCTCTCTCTTCAGGTTTTCTCTCTTCTTCTTCTTTTGGAATTTCTAGATTACAGATTTCGTTTGTATTTCGATTTTTTGTTCAAGTTTCACAGCTTCCATATTTACTGTGTAGCAAAATTTTGTTGAAATTTTGGAATATTTACTGTCATTAGCATATACACAAGCATTTCTGTTCCCACTAATAAAATTTTGGAATATTTATTGTATAGAAAAAATTGATGTTGAGTTCTTGGTTTGAATTTTCATCTTCTTCATTTTTCTTGTTGATGTTTGATTTAGTGAGATAATTACTGTATAGCAAAAATCAAATGTTGAATTCTTGTTAGAAGTTGCATTTAGTTACTTCTCATTGTTGATGTTTGATTTCTTTAGAGAGTTACTGTGTAGCAAGCATCCATAATTGAATTCTTGGTTACTTTCCATCTCGTTAGTGATGTTTGGTTTGTTACGATATTAAATGTGTAGCAAAAATTACGTATTGCAGTCTTTTGGAGTTTTGAATTTCCATCTCCCGCTTTTCCAGTGTTGATGTTTTGGTTGTTGAAATGGTTAATGTGTTGCCAAAATCGATTGTTGAATTCTAGGTTTTAAATTTCCCTCTTGTTCCTTTTCATAGTTGATGTGAGAGTCATTGGAAAAAAAATAGTTATTGTGTATTAAAAATCGAAAATTGAATTCTCATTTTGTATTAACCTCTTGTTCCCCATATTTGATGTGGGTCGTTGAAAAAGTTAATGTGTAGCAAAAATCGATTATTGAATTGTTGGTTTGAATTTCCATATTGTCCCTTTCAATTGAAGATTTTTGCTACACATACTTTGCATTGTTGATGTGGTGAGTTAATTGGATAGTTACTATGTAGAAAAATCCCTAATTGGAATCTTGTTTTGAATTAGCACCTGTTTGAGTAATTTTTAGTATTGAATAATAAATGGGAATTGGTGATGTTTTGGCTCTTGAATTAGTTAATGTACAATATAATTCCAGTATTCCAATTTTTCGATTTTTCCCGTTTGATATTATCTTCAATTTCATTTGTCGTATATGTGTGTTCTTGGATGTGGTTACTATATAGTACAAATCAACTTTTGAGTTCTTTGAGATATTTAATGTGTAGTAAAAAATCGAATATTGAAATCTTGGTTTGGATTTCCATCTGTTCCTCTTCGTTATTGATGTTTGAGTTCTTAAGATAATTGATGTGTAGTAAAATATCTAATATTGGAGTATAGCTTTGAATTTTTAACTTCTTCCTTTTTCATTATTGATGTTTGAGTTGCAGAAATATTTATTGTGTAGCAAAAATCAAATATTGAAGTCTTGTTTTGGATTTTCCTATTCTTTCCCTACATTGTTATTGTTTGAGTTGAATTTTTTTACTGCATCATTATTGGTTCTCAGGTAATGGCAGGTGCATCCGACGATCAGTATGAGCGACGTACAAAATAGGACAACGATCCAATATCACATAATAGACACACAACAAAAAAGGAAAAAAAGCAAACTACTAGCAGGCAACAAAGTCACAAGCTGTGATGAGTACCAATATAAGATGCGAGCAAATACTAAAGTAAATTTTTTTGATAAATACATGTGATTTGTTTGAATTCCATCCTCAACTAGCTTTAAAATCAAGTTGTTAACTTATTAAATATTGTGAACAGCATAAGGCCAACATTAGATACCTAAACAATAAGGTAATACAAGTGAAATGCCGTTTACTCTAATTTTGTTCTCATCTGATTATTGTGACATTCCTAACGTAGTAACATTGTATAATTACATCATCGTAACGGCATGATGAATCAGCATCCAAAAGTTTCGAAAATGCAAATGTTACATTCAACAGGACAGAAAAATCGACACCTCATTGTAAGGAATTCTACAAGCTTCATGAACCAACTCATAATTGTGTTTTAAACACACACAAAAAAAAAAAAAAAAAAATACCAGCAAGCAACAAAAGTCACTAGTAGTGAGCAAGTACCAATATAGATGCAAGCAAATGCTAAAGTAAATTTTTTTGATAAATACATGTGATTTGTTTGAATACCATCCTCAACTAGCATTAAAATCAAGTTGTTAACTTGTTAAATATTGTGAACAGCATAAGGCCAACATTAGACACCTAAACAACATGCTAATACACGTCAAATGCCATTTATTCTAATTTGGTTCTCATCTGATTATTGTGAAAATGAAAAGTAACAAGGTGTTTAATCCAAAACAAGACTCAATTGTGGATTTTTGCTACACAGTAAACATCTTAATAAATCAAATATTACAAATGAAAAAGAAGAAGATGGATATTTAAACTAATAATTCAACATCTACTTTTACTACACTAATTATTTTTTTCAACAGCGCACATTAACAACGAAAAGTAACAGGATGTCTAACCAAATATTCGACCAATTATAATCGGTTATTAAATATCACTATAAAATAATATTAAACCAATTATAATTGTACAGCAAATATTCGACCAATTATAATTGTATAACAAAAATCAATAATTTGTTGTGCATCAATATTCCAAAATGAAATAATGTAACAATCGTTACAAATTATAACTGTATATCAATATTCACCATAGAAGTTCGTACAAAACAATATTCAACCAATTCAAGGTTGCTCACCACATGGAGGGTTATACAATAATATTCAATCAATTATAATTGTACAACAATATTCAAATATGGAATGTTATACAACAATATTCAACTAGTTCAAGGTTACTCAATCACGGAAAGTTGTACAACAAAAAAATTCAATCAATTATAACTGTACATCAATATTCACTCAATTATAACTGTACAACAATATTTTAACCAATTTTCATTGTACAGAATTGTTCCGAGAATTTTGTTTTTACTCTTAGATTTATGTTGTTTTTTGTTCCTTGATTTTTTAGAACAACTTACTAGTGATAAAACAAAGTTGTTCCTAAATTTATGCTTTTGTTCTTAGTTAATGGGAACAAAAAATACTAAACAAAGGCCATCTTGGTTTTTTCACTTCACAAAATTATTGGAACAAAAACAGAATATGGGGAACAATTTTGTTTTTTTCTTAAAAAAATTATCCTAAAATATTAAGAGCAAAAATTAAAAAATGTTCTAATATTTCTATTTTTGTTAAGTGATTCTATTTTCCAAAAAAACTTGGAAGAAAATCAGAACTATAGGAATAAGTCAACGGTGTTTCATGAAATTCGTTCAAAAATATCTGGGAATTGAACATAAATTTGTTCTAAACTATTTTGGGACTTAACAGAAATTTGTTCAAACTATTTTGGAAATGAACATAAAATTGTTCTAAAAAATTTTGGAACTTAACAGAAATTCGTTTTAAAAAAATTTGGGAACTGAACATAAAATTACTCTAAAAAATTTGGAAACTGAACATAAAATTATTCTAAAAAAAATGGGAACCGAACAGAAATTGTTCTAAAGAAAGTGAGAATTGAACAGAAAAGGAACTGAACAAAAAAATTGGGAACCGAACAAAATTGTTTCGGGCCTACCTGTTCAGCGCCGTCGTCTATCCCCTACCATCGCCCCGATCGTCGCCGTCCTTAGTTTTGGCCAGAGCGTTGTCATCTATCCTTGTTGCCGTCGCCGTCATTACTTCTGCCGGCACAATGTCAAATTTGAAATTGGTAAATCTAGGGTTTCCCACTTTGTTTCTTTGCAATTTAGGGCATGAGAAATAGGAATAGAAAGTTTAATCTATTCCATTTTCATAACTTGAATGAATGAAATTCTTGGATTTTGCCTTGTTTAGCTTGATGTTTGTTACCAAAAATACCTAAGAGTTCTATCAATTTCAAAGTCGCACGTGGCTAGTATGTATGTAATCTTTGGGGTTTTCTCAAAATAAAAATATTTGTTTGGGTTTTTAATTGTTTGAGCTTGTCTATTGAGGTCCATACAAATATGTAATATGAAAATAGGTGTTCAATTAAAAATTTCTTATTTAATTGCCGTTAATTTATTCTAATTGCCGCTAAATGTTATAATTTCGGTTCCAAATTTTGGCGCCAAAATTTGATATTAATATCTTTAATTAAAAAACTAATTAAAATAAAATTAAAAAAATTATACAGCTATTAAAAAAAATATATATGACAAACATCAATTTGTTTATTTATTTAAAAAAAAAAATTAATAGTGCCCTAATAAATTTAATAAAATAACAAAATAAATAAATAAAAAAAAGATAAAAACTAAATTAAAAATTAATATGCAAAACACACAGTTTTGGCATTGGCGCCAAATAATTTGTCCCTCTCCCGCTCTTCAGATTTAAGGATTGTGCCATATGAACAAATGAACCCTAGCCAAACATTTCAATCCTCCTCTTTGACCATTTTTTAGCTTCTTCAGCCACCGAAATCCAGCGAACACTTTAGCCCTCTTCTCTTCAAACAACACCCTTCCACCCCTTCTTTGCCATCGATCAGAATCCTTTCACCGTTCTTTAATAATCGAACCAAAAAATGGAGCAAAACTGACCCTTGCTTCAGCAATCGAACAAAACAATTGCAGCCATCGTCCATCGCTTCAGCCATCGTCCATTGCAAACAGGTACTGCTCTGTAAATCATCGCTTCGTCTTCCAAAATTTCAGGGTTTTTGATCTCCAAATCGGATTTTTTTGTGTGTGCTTTCTAATTTGTTTATAATTTGTGCTTTTTTATTCGTTTCTATTTTGATTTTGGTTCTTAAATGCTTATTGCTTTATGTTTATTACTTATTGTTTATCCTAGGGTTTGGCTTCTCGAATCTCCATGCTCATAAGACGCTGACAATTGTTTCCCCTATTCCTCAATCATCCTAACATTTTCGGTACTGGAGAAAATAAATTTCGATTAACCAATTTTTTAGGAATCTGAGTTTTTTTTTTTTTTTTTTCTTTTTCTCTTGAACTCGTTTCTATTTTATCCAATCGGATTATCAATTTTTTTGGTGTTATTGATTTGAGTAAACTCAACACATGTTTTATATTTCCTTTTATTTTTCTCCCCTGTAGGAGAGTATCCTTGTCCAATGTTGAACAAGGTCTTTATAGAATACACATACATAGTCGCAGTAAAGACAACTGGAAACGTATTTTGCTATGAGATAGCTCCACCCCCTTCTCTAATCATTGTTTGTAGTATTTTTTTTTTTTTCAATTTTGTTTGGCTCTTGTATTGGAATGACTCCCAAGTACTGAGACCTAGCTGAGATCCTGCAGATGGATGGGCTGCTGAATTTTCTCAACATATAGTAGAACATGGCGATCCTAATGCTTGGTCTCAGTCTTCTGGGCAAGAATATGGTGCCAATGGTTAGGCTTCTAAGTTTGATCATGTAAGGAATATTTATGGGTAGATTATCTATATTGATTTCTACACCTGCTCCCAAAAATAAAATTAAAAATAAAAAAATAAAAAAATGAGGTAAATGTTTGCTTTTTGCATTAGCTTGATGTTTCTTAGTTCATCATTTAGCTCATGTTCATTGAAAATTTTATAATGTTTTCCATTCATCAGATTCTCTTCCGGCATTCATATGATTTGAAAAGTAGTATCATGCATATGCTTCCACTTCTGCCTTTGTGCTCTTGTCGAGCTGTACCCTGATGTGTGGGTTTGTTGTATGAATTATGTTGTGCACACACAGTTAGGGAGTTAATTTTTCTTCTTTTTAAATATACAGGAGCAATCTCAGGTTGCTAGAATGGATCAAATGAGTGGCATGAATACTTCAAATTTAGATGCAATGGAGCAATATTGTATGCTAGCGCACACGTTAGCTCAAAATGAAGACCCTAAATTCCAATTTTATATTTTATTTCTAACTACCCTAAATTCCAAGTTTATATTTATTTCTAACTATTGTATTTTGTTAATTTTGACACGGTACACCATTGTGCTTATGTTATATGGTTACAACAACTTGGATTGGCACCATATAGAAAAGTTAGGCCTAAAGATGTTCTGAATCTTATGATGAATTGCTCATTTATAGAATGGGAGTGTAACTTTGAATACGCTGTTCATTTTAAGTAAAATAATACAACATGCTTTCATAAGCTACTCAATACAATTTTGCATCAGTACTAGTTTACTTGAAAGAATTTGTTGGCCCTATGCCATGCTAATTACCGGTTTAGCAGTTATGTAGAACACCACTCATCATTGGAAGAGAAAAAAATAAAATATTATTGCAAAAGGTAGGGGAAATAATCGAAAATAATCTGGGAAGTTAAGTTGCGGAATGGTGCAAGTAGATATGGTATGGTGGTTACTGTCGGTTGAATGCTCAAGTCATTGGTACAATGGTGGGATCTGATACATTTCATCTAACATATGGTATTGAGTGTAGACTATTACGATTCTTCGGTGTCATTTTGATTTCATCCTCTTTTATGATATTCATTCAGTTGCCTTTTCCACGGGAAAATATGGAGATGATTTTTGGAAACACTTAATTAGGTACTCTAATCTATTTTAATTTGACATGTGACATGATCCCATGCTTTTTTATTTAATGTGTTTTAGTCACACATGGTTTTTTACAAGTGGCTTTGGCCTTGTAATTTTTTTAAGAGCATGTTTTAATTGTCACTTTTAATCTCTTTATGTTCCCAATATGAAGACGACGACGATGATGATGTTGAAGCATACAACACTGATGGTAAAACCAAATTGAGCGATGATGACGCCTAGGATAATGGTGTAAAGGTAATAATTTCTATTTTATTTAAATTAATTCCGTATGGGATGTTTGGGTAAGACTTGGCTTAGCTCATTTCTTTTGGAATCTTATAAAACGCTGAAAATGGTGTTTGTTTAGTGTTTTTGTTCCCATGTTTTCTGTTTTTGTTAGAGTTGCACATTTTGGCAATAACAAATTTGATCATGGCCTATTAGTGAAATGAGATATTGGAATTTGAGAAAGTCCTTAAGGTAATAAATTTTGGGTAGTCAATGGCGGACTATTAGTGAAATGAGATATTGTTTATATTGTTAATTTCGAAAATAATTGTTAAGTACTACTTTGTTGTGGTTGTGTTGGTTATTGTCTTGTTTGGTATTGGTTATATTTGATAGTCTTATTTAGGTGACAAGTATTTTGAGAATGTTGGATAAATAAAGGGAATTATGTCGAAATTTTTGTGTGAACGCCATTTTAATATTTATGTTTATGTTTTTTTTTTCCATGTGTTTTTGATGTTTCTTATTTCGTATATATACAGTTGTTTTTCTTCTAATTAGGCGTTTGATATTCGTTCCACTCTTCCAAGAGATTTAAGAGATTATTAGTTTAGAATCTTTAGATTATTGATTTACGTTAAATTAGTTTAATTTAATAGTATTTCATTAATGTATTTTTTTTTCAGCATTGTTTGTGGATACTAGATTTACGTTTTCGATTATTTGTATCTAATTTCATTTGTATTTTTATTAGTGATTAATATTAAAGTTTATCTTATTTAATTGAGATTATCTTAGAAACATTTAGTGGTTTAATCATTAATTACCACTAAATATGAAAATGCGGCATTTAAATTTGTCGCTATACGAAATTTAAATAGCCGCTAAATCTTTTATATTAGCGGCTAAATTGTTATTTTCCACTAAATATAAAAACGAATATTTAATATTTTTTAATTTTTAGTGACATTTAAATTTGTCACTATACGAAATCTAAATAGCCACTAAATTTTTGTATTTAGCAGCTAAATCTTAACAGCAATTATAAATTAGTCGCTATAACTTATAGTCACTGTAGTATTAACGGCAGTTGTATGAATTGCCGCTAAAATTTTTAGCAGTTAAAAATTGAGTTTTTAGCGGCTAATAGAATTGCTGTTAAAGTTTGTTTTTGTTGTAGTGTGGGTTCCACTATGACTAGCATGTTGATGGCTCAACTTCTTCAGGGTTTCACGTGGAGCCCGCCGTTGGGTAAGTCAACTATCGATCAAACAGAGTCGGTGAGTTATATTTCCTTTGCTAACCCTTCGATGGCAATAGCAAAGTCACATCTAGCAGACCACCTGTATATATCCTGTGGTGAGCTTATTCTCGAAGAAGGAAAGATACAGAATCTCATGAATGAGAGATTGTTTTTCTATTTATTGTAATGATCTATATATCAGGCATCATTTTTAGTTTTTTTTTTTTTTCCTAATTCACAAAAACCAAAATGTCTTTAATATCAATTTGCAAGAAAAGTGTTGTTATTATATTATTATTGTTTATGCTTCATTCATGTTGTTAATTTTTTTGTCGCTTTATACTTAAGTCTAAGAACTCTCTGTGATATAATTTTGAAATTTGGGGGGACAACTAAAATTTTAAGATACTAATTATTCGGTTTTTAAAGAGACTAGTTTTGGACCGGTATGTTATGCGAGTTTATAAATAAAATATATATTTTTCATTTGAATATTGCACATTCTTGATCCATAACTGAATCTTTAATTTTATATATAATACATTTTATGAAAGTATAATTAAAATAAATTTTAATATTGAGAAATAAAAATAAAGTTATAACTAAGAAAATAATTAATACCAACTTCTAAGACTATTAATGTTTTCACTCATATTTATTTTCGAAAAATAGTAAATCAATAAATAAATAACCTTCTCGAGGGGGTTTTAATTTTTGTAATTTTTTTTTTTCAAATGATTGTGGTAAAATAATTTAATCAGTCATTTTAATGTTGTTCAACAATTTCTATTATTTGGCTAAGAATTGTTAGAATGTTCTTTGTAGAACTTAAAATTGAATAAATTTTATATGTAATTAAAGATGGAGAGAGAATTTTTTTATTAAATTTTTGGTGAGAGAGAAAATGTGAGGAAAAAATAAGGTGCCATATAATCAATCATATTGAAAACAATCATCAACTAAAATATGGATAAATTTCAGTAATATCCATTATCATTTAGAAAGCCTACAACAATATCGTTTGTCATTTGAAAAATATTTTCACCACCAATTTTCTTTGATGTTAAATATAAAATTATTTATTTGTCCATGTTGTAATGTCATTGTACTGTTAAAAATTAATTAAAACTATCTAATAAAAACTACTCCTATAATCCTCTTAAAAGAATTATGATTTTTGTTTGATTTTTAAAATTTTTATTGTAATACAATTCTAATTCCAATTGTTTTTATTACTTTTGAGATCAAATGATGGTTGCTAAATTTTTGGAGCCTTAAAGAGTATTTGGTGCTGAATTTATAAAAATTAAAATTATTTTGAGAATTAAATATTTTTTATTTGTGTAATACATTTTCAATTCTAATGTTTTATTATTTTTGGGATTAAATAATAGGTTATTGCATTTTTATTAGCATTTAAATAGTACTTGCTACTATTTAAAAAAAACAAATTAAATTATTTCGAGAATTAAAAAATATATATATTTATCAAATTTGCAATTTATATATAAACTTATTCATTCACTTTGAATTGTTTGGTGAAATCTTCAGATAAGACTTTATTTAGTAATAGTTTCACTCATGTTCAAATAGTAGGCTTATAATTTTCTAATTGTTATTTTTAGCCATTTATTGTGTTTTTTTTCTTTCTAACTTGTATAGTATATGAAATTGCTTTGCACCCAAAATAATATTTTTTCATTACTTCTATCAACAGTTATATATGAATCAAATAATATAAAAAAATATATATTTCTTAAAAGAAAAAATAGAAAGTCTAGTAAGTGAAACATTTAGAATTTTTTATTATTTATTTATTTTTTAAATTATATTTTAGTTAAAATGAATAGATTTGTCATTTTATGTAAAAAAATAAATTATAAAAGTATAAATATTTCAAACAAATTTAGATGTCATTTGTTCGCAAGAGTTTTGAAGTATCGTTGGGTTTCTAAAGGGAAAGGGGGAGCGAACATATTTTTCTAAATAAAAAGGGGTGTTTTTATAGGTTTTTCCTAATGACATGGGATGTTAGTGAAATTTAAACATAAAAATATTCATTAAATAAAAAAAATTAAAATTCACTCAACATACTATATAAATATAAATAACAATTAAATTCATTAAATCATTAAATTAATGATAAATAATATTTAGAATTTATTTAAATATAAAAATGTTAGAGAAGAAAATCAAGAGATGTGATTTTTTTTAATCATTTAATGGGTTTGGAAATGGAGAATCAATGAGAGGACAAAAAATACATTTAGAGAACTCTCATTCATTCCAACATTAAATTAATGATAAACTAGTTGAATACCTGCATATTATGCGGGTCTAGAAAAAATTAGATTTTAATATATTTTCATTTTCATATTACACATAAGGTATAATTTATCCTTTGATTTTATAATTAATATATTTTATGAGAATTTAACAAAAATAAATTTTAGTATTCAAAAATAAAAATAAAATTATAACTTAAAAAATTGTTAATGCCAATCTTTAAAACGATTAATGTTCTATCACTTATATTTATTTTCAAAAAATAATAATAATAATAATAATAATGATAATAATAATAATAATGCTCCTAAAGGGGCTTTTCGAAATTTAACATTTTTTTTTTTAAAATAATAGTTTTAAAATAACCTAATAGGTCTTTTTTATGTTGTTTAATAGTTCCAAATATTTTAGATAAAATTATAGGAATACAATTTTGAACAAAATAAAATTTAATAAATTTTATATGTAATTAATAGATATTGAGAGAGAATTTTACTAAATGGTTGAAAAGACTGAAAAGGAGAAAAAGATAAGATGACATATAATTAATTATAGCGAAAACAATCATCGACCAAAACATGGGTAAATTTCAGTGATTATCTGTCATTTGGAAAATCAACAACGATATCTCACATCATTTGAAAAATATCTTCAACATCCCATTCGTTTGATGTTAAATATAAAATTACTTGGTTATCTACGTTACTATGCTATTAAAAAATTGATTAAAATAATCTAACAAAAGAATTACTCTTGTAACCCTCTTAAAAGAATCACAAATTTGCACAACTTTGATTTTTGTATTTAATTTTTTTATGTAATATATTTCCAATTATAATTCTTTTATTACTTTTAAGATCAAATATTAGTTGTTATACCTTTTTTTAGTATTTAAATAGCACATGGTGCTGAATTTTTTAAATTTAAAAGTATTCTAAAATTAAATACTATTAATTTATGTAATACATTTTCGGTTTTGCGAAATTTGACTTGAGTTCGACAAAAAACCTTCATGTTTTGAGTTTTTGTTATTGTTTTAATAGTGAGAATATAATTGATTACAATGACTGAGTAAGAAAACTAAAAAAAACTCAATTAAGAAATCCACAAAAATTCATTAATCCGTAAAATTATTCCATGGTGTGCACATAGATCTTCGCTGGATAAGAAAAGAATATAGTGATTAGGAGGAAACTGAATTTAGTGGCTCTCTTCTAGGTGTTCCTCTTTTCTCATCTTGTCTCTATCGAAGCATTGTCCCCTCACTCTATACATAGAATCTGTAATAAAAAAAAAATTATTTCTTTTATTTTGATCAACCTTTGATATTAGATACATACTCTGGAAAATGTTATATGTGGACTGCGGTGTTGGGTTTGGATGAGCAGACAACAGTAAAGGATGGAAAGATGACATGCTGCAATTTTTGAGCTAAAATAATCAACACTATAATATTTATGAGAATAATTAGAAAGACACCATTCTAGCACACAAAAAATAGAAAACAATCTATTTAAATAAATATTTTCCATCCAAGTATTTCATCCAACACATACAAAGCCTTGGTTATAGGAATCACGTAAACTAAATTAATGAGTTCAAGCAATGGGAAATTAGAAACACAACATTCAAGCATTGAAAAAAAACAATATCTTTAAACTAATATTTTTCGTTCAAATATTTCATCAAACACGTATGAAACATTTGTTGATTGGAAACACACAGACTAAATTAATATATCAAATTCAAGAATAAATTATTTTGCTTCAATTATTATTATTATAACCAATTATGTAGCTTAGAAAAAACTAAATTAATTTTACAATATGTAAGAAAGTATGATGAAAATCTAATCTGACTCAATTGTTTAGTAATAATTAAACAAAGAATTCTCCTTCAAAAACAACAAAAAGGAATGTCGAGGAGCAATTGACTGCAGATTTGATCGGTATGTCAATGCCAAAAAGGTATGTTTCATTTTAAAGAGATTGTTCACAACTGATGAAATACTAATTGCATGAGAAAGTGAAAGACCATCAAAGATAGTAATTGAAAAATAAGTGAACCATTAATGTAGAAGTTGTGAACATTAACGAAGGAATTAGCAATGATCTTAGCCTTCCATCTCATTAGAAGAATAAGAGTGAAGAGATGGGCAATACTTGGCTCTCATTCATTCTAATACAATGTTTTCTACTTTTAGGTTTTATTATTAGATATTAGATAATATTAAAAACTTATTTAAATATAAAAATGTTAGAGATAATTTGAGGAAAATTAAGATATAGGATTTTTATTTATTTATTTATTTATTTTTTTCATTTAATGGGTTTTAAAATGAAGAATCAATGAGAGGACAAATATTACATTTGATGAACTCTCATTCATTCTAAGACAAAATCTTCTAATTTTAAGTATTAACTAGTTTTTAACCCGCATTATATGCGGGTCTATAAAAGAAATTATTATATATTTTTTATTTGAATATTACACCTATCGTTTAATTGATCTTTTACTGTTATATTTATCATATTTTATGAAAGTGTAACAAAAATAAATTTTAATACTAAGAACAAAAAATTGTAACCTAGAAACTATATATGCCAACTTTCAAAATTGTCTTCACCACTCATATTTATTTTTGTAAAGTAGTGAATAATAAGCAAATAAGTTTCTAGATATGGTTTTACAAATTTTTAACATTTTTTTTTTAAATAATAGTTTTAAAATAATCTAATAGGTCATTTTTATATTGTTTAATGGTCTCTATTATTTTGTTACAAATGCTAAAAGAAGTAAATAAAATTAAATAGATATATATGTAATTAATAGATGCAGAGAAATAATTTTATTAAATGATTGTAGATAAATAAATAGATGAAGAGATATGGTTACATATAATTATAATGAAAACAATCGGTAAATGTTAGTGAACCCTTGTCATTTAGAAAACTTACAACGATGTCCTTTAACATTTGGAAAATATTTCCGACACTCCTTTCCGTTAATGTTAAATCTAAAATTATTATTTTTTCCCTTTTACTATACTACTAAAAAATTAATTAAAACTATCTAATAAAAATTTTGCTCTTATAACCTTCTAAAGAATTAATATCTTGGTCAAGTTTGATTTTTGTTTATAAATTTTGTTTATGTAACACATTTTCAATTCCAATTTGTTTCATTATTTTTTAGATCAAATGATGAACATTATATTTTTTTCAGTATTTAAAGAGTATTTGGTTCAGAATTTTTGAATTTTAAAAATATTTTGAGAATTAAATTATTGTTAATTTATGTGATACATTTTCATTTCTATATTTTTACTACTTTTGGAATCAAAGGATATTTTTTTTAACACGTTTTTAGTATTTAAAGAGTACTTACTGCTGAATTATTCTAATAATTACATATTTTTTTATTTATGTAATTTAGTTATCGTTTATATTTCATTTCATTATATTCTTTTTTAAATTATTTGATGAAGTACTTATATAAGATTTTATTTAATAATAATTTCACTCATATTAGAAAACAGTGGGCTTATAGATTTTTGACGTGATTATTGTTTATATATATACTATTTCATTTAATTATATTTTTTTAATTGTTTGGTAAAGTATTTATATAAGATTTTATCTGGTAATAGTGTCAATTAGATTAAAAAACAATGGGCTTGTAGATTTTTTAATTGTTATTTTTAACTCTTATTATTTTTGTCATTTTAAAGCTCTATTCGTATATGAAATTGGTTGTATAAAAAAATTATTTTTCAAATATTTCTATCAACACTTAATATGAGAAAAAAAAAAAAAATTGCAAAAAAATATTTTCTTAAATAAAAATTCTTGTAAGTGAGTTATTATAGTTTTTGGCTATTTAATGTAAAAATTATCTTTTATTTAAATAAGAAATATCACTATTTTAAATATATATATATATATATATAAAATACATTAAACCCACTATGATAGTAATAAATAACAATTAAAATCATTAAAATCACTATATTAATGACAAATAATATTTAAATTTTATTTAAATAAAATAAAATATGAATAAACAGAGAAATTAAGAAGAATAAAAAAGAAATTAATTGCATAAAAAAATATTTTATAATTACTTCCATCAACTCTTATATGAGAACTAAATAATATAAAAAAATGTAAAAATATATTTTTTAAAATAAAATTCTAGTAAGTGAGTCATTATAGTTTTTTGTTATTCATTAAAAAATTATCTTTTATTTCAATAAAAAATATCACTATTCTAAATATATAAAAAATATTAAAATTTAGTAAACCCTATGATAATAATAAATAACAATTAAATTCATTAAAATTAGTATATTAATGATAAATAATATTTAAATAAAATAAAATATTAAAAAAGTGAGAAATTAGGGAGATTTAGAAAAAATTGCTATTTTAAATATATAAAAAAATTTCATTAAACCCACTATTATAATAATAAATTACAATTAAATTCATAAAATTACTATATTAATGATAAATAATATTTAAATTTTATTTAAATAAAATAAAATATTATAAAAAAGAGAAATTCATTTAATTCTTGCTTAATTTTTTTGACATTTATAAATTTGATGTTTTGATTTCGTTTAATCAATCTCTCTCCAGAAAAAATCAAGATTTTTTTTTTTGTGCAAATTCTAGATTTGCGTTTCTCTAATTAGTTTTATTACGCTAGAAGTGGTGTTCAATCGTGAAAAATGTTTGTTGTGGTGATTGACGGTGAATGGTTATAGTTATGGTGAATGTTTGTTATTGCAGTGATGGTGGTATGCAACGGTCACGAAAGTGGTGATTATTTATTTATTTATTTTTTTTTTTTTTTTTTTTTTTTGTGGTAGTAGTAAAGGTTTGTTATGTTGGTCAGCGATGATTGTGATGATGGTAAATATTTACACTATAATGGTGATAAATATTGACCACAATACGAACAAATTGAGGAAATTTTATCAAAAATAATTTTTTATTTATTAAAAAAAAAAACTTAATATATTTTATAAAACTTACATTATCCCATATTGAATTTTTTTTTTTTTTTTAGGACAATACAATTAGTGTTTCACATATTAAAATATGAAAGAATTTCTTCATTCATGTAAGAATTGGGAATTGTTGGGGGGAGAAATTTTTCTTGAAAAATTCAATCTCAACTCTCTATTTTTGCCGAGATATTTTTTTTAAAAAATTATTGAGATATACTATTTAGGTATCAATAACAATAAAATATAGACCCCTATTTTCTTGATTTCTTCTACCAATAATAATAAAAATAATTCACATAAAAAAGAAATATAATTTTCTTAATTACATAAATATGGTCTTAGCTCCATATTGAAGTTTTTAAAATCATGAACTGAAAGAGGTAGAATTCACTGCACTGATCCATCGCCAAAAAATAAATGAAAAGGAAAATTAAACCCCCCACAAACCCGACCTATGTTGCAGACTTAACAAAGAGCTTTGCACACTAGAGCATTTTCGATTTTCATGGATAGTTTAAGATATTCAGAGAAATCTACACCACTATCTCCGACAACTCATTTGAAATTTGCAGTAGTCGTAACACCAAGAATTGAATGGTGGCTAGATCCACAGATTTTTCAAGACAAACCTGATGATCCAATCCAAAAGGTACGGTATTTTCCAACAAAGAACTCAATCTTGAACTAGCCAGGATATGAATTGGGCCTGAACACCGGGGTGTATCACCATTCACGCAAGAATCGACTACACAATGATTGCAACTGTATCATTCCCCCTAAATATTATTTTTTAAAGAAGAAAAATATAAATTTTAAAAATTGTAAAAAAAAAATATTTAGATTATTCATATATTTGGATATTGAAAAATCATATGTATATATATATATATATATGTGTGTGTGTGTGTGTGTGTGTGTGTATGTGTGTATATGTATGTGTGTGTGTATATATATGTGTGTGTGTGTGTGTATATGTATATGTATATATATATTGAAGTATAAACACTATAATATTAGGATTAAAATATTCTGAACTCCATAAATTTGGTTAAACAAATAGTTGCAACTCTACATATTACTATTTAGAAGAAACCCAAAATCATCAAAATATTAAAGGAAAAATCAATACAAATGATAAAAAATGAAAATATATTAATGCATATATAAATAGAATACAAAAAATACCCATAATACTGCAATCATGTCGGAGTCTTCAGGCTTGTCGTCTTTTTCTATTTTCAGAGCATGTCCGACCATTCTATGAGATGAATTATTCTCGGTAGACCAGATTGGCCGTGACAATTTTCGTTTTCTCTGTAATATAAAAGTTTGCATCCCGAATGGATATATATATATATATATATATATGTGTGTGTGTGTGTGTGTGTGTGTGTGTGTGTGTGTTGGGAGGGAGGTTAATATATGATGTCTTCTCAAATTCTTTAACCTGTGGTGGAATTAGATACAATTTGAAAAACTCATTTTTATTAATTATTATAAAGAATTCAAAATGGTTAATTTATTATGTCTTCTCAAATTCCATAATGGATGGTGAAATTAGAAACTAAAATTTCAAGAATTAACATATCATTAATTAGAATAAAGATATTACTAATAAAGATGACTTGATGCATGCATTTTTGTGACATTAAAATTTCACAATTTAAAACTACCAATATGAGGCAAATTCACCAAAAGTAAGTAATGGGGTATTAAAGAGTTCTCATTCTCTCTTAGCTTTAAGCTTCCAATTTTAGGTTTCTTATATAGATTCACAATTTAAAACTGCCAATATGAGGCAAATTCACCAAAAGTAAGTAATGGGGTATTAGAGAGCTCTTATTCTCTCTTAGCTTTAAACTTCCAATTTTAGGTTTCTTATATAGATACTAGTTT
Source organism: Eucommia ulmoides (assembly GCA_016647705.1). Lineage (NCBI taxonomy): Eukaryota > Viridiplantae > Streptophyta > Magnoliopsida > Garryales > Eucommiaceae > Eucommia > Eucommia ulmoides. Next base: position 16,851,772 of record CM028330.1, on the reverse strand, counting down.
TAGACTCACATAATATGCAGGTATAAAAAAAAATATTAATACATATATTTAATTTGAAAACTGTAATGTTATAATTTTTATTCTTGATCTATATATAGCAAAAAATATAGAGTATTTTTTAAAGGATATATTTTTTTTTAGGAGTTCACTTGAAATTTATATAAATTAGAAGAGTATATGAAATTTTAAAGATTGTAATTGATTTTTCTTTAAAATAAAAAGGTGAAAATATATATTTTTAAAAAATTAGGAATAATTAATTCATAGAAATTTAGGATTAAAATATGAATAATGGAAAAGAAGATTTTGACCATTGATTTGATAGAAATAAAAAGATTAAGAAGATAACTTGTTTTGAGTTGTGATTAATTTTTTAGTTTTGGCTTCCATTCTTAATATATTGTATATGATATAATTAGATTAAAGATACAAAGTGTAATTTTTTTTTTTGGTTTTTTTTCTCTCTTTCAATCGATTTCAAGACAATTAGTCGAAGATTGTTTTCTTTGAATTGACTTTGAATAATTTGGCACAAAAAACAGCCGCATAGCGTCCAAAATTTGGGGTCCTTTTGAATTCATTCATACATTTTTTTTTTGAATTTTAAAATACCTTTTATTAATGTTATGTTAATTTTTTGGGTTGATTACACTTTACCCCATGTGATTTGGTTCATTTTTACTTTACCCCTATGTGGTTCAAACGTCGCCACTTACCTGTGGTTTTAGACCTAACTGCAAATCTAACTTTTTCTGTTAAAATTAATAGTTGTGCAGCTCACGCACCTTTGACGAGGATGGACATATTTTTTGTGTTTTTTCCCTCCATAATGCTATTTTCTTCTTACCATTTTACCCTCATGTTTCTCTATATAATTTATATGTTTCTTACACATTTTCTACACCAAATCAAACATTCTCATTTATTTTTTTCTCCCTCTTTTATTTTTTCTCCCAACAAATTTGAAACTAAAACAAAAATTTGGGAAATTTTGTTCTAAAGCTGGACACTAAACAGAAACATGCTCTCATTTGTTTTCAAATTTCTGTTGTAATTTATAATTTTTTGAGAATAGAAAAAAAAATTATCAGAAACACTATCATCTCGATTCATTATATAAAGAATATTATATATTTGAGTCATAGCATGTCCACCATTAGTTCATGCCTTCGTGTTAATTGTTACTGCTACAAATGTCAACAATTACATTCACTACTACAAAAACGGGCTTTAGTAGCAATTCTAATGTCCTCAAACAATACCAATAAAAAAATACATCGATAAAATAATATAAATTGAACTCGTAATTTAACGCAAATTAATAATATCAACAATTAATCTCAAAATTTCTTTGGAAGAGTAGAACCAACATCAAACGTCCAATTAACCCAAAAAAGGCACCGCAGTTGTACGTTTGCAAACACAGAATCATAAGTACACAAAAATAAAAAACAAAACATAAATATTAAAATGACATTCATGTAAAATTAAAAAGGAGACACTAACATAGAATTTAAAATTAAAAAAGAGCTAGTAAGAAATTTCATACCCTATCACATTTTTATACAAAACATGTACACTTAATACAAATAGGGGTGATTGATAAAAGTATTTAGTAATATGCTGCGAATTATAAACAAAAACAAAATTTTAGAACAAAAATAAAAACAAAATTCTTTTTATAATTTTGGAAGTTGGGAACAAAAATAGAATTTTGGAACAAAAACATCAAACAGAAACTAGAAACACAAATAAAAACAACTTTTTTTTATATATATAATTTTGGAAGTTGGGAACAAAAATAGAATTTTGGAACAAAAACATCAAACAGAAACAGAAGCCAGAAACACAAACAGAAACACCAACAGAAACAGAAACCAGAAACACAAACAAAAACTAGAAACACAAATAAAAACAAAATTCTTTTTATAATTTTAGAAGTTGGGAACAAAAATAGAATTTTGGAACAAAAACATCAAACAAAAACAGAAACCAGAAACACGAGCATAAACTAGAAACACAAATAAAAACAAAATTATTTTTATAATTTTGCAAGTTGGAAACAAAAAAAGAATTTTGGAACAAAAAATCAAATAGAAACAGAAACCAGAAACACAAACAGAAACCAGAAACACAAACAGAAACCATCAATTCTCCGATTTCAGTTTCGAATCCAAATTTTGGGAACAGAAACACTAACAAATGTCAACAATGTCAAAAAATTTCAGCACCACCAACTCATCCAAAATATATCACTAAAGCAAATATATATATATATATATATATATATATATATATTAGTTTATGAATGTATGCTTTTTTCTTCATGAATATATGATCAAAATTGAGAAAATTAAGAAGCGGGTATTGAGAGAAACAGAAAAACCTTGATCTTAAACTTGGTTTTGGGAACAAATCCGCTCATCCCAATCTCATTGGCGACGAACTGATAATCGCTGTACCGCTTGAACAAATCCGCTCGGGAAGATTCAATTGGGCAGATCCAAGGCGTCGAACCGGTCCAATTTCTCGAACCCACAAGCCGTTAGGGGTTCGGATTTGACCCAACTCCAAGACCTATGTAATTCGACAACGAATTGGAAACTTCGCGATTGGTGTTCAACCTCACGTCGAATTCGACTTCGTGGAGCAATGAAATACAGGAATCGCTACTCTCCATAACTATAATTGGGTCCGAGGAGAGGGAGGAGACGAAATCCCTAACCATTCGAAGCCAAATCGAAGCCCTAACTGCTCACCGAATGAGGACGATCGCGTCAGCCATCGCAACCTGATTCGACCTCGGTGAAATCGGTGATAGGTCGTGTAGATCCGACCACCGCCGCCCGTGGCCATCCAAATCGGACCTCGTCACGACCATCGCTGACCAAATTTTCCAGATTCGAGAGCGAGGGAGAGAAGGAAGAAGAAGAGCAAACCGAAGGCTGGAAAGACAGAGAGAGAGAGAGGAGGGATGAATAATGGTTGAAAGGGTTATTACACTTTATACTACAATAATTGTGAATAATTAGGAAAGGGCAAAATCGATATTCCATGTTTTCCGTTAACAGAGTTAGCGTTGCATTTAGGTCCACAAACTATAGGGGGGTAAGTGACGACATTTGAACCACAAGGGAATAAAGTACAAATGGGTCAAACCACAAAGAAATAAAGTATAATTAACCCTAATTTTTTTTTTATTTCAATCATTACATTAATTATATTTCTAATTGGGTTTTTTACTGTTTAACCCACATTTTGCTTTCTCTTACTTCTATAGACTTTTTTAAAAAATATATCATTATTTAGTCTTCTAACCAAACATAGTAGTTTTTAATCCTTTATAGATAGTGAATGGACATCATTACCCTCCTTATATATATATGTATAAGAAAAAACCATAATCTTCATTTTCTTTTTTGTTTTTGACCTCCTGAACCGCCGCCGCCTTCTTCCTCATCAATAGGTTTGTTCAGTTGTTCGTTGCCCCCTCTCTTTCTCGCCGTCGTCTTCCTCTACTGTGCTCGCCGCCGCCATCGCTTGCTCTGATGACGATGACGCTCGCCGTTTGTCTTTCTCTCGTTGTGCTCGCTGAGGCCGCCAGTTGATTCATCCGATGACGACGACGATAACTCTAATCTGCTCTCCATTCAACTCCTAGAAATTCGCTCCACTCTTCAAGACTAGACGATTATGAGGTTGCATTCATCCACAATCACCAAATCATCGTTGCCGTTTTCGCCCCCTCGTTTGTTCTCTCTCTCAGATCTGAAAAATTCCAGATCTGAGAAGTTCAGATTTAGATTTTTTCACATCTGTGAGAGAGAGAGAGGGGGGTAAATGTTCCAGTTCATGTCATTTTTTTTTTTGGGCACTGTTTTTCAGACCTGATTTCATTTCATTGATCTTTCTGGATTTTTGGGGGGAGTTTTTGAGTTTATTTTCATTGTGAATATTTTTTTTATTTTTTTTTAGTGAATCGATTGGGTTTTTGGACAATATTCGTTGTGGTTTGGTGTAACAATCCTCCTAATTTTTAGTTTTTACAGTAAATGTGTCGTTGTGGGGTGTAGAATGTTTATACCGATTATGCTTTTATTGATTTTACATTTGTTGTTGTTTTTTTATGAACATTCACATGGCTTGATGAAAATGTTCACTCCGGTTGTTTTTTAATGATCTTAGTCTTCTTCTTCTTCTTCTTCTTTTTTTTTTTTTTTTATATTTTTTGTATTTTTTATTTTTATTTATTCAGTTTGGTTTTGTTGAATGTTCATATTGAATTTGTTTTTGTTGATCTTTTAATTTGTTGTTCTCAGTTGTTTTCAGATTTATTTTTTCAAATTGTACGCAGTGCCAATGATCATAATACAAATAATGTGAATGTTGTTTTTCTATGAATTTTGTGAATATAATGAAAAAACATAAAATAGAAGAACGTATGAACATAACAGAGGCGTAATTTGTTTTTATAAAAATTGTGAATATTCACGGTAGAACTATCGGTATTAAAATTTATTAAGATGTTTAGAAATAACAAATAAAAAATGTGAATGTTCGCGGTTTGTATATTTTACAAAATGACATTTTATGTAAATTATAAGGAGAAGATGGTCAAAGAACAATGAATTATTTTTTAAAGACTAAAAACTTTATTATAGTAGTAGAGGGTTTATTTGTATATCTTTAGAGGGCTAAATAATAAAATTTCCCTTTTAAATTATATTTTAAATTTAAAAACAAAGAATATAAACGTATGAAATTTTGATTTAAGTATTAACTGACGTGGTTATAATATTTATAGGGGAAAAAAAAAACATGCATTAAACATATTCATTGAAATCTATATTTTAAAGAAGTTAAAAATTATGTCGATTTTGAAATTAAATCGTACTTTGCAATTATAAAGTTTAAATTTAATTGTATTTTTTTTTTTATATTTTCATTTTTATAATTTGGATAAAAATTATTTTTATTTGTCTTTTATTGTTGGTCATATAGTAGAATCGCTGAATTGGATAAAATTGGAAAAAACATACGAGATAAATAAATAATAATAATAATAAAAAAAAAAAAAAGTCACTAACTAGCTATGTTCATGGATCATTATTCATGTAAGGCCCAATTTTTGCGTCCACATAATTGTAAGTGCATTTAGAATATTTAAAAAATAATGGGGTCTATTATATCATTTGAATTTTATTTTAAAATTTTAGAGATTATTTTCATATTTAAGATTTTGGTTTTAAGAATTTCGGAGATTAATATGTTAACTTTAATTTTGATTTTTAAAATTTTTAGGATTATTATATAGTTTTCAATGGCATTGAGAATATAATTAATATTCCTTTGGGATATATATGTGTATATATAAATATCTCTGTGTTGTTCAACAAATTGCACTTGTGTTGTGGCCAAATGTGGACCTCACAATTGTTAAAAAAATGAAATGAAAGTTGGGGGTTAGGCGGTGATCTCAATATATATTTAGGGGTGTTCAAAACAACTGACAAACCCCAAAATCGATGAAAACCGACCGAAAAATATCGAAAAAAAAAAACCCCTAAAAAAAAAAAAAAAGCGAGGTCCGATTTTGTTTTGGCAAAAACCGCACCCCCTAGTGCAGTCCCCAGTTTTAGGGATGGTGAACTGCCATTTAAACTGAACCGCACTGTAGACCAAAATGACATGTGTGTCTGAGTTTGATCAGATTTGTAACCTTGGCCGCCGCTGCTCTCTGCTTTCGAACCCAATCCCATGTCTCTCTGTCTCTCTCTCTCATTGGTGCAAATTGTTGGAGGCTCGACCATCAGAGTAGCAGATCATCATCGTCCACCATGGAAGATCCGTTGCGGATCGTCGTCAGTGTCTACCCTTCAAATCATTCAGGTAATTTTCAGTCCCGAAATCATTCATCTTCGTTTCTGTTGGCTAATTAACAAATATGATCGTTTAGGGTTTCGTTTCGTATATGAATTTGTTGGTTTTAGTGTTTCGTATATGGATTTGTTCGTTTTCGTTCGTTTAGGGTTTCGATTTCTTTTTCGTTTTGTTGATCTTCAGTCCCAAACCGAAACCGCACTGAAAACCAATGAAAATTGCATGGTTCGGTTTTTACTACACAAAAATCAAACCGCGCAGCAGTGGTTTCCAACATTTAGAAACCGAGGTCCTCGGTTCAGGGACCAAAAATCATGAAAACCGCACCGAGAACACCGCTATATATATATATTCATATATTTGTGAATAATTTAATTTAAAATAAAAATTATAAATTTTATTAAAATGATAATTTTTAGTATTTCATTAACTAATAAATATTATTAACAATTGATTAATATTTTTCTGTAGATAAAATTAATAATTTGAAAAATTTTGTAATGGTTGTTACAATATTTTTTGTATAGTTATTATTGGTTTAAGAAAGTGGAGCTATTCCAGAAATTATATTTGGATTTGTATTTAATTTTGTAATAATTGTATTTATTGTTTATTATTGTAAAAATTGATTCAATTAATTAATAATTATAATTATCAGCATAGTTTGTAAAATTTCTCAGATTTATTAGTGCGGAAATATTTATTGTAGGTTTTTAGTTTATTTTCTCTTAGGAGAAACCGACTGGCGACCTTGTGAAATCGGGTCGTTACAAGTTGTATCAAAGTTTAGGTTGTAAATTCTGTAGATTCGGTGAGTGTCGTGTTAGTAGTGAACCATAACATAGGTCATCGGTGTAAAAGTGAGTGCACTAATTTTATGTAAATTGCAAATTATATATTCGTATTAAATTGTGATTTTTTTTTATTTTTTAAAATAGACAATTTTATAATATCAAATAGATCAAGCGAAATTTTATGTGGAAAATAGTTTTTATTATTATCCTACTATGTCATAGTGTGGTCCTAACAGGAAGACATATTCTGGAGGATATTGTTGGTCCTAATAGGAGGATATATCCTATAAGATGTTGTATTGTGACCTGATAGGAAAGCATGTTATGCGGGTGTGTTGTGACCTGACAGGTCAGTCTTGTAGGTAGTTGATATATATTGTTGTGTTTGTTGTTATTGTTGTTGATTATGATTATGATATAGTGGTTTTGATCACATGTTGTGATTATCAATATGATATGATGGTTTTTACCACGTGTCGATGTGATGAGACTTGGCAGGAGGGCAAGTCATATATGTGATAAGTTAATTTTAACTCAGATTTCCATTGTGATATTTGTGAGATTTTGATATTGATGTTGCAAAAAAAATCCCGCACATGTGAAAAGGTTCTGCCACGTGTCAAAGATCTCCGCAACCTGCAATTTTAACCTGCAAAACCAATTAGCGTTAAAGGGACGCCGATGTGGAGTCGACCAAAAAATCTCTGGTGTGAAAATAAGTCAATCTGCTTTAGGGTATTAGGCAAAATACTAGATATACGTAATTATTAATGCGATACTTTCCCTTATTTATAGATTTGGTCATCTTCCACTTTGTTGTCATTTAGTTGAGAGTTACGTCCTTTTGGCTTTCTACTTTATTGTTATTTAGTTGGGAGTTATGTCCTTTTGGCTTTCTACTAGATAAAACGTGATGCTTCGTGTCCACTTCTCCCACGGCGCCATGCATATACCATGCATTCCATAGTGGATAAACTCCACATCTCCATGTAGCTCACATTATGTTCCACTATTGCCATGCATTCATTAATGGATAGACCTCTTGGTCACTATTGCCGTGCATTCCTTAGTGGATAGTCCATGTTGTAACGATTCAGTTTTCCAAAATTGTCACTAAATTTCTCACGAAGAGAATTCTACTACAAATATTTTATCATTTATAAATAAATTAGTATTATTATTATTTCTTCTTTGATACCACCTGTAACGACCCGGTTTCCCAAGACCACCATTCAGTTTCTCTCTTTAAAAAATAAACACTAAACTGAATAACTAATATTTTAATTTTTATAAATCCGTTCTTAAATTTCGAGAATATAACTAAATTTAATTTTTTTTTAAAAACACGAAATAAAATAAATATAGTTGCATTTTCAAAGTACAATTCTAAGGCTCCAAATCCCAACATCAACGTGACTAACAAGGCTTTTTCAACTAGTAATACTAATTTATTACCATTTTTAATAAGTAATTTTAGCAATAATTATAATTATCACAATTTTTAGTTGATTTTACAACAATAAATAATAACTACAATTATTACAATTTCTAAATACAAATTCAAATGAAATTTCCGGTGCAGCTACATTCTCACCGACCCTGTAATCGAAAACTGTGGAATTGTGAGCCAACACTCAATAAAATTTTAATCCCTCTAATACGTGTATTTAATCAATACGACAAATAAAACACATTGACATAATTTCCACATAATCATAATTATTTCATAAAATTTAACAGCTAAAACTCAACGACAATAATAACATAAATCATACAATAGAAAAATTAAATACATATATTAAAAGAGTTAGAATTCTATCTGAAATTCATAATTAATGATTAATAAAAACTTTTCTTCTCACTGCCGCTAGTCTACTATTTCTTTTTCCCTTTTTTTTTTCTTTTTGATTTCTCTTTTTTTTTTTTTTTTTTCATCGCCCAAACAGCAAAAAAACAGCCCCTATACTATATCTATCTATATAAAAGGCATATCATCTATCAATTGTAATAATCATAGTTTGTTTAATATCCCACGTGACATGCATACGTCTCAATTACATATATGAATAGAGTGACCTTGTGGCCCTTTCTATTTTTTTTTTTATTTTTTTTTTCAAGGTTACAAACGGTTCCTTAACCGATAAGATTTAGAAAATTACATTTAACGGCCTCATAATTATCAAGTAATTCATATTTAACTCAATAATAATCCTTATCTCCCCAAAAATTATCAAATATTTATTATAAATTTTCATAATATACAAAATAATTCAAAAATATTAAATTTATGTAAAATAATATTTTCAAAAAATATAAATTTAATGTTTAACTCCAAAAATTATCAAATATATATTTATACCACAAATTTAGAAAACCGTTCCCAAAAATATTAAATATATATAAAATGTTAATTTCAAAAATATAAATTTTCGGGGTATTATAATCTCCCCCCTTAAATAAATTTTGTTCTCGAAATTTCGCTCAAACAATGATAATTTATAATCGCACCGTGCTAGTCACTCTCGGTTAAATAACCGAAAGTCATCAACACGCTCCCGCTGTGCTATTTTGATAAAAATAGTAATAAATAACAATATATCGTTAAAAAATCACGGTAGTCTCATTGAATTGGGTCTATCTCAATTCCAACAAGTCTACGTCCTTGATAATTTTTCAACTGGCATGACTTTTCAAGTCCACTACCATATCCTATAACTAGGATTTATCAATTTCATTCAACATTTAAAGCCAACATATCGAAAACAACCAGCATCTTAGCCAATAGATAGCCCAAATTTCTCATGGACTGCCCCGTATGACTAAAAATAATCGTCTCTAATATCCACATTAAAATTCCAATAATCTTGTAAACTTTTTCATAAAAATCAACATAAGCCAAACTTCTAATAATAAATTTTTTGCAATACGTCTAAAATCATAAACACTTCTTAAACACATAAATACTTATCAAAACACCTAAATATGGTAATATCGTATAAATACCGCTCAAAACACATAAATACAATCGAATGACATAAATACGTATCGAAATATATACACACGTCTCAATTCACATAAATATGTATCGAAACACATAAATACATTTGAATCATGTAAATACATCTCAAAATACATAAATATATCTCAAACCATATAATTATCTGAAAACACGTAAATATGTCACCAACACATAATCATATCTTAACCACAAAAATACATTTCAAACACCTAAATACATGTCAAACTATAAAAACCAAATACATCTCAAATCACATAATTACATCTCCAAAGTTACGTAACATAACGAGTTCAATACTGAATTTAATACTAACATGAAATGTATATAAAAATATTACATAAGGCCCCAATCGAATTTTTAAAATACCAGTTAAGCTCAAAAATTCAAATTAACATCTCAAAATATCAATTGGCTCCAAATACTTTCACAATGACCCCATACCCGACTCCACCTAACACTAGTTGTAGACCAATATCTATCTGAGTTATTTTTATTGATAAACTGTCTTTGTAGTATAAAAATATTTTATGGATAAAGTATTTTTATCAAAATCCACTTTCCAATAAAATATAGGCATACCGGGCAGTATCCAAATCCCAACAAAAATATCATCGTAACAGAACAACTGAATTTAAATTAACTGGTCAACTCACTTGTATATAATAAAATAATATACTTATTTGCCAGCCATAGAATCGTTTACCTCACGATTGAGAGTTATAACAGTAGTGTCATAACTCCTGATCATGAGGTGAAACGATCCTATGGTTAGTAGGAAAAAATGTGTGCGATATTTTATTATATATCAAAATAAATTGATTGTTTGACTTAAAACCATCATTTTATTGTAATGGTAGCAGTAGAATTTTATTCCGACTTTGTGTGCGGTTATATTATAGTATATTTTGAAATGTGGTGTTTGATAAATATACTTGGTCCATAAATTCATTTTATATTATGAAGACAACGTGTGCATTATCTTCTATATAAATTATCAAATTATATTTTCGTACTAAAATGTAGAAAGAAAAGATTTATTAAAATTAATTATTTTATAACGTTACGCGGATTAAATAAATTTTAAATGTGGAAAGTAGTTTTTATTATCCGACTATGCCATAGTTGTCTTCTCGCTAGAAGGGCATGTCTTGGGAGAAGTGGATATATATTGTTACCTGTCAGGCAACAACATATATTCACCCTACAGGAGTTGCCTGATAGGTAACAACATATATTCATATCTCGCAAGGCATGCTTTCTTGACGAGAAGACAACTATGGCATAGTCGGATAATAAAATCACTTTTCGCATTTAAAAATTTACTCGATCCATCTAACGTTATAAAATATTCTATTTTAATAAGCCCCCTCCCCCAATTTTTTTTTCTTCATATTTTAGTACGAAAATATAATTTGATAATTTATATAGAAGACAATGTACACATTGTCTTCATAATATAAAAAGAATTTATAGATCAAGTATATTTATCAAACACTACTTTTCAAAATATACAATAATATAACCGCACACCAGATCAGAATAAAATTTCACTACTACCATTACAATAAAATGATACTTTTAACTCAACCAATCAAATTATTTTGATATATAATAAAATATCGCACACATATTTCCCTACTAACCATAGGATCATTTCACCTTATGATCGGGAGTTACGACAACACTGTAACCTGTACAGTTGTGCCATCTAAGGTGACTATCAGTGTCAGGGTCATTCAATATCTCCAATGGTAAAAGCAGCCACCCTGCAGGAGTTGCCTAACAGGGGAGGAAATTTTGTTCAAAGCATATTTCTCGGATTATCAGTGTCAGGGTCATTCAATATCTCCAATAACCCATTAATCATCGTAAAGCTGTTCATTTTTAGAAATATTTTTTTCCTAATTTAATACGAAAATAAAATTTAATAATTTACATAGAAGATAGTAAATACTTTTAAGCCAATCCTTTCAATTCAAAGTTTCATCCTATAGTCCACGACTAACATGACACTCACTAAGTCTTACCTAACTGACTATTGGTGCTATATAAACAATTTAAATTTTGTTGCAACTAAATGTATTCTTTTTTTTTTTTTTTTCTAGTGAATTATAAAAATATTTAAAAAAATAGTTACCATCACCAAATGTGACTCTCTTATCAAAATACTGCAGAACGAAATCAAAATACAAAGTTTGACTCAATAATTTTTTTTCACCCAAATTTTGGTGGATGGGAACTTAGACTTTCAACTGACAATGACCCTCAAAATACTCTATGGACATTTTCTATATGATTAAGGTGGTAAGCTGTAGTCTTTTTCCTAAATCCAGGACCATTGTCAAGCCCAATGGTATTTTTACCATTGTGGAAACATGTCATTTTAAAAATGGCTATACCATTTTAATACATATTTTAAATAAACCGGGTCGTTGCAGGGTCGTTGCAAATAATAGACATTATATTTTTTGATAAAAATACTTGATCCATAAAATGCTTTTATACTATAAAGACAGTACACCTATAAAAATAACTCAGATAGATATTGGTTCACTACTAACATTAGGTGAAGTCGGAGTATGAGGTCATTATGAGACTAGTAGGAGCCCATTGTTACTTGAAAATATAATTTGAATTTTTAAGCTTAATTGGTGTTGTAGAAATAAGAGTGGGGGCTTTATGTAATATTTTGTTTATATAGTTTATGTGAGTATTGAATTCAATACTGAACTTGTTATGTTACGTGGCTTTGGAGACGTAATTATGTGATTTAGGATATATTGGATTTTTACAGTTTGACACAAATTTAAGTGTTTGAAACGTATTTGTGTAGTTGAGATATATTTACATGGTTGTGACATATTTGGTGTTTCCAGATATATTCATATAGTTTGGGATGTATTTATGTATTTTGAGATATATTTATGGGGTTGACATGTATTTATGTAATTCATATATATTTATGTGTTTCAATACATATTTATGTGGTTGAGACGTATTTATGTATTTTGATACATATTGATGTGATTGAGACGTATTTAGTTGGTTGACACGTATGTATGTGTTTCGAGACGTACTTATGTAGTTCGATTGTATTTATGTGTTTTCAGATGTATTTCAGAAAACTCGTTATTTGGGTTTGGATTGGGTTGATATTTTATGGAAAAGGTTTACAAGATTATTGAAATTTCGATATGGATATTGGGATTGATCATTTTTAGTCTCACGGGACAGTCCACAAGGAATTGGGATATCTGTTGGATAAGATGTTGGCTGCGATATGTTAGCTTGGAATGTTAGATAAAATTGATAAATGCTGGTTATGGGATATGGCAGTGGACTTGAAAATCATGCCAAGTGAAAAAAATTATTAAGGTTGTAGAGCTGTTGGAAATGAGATAGACCTAATCCAGTGAGAGTACCGTGATATTTTAAAAATATTATATTTTTATTTACCGTTATTTTTATCAGAGTAGTGCAGCGGAAGCATTTAAAAACATAAGATTAATTGGTAATTAGTTACCTATGTTAGGTGTTACCGACCAAAGTGCACCATGTCCGTAAGTTGTTGGATATAATATGAGCCACTGCGAATGCTAATGTAGCGATGTGTGGAATGGATTTTGTTGGTTATGAATTGTGGGTGATTTTTAGTTATGGGACCCTAAATAGAAGACAATTGTTCTAGAATCGAGTGTGACTATCATGACTAGTACGGTGCGATTCTGAATTATTATTATTTTGAATGAAATTTATCTAAGGATGGTATATTGTAATACCTTGAAAGTTGGTATTTTTGAAAATATCGTTTTAGATAAATTTAATATTTTTTGGATTGTTTCCCAAATTCATGATATAAATAATATTTGATAATTTTTGGGGATTGACTGTTAATTTTAAATGTTTTGGGACTATTATATTATTTAAAATATACTTTTTAAGAATTTTTGGGTATAATTAATATTTTTTTAAGGGACATTATATAAATTAATTAATTAATTAATTAATTAATTAATAAACCGTTGAAATGGTTTCCTTCGTTAAGAATGAAACCAAATCAACATATATATATATATATATATATATATATATATATATAAAAAGGACGCGTGTACATGTGATGTTAATATAATAATAATAGTAATGTTGAAAAAAAAAATTATAGCCTATATATAGATGTGATACAGGAGATAACAGGGGGATTAGGAACAATATATATAGAAGGAAAGCCTATGAATTCCACGAATTTAATATAAATATATTACGGATGTTTTTTTGGAATTTCAACTCGGATTACGGATTTGGATTTCAGATAAAATTTCGAACTATTTTAATATATGTATTTAATTTCTTATTTGTGAGATTCATGTTATTATTATTGTTGAATTTTAACTGTTAAATTCCATGAAGTAATTATAATTATGTGAAAATCATGTCAATATATTTTATTTGTTGTATTAATTAAATGCACGTATTAGAGATGTTGAAATTCTACTGAGCGTTTGCTCACAACCCCACAGTTTTGATTGTAAGACCAGTGAGAACGAAATGGCGTGAGGAATTTTATTTGAATTTTTAGTTAGTTTGTAATAATTGTATTTATTTTTATTGTTATAAAAATTTACTCGATCAATCGATAATTATGATTATTACCATGAGAAAAAACTCTCAGATTTATTAATGATATCATACTAATTATGATTCAATAATGATTTATCGTACCAATTAACCATTATGAGTTATCAGATTTATTAGTATGATAAATCATGCTAATTAATCACTATGATTTATCAGATTTATTAATTAACTGATGCACTTAGGATTTATGATACAAATTTATTTAAGGATACGATTAATCATTATAAGTAAAGATGTTGATTTTAGTTTAGGTCGGAATTGAAGCTTTGGAATTAAATTTATTTATTTATTTTTTTTTTTTTTTTTTTTTTTTTTTTTTTAACGCGAAAATGTTATTAGTTTGTGAGAATTCTCCAATTTTATGAAATGAAATATTGGTTATTCGGTTTAAAGTTAAATTCTCCAAGGGAAGAAATTGCGTGGCGGCCCTGAAAAACCGGATCGTTATAGAGTGGTATCGGAGCAAAATTATTAATGATTCTAATTTATTTATAAATGATAAAATATTTGAGGTAGAATTCTCTGTAGGAGAAACCAAGTGGCGGTCTTGAGAAATCGGGTCGTGATACAATTATACATATGCACATAGTATAATGTCTAATTTGTTAGAATCACATGTACATTATTTATATAATATAACAGTCTGAAAGAATTCAGCAAAACATGTTATAATCAATTATACCATAAATAAATAGAGAACTCACACGAGGCTGGGGTTAGGCGGGTCTTGGGCTGTGGTAGTTTTTTTATATATATCTTTGTTGTTATATATAATAAATGAAATATTGGTCGTAATTAAATGCGGATAATTCTGTAATTATAATTATTGCCGTTGTCGTATTGTAAAAAAATTTCGGTGTATAATTATATTTATAGTTAAATTTGAAATAAATGTATTGATTATTTACTGTTGTAAAGTCGACTTTAAAAAAATTAGATAATTATAACTATCACCAGAGTTTGTAAAAATCTGTTGGATTTATATAAAATGAAATGTTAGTCGTTCGGTTTTAATTTTAATTCGCCTTGGGGTAGATTGTAAAATATTTTTATAAAACAAATTATTAATTACTTGCCGCCGTCGCAAGTAATTAATAATTTGTTTTTATAAAAATATTCTAATTTACAATGCGGCGGCGATAATTATAATTAATTCAATGCTAACCGAATATCCAATATTTCATTTTTACAAAAATCCGAACGACTAATTTTACATATGAGAATTATACAATACGACCAATATGTTCTTAATTAAAAAAGTTGGGAAATTTTATATGACCTACTACTTTGAAATATCATGGAACTTAATTATCTAATATCAAATATCATTTCATCCTAAATCATTATTACAACAGTGGCGATTTTTAATCTTTATTATAATTATACATTTCATCCTAAATCATCATTTTAGTATCCTACAAGAGTGGCGAAATTTTTGTACAAATGTTACCAATAAACGGCGATAATTTAATTTTAATTGTCGATTTTACAACGATAAATAATAAATATAATAATTACAATTTAAATACAACCAAATTTAAATTAACTAGTCAACTCACTCGTATATAATAAAATAACATACTTTCTTGTTAGTCATAGAATCGTTTACCCCACGATCGGGAGTTATAACGGTACTATAACCTGTCCAACTGTGCCATCTCAGGTGGCTATCAATGTCAGAGTCATTTAATATCTCCAATAGTATGAGCAACCACCATACAGGACTTGCTTGACAGGTAAAACATATATCCACCCGCAGGACTTGCCCGACAGGTAACAACATACATTCACTCAGCAGGATGTGCCTGACAAGTAACAACATATATCCACATCTCGTAGGACATTCCCTCTTGACAAGAAGACAACTATGACACAGTCGGATAAAAAAAATCACTTTATAAAATTGAAAATTTACTTGATTCACGTAACGTTATAAAATAATCCATTTTAATAGAACTTTTTTTTTTTTTTTTTTCCACTTTTTAGTACGAAAATATCATGTGACAATTTATATAGAAGACAATGCACACATTGTCTTAATAATATAAAAAGAATTTATTAACCAAGTATATTTATCAAACACCACTTTTCAAAATATACTATAATATAACCACACATTAGGCCGGAATAAAATTTTACTTCTACCATTACAATAAAATGATGCTTTTTAAGTTAACCAATCAAATTATTTTGATATATAATAAAATCGTACACATATTTTTCCACTAGCCATAGGTTGCTCCTACTATTGGAGATATTATAACATGTTTCCAAACATGTAATAATATAAAGTATAACATCTTTCCCGGGTCATTGTCATTTTTAACGAAATATGTTTTGAACGAAATTTCATCCCTTTTCAACTGACATTATATTGCCCAGATTATTACATATTTCCTGTTATACCATAGTTGTAACTTATACAATTGTGTCATCTAAGGTAGCTATCAGTGTCAAGGGCGTTCAATATTTCTAATAATAAGAGCAACCACCCTGCAGGACTTTCTTGACAGATAACAACATATATCCTCTCTGCAGGACTTGCCTGACAAGTAACAATATATATCCACCCTGCAGGACTGGCCTGACAGGTAACAACATATATCCACCCTACATGACTTGTTTGACAGGTAATAATATATATTCACATCTCGCAGTACATGCTCTCTTGACGAGAAGACAACTATCGTATAGCAAGATAATAAAATCATTTCTCACTTTTAAATTCTACTCGATTCATTTAACATCATAAAACTATCCAGTTTCAACAACTTTTTTTTTCCAATTTAATACGAAAATATAATTTGACAATTTATATAGAAGACAGTAAACACATTTAAATTAATATTTACAATTTAATGACAATTTCTATGATTCACGGCTAACACAGCACTAACTCAGTCTCACTTTACCTACTATAGGTAAATCACATCAATCAAGCGTCAACCTAAATGTTAATATGTTCAAATTGAAATTGTAGAGACCAAAGTGAAATAATGGTAAGAACACATGGGTGCAAAGTGTCAAACTACCAAAACATAACAGAGATGTCAATGCATGCAAATATGGACCAACCCACAATCCTTGCACATATGGATTGAAACGGGTTATCAATGTATAAGACCATTGGCTCATACGAGGTCATTAACATATATCCACTCTAGGTTGATATTATAAAATGATATAATATTATAGTATATTTCCTAGGTCATTACAATTGATATTTTGAGATGTTAATTTGAATTTTTGAGCTTAACTAGTATTTTAAAAATTCGATTAGGGGACTTATGTAATATTTTTATATACATTTCACGTGAGTATTGAATTCAGTATTGAACTCGTTATGTTACATGACTTTGGAGACGTAATTATGTGATTTGAGATGTATTTGATTTTTATAATTTAACACGTATTTAGGTGTTTGAAACGTATTTGTGTGGTTAAGACATGATTACGTGTTGGTGACATATTTACGTGTTTCCACATAATTATGTGGTTTGAGATATATTTATGTATTTTGAGATGTATTTACGGGATTCAAATGTATTTATGTGTTTCGATACATATTTATGTGAATTGAGATGTGTGTATACATTTCGATATGTATTTATGTGGTTTGATTGTATTTATGTGTTTTGAGAGGTATTTATATGATATTAACATATTTAGGTATTTTGACAAGTATTTATGTGTTTGAGAAGTGTTTATGATTTTAGACGTATTGCGAAAAATTTATTATTAGAAGTTTAGATTATGTTGATATTTATGAAAACGTTTACGAGATTATTGAAATTTTAATGTGGATATTGGAGACGATTATTTTTAGTCGCACGGGGCAGTCCACGAGAATTTTGGGCTATCTATTGGTTAAGATGCTGATTGTTGCGATATGTTAGTTTGAAATGTCGAATAGAATTGATAAATGCTGGTTATGGGATATGGTAGTGGACTTGAAAAGTCATGCCAGTAGAAAAATTATCAAGATCGTAGACTTGTTGGAATTGAGATAGATCCAATCCAATGAGACTACCGTGATATTTTAACGATATATTGTTATTTATTGTAATTTTTATCAAAATAGCACAGCGGGAGCGTGTTGGTGACTTTCGATTATTTAACCAAAAGTGACTAGAATGATGCGATTCCGAATTATCATTGTTTGAGCAAAATTTCGAGGACAAAATTTATTTCGGGGGGGAGATTATAATACCCCAAAAATTTATATTTTTGAAACTAACATTTTATATAAGTTTAATATTTTTCAGGACGGTTTTGTAAATTTGTGGTATAAATATGTACTTGACAATTTTTGAGTATATATGGACAATAATAATTAACATGTTTGCCTGACTGGGCCATTTTTAAAATGACATGTTTCTAAAACATGTCATTTTATCAAGTATATATGTTGTTACCTATCAGACAAGTCCTGCAGGGTGGTTGCTCCTACCATTCTAGATATTAAATGGTCCTGACACTGATAGTCACTTTAGATGGCACAGTTGGATAGGTTACAGTACTGTTATAACTCCCGATTGTGAGGTAAATGATTCTATGGTTGGCAAGGAAGTATATTCTTTTATTATATACAAGTGAGTTGACTAATTGATTTAAATTCAGTTGTTCTGTTACGATGATATTTTTGTTGGGATTTGGATACTGCTCGGTATGACTATGTTTTATTGGAAAGTGGATTTTGATAAAAAATACTTGATCTATAAAATATTTTTATACTACGAAGACAGTACATCGATAAAAATAACTCAGATAAATATTTGTCTACAACTAGAACTAGGTGAAGTCGGGTATAGGGTCATTGTGAAACTATTTGGAGCCAATTGATATTTTGAAATGTTAATTTAAATTTTTGAGCTTAACTAGTATTTTAAAAATTCGATTGGGGGTTTTATGTAATATTTTTATATACATTTTACGTGAGTATTTAATTCAGTATGGAACTAGTTATGTTACATGACTTTGGAGACGTAATTATGTGATTTGAGATGTATTTGGTTTTTATAGTTTGACACGTATTTAGGTGTTTAGAACGTATTTGTGTGATTGAGACATGATTACGTGTTGGTGACATATTTACGTATTTCCCGATAATTATATGGTTTGGGATATATTTATATATTTTGAGATGTATTTACAGGATTCATATGTATTTATGTGTTTCGATACATATTTATATGAATTGAGACATGTATATATATTTCGATACGTATTTATATGGTTCAATTGTATTTTTGTGTTTTGAGAAGTATTTATTTGATATTAACAAATTTCGGTGTTTTGAGACGTATTTATGTGTTTAAGAAGTTTTTATGTATTTTAGACATATTGCAAAAAATTTATTATTAGAAATTTGGATTATGTTGATATTTATGAAAAAATTTACGAGATTATTGGAATTTTAATGTGGATATTGGAGACGATTATTTTTAGTCGCACGGGGCAGTGCACAAGAAATTTGGGCTAGCTATTGGTTAAGATGCTGGTTGTTGCGATATGTTGGCTTGAAATGTCGGACGAAATTGATAAATGCTAGTTGTGGAATATGGCAGTGGACTTGAAAAGTCATACCAAGTGTGAAAATTATTAAGGTCGTAGACCTATTGGAAATGAGATAGACCAATACAAGTCAGACTACCGTGATATTTAAAATATATTTATTGAACATATATATTTATTTCTACTTTTATAAGAGTGCGCAACAGAAGCTCTTAGGAATATAAGATTCTTTGGCAATTAGTTATCTATGCTAAGTGTTATCGATCAAAGTGCATCATGTTCGTATGCTGTTGGATATAATGTGGGTCACTGCGAATGCGGATGTAGCGATTTGTGGAATGAATTTTGTCTGTTATGAATTGTGGGTGACTTTCGGTTACGGAACTTTACATAGAGAACAATTGTTTTAGAATCGAGTGTGACTAACATGACCGTACAATGTGATTCTGAACTATTATTGTTTTGAACGAAATTTCGAAGACAAAATTTATTTAAGGGGGGTAGATTATAATACCCTGAAAAATTTATATTTTTGAAAATATTATTTTATATAAATTTAATATTTTGGGATTGTTTTACAAATTTCGGATGTAAATAATATTTGATAATTTTTTAGGATTGAATGTTAATTTTAAATTAATTTTAAATATTTTGGGACTATTATGTTATTTAAAATATATTATTAAGAATTCTGAGGTATAATTAATATTTTCTTTATTTTAAAGGGGACATTGTATAAATAAAAAAATAAATAAATATATATGATTAAGATTGATTCCTTCTCAAAGAAGGAATCAACACCAAACCATATATATATATAGTTTACATGCCTAATTACATGTATAATAATAATAATAATGATAATAATAATAATAATAATAAGTTAAAAAAAAAAAACAATGATTCTCACATATTGCAGGTTGGGGAGGCATAATAAAGAAAAAGAAGAAAATAAAGCCAGGGGTTTCTTTAACCTCCAACCCAAAATAACCTTTATAGTTTATTTATTTAACTACAATGAATTTTGAATGCTTTGATTATTTCGATTTGGATTTCGGTTTCAAATTTTAAGTAGAATTTCTAATTATTTTAATATTTTTATTTAATCTCTCTCTTGATTATGTGATTCATGCTGAAATTATTGTAAAATTTTATCTGTTAGTTTTCATGAAATATTTAGGAATATTATGTGAAAATTGTGTGAAATAAACTTTTATGTGTTTATTTGGGATTTGATTAGATACACGTATTACAGAGGTTAAAATTCTACTGAACCTTGACTCACAATCCCATAATTTTT
This sequence comes from Eucommia ulmoides, assembly GCA_016647705.1. Taxonomy (NCBI): domain Eukaryota; kingdom Viridiplantae; phylum Streptophyta; class Magnoliopsida; order Garryales; family Eucommiaceae; genus Eucommia; species Eucommia ulmoides. The sequence goes on along the minus strand of CM028330.1, from coordinate 16,830,627 downwards.
ATTGCAGGGCCGATGATAATGTAGTTGCGCAGGAAATTTTATTTGAATTTGTATTTAATATTTATAATAAATGTATTTATTATTCACCGTTATAAAAAGGACTCGATAGATCGATAATTAAAATTATCACCATACGTAGAAAAATTTATCGGATTCTATTAATGAAATATTGGATATTAGGTTTTAGTATTAATTCTCCGAATAGAGAAATCGAATGGCAGCCTTGGAAAATTAGGTCGTTATAGATGGTATCAGAGCAAAAATAATAATAATAATAATAATAATAATAATAATAATAATAATAATTTATTTATAAATGGTAAAATATTTGTGATAGAATTTTCTTTGAGAGAAACCTAGTGATGACTCTGGGAAATCGGGTCATTACAGAGTAGATATATGTTAATTATATCAAAACATGTTAGAAATTATAAAATTATAGCTGATACCACTTGTAATGACCTGGTTTCCCAGAGCCGCAACTTGATTTTTCCTATAGAGAATTCAGCTCAAAGTATTCCATCCTTTATAAATTGATTAGAATTGTTATTAATTTCACTCTGATAGCAACTGTAACGACCCGATTTTTCAAGACCGCCACGCATGACGGTTTCTCCCCAAGGCGAATTAAAACTAAAACTGAGCGACCAACATTTCATTTTATATAAATTCGACAAAGTTTTACAAACTCCGATGATGGTCATAATTATCAAATTTTTTTCGAGTCGACTTTACAACAGTAAATAATTAATACATTTATTTCAAATTTAACTATAAATATAATTGTACACCGAAATTTTTTTACAATACGACGACGGTGATAATTATAATTATGGAATTATCCATATTTAATTACAACAAATATTTCATTTATTATATATATATATATATATATATATATATATATATATATATATAAAACCTACGACAGCCTATGAGCCGCCTAACCCCAACCTCGTATGAATTCTCTGTTTATTTATGGTATAATTGATTATAACATGTTTTATTGAATGCTTTTAGACTGTTATATTATATAAATAATGTACATGCAATTTTCACAAAATAGACATTATACTATGTGCTAATGTATAATTGTATATTATAATTGTATCATAGGTAACATAAAATATTTAATACTCTGTCCAACTAAATATTTAATATACAATTATTACAAATTAAACACAAGTCCAACTAAAATTTCCGGTGCCGTTAATACTACAACCCAACGACCCAAAAATTTGACAGTGATGGCGATAATTAAATTTATCGAATTCACCAATTTCAACGGTAAATAGTAAATAATTTTTTTTTTTCAAATGGAAATTCAATTAAAATTCTTGTCACCGTTTCCCTCTTCCCGGCCCTGTAATCAAAACTATGCGGTTGTGAGCTAACGCTCAGTAAAATTTCAACTCCTCTAATACGTGTATCTAATTTAATGCAACAAATAAAACACCTTGGCATGCTTCCCACATAATTTTCACATAATCATAATCATTTCATAAAATTTAACAGTAAAAATTCAACAACAATAATAACATAAATTATACAATAAAAAAATTAAATACATGTATTAAAAGAGTTAGAAATTCTACCTGAAATCCAAAGTTGAAATTCGAACTGGAATATTTTTCTCGCTCAAAACACTTTTTAAAATTCAAATCCTGACATTTTATTTTTTTCATCATATATATATACTAGGGTATGACTCGTGCTTGAAGACACGGGCGTAAAAAAAAAATGAACATAAAAGAAACACACACACAAAAAAAAAAAAAAAAAATTCCATACCTGTAAAACATCTGTATTCGTTCACATTTTAATGTATAACTAGTGCCTAAAAGCACGGATTTTAGTTTTATAACATGACCAAACAATCATCTCCTGTTTTATAATCATCATGGCATAAACAATCATGATTAATAGGAAATTTAAAATATGGATATAATCCCTTTGTTTATAAGACACACTCCAATATTTGAAAATTAGGCATAATCCCCCTTTGACATTTCAAATTATCAACTCATATTTTAAACAATACAACAATAGTAAACACAACCACTAACAATCACACACAACAATAACTAACACAGTGAACGAATGACAAATAATAACAATTAATCATATACATTATAAACTTAGTAATAATAAGTCGACCACCTAGGATGACTGGAATTTACCTTAATCACCAAGAGCATACTTCTACTGCATAATTCTGCAAGCTGTTAACCAATCTGTTGCAACATCAACTTCAGTCACAAAAATTGAAGGCACGGGCAAAAAAAAAAAAAAATTGCACAAAAAAAATGATATAACTCACTCTGTTTATAAAACATTTACACCTGTTTGATTCAAATCAACAATAATTAAATATGGAAACAAAAAACCTAGACATAATTATGTAAACGAAAATGCTAAATAAACGAAAATAAGTAAACACAAAGGTTGAAGAGAAATAATAGAAACAAAATAGTTATTCAAAAAAATAAAAAATAACCAGTATTCACAAATAGTGAATTGAAGATTGGAAACATAATATTTTTTAAAAAAAATTAAATTTGTTCCTAAAAAATTGAAAACAGAAAAAAAAAAAAAATGCTTAAAAAATTATGGGAACATAAATAAATTTTTCAGAACAACTGTATTTTGGTTTGAGGATTAAAAGACAATTAACATTAATTAGACATTAAGTTTGAAAATAGAAACAAAACTTAGAAATGAAAAGTGTAGACTTTGGAACAGAAATAGATGCACAAACAAACTACTCATCACCTCACATAGAATCATCAACTACATTGTCGATAATGTGCACTAACTTTCTACTCGATACAATCCAATCAACTCCTATGCTTCGTCAATTTGATTAGAGTCCTGATCCTGATGAATTTTTTGTTAGAAAATAGAAACATAACTTAGAAATGAGAAGTGTAAACTTTGGAACAAAAATAGATACACAAACAAACTACTCATCACCTCACCTAGAATGATTAATTACATTGTCGATAATGTGCACTAACCTTCAACTTTGTCGAATATCTATATGCCCCACTCCTGAAACCGATGAATTTTTTTTTATTTTTTTTTTTTTAAATAAGGAAGCAAATAAGATGAACAGAAATAATAGGAAACACAATTTTTTTTTAACCCGTACCTGAAGGCACGACTGTTAAAACACTAATAACAGCGTTTACACCTTCGTTTAATACGAACTGTGCTTGTGTTTCATGATTGTCTTTCGGGGCAAAAGACACAACCAATACATTTCTCTTTAGCAAGCAAGCACCCTAGCATTATATATCAAACTTCATAAATAAACAGTTAATTTTAATGTTTTTGACCTTATATAACTTACCATTTGTTGTCCATGGAATCAAAGGAACATTGGGCCATATCAAATGGATCTTGACAGGTAGGGAAGTTGAATTATTCGCAAAACAACAATAACAGCGGGCACACATAGCCAATACATTTCTCTTCGGCAAACAAGCACCCTAGCTTGCAACCTAAAATCGTGATCAGTGGTGAAATTATTTCATAATCCATGATTAGTAAAAGTGGTTGAATGGTTGAAAAATCTTTGTTCTGATTGGATAAATTTCTTATAAAAAAATAGGAATAGAAATAGGAAAAAAAACCAACTAATTCTCATATTTTTGAGAAAATTAGAACAAAAATTGCGGCCAAATATACATGGGAACAACCTTCGCCACCGCTTCATGCAAACTAAAGGTGCCAATCAATATTGGAAATCAACAGAAGAATCTTCTTTAAGTATTCAAAATTTAAAAATACCTGATACTCCATTAATTTTCAGCATGATCTCTTTCCTCTTCACTCGATTCCTTGAAGAACCTGAATATAACAGAGAAAATAAAAATAAAAAATCAATTTAGAGATGTTTTAGTGGATTACTTGGCACAACCCTTGAGAGAGACGTTGTCCCTATCAAAGTAGGAAAACATGGCATGGTAGGCATATGAAACATTGTTTTCCACACTGTGAACAACAACAAATTATGAGAACATAAGCTCAAGCAACAACTTCCATAGCATCAAACAAAATTATAAAAAGAAACAGATTAATCCATGAACACGATCAGGACAATAAAAAGAAAAGCAACAAATCTGGACGATTTTTCAAACAAAAACTCTAGGAGGATGTTTATCGTTTCGATTGAGCGACTTGAGAATCGATTGGTCGTGGCAAACCAACGGCACCGCCACTATCTTCTTCTCCATCCTTCAAAACAATAATTACAGAAACCCTAAAAAACTAAAATCGAATTCAAACACAATAAAATTTCAAAACAGAGATTGTTAGTTTGAATTGTTGCAAAATCGAATCAACTCACCTCCAATTGCAATTGATCGATGGTAAGGAGCGATGGATGGTGGCACGACATCAACGACGTGTGAGGCAGGTCAGATCTAGACGACAGCAAGAATGACGGCGATTGATAGACTTGCGGCGATGGCGATGACCGAGCAATAGTGAGGCGCGATGGATGGTGGCATGGTGTCGATGATGTGTGAGGCGTGACGCTGTTTGTGGCTGGTCAGATCTGGATGACAACGATGGATAGACTCGCGGCGATGGCCATGGGATCGATTGCGAGAACGACGGCGATGGCCATGGTGTCGATTACGACAACAATGGCGATGGATGGATCGCGGCCATGGCGATGGCCATGGTGTCGATTGAGAAATTTCAGCGGCGACATGGGAGGTAGGAAAGAGAGAGGAACGATCGAGTGAGAGGAAGTGAAAGAGATAGATCGATCGAGCGAGAGGAAGTGAGAGATAGAGCTGAAATGAGGTGGTGAGAGAATAATCCTATTTTGTTTTAAAAGATGGTTTGGTCTGGACTGTTGGATAACATCAATCCTAAGGCTTAAAATGTCTTTTGCTGAAATTCAATCTCAGCCCTTAGATAAGAGATCCAAAGACCTGAAACTTCTTCCTCCAAAAAATGTCTTTAAAAATGTCTTTAGACATTTTCAAATTAGGTTCTAATTTGTATTATATATATATATATATATGCATGTTCAATTCAAGTCCAACGGCTCCAGTTCGTTTTTCTTTTTGTAATCATCCCCTATTCAACATTTCTTTATTCATTTTGTTATTATTATTATTATTATTATTATTATTATTATTATTATAATCTAAGGTATACATGTTGCACACATGCACGATTCGTGATATGTGTTACTGACAACACATATTATTATTATTATTATTATTATATCTTTATTACACTAATGCCCCCTAAAATTAAAAAAAAAAAATTATATCCCAAAACTCTTAAAAGTAGATTTTAAATAACATAATAGTCTATAAATATTTAAAATCAGTTAAAATTAAAATTTAATCCCCCCAAAAATTATCAAATATTATTTATACCATAAATTTACAAAACCAACTCAAAAATATTAAACTTAAATAAAATAATATTTTTAATAATATAATTTTTTAGGGTATTACAATCTATCCTCCTTAAATAAATTTCGTCCTCGAAATTTCGTTCAACAATAATAGTTCAAAATTGCACCGTACTAGTCACTTTCGGTTAAACAATAATAACCGAAAGTCACCATCACGCTCCCGCTGTGCTACTCTAATAAAAATAGCAAGAAATAACAATATATCTTTAAAATATAACGGTAGTCTCACTAGATTGGTCTATCTCATTTCCAACAGGTCTACAACCTTAATAATTTAATCATTTGGCATGAATTTTAAAATCCACCGTCATATTCCATAATCAACATTTATCAATTTCATCCAACATTTCAAGCTAACATATCACAGTCAGCATTTTATCCAACAGATAGCCCAAATTCCTTATGGACTGCCCCGTGCGACTAAAAAAAATCATTTTCGATATCCACATTAAAATTCCAATAATCTCATAAACGTTTTCATAAATATCAACACAATCCAAACTTCAAATAATAAATTCTCTGCAATACGTCTGAAAACACATAAATATATTTTAAACCACATAAATACATCTCAAAACATATAAATATATTCCAAACTGTATAAATATATTTGGAAACACATCAATATGTTTCAATCACATAAGTACGTCTCAAAACACATAAATACATGTCAACTTCATAAATATGCTTTGAAATACGTGTCAAACTATAAAAATCAAATACACAAATATATAAATACGTTTCAAAACACCCAAATATCTCTCCATCATATAAGATACATGTTAAACCATATAATTGCATCTCAAAGTCACGTAACATAACGAATTCAATACTCACGCAAAAAATATTACCTAAAGCCCCCAATTGAATTTCTAAAATACCAGTTAAGCTCAAAAATTCAAATTAACATTTCAAAATAACAATTGGCTCCTAATAGTTTCATAATGACCCCACACTCCGACTCCTTCTAACGCTTGTAGTAGACCAATAGCTATCTAAATTATTTTACCAGGGCATTGTCTTCATAATATAAAAATATTTTATATGGATCAAGTATTTTTTTTATCAAAATCTACTTTCAAATAAAATATAACCACACTGGGCAGTATCCAAATCCCAACAAAAATATCATCGTAATAGAACAACCAAATTTAAATCAACTGATCAACGCACATTTATCTAATAAAATACCATACTTCCTTGTCAGTTACAGAATCGTTTACCTCACGATCAGGAGTTATAACAGTACTGTACTAACTGTGCCATCTAAGGTAGTTATTAGTGCCAGGGCCATTTAATATCTCTAATGGTAGGAGCAACCACCTTACAGGACTTACTTGAAGGTAAAGGGTAATAACATACATCTACCCTGCAGGATTTGCCTGACAGGTAACAACATATATCCACCTTATAGGACTTTCCTAACAGGTAACAACATATATCCATATGTAATAGAAACCACTTTCCACATTTAAAAATTTATTTGATCCGCGTAACGTTATGAAATAATCCCTTTTAAAAAACCTTTTTTTTTTTTTTTTTTTTTTTTTTTCACATTTTGGTACGAAAATGTAATTTGACAATTTACATAGAAGACAATGTACATACTGTCTTTATAATATAAAAAGAATTTATGGACCAACTATATTTATCAAACACCGCGTTTCAAAATATAATATAACCACATACTAGGCCGGAATAAAATTTCACTGCTACCATACAATAGAATGATGATTTTAAATCAATCAATCAAATTATTTTGATATATAATAAAATATCACACACATATTTTTTCTACTAGCCATATGATCATTTGATCTCATGATCGGGAGTTATGATAGTACCGTAACCTGCACAATTGTGCCATACTGTAACGGCCCGATTTTCCAAGGCCGTCACTAGGTTTCTTCCGAAGAGAATTCTACCACAAATATTTTACTATTTATAAATAAATTAGTATTATTATTATTTTTTGCTCTGATACCACCTGTAACGACCCGATTTCTCAGGGTCGCCATTCGGTTTCTGTCTTCGGAGAAAAAACACTAAACCGAATAACTAATATTTTAATTTTCATAAATCCGTTCTTAAATTTTGAGAATATAACTAAATTTAGTTTTAAAAAAAAAACACAAAATAAAATCAATATAGTTGCATTTTCAAAAGTACAATTCCAAGGCTCCAAATCCCAACATCAATATGACTAACAAGGCTTTTTCGACTAGTAATACTAATTTATTACTATTTTTAATAAGTAATTTTAGCAATAATTATAATTATCACAATTTTTTAGTCGATTTTACAACAGTAAATAATAACTACAATTATTATAATTTCTAAATACAAATTCAAATGAAATTTCCAGCGCAACTATATTCTCACCGGCCCTACAATCGAAAATTGTGAGGTTGTGAGTCAACGCTCAGCAGAATTTTAACCCCTTTAATACGCACATTTAATCAATACAACGAATAAAACACATTGACATGATTTGCACATAATTTTTATATAATTATAATTATTTCATAAAATTTAACAGTTAAAATTCAATAACAATAATAACATAAATCATAGAATAGTGAAATTAAATACATATATAAAAAGAGTTAGAAATTTTACCTAAAATTCATAATTAATAATTAATAAGAACTTTTTTTCTCACCGCCACTAGTCTACTGTTTCTTCTTCCCCCTCCTTTTTTTTCTCTTTCTTTACTTTTCTTTTTTTCCTCGCCCAAACAGCAAAAAAATAGCCCCTATACTTGTGTATATCTATCTATATAAAAGGCACATAATCTATCTATTGTAATAATCATAGTTTGTTTAATATTTCAGGAGGCAAGCATACATCTTATTCACATATATGAATAGAGTGACCTTGTGGCCCTCATTTTTTCCTTTTTTTTTTCTTTTTTTTTTTTCCAAGGTTACAAACAATTCCTTAACTTGTAAGATTTGTAAAATTACATTTAACACCCTCAAAATTATCAAGTAATTCATATTTAACCCAAAAATTATCAAATATTTATTATAAATTTCCATAATATACAAAACAACTCAAAAATATTAAATTTATGTAAAATAATATCTTCAAAAAATATAAATTTAACATGTAACTCCAAAAATTATCAAGTATATATTTATACCATAAATTTACAAAACCGTCCCCAAAAATATTAACTTTTATAAAATGTTATTTTCAAAAATATTAATTTTTGGGGTATTACACATGTTGCCATGCATTCCTTAGTGATAGCGTCTCTCTCTCTTACGTGTAAAGAGTGTGTATTCATTTGTAAAGATTGGTGTATAAATGATGTAAACCATGATGAAAAAAATCAAGTTGAGTTTTTAATATCTCTTTTATCTTTTACCCACCTTGTAGATCCATGTAAGAATCATCAATTTGGACCAACATCCATAGGCCGACACTTTTTGAGTATTAGGCCTATTTATTGTGCTTACCTAGGATAACCTATGGCTTGTTGTAATGGGCTTCTTCCGAGCTATGAGTTGGGCCAGACCTTTCCCATTCTTGGGCCTAAAATATCGGCCCAATTTCTTTATCAAGCTCCTCTTTAGAAAGCTAAATATAGAGGCGGGAATTTTTCCCACATCATTTGCCCTCCTGACATGATTGTTGATTCGAATAAGTGAGACGAAAGTTCATCTTCTCTTCTTACCCTTAGTTATTGCTCCGAATTGATTTGTCAGTTCGTTCTGACACTAACACTTGGTGCTTATTATCACTATAAGTGTTCTTTTATTTTGAATTGATATGTTCAGTTCGATTTTTCCTAATGTTGACACTTGGTAATTTGTCACTAAATTAATATTTCTTTAATGAACTGATCTGAGTAGCTCGATTTTTAAATATTGAGACTTGGTGATTTGTCACCAAATGTTTCTCAGGAGAACTGATCTTAACAGCTCGATTCTTTGATCTTAACACTTGGTGATTTGTCACCAAATGTTACATTTACGAATTAATTTGAGTAGCTCGGTTCTTTGATCATGACACTTGGTGATTTGCCACCAAATGTTACATTAACGAATTGATCTAAGAAGCACAGTTCTTTGATCTTGACACTTGGTGATTTGTCACCAAATGTTACATTGACGAACTGATCTGACCAACTCGGTTCTTTTTCTTGACACTTGGTGATTTTTATCACAAAATGTTTACTTATCGGGCTGATCTGTTCAGCTCATTTTATACTTTACACTTATTAATCTTTATCACTAAGTGTTTATTTTACGAACTGATCTGTTCAATTCGTTTTTACACATTACACTTGGTGATTTTTATCACTAATTGTTTCTTTGCCAAGCTGATCTGCTCAGCTCATTTTACACTTTACACTTGGTCATTTTTATCACTAAGTGTTTATTTTACAAATTGATTTGTTCAGTTTGTTTTACACTTTACACTTGTTGATTTTTATCACTAAGTGTTTCTGTGTCGAGCTAATTTGCTCAACTCGTTCTACACTTTATATTTGATGATTTTTATTCCTAAGTGTTTATTTACGAACTGATCTGTTCAGTTCGGTTTTACACTTTACACTTGTTGATTTTAATCACTAAGTGTTTCTTTTCCAAGCTAATCTGCTTGGGTCATTTTACACTTTACACTTGGTGATTTTAATCACTAAGTGTTTCTTTGCCAAGCTAATCTGCTAGGTCATTTTACACTTTACACTTGGGTGATTTTTATCACTAAGTATTTATTTTACGAATTGATCTATTCAGTTCGGTTTTACACTTCACACTTGTTGATTTTTATCAGTAAGTGTTTATTTTACGAACCTATTTGTTCAAATCTTTTTTACACTTTGTGATTTTTATCACTGAATGTTCTTTGCTAAGTTGATCTGCTCAGCTTGTTTTACTCTTTACACTTGGTGACTTTTATCACAAAGTGTTTATTTTGTGAACTGATTTATTTAGATCGTTTTTACAATTTATACTTGGCGATTTTTTATCACTAAGTGTTTCTTTGCCGAGCTGATCAGCTCAGCTTGTTTTACACTTTTACACTTTATACTTAGTGATTTTTATCACTAAGTGTTTATTTTAGGAAATGATCTGTTCAGTTTGTTTTTCCACTTTACAATTGGTGAATTTTATCACTAAGTATTTATTTTACAAACTGATCTGTTCAGTTTAGTTTTACATTTTATACTTGGTGATTTTTATCACGAAGTGTTTCTTTGTCGAGCTGATCTGCTGAGCTCCTTTTAGATTTTAAACTTGGTGACTTTTTATCAGTAATTGTTTATTTTACAAACTGATCTATTCAGTTCTTTTTTCACTTTACATTTGGTGATTTTTATTACTTAGTGTTTCTTTGCCGAGCTGATCTGCTTAGCTTGTTATGCAATTTTACACTTGGTGATTTTTATCACTGTGTGTTCATTTTATGAACTGATATGTTCAGTTTGTTTTTACACTTGGTGATTTTTATCACTAAGTGATTATTTTATGAACTGATCTGTTTACTTTGTTTTTACGCTTTACACTTGGTGATTTTTATCACTCAGTGTTTCTTTGTTGAGCTGATTTGCTTAGCTTGCAACACAATTTTACACTTAGTGATTCTTATTACTGGGTGATTATTTTACGAACTAATCTGTTCAATTCGTTTTTATACTCTACACTTGGTGGTTTTTATCACTGCAATTGTTTCATTAGCGGAGAGGCATTCTCAGACCCGACTTTTGACCGCTGAGGAGTTACCCTTATACCCGAGGAATTTGTAAGCGGGGAGGTATCCTCGTACCCGTCTTTTTCCACCGAGAAGTTACCCTCATACCCGAGGAATTTGTAAGTGGGAAGGTGTCCTCATACTCGTCCTTTTGCCTCCAAGGGGTTACCTTTATACCCAGGGAATTTTTAAGTTGGGAGGTATCCTCATACCTGTCTTTCTGCCGCCGGGGAGTTACCCTCATACCCGGAGAACTTGTAAGCGATGAGGTATTCCCATACCCGTTTTTTGTCGTTGGGGAGTCAATCTCATACCCGGGAAATTTGTAAGCGGGGAGGTATCCTCATACCCATCTTTTTGCTGCCAGGGAGTTACCCTCATACCCGGGGAATTTGTAAGCATGGAGGTATCCTAATACCAGTATTTTTTTATGTTTTTCTCTTCCTCTTTGCCTTCCTTCTTAATTTTTTTTTTATTTGTTAAATGAGTTATGAATGTGAATTTTGGCTTTAAAGAGAAGATAGACTAATTACTCTTTCTGTGACTGTTCCTGTGATTTCTTTAGTGATGATCTTAACCCTATGCTCATTCCTCAGGCGTTGAGTTCATCACAGAACTTAGTCTCAATCACAGATTTTCATTCTATTTAATTTCTTCATAAGTGATTTCCTTAGGGAGGGCTGAACTTTTCTCCCCTTTCTATAACCTTCCAATTACCCCTTTGTTCATGGGATTTGACTGGGATATGTAGCTTTTTAACCTGTTTTTATAAGAATTGCAGTTTCTTATATGCCACATAATAATTGTTAACAAACAAATAACTGCATTTTTCAGGATGCAACACTAATTCATAATTTCCTTAATATTCGTCAAATCATCTAATCATGCTAAGTGACGATTTTACCATTCGTCGCACAACAAGTATTTTCTAACCAAAATATTAGCTTTGAATCGATCTTGGATAGCTCCTTTAAGCGTTTCCTCCCTTTTTAGTATTTTTTACTGATCTTATCCAAATAATGCAAAAGTAGGGGGTACAAATTGCAATTAAAAAGATTTTCATGTATTATCTTTGAGGCAAGGTAAAGTTTATTTCTATCCACTAAATTTACATTTCTCATGCAAAGTTTTTAGGGTACAAATTGTATTTTCACAACCATACGGGTCTTCAAGGATTTAACTCAACCAACACTAGTTCCATAGTATGACTGATTTTATCTAATCTCGTTCAATTTAGGTGTACTTGAATATTTTGAAGTGCCAATAGCACTCTCATAACATATAAATTGTCGGAATAAAAGATATAGGGGCCAAAGTTTAATTTTTGCTAAGCCCTAGGATTTTGAAAAATCCTTATCAAGATATGGGGCATATTCTAACTTATCAAGACGTCATCAATGATTTTGAAAAATCCTTATTGAATTTCAATATTTCTTTTAAGCACTTTAAATTTTTAATCAGAAAATATAATTTCCTTCAATTCTTGACTTATCAAGACATCATCAATGATTTATAAGCTTATTATCAAAAATAAATTAGAGTAAAAACTATAAAAATACTTGTTACCTCAGGGGTCTTAGAGTATTTTCAGCAATGTGGTCAATTGTGAAATAACCATTCCAGCCACCTTATTTCATCAAGTTCTCCCACGTGTGGCCGTTTCCATTTCTCTCTTGCGTAACTGTCATGCATTTTACTTGGGCACTTCCACGTATTTTTTTCTTTCAACAACTGACTTGTTGTTAGCAACCATGAGTTTCGGTCACCAACTCCTCTTTTTCGTCGGGCAACACGACGACGATTACTCCCAATCAAGGTGCCATTATAGAGTAGGCGAATCTGTTGGGCTTCCCGCCGCCGATGGATAAGGGGGTTCGAACCGCCGGGGTTTGCTGGTGGATGGTTTAGGTCCTGCTCGGATTTCCGGTTCAGTCTAGATCGGAGGTCCAATGAGATTGTTCTTCTTGCTGAACTCCGGCGATGCTTCAACTGATTTCTTGTTCCACACACAGTATGGGGCGACGCCGATGCAGTCTATCTCGTCTTCTTCCGGTATTGACGACGACAAAGTCGTTGGAAATGGCCAGAGGTTACAGATCTGGCGTCGACCGCAATGGAGGCCTTGGATATGGACACCGATGGTGCTGTGAGCTTCAGATCTGGAAGGCGGCGATGTCGCAACATCGATGCGGACGATGCAGCGGTGGAGGCGTCGTAGCTGAACTGTGACGTCAACAAACGCGGTATCATGAATTCCAGCGTTCGGATCCCCACCGGAGAATTTTCTATTTCTCTCTCCTCTAAAGGTGAGACAATATCGATGCGAACATGTTGTATTTTTCAGAATATCTGAGAAGAAATCGCTCGTCGTTTTGCCGTGGCATTTAGCTGGTGAATGATGTCGTAGAACTCGCTAGTTGTCCAAGTTGGACGCGGCTCCCGCGATCGTGTCCAGTGGAGAGGGATTTCATGAGGAGAGCTCTGGTGGCTTGATTCCGCCATCACGAATTGATATTGATGGGAATTTTGAGATTTTTTGCTCATTTTTCACAAACGGCGCCAAATGATATTGCCAAAAAAATTCCTCACATGTGCAAAGTTTCCACCACATGCCACCGCAACCTGCAATTTTAACATGCAAAACCAATTAACTCTAAAGGGACACCGGTGTGGTGTCGGCTAAAGAATTTCCGGCATGAGAATAAGTTAGTATATTTTAGGGTATTAAGCAAATGACTGAATGTAATTATTAATACGATACCTTCCCTTATTTATAGACTTAGTTCTCTCCCACTTTGTTTCCATTTAACTGGGAGTTACGTTCTTTTGGCTTTCCACTTGTTAAACGTGATGCTTTTTGTCTAGCTCTCCCATGTCGCCATGCATTCACTATGCATTCCTTAGTGGATGAACTCCACATCTCCATATAGCTCTCATTACGGTCCACTATTGCCATGCATTCATTAGTGGATAGTTGTTAGCCCCTAACAACGCTAGAGGACCAAACAACTCCGACTTGGTGCACTTTGCTACTAAACATGGTACATGTGGCACGGATAGGGTTGTTGACATGGGAGGCACCAACTTGGAGTACGTCAAAGGGCAGAGGTGTTGTGGCACAACACCAGCGGGTGTTGGGTAGTGATAAGACCTTGGTGCGGTACCGAGGTAAGGCAGCACAATGTAGGTGCAACGCTATGTTGTGAACAGTGTCATGTGCACAGTATGACAGACTGTTGAGAATGGCAGTACATTTTGGTTCGGGAAATGCATACGGCGTTGGGAAGTCGTTGGGCGCAATGACACAATGAGATAGAATGTGAGCGCAACAACGCGTTTTGGCCATGTAGGCGGCATGGAAAGACGTTGGAGAACGTCGGCATGACCAAGAAAACAAAATGGTGAACAGGCAGCACTTACACACAACGGGCAATATGCAAAAACGTTGAGCTAAGGGGTGAACTCTTGGAAGCTGAAAGAGAGTGGAAGCTTCCTAGGCAGTTATGGGCAGTTTTATACCAGATCAGACTGGGAAATTGCCCATTTGTGGGCTTGACAAATGGCTGACATGTGTCAAATTCCTGCCTAATAGTTGGGGATGTCAACTATCATTTGTTCTCTACAAATACCTCATTGTAATGTCTAATTTTGGTTAGAGACTGGTTTTCTGCGAATTTGTATACCGAAATTATAAGACATTTGGTTCCTTGTTCCTGAGTTTAATTCAAAGTTGGGTTTTACCCGTAATCGTTTATGTGTCAGTGCGTGGGTGCGTTTATACAGTCTGTTTCTGTAAGACCCGATGTTTGTATGTACATAATTTTTTTAGTTACATTTTAGAACATTTAGAAAAAATAACGAGGTGCGTTGTGTCAATTAAAATTTATTTTAAAATTTTTAGGGATTAATATGTTATTTCAAATATGATGTTAAAATTTTTGGAATATAATTAATATTTTTTATTTTATTTTAAGAGGAATAATTAATATAAATAAAATAAAATAATAATTATGGTTGATATTATTTCCTTCTTAATGAAGGTCATTGAGAAGGAAATGACCTCAACCTTTATATATATATATATATATATATATATTGAATAGGATTGTGAATTTGTGTCAACCTTATCTACATTTTTTATTTTTATTTTTTAATATATATATACACACGGCTATACAGTGACCAAAATAAATAAAAAGGCTTTCGGCCAGGGAAGGAAAAGAACAGGAACAGGTACCTCACCTTTATATATATATATATATATATCGCAAAAATAAAATATATATCACGTTTGAGTTATGGGGCTAACTGTATGGACAAGTATACATGTATATTTATGTCAAAATATATATATGGCGGGTTCTAGAAATATAACCGGTATAGAAATATCTAATTTGCGAAGAATACAGTTTAAAATAAAAATTGTAAATTTTACTAAAACGACAATTTTTAGTATTTCGTCAACTAATAAAAATTTTGACAGTCAATTAATATTTTTCTACAAATTAAATTATTGATGTGAAATTTTTGTAATCGTTACTATAATAACTTTCATACAGTTAATATTGACATAAAAAATTGGGCTTGTAGTAATTTTGTATAACTAAAATTTGGAGAATAGAAAATAGTGCATTTTAGGGCCACGCATTGCATATTAGGTCTATTTTAAATAAATTATTAATTTAGACCCTATCGTTGTTAGGTTCACAAGCGACGATGCCTACGTAGTCTTTTGGACGACAGTATTTTTGTAGCACAAAATCAAGGTGAGTATACAGTCTTTTATGTAAATTGACAAAGTATATTTTTGAATAAATTGTGGAAAAAAATGTTTATTAAAATGTACGGTGTTATAATGTTATGTGGATCAAGTAGATTTTTAAATGTGGAAAGTGGTTTTTGTTATCCGACTATACCATAGTTGTCTTCTTGTCAGGAGGGCATGTCCTGCTAGATGTAGATTACTTGTCAGGCAAGACCTGCAGAGTTGATATTTGTTGTTACCCGTCAGGTAAGTCCTGCAGGATGGATATTTGTTAAAACTTGTCAGACAAGTCCTACAGGGTGAATATGTTATTACCTGTTAGGCAAGTCCTACAGGGTGGATATATGTGGACCTGTTAGGAGTGCAAATCATGTGAATGGCTGCCCCTACCATAGTGGATATTAAATGGCCCTAGCACTAATAGTCACTTTAGATGGCACAGTTGTACAGGTTACGATACCGTCGTTACTCCCGATCGTGAAGTGAAACGATCCTATGGCTATTAGGAAATATGAGTACGATATTTTATTATATGTGGAAATGTTGGATTGGTTGATTTAAATATTTTATCTTATTGCAATGATGACAGTGGAATTTTATTCTAGCTTGGTATATGGTTATATTATATTATATTTGGAAAAATAGTATTTGATAACTATACTTGATTCATTAAATGTTTTTATATTATGAAGACAGTACATCAATAAAATATTTGGTTTCAAGTACCACAGCTAGGAGTGGGTCCACTATTGACACTAGGTAGAGTCGGGAGGTGGTGTCATTTTGGAAGGTTGGCTGGACAGGTGTGAACCGTGGAAGGTTCAGTTTTCTTTTTGTGATTTTGTTGTGAATATTTGAGACAAGTGTATTATTAAATTTTGGAATGAGTAAATATATTTTTGAAAAAAAATATATAGCGGTACATATATATATATATTGGTTGACTGGTCAGGTGACATCAAGTCGGCGTCATGCCCGACCTTGGGCGATGGGGGCCCGGGGAGGGGTGCGACACTTTTTGGTATTAGAGCTTAGGTTATAGGTTCTGTAAATGTGTCAGATTGTCTAGCCAGTAGTGGACCATGAATGGTAGTTATTTTATTGAATTAAATAATACATTTGCGTTATGCACTTTCGTTTGTCTGTTGGCCCTATTGCTTATTAAATTTCGTTTCAAATCTTGAGTATGGAGCGAGAAAATGAGAGTACTGGGAATACTAGATCTCAAAGGAAGAAGGATAGGACGTAGGAAAGCTTAGATGCCATGTAGCGGATTTTGCAGGCTGCTGCACAACTGACAGAGTAGCAGGCAAAGGTGATGGAATGACAGAAGGGTCAATTGACACAGCAACTTCTCAGGTGGTACTCCTAAAAAGATTCAAGGAATTGAACCCCCCTGGCTTTTCGGGGACTGAGGGTCCAGCTGATGCTGAAAATTGATTGAGGAGTGTGGGGCACATATTTGAGGTAATGGGAATTATCGATGATAGCCGAGTTCCTCTTTCCACCTTCTAGTTGAAAGGAGAGGTCGAACATTGGTGGGAGGAAATGAAGAGGTTAATTTTAGTTCCAGGCAAGGAGATTTATTGGAATCGATTCGTTGCAGTGTTTAATGAAAAATATTTTCCTGAATCCTATCGATTCCAAATGGAGGAGGAATTCATATCACTAAAATAGGGAAAGATGACCGTTCTGCAGTATGAAATCAAATTCGATGCCCTGTCCCGATTTGCTTCTGATCTGGTGAAAATAGAATAGACTAGATGTAGACGATTCTAGAAAGGACTGAATCTAGAAATACGTTCCAGGTTGACGGGCAAGCAAATCAAGAAATATGCAGAATTGGTAAACATGGCAAAATTACTAGAGAATGATGTATGGGAAGTAGCCGAGAACCGTGAGCAGTATAAGTAGAGTAGATTCAAGTCATTTAACAGATATCCAGGTGGCACTTCTTGAGGAGCTGTAGTTCGACCGCCACTTGCTTGGGCCCCAACAATCAACCAATCTGCTAGGAGTCGAGGTCCACGACAATCATATTCCTGGCGACAACAGAATGTATCCGGGCAGAATATCGGCCAACGAGGGCAGGGTAGGAGTTAGCCGGTTAGTCGAGCCGAGACATCCGTATGCTACCAATGTGGATCACTGGATCATTTTGCTAGGGACTGTCCTATGGGAGACCCAATATGTTTTTGTTGTTATGAGTCGGGTCACATATCTCTGAATTATTTGAAATTCATTGTTACATCTGTACCCTCTGTAAGTAGTGTGGGCAGTGTTGGCCCTAGCAGTATTTAGGGGCGTGGTAGAGGATCGGCCGATAGACCTCCGACTTGAGGTCGTGTATTTGCTTATACCAGACAGGATGCCCAGGCTACCCCAGATATGGTTACACGTATCATGTATTTATATGATAGAGATGAACATATACTTATTGATCCCGGTTCTACTCATTTATTTGTTTCGACGACTTTTATGATGCATGTAGACAAATTTCCTACTTCTCTGTCATATAATATTATTATCTCTACTCCTGTGGATGAGTTCCTGTTGATAAATAGTGCGTATAAAGACAATTCGCTTCGTATTGGTGATAGAAAATTGTTGGTGGATCTGTTACCCTTAAGTATTCATGATTTTGATGTGATACTGGGTATGGATTTGCTATCCAGTTATCATGCCACGGTGGATTGTTTTAAAAAGAAAATTACTTTTCGAGTCGCGGGCGAACCAGAGTTTGTATTTTCGGGGGACAGAATCATTACCCCTGTCGGTTTGATTTCAATTCTGAAGGCCAGAAAATTATTAAAGAAAGAATACCAGGGATACTTCACACATATGATTGAAACCAGTCGGAATGAGGTGCAGGTGACAGATGCTCTAGTGGTCGGGGATTTTCTCGATGTATTTCCAGAAGAATTGCCAGGGTTACTAGTGGATAGGGAAATTGAATTCACTATCGAGTTACTTCCAAGAACTTCTTCTATATCAATTCCACCCTATCGTATGGCACCTACTTAGCTAAAGGAACTGGAGATTAAGTTCCAAGATCTGTTGGACCGCGAGTTTATCAGACCTAGTATTTCTCCGTGGGGAGCCTCAGTGTTATTTATGAAGAAGAAGGATGACACGCTGAGGATGTGTATTGATTACAAGCAGTTGAATAAGGTGACGGTTCGTAATAAATACCTGTTGTTTAGAATTGATGATCTGTTCGACTAATTGCAGAAGGCCAAGGTGTTTTCCAAAATAGATCTTCGATCAGGATATCATCAGTTGAAAGTCAGAGACAGTGATGTGTCGAAGACGGCGTTTCGTAGGACGTATGGACATTATAAATTTCTAGTTATGCCGTTTGGGTTGATGAATGCCCTTGGTGCCTTTATGGATTTGATTAATCGAATCTTCTAGCCTTCTATAGATCAGTTTATTATCGTATTCATTGATGATATACTGATTTATTCCCAAAATAAAGAAGAACATGCAGAGCATCTTAGGATTGTGTTGCAAACTTTGCGAGAGAAGTAGTTGTATGCAAAATTCAGTAAATGTGAGTTTTGGTTGGATAGAGTTTCATTTTTGGGGCATGTTTTCTCAGGGGATAGTATTCAGGTGGACCCAAAGAAAGTCGAAGTCGTTGTCTAGTGTGAAAGGTTGAAAAGTGTGACCGAAGTTCAAAGCTTCTTAGGATTGGCGGGTTATTATCGTCAGTTTGTACAGGGACTTTCTGTTATAGCTGCCACGTTCACTCGATTAACCCGCAAGGAATCTAAATTCGAGTAGATTGACAAATGTGAGCAAAGTTTCTAGGAGCTGAAAAGTAGACTGATATCTGCGCTAATACTCTCTCTCTCGACAGAAGGCGGTGGCTTTGTGATCTACAGTGATGCTTCATACCAAGGGCTAGGGTATGTACTGATGCAACATCATCATGTGATTGCATATGTCTCCTGACAATTAAAGAATCATGAGCGTAACTACCCGACACATGATTTAGAATTGGCGGCGATTATGTTTGTCTTGAAGCTCTAGAGACACTATCTATATGGCGAGACTTGCAAGATAGACACTGACCACCAGAGTTTGAAATATTTATTTACTCATAATGAACTAAATCTGAGGCAGAGACATTGGATAGAGTTAATCAAGTATTATAACTGCACCATCCACTATCATCCTGAAAAGGCCAATGTTGTAGCAAATGCGCTGAGTCGAAAATTGGCAGGTTCAATTGCACACCTTCAAGTTGTCCACACTAATCTATATGCTGAGTTGAGATCTCTGCGAATCTAGTTGGCGGTTGGTCAGACAGCAACGTTGCTTGCGACTTGACTTTGAGACCGATATTGATCGACTGTATTATAAAAGCGCAGAAGTTAGATACCCAATTGGAAAAGATCAGAGATGAAGTAAAGAATGGTCACAGAGCCGACTATCGCGTCCTAGATAACGATAAAGCCTTGATGTTTGAAAATAGATTGTGTGTACCTAATAATGCCAATCTGAAGAAAGATATCTTGGAGGATACGCACAGCTCAACATACGCAATGCACACAGGCAGTACCAAAATGTATCGGGATCTGCGAGAACACTATTGGTGGAATGAAATGAAACGGGAAATTACTGAATTTGTTGTCAGGTGTCTCGTTTGTTAGCAAGTCAAGATCGAGCACCAATGTCCAGGTGGGTTATTGCAGCCTCTACCTATTCCAGAGTGGAAATGGGAATATATCATAATGGATTTTGTTTCGAGATTACCTCGCACTCAAAAGGGACATAATTCCATTTAGGTGATGGTTGACAGGCTCACCAAGTCTGCTCATTTTTTGGCCGTAAAGATGACGTACTCCTTGAACAAGTATGCAAAACTGTATATTGATGAGATTGTTTGATTGCACAACGCACCAGTTTCCATAATGTCGGATAGAGATCCGAGATTTACTTCGAAATTCTGGCCGAGTCTCCAAGTTGTTTTGGGTACTAAGTTAAAATTCAGCACAACCTTCTATCCTCAGACAGACGGCTAATCAGAGCGTACAATTAAGATGTTGGATGATATGTTGAAGGGTTGTGTTTTAGAATTTCTTGGTAGGTGGGACGATCATTTGACGTTAATAGAATTTGCCTATAATAACAGCTACCATTCAACAATTGAGATGACACCATATGAAGTGTTGTATGGTAGGAGATGCAAAACTCCAGTCTGTTGCATTGAAGTGGAAGAACAAAAATTATTGATGCCAGATATAGCCCAGATGACGGCGGACAAGGTGAAAGTGATTCAGGAAAGACTGAAAACTGCTTCAAGTCGGCAAAAGAGTTATGTTGACAAACGTAGGCGAGAGTTGAAATTTGAAGTAGGTGATCATGTGTTTTTGCGTATATCCCTGTGGAAGGGCATAATAAGATTCGAGAAGAAAGGGAAGTTAAGTCCAAGGTATATCGGGTCATACGAGATTCTAGAACGAGTTATCATGGTGGCTTATCGACTAGCCCTACCACTAGAATTATCCAGATTACACTACGTTTTCCACGTGTCGATGTTTAGGAAATATGTGCTAGACCCTTTGCATGTGTTGACTTCTCAACCAATCGAATTGAAAGAGGATTTGACATATGTTGAGGAACCAGTTCAAATTCTAAACCGTAAAGATCAAGTGTTGCGGACGAAAACGATTCCATTGGTAAAATTGTTATGGCGTAGTCACTCTGTGGAGAAAGCGACGTGGGAGAGAGATGATGAGATTAGAAATAAATATCCGCATTTATTCGTGCAAGGTAACTAAAATTTTGGGACAAAATTTCTTTTAGGGGCGAAGGGTTATAAGACTCGATATTTGCATGTGTATAATTTTTTTAGTTGCATTTTAGAATATTTAGAAAAAATAACGGGGTATATTGTGTCAATTAAAATTTTATTTTAAAAATTTTAGGGGTTAATTTGTTATTTAAAATATGATTTTAAAAATGTTGGGATATAATTAATATTTTTATTTTATTTTAAGATGAATAATTAGTATAAATAAAATAAAATAAAATAATAACTGTGGTTGAGATCATTTCCTTCTCAATGAAGGAAATGACGTCGATATATATATATATCGCAAAAATAAAATATATATCACGTTTGAGTTATGGGGCTAACTGTGCAGACAAATATACATGTATATTTATGTCAAAATATATATATGGCGGGTTCGAGAAATGCAGCCGGTAGAGAAATATCTAATTTGCGAAGAATACAATTTAAAATAAAAATTGTAAATTTTTCTAAAGCGATAATTTTTAGTATTTCGTCAACTAATAAAATTTTTAACAGTCAATTAATATTTTTCTGCAAATTAAATTATTGACGCGAAATTTTTGTAATCGTTACTATAATAATTTTCGTACAGTTAATATTGACATAGAAATTGGATGTGTAGTAATTTTGTATAATCAAAATTTGGAGAATGAAAAATGGTGCATTTTAGGACCACGCATTGCATATTAGGTCTATTTTAAATAAATTATAAATTTAGGCCCTATCACGGTTAGGTTCACAGGCGGCGGCGCCCGCATAGTCTTTTGGATGACAGCATGTTTGTAGGGTAAAAATCGAGATAAGTATATTATCTTCTATGTAAATTAACAAAGTATATTTTTTTATAAATTGTGGAAAAAAATGTTTATTAAAATGGACGGTGTTATAACGTTATGTGGATCAAGTAGATTTTTAAATTTGGAAAGTGGTTTTTGTTATTCGACTATGTCATAATTGTCTTCTCGTTTGGAGGGCATGTCCTGTGAGATGTGAATTACCTGTCAAGTAAGACCTGCAGAGTGGATATTTGTTGTTACCTGTCAGGTAAGTCCTGTAGGGTGGATATTCGTTGTTACCTGTCAGACAACTCCTGTAGGGTGGATACGTTGTTACCTGTCTGGTAAGTCCTGCAGGGTGGATATATGTGAACCTGTGAAGAGTGTAAATCCTGTGGATGACTGCCCCTACCATTGGGGATATTAAATGACTCTGGCACTGATAGTCAATTCTGATAGCACAATTATACATGTTACGGTACCGTCGTAACTCCCGATCGTGAGGTGAAACGATCCTATGGCTAGTAGAAAATATGAGTGTGATATTTTATTATATATCAAAATGTTATATTGGTTTATTTGAATATTTTATCTTTTTACAATGATGACAGTGGAATTTTATTCCGACTTGGTATGTGATTATATTATATTATATTTAGAAAAATAGTATTGATAATTATACTTGATCCATAAAATATTTTTATATTATGAACACAGTACACCAATAAAATATTTGGTTTTAGGTGCCGCAGCTAGGAGTGGATCCACTACTGGCACTAGGTAGAGTCAGGAGGTGGTGTTATTTTGGAGGGTTAGCTAGACAGGTGTGAACCGTGGAAGGTTCAGTTTTCTTTTTATGGTTTTGTTGTGAATATTTGGGATATGTATATTCCCAAATTTTGGAATGAGTAAATATATTTTTGAAAAACAAATGTATAGCAGTGTGTGTATATATATATATATTGGTTGACTGGTCAGGTGATGTCAAGTAGGCGTCACGCCCGACCGCGGGCGATGGGGGCCTAGGGAGGCGTGTGACACTTTTGGTGTATTCTATTGTGTAAAACATTGCAGGAACGTGGTTGATTGATTGTGCCAATGATCAGGCCATTACTCGATTAGAAATTTGTGTTAAAAATTTTGACTTTATGACAGTGGTATCAGAGCAGGGCAATGAAAATGGCCCTTGCGTCGAGTATGAGCAGTCTACAGAGAGCGTTGGAGGACTACATTGGTGCGCCACCGTCAGGAGGTGAGGTGAACCTATCTATGCAGAACCCTGAACTGAGGGTCGATATTACAAATCTTCGAATTTCTTTCGAAGAATTTTATACCGATACGTCAGCCAGAATCACGTCCATGGCGGATGACATGATTGCGCGAGCTGATATGTTAAAAAGCAACCTCAAAAGCGTTGAGGAAGAAGTTGTTCCACCACTTCACGGGACAGACTAGCACGGATGAAAGCGCCGAAGCCAACAACATTCTCGGGCACGAGAAGTGCCAAGGAGTTAGAGAATTTCGTTTGGGATATGGAGAAATATTTCCTGATTGCTCATGTTCCTAACGATGAATAAGTGTCCATGTCAAGTATGTATATGGTTGGAGATGCGAAGCTGTGGTGACGAACGCGTGTAGTAGACAACACATGTCCAACAGTAACGACGTGGGCTGATTTAAAGAAAGAGCTCAAGGAGCAGTTCCTACCAAGAAACTCGAGTTGGGTAGCTCGAGATCAATTGCGGCAACTCAAGCACACAAAATCGTGTGCATGAGTATGTGAAAGAATTCACATCCTTGCTGTTGGATGTGAAAAATATGTCAGAAGTGGACAATCTATTTAATTTTAATTTCGGCTTGCAATTCTGAGTGCAAGCAAAACTAAGACGGTAGGGCGTGCAGGACCTGCCGACTGCCATGGCGGTAACAAACAGCTTAACTGACTACAACCTGAAAAGAGACGATAGCAGATCAGACCGGAGGTCAGGGAAGAAAGGCAAAGAGAAAATGAATGAGGGCGTGAACGAAAGGAAGAACAAGGGTATGGAAACCAATGTTTTCGAGGGTCCCTATTCAAAATCACTACCGACGACAGCTGCAGGTAAGAGTCGATGTTGTTTTATTTGCAACGGTCTCCACTGGGCAAGGGACTGTCCAATGAAAGAGAAGTTGGTGGTGCTGGTTCGGAAGGAATCAAAAGATAAAGGCTCTGGACGAAAAATAGTACGCGTCGGTATAATGTTGTTGGTAGACAATTGACAGACCCGAGGCGATCTGAAAATGGGTACATGAAGAACCTGATTTGGGATGTAGGATGTCGGAAACTGTTCAATGTCCCATGCGAAAGAAAATAACCAAAGGTGGCTGGTTATCGTTGGTCTCCAAACAAGGTTGCTGTGGTAGCAACAGGGCTGGTGGTTAGTCTGGTCACGGAAGGCATTCTATGACAAACACGTTACAATGAGTTACAACGAACCAGTGGAAGTTTGCGAGCAGAGTGAGGAGATTATGGAAGATAAAATTAACAAACACGTTACAATGGAGTTACAACAGATTGTGATAAGGTTGCTGGTAGAGTGAGAAGACTCTGGTAGAACGGGTGGTATCAGTGTATTCCAAAATCAGTGGATCGTGTTGGGATCAATCCGACAAGAACGCTGGATTCTTTTGGTGGGGGTGGTTTGTTAGTCCTTAACAATGCTAGAGGACTAAATAGTACTGGCTTGGTACACTTTGCTACCGAACACGGTGCATGCGACATAGATAGGGTCATTGACATGGGAAGCACCAACTTGGTGCACGTCGGTAGGCAGCGGCGTTGTGGCACAACACTAGTGACTGTTGGGCAGTGATAAAACCTTGGTGCGGTACCAAGGCAAGGCGACACAACGTAGGTGCAAGGCTACATTGTGAACAGCGTCATGTGCACGGCATGACAGACTGTTGGGGATAGTGGTGCATTTTGGTGTAGGAAATACATACGGCGTTAGGAAGTTGTTGGGCGCAACAACGCAACGAGACAGAATGTGGGCTCAATGACGCGTTCTGGCCATGTAGGCGACATGGAAAGACGTTGGCGAACATCGGCATGACCAAGAGAACAAAATGGTAAACAGGCAGCACATAGACACAACGATCCGTATGCAAAAACGTTGAGCTTAGGGGTGAACTCTTGGAAGCTGAAAGAGAGTAGAAATTTCTAAGGCAGTTATGGGTAGTTTTATACTAGATTAGGCTAGGAAACTACCCATCTGTGGGCTTAACAAGTGGCTGACATGTGTCAAATTCCTACCTAACAGTTGGGGATGTCAACTGTCATTTGTTCTCTATAAATACCTAATTGTAATTTCTAATTTTGGTTAGAGACTAGTTTCTTGTGAATTTGTATACCGAAATTGTAAGACATTTGGTTCCTTATTCCTGAGTTTAATATAAGGTTGGATTTTACCCGTAATCGTTTCTGTGCCAGTGTGTGGGTGCGTTTATACTGTCTGTTTTGGTGTATTCTGTTGTGTAAAACGTTGCAGTAACATGGTTGATTGATTGTGCCAACGATTAGGCCATCACTCGGTTAGAAATTTGTGTTGAAAATTTTAACCTTGTGACAATAGCCCACGTGGCCACTATTTCCATGCATTCCTTAGTGATAGTGTCTCACTTTCTCTCATATGTAAACAGTGTGTATTCTTTTGTAAAGATTGGTGTATAAATGATGTAAATCATAATGATAAAAATCAAGTTGGATTTTTAATCTCTCTTTTATCTTTTACCTACCTTGTGGATCTATGTAAGGATTACCAGTTTGGACTAACATCCACGACTCGGCTGTTTTTTAGCATTGGACGGCTTTATTATGCTTGCCCAAAATAACTTGTGGTTTGTTGTGATGGACTTCTTCTGAGCTATGTGTTGGGCCAGACCTTTCCCATTCTTAGCCTAAAATATCAACCCAATTTCTTTATCGAGCTCCTTTTTAGAAAGTTAAACATAGAAGCGAGAATTTCTCTCGTATCAAATATTGCTCAGTATGTGGCTATATTATGTTTTGAAAAGTGAATTATAAGAAATATACTTGATCCATAAATTGCTTTTATATTATGAAGATAGTATACCGATAAATTATTTTATCTAAAAAATATTATAACAACCATTACAAAATTGTCTAAATTAGTAATTTGATCTACAGAAAAATATTAATCAATTGTTAATAATATTTATTAGTCAACAAAATATTCATACAAGATACATATCCCTAGTACAATATTGCACCTATAGTTAGGCCGTTTTGCACTTTATCCCTTTGTGGTATTTTCGTCACCACTTTATCCTCTGTAGTTAGACCTTTATTGTACTTTACCTCTCTCGTCAGTACTTTGCCCCTATAGTTAGGCCTACATCAAGGGGGTAAAATGCAATAAGGCCTAACTATAGGGAAAAAAGTGGTAACGAAAATACTACAGGATACAAAGTGCAAAATGGCCTAACCATAGGGGACAAAGAGTAATTAACCCAATTATTTTTGTAACAATATTAGAACTTGCTGAAATCCTATGTGAGGATGCTCTACGTAGATTGTGTCTGCAATAAATGCCGGAAAATGTATAGAGTTCTAGTGTAAGTTTTTTATTTTGATAATACTAAATGATAAATTTTTTGTATTGTATAGTTTTAATAGAAAATTATAGTTGTGATATTGTTGATATAAAAAAAATGAGGATAAACACTACGTTGGATAAAGTCCAAAGCCAACAGAGTGAAATATTGAAAAATGACATAAAGTGGAATTTATGTGATTTTAGACCAAGTCTTGGACAAAAGAGAAATTTGAATATAAACTAAATAAATAAATGTGATTATTACAATTGACATAAGTTCGAACATCATGCTCGAAAATGCACTAGAGGGTTGATTGTGATAAGAAAACCTCATAAACTAATCTATCAGGCTAATATGACAAAGGTGGGTAACCTTTCTGATAAGATTGATGAGATGCATCTTTCGGTTTAATGGATGTTATATTTATTAAAAATATATAAAAGAATAAAAAAAAATTAATGTGTTATTTGATATGATAATATTGATAGCAAAAATAATAAAAAAGACTATTATTATTTTTTATTATTATTGAGCATTTTGGATGTTTGGTATGCTAAATTAAAACATCAACTTTTATTAATGGAGTCAAATATGTCTCACATATATTTTATTAATAAAAAAATACACAAAAATAATTTCAAGTCATAAATGTTAGACCAGAGCATGATGTTGCCGGAATTTTTTATTTTTGAAAGGAGTGTGGACTCTTTAAATTGATTTGTGCACATTAGAGGACAAAAATGAATTTTAATACTTATATTGATAATGCAAGAACTTATGAGAGAATATGTATTTTGCAAGAGGTTGAATAAGACATTTTAAATATATTTTAGAAAGGTATGAGACCAATTTACAAATACTTAAAAATGTGGAGTGTCTTGATAAATTGGTGATTTTTTAAAGAATGAAATTAAAATTGAGAATGTGTATATGACCACAATTATTAAATCATAGAATACATAATTCTTGTACTTTTGTATTTTGTGTAAAACTTTGAGAGTTAAGTTCTTTTAAATGAACGAACAATACTATATCTAGCAGTATCCAGAACTAAGTGTCTTATGGGTAAATTGAGCCTAGATGAAGTAAGAAAAATATATAAAAGTAATCCCAAAGAATTTGTGATTCTATGGCAATAAATAAATAAATTTGACTGATTCAATATCTGTGAATTATGACAAGTATAATGTAATGACATGTGTAATTTGACTCTATGACATTGTCAAATAAATTCATATATAATTTGATAATGTGTTGTCAAATAAATTCAAGATTAAACAATTTGACTAGTATTTTATAACAAATATTAAGCCAAGTTATAGTATTATTAAGTGATCAGATGTGGTGTACCAAAGCAGCCAGCTTATGGCTCAAATTTATGGACCCTCACCAATTCAAAGTTGATCTAAATTTCGACCTTTGGCATGGATGGTAAGCACTTAAAAAGGAGTAAATTTTGTTCTAATTTCTCCCTCTTGTTCATTGCCATTCATTTGGACTATTTGGAAAGATAGGAATAAGGAGGTAATAGAATGAACTCCTTCTAGCACCGGTTTCCAGTTTCTCAATTTCACAAGGATCTTTTGGAAACATTTCTTCCAAAGTCTCCAAATATGAGCAATGAACCAAATTGCTATACTAAATGTTTTCCTTCTACTGCAGATATTTACACGCTAAACAGTGATGACAGTGCTCGAGGAAATCCTGGCATTGGAGGAATTGGAGGTCTTGTTCGTGATCACCTCGGTTCATGGATAGTAGGCTATTTTGGAAACCTTTCCAGTTGCACAAGTTTGGAAACAGAGATTCGTAGCCTTCATACTGGAATTTGCATTGCGAGCTCATGGGATATCCCTAAGATGGTGGTGGAAACTGACTCCATGAAAGCCGTGGAACTTACTATAGAAGATTGCCCTAAATCTCATCAACTCAAACCATGGGTAGAAGATATCAAAAGAATTCTTGAGAGTAGCAATTGCACGACTCAGTTCACTCCAAGGGAGGACAACAAATGCACATATTTCTTGGCTAAAAAGGGAACCAATTGTACAATGGAGATGAAGATGATGGAGACTAATGGAAACTCTACCAGAAGACATGGAGATGCTACTCATGGCTGATGGATGAACTGGCCCTTAGTTTTTTGTAACCCTTTATCTTACACACAAAAAAAAATGTGGAGGAAATCATCTGGTCAACAATAGAACTTATTTCTTTTTCATGTTAAAAACAGTGATGCTTCTAATTGTTATTTTTTTTTTTTTATGAATTAAAAATAAATATAATTTTAATTAATATTATGGATATGAATTATATTCAATTAACAATTTAAATAATTAAATTAATTTGTAATGATTTCGGGGAAATAAACTTGTTGCTAAATTAAAAAAAAAAAAAAAAAAAAAAAAAAAAAAAAAACCCACCCCATTTTCAACTGATTCTGTAGAATTTTTTTGTGACATTTTCAAGTACAAGGAAAAAATATTAGTGTCATTTTGAAGTGATACAAATTATTTTTTAATAATATAAAAATATACCAGTGACAAAATTTATATTTATTGAAATTCAAAAATGACAAAAAAAAAACATAACAATTGTTAATTTTGTGACATTGGTCTCATTTATATAATTTTTCTGACATTTAGAAATGCTACAAAAAATGAATAATTTTTTAATTACATTTGAAAATGTCACTTAAAAATAGTTCAGGTGACACCAAAAATGGCACATGAATAATTTAGAGACAATTAAATGTCACTAAATCTTTTAATCGCAACAACATAAGTGACATTTATAGAAATGATACAAATTCAAATTCTCATGAATTTTTTTTTTTGCATAAAACCCTAAACTGTTCATCATAAGATTTTAATGGACAACTAAATATTGATATTTTCGTGAAATTAACAATTTTATTGAGTGTTTCAGTTTATTAGTTTCAGTGAAGAGATTATCATGAAGATATTGAGAAAAAGGCTAAATCGATGCTAAAGACATTGACAAAAATGATGCATGTTAAGAGATCGAAGAATTTGAAGAATCTAGAAAAAACAACTCAGATTAAATTTTTACTCTTAATGTATCCCGATTAGGATCACACACGACACAAAAATGATTTTATGATTATGTGTATTTTTTATTGGATCCTAATTAGTTAAACATATTTGCTCCTATGTGAAATTAAAGAAGAAACAATTGATTTAAGAAAGATAATGGATTAAAATTGAATTTAAGGATTTAGTGGAGTTAATCGAAAAACGAAATCGGTTAAAGGGGCAAAAACGTCGAAGAAATTTAGTAGAAAATTAATTAAAGAGAGATGTTCCAGCTTAATCGGTCGACCTACACAAATTGATCGGTCAACCGATGAAATAGAGCAGGGAAGAAGATTCAGTCCCTGAATTGGTCAGTCGACAGTTAGGTCGACTAATGGAAATGAGACAAGCTCTCTAAATCTTCCTGTCGACAGGTAAGTCGACTTATGGTTAAAAAGTGAACTATCTGAATCATTAGGTCGACTGGTAAGTCGACTTATTAAACTCTCTGAATCGTTTAGTCGATAGATACAAAATGAGCGGTCGACTTATGGCGAAGGAATTTTGGCTTCGGCTACGTCTTAAATTGGGCAGTCAACCAGTGGGTGTTGGTCGGTTAACCGATGGCCAGTTCCAGGATTTTTGAGATTTTTATGGTTTTGATCCAAAAGGTAGTCGTTACTAACCGTTTTATGGTTAAGATATGCGAGATATCTTAGGGATCTAATAGTTTTTGTGATATTTAGTTAATATTTTAATATCCCTATTGATATTGTTTAAGTATTTTAGATATCTCTCAATTTGGTTCATGAAATTATTTCTATCTTATCTAATTGAGATTGAGTATAAGTTTGAGGGACTAAATTAAATGTTTTAAAAGATATAATTAAGTAAATTATACCAGGAATGAGTCATAATGATGTAAGGGGTTTATTGGACTAATTATTTGTCATGAAATGTGGGAACTAGCCATTAGAAGGTTTGTTCTAATCCCCTATAAATAAACCTGTATTTTTTAGGTTTAAAAAACCCCATTCATTTTCTCAATTCTGAAGAGTTATTCAGTTCTTGTGCTTTCTAACAGTTATAAAACTTTGATCTTTAAAATTGTTTTCCTGTTTTTTCAATTGAAAATTATTTTTTGAAACAATTTCTTAAGAAAATCTGATTACGTGCTAAATTGATTGCTATCCATTTTTTGTTTAAAATCAGATTTTGAAATTCTCACTGTATTTCTATCACTAGTATCAGGACATTAATCGAGTTCAAATTTATCTGGTGTGGTAGAAGCTCCGAGTGAAAAAATCACTTATCAATTTTGTAATTGGTGAGTTGAGTGTCGGATTAGATACTATTGGGAGTGTCTAATCAAGGATAACTGGTTTTAATCTCTTCTGGTAAAGAGATTGAGATTTTGATATTTACCTAGAGTATAAAAAGATTAGATGTTAATTCTTCCTTGATATAATTAATTTGAGTGATTTTGTAACGGTTCAATCCTTACTAGGTAAAAGAATATTTGGAGCATTTTTATGAGATTTGATTGTTAGCCTAAGTATAAAAGAATTAGGTTAATCTTTAGCCTGTGAAAAAGATAGGATTATTCTTGAGCCTGTGAAAATGAATTGTAAAGGTTGATTCTGAATTTGCGAAAAGAATCATTTTGTAAGGGTTTAGTTCCTACCTAGTTAAAGGAATTATAGTGATTAGTGGGTGAGACTCTCCGCGGAGCTCGGAGGACTGGATTAGCCAAGAATAGCTTGGTGAACTAGTATAAATTTCTGTTGTGCTGCGTTTTTTTATTTATTTATTTTTGTGTTGTTTGGTATGCACCTAGTTGATACTTAATTTTTGCTGCTATATAGATAATAATTAATTGAGGGTAAAAAATAATTATTTGATTTTTTAAAGTATTTTATTTGAATTAATTTTTATCTACCCAATTCACCCCCTCTCTCTTGGGTAGCTCATTTGGCCAATAATTGGCATCAGAGCTGGTTTAGCTCAACATACTGAGTTAACAAAGATCACATGGCGCACATAATGGGCACACTAGTTGAGTGGTTATCTATGCACCGACTACTGTTGTTTGCAGGTGAAAATTATGCATTCTAGAAAGACAGAATAATTGCCTTCCTTCAGGCCACAAACTATGATGTCTAGCTAGTTATTGAGGATGGTTCGTTTGTCCCAATGGAAAACGGAGTTGAGAAGAAGAAAGAGCAGCTATCTGCTTCCGATAAGCATAAACTTTCTACAAACTCTCAAACTATTAATATTCTATTTTGTTCTTTAGATGCTAATGAATACTCGAGAGTTTTGGGTTGTAAATTGAAAAAGAAGATGTGGGACAAGCTACAGGTTACCCACGAAAGGACAAGTGAAATGAAGCAATCGAAAATCAACGCTCTTATGAGGCAATTTGAATTATTCAGAAATGGAGAAACTGAATCGATTCAAGTGATGTACACTCGATTTAACAACATTTGTAATCACTTGAGTCAACTTCGAAAGTCATACTCCTTGGAGGATAGAGTTTGAAAGGTCCTGAGATCTTTAACAAAAATATGGGAGCCAAAGATGACCGCAATTAAGGAAACTAAAAATCTTGCCAAATATGAAATTGATGACCTCATAAGCAACTTGATGACGCATAAAATGAAGATTCGAGGATATGAGGATGACACCGGAAATAGCAAAAAGAAATCATTGGCGCTAAAAGCTCAGAAAACTGAAGAAGATGATGACAGTGATAATGAAAGTCTTGACAGTGAGCAAGAGAAAGACATGGTGCTTCTTACGAAGAATTTTAGAAGAATGACTCGATGTATATTCCGTGGGCAAGAAACTTCAACATGTATAATGTGGAATGCTTCAACTGTCACAAGTCCAGTCACTTTTAAACTGATTGTCCTAAATCAAAGAAGGATAAAGAAAATGAGAAGAAGAAAGGAAAGAAAAGAAAGAAGAAGTCTATGAAGGCTACTTTGGATGATACTGAATCAAGTAGCTCAGAAAAATCATAAAGTGAAGATACATCTATGTTTGCATTGATGGCCACTGGTGGTGAGGTAATAAAATGTTTAAATTCTTGTCCTTTAGATTTTGATGAATTATTTGATATTTATCAAAAACTTTCGCATGATTATAAAAATCAATGTTCTAAAATAAATATCCTTCAAAGTACAATTAATACATTAAACAAACAAGTAATGGACTACGAATCTGAAAACAATGAATTGAAATCTAAGATTTCAGATTTACATTCAATTGTTCTCAAATTCACCGGTGGTGAAAATAACTTGAAAATGCTTTTAGAAAGTTCACGTGGTATTTTTGATAAAGCCAGTATTGGGTTTCAGAAACATCTTAAGCAAAAACGTTTTCATAAATTCTCTTCTGAAGCCAGAGGTCTTATTAGATGTTTTAAATGTAATGTTGTGGGGGCATACTATTTGTAGATGTTTTGCTAAAATGTCTAACTGTACACAATTTTGGGTTCCAAAAGGAACTAAAATTGTCCTAACTAACAATATTGGACCCACTTAAACTAGGTACCACTTAGGACTATTTGAGGTGCCCTTTGCAGGTTATTCTAAAAGTAAGGACAAATTATTCCTGGACAGTGGTTATTCTCGACACATGATGGGAGATTAAGCAAAATTCACATCTTTAATACCTAAGGATGAAGGTTATGTGACTTTTGGAGACAACGCAAAGGGCAAAATTATCGGTATGGATAATATTGGTAATGGTTCTAATATTATTAAAGATGTGTTATTAGTTGATGATCTTAAACATAATTTGCTTAGTAATAGTCAACTATGTGACAAAGGTCATAATGTTGTATTTGATCATGATAAGTGCATTATTAAGAATGATCATGATAGTAGTATCTTGTTAGTTGCATCATGTTTTAAGAATGTTTATACTTGCTCATTTGATAATTTTAATTCTCAAAATTTATCCTGTTTGAGTGCTTTATCTTAAAATAGTTGGTTATGGCGTAGGAGACTTGGGCGTGCTAGTATAGAGTTAATTTCTAATTTATCTAAGAAGAGTCTCGTACGTGGCCTATCTGATTTGCAATTTATGAAAGATAAAGTATGTGATGCATGTCAATTAAGCAAGCAGTCCAGATTATCATTTAAGAAAAAGATGCACACGTCCACGTTTAGATGTTTTGAATTGTTGCATTTTGATTTATTTGGTCCAAATTCTATTACTAGTTTTGCTGGTAAGTTTTATGCTTTTGTAACAGTTGATGATTATTCTAGACTTACTTGAGTATTTTTCTTTACCAAGAAAAGTGAGGTTGCTTCTGTATTTGCTAAATTTTGTAAACGTGTTCAAAATGAGAAACAATGTTCTATTATTACCATTCGTAGTGACAGAGGAAGAGAGTTTAAGAATGATGATGATGTTAGTTATTGTGATGATCATGGTTATGCTCATAATTTCTCTGTACCAAGATCACCACAACAAAATGGTGTAGTGGAAATGAAGAACAAGACACTTCAAGAAATGGCCAAAACAATGCTTAATGAAAAATGTTCACTAACCTACTTCTAGACCGAAGCAGTAAGTACAACTTGCCATGTGGTAAATCGGGTATCGATTCATAGAGGGTTTAACAAAATCTCATATAAAATCTAGAATGGTAAGACTCCTAACATTTCTTATTTTAAAGTATTTGGGTGTAAATACTTTATTTTGAATAACAAGGATAATCTAGGTAAATTTGATGTTAAATCTGATTATGGGATTTTTCTTAGATATGCTACTAACAGTAAAACTTATAGAGTTTACAATAAACGTATGTTAGTAGTAGATGAATCTATGCATGTTGTATTTGAGGAAGCTGACCCATTTTTGTCGAGAAACATTTTGGATGATGATGATACAGGTATTTCAAATAACCAAAACCAAGGTAATAATACGACTAAGGAGTCTCAAAAAGAGGAGGAGGCTAAGGAAGAGGATTCGACTTTACCACGAGTTATAAAGACAATATCAGGACATTCGATAAAAGAAATTATCGATAATTTCAAAAGAGGTGTAAGTACTCTTTCCTCTCTTAGAGATATAATTAATCCTTTTTTTTTTTTAATCTCAAATTAAGCTTAAAAATGTAAATGAAACGTTAACTAATGAATCTTGGATTTTTACAATGTAAGATGAGTTAGTTCAATTTGAGCAGAACAAAGTATGGTGTCTTGTTCCGAGATCGATTTTGCATCCAGTTATTAGTACTAAATGGGTTTTTTGAAATAAAAAAGATGAATCTGGGACAGTAATTAGAAACAAAACAAGATTAGTTGCACAAGGCTATAATCAAGATAAAAGAATTGATTATGATGAAACATATACTATTGTGGCTAGATTAGAAACAATTAGAATGCTATTCACTTTTGCATACTCGTGTAATTTTAAGCTATATCAAATGGATGTTAAGAGTGCATTTGTAAATGGCTTTGCGAAAGAAATTTATGTGGAACAACCTTCGAGATTTGAAATTGATAAATTTTTCGATCACGTATTTAAACTTCGTAAGGTTTTGTATGGTCTCAAACAAGCTCCTAGAGCTTGGTATGAGAGACTTAATCAATATTTGATCGAAAATGGTTTTCAAAAGGGTATTTGTGATATAACACTATTTGTTAAGCAAACTGATTCTGATATCATATTACTACAAATTTATGTTGATGATATTATTTTTGAATCTACTAATGAGGATCTTTACCAAGAGTTTGCTAAGATAATGCAGGTCGAATTTGAGATGAGTATGATAGGAGAGCTGAATTTATTTCTTGGGTTGCAAATTAAGCAAACCAAATAAGGGATATTCATAAACTAAGCTAAATACACCAAGGAGCTATTAAAAAAATATGGTTTGGATGGCGCTAAAAAGTACAAAACTCCCATGCCAACGGCTACAAAGATAGACAAAGATGATATGGGTAAAAGTGTTAATGAATAAATGTATCGAGGTATGACTGGTAGTCCGTTGTACTTAACTGCTAGTAGACTTGATATTACGTATAGTGTTTGTTTATGCGCTAGATTTCAATCTTGTCCTAAAGAATCGCACTAGAATGCAATTAAGTGAATTTTTCGATATTTAAAGGGGACGACTGATCTAGAATTATGGTATCCTAGGGGGAGTGATTTTAAATTAATAAGTTACTCCAATGCTGATTTTGCCAATTGCAAAGTCAAATGAAAAAGCACAAGTGGGTCATGTCATTTGTTAGGATATGCCTTGGTTTCTTGGTCAAGTAAGAAATAAAATTCGATAGCATTATCCACTACTGAGGCTGAGTATATGACAGTTGGCAATTGTTGTGCTAAAATTTTATATATTAAGCAACAGTTAAATGATTTTGGAATTTGTATGGAGGAGGTCCCGATTTATTGTGATAATAAAAGTGCTATTTGTCTAAGTAAGAATCCTACACAGCACTTACGAACTAAGCACATAGAGATTAGACATCACTTTATTCGTGATCACATTCAGAAAAGGGACATTGTTATTGAGTATATTGATACCTCCGACAAGCTTGCTGATATTTTTACCAAACCATTAGAGGAAGATCAATTTGTGAAAATCATTTGCGGTTTGGGTATGGCTAGGCATAATGATGTTTGCCTAAAGTAGTGTTTATTTGTAGTTCCCCTTCCCCACTTTTTGAGATGACAAAGGGAGATAATTTATTGATGTTTTATTGAATATCTTAAAGGAGAGCTTGAATTATTTTGATGAATATCTTAAGGAGAAATTTATTATATTTTGAATTTTGTGCTTTGTTGAATATCTTACGATTATCTTTATTACTATACTTGAATGAGTTA